>OW386548.1:19722212-22222212 GCA_936435175.1 Glyphotaelius pellucidus
ATAAATTCTTTTTTTTTTTTAACTTTTATGTGTTATTTATGACTTTCCTGTATGATACACACTGAGTCGGGCTTTTGGTAAGCCTGTTCATAATTATTATATGGAATTTTTTCACATGGTGAGGTAGGTACTTATTAAAAAAGGGTCGATTCTTTAATCCGAAACAAATAATAAATACAGCCTTTATGGGGATAGAATGACATTAAAATATCTCACTGCGCAGCCTCCACTAAACCATTCTCCATAATCGTATATCATTGCCTGATCTCGGATTAGGACCGACTCTGGTAAGTATTTTTATACGCCGGCATAAGTCTCCCTTAATCCGGCACTAATAGCAGGAAGGTACTTAATAAGTTTCACTGCCCCTGTATTGGGCAGTAAAAACCAAATTCCTATAGAAATTAACCAAGGGATGAATTGAATTAAATAATGAAAAAAGCAGACAGAACGGAGCTTGAAGTTACTCCTATGGTCGTACTGAGGTCTTAGTTATATTATTGAAGTTTTTAGAAGCTGTGCTTTTATCGACTCAAGCTCCAAAGTTGTAATTAGATTTTCAGAATCGTTTGATATTTACTTGGAGATAGACAAACTACGTAATATTATTGTTTTGCGAAACGTTGGACACTCACTAGGGCTCGAGGTAATTAATTCATTGATTTTAATCAAACTTAACATGTTCCTGGTGACCCCAGTATGTAACATTTTATCGATTTGTTGGAGTACCCCAAAAATTACAAACGTTTCTGAGCCAGGTCTCCTGCTCCAAAATATTTTCAAAACATCCGAAAAAAACCAAATCATCGCGTCGGGACCACAGTGTTTTTTTTTTCTCATCCATCAGCCATGCAAAACTAAAAGATTGTGGCCCCACCCCAATGTTTTCATTTTTCAAATATTTTGAAAACTATTTGCCGCTGCGCCTTAGGTTTTTTTTTTAAGATTTCACTCCTCCATGATTTTGACAACTTTGTTTATACGTATTTCTAACCACTTATTTTCGTCTACTACTTATTGCAAGTGCTCCGCTGTGCAAAAGATTACAAAATAAATCGAGAGTATTTTTGCTGAAGAATTATAATACATCGCACGTTCTAAGGCTAGAACAACAGAAGAAAAAACGTTAATAATTTATTCTTAGATCCAAATCGCAAACGTATAAAGGTATCTAAGATTCTGGTAGCTTCTAGATTCTTGAAGACGCAACAAAACTTAACCTTGAGACCGAATAAGGTTCAGCTCGTTTTTATTGTTCATTCATAATACTTACACACACATTGTATATATTTTGTGATAAATTTTATCTTCGTAATGTCATTAAGCTTTAATCGTTTTATATTCTGTTTGGTCTAAACTTAAATACAGCAGCTTTAACTTTTATGACTTCCCTGATTTTGCGGTGTACTTAACTAAGATGAGGTTTTGTTGATTTATTTTTTACTACCTTTGCGTCAAAAATTATTTTGAAGATATTCAATATATTCACTATTCACAACTAATATCTGTCCTGATAAAAGACACTTTAAAGCTGTTCGAAGCATTTGCTCAAGGATAATGAAGAGGAACACAGTAAAAATAAATCAGTTTACATAATATTATATGAAGAGGCAAATGATACCTTTTTATAATTAATGCGTTTTGGGCTAACTCCTCCTTATAACCAGGGAAGATGCAGGATACGGACATTGATAATGGGCGCAGTAAAAGTATCCAAAATTCAAAACCCTAAAAGTTAGCCACCCAAATTTGGTTCTTGTTCACAAACTTTTGTTAGATATCAAATTAAAATCATTTTTATTGTTTATCTCTTCCAGAATTTTGGATCATTTTATTGAATGCGGCGTTAACATAACAAATTTAATGAAACATAATTTATCACGCTGTTTAATATATCAGAATAAATTTCAAACCGGTTTGGCTGGTTGGCTTTTTTATACTCCCACAGGAACAAATCCCGATGGTAAAGTTCCAATTTCTGCACTGATTCCACGAGGCAGTAAAACACGTCCATCAAAACACTGTGTACTTTTGTTAGTTTTATTATATTGTTCTTGCCCGCTGTTCGTCTGTTCCCGAGCTCGAAGAATGCCATAAACCTTAACGACTCTCCTGCGCCGTGAGCTCTGAGCAATGCTGGTCTCCTGTTACAGTATTACCAGATAAATGATGGAAGCCCGGTTGAGTTTGAGAAACTGGGAGTCCAGAAACTAACCTTACTTTAAATAAATTTATTTTTAAATAGGTCGGGTTAAAATTATTCAACATGGACAAAAGCAATTTTCTTTAATTTTTTGATGCATTACACAGCTTTAGCATACATTTTACTCATCAATGAACTACAGCCAAAATTATATGCCCTTCAATAAAACTGTACAAAGAAAGCGAATTACTCTTACACATAATTATTTCAGTGCCATCAATTCAGTGCCAACGTCTTTTATCAAATTGTGCATATGTCGGTTTCGGTTCCATGAAAACTCTACAAAGTCACTTTTAATAATTTTAAAGAATTGATGAAGTGTTACTTTGTTGAATGGTCCGGTCACCTTCAGTTTCAGCCAAATTAGGTCAATTAAAAAAGTAACATGGTTAGGTTAGGTTAATTTACACATAACTTCGCAGTGGTCAAAGGAGGAACTAACAAACGAATGAATTATTTTAAATCCATATATTTTTGTATCCATATAGTTAATCGTGTCAAGAGCTGTACTAGCCTTTCAAACTAAACTAACCCAACAGCTTTCGTCTTCTTTTTGCATGGCCTATGGCCGAACCTCACAATTGCTCAGCGTTGCCAATTCTACGTCTTTTTAGGTAGATCTACGTATTTTAGGCTTTTCCTGCACACCTACTAGCTTCATCCTACCAGAATCTTTGTATTTTCTACCAAATTGTACAACACTCGGTTTCATACTAAAGTTCACATACTTGTGGGATCCGAGCCGGCTGTAGGAGTAGCAGCTTGCCACACAAAACTACATATTGATAGGTGGGTCGAATCCCAGCACTGCAAAGAATGGGAGAGGGCACCTGGAATGAGACAATCTAAAGTACTCATAAAAGGACCAGACCCTAGACGAACCAGGAAACTACTCAATATGGACAGAAACTCGCTGAGGGAACTGGTAGGACTACTAACGGGACACTGCCATCTCAGGAGACACATGCAGATATTGGGAGTGGAAAACACCAATAGATGCAGGAAATGTGAAGAGGACGAAGAAACTCCAATTCACTTATGGTGCCAATGTCCTGCCCTGGTGGGAACTAGGCTCAGATACCTGGGGAGACACACAGTAGAACCAGAAGACATAGAAACATATCCGGTGACAACCCTGGTGAACTTTATTAAAGGGACTGGGTTGTTACTAAATGATTGAGGTAAAATGGGAGATAGCACAATGGGCCTATGGCCTAAGTGCTCACGGGAACATATACTTGTAAACCGTCTCCGCCTTTTATAAAAAAAAAAAAAAAGTTCACATAAGAAAAGTGGCTTAAAAACACAAGGTACCCATCCCATTTCCGCCCCACCTCGCATTTGGCTCCCTCCATTGTGGTAAAAATATTTCCATCCCATATCCCGTTTCGCCCCGTCCATTGTGGTGAAAATATTTCTATATTATGTGACAGTATTTATTCAGTTTCACCTAACTCGACTTCTTCATTTCGGTACATCTACGAACTTTTTGTTGCAAATTGGCTAAATCTGCGTAATTTTCTAGTCAAGCCTACGTCTTTTTAAAAATCCGGGTTGGCAACACTGCATACGCTCTATCTGTTTCTATTGGGTTAGGTTAGGTTACGTAAGGGAGCGGATCGTGCGATCGTGATCATGTCGTCACGGCCGCACAAAACTTGCAGTTTTATGGATTGTATTTTGCACAATTTTTTCGATTTTATTTTGCATCGATATAACAGTAAATTTTACTGACACCTCAGCCTACGTATCTACCAATAATTTTCTGGTAGTGTTGTGCGTGCACCATGCAGTGAAAGGGGATTAATGATCTACCGAATTGTCTTGCCCATTTATCAAATTCTGGCTTGTGGCAAAGACCTTAATAGTCGGTGGAATGGACATGGACATACAAGGTACAAAACGATTTGTGTAATATTACGTATGATATCAAGTACCCGTTTTATTCTTGGTAGATGGATGTACAATATAATAAAAGCGAAATTTTTATGATCATTTAAAATGGGTGTTTTAAATTTTAACGAGCCAGACGTTACGCCAATCGTTAAAATGATGGCGATTAGGTTGGGTTACAAAAATAGTTAGTTCTTTATCGACATGTGACATTTCATGGAGCCGATTAAGTTATGAATGATTGGTGTTATGTTTCTTGATGATATTATGTTAGATTGTTGTTATTACACAAAAGGAAGTGAAAAGAGATAAAATCATACAATTGTGAGATGCATCAAAATCATAAATGCAGATTTATATTTATTATTATGATCAAATGATAGTGTTTTATGTATCTAAAATAAATTGTAATATCTTCTTCTAACTTCCTCACGAGGACACATAATCACTTCGGTGGCGTGTCTCCGTGTCTATGTGTAATTCGGGTTCGATGTACTCCAGAACTGGTATTTGCTTTGATTTTCACAATTTTAATTGATTGCGGGAACGATTCGGGCAAGCGATAAAGTAGGTAGCAACGTTAATATTTCTGTATTTTAAATGTATTTCTTTTGTTCAAATTTTTTAAAGATTACTAACGGTGTTTGTTCGAAAGTTTTTCTGATCTGAAAAGAAATTTCTGTTCGTCTTTTGAACGGCAAAGATCCTAAGCCATTTTTTTAAAATACTTTGAGCTTCACAAATTCTACAATTATAATTTTCCGTAATTTTTCACTTGTCTGCGCTAGGATATCATAACATACAAAACAACAATAAAATAGAAAATTTCACTAACTAATTAAGCTAGTTATGTTTAGGTGAAGGTACATCTTATGTCACACTTATGTTTGTAGGTACACACCTAAAAATAATAATTCATCATTATATACCTACATAAGTACACGTATGCACATATTATTTTACTTTACATCCAATACTTAAATGTACAATTTACTAAAATAAAACTAATAAATAATAAATAAATAAATAAATAATTTAACTGTGTAAAAATGTTAAAAATGAACTGTTATATTTATTCATATATTTTTAACAATAATCTAGAATTAAAAAGTTAAGTAGTTATGACTTATAGAGTCATTGAATTTTAACAATATTAATAGTCATTGTTCGAGTTTAAGCACCGATTCTGTGGTAGAGCTTATTGTAAATTGTAAGTAAACGTAACGGATTATTTTTAAATAAAAATTCATGCAAATTTACGCACAGATAGGTACTTAGTACTTAACCCTTTTTCTCGAATACTTACGGGGAGGTGCTTAAGGACCTACTTCCGACTTATAAAATACCTACACGCCGGGAACGAGCGAACCAACCCGTAGGTACCTAATACTTTGCATAATGTATGGAATTTACGAGTGTTCGTTCATAAGGCGATTATGAAACGAGCAGGTCGGATTACAAAGCCATTTTTTTCCTGGCGGCAGACGCTAGTCAGTTTGTTAGTCCCCAAGGAATTATTAATCTGTTGAAAAATCAGTCCACGGTTGAAAAAGTTGCCAATTCCCGACTGTTCGGCCAATATTCGTGAACTCGTCAGTTCATGTTTTGATAGAGTTGCAGAAACCAAAGTTCGACTTATCAATTTATATTCGTTGACTCAATGGTTGCAAAGATCAAAAGTCGACTGTTCGACTAATTGTATAAAACCATTAAATTTCAAAATTAATATATCATTACGTACACGGCTGTGAGTTATACATGTGTACATAATACAAGTCCGCTTTCAGATGGAACAAAAAGATTCGGCGTCGAGATTTTTTGACGTGAAAATAATTGACGCTCGGGCATTCCCGCGAGAGCTTGACTTTTCCTACGAGCATGCTGTCAGTCTGACGTTAACATTTTAATGTAACTACGCGATTCTTAGCGAATGAAATGTTTGAATGCCAAGATTATCTAAAAAAATACCAAAAATTTCTAACTTCCATGCTATTTTTATGGAAAATGCTACGAAAAAAACCCTAGTCCCCTTGTAGTATCCAAATAAAATCAGAATAGCGATAACTCGCGTTAAAAATGCAAATTTTCCGAATTACTTCAATGTGCCATGTGCCTACCCAAATAAATGTGATTAATTAAACATTTAAGTGTACAATAATTTCAACGATTCAACAATTTTGAAAAAACGTTTCAATAATGTTTCAATATTATTTTAACATTACATGTATCTGTTATCTGGTGGTGTAAAAACGATGCTATGTAAATCACCAAAATATTACTAATTGAAGTTCCCAGCGTTGCCTGGGATTTACACAAAATTACGTAAAAAATTGTAGATTACAATTATCTGGACAAACTTAAAATTTGTTTAAAAAATAAACCCACATCAGGATACTCTTCTTTATGCATATACACAGGAAGATTACATATAGTTCCTTTAATTTATTGAAAGAATTCGCATATTGTGTCATAGGAAATACAGTAATATTCGAAAAAGAGAAATGATAAATTTTTATGGTGGGTATCATATTCAAACGGGGACAGTCAATGAATCATTGATAAGAAATTAATATACCTACTCATAGTCGGCATGAAATCACGGAGATAAGAGATAAGATTAAGAATGTACCTCACTATATTAATAAAAATTCTTATTTCTTTGTTATCGATTGGAATTTCCCAATAAATTGATAAAATCTAATAAATGTGAGAAAAGTTATAGGCAGTGTAAATATCGACACAATACTTGAGAATGCCGATTAAGAAATTTCAAGTTGCTATCAAGATATTGATAACTAGAATATTATTTAATAAGTCTGAGTCATTAATATCATCATATTAATATGGCTTAACATGATAAGCTTGATCTGATAAGTGTTGGATAAAATTTCAGTCATGGATACAGGGATCTTATAGGGATAGATTTCTACCGATTTATTACATGTTTTCATTAAACACTTTATATTTTAAAGCTCTAAAAAAATATATATTATTCTTAAAGATAATATCTATAAATTCTGCACGTCGAAACGCAAATTATATGAAATTCCCTCGATAGAAAAAAGTGTTTTCCGAAAATTAAACATATACGAAAAATAAACACGTTTGTTTCAGTTATTTTATAGGTTATACGTATGAAAAAATTCACAATGTTTCTTTAAATGCTGTTTGTTTTAGATAACCCCCACGAGATGTTTGCTCTATTTTAAACGAGTCGTGTTTTTTTATTAAACAATTTCACAATTTTCGCTTAAATATTTTCGTGTTTAACATTAGCGTGCTCTCTCTAACCTTCGTATTTATATATCTCTCCATTTTCTTCTTTTTGAGCGGGTATACCGCGCCTTAAGAGGAACGGTTGCTCGGCCTTTTTCATTCAAAACTGAAATTTGGATTTGAGGCCAAAATACCCAACCAAAACTAAAACTAACTTTAAATTAAAAAAACAATTAATCAAAAGGTAGAGCAAATATCTAGTACAAATGTGTGCTACTTTATTTATTTAATAATAATAATTGGATTATTTGTAGAGCGCTGTGTATGAGAAAAATTTATTATGAATTCTTAGATTCTATCCAAATTTATTATTTGCAAAAAGACGCAGAAAAGATGCGCACCTGGCAGGTCACTTCACTGGAGAAGTAAGGACTTTTTCGGACTGGAGAATTTTTATGAAACGACCTTTACAAAAGCTTCCAAATAAGGATCTGCTTCCATTTTCACACAATTCATTATTTACAATGTCGCGGGCTGTAAAGGTGAAGGTGAAAGGTTTTTGACTTTATGGATACGAATGTCTGAAAAGGTGAGTTTTAAGTTTAGCTCTAAATTCCATCGGTTCTGCGATCATTATTAAATCACGTTAAAATTTGCGCTTTAAATAAATATAGGCCATTAAAGAATACGTTTTTTTTAAATTTACTTATGTTTTTGAAATAAGAAAGCACATATCCGTAATGGATATTTGCTATATATTTTGTTGAAAAATTATTATTCTTTAGTGTTTTGGCCTTAAATCCAAATTTAAGTTTTGTACGAAGAAGGACGCGCAGTAGTTTCCCAATATAAAGAAATAGTCACTTTAGTTTTTAATAACCAAGAAGTGTTTTTACAATGTCCTTTAGCATTGAAAAATGGATTCATGATAAAGTTTACTATAAAGAACACCCACTTAATAATTAAACTTAATTTGCCAAAAATGTTAGTTAACTTCTAGTCGCTCTCACCCGACGATTTGTATATCATTAACCTAATATATTTTATTTAATCTAAAATTATTCACGGCCATCTTGATACTACATTATGTCTTAGCAGTATTGAAATAAATGTCCCCAATACCCATTGTTTAAGATGCCATAACATTTTTCACATGAATACCTACATTTAAAAATAATATCGTCTACTTAAGCCCTCTGACCGAGATGCGTCGACTATATAACAAGATAGAGTGTGCTGAAGTAGATATTTTCGTCGATAATTTGTACAGATTCAAAAAAAAAGTTCTGGCGCTTTTAAAAAATACTAACTAATTATATTGTGTCAATTGTCTCTCTACGCAAGCCTCGCGTATTTCTTATGTCTCTTGCCACCCATTGTAATGCGTTACTAGAGTGAGCTTGTATATAATTCTGTATTTTTATTTGTGAGGTTTTTGTTTTTCTAATTGTACGTATCTGTATTTAATTGTAGATTTTTGTAATTGTGTAATAACTGAGTTTTTATAACTTTTCTCACATAAGTGAGAACATCTGTAAAACCCAGTATAAATAAATAACTGTTCCTTTCTTAACGTTATTCTAAAGCTTATTTTTTTCAGAACTTCTCATTTGTCGTAATTATTATACGATCTTAAATAGTTTTAGGTTTATTTTTATCTCATTTCTAGTGCATTCGGCCTAGGTTCGTCAGTTCGAAGAGCTACATTTTTTTAAGATAAAAATATTCGAACATCCATCCAGACTTAAGTAGCGAAATTCTGAAAAGAAGGTTCAATAATCAATAAGTCCTTACCAATACTGTTTCAGAAGTCTCATCTTTCGCCTTTGAGGGCTTTCGGATCTGTTAATCACCCTTCAGGCCTACCACAAGTCCGTGGTCTGAGGGCGGTCTTCAGTCGCGGAGATCCCTTTGTCTCCCATAAGCCAAGCTCCGGTAGGCACTTCAGTTGAAAAGCACTTGTTGATTCGTCCACATTGTAGGCTGCTTCAGGGCTTCCACTATCGTGCAATCTCTCACCAGCACCGGCGCATTGGAGCATCCATCGAGATGATGTTCACGGTTCACTATTATAAAGCACTTGTGTCACGGAGTAGGTACTCGTTATTCTTTGCACTCGATGCTGTTTTATTTAAAACTTGATGGACTGATTTTGTTAATTGCATTCACAGAGCTGAAATATTTTCGCTTTGTTAAAAACTTGTGACGATGGATCAATGATAAAATCAACCGTGTAAAACCGAGTAGTATTTACTAACCACATCAAGTTGTGTCGTTTCGAAGCATGTTTAACTTGAGCTTTTATAACCGTGACCTTTTTTTAAAATACATTTTTTTTTAAATTTTCAGTTACATTACAGGGTACATAAAATGGATGTAATATTTCAGTAACAACATTTTTATTTTTTTAATGCGAATACCGTACAAGAGTCCCAACTATTCCCAACAATCTGGAGTCACTGAGACTATGGCATCTGCTAAATCTATTTCAAACCACGTTTCGTTTCAACTCTGAATAGTGGTCTTACACCAGGGCGATACTGGAGGTATCTTCCACTCTGGAACATGCCGCAAAAATACTATATTATATTATTTTGAATAGATAAACTATGAAAAAACAAATAAAATTTACTTGCCGGAATTTGACTCCGCGACCCCCGGATTACTATTCGGAGGCCTTACCCCTCGACCACGCAGGACGTCAAATAAAAGCATAGTAATCGTAATCGCAAAAATAAAAAAGGGGAAAAATACTAATAGTGAAGAAACAAACCTATTTATAACAAATTAATGCAGGTATATAGTAAATGGGAGAAAACAAACATAGGAATAACTAGAAAATTGAAATGAGTGTAGTGAAAAAAAAATGCACACTCACAATAAGGGTGGGTATAAGTGATTTTAACCCCCAATGATTGTGAAATTTGAATCATCATCATATCATTTTATTTTTATTATCTGAGCGATGTTGAAATTTAAAAGGCAGCGAATAGGTACTGGCATTCAATTTAATGTGCTCCCAAATGGTGCATGGAGATTTGGAAATTGGTCAGTGATAGGACACTCAAAAAATGTGGTCCAGAGAATCTGCTGAACCACAATGAAACACTGAAGAAACAATTGTTGTAATAGAGGTAACATTAATTTGGCTTAGCCGCCGAAAATAATCTGTTAAACACCAAAATAACAAATATTCTAAGACATTTTTTCATTGTCACCGCCATTGTCACATAACCCCCTCCCCAATTTAAAAAAAATACAAGTGTGCAGTTCATACGCGGTAGAAGAGAAACATTCAGAAAACTAAAGTAGACAAGAGTGGGGAGATTACGAAGCACCGCACAAAGAGGAGACCGATTATTCTATCTCATTCTCTGGCATGCAAAGTCCTATATATGTATGTGGAAATTTTTTTTTTTTTTTTTTTATTTTTTTTTATTTTATTTTATTTTATTTTTTTTTTATTTTGCATTGTACTCCCAGGAGTTAATAAACTCATTGCGGGAATGATACGCATTACATGAAACTTGCTGTATGTATTAAATGGACATATGATGGGGACATACACAACATTATTATTTCAGATAGTCATTAATAAGATGAAGTTTGAGCATGTTAGTTTGGGTCTTTTTACATTGACTTGCACGTTTGATCTCGTTGGGTAGTTGATTATATTTTGTGTGAGCTATGTATTCTAGGGATCTTAGTCCATATTTTGTTGATTTGATTTTTGGTATATGAAGTTTGTTGTGATTTCTTGTGTTGTGTTGGTGTACGTCGCAATTGTGTTGGAATGTGCCGAGTGTTGAATTACTTGTAATATAGTTTTAGTTATTTCAAAAGTGGGAATGGTATTAAAAGGAAGTATTTGGGTGTTTCTGTAGATGTCTTTGACATGTGTGTCCCAAGGTAGACTGAAAATATTTCGCAGGGCTCTATTTTGGACGACTTGGACTTCTGAAATCATTTTTTTTGTAGCAAATCCCCAGATTCCGGCGAGATATATTAGATGTGAGTGAATCATAGCATGGTAAATCGATTTTAATAGAGAGGGAGGAAGTAACCCGCGAAGTCTATATAAAACACCAGTTATAGGAGTAATTTTGGATAGAACATGTTTAAATTGGTGATTCCATGTGAGTTGTGAATCAATGAAAAGGCCAAGATATTTTGTAACATCAGCCCTTTCAAGGCGGTTATTATCAAGACTTATATTAAGACTTACATTTTTTTTATTTGCAAACAGTATGTAATGTGTTTTTTTTATGTTTAGGCTAAGTTTGTTTAGTCGCAGCCAGTTTGCCAGGCAAGCTATATCCCTTTCCATTTCCTTTTCAAGTTCGTTTAAATCATTATTGTGATAAAGAATCACTGTATCATCTGCATAGAGTTGTATTGTACCCTTAAGTCCCCATTTAGCAATATCATTTATATATATTAAAAATAGTAATGGTCCAAGTACGGAGCCCTGAGGCACGCCACATTTTATCGTTCCCATGCTGCTTGTCCCTTTTCCAACAAAGGTCTGACAGTGTCGGTTAGAGAGGTAGCTACACAGTAACTTCAGGGGAGTGCCTACTATGCCTAGGTGTTCTAGCTTCTTTAGTAGTATCCCATGGTCAACCGTATCGAAAGCCTTTTTTAAATCTATAAATAAGCCTGCAGCGTGCTTACCCTGGTCTACATGCTTTTGGAGGGCGTATACAAAATCGAAGGCAGCACATTTTGTGTTAGATTGCTTTCTGAATCCATACTGTTGGGATGCGAGTAAATTGTTTGATAAGAGATATTTAGTGAGCCTAAGCTTAATAACCTTTTCAAAAACTTTAGAGAAGACAGAGAGGATGGATATAGGACGATAATTAGAAGGATTTTTTTTGCAATCATCTTTGTAAATCGGAATTATTTTTGCTATCTTTAGTTGATCTGGGAAGATTCCACTATCCAGGGATTGATTAATAAGAAAAACAAGGTGGTCAGATAATATATCTTTGCAAAAGTTCAGGTACACTGGTGTAATTCCATCTAAACCTGGAGATGCATTAGACTTTAGTTGATGTGTTCGTCTCTTTTTAGTGTCGCTTTTTCATTTCATCGAGTTTCAAATCCAACGGTGCTAAAGAAGTTTTCATTTAAAAAAACTCAGTAGGTAATCGGTGATTCGGCGTTTCAATGCACTTTCATCCGATTTGTGTACGCCGCAGAATGCACGTAGCGTAATGAGACACTTACCTACATCCTAACCTATTATTTTTATTACGAGAAAGCATTAAAAAAACACAACACACATGACGTTAAAGCAACTCGTGTTTCAGGTTGTTGTACTACTTTCGCAAAATAGCTTTAAAGTTCAGTAACACGTAAAATTATGCTAACCAACAGAAAGTGAAAAATAATTCCCACGTGAAATGTTTTATATTCAAGAATGGTAGAGCAAGAATTAATTCGTCATTTCGCCGTAGTAATCTGAGACGTCCAGTTCGTATGCAGATTTAGTTTGATGCCGGCGAGCCTAGAATAGAGTCGAGTAAATTCCTGTGGGGTTGACCGACTTGATTGTACGGTTTCTGGTAAATAGCCAACAACTTACAACGTGCTACAAGACTAGTACACGGAGGCAGGGCTGTAATCAACCCTTTGATTAACGTTCACAAACATTTTTTTAACCCCTGAGGGTATTATTTCAGAGTCAGAATAATTCCACTTCACATTAAAATGCAAATAAATTGAATATTTTTAAACGTATCTGAAAACTAAAAACTGTTTTAGAAAGGTGATAAAATACGCTTTCAAATGTTATAAATCAAAATAAACATGTAATTTTTTAAATGTTTCAATTTTACACGCAAACAAAAAAAAAAATTAAATTACTGATAACGAAAAAAATAAAAACACTTACATATTTTATTAGAAAAATGTATTATAATCGTTATTTTTACCTCACTTTACCGTCGTCCCTTGTAAAAATAATTTATAAAAAATTCCCAAAGTTTCATAAATTTATTTCAAAATGCGATTCGAAACTTACATTTAACTTATTTTATGGTTGGTTTTACTTGAATATAAAGCGTGGTCTTTTCTCTTTCTAACACCGTTTATATCATATTTCTCACTATAATAGTAAGGAGGATACAACCATTTCTATGAGACCTATAAGAGTTGACCCCTGTAGGTGTCAAATAGACAGGTTAAGTTATTAAACAAAAACTTGGGAGGCGGGTATGGGTACAGCCGCCCTGGGAACCATTTATTGGTTAGCCAACACAACTAACCCCTGCCGTAGGTACGATCCATTCTCGCGCAGTTACTGACTTTATAATGAACGTAAGCGAAAGAGAAAGGTGCATGAAAACACACGTGCGACAGAGAAAGGCGTGGGCGGGGGACATGCCACTTCTCTGTCTTTAAACTCGCCTATTGCGACGATTTATGATCAACATCAGGCCGGTCGTAAAGTTTGGCATGTACGATATGTAGTAAGTTGGCATACATTGTAGTAGGTAGGTATTACCCAGCTTTAATAGAATTTCGACATAAAATAATAACTTTAATTGATATAATATATGTATATGTACAATTGGATTTGTTGCGTAACTAACACCCCTGCCATAAGTCACCCCGAGTGGTTTGTTACGTTTGGTGACAGGGATGCCCGGGTTCACGGGGTGAGGTTGGTTTAGGTCTTGGCGGCGAATGCATTTTCCATCTACTGCGTGGCGGGCCAGATCGGGAGAGACTGGTTGAGGAACCTAGATCTCTCCACCAGAGGGATGGATTCATACGTCCGTCACGCTTGGAAACATTGATTCTCAGATTTGTACCCAATCCTCATACTCTTTTCCTTCCAAGAACTTCTCTCCTTCCTTTCCCCAAAAAGACTCTCCTCGCATCAACCCCAAAAGAAGACATAGACCCTGAGGGAATATTTTGTCCTCAGGGCCTCTTATGTGGAGCTAACGTAAAAAATCATCAAATATTTACTGTAACTGCAAGTAGGGTTTGAAATTAATGAAATAACATTGAGTGAGTTACGTCGTTTTGTTGGCATTGATAATCGATGAAAAAGATTCAGTTATCGTTTGAAATTTTTTCCCAAAATGCACTCTTTTTAGGGTAAATTGACTATTTCAAGAAAAAAAAAACTTTTTTCACCATCTCTAAAGTGGTGAGTATCGTATTTTTTGCTGTGAAAAATTGATCAAAATTTATCCGGGAATGTATTCTGGCCCTCTGGTTATTGACTACTTGGCTTAATTCCCAATCCGGCTCTGCACGGAGAGGTCTATAACCGGACTATAATAAGCCGTAGTTTCTAAACTGTGGAGATCGCTTTATCTGGGGCTAGGCAATAACAATCATGTCCATATTAAACACGGGGAAGAAGGCTTTCGTGCATCGCGGTAAAACAGGTAACCACCTTACGGCGAACAGTAGTCGATACGACTTTATTTCAAACTTGCTCGACAATACATCGTCGGTTCAATGCCAAAGTCGAGAAACCGCATTTTTACCACTTTTGAGTAGGTTCCGTTTCACAATTTTCATTTTAATCTGAGCATACCTTGTGATATATTTTTTATAACACTTTATTGTGAATAAAGTAGAGATTTATTTAATCTGGTTTAGTAATAATATTAATCGAGTTACGATATGAATCCCAAGCTTCAAACCTCAATATCTCTGAACGATGCTTTTGCGGATTCGCGACTTTGGCATTGGACCGAATATTGTCTTTATACATACATATATTTGACGGCCTCCGTGGTCCCGAGGCAAGACTCTCGACTCACAATCCGAAGGTCGCGGGTTCGAACCCGGCGTGCGCAAATAAATTTTATTTGATTAATTTGTGTTATTTCACAATTTATTCATTTAAAATAATATATAGTATATTTGCGGCACGTTCCAGAGTGGAAGATACTATCAGTATCGCCCTGGTGTAAGACCACCATTCAGAATTGAAACGTTGCTTAAAATGGCTTTAGCCGTGTTTAGTGACCAGATCTGAATAGCCAGGTACTTCCCAACCTTCCTCTTCCCTATCTCCTTTCCCTCCCCACTACCTTCAGCCTCACAACATACCCCGATTGGGGATGCCATAGTCTCACTGGCTCCAGACGGGAGCAGTTGGGACTCTTGTGCGGTATTAACTGTAAAAAAAAAAATATATATATATATTGCCGAAATTTTACGGGTTTTTCAAAAATAACCTATCCCGAATTATACATTCACATTTTTTTTTGCTTTAACTGCAAAGGAAAAAAATGTATGAATTTGGCAAAGCTGTGGAACGGTGAGCTCTCGCAAGTTCAACGCAATTATTTTTAAAACCATCGAGCATGAACGAGAGTGTGTACTGGCCATAAGTGAGAGTGATTTGATTATCTATCTATATTTATGTAAAGAAGAATGTCTGTGGCGGGCAGCGTAGATTTAATTCTTATGCAAATCTACAGTTTTTTTCTGAAATTTTTGAAATTTGACCTTCAAATGAGGAGTAAGGACACTTTCTACGTGAGATTTCAAAAAAATTACGCACACCCCCTTTTCTGACCCCTTAAAGAAGAATGTTGATTCTTTTTGGTGAAATTTTTCACACTTAACGTTCAAAATAAGAAAAAAATAACTCAAAAACCCAAATCCTTAATAATCAGGTAAATGTCTAATAGCCCCATACTAGGGATATTTCCAATTAACTAGTAAAAACCCTTAATCACCTATTCAAGTGACGTTTTGTCCCTGTAATATTGTAAATCATTAGATACCACCCGTCTCTTTCTCTTCATCACTATGTACATAAGATGTTGATTTTACTCTCTCACTCTTTCCTTATATTATGTTTTGTCCTTTTCTAAATGTATATAAGTTCACACAATGTATATTTTTGATCAATTTAATTTTTATACCCTGAAGACGCTTTTGTAAAGCGAAACCGGTCGGTAGTAGAAAATTAAATAAATCGTAGTTAAAAAACAAAGATATTGTGTTATTTCAATTTATAAAAAAATAACTGTCTAGATTTAAAAGAAAACTCAATTGCAACGGGCAACGCCGGGGACTTCAGCTAGTATGAACGATGAAAAAACCTTTGATTTTGAACAACAAAATAATTTAAACCTGCTTAAATAAGGATATAACGTGTTGGTTACCTACCTAGCTGAAATTTTTAAATTACTGTCAAAAAAAATTTAGGATTTAAATCGGCACGATATCTACTTCTAATACACGCGAGAGTTCGTAACAATCCTCGTAAACGCTATTATAAAAAGTTAGATATTTTTCCACGAAGTTGAAGAAACAATTTTATATATACGGATAATTCCTCGTCTAGGCACGGAACGCAGAACAAAGGGGGTGAAACAACAGCGTTTTGATGCCGTATTAACGCTGTTTACGCCTTCGACGCAATATGCAGCGGAAGTCGCTGAGGAATTTACATCTGACCAAATCATTACGTAGATATCTGCTGCATGTTCTGCTCTCCTAGTATGGTACAATGAATATAATCGTTTCAGACGAGGTTTTAACAGATTATTGAAGAGAAAACTTCTTTAGCACCGTTGTGATTTGAAACGCGATGAAACGAAGAAGCGACACTAAAAAGAGATAAACACGTAGCTCTATAGGATTTAGCTAGCGAGAGAATAAGATAAACTAATCGGTCTCTTCTTTGAGCAATGCTTCATAGCCTCCACACTCTTGTCTACTTTAGTGTTCTGAAGTTTTCACTTCTACCGCGTGTGAATTGCACACAATCATTAGTACCTAATTAATTCTGTAAGATCTTGCTACCCTAATTGGCCAGGGTTTCAGAATAATTTTCAAAGTTTTAAATTATAAACTTAGCCTTAGCTCTATTACTCATGGTGGAAATTCAAGCTCTTCAAAAAATAGTTTTGTTGACTTGAGACAATTCATAAAATACATTCCAAATTGAAAAACGGTCTGGCGTTTTGTCAATTAAAAAAAAAACTGTATTTAATGTGGCATATCTCCGTTACGACCATAATTAGATTAAATTTCATCCAGGAAATGCGGGGGATATTTCATGTTTCCAGAGCTCACAATGCGCGAAATCAGCTACTTCATTCAGATTATAAAATAGGTAATAAACTAATAATCATGTACTTTTCCAGAAGGGGTACGCAAAAAGGAGAGACCGCAAAATTACGTTCTTCGTCTTGATATAAATATATAGTCCATGATTTCATTCTCATTCATACATTGTCTCATACACATTCTTCTATTTTCTCTCTTTCTCCTTCTTCTATTAAATATAATTATGCGTTGGTTTTGCTTTATGTAGTAGAATGACATTAAATACAACGGTATGCAGATCTAAACTAGTTTGTGGGTTAATTATTAACTACAGAGAGTTGAGATTAAACAACATGGCACATGGGAAGTCCAAAGACATACCAACGGGAAAAACAGAACTCCGCTAGGAAACTGGCTTTTATTGGCGAAAGTCTTTAACCACCTAAGCTAATCTTTAGAAAACTTCTCAAACTTATCCTCCTCTTAATATTTGATAGCGGGGATTACTGTAATCCGTCCTTAATTGAAAGATTGCTGAATAATTTTAAGAGAGACATTGCTTTTCAGCATTTCATTTTGTTGCCGTTTAATGAAAGTTTATCTCGGCTTATACTTTCTACTCCTCTCAACTACTGATCTACCGCATTACCTATAAATACACTTTCAGCCACCGGAGCGACCACGCGAAATAAATAAATTTGCCCCGATAGCTCGAGATTTCAAAAAGATCTTTTTTTTTTAATTTTTCGCCAACATTAAAAAAATTGTACCTTCGAATTTTAACATGGAAACATAAAAACTTATTATGGCGCTATATAGCAAATTAATTAACCTGTATTTTACCGTTTATCTCATGTTTGTAGGATTTATAAAAATAAATATAAAAAAATGGTGAAGTTTATAACGGCGCGAATCCTGCGTGTTTGTTACTTTGAAACTCCGTGAGAGGTACTTATTCGAGTCAACATATAATATTTTCGATTTCTGTATGTTGTCTGTGGTATACTTGATAATGAAAGGTGCATTTCTATGGAAAAAGGACTTAACTTCAACCCTAAATAGCTGATCAGAAATTCTGCGTGAAAAAAATATATTAAAAATTTATTTTTAACATCGTTCTAAAATCGTCTACGAAGTTTGGATTTGCGAAATCTATGGTCATAATAGATAAATCATTTCAATAGCTTCGTTTTAACGTCCGAAACTAAACCATTTCAAAATTAAATTAGCTGTCTGCTAAAGGCATTTTCTTCGCAATCATCTGTACCGACTATTCTAAAATCTAAGGCGTATGTTTTATAAAATAAAAGCTAATATTAAAAGTTAAGGTATGATAGAAATGGAATGACTAACGCTCATCTTATTACATCTTGACATGCGATTTTCAAAAGATCAGCCGTCAATTCACGAACTGCTGAATGCAAACTCATTTCGTCTTAGAATCGCGTAAAGGAAAATATGCATTCTCGCAATGCATGAAAGTAATTCACATTCACAGGCAAAGAAAAGAAAGCGCCGAGGGCAAATTTCCGTTCCCTCCGATTCGCTAACAAAATAATCTAAGAAGAGTTCACTTGACTTGATGCGGGTTGATAGCGAATATAATACCGTAACAAAGTGCAAGTCACCCAACTTAGAAGTCTTATGTACGCAGGTATAATTATAATTGTTGTATTATTTTTATCACTGATTTACTATTAAAACGCGGGTTGATTCTTTTACGGCCGCTTCTCCGATGAAATCATCGTGGCGTGAATTTGAATTTTAAGCAAATCTACAGTTATATTCAGAGGTTGATGAAATTTTGCACACTTGACTTTCAAAGCAAGAGAAAGGTCACCGTCTATATAAAATTAATTATGGGAATCGGCCGCAATAACGAAATATCACGCCGTTTTTCGGATATAGAAATTGGCGACCCATTTCTGTATATGAGTGTTCCGAAAACCGAACCGCCCGAGGGGTTAATCCAAAACTTAAAATTATTCCACAAAAAAATAATAGTTATTTAAATGGTTTTCTTGACAAAAACATGCCAATTTGCTGGCATTGGCGGATTATTATGATATAGGTGATCTATCTATCCGATTCTCTACAATTCACATGTTCGTCCTCACCTGGAATACTGCTCACAGGTTTGGAACCCGCGCTATATCGTTTATGTTAACAGGTTAGAAAGAGTTCAGGAGCGATTTCTCAAATTCCTCAATTTTAAATCATTCAACATATACAACTCTTACGACGAAGTCGAGAAACATTTTCGAATATCAAAACTACTCAATAGGAGGCTTGTCGCTGATCAGATGCTCCTGTACAAAATTATTAACTCAAAAGTTGACTGCCCGGAGTTGCTAAACATAATAAATTTCCACACGTCCATTCGATATAGTAGACAAAATACCCTTTTCTATATTGATATATGCAACACCAATTCCAATCAAAATGAATTTATGCAAAGGACATGTAATCCCCAATTTGTGTAACAAACAATTCAAAGAATAAAGAAACTTAAAAAAAAAAAAAAAACTATAACAATAAATTTGCAAATATAGACACACGTGCTAACGTATTTACTGCTAGTTACTGTCGCTACAGAACTTCTTTGTATAAAATTCTATGTGCGAATAACACATAAATTAATTGTATCTAATATTTTTATGTTACTTGCGTGGCAACTTTCCCTTATCCCCCTCCTCCCCTTACCCTTCCCAACCCAAATCCCTATTTTGCAGTTTATTTCAGTTATAATCACACTTATTTTATTGTTGTGTATTGGTTTATCATTTGTTGAATTCAGATTTGTACTATTATTAATTTCTTTACTTGCTGCTTAGTTATGTTTTTCTTTCATTTTTCTTAAATATTCTAGTTTACATTCAGTTAGTCTTGTTTCTAAATACCTATCTGTGAACATTAATAATTGGTCTGTTTTTTATCATCCTCTTATGTTTATTGTATTGCTAAGACTGTTAATGTTCCTTAAATAAATAAATAGGTTAGCTGCAACCACGTATCGTGTTCGATTTCAAAACATAGATTTTAGCTGCTTTAGCGTTAGGTACCCGTGTAAGATAACGTCATAATAACAGCATAATGTACATAACGTATTTCTTGTTTCAAACGTTTCCACCGTTAAATATACCGTAAAAGCGGAAAACGCTATCTTCACGATCCACTACAAACTACTAGTAAAATGGTAACTAATTGTAAAAGAACACCATAATCATAAATGCGTAATTTTATTCGGTTATGTCTGAAATCAAAATTAGAATTTTCTAATGATCGTCTTAGTTTCTAAATAAAAAAGAAGATACTCCCATAAGAACCATTGAAATAGGTACGTTAATGTTGACGAACCAGTAGCGTACTGATAAATAAACGGGTCTGGGGCAACTAAGCTTAAACTTCAATTTGATAGGCGGGTATGGGTATCGCCGCCCTGGGAATCATTTATTGGATAACCAACACCACTGCCATAGGTCACCTCAAGTGGTTCGCTGCATTTAGTGACCGGCCAATCTCGGCCGGTTTGGGGAAACCCTTTGACCTCTCTAGCTGGCCTCTCTCGATCATTCGTCTCGCATTGCAGCGGAATAGATTCATACGTCCGTCACTCCTGAACATACTGACCCCTAGATTCCTACCCACCTATCCTTTCATACCTTTTTCCTTCCCGGAACTTCCTCTCCTTCCTTTTCTTAAAAGGACCCTGCACACAGCAGTGACCGGACAACTCAGAATGAAATCAACTCAGAACTTACTTTGAAAAGTCATTAAAAGTGATGAAAAAATATATAAAAAAATTGGTACAATAGGTTGTTAGGTTAGGGTTGTGGGCTATTTTAAAATTATCTTTTTCATAGCTTTTAATTACTTTTCAAAGAGTGAGTTGAATTGAGTCCGAGTTGGCATGGAACCCATACAGGATCCGCAAATAATAATAATAATAACGTTATATTATATAGCGCAGTTTTGTGTCATTTCACTTCTAGTGTGCAGTCAAATATTACAGGCCCTGAGTGAAACCATTTTCCCCATGAGCCTCTTATGTGGGGTTAATATAAAAAAAATGACCACACCTAGAAGACAACTATAGACCACATGAAAGCATCTGTTATTTGAATTTTCCGTTGCCGTCGACAAAACATCAAAACTACACGTGAAATTCACAACACCGAACAGTAACAGCCGTTCACAATCAATAATAAAATCACTGGTTGTAATTCACGAGTAAAAAATCTTAGCTGTAAGTTGTTAATTGGTAATAAATTAAGTCTAAAGGAAAGTTATAGGTATAATAATTAGTCAAAAGTCAATAAAATAATTAAAGTTAAATCGATTTTCCCACGAAAACCGTGCAATATAAATGATTCAAGCGTTATTATTACAATATTATATTCTTTTTATCAATATTTTAAATATAAAACTAAATAAATATGCAATATTTCCACATAATTAAGTTACCTACGTAAAAAAATGACAAACAATAGTCCGCCATCTTAAACTGTGAATAAATCGGCACCAAAATCTAACAAGTCTTTTTTTATTCTTGAATCCGACCCATAAGAGACCCAAAAGAGACTCATACTTAAGGGTGGAAGATACTCTCAGTATCGCCCTGGTGTAAGACCACAATTCAGAATTGAAACGTTGCTTGAAATGGCTTTAGCCCGTGTTTGGTGACCAGATCTGAAAAGCCAGGTACTTCCCCACCTTCCTCTTCCCCATCTCCTTCCCCTCCCCACTACCTTCAGCCTCACAACATACCCCAATTGGGTATGCCATAGTCTCACTGGCTCCAGATGGGAGCAGTTGGGACTCTTGTGCGGTATTCATATTTAAAAAAAATTAAAAATGGAAACTAGAGGAAAAAAGCAACGTGTAAAAGACCCATAAATTGAAGCATCGAGAAAAGTGGCTATTTAGGAACTCTACATCAAAAATGCGCCAATTCGCTAGTTTTTTTTATAACGTAGGCCCATGAATTTTGTGCACGAGTTTTCATAACGCCACTGCTTCCGAATAGTAATTACTCTCCAAGGATCCTATCCTACCTCGTTTCATCGTAATTACTGGGTTGGGATTGAACATGATATCACATTAATTACGTGAATCAACCCTAATCATCATCACGGTTGTAGATCGCTTGAGCACGAACTATGATTACAGCCGAAAATACATAATGCACCCCAGGATGCACACAACATTTCCATAGGTTAGTTATGGCTTATCTACTTTTCAACTAACGACATTGGTTGTAATTTATAATAAGTAGCTACATAATAACTTCACATCACAGCATCTCATCTCTTCAATGGATGTTCGTTTCGCTACTCGGATATTACAGTAATTCATAATTACTTATATATTCGCTCTGGCGATATGCTAAGTGTAATGTATAGTTGTTGAGATAACATCTCATAATCACCAGGAAGAAATTATATCAGGTAATCTTTCTTTATACTAATACCTCATACTAGATCAGCCAGGCCTGGTATTTTAATATGCCCTACCGTTACTGACTTTTGTCAGTGCTTGTTTACTTTAAGTTCAATATATTTTAATGTTAGAAATTATAATACATTATATAACTATCTACACCCCATTAATATTTATAAGGATGACTCACTTGTGTATCATTCAACACTCGAATGGCATTTCTGAGTAGCGACCGGTGTAACTCACATAACGGTGGTGATTGATGTTTTATCGGAATTTTAAAATAATGGTTTTAGACTGACTATTATAAATAATGCCTTACGTCAGCGGTTGTCAACATTTTTAAAACATACCCTTTGGCTGTTGGTACAAATTTGTTGTGGTAAAAAAATTTTAAAAATACATCAAATTATGACTAAGTAAGCATGAAGATGAGGAGATCATTAAAAGTATGAAGTAACCCCAACGCAACCTACAGACAACAAACATAAATACTTTTTTTTTATTTTATTCATTGTTTATTTTGTGAAAATCAACAAACTAGAAGATGAGGAAACCAAGATCAACACCCATACAACCGCCTATAGTCCGCCTCGGAACAGGAATACCTAGTGAGGAGGACTGTGAACAAACCACTTTACTTTGTATTTTGATTTATTTTGTAATTTTACTTTATTTAATATTGTCATTAAATAAATAAAAAATAACATGTAATTTTTTAATACTTCTCATGATTGCATGAATTTTCAAGTCACACAAATACAATTAATGCAATTTTATACAGAGTGTAACACGACTTCGGACATTTTTAACCAGTGATTCTACAAGCGAAATTGAACAAACCTATATTCGTGCCATATTGCGTACCCCCAATTTTTGCTTCGCGTACCCCAAGGGGTACGCTTACCACAGGTTGAAAACCGCTGCCTTACATAATAATCTTTGTAAATTGTTAATGTTAAATTATTTCTAGAAACTAGTGAATATATTATAATAATAGTGAAAAAATTCAGATTTATATTTTCTTAAGCTCGAAATCAATTAAATAATAACAGTCTTGCTGCGAAACTGTGAACTGAAGATTATTTTATGTTCGATATTTAAAAATAAAATGTTTATTAGCAAGAAGGTACTAAGTACAGTTTTATACTTACGTTGTGATATAACATCACCTACTAATAATGTAAACAAACAAACTATCGAATTCCAAATTCTACACGAGAACCCGTGAAATAATATTGAAATGACAAAATGCTTTTTTTGTCACAACCTTTTTCAACCGACACTTCAAATGCTGATTTATCTCATCTTCGTGAATAGGGCAAATGAATTCATAAATGAAAGGAGGAAAAACTTAAGTGGTCGCAGTATTATTGGAGGAATCGGTTCTTTTCGAGACTTCAAACACTTATTTATTGGATGCGCCAGTCATCATTATTTCAACAAAAACGCCAAAAGCTTGCGAGGCCCTCGAGGGACGTTTTTTAGAAAGCTTTTAAATTTCGGAACCGACGCGAGGGTCGTTACTTGAAACAAAGAATTTGGGCAGCTAAGCAGGATGTTATAATTTTATGAAATTCATATTCTCTCTCTACTTACTTATGAGTGCTTTTTATAGCATCATTGTATATCAGCAGCTCGAGGGCCCTTTACAAACCTATAAAAATAACTCAAATTATATATATTATCTAATTTGAATATCTTAGCTACTCGTAAAGAATAAAACTATGAGTTAAAAAATAAAAAGAAGCTAGTATGAATTTATATATTTGAAGATGTCTCAAACTGTCTGATATATCGACTACTTAGTGAAATAAATTGAGAGAAAACGGTGTATTTAGTATTTATAGATAAATCTCTTATTTAAAAAAAATATTTATTTGGAAAAGAAAATTAATCAAAGAATGTAATGACATACGAGTAGATACGTACCTACATCTAATAACACTTATTATGCATATTCAAGGTCCATTTGCCAAGAGTAAAGTAGGTACCCATAACAAGCCATCAACCATGTCTCTGTAGAGGATATATTATATCATAGCTCCAGAAAATCCTGGTCCACACCATTTGCTGATTCTTCTGTTATTTCAATTCAATACATGGTAATTTCCTTGAAAAATTAGATAACACCAATAATCTAAACGAAAATATGAAAAAGAACAAGACAGAGAAGATAACGGTCGCAACTGGACTCGAACCCAGAACCTTACAAGAAAAGAACAAACGTCTTATCAATTCAGCTTCTGATATACATACTACTGTAGTTGTCGTCAAGCTCATATTTCAAATTTCAGAATTAACAATATTATTATTGGCAGCCACCTTTATCATAAGAAACAGGTGTTCGATGAACTAGTTTGTAACCTAGATAGTGTCTCTAATAAATACATCCGATTTTATTTATATGGAGTACTTTTTGACCTTTTTTATGACTCTTTTTTTAACCTTCATAAGTTATAAAAGAGAGTTGTTCTAATATAAACTTAATTGTACTTGCATTCAAAACCTCAATAAGAATAGAAAACGTTAAATAAAATTACTTTACGCGTTCGATAAAATTATAACAATATTATTTTTAATCTCATGTAGGTAATCATACCAAAAATGCTTCAAATGTAATGCCCACATCTCACTTCAAAGTGGCAGAACACGTATTTACAAACAATAATTTTAATTTGCATTTCGTAAGATTGATAAATTTTAACGATATATCTAATCTTCTCTTTTACACGTTGCATCAAATAAATAATGTAAATTAACAGTATTTATTATCATAGCTTCCCACGTTCGTAAATCGTACAATCGTTAGATCTCTTCCAAATCGTGTGGGGGGTAATAGGAAATATTTTTCTATTAAAAGTTACAGGTTACAACACAGTCATTGAATATCCGCTTGAAAGAAACTCGACACCATTTCTTCGTCTTTCTTTTAAGAGTTATTCCCTGTTATTCTATCTACTATATACAATCCCTCTATCTATTAGATAGAGTTATTCCCTGTAATACTATCTACTATATACAATCCCTCTATCTATTAGATACCTGTACCGTCTAGTGTTCGATATTCTATTCATACCTTCTGACTTTTAACTTTCAACAGCCGTTTTGAATTACATTTGTATGGTCTGAGGGGTAGAATACAATAAATAATAAGGGTGAGTCGTCTGCCGGTAAGCTCACTTCCGGCTCTCTAAGGGAAAGATATAATAAAATAATTTATGCAGCAGGTAAAAGGCACAGGTGCCTCACTAGCAAATGCGGGTTGTTTAGTGTATAAATAACCTGTTTTGTAGGAATAGAAAACACTTAGGAATTTTGTTATATTATGGCGAGTATTTATTCGTGTAACTTAACCAATTGAAGATATTTACGCATGTATAGTACCCGCCAAACTTTAAGCCCGGCTTCCAGCATTTCTACCGATTTATTACATATTTTCTTTAAATACTTTAAGTTTTAAAGCTCTTTAAAAATACATGTTATTCTTAAAGATAATATCCATACATTCCCTACGCCGAAACGGCAGTTCTATGAAATTCCCTCGATAGGAAAAAATAGGCGAGTATAAATCGTAAATTATTGTTAACACGTTTTTTCAGTTAATTTACAAGTTATTTGCATTAAAAAATTAATAGTGTTTCTTTAAATGCTATTTTAGACATTCCCCAAGAGATTTTGCTCTATTTTAAGCGAGTCATGTTTTATTAAACATTTTCACAATTTTTGCTTAAATATTATCGTTTTAAATATAAGTGCGCTCTCACTAACATTTGTATTTACATATCTCTCCAACTTCTACTTTTCGAGCTAGTACACCGAGCCTTAAGGCGACGTATCCTCGCTCGAAAAGAAGAAGATGGAGAGATATGTTATTACGAATGTTGGAGAGAGCGTGCTAATATTTAAAACGATAAAATTGAAGCGAAAATTGTGAAAATGTTTAATAAAACACGACTCAAAAATCTCGTAGGGGTTATCTAAAACAACATTCAAAGAAACACTGTGATTTTTTTCATACATATAACTTGTCAAATAATAGAAACAGACGTGAAAAATAAAAATTTTCGGAGCATACTTTACGATTTTTTTCTATCGAGGAAATTTCGTAGAGTTTGCGTTTCGGCGTGGGGAATGTATAGATATTATCTTCAAAAATAACATATTTTTTTAAGAGCTTAAAAACTTCAAACGCTCATGTGTGATATGCAAGAAATCGGTGGAAATTCAGGTAGCGGCGGCTTAAGACCGGTCTGAACATGGTGCGATGCATTCTCGCGCAGTTAATGACTACAAAGTACGTAAGCGAAAGAGAAATATGCGTAAAAACATACGTCCGACAGAGAAAGGCGTGGGCGGGGGGACATGTCACTTTTCTGTCGTTAAACTCGCCTATTGCGACGATTTCTGATTTAAAGTTTGGCGTGCAGCATACGTAGTAGGTTGGCATGCACCGTAATAGGCAGGTACTATCCAGCTTTACCCAAATTTTGACATAAAATATTAACTTTAATGAATATCTAAAAATTCCGCAGCTCATGATGGATACGACATTACCAGCTAAATATAGTTGATTTAGGTACCTATTTTTGTGCAAATGTAATGACGCCAGAGTTCGCCACCCGAGATTGTTTAATGAGCCTCACAACAGCGTATCTGGTTTGTTGCTAAGATTAATAAAGTACATTTTGTATGAGAATGACTTTCTCTACATTGAGGAATGAAAATAACAATAATTCAAATCTATGCTATCTTGCAACGAAATTAATAAGATATCAATGATTTATGTAGGTACGAATAGCGATTATTAAAATATCACGATAATCCCAATCTTTATCAACCAAACCCCTTTGTCTAAACACTCTAAAAAATGCAATGTACAATTTATTCATTTTTAATTAATATTGTGGTAGTTAATATGAAAGAATTTAATATTCAAAAATTTTTGTTTATTCATTCAACTTTCGGATTCACAGATATCCAGATGAATTTTATTTAAAACATCAGATGTTATAAAGAAAGTTTGTTAAAGTATTTAAATAAAGTTTTAAATACATCTTTCGAAACATGTTGATATTGTTAATTAAATAGTGGTTGTTACACAAAGTAATTGTTTTTCATTAAATTAAATACATCTGTTTGAATTTTGATTTTTTTTTCCTTTAATAAATGAATGCAAATCTTGGAAATGAAAATTAACCAACTTTCTGATATCCGATCGAGCTGAAATTCGGCAGATGGACTCATTGCATACACTCGCGCGCACACACTCATTTCTCTTAAATTAGCTCCTAGCCGGCCCAACTTATGACGCAAATAGGTCGAAAAGTGAAAATAGATGTATTATATTAAAAAAAACTTACGTTTTTACGGGTTGATTTTTTCATTAAAATGCGTATCTTACAAATGTCATTAGATGAATGTATACATTTATGAATACTGCACGAGAGTCCCAAGTGCAGGAACCAGTGGGAGGTCTATGATATCCCCAATTGGGGTTAATGGTAAGGGAAGAAGATAAGGAAGAGGAAAGTACCTGACTATCCAGATCTAGTCACTAAATACGTCTGAATCACATTTCAAGCAAGGTTTCAATTGTGAATGGTGGTCTTTCAGGGCTCACCAGGGCGTAACTAAAATTATCTAAAAATTAATCAACTAACTAACCACCACGCCGCGTCTCCGCAGGGGTAGGCAGAGAGGACAGACTGCCAAACAAATCTGTTTTGGCACATTCTCTTTGCCTCATTCACATAAATACATCGTCTCATTAATACTCTTCTATTATTCTGGCTTTTGACACGGCCCGACTCAAGTTTCTGATTCACTTGATCGTGCCATGTCTAAATATTTTTACTCATCGAGAATCAACTCTTAAAATAAAATCTTGATTCTTTTAAACACCATCAAGAAGTAATTCAGGGAAACTAAGATGCTTAGATATTTTATAATCAAGCAGGTGGGTTGTGCTCTGTCACATTTCCACCACTCTCACATTTTTCATTGAAACTATTTGGATCTCAGAGGGAGATTAGTAAGGGGGGAAGGAGGCCTAAAATGCCTATTGGGGGAGACAAACACGAGCTGCGTGTATACCTATTTCGAATGACAAACCATGCGACAGAATTTCGTACGACATAAAAATTGTAGGAGACAAGTTTTTGGAATTTTTTTAAATATATTATTAAACATCGTTAAAAATAATAATCGCTGTTTCTTGATAGGTTATACCTTTTGGAGTTAAAAAATAGTTTTATATTTTATGTCGTCATATCATTTTTGTAACATAGAATACACGCAAGTCGAGGTGGCAGAAGACAACTGTGATTTGTATGAAATACACTTCTATCACGAAAAGTTACAACTCTGTCACGTAATTTTTACTACAAAAATATAAACACATATTTTTTTAAAACGCACACAGTCGTTACTTCTTTAGTTCAGTAGATTTTAAAGTAATTATAAAATAATAATATTGGTATTTCTACTGAATTTTTCTCCACTAACTGGTGGAGACAACTTTATGAAGGTTAAAAAGAAGAACAACCCAGGTACTAATGTATTACTAGTATAATTCAGAAGCCAAGAGAAAGGATTTTCCTTTACAAGGCAAACTATTACATTATAAGGTCTATGAACTATAGCAGGTAGGTAAATTAAACCTTTACCTGGTAAATTAAATCCGTTAGATTATTTTGAATAAGTACCATCCTGAATTCATTTACCTTTACGGTGGGTACTTACTTGTCTTGGTAGGTAGCTACTTGTCTTTAATATGTCCAATAATATTCCGATTATGGCCACTTTCACAATATGGCAATACTTTACGTGAGCTGCACATGACCAGTATAGATCGAGTTTCTAATAGATTTGTATTTTCCGGTCTACTTGACAAGAAATAGGTACGTTTTCCACGGCACTTTAAAAAATCGAATGAAGAAAATGCATCTCATTTTGTTTGACCCACTAAAAACTCTCGAACGGTGAGCTTTGGCATCGTGAAATTTTTACAGCTGCTTCTGCGTGGAATTTCAAAGCAAATGCAACAATTTCAGCTCAATACGTCATATCTAACACCAGCTATGGACAGTAAAATAATATGGAATTAACTTTAAAAAAATGGCATTAATAACAGCACATTTCGCCAATCCCATTACTTTACAACGAGAAAATTTGTGTAGAAACATGAGCAAAACCGGTTAGTAATGAAATGCATCGAAAAACACATTTGACTGGAGTGATGAATGAATCTAAAAATGTACTTGGTTCGTTAGAATATTTTTTTGAGGTAATTTGGATTTTGAAAATGCAGTGTTTCTTTTGTCATTGCCAGTATTCGTAAAAACGCAAGACAGGTGGTTTACGTAGTGAGGAACGTGCTTACCTGGGCATTTTATAATATCAACATAAGCAACTTACTCTTGTTAAAGACACGTCAGGCTAATGCACCCCATAAAACTTTTTATCTCAGAGGCTATTTATTTATTGCAGTCAATAAAAAGGATAAAAAAATGAACAACGTCCTGAGCATTTATTCTAATAGAGCAGGTTGTTTTATAAAATGAGACAGGAAGTGACTTAGGAAGGTAGATTTTTCTACCTTATATCAAATTTGTACGTGTTGCTATTCCAAGTTGTCTTAAATAATAAGATATTATATTAAATTTTTGCACATCAGGGAGGAATTTTTTAATCCGACCGATTTACGTTTCTTCAGCATGTAAATTTTGATGCACGTTCCGTTTCCGTTTCAAGATGGTGGCCGTTTTAATAGTTCAGCAAAGATTCTTTTTTCAAAAAAGAGAAATCGTCGTTATATTTGGACTTTCTTTTTCAATATATGATGCTCATTTGCCTGAAGAGAGTTTGAAAAAGGAATTTTTATTGCAATAGTGACGTTACTTTCGACAAATTGTATAATAAAATTCCATTTTAAATTAAAAAAAAAATTACATAAAATATATGGTTCATCATTAAGTAGGTAAGTACTTTAGTACCTTCTTACAAATAATATAATTTCAGGTAAATTTTTGGGTTTTAAAAACATGCTTTTTCGAAGCGTGGTCTACTGATCACAGAACTACTAGTAGGTAAGTACCGAAAGGGGTGTATGGAAGAAGAAATCGGAGATGACCCAGGAAAACATTACACATGATCGAGTTGAATATTATCAAGAGTCATTACGACAGAAGAAGGCATGAGACAATGTATGAATGTAGATAAATGAGAAAGGAGTGGCAGAAGAATATAATATCATGACTAGATGTGGAGGAAAAGGTAGTGGGACATCCCGTGAAGACATAACACGATGAAGAGAATTAAATTTCGGATCAGTCGTAAAAACAGAAGAGTATGAATGTGGTTGAAACAAGGAGTGTTTGCCAAGAAAGAGTTGTTTAAAAATAATTTAAAATATCTGCCTTACATAGGTGAAGTATTTACGACAACCGAAACCATTTTTAAACATCAATTTTCGAAAACAGTTTTTTTTTTTTTTTTAATAATTTACAGCTATTGAATAATACCTAAACTTTTATTTTCAGCAATTCTTATTCCAAAATGCAATGAATCCAAGGTTATCTTCAATTTTCAAAATAAATTCGGCAATAGATATTCTAAACATACAGCGATAGAAATATCTACATAAATACATGCACTTTCTCAGAAATTGGACAGGTAGCCAGTTGAGGGAACAATGTGATTGGAATACTATAATATTTCACACAATCTAGAAGGAACCCCTTGCGTACGTGTTTTAAAGTCATAGTTTATAATAATATAGTACTTTATCTAAAGAATTTGAAAAATTTCGTCATATATAAAATGTTCACCTGTGTAAATAATGTAAGTTAATTATTTCCTACTTTTAAAGCATTCCATAACATAACAACGTGTACCAAATAAACCATATTTTTGGGAACTAAATAGGTAGCCACCTATTAAGAACAAAATGTACGCGTATACGAAAAAATATCTTGTGAAGGCAAAAATCAGTTATAAAATTTAATCGTGGTAATTTTTCAAAAAAATATTATTTTGTTCAGTTATTTATCGTTGATCCATCGGGATTATCGACCAAATCTGTTCAAAATTCAATTGCCAACAGTAAATTACGAATTTTACAATTAATTCATTATATAAAATGGCAAAATCGTAAAAATCAATCAATAATATTAATAAATTCAACGAAAAAAAATTGAAAAAGAACACTTTTTACACGAATAAGAACACGCAAACAACACTAACAAAAGGGAAATTTTATTTTCCCACACTCTTGATATAAATTTACGCACCGTGATTTAAAAATATATTGTTAAAAGTCACTGTTTCACTTGAATCTGTCGAGTATAGTTTTGTTAAAAAAAAGCACACACAGTTTAGTAGCGAAACAAACAACAAATGTTCCACGTTCGAAAGTTTACAAACAAATGATTCGAACGAGCATAGATAAAAAAATGAACTCGTTTTCACTGAAACTTTCAAACAACTAACTGTCACATGGAACGAAAAAACGCCGCGGTTTGTCGTGACGATCCGCGCTCGAAATTCGAAAATAATGCCCAAGAGCAACGGCGACACCCACGCGCGTACAGGTAGGATTGTAAATTCAAATACTGAAAAAATCTACGGCCAGGTATAAGTGCCGTCCCCAAAAATCAACACCCAAAAAAGGAACATACAAAATTACACCCCGAGTAAAAAAGCTCTCACAAATTGTTCGACAAACAAAAAATATCCAGAGTTTTTTTGTAAAGTGCATGCCAGCTTCTTTGAATGTTTGGATTAGTCCAACCACGCAAGTAGCCTTGCACTTGAGACACGAGTGTGACGGAGACAAATATTTGTCTTCTCCTTCTATCTCTCAGGTATGTGAATCGCATGCGTTTTGGTGAGATCTCACCGTGGTGCAGATTTAACAAGGTTCTCAGACTATGGCAAGGAAATCAACGGCACGGAGAGAAAAGATCTTATCATTATGAAGTGAAATAAGCTTTGACAGGCATATTGAAATGTTTTTTTTTTTTAATTGTTTTGCTGCTGAGATTAGTTGACTGTATTTCAATATCCACCCTTGTACAAGATATCAAGCGAAAATGGTAGTAAAATGTGAATTTGTATACAAAATTATGATTTGTACAGAGTTACAGGTGATTTCGAAAGGAATATGCGTAACTTTTTATGCAGTGGTTGTATTTTAGTAGTAAGTTTTGCGTAGGTAAATGAAGCGTGAGTTCGGAGACATTCAACCGAGAAGTACCATGAAAGGAAAGATGAGCGAGAGTTTGGATGTGACTTGAATTTTTAAAGGTTTTGTTTGCAATAATTTTACACCCTAGGCATGCCCTTGAAGTCCTTAAATAATATTCTTATGATGTTTTTAATGATTTTCCTTACTGGTGTTTTGTAGGGTTTTTAACTATTTTTCACATCTGAAGCTTTTCACAGATCGAGAAATACTTTTTTTGTGAGGACTAGAGAGAGACTGTGACGTAGACCCATGAAAAATAACGTGATATTCTAAGTGTAGGATTTGTGAAGCTGAAAGAATTTACACAAAATAGACGCCTTTCAAAATAAGAAATTTAGGAACCTGTCGAATACTTTAAGGGGCCGCTTTCCCGCTCAAAAAGAAGAAGATGGAGAGATATGTAATTACGAATGTTGGACAGAGCGCGAAAATTGTGAAAATGTTTAATAAAACACAACTCGTGTAAAATAGAGCAAAAATCTCGTGGAAGGCGTCTAAGTATCATTTAAAGAAACACTGTGAATTTTTTCACAACTATAACTTGTAAAATAATAGAAACAGACGTATTTTTAATAATTTTCTGAGCATACTTTGCGATTTTTTTCTATCGAGGGAATTTCATATAATTTGCGTTTCGGCGTGGAACGCGTCTAGATATTATCATAAAAAATAACATTTATTTTTTTAAGAGCTTAAAAACTTCATTAAGGGAGATATGTAAGAAATCGGTAGAAATTCGGGTAGCGGCGGCTTAAATGAATCTCTCCGACGACATTTAAAAAAATACATGACACGTCGTTATATTCATACTAATCGAAAAGGGATACCTAGCCATTCAAAGAATATGTATGGGCCATAGAGATATAATATACCAATGGTATGGGCCGCCAAAGTATGTCCACTGGACCTAGTTCAGTGAAACCACACGTGTTTATCAACCTCAGTAACTATTTTCACTCAATTAATTCAACTAAGCATCTGTCAAGCGTTTGAACAAAAGACATTTGCATTTCGACTTATGGCTTGTCTGATATGATAAATAATTAATTTAAAAAAAAATCGAATGCAGTTCACATGCGGTAGAAGTGAAACCTTCAACCACATAACTCAACCAAAAGGAGCCTTGAAAAATGGCCTCATAATCAAAGCGGCCTATGCGCGCAGCTTGACAAAGCGCGACGCTTCGTAGATAAGATTTCATTCTACCTCATTCTCTCGCAGGCTAAATCCTATGGATGCATGTGTTTGTCTCTTTTTAGTGACGCTCGTTTCCGTTTCATCGAGTTTCAAATTATAACGGTACTAAAGAAGTTTTCACTTCAAAAATAGTTCCAATTTTGAGTTTAGATTAAAAGTTCACTGGATTTGAATAATGTAACGCATTAGGAAGGAATATTTCACATTACTTACCAACTTAAAAATAAAACTGCTAAAAGTCACCCCACTCGAATTCAGAAGGATTTGCGCATGGGTAGCCCTCGAAAGAGGGTATGGGTAAGGCGTAACGACTGTAACGTCTTGTTCTTATTAGAGAAAATGTAAAAAATGTAAGAAGAGAAGGATGAAGAATGTAAAACTAATAGAACTAATATACCTGAACCTGCGAGACAAGATCAAATTAGCCCTAAGTTGTTAGTCTATCAGTATTTGATGAATAAAATAATAAACATGTAATAATCAAATCATGTTGTAGGTAATTTCATTTATTTATCAACTACAAAGGCATACCGCCGACAACTCCTTCGTAACCTCTTCACATAAACACATAAACGACGGATGTAGCAAGCGGAAGGTTACACATGAGCTCTCATCGGCAGGACCTTCACCAATTGATATTGTTTTGTAATTTGTTAATTGGTGGGATGGTATATGGATTTCATAGAAAAAAAAATTACTACCAAATATTATCGTGATTAATTTTTGGGTTACTATGCCGTGTTGCTCTTCCTCAATCTTTAGGCAACGTTTCGGATAGCGTTACAGTGTATCACTAATGGTGAGTTTGGTTACAAAATTTTCAATTTTTACTTTTTCAGTTTGGTTTCAAAATTTTCAATTTTTACTATTTCTGAAAATTAGTAGTGTAAGTTGTGATCAAGTGTATATTTATTTGTGTAAAAGGGATACCGTGTTGTGAGCGTTACTGCTCTAAATGTAGTTTTCTGCGTTTAGTTTTAGTGTAGCCGTCTAACATATTGAGTTAAATGTTAATTATCCAAATTTATTTTCAGTCATGTGTGAAGTTTTAAGTGCCATAGCTCATAATTGAAATTAATTTGGTCGTTGAAAATAGTTGTTTCAAGGTTAACCTTGAAATTCAAGGCGAAAAATTCCACGTAATCTTTTGTTCCATTGTCAAAGTTTTTTTTTAATTTTAGGCCTATTCATATTATCTACGATAAAGATATAGGTCATTTTGCATGTCAAGTGATACGTTAGCATCTATTAAGTCAATTTACGGCAATTTACGTAAAAAAAACAAATTACGACATCATTTTACATTTAAAAATTACGACAATTATTTCGTAAAAAAACACTACATAATTTATTTATAATTACTTATAATTAACTACTATTAAATTTTAATATGTACGTCAAATCATCAGCACGAGAGATGCCAGTGAGGATATAATTATCTCTATTTGTTATAAAAATAGAAGATGATAAAACATTTATTATTATTTTATTTATATGAATTTGATGGAACAATGCTTGGTTAGGCATCGTAATGGGGATTAGTTTTGATCTTGATAATAATTTAAAAATATTCAATTTTTTATAAGAAAAACTCTCTTTTTATAACTTTTGAAGGTTATTCCCATCATCGTAATATATCATTGAAGAAGAAGATAACACTTATAATCTAAATGAAAATATGAAAGAGAACAAGACACAGAAAAATAGAAAAAGACAATGGTCGCAACTGGGACTCGAACCCAGACCTCTCGTCTAACCGGGACGATGATGGGAAATAACCTTCAAAAGTTATAAAAAGAAAGTTTTTCTTATAAAAAATTGAATATTCATTTAGACTTTCATAAAGTCAATAGTTCCATATGAATAAATTCGGATACATTTATCCGAGACGCTATTCAGGTTACAAACCAATTCTTAGGATGATTGTTTCCAATAAAAAGAGTAGTTGCCCATAATATGGAAAAAAGAAGTAGTTGAAGATAATATTGTTGATTCTAAATATTTGAAATATGAGATTGACAAATATGACGGTTTGACAGAAGGTGGCAATAGCGAAATTGGATAACGCGCACGTCCCGGTTAGAGGAGAGGTCTGGGTTCGAGTCCCAGTTGCGACCATTGTCTTTTTTCTATTTTTCTGTGTCTTGTTCTCTTTCATATTTTCATTTAGATTATAAGTGTTATCTTCTTCTTCAATGATAAAAATATTCATGTCATCAAAATGGTTGTTTGGCAGTCTCTTTGTACTTTCAGGGACATTAAAATATATTGTTCACGTTGAACTGCGGAAGAACGTCAGACGTGCAGGCAAGGTGTTCTTTTGGAAAAAAGTTGAAATTTTTCGAATAAAGCGAAAAACCAAAAACCTGCGAATGCATTGTGAAATTTGCTCTTGCTGAATCAACATATTGTAATGATGATCTAATCTGTTTTCTGTCACAAAATATTATCAAATTGTACACCAATTCTAATGTGTGGAAATTATCTAAAGGTCGGCTGTGCAGCAAACGATCGCTCTATATATATGAGGTTAGTGCCTTTTGTTGTACATTTAGACTAGTGCTGATTGCAATTCTGTTCATGTATTTTGTCCGCGAGTAGATTCATTAATCAAATAATTTTAAGGGTATAACGCCCTCAACTCTAGGGTTATTTACACACCTCAGACTTGCATATTATGATTCAACGCCGTACATATTTTAATGTTGCACCAAGTGAAGTGAAGTCTTTTTGCCCTTCGAAGGCATTATCAAAGTGTAACATGGCCACATACAACAGTTAAAATACAGATACCATTATTTTTAATAGCCAAATAAAGATAAGTGAAGGTGTTAAGTACATTTTGGTCTAGTTGTAATCCAGTTGCACATCAATAACAACCTAATTATCATTGTCCTCAATTGAGTTTTTCTTTTAAGTGTTTACACAACTGTTATTTTCCCGACAATAAACGTTACCGATTAAAAGTATTAATAACGTAATAAGCATTATGTCATTGACTGTCAATGGTTTATTTATTCCAAGTTACTTACGTTAAAGCAAGTAACTTATTTCAAGGATATCGTGAGACACGAGTCATATAGGTAATCATTCGTATTAATTATTATTATTGAAACAAACAACAGTTAAACTGTTTCTTATAGTAGAGTAACAAAAACTTCATGATATGGGGAATTAAAGAACCTTTATACTAGTGACCAAATTCTTATGAAAATATTTGCGTACTATGAAATTTGAGATTTGATGATATAGTACTGATAACGGATGTTATAGTACTGATAGAAAATAATCATTATGACCTACAGGAGAGTCTGGAAAGATGGAGAAAAATCCTGAAGTATAATGGCCTAAAAATTAGCAGGAAAAGGACTGAATATTTCTACTTGCAATTTGAAGACACAAATGCTGTAACTCCTTCGATGCAACTGGATGGAGTAATATAAGCCAACTGTGACTCATTTAAGAATCTGGGCTCACTGATTCACAGAGGATGTGCATGGGATGTCGACCATATAAAAGGTGTGGGATGGATGAAATTTAGATCCGTAACAGGAATCTTGTGTGACCCCAAAATGCCTATAAAAGTTAAAGGAAAGGCAGATTATTGTTAGACCCACGAATGCCTCCGAATGCTGGACTATGTACAACTCCTATTCTAGGCAAACAGCAGAAATGCGAATGCTTAGATGGTCGGTAGGAGTATCAGTAAAAGATAGATTTAAAAGTTCAAGCATTCTTGGTAGCCTGGGTGTCACGGGCATAAATAATAAGCTAGAGATGGTATGGGCAAATAAGACGGAGACCACCAGACCGCACAGTGAAGAAGGCAATGTGTGTGGGGCTTCATCGACAATCATCCAGAGAACTCCTGGATGACTCAATGCTCTAAGATATTGCAGAGAAACGGCTTGGATGAAAGCGATACCCAGAACCGAAGACAATATAGCCTGAGAACGAGAAAAGTCGACCCCAACAGCCTACCTGCAAAGAAGAAGATGAAATTTGAGATTCAGTCTAATATTAAGATGTATGGTGAATTAAAGACCATTTACACTAGTGATCAAATTCTTATAAAGTAATTGCGTATTATGAAATTTGAGATTCAATCGAACATTTAAGATATATATAATCGCAAAAAAAAGAAAACGTATCTCTGCTACCCCAACATAAAAGCATTTTTTTATATACATTTTCTTGTTAACTTTCTATTTGATGTTGGCAAAATACCTTAAAATTAACAACTTAAAAATTCCCTACCTGAAATTAGAAATTAAAACATTTTAACATCTTTCTATTGGAAATCAACAGAAAGATATTAAACCCTGATGGCCCTCTGGAGATGGAAGACGGTCAAATAATATCCTCTATAAACGGCTTTTGCATAATTTCTAAATAATATATTTTCACTTCTTTTATTTTTTATTTTATTTTGTGTATTGTTATTTTGTTTTACTGTGAATTACGAAATATATTGAATTGCATTACTACCCCTGTATTTCTTCTGGAATAAATTATTATTATTAAAACAAAGAATAATTCAACTAGTATTATTTAATGTATATATTTCTTATATTATTATTTCTTATTTAATGTATATATTGCAGCAATAACAAAAACTTCATCATATAAGATAAAGTCAATAAATTAATGTATCTACGTATGCACTTGAAATGCTGAGAAGCAACGATTACGGTTTATCGTAATAGTTCACAAAAATGGTGAAGTGAAAACTTTAAAATGACTTTTCATTTGTTTTTCATGAAGGTAAAGGTATATATTGCACAAATCCTTAATTAAAACTGCAAGAGTTTTCCATACGTATATTTTGCTGGCGTTCATAAAATCCCTCACAGAAAGAGATAATTGAGCTCTGAGTCAGTGCTTACCAATCTTCAATGGAACTGGGTCCGCAGAGTCCATTGTATGGAGCTGAAAGAAACCTTTGAACAAACGTTATTGCAACTGCCATTGAATGCAATGCTCGAGGTCGATATTCTGTCAAAAGATGACAAAGACGTTTTGAACATCATTTATTGTATGTGTACATACTACACCACGGACACCATTTGCATAAAATTGTACATACTTTATTTATTTTTCAATGTTTCTTACCAGCATTCTTTTTGGGATTCATCAATCGTTGGTTATTCGTAACCTAAAGTCGTAAATTTACCACTCACACGCCTCAGGTAGCACATTTATTCTACATCCGGTCTATGTTTATTAAGCGGAAACGATAGGCAAAGAGGTTTGGTTTGATATAACAGCTACCTAAAACCTGATAAAACTACCATTCGTATCTGTGGTGTATAGGTTTATAAATGTAGTTTCAACATCAATCAACAGATGCCAGTCAGATGTCTCTCAACAGATGTCAGTTAAATAGAACCATAGAAGAGTGGTGACTTCGTGTCTAATGCTCGAACGATTACGGAAATAGCCAATGATACACGATAGACAGCTGAGCTACCTCAGTGTCCGATTTTCTGGCTCGAGAATTACTTAGAGCATACAATAGGTCGGACGTCTGGTCTAGTTGAATATTCATTGTAAAAGTATCACGATAATGTGAATAAAGTAACTTGTATTCTCGACGAATCTCGATCGTTATTGGAGATTTCCCAATACATTTTAATTAGTAATCTCAATTACTGGGATCGAAGATAATTACTGTATGCCATTCTCAGATTTTAAATTTTTATTTCCAAATAATGAACCATTGTTTGTAATTAATGTTGGTATTTTGCTATAATAAATAAAACTTTGAAACAATAAAGACCACTCACCACTTCAAAGAAAGTAATGACTGAATGGAAGAAAAGTTAGGGAACTTCCTAGAAAATAAGGGACGTGATAAAAGAAGTGTTTTTAAGATAATGTATGAATGGGATGAAGCGAGGAAATTGTTTCGAGTCAGGCACCTGGTGTTCCATCTTCTCTACAAATCCCTAAGAAAGACATTCCCATTCGGGGAATGTAGCGGGGCAAAGTTAAATAAAATGAGTTGGATGGTTCTGATTCACAAAACATATACCTGTTACGCCAAAAGTCATTTCAAGTCACATTCGATTCCGAGGGGTGGTCCACCACCAGGGCGATACTGACAGTACAATCTACTTTTGCAGAGTAGTTTGAGGCAGGCAGAAAACCCGTTACTGCTTAATACACAAGTGTAATTAAAAAATCGTTTTTAATTAGCAATGGATATGAGTGGGGCGTGCAAGCGTCACAAATTACAGGCTTATCAGGAATCTTACACATTTTTTTACCTCACAGTGAAATAATTGCATTTCTCGTGATTAGTGCAGATTATCGCTTGTGTAAATATTACACTTTTACAATAATATAATTACATAATTCAATTACATCACAAAAAAGTTTTAATTACAAAAAGTTTTAATTTTCTCACTGTGTAAAATGAGTCCAGAAAATTAATATTAATTAGCATTTTTTTTGTTTTTTTTTTTCATTAAATAATAATAATAATGTAAAAATTGTAACTATAACAAAAAGTACACGTTAAATATGGTGACCGAACAACTCAGAATGAATTCAACTCAACACCTCCTTTGGATGTGATGAAAACATTTATAAAAAATTGGTTATTTTTTTTTATTCTATCCGGAAGAATGTTGCAAATTCTTTTTGCAAGGTACCGGTAACTTTTCTTGGCCAAAAACAGTGTGAGTTGGAGGAATTTGGACTAAATCTTTGTTAGTATTTCAAGAAGAGCGAACATTTAATATTTTTCATAGTATTTAGGTATGTTTTGTACAAAGATGAGTGAGGACTTATTTTTACGCAAAGCTGTATAGATCGGCAGATATATAATCGTCCGGCAGGTCCTCCAAGCCTTGTATTAGCCATAAATCTGCCGAAAGTCAAACACATTCGTAATTTCATAGATAAAGTTGTCTATAATTAGAAGTAGCTCAAATCGCCCTTGATGTGATTTTTCAGTTGTGTTATAAGGATAATTTTTATAATAATGAAAGACTAACATTTCCGAAGGTTACGAATAATCTGAAAATATTTGAAAAGTTCCTACTGCCATCATTTTAAGTGGAAAATATTGTTTGTGCAGTGATGGCGGACTTAGCTACCAGAGGAATTGAACCAAAACCATGCCGAAACACTGAATCAAGACGGCCTCTTATTTACAAACTAGGCTTGATTCTGACCCAAAATTTTTAATTTAAATCATTTTAAAATGTTTTTAGAATAATGAAAATTTTCTAAATTTATTAGTAGGTAATGCAAGTAAATTATAAACGTTTAATTGGTCCTGCTTGTGGCATGTACTCAATGATATATTTCTATCTACCCATTCAGAGCTCACAACATACTAACGGGAATGCCGTAGTCCCACTGGCTCCGGACATTTAACAGCGGTTAAAAAGCACTTTAAAAACCTTTAGTGCCTATTTCATTATCAACAATAATGGGTACATTTGTTAGGGTGGCCTTGAAATCTCTTTGTTCATCGCGGGCGCCACTGAATGACGAGAATTGCCCATCTATTGTGTAGCTTCCAAACGAATTGTCCTGCTCATTGCCATTATTTGATGTTTTGAATGCATTACTCTTTCATAATTCATATTCAAAAACGTCGGTTGCTTTCGAAAGTTTTCCAGGTGATTTCCATAAAATACTAACTTGACTGCGCAAAGCGGGGAGGGACAATGATAAGAGTGCAAACATGAGCAAGGATAAGGATAAGAGTGCAAACATGAGCAGGGATAAGGATAAGAGTGCAAACATGAGCAGGGATAAGGATAAGAGTGCAAACATGAGCAGGGATAAGGATAAGAGTGCAAACATGAGCAGGGATAAGGATAAGATTGCAAACATGAGCAGGGATAAGGATAAGAGTGCAAACATGAGCTTGAAGAGCTTCGTCCAGTAATAGTGACTTTTGATAATGACATTACAAGGTGTGTAAGCCTGGATTCATTGAGCGTGTTTACAAGCTACTAGCCAGTAAGTTTAAAAGCGGGTGAATCGGCGAGTGAGATTGTCATGATGACAAAATGACATGATGACAAAACTGTCTACTCGCTCAGTAGCGACAGTAGCAGCTAAAATAACGACTCTCGCGCGAACCAATTCGGTCGACATTTTGTAAAAAAAACTCGCAGCTAGCGCCACACGCTAGCCAGTAGCGAGAATTATGGCTCCCGAACTAATTCACAGTTACGAAATCAGCTGTTGGTAGGCCGCCATCTTGAGCGAGTAGCGAGTGAAGTTGACCACCTTTCAACTTTTTCGTAGATTGTCCACAATCTGCTAGTTAGCAAGTAATACAATGACAATGAGCGAGTTTACTAACAGACAGTGAATTTCCCAGATAGTAGCTTGTAAACTCGCTCAATATCATCGAGGCTTTAATAACTACTTTGACGACCTCCGTGAAGGAGCTCCATGTAATAATGAAAGCACAGAAAAAACCTTTTTGCAGCTTCAGAAACTAAATTATTCTTCTGAATATTTGTAGTGTGGATTTAGAACCACAATTACGAATCGTACGGTTGCAATAATGGTTTTAACTTTGTTCCTATTAATTAAAAACCTCCCTCCTTCCTTTCTCCAGCTCATTTTGTCCATATTTGAAAACTGGTGAACTTTTTAAAGATCACACTATACGAGTATTTGATTGAGAAGAATTTCTGCAAGAAAGGGGAAATGAATGTGAGGAAACAGACCGTATCGTCTGAAGATACACGTTGTAACCAGTAGCCGTACTCTACCTGTGCAGGTAGAAATATACATACATAGTCAAGGTATATCTAACAGAGTTTCTTAGAAATCATCTCAGATGAAACTCAGTGGTATTTTGGCGTCAGAGAAACCAATTCGAAAACATTTTATTATATCAAGAATAATTTTAATGAAACACGTAGATATCTCTTCCCGCAAGTCAATTAAGATCATCGAATAACAAGACAACTATAAATATACAATTATTGTGATTTTATCAAAGTCAGTTTGTATTATTGTCTGCCATATTTCCCCGGAGTACATTAGTTGCTACAAGGATGCAGAAGAATTCCACGGAATAAGTAAGACGCTCTGTCCTTTGTATTAAAATTACTAATCAAATGTGAATAAATTTAAAGTCGTGCTGGGTATGGTTATTTTAACATGGTCAATTTTTACTATGTCGCCTTTCGAAGATATTGTTAAAATGTTGTGAAACTACCAATCTACTAACGCCAAATTTCAAAACAAGTTATTTTCAGCTACCAACGTTATTGAAGTGATATTCTTTAGCACCGATGTGATTTAAAATAGACAAACACATACATTTGTTATTAATTGTTTTTGTGTTTAATTCGTAGAACTCCATTTAATTTTTTTTAAATTTAATTAAAATTGAATTTGATAATTTTATTATCAAGTTCTCCAAGTGGTTTAGTATGTGTTTTTGTTACAGCTGTTTCGGATTACAAGACCATTTTCAAACTGTGGTTAATCCACTATTAGACGACTTATTTATACGAAACAGCTGTAATAAAAATACATACTAAAATACTTTCAGAACTTGATAATAAAATTATCGAATTTAATTTTAATAAAATAAAAAATAAAAACACACACATCTATAGGATTTAGCCTGCGAGAGAATGTGATAGACTAATCGATGTTCTCATTGTGCGGTACTTCGTAGATTAAAATGTGAAATAATTTTTAAACTTGGTAACAATATTATAATAAATAAACCCGACAATTATCCTACTTCTGATACTCGGCATTCGTCTCATTCTCTTGAAGTTTAGTTTTCTAAAGGTCTCACTTCTACCGCGTGTGAATTGCACATTTTTATTTGGTGACTTTGTGGAGCTTTTAAATATCCATTTTACAGTTAAAAAAAATACAAAATCAGAAGCCGTACGGCTGGTTCCAACTTTCTCAAACAATTGTTCATGAAGGAAAAAGTAATTTACTTGTACATCACCCTTGAAGTGTACCTGCTTCTAATCCACATCATTTTTCTCAGAACTAAATAATTCTAAACAATATTACTCATAGTTATTTCGATTATTCACATATAATAAATTCATATTTTAATTCCAATTCCCAAAACTATGGTTCTGTATGCAGACGCTAGACCTGTCAACCTGTTCGAATGCACAACAAACCAAAATCATTCACCGAAAATATGTTCGTGATAAATGGTACAGGATTGTTTTCGCAAAATACTTTAAAAATTAGCAAAGAAACTTAGACTACCTCTTCAAAATGACTAATCATTTACAAGATGCAATAAAACTTTTAATAATAATGTTTTACTAGGTGTCTTGCAGTCTGCAGCGGAATCAAAGACTCTAAACCTTTTTCTGAAAAATTTAATCATCAATCATAAATGAAATCCTCCTAAACTACGTGCGGCTTCCTCCTTCTTTTGTCCTTTCAAAGGTTTAGTAGGATAAAATCTTATGTTAAAACCTTTCTGGTTCCCTTACCCAGATATGTTATTGTATGTTTAGATAGACACGGATGGTCAGGTGAAGCCTGGGAAAGATGGTTGCTGTGAAATACGATAGGCTTGTCTTCTCACACTAACAAACACACCCAAAAATGGAAACTGCAATAGTTTGAACCATTTTTGCCAAGTTTGAATAGAATTGCTACGAAGGTTATTCAATGTCATTATTCGAACCATCACAATGAACGACCGATCGATGTATCACCTCGTACATCGAATCCCAAAGCTGATTTGACCGGTACATGTTTGTTACAATTTACATCAAATGCGGAGTGACGAACCTAATAAAAAATACTAATTTCCGTTGTCTGTGCGTCCTGCGTAATTCTGGTCCAATTAACTCAAATTTGCTTTGAATTAAGTGTCATTTAAAATTAAAACCTATTTGTCGAGAATTCAGGCAATCCTGTGATTTTTCAAGGGTCTGCGCTAGTCAAATGTACTAACTGTGGATGTCTGAGTGTACTGCGAAACTCTCGTTCAGTGAACTCAAATTTGATTTGAAAAGTGTCATATTTAAAATTGGAACAGATTATGTGAAGAATTCAAGCCAAAGCCAAATTAGTCCACCACTTTTTAGATGTAAATAATGAATGAGAAATCATTTTATTTTATTTCGATTTTCTTTTGTTAGTTTTTTTTTATTGTTCGTATTCTAGATGCAAACAACGACTAATTAAGTAAAAACCAATGTGTTTTGATTTTTTTAAATGTTTTTGTTGCTCATAGGTATATGAATTGTACTTACGAGTTCTCTAAAGTCATCCACGTGGATTTAGCATTAGATATATTCTTATTTATTATATTGAGTTTACGCTTTATTCATATATTTTGTAATCTTTTTTATTTATGTTATACTGTTGTTATAGATGAAATTTTTATTTGATGTGTAAAAGCCCAATAGGGCCTCAATAAATAAATAAATAAATAAAGACAAGCGATAAACTACCGATCTACTACGTAATGTAATATTAACTGAAAATGGTTTTAATTGTGTCGAATGTTGAATGACGAATGCTGAAATTCTCGCACCTTTTATGTAATATGTAATCGATGGTAAATCTAAGCTATAAATTGCAAATATTAAATTGCATCTCTGCAACTCTAACGTAAATTAATACATAAGCCATTCGTTACATGTGGTAAATAGAAACGATAGACCGTTATAAATAGAACCCTGTAAAAAATGCTTCTTGGTTCATTCACATTCATACATTATTATTTGTTGACTCTTGGCATGACCCGTCTATTTTTTTTATTATTACAGATATATTTACAGTAATTCATTTACTAGATCGTGCCATGTCTTCCTGGGGCGTGGTTTTACTACACATTTGCCCCAGAGTTCTCAGGGATTTCAATTTTAAATTAAATTCGTTTGTGTTTATATCAAGATATTCCATTACTTTGTTCAACTAATCTTAATATACATTAAGGACAAGTCGTCTCATATTTGTATGCAAATACGAAATTAATATCTGCATAATTCAATCGTTAGTCACCACTGACAAAAATATGCATACAATGAAAATCGTGAAATGGAAATGTCAAACCAGAGAGTCAGTGACAAACAAGATGTTAACAAAATGAGTTCAAATGAAAATTCACCAGAATGATCGATTTTTGTTTCACAACAAATTCTACTGGCTTATAATAATTAATTAAATATTTCATTGAAGAAGAAGATAACACTTATAATCTAAATGAAAATATGAAAGAGAACAAGACACAGAAAAATAGAAAAAGACGATGGTCGCAACTGGGACTCGAACCCAGACCTCTCGTCTAACCGGGATGTGCGCGTCTAACCTCGTCTATCCAATTTCGCTATTGCCACCTTCTGTCAAACCGTCATATTTGTCTATCTCATATTTCAAATATTTAGAATCAACAATATCATCTTCAACTAGTTCTTTTTTCCATATTAATAAGAAGATAATATCTATACAACCCCCACGATGAAACGCAAATTATATGAAATTCCCTCTATAGAAAAAAATCGCAAAGTATGCTCCGAAAATTTTTATTTTCAAGCCTGTCTCTATTATTTAACAAGTTATATGTATGAAAAAATTCACAGTGTTTCTTTGAACTTGTTTTAGACAACCCCACGAGATTTTTGCTCTATTCTAAACGAGTCTGTTTTATTAAACATTTTCACAATTTTCGCTTTTATCGTTTGAAATATTAGCGCGCTCTCTCCAACATTCGTAATTACATGTCTCTCCATCTTCTTCTTTTCGTGCTCGGGTAAGGGGCCTTAAGCTTTTCGAAACGATATCACAATTCAGTGAAAAAGTGTAGGTATGTTCATATGTATTATACTTGTACAAAAAAACAAATATTCTTAACTGTATTGCTTCTATTATACTACAGGAGGTACTCACAGTTCCAATAAACAAACCACAATTCCGAGAACCAACCCGTATGTGCGATTGAAATTGAAAATGAAAAACAGTCATACGACCTGAATCATCAATTATTTTTTATGGTCCCACGTGGCTGGCGGCGGTTGGTGGTTGCACAATATCTTCGACCAAGTATATCAAGACATGCCCTGTGAAATTAAAAATGACGCCAGAAACCAAATAAAACTGGCTCAAGGCCCATTTATGAAAAAGTGCGAGCATTGTTTCGTACTATTTGGATCGCATAGTGCTTTGTGTTTTACCTTTTATCGGTCCACACTGAAACTAATTGCTGTCCCAGCCGTCCTGAAGGAATTAATTTTTTCAAACACAAAAATATCCTACTTCCGAATATTGTACAAGGTACAGTCCGCGGACTTTATTTTTGATAATGTAACCCGCTATCTGAATACATAAAAAAAATTATGCCTTACAGATAGCTTTAAGGCAGCGTTTTAATAAATGTAATAATATTGACGTATTATTTTTTTGGCAAGCAAAGTTTCTGACGTCACTTAATCACCCAAATGCTTGTGACGTCACCACACACCGATACTAACGCATAGACGAAGGGCTTGCGGCACGATATGGCAGTGGTTTTTAAACTTTTTAAAAACGCGACCCGGTTTGTATAAAACGGAAACCTTTAAAATACATTAAACGCAGATCTTAACAAAAAACCGCTGCACTATTCTTCAATTAAGGTCGAAAGTTAACCTATCTTAAGCCATAGCATTCCGAATTTCTACCGTTTTACAACATATTTCTCTAAAACACTTAAAGTTTTTAAGTTTCTAAAAAAATATATGTTGTTTTTGACGATAATATCTATACATTTGCCACGCCGAAACGGTAATTGAATGAAATTCTTCCGATAGAAGAAAATCGTATAATTGTATATTTCGAAAATTATTATTATTGTTACATTACAAGTTATATATATATATGAAAAAAATCATAATTCATTTTTTTCTTTAAAGCTATGACATTTCCCGCGAGATTTTGGTTCTATTTTAAAATAGTTTAAACGAGTCATGTTTTATTAAACATTTTCACAATTTTCGCTTAAATATTATCGTTTTCGCGCTCCCTCTAACATTCGTATTTACATATCTCATCTTCCTCTTCTTTTTGAGCGCTTACTAACGGGCTTTAATTAACTACGAATTTCTGTCATTTTTTAATTATTACCTATACACAAAAAAAACTTAATGATTGAGCAGCTGATTCAAAACTTTTAGGAAAGATTATAGTTTTCGGCTAAGACATTTTGCAAAACAGAACAGAAGTCTTTGAATATTTTTTAGCGCAATTTTTTTGATATTTTTTGTAGTCAACGGTCGACGGCCTCCGTGGTCCCGAGGCAAGACTCTCGACTCACAATCCGAAGGTCGCGGGTTCGAACCCGGCGTGCGCAAATAAATTTTATTTGATTAATTTGTGTTATTTCACAATTTATTCGTTTAAAATAATATATAGTATATTTGCGGCACGTTCCAGAGTGGAAGATACTATCAGTATCGCCCTGGTGTAAGACCACCATTCAGAATTGAAACGTTGCTTGAAATGGCTTTAGCCGTGTTTAGTGACCAGACCTGAATAGCCAGGTACTACTTCCCCACCTTCCTCTTCCCTATCTCCATCCCCTCCCCACTACCTTCAGCCTCACAACATACCCCATTTGGGGATGCCATAGTCTCACTGGCTCCAGACGGGAGCAGTTGGGACTCTTGTGCGGTATTTCACATAAAAAAAAAAAAGCCAAAAGTCCAGAAAGCAGTAAAAGGGCTTGCGGGCTGCTGGTTGCTCATTACTGAGTTAATGATAAGCGGCCAACCTGGGCAGCCCACGGTGCGTGGGCGGTAAAAGGGTCAATTTTTCGTAATTATTTTTAAGCAAACGATGAATGGATTTTTTTTATTTTAAAACTCATGATCAATATATACATATACGGGACTGTGTACAAGTTTTTGTACACGAATCTAAAGTATGGTTTGCAGTGTACACCGCTTTCAACAGGACACTTCGACGAAATTGCTGCTTGGTGGTTGACAACGAGCCATACGGTTCATCAGAAAAGTAAAATTTAAAAATTATCAGACGCATCCGCCGCCAAGACCCGGACAAACCTCAATCCATGAACCCGGGCACCCCTGCATAGTCACCAAACGTAGCGAACCACTTGGGGTGACCTATGGCAGAGGCGTTGGTTACCAAAAAATGGTTCCCGAGGCGGCGGTACCCATACTCGCCTCCGAAATTGAATCGCTTGTCATAATAAAGTAAAAAAATATTTTTGTCTAATTAAATTTATGAACGTCTCGCGATCCCCACTTTGAAAACCATTTATATACAACACAGCATGTCGGAACGTCACGCATGCAAAACGTGAACACCTATGGAAGTGTTAGTTCGACAAATCACACAATGGGATTCGGCGGTGCCCAGTTTTATATTGCCGAGAGTTCGCATGCTAGACGGCGGAATTCGAAGGAGAGTTGTATTGCGAAATTACTGATACTTGGGGTTATTTTTTTCTGATTTTTACTATGAGACGGCTTGTCTAGAGTATACTAGGTCAATGCACAATATGCAACATAAAATCATAAATCAAGGAGGTTGCACAAATCCAATCGCACGTGGGCCGATGCAGTTTTGTGCAACGCAGTTACGAAAATATCACAATACCATGAGTGCAAGAATGCCGATTCGCTAGAACAATATTGAGTGGTTGTATTATTTTACCAATCCAGTTAATGGCTTGAGAATTCCTTGGAATATACACGTCATAGTTTCAGGAAATATCTAATATTTTAACGACCAGTCAGTCAGAGCTGACTTCGCATTTGGGTCCTACCCAGGCATGGTATGTTCAATTCTTCGGCGAGATAGGTCCTCCATCACAACACAAGCAACATTTTCCGCTTCCTGTGGTGGTACTACGAGATTTTCAAATATTGTTATGTTGCTCATAACCCGGGAATGTTTATCTTTGTTTCTGGAAGATTTATCAATCTTATTAATATTATTGAGGTGTGTTTCTATGTCAGTGTGGTTAACTCCGGTCCAATAATAAATTACGTATCAAATAAATAAATAAAATTCTGTATTTTAAATGTGCATGCTTTTGTTTGAATTTTTGAAGGATGTCGTAATAAGTTTGAGGAGTTCTTTTTAATAAATATTTTCAGCTACACAAATCCCACTATTATAATATCCCGTAATTTTTCACGGATCTGGGCTAGTTATAAATAATTAGAAATATTGAAAATATGTTCTTAGAGTAAAAGAGATATATAACACAACATTTACAAGATATTTAATGTCGTATCAAAACTGTTTATTTAGAAATATTGGAAGAATTATTATTAGCCGGATCACAATAAAATGGATAATAACACCATCAGGAGACATAAACAGCCATTGGGAAAGAAAAGCACCGATAGTTTAATAAGAAATGTGAAGTGGGTGAAAAAAAACATTCTTATTTTTTATATCATGTTGTGAACTGTTGTAACTCCTGTAACTCATTAACTTACGAACATCCCCAGTAACAACACGACAAAATACCATATTCTAAAGCAGTACTCATAAGCGTAACTACATTGCCCACTCTCCGATACAACGACTTCACACCACGGGAAATCAGTACTTGGGTGATATTGACATATTCAAAATCAACTTGGCGAGTTTTGTGGATCCATCAGATCTAAAACATTCGTTTCAACACTATTGTTTAATTTAAATTAGCTAAGGCTCACACCTCTCCAGACATTTCGATTTGTTGGTTTGTTTAAAGTCAATTAATTAACAAATGAAATTATCCATAGATGTCAGGAGATGCAAACTCTCTTCAGACAAGACCGATATAAAAGGCCTGTGTTTAGGTTTTTTCCTTCTCTTTTCACCATCCTAACTTCTTAATAAGTAACAGTAAAATCCTTGGTCTGTCTTGGGTAGTTTGGGTCTCCGGAATTATTCACAATGTAATTGGGAATAAAGCAAAATAAAATGTCACGAGTCCTTTGAAAGTTTCCTGAAGCGGCCTTATTATTTTATGAAGTTCCTTCTTCCAAAACAAAACATATGATCCTACGAGTCGGATAATTTAACGCGAGTGATTAAATTAGTAAAGAAGAACCAGCACTGAAAAAAGGAACAGCCAACATGCAGTTTCCAGCATCCAGCAAGCAGCAGAGGCCATCAGCGATAAAAAAGGGCAAGTGACCAATCCATATCCATACTATCTACCTTACCATTAAAATCCTTAAAAGCAAAAAAATCAATGACATCAATATTGTGCATTACTCAAAAAAAAATTGTTGCAAGCCGGTATGACAAAATTATTGACAAAATTATTGATTATTGACAAAAACTACAGCAATGTTTTAAATTTCGAGATTTATAAAGTTTGTTTGAAATTTTTATTTTAAATTAGCCGCGAAGTCAATAAAGCAGTTTTTGTTGGAAATGCTCTATGGGCGATTGAATAAAAATCAACGGGATTCATCTATGATTAACGACGTTGGTAAATTATTATTATTGTTATTGTTGTCTCGTGACAGTTCGTGAAGTAAATAACTAAAATTTGGGAAGTTATCAGTGCGTATATTATATGATTAATAGTGATTAAACGGTGATTGCGATAAAATAATTGGATAACTCTGTAAATTGTAAGTACACATCTGATTAATCAAAATGGATTTAAAAACGCTGATCGCTCAACGGGGCGTTTGTAAAGGCAAGATGACAAGGTTCAGAGAATTTTTAAACAAAGATTCACTGACGCAAAGCGAACTAGAATTGCGTATAAAGCGTTTCGAACCTTTGCTAGATAATTTTGAAGAAATTCAAGATAGAATAGAGGCATTATCTCCAGACGATGTTGAAGGCGACCGAGCGAGCTTTGAAAATGATTATTTTTGTATATTGGCCAGCGCAAAAGAGAGGTTAGCTAAAAAGGATTCTGCAATCACGGCGAATAACAATATTAAATTACCGATAATTGAATTACCGAAATTTAAAGGGGATTACTGCGAATGGATGCAGTTCCGGGATGCGTTCATATCTTTAGTAGACAGCAATCATAACCTGGATGCCGTTCAAAAATTTTATTATCTGCGGTCTTGTCTGAAAGGGGAAGCGTTTAAACTCATAACAGCGTTACCGATATACGCGGATAACTACGTTACGGCTTGGGAGATGCTTACGGATAGATACGAAAACTCAAAAATAATTATAAATAATCATGTAAACGCATTGTTTAAATTACCGGACGTAAAGGCAGAAAATCACGTCGCAATAAGGAATCTATTGGACGAGGCGCAATTACATTTAAAATCACTAAATAACTTAAATATAGCTACGAAAAATTGGGATGTAATATTAATTTATTTGTTATCAAGCAAATTAGATTCAAATACAAGGGCTCATTGGGAACAATACCCAACAAAGAATAATTTACCTACCTACGAAGAATTTATTAGTTGTTTGTATACAAGGGCCCAAGTACTAGAAGCCTCGGCAAATAACGAAAAAAGAATTAATCCGGGAAAAACGAATCCGCATAATTATAAAAAGGAAGTTTTGGTGTCGTTGTCCGCACAAAAATTAAAATGTTTACATTGCAACGATAATCATAAAATTTATTATTGCCGCAAATTTTTGGAATTAAAACCGAAAGAACGAATTGATAAAATACACAAATTAGGCGCTTGTTTAAAATGTTTAAACCCCGGTCATAAATTGAAGGATTGCAGGTCTAAATTCAATTGCCGTAAATGCGATGGTGAAAATCATAATACTTTACTTCATGTTAAGAAGGAGGAGGAATCAAAACACGAAAGGGCATCAACATCTTCCGCGAAGGAAGCGCCTTTAGTATCAAATCATGCCGCGAAGGTAGAACAAAATTTCGTGTTATTGTCAACTGCCATCATCAACATAAAGGATGATGCAGGAAACTCAATTCAAGCAAGAGCTCTATTAGATTCTGGAGCTCAAACGAATTTCATAAGTAAGGCATTCGTCAAGAAATTAAATTCAAAAACGAAAAAAGTCAACATTCCCGTCACGGGAATCCACAATAAAATTTTAAATATAAGATCTAAAGTGGGATTAAATATAACTTCAGGCTACTCTGAGTACGAAAAGAAGATAGAATGCCTGATTATACCTGAGGTGACCAGTAATCTGCCCCAAATTTCCTTTCAGAGAAAAGAAGCGGAGATCCCCAGCGGTCTCCAATTAGCAGATCCAAACTTCAACATTACCAGCCCGATAGATCTACTACTAGGAGCGGAGGTATTTTGGGAAGTCTTGCATAACGATCGAATGAGGATTGGAGATGCGGGACTCACGCTGCAAAGGACCGAGCTAGGATGGCTTGTATCCGGGCCTATCTCCACTCCGAAACCAAAAAGGCCAGTAAATTCCTGTCATTTATCTTTAAATTTATTGCATAAGCAATTAGAAAACTTTTGGAAAATAGAGGAACTAGCTCCTGTAAAACATAGAAGCCACGAAGAAAGAGCATGTGAAGAGAGCTTCTTACACACGCACAAAAGAGATGAGAAAGGACGTTTTGCGGTAAGATTACCGCTGCGGCCTAATATTAATCAAATGGGTGAAACCCTAAAGGTGGCTGAAAAAAGATTCTATAATATGGAGAAGAAATTCCTTGCCAATCAAGACCTGATGCTAGATTATAAAAAATTCATGAAAGAGTATCAGGAATTGGGGCACATGACGCTGTGCGAAGCACCACCAAAAGATAAAATTTGTTATTATTTGCCACACCATGCAGTGATGAAGGAGTCTAGCACGACAACCAAAACCAGGGTCGTGTTTGACGGATCAGCCAAGTCATCAACCGGTATATCATTAAACGACGCCCTCATGGTAGGGCCAGTTTTACAAAAGGATTTATGTGCACAACTGTTATTTTTCAGAAAGCACCAGTATGCATTAACCGCCGACATCGAGAAGATGTATCGTCAAATATTGGTGCAACCTGAGGATAGAGATTTGCAGCGCATAGTCTGGAGGGACTCTCCGGAGGAAGAAATCCGACACTACCAACTCAATACTGTCACCTACGGTTTGGGACCATCATCCTTTCTGGCTACCAGATGCTTGGAGCAGTTAGGAACGGAAAATCAGGAAGCATACAGAAAGGTCAGTCAAATCCTAAAATACAATTTTTATATGGATGATTTGATAACTGGCGACGAAAATGAGGCAGATTGTCTCACTATTAAGCATCAGTTAAGCAGCATTTTGGCATCTGCTGGGATGAATTTACGAAAATGGCGATCGAATCTACCCTCTATAGGTTCGAAATCAGAGAATGATGCAAATATGATTATTACTGATAACCCCAAGGAAAAGAAAATTTTAGGGTTGTCATGGAATAACCAGCAAGACTATTTTCAGTACATTGTAGAGCCCTTAGAAGCGTGCGTTAAAAGCAAACGCCAAATGCTATCATGTATCGCCTCTACCTTTGACCCATTGGGACTGATAGGCCCAATAACTTTAGTCGCAAAATTGATAATGCAAGGTTTGTGGCAAACTAAAATTCAGTGGGACGAGGATGTTCCATCTGAGCAGATGAATGCATGGAATTCGTATATAAATGAATTACCTATTTTGAACAAGTTAAAAATACCGAGAAAAATAATTTGCAAACATCAAGTTAAACTGCATCTGCATGGATTTTGTGACTCGTCAGAAAAGGCCTATGCAGCTTGTATATATATAGTGTCTACTGATGAATCAGGAAACACAACTTCTAATTTAGTCACATCAAAATCAAGGGTGGCACCGTTGAAAAGCATATCACTACCAAAGCTGGAGCTTTGTGGTGCTGTTTTACTCACAAAATTAGTAAACTATGTCAAAATAGCTATGAACTTAAATGAAATAGATACAACCTACTGGTGCGATTCCATGATAACGATTTTCTGGATTCGTGGACAACCAGCCAGGTGGAACACATTTGTGGCCAATAGGGTGGCTGAAATCCAGGAATCCAGTCAACCCGCACAATGGAAGCACGTAAGATCGGAGGATAATGCGGCGGACGTTTTATCCAGAGGCACCACAGTCTCGCAACTACTTAAATCTGACATTTGGTGGCATGGGCCCACCTGGTTGACTTCAGGCGATTACCCGATTACTTGCAGTGAAATTACGCCGTTGGATTTACCAGAAGAAAGATTGAAACTAACGTTAATTTCAGCAGTAAAACAGGATTGGGAAATATTCTCCAGATACTCTTGCTTAACCAAATTGCAAAGGGTGACAGCTTATATTTTAAGATTTATTTTTAATTGCAGAAATCCTTTGTCAAGGCGTGACGGAGCGTTAACTGTTTACGAATTGGAGAATTCACTTCACATATTAATATCTCGCGCACAATGTTTTGCATTCCCGGAGGAGACGAGGGCATTGAAAACCGGGGTAAATGTGAGAAATTGTAGTTGATTAAAGTCATTAAATCCTTATTTGTTTAAGGATTTAATCCGGGTGGGGGGTAGGTTGTCCAACGGAAAAATGATATCGGAAAGTCAACAACACCCCATAGTACTACCTTCACATCATAAACTAAGTGAACTTATTGTCAGGCACTACCATTACTCATATTTACATGCAGGAACGCAGGCATTGTTAGCGTTAATAAGAATGAAATACTGGCCAATTATGGGTAAAAACTTAATTAAAAAGGTTCTGAAATACTGTATTGTATGTTTTAGGTGTAACCCGAAAACAGAGCAACAGCTGATGGCGGACTTACCGACCGAAAGAATAACGGAAGGTCGCCCGTTTCAATTATCCGGCGTGGACTACTGCGGACCCATTATGATTAAATCAGGTGTCAGCCGTAAGACTCACAGCGTAAAATCTTATATATGTCTATTTATATGTATGGTAACCAAAGCTATACATCTAGAAGTAGTAATGTCTTTAAGCACTGATAGCTTCCTAAATGCGTTTAAGCGTTTCATCTCGCGAAGAGGGAAACCCAGTAAAATGTTTTCAGATAACGCCACGAACTTTCGGGGCGCGAATAACGAATTGAGGGAAATCTATGAATTTTTGAAGAATTCAAATGAAAAAATCGATAAATACTTAGCCAATTTATCCATTCGGTGGCATTTTATACCCGCAAGGGCTCCGCACTTTGGGGGACTGTGGGAAGCAGGGGTCAAATCAGTAAAATACCACTTGAAAAGGGTGGCAAATGCTTCACTACTAACATATGAGGAATTCAGCACTGTGTTATGTCAAATTGAATCATGCTTGAACTCCCGTCCTCTCTGTCCGCTGTCCAATGACCCCCAAGACCTAAATCCTCTGACTCCTGGTCACTTTCTCATTGGAACGAGTTTAGCAGCGATCCCGGAGCAGAATTTGCAGAATGTGGCAGTCAATAGATTGAATCATTACCAAAAATTAAATCAACTAATACAGTCGTTTTGGTCGAGGTGGCGCAAGGAGTACTTGGCTGAGCTGCAGACCCGGACGAAATGGACTGGCAACCACCAAAGGCAGCTGCAACCAGGCCAAATGGTCATTTTGAAGGAAGATAATGAGCCTCCTTGCTTTTGGAAGCTAGGACGAGTGCACGCTGTACACCCGGGGCCCGATGGAAGAGTACGAGTAGCTACCATCATCACAGGACAGGGAACGGTTCAGAGGGCAATATCAAAACTATGCCTGCTGCCAATTGAGGACAACAAATGCGGAGACCATCTACCCGAGATAGACCAAGGAATATAAGAAGCAACCCGGCAGCGCCTGTGCACAGTGCGGCGCCCACAAGCAAAGGAAAATAAATGGATGGAGCTGGGTGTTTGTTTTTATAATCAGACTTTAATGATAAATTCGCTTTTGTGAATAAAAGTGAAAGGCAATAATAAATTCGCTTGTGTAAATAAAAGTGAAAAACAATGATAAATTCGCTTGTAGAAAAGTGGAAAATACAATTAAAATAAAAAAAGTGCAAATAAATAAAGATGGTGGAGGTCGTGACCTCTTGTGAAAACTCATATGAAAATTAAAGGTCATAATCTAGCCAAAGGAAAATGAATGAACACTGCAAGTGCCCATTTAAATGTATATAATAAAATTAGCTGTCCTGGAAGGAAGACCTGGTCCAATCCGCATGGCATTGTGTTTGTCCTAAAATTAAATGTTTAATAATTGTAGAACTTATTGATTTTTAATGTTAATCGTTAACTTAATCTTTAGCTTTAATGTTTAACTGGAGCATGTAAAATATGAAATGGTTAGTTAATTTAATCTGGTGTGAAGCAGTTAAAGTTGTTTGAGTTATCTTTAGTAGTATAAGTGAGATATTTTAATTATTATATTCTATTTGTGTAAAAAAAACTCTGGCCTTTACCGTTTTTTGGGCGGGAATATGTTTAATTTAAATTAGCTAAGGCTCACACCTCTCCAGACATTTCGATTTGTTGGTTTGTTTAAAGTCAATTAATTAACAAATGAAATTATCCATAGATGTCAGGAGATGCAAACTCTCTTCAGACAAGACCGATATAAAAGGCCTGTGTTTAGGTTTTTTCCTTCTCTTTTCACCATCCTAACTTCTTAATAAGTAACAGTAAAATCCTTGGTCTGTCTTGGGTAGTTTGGGTCTCCGGAATTATTCACAATGTAATTGGGAATAAAGCAAAATAAAATGTCACGAGTCCTTTGAAAGTTTCCTGAAGCGGCCTTATTATTTTATGAAGTTCCTTCTTCCAAAACAAAACAACTATTACTAAACACATCTTGTATACCTGTAAAATAACTGTATTTTTCTTTTTGTTTCTGTTTTTGTATGACTCGTTGTACAACTTTTATCTAATGTAATTTTTTATATTTTTATTTCTTAAGTTTCAAAAGTATCTGTCAAATTAAAATTATACATCAAATCATGTAACAGCCCTCTGGGCGTTAAATAAATAAAATAAAATAATCAAATATTGTGCCAATGTTCCGCAGTTTTGAAACCAGAAGTCGTCGCCAAATATGCAATGATAATATTTGTGAACTTAATTATGGATTTAACTAATTGACAACGCAGTGAGGTTAAACATGTGAGAGAGCACAAGATACCTTTGGCCTGAGTTATTCCGTGAGGTTTATCGAAACGGTTCGACAGGGTTCAAAAAAATTTGACAAATCAGATCTAGCGAAAAAAAACAACAAAGATATTAATCACACAATAGTGTGGGTTTGTAACCCTCTATTACGTTTTATAACTGTTTAAATCTTACACGACGAATAAACTCGCATCGCAACAAACAAAGGACTTTAAAACTTACATTCCTCCATAATAACATGTGATTTAAAAACAAATTGTGGCTGTCAGAATGTCAAAGTGATATTAAATGACGCGCCTCGAAACTGCTTTTAAGCATTTTAAATGATTATTTCTCTCGACTATAGTCCATTATATAACATTGTGATCTGCCTATGAATATTTACAGTAGAATAAAGTACACGATCCTTTCCTCATTTCAAGTACAATGCCGCCTCAGTACAAGATAAAAATCTCACAATTAGAGCTGACATTGGATGTTGGACATTTACATACAATAGAAGCGAGATGTACTAGATACCTACAATAATGATAGTTATAGTTTCATAGACTTACGTAGGTAAGCAGATAAAAATAATAACATAATATAAGTACACGTGAGATTCACAATTTAATCCGTGTTGTGGATGTGTTGGAAATAATAAGAAAAATTAAAGAAGACAGTTTCTTTCTTATTGTAAAGTGCTATTTGTGCCTACCGTGCGTAATACAATATACTGTACCTGGCACGACCAAATGTTAAGCAGTGAATTTCAACTCTCGAAAGTTTTGTACATTAAATTTATTGTATTGGTTTACATAATTGAGGTGAATTAAAATAAAATAGGTACCATTGGCGTCCCTTGAGGAATCTTCATAAATTTAGCCGGGTTTGGGCTAATATATCTGTAAGATTTCATAGAGTTATTTGGAATGAAAAATTAGAGCACATATAATATATTACGTATTAGAATTAAATATTACGTGTTTTTTTTACATTAGCTCCACACAGGAGGCCCTGAGGAAAAAAAATCCCTCAGGGTCTATGTCATCCTTGAGGATGCTGTTTGGAGGATCTTTTTAGGAGAGGTAGTTCTGAGAATAAAAAAGATATGAGGGGTGGGTAGGAATCTGGGGGTCAGAATGTCCACGACATATGAATCCATTCCTCCCACTGCAATAAGGCGGTGTTCCGGCTGGAGAGATTAAAATGTCTCCCTCAACCAGTCTCTCCCGATCCGGTCTACCACACAGTTGGTGGGCAGGCGCATCCACTGAGAAGATCCGGACAAACCTCACTCCATGAACACGGGCTCCACTGCTAAGTCACCAAACGTAGTGAACCACTTGGGGTTTTTTTTTTTTTTTACATTAACTCCACACAGGAGGCCCTGAGGAAAATAATTCCCCTCAGGGCCTATGTCATCTGGGATGCTGTGTGGAGGGTCTTTTTGAGGAGAGGAAGGAATGAACATTGGTCTTGAAGAGACCCATGTTGTAGGAGGGAGGAAACACAGATGCCGGCAAATCGTTCCATAGCCGAGCTGTTGAACTCAAGAATGAGTCGAAAAAACGACCCGTTCTCATGTGACAAATGTCAACCGTGTACATATGTTGGGCGCGCGTTTGGCGTGTCTCCCGACTATGCACCGGTGCCGAAGGGATCAATGACGCTAGTTCCTCAGAGCATCTTCCATTGAAATACCGGTAGAACATGGATAGCATTCCCACCCGACGTTTGTGCTCTAAAGATTGCAACCCGTTCGTTAAGATGGGAGAATCTATCAAACGGACCGCCCGTTTCTGCACAGAGTCGAGCGTATTTTTCAAGTATTTTGGAGCTCCAGACCAGAGGTGGCTGCCAAATTCAACCGTGGGGCGGTTGGTGTTGGTTATCCAATAAATGGTTCCCGGGCGGCTTGGGATGCGGAAATATGCCGTGGAAGGGCGAAGTTAAGAGATTATATTAAATAAATATATTTAAAAGAACGACAAGAAATTGAAAAAATCTGTGATTTACAATTCGCACATCTAGTACAAGAATAGCAAATTTATTGAAACCTTGAACTTGTCGGACAACCCAACCTGACCATTATTATTTCGCATATATTTTGTAACTTTACTTATTACATAAATCAGTACCACGTACTTGCCATAGCATTTTAACTATGTACAAAAAATAGTAACACAACTGTGTATTATATATGTATTTTTCTTTAACCGCTAGGTCGTAAATAAGTAAATCAAATAATGGGCGTCAATTTCAAATAATTAGTTTTTCATTAACACTTCCAAACCTACGTTTTTCTTCAAACACTCTCAGTCCCAGATTTAAAAAAAAATTATGAGGATTTCTCAATAAACAACTATTTTGATTTAAGGCGGCGCTATTCAACTGAAAAAGAAGAAGTAGGAGAGAAGTGTAATTACGAATGTTGGACAGAGCGCGCTAATATTTAAAGTCATGAAATCGCAGCGAAAATGGCGAAAAAGCTTAATAAAACATGACTCGTTTAAAATAGAGCAAAAATCTCGTGGAACGCATCTTAAGTACCATTTAAAGAAACATTGTGAATTTTTTCACAAATATAACTTGTAAAATAATAGAAATAGAATTGTTTTAAATAATTTTCGGAGCATACTTTGCGATTGTTTTCTTTCGAGGGAATTTCATATAATTTGCGTTTCGGCGTGGAACGTATCTAGATTTTATCTTCAAAAATAACATATTTTTTTAAGAGCTTAAAAACTTAAAATTTTCAAGGGAGATATGTAAGAAATCGGTCGAAATTCGAATAGTGGACCCAAGCATCGATGACTGGCTGGGAAATTCAATATCTGTCAGTAAAGTTATGTAATAAAAAGTATTTTTTATTACATAACTTTATTTTCCTTCATCTTTCTATCATGCGTTTTAGTTATCTGCTTTACCAGCTGGTTGTATAATGTTTACAGCGTGTGATTTAAGCACCAGGTAGAATGTGGCACCAGCACCCAGTCCCTACTTGGTACAAAGTAGATAACTTCATTAGAGATTCTCGCCTTGTAGTGTGAGGCATTAATGATTCTCCGAGTGTTGCCATGCGACTATAATGTGTTGGCCGGTGTGTCCAGGATACGGAATCATTTGTATAATGAATATTAAACGGATGGAATATTTCAAAACTTTTGGTTTCGTGCACGTTTCATTCTTCCTTAATACTTACCAATGGTTCCATGCCAACTGAGAAAAAAGTCAACTCAACACCTCCTTGAAAAGTCATTAAAAGCTATGAAAAAAAATAATTTTAACTTAGTCGATTGCCTTAACCTAACCTATTTAACCAATTTTTATATATATTTTTTTATCACTCCAAATGACTTATCTGAGATGGTTCTGAGTTGGTTTCATTCCGAGTTGTCCGGTCACCCTTATAATAATAGATTAACACACACCTAGGAGGTTTTTGTAGTAATAAGCATTTAAACAATATTATAAACGGTGGCATTTGTGTACAAAAAATTAAAAAAATGGTATTTGAAAATTTAAAAATGATTTTACGAGAATCGGTGGACACATAATTGAAATATTTTTCTTTACAGTTCTAGCAAAGCAGTGCTAAAAGGTTTGGTTAAAAAATGAATATCCAAACGTACACACTAATCTTCAGAACAACACAATGCCCAAATTTATGTACTCGTACGATGTTTCCATGTGAGTTCATTATAGGTACTAGGATAAACACGCCTAGGATTTCTGGCCTATCCTATAACAAGATTTATTGAGCCTCTGGGACTTACGAAAATAATTTCAAAGGCTTCTTCACGAATATTGATCGAACCTGGATAGCCGGTAGTTATAGTAATTATATTGTATTTAAATATATAACTACATCCTGGAAAGTAAACGGAAAGGTAAATTATTGAGAAAGGGGTTAACACAATGGGTAGGAGTGGTGTAAGTGAATGCCTATAATTATTTAACAGCACAATGAGTTGACTTCTGTCATATTGAATGCATTTCTACGAAGCTGCATAATATATAAAATTTAAAGGATGGAACAACCTATGGATATAACATCAAAACTTCAATGATCCCTTCAAATTTATAACATTAAAAAAACATGATTCCCAAATAATTAAATTCTCTCAAAGATAGATAATAATAAAATTAAAAATGTGTAGCTAAGTTTTATAGAGCTATTTAGTCAAAAATATCGTCTCAACGTCGCTCTCTAAATCTAAAATAACTGTCTACTCTTACATGTGACGAGGCTTTTCGAAACACATATTTTAGAAAGGTTCAATTTTTGACATTTTTGGTAAGGTTCAATTTTTCAGATTGTGAAATAATCCTAAAAAAAATAAAAAGACGTAGGGGGTATTTACCATTCTCCTCATAAATTACCCACACGATAACGTGCGTTATCGATTAATTAAACACGATTTATTTATTTAAAAATCAGAGTTTACTATTCGGTACTTGAACCTATGAATAGTGGCTATATTTAGGATAAGTTAACCGAGTTTTTTCCTTTTGCGAGTATTTGTTTGTTTCTAGAAGGTTCGAGAAATACTCCCATAATAGATCAAAATATGCATATTAGTGATAAACTTAAATATGATGCAATTTAATGGAAATCATTCAGAATAACTTCACACGCTTAATTTGTTTTGAAATTCTACTTAATTACTATAAAAGACACCTTTTTAAGTCGGGGAGATAGGGGTAAAATAAGCATTAAAAACTTTTGTCAATGTTTCAAAATTTCATGTGTTTGACAGTTTCGGCCATGTTTTTTTCTTGTTTTACGTATTCGAATTAATGTGATGACTGCAATGTAAAATCATGTGATTTTTGGTTTGAAAATAAATCGTTTAGAAATATTTTAGATGCTTTTATTACATGCTTGACGGCCTCCGTGGTCCCGAAGACTCTCGACTCGCAATCCGAAGGTCGCGGGTTCGAACCTGGCGTGCGCAAATAAATTTTATTTGATTAGTTTGTGTTATTTCACAATTTATTCATTTAAAATAATATATAGTATATTTGCGGCACGTTCCAGAGTGGAAGATACTGTCAGTATCGCCCTGGTGTAAGACCACCATTCAGAATTGAAACGTTACCTGAAATGGCTTTAGCCGTGTTTGGTGACCAGATCTGAATAGCCAGGTACTTCCCCACCTTCCTCTTCCCCATCTCCTTCCCCTCCCACTACCTTCAGCCTCACAACATACCCCAATTGGGGATGCCATAGTCTCACTGGCTCCAGACGGGAGCAGTTGGGACTCTTGTGCGGTATTTCATATAAATTTTAAAAAAAAATACTGCGAGTACCTAGAACATACATTTATTTTCCTTTGAAATAATCGATTATTTTTTTGATTATACTCTTTATAAAACCAGAAAAAAAAGTATCAGGCCTATAAAACTGCTTTAAAGTACAAACTCTCCTATTTACAAACCCTTTTTCGATTATGGTTTTAATGCGTAATGTAGAAAATTAAATTATTTAGAAAATTATCGTCAAACATTTTAATATTGGTAGTACCAATTTGGTACCTGAACTTCTCAGAACAAAATAAAACACGCTTTTCGGAAAAGTTTTTTTTTCTTGAATAAATCAAAACAAGTGTTAAACGGAAATTTAAACCTTATCGCCATCTGCATAAGGAGTATTATTATTAACGGCCTGATCCAGCGATTCTAATATTTAACCATTTTAATTTAGGTACATACCAATGGCTTAACTATAAAATTAAATTATCGAAGAAAGCAAACACTTTGTGGCTTGACATTTTACAGAATGAAACAAGTTCTTTGTTTAAAACCACTTTATTTAAATTTATATTCGTCGACCGGTTTCGGTCCAACTCGACCTTCTTCAGGACAGTAAACATATAGACTAAATTAAAGTACAGAGTTAAGATAATGAGGTAAACACAAAAGAAAGAGAGAGCATATAAGAGAGAGAGAGCATCAGATAATGGTTGGGGGCGGGGTACGAGGAGGGGTCAAGGGAGGGTGGGGGTTAGAGAGGGAGAAAGGGAATAACTTTAAAATGAATTAATTGATACTGACCATACCTTTAATAAAAATACGGGAGTCCAAATAGTCCATATAAATAAAATAGGAATACGCCTTAATAACCTAGAAGCTTTAGAAATATTAAAATCAAAGAAAAATAATTGCCAAATTTTAAACAAACAATTAGAATTAACCAACAGTCCCATTTTAAAGTTATTCCCTTTCTCCCTCTCTAACCCCCACCATCCCTTGACCCCTCCTCCTACCCCGCCCCCAACCATTATCTGATGCTCTCTCTCTCTCTCTCTCTTATATGCTCTCTCTTTCTTTTGTGTTTACCTCATTATCTTAACTCTGTATTTTAATTTAGTTTATATGTTTATTGTCCTGAAGAAGGTCGAGTTCGACCGAAACCGGTCGACGAATATAAATTTAAATAAAGTGGTTTTAAACAAAGAACTTGTTTCATTCTATAAAATTAAAGTTATAAACTCGATTATCTACCCATTTACGGAAATTACTTTAAGTTATAATATTGAGACTTTTGAGGATATATTTGAATGATATTATTTCTTTAAAAGAATTAAAACACTTTGTATTTAAACCACGAATTTATTATTTTGTATATCTACCGGTTTCGCTTCGACCAAGCTTCATCAGGATATAATAATAACTAACAAGAGTTATTATTATATCCTGATGAAGCTTGGTCGAAGCGAAACCGGTAGATATACAAAATAATAAATTCGTGGTTTAAATACAAAGTGTTTTAATTCTTTTAAATATAATGTCTTTTAAATATAATGTCTAGTAATTGCTTCTTATGAAAAAAAAAAAAAAAGATATTATTTCTGTTCGGCGCATTGTTTGCATTTAGATGTCAAAACAGCGAGACCTCAAATGTCGAAAAATTTATATTAACTTATTTAATATTACTCTACTTCAAATCATTTTAGCCATTCTATAGAATATTGTGAACAAAATAAATGCAGACATCGATGTTTATACGACAAAAGGTTTCAGCAATATTGCACACCGAAATATTATTTAATATCGTCGAATAAAACCGAAATGGAAATTTTCCCAGTACACAACGAAATCGAAAACGATTAAGGCAATAACAGACAGCAATATTGACTAGCGCCCTGTGCGGCTCGCGGCGTGTCGCAAGCTTCCGTTCAAAGTATGAAAATTCAAAAAATTTAAACGACGCGATGCGCTCGAAATCGAAAATCGCGGCAAAACAGGATACGAATTTAAATTGAACAAAGAAGCAGTACATAAAAAGGCGAAGTGAAAAAAAATGAACAAACGCAGTGATGTATAAATGGTCGGTTGGTTGTATTTTTTTATTATTTCATCGGTAGTGATGTCACGGGCCGTCTGCGTCTGCGCTAATCTGCGACTTCCCTTGAACTGGACTCTACAAACGATTTGTGGCGGATAGATTTTCACTTTTATTTAATGTTTGCCGTCTTAGAAGAATTATAAATAAATTTTTAATGTTTTTGCAATACTTGTTTTTAAATATTTTCAAAGCGTTGATCAAATGTCAGAATGCTTTTTTTGAAACCTCGCGGCAGAGTGGTTAAGATCCCCGGATTAGATCCAGAGATCGCGGGTTCTAATCCCGGCGCGCCAAAATACAATTTATTTATCTAATACTAATACAATAATTAACCCCTCAGGCATTGAACATATTCTGTCCGATGGTCAGATTATTTCCACTTTGCAAAAAATGCAATTTTTACTGGGGTTACTGATTATCCAGAACCTCTGGTAGGGCCTAACCACAGGTTAACCAACCACAGGTTCAAACCTTGGATCTACAGATCCTAAATACGGAGCTGATAAGCTCTGTGAAACCTTGGAAGCTAGAGCATCGATCGATTTCCCATTGCACATAATGCACGTAGATGTATTATTTATTGCAAGCGACTCCTTCCTCAAACCATTATCGCGACTGAATGGATAATCAGTCTCGGGCATGGCGCCCACACCGCCTCCTCCCCCCGCATGCATTATGCAGATTTATAGCCCGACGGCATTGTTGGGAGGGCATTAAAATAATGGGACTGATCACAGCTCGGGCTGCGGTGTAATGTTGTTTCGCAATGCCCCCATTTGATGTATTAGCTATCTTCACGTATTTATTGTGAAAGCTACACTAATTATGATTGATAAATAATACCGTCGTATAAATCTCGTTCATATCTAAATTTCAGGTGTGATTTATTCACAAAAATCTAAAAATATTATAATTTTTATTTTATCGATAATTTTTTTTTCATACTTTTAATTACTAACTAAGGATTTGTGTATCGAAGTCATATTTGCGATCATTTCAAAGGCAGAGCTGCATTTATGCAAACCCTTACATTTTATTATTTAGATGCATTTTTCCATAACTGTTAGAACAATTTCAATTTGAGAGGCGGGTATGGGTTACGCCGCCCCGTGAACCATTTATAACCAACCTTTGCCCCGTGAACCATTTATAACCAACCTTAGATCACCCCAAGAGGTTCGATCCATTTGGTGACTTAGCAGGGGTATCCGGGTTCATGGGTGAGGTTTGTCCTGGTCTTGTTGGAGGAAGCATCGCCCACCAGCTGCGTGGCAGGCCGGATCGGGAGAGACTGGTTGAGGGAGAACTTTTGACCTCTCTGGAGGGAATCTCGGATCATCGCCTTGCACCACAGTGGGAGGCATACGTCCGACACTCCTGAAGACACTGACCCCCAGATTCTTACCCTCCCTCATATCTTTTCATTCCCAGAACTTCATTTCTTTCCTTTCCTCAAATGGCCTTCCACCAAGAAAATAATAAAAAACATAAGAAAAGAGAAAGAAAAAAAACAGAAACCAGTTTTTAAGTTGCAGATGTCATTAAAATAATAATATAGTGTAGGTTAATATACGAAATTTACAAAGTGCATGACATAGGAAAAGAAAAGAGAGGAACCAGTTTTTATATTGTAGAAAATAGAAAGAATATAAAAATGTATGCAATAGCTCCTATGCGATGCTTTTAAATTACAAAAAAATATGCTACATAAAAATATTAATATCTTAAAATAATAATAGAATATTATGTATCGGCTGTTTTATTTGGTTCAATGCCAACTGAGAATAAAATCAACTCAACAACTCCTTAAAGTCATTAAAAGCTATGAAAGAAATAATTTTAAATTAGCCGAAAACCCTAACCTAACGTAACCTATTTAACCAATTTTTAAAAATATATTTTTGTATCACTCTAAATGACTTATCTCAGATGGTTCTGAGTTGGTTTCATTCCGAGTTGTCCGGTCTATTTTATTTTATTTTATTTCTGCTTCCTTTGTTTCCATAACCTGCCTTTTATGTTTCGCTTCCGTAAATAAATTGTTTTCATAATACGTCATAATAATAACTCTGACCATAAACAATGATAAAACTTTCGGTAGGAACCCTTAAAAGTTTCCAATGGGTTCTCAGAAAAATGCTTCAAATGCGTTTAAACATACCACGGAAATATCGACCACTTTCACCAATTAGAACTGAGGGAACGCTAAGTTAATTTAAAAATTAACACTAGTGACTAGTCGCCTAAGAATGTCTCAATTTCATCTTATGATCTTACCGCTGATAGTTCCGTTGAAACTTCGTCCTCTGTTTTTGATATTTTTTATCAGACGTTTCCTAATAAAGTTACATTATTATTATGCTATATTTTAAAACGCAGCTTTCAATTTCACAGATAAACACTGGGGTAAATACATGCAAAAAGATATGTTAGGTAAAGCATAATGAGTACACCTCTTAGCGAAAAATGTGATTGGATGCGTTGGTGTCATCGAGATTATGCATTTGTTACAGCGGCAGTAATGTAAGTAACTCTTATCGATTCTTTTTCAAATGACTTTCAAAATATATCTTTTTTTATAAGAACACCTCACTAAGAGTCCTAACTAACTAACTGTTCCCAAATGTCTAAAGCCAGTGAGACTATAGTATCCCCAATTGAGGTATGTTGCGAGGCTGAAAGTAGTAAGGAGGGGAAGGAGATGGGGAAGAGGAAGTTGGAGAAGAACTCGGTTAACGTTTCAGTTCTGAATTTTCGCCGGAGCTATATTGATCTGTATTTTTCTTCCACACTCTCTGATAAATTGATAATTCCAAAATAATTAGAGTTATTTAAATACCTAGACAAAAAAGAGGATAGTTTTAAATTATGTAGAAAAAAGGTTATTTGGGAAAAATGTAGACGGAATTAGCTCTACAGCGCGCCTGGTGACAAAAGATAAAAGCAATTTTAAATCATAAGTATAACCTCCGCCATCTATGGAATTGTTGCGGAATCTCACAGTAATATCTTCTACACAGCTTCGGTTAAAAACATAAGAAAATGTATTATCTGCCGTCATGGCAAGCTTCTATGACATCTACAGCGTATACGATTTTGAAAAATTAGACAGAAGAAATTGGTGGTTCGACTCGGGGTTGGAACATTTTTCAGAAAGTTTTTGGGACCTCTACTCACCGTAATTTATTATTTAAATCACTTTGATAAATGAGATATATTATTGGGTTTAAATTCTTTTTTAAAAAGTTGCGGGTCTGTCTTTATTCTTTGTTTTTCACGGGTCTGTGTTGGTATTATTGTTTTCTCCAGGAATGTAATCTACGAGTAGGTACTGTTGACTTTTTCCTACGAGGAAAATTTCCTTCGAAAATCGGGTTCAGAAAGAATTGCGACTATATTAATAACAATCACGAGCGAATAAATCTAGCTTCAGTAAAACATCGCAATTTTTATATTTACTATAAGTTCTGTTGCCATCACCATTTTCAAAGGCAATTCATTCATTTCTGATCTGTACCAATTCCCATTGATGGTAGAGGGTGGTTTTCTTCCAATGGGAGTGGTTTGGGGGTGTTATGGGCAAGACTTGGCGGGAACGGAGCGGAAAATTAAGAGCAAACGTCGCGTGAGGCATATCCGCCATACAGCCTGATTGATCGCAGTCTGGAGCCGTACAACCTTCTCGCCCACAACCCCTACCGCCATTACTTACTACGCTTAGCCAGCTTAAAGCCTTCTTCCACCCTGGCAACCTTAAGAAGCAACCCAAAGCTTAAAGAACTGTGCGGGTTTCTGCGAGACTCTGAACTCTTCTAATACGAAACTGATCGGGGTGGAATTTCAATGGAATTGTGATTTCGTTTTCTGTCTTGAATCTAACATACTATAATTATTCTTCGATACTTTTCCTTGGTATTATTTTCAAGAGTCGTTGTATAAAAATATTTGATGTGTTAAAAACAAATCGATGACTTTTAACTCGTACGTGAAACTTTTTTACTATTATTTGATGTCGCGTCGGAAGATTACGCACGGTAGATCGAAAAAAGTCAATGTGACCCAAGAAATATTGTATATCGAATTCACGAACATTCAAATCCAATTAGATTTAATTTGCATTGTAAAAACAATCAGAAAAGTTTATGCAACTCAAACGTCGTACCATATCGGCGAAGGGTTAAATTCCTAATACTTTACACCTAACGCAAACAAATTAGAGTTTAATTAAATCTATGCTTTCATCTTTATCCAGGACTTCCACCAGGAGTCCAGAAGTAATGTGAAGTTTTGTACCAATATGGATGTCGGTCCTATATGTATAATATATGAAAAGGACTCACCTAGTATCAGTTCCTACGAAGAGTTCTGCGCAACTCGTCCTCCTGTTCTCCGGCTGATCTCCGAGTAGTTTTTCAGTCCTGCCGTTGGTCAGGGGCGAATGGCACGCATCACCAACACCTCCAACAACACCGACACAGACACTGTTCACTGTTTCACTGTTGTTCACCGCTGTCACTTCCACACCGGCACCTTCCGACACTAGCGCGCAGTTGCTCACCGCACTGGCCACAGGCCTCACCGGGGCTATATGCACGCTGGGAGTCGTCACTATAATTCTGTTCTCGTTCTTGTTGCTGTCTATGCTGATGGCGTCGATATGGTTCACTTTGATCTCGTGGGGTTTGTGCGGGGTTTTGGGAGATCTCTGCGTGGAGATGGCGACGGTGGTCACAGCCTCCGGTTGTTGAGGGTGCCCGTTGGGGATGGGCGCGTACGTGGATGTGGTGTGGGTGGGAGACGCGAGGGACGCTGGTACGGACTCCCCGTTGTTGCCTATAGAGGTCACGTAGATGGGGGAGTTGGCTATGATGCCCTCCAGTACCCTCTGCTGCCTCTCGGTTACGGCGGATGGAACAGATCCAGAAGCTTGGTTTAGCTGAAAGAATTGAAAGAAAAAAAATAATTTTGATAGCATTGCACACTGAAAAACCTTAAAAAATCAACTTAACATAAAAGTAACATGTCTTGACTTCTGTTTCATGAAACACCATTCTCTTTCTTTCTACGAATTTTGAACAACCGGAGACGTTTTCTCGGCATCACCTCTAACCGCGTGTAAAGTTCGGGTACACATTTTAATTTGGGAGGTGGGTATGGGTACCGCCGCCGCGCAGCCAAAACCGTTCATCTCATTCATAAATTAAAAATGAAGTGATTCACTACATTTGGTGACTTAGCAGGGGTGCCTGGGTTTAGGAGGTGAGGTCTGTGCAGGTCGTACAATATATATATTTTTAAATACGTGACAAGTCAATATTTAAAGTTTTTTATTTTTTTTAAGAATAGTTATAAAAAAAACACATTGCAACTCAATATTTAGACACCCACCACACAAGTTATTAATTTCGTAGAATAGTTAGTTATCTATACTTAATCATTTTTATTTTTCACGAAAATTTGTTTCATTCGTGCCTCTCCGCAAAATGAACAAATGCACATAGGTCACGACCTAAAGCTGACTGATGAGTTTGTTGTCCTTTTCAAAAATCCTAATTACCCTCAGAAGTCATTAGACCGACTCCAAATCACCAAATACTCTGATGCTGTTGCGCAAATCCACTCATTAACTCGCCACTAAAATACTTTTACTTATGCCCAAAAGAATGACAATTATTAATCATTTCACACTCCAGTCGAACCATAAACAATATGCGCAATGGAGAGCTGTTTATTCACCCTTTGTCTTTGCTTTGTTCATTCGGCCGGAGTCAGTCTTTTGTAGCCTCCGCATTGTTGACTGTACGCTCGAGTTATTCACCGAACAAACAGATTTTAGCTTACAAATTTTATCGATGCTTTATTTAGGTTAGTGGGTATTTTGGCATCAGGGGTCGCGTATCTTTATGCGCAATGTGTGAGGTGCACGGGGGGTCGAATTAAGGGGAGTTCCCTGGAATTGTTTATAAGCGCGGGCTGCAACCTGACTCGGTTGTCTTTTATCACAAACTATTTAGTCAGATATATTCTCATCAACGAACATGCATACAAAAGTTAATTCGAAGTCTAATAGAAAATATGTATTGTGAAGCCATGTATGACCAAATTACGAACAAAGAGATCCGAAAATACTGCAATACGTATCGTAATAGATAATATAAAGATAGACATTTTTTTTAAATTTTATGTTCATCAAAATTTTGTAATGATATATTTAAGTAGTGCGAGAATTTTAGTTTTTTTTTTATTATCGTGACACCTGTTTCGGCTTTCAAGACCGTTTTCAAACTGAAAGACAGCTTTAAAATGGCCGTGAAAGCCGAAACAGCTGTCACAATAATAAAAACTAAACACTTGCAGAACTTAGCAATAAAATTTTAAATTTGATTTAATTTTTCAAAAAAAGCAAACAAATTGTGACTTGACATTTTAAATAAACGAAAAGAAAGTACTTGGTTTTAAGCCATTTTATTGATATATTTTTACTGTCTACCCGTTTCGGTAGACAGTAAAAATGGACTGCTGGACTCAGGACTGCTGTTAAAATAACGTTATCAAATACAGGGAGGGACAGTAAATTCAAAGATTGAAATCATTAATAACCATTTAAACTTAACCTTCAGTCCTTTTTTAAGTATGTTCCCCGTTACTTCACTTATCCCCCATACCCATCCCCACCTCTCTCCCACAACTGACGCACTGTCCCACTCCAGTATACTGTCCCTTTTTTCCTTGACAATATGTATATAAATGTGTACTTCTGTATTTGATAGCATTATTTTATAACAGTCCTGACGATTGTACGGAGGTCCGAAACCGGTAGACAGTGAAAATATGTCAATAAAGTTACTTAAAACCAAGTATTCTCTTTTCATTTATTTAAATTTGATTTACATTAAAAATTTAAATAATTACGGGATTTCTACGAATTAAACACAGAAACAATTAAAGAAAGACAACCTAAGATTGTCTGCAGAATTTGTTATTTAAATCAAATGCACACTTAAATTAGTTTTCATAAAAAAAAAATGTGTGTACTCCTTTCACAAAAAGGCATCCATGGAAGTAATTTTAAACACCGTACGAGGGGTAATAAATAGTAAGTGTAAGCTTTTTAAGACGAAGACGGGGACGCCCGAGGAAGACATGGCACGACCAAGTGAATCAGATACTTGAGTCGGGCGATGTCAAGAGTCAGAATAATAGAAGAGCATGTTTTTTTTTTTTTTTTTTTATATGAATACCGCACAAGAGTCCCAACTGCTCCCGTCTGGAGCCAGTGAGACTATGGCATCCCCAATTGGGGTATGTTGTGAGGATGAAGGTAGTGGGGAGGGGAAGGTATTGGGGAGGGGAAGGAGATGGGGAAGAGGAAGGTGGGAAGTACCTGGCTATTCAGATCTGGTCACCAAACACGGCCAAAGCCATTCCAAGCAACTTTTCAATTCTGAATGGTGGTCTTACACCAGGGCGATACAGAGAGTATCTTCCACTCTGAAAATGTATGAGACGATGTATGAATGTGAACGAAGCAAGGAGTGTGTGCCAAGATCGAGTTGTTTGGCGGTCTGTCCTCTCTGCCTACCCCTGCGGGGAAACGGCGTGATGGTTAGTTGTAAGCTTTTTCATATAATAAGGAAGGACTTAAGAAGTATTAGGTGTATACAGGGTGTTAAGGGACGTACTTGACTTACTTTAACCAGTGATTCCTGACATTATTTGAAGTAAAAAATGTAAATAAAATTTTGGTCTCCGGTGACTTTTTGCCGACTTTTTTTTTCAAATTTTTTTTCTTCAAAATCAAACAAAAAAAATTCTTTCGCATGTCGTCACTGGTCACTCCGCCGAGTAGCCGACCCACCCATTTCCCCGCCTCCAACTGTCCAACTTCTACCATTCTTTTATGTCTTTGTAGAAAAAAACAAAAAAAACATCAAAAATGTCACTGGAGACCAACATTTTATTTACATTTTTTACTCCAAATAATGTCAGGAATCACTTATTGATGTAAGTCAAGTACGTCCCTTAACACCCTGTATAAATACAGAACCAAAACTGCCGTTAAGTCGTAGCGCCTCAAACTGCAGCTATTTTTAATTCATTCTGTTTTTAATTACAGAATTCCACCACGTTATTTATAGTTTCTGCAATATTGTAGAAACAGCAGCGGGTTGTCAAAATGACGAAGCCATTAAAAACACGAACGCCACGATTTGTCAATCAAAACTCATTCAGACTGGAGTTAATACAAAAAGCCCCACGAAAAAAGAGATAAACACATTTCTCCGTTTGGCATTTACAATTTTTACCATTCGCAATACAATTTGAATTGAAAAGTTGTGTATGGCATTTAGAGTCAAATTACAGAAATGGAAATGTGAAATTTGATACCTTTAAATGATCAGTTATTTTGTAACGCGATACATTTTAACTTTGGTTTGAAACAAGTTTTCTTTAACCTTTCGGCAGATATTTATTTTCTGAACAACCGTTTTCTTTAAAGTAAGGTGACTTAATCAAGCGTGTTCATGATCCGGAGATTGGGGGTCCAATTGTTGTAGAAGTAAAAAAAAAAATTATGCTAAAATAAATTAACATTTTTGTGCGGTGAAAGCAGTTAGATTAAGTTCGATTAACCCCTAAAAGGAAAATGAAGCAAGCACTTCTTGTACTATCCGTTTTAGTAATAATAATAATAATTGTTTAATTTGTACGGCGCTGTTTTTGTGAAAAATAAACTCAAGTATATAAATATATATATATATATATTTTTTTTTTTTTTTTATGTGAATACCGGACAAGAATCTCAACTGCCCCCAGTGGAGCCAGTGAGACAATGTCATTCCCAATTTTGGTATATTGTGAAGCTGAAGGTAGCGGGGAAGGAAAGTACACGGGGAAAAATGAGTTGGGGAATACCTGGCTATTCAGATCAAACATGGTTAAGCCATTTACAGCAACTTTTCATTTCTGAATGGTGATCTTACACCGGGGCAGTACAGAGTCAGGGCCATACGTAAGTTCTGCGGGGGAGCATTTTAGGTCCTCACGCACTGTTGCTTGCAAACCGAGAAGTATCAGTGGAAGGTTCTCAACTCTGGAACGTGCCGCAAATATACTGCTTATTATTTATAATTAATTAATTGTGAAATAACACAAATCAATCAAATAAAATTTACTTGCAATATATAGTTTGTACCTCAATACACTAATTGATTTGGTACCTAGTTTTTTTACATTAATCCCACACAGGAGGCCCACGAAGAAAATAATTTCCCTCAGGAACTGTGTCATATTTTGAAATGCTGAGTCTTTTTGGGGAAATGAAGGAAAGGAATTTCTGGAAAGGAAAAAGGTTTGAGGGGTGGGTAGGAAAACGGGGAACACACCGGCCTCTCCCGATTCGGCCCCCAACCCAGCTGGTGACATGTATACACCCTATCCGATGAATCCTGGCACCCCCGCTAAGTTACCAAATGTAGCAAATCATTTAGGAAGACCCATGGCAGTGTAGTTGGTTATCCAATAAATGGATCCCGGGACAGAACTCTTACCCGCCTCCCAAATTGAATGTTGTATTTTGTAGTACCTCGATATAGGTTAAAATTCTTTCCGTGCGGTACCCCCTTATTCCAAGTCGCTCGTTGTTCTACTCGTTGTATAGTCCCTCGTTATTCTACTCGTTATAGTTCCTCGTTGTTCTACTTGTTGTAGTACCTTGTTTACCTAGTTGTTATACTCTTTGTATGGTCCCTAGTTATTCTACTCGTTTTAGTCCCTCGTTGTTCTACTTATTGTAGTCTCTCGTTGTTCTACTTCTTGTGGTACCTCGTTGGAGAATCTTGTAGAAGTGCGTCGTTGTACTACCGCGGGTTAAAACATCTAACCGGTATCCACCAAGGCTGCCTTAACTGTCCCATGAAACTCTATCTTTGTTTTGCAATCTTGTTTAACTTTGTAAATAATTTATATCCTTAATTATCCCAAGGTGTCGGGTAGGGGAAGGGGGGAGTAGGCATATCGTTCACTTCCATTGGGGAAAACACGAAAACTCCGCAATTTAGACCGCCGCAAATTTGGAAACTTTTCACTAACTAATATTAGGAAATCGTTATAAATTTCAGGAAGTTTTTAAGTCGCTGGTTGAAGCTTGTAACTTGCACCATTATGCGCGCAGTCCTTATCACACTCGGGATACAAATTCAGAATACATTCTTGTGTACCAACGACGCCAACAACCCTCGACTCATATAATATTATTAATAAGGTATACGTAATGTCTAGGTAACGAAGCGTCCCGTCGTGGTAAATGCGTTTATATAATTGTAAGTTCGATTTCGATTGAGCAAAAATATATAGATATAATTTTTCTCTTTGCAATGTTTTTGACAATGTTGATAATTATTTTATAAAAAAGACACTAAACCATAATAAATTAAGTATAAAAATAAGTACGGAAACGTGGCGACCCGTATTAGAATCAACATGTGCTGAAACATGCGCAAATATATTTGATAATATTCTCTGCAATTATATTACAGCATCGACTGATATTAAAACTATACATATTAAAGCAAAATTCAAAAAAATAAAACCATGGATCTCACATGGCTTAGTCGTGTCTATTAGAAAAAAAGAAGAGTTTTATCGCCTGACAAAGAAATTTCCCTTAGATAAAAAAATATTTACATTTTACAAAAAATATAGGAACAAATTAACCTCTTTAATAAAAATTACTAAAGAAAACTATTACAAAAATGAAATTGACCTGGCTAAACAAAATGTTAAGCACATTTGGAAAACGATAAATGAAATTAATAGTAGAAAAAACAAAAAAAACTCTAATTAAAAAAATTTATATCGGAAAAAACTCTGTTGATGCCATAAGAGAACCGACAAAATGTGCTAATGCCTTTAATAAATGTTTCGCTAATGTCGGTCAAAATCTAGCTACACGGATTGATGAAAATTATAAAGTAGATAATTTCGAAAAGGACTGTCTTACACAAAATAATCTATCAGTTTTGCAACCGGTAACAACAAATGACATAAAAAATATTATAAACGAATTAAAAAGTGGATCTGCACCAGGATTTGATGTAGTCACAGTGGAAATATTGAAAAAATACAACAACTTATTAAGTTTTCCTATTACACACATTATAAATATTAGTTTGAATAGTGGAATATTCCCTTCCATTTATAAAAAATCTATCATAACACCCATTTTTAAAGCGGGCAGCTCTGAAGAAATATCAAATTATCGACCTATATCTCTCGTCTCAAACATTGCAAATTTTTTTGAAAAGATCGTAAAAAAGCAACTCATGTATTATATTGAAAATAATAAAATACTTAGTCCTAGTCAATTTGGATTTAGAGAGAAACTAGGCACTCATGATGCCATTGCTGAACTAACTTCAACTATATACAATGCATTGGATTAAAAAAATAAATGCCTGGGCATTTTCATTGATTTACGCAAGGTTTTTGATAGTATCTCCCATACAAAACTAATTAATAAATTAAATGATATCGGTATTATTGGTAAGGTTAGGTATTGGCTACAAAGCTACCTAACTCAAAGAAGTCAAAAAGTAAAATTAAATAACTCACTAAGTGCAGATGAAACTTTAGCATTTGGAATTCCCCAGGGGACTGTTATTGGACCGATTTTATTTATAATTTACGTTAACCAAATGTTTAAATAAACACTTAATGGTAAACTTATATCTTTTGCTGACGACACTGCAATAATTATCGAAAAAAAGACGTGGAACGATATTACAAATGCAGCCAATCAGGACATGAAGGTTATAAAAAAATGGTTCGATAACAATTTATTATCACTCAACACAGAAAAAACATACTATATTCCATTCTCTCTTCAAGAAGATGTGCCAATTAATTTAATTAACATAATAATCCATTCCAAAAATTGTGCAAATGACGGTACATGTAATACGGACTGCGCTAAGCTAAATCATAAATCTAATGTAAAATATCTTGGAATCTTAATAGACAAAAATGTTAAATGGAAAGATCATATAGATCTCACTGTGGAAAGAATAAAACTTATCTATGTATTCTATAACATACGAAACATTTTAAACAAGAAAACTATCAAAATTGTCTATTATGCGCTAATTCAGTCCTTATTACAGTACGGCATTATTGGTTGGGGAGGGGCCTTTAAGATTTCCTTACAGCCCATAATTATAATACAAAGAATAATTATTAAAATCATCCTTAGGAAACCATATGACTTCCCTACTTTAGAGATATTTCGGGAATTTAATGTGCCAACTATCACAGAATTTTATAAGAGAAACGCATTTTTGTTATTGTTTTTGGGGTGTTATGCCGTGTTTCGCTACCTCCTTCTTTAGCCAACGTTTCGGACAGCGTTACAGTGTCCATCATCAGGGCAGATGAGTAAATGATATTGGTGAGAGTGTTTACTTATGTGTGTCGAAGCGATACCGTGCTGCCAGCTCCATTTCTCTACGAGCTGGTGTTAGAAAAAATTCAGCATGTTTTTTTGCGTTTAGCTTTGGTGTAGCCGTCAATTACCGGATACCAAGAACTATTGAGCTTAGCTCCGTCGTCTCTGTTAATATTGATGGGGTTTTTATGGATTTCAATTGCCTCCGTAATTAGGCGTGCTCTGTAAGTTTTGGGTCTTCCCAGGACTTCAGGAACAAATCCAAAGTAATGGCCGGTTTCGATTAAGTGCTCGGCGATTGCCGATTTGTCAGGGTGGCCAAGTTTACAAGCACGAAAGTGTTCCGAAATCCTTTTGGAGATCGTCCGCTCTGTCTGGCCTACATAGACCTTGTCACATCCGGAACAGCTGAGTTTATATACTCCATCTGTTTCCAGAGGAAACTTAGTCTTTGCCGACCTCAGTAGGTCTTGGATTTTTGTCGTGGTTCCGAAGACCGTCTTGATGTTCTCTTTTCTCAACAGCCTGGCAATTCTGTCTGTTACATTATGGACGTAAGGCAGGAAAGCGCAGCCTTTTGACTCTTGTTCACCCCTGTCTTCGTTTCGTGCTGATTTGGCTCTTATGATTTGCCTTGTCTGCCTTGCTGGGTAGCCGTTACGCTCCAGTGCATCGGTGAGTTTGGTCAGTTCTAATCTGAGTTTTGGCTCCTCACATATTCTGGTCGCTCGGGTTACCAAAGTATGGATGAGACCTCTCTTCTGAGCGGGGTGATGATGCGAATCAGCGTGGAGATACCTATTTGTATGTGTTGGTTTTCTATAAACTGTGTGTCCTAGGCTACCATCCTCTTTTCGCATCACCTCCACATCCAGAAAAGGCAGGGCTTTTTGGTTATTTTCCAGCTCCATCGTGAATTTAATTTTGCTGTGTAGTGAGTTGAGATGGTCCAGGAATTCGTTCAGTTTCTCTGTTCCGTGAGGCCAGATGGCGAAGACATCATCGACATAGCGCCACCATACTTTAGGAACAGCCGAAGCTGTGTCGAGTGCCACTTCTTCAAACTTCTCCATAAAAAAGTTGGCTAGAACTGGCGACAATGGACTGCCCATCGCAACTCCCTCCACTTGCTCGAAAAGTTCACCCTGAAAAGCAAAATAACCTGTTTTGAGGCAGTGTTCAAAAAGTTTGCAAATGTCATCCTCATAAATCTCCCTGAGCAAAGTCATGGAGTCTTCTAGAGGAACATTTGTAAAAAGAGACACTACATCAAAACTGACAAGGATATCTCTTTCATCAGTCTTTACCTTCTTGAGCTTACTGATTAGATCTGTGGAATCCTTAATCCAAGATTCAGTTTTCCCAGTTTGCATCTGCAACAATCTCGACAGGTATTGGGAAAGTTTGTACGTCGGTGCACCAATAGCACTGACAATCGGTCGCATTGGGATATCCTTTTTGTGGATTTTCGGAAGACCGTATAGGGCAGGAGTTCTGGAGGCTTTTACGAAAAGCCCAGATCGATCCTCTTTCCTAATACTGGAAGCTTTAACTAGTTCCCTTGTCTTCAGGTCAATCTTGTTGGTGGGGTTGTTTTTTATTTTCTTATAGGTGCCGGCATCGCACAGGAGGTCTTCCATCTTTTTGATGTAGTCTACAGTATTAATCACGACAGTGGCATTGCCTTTGTCGGCTGGCAGAACCAAGATTTCCTCATTGGCGCGCAATTCTTTTAGGGCCGCAAACTCTCCTTTTGTGATGTTTGGGCGGGGTATTTCTGCCCTTTTCAAAATATGGCAAGTCTCTTGACGTATGTCCTCTGCTTGCGTCTCTGTCATTTTGTGGACTTTCATCATTGTATGTAATGCCGTCTCTACACCACATACGATAGATTCTATAGGTATCTTTTTAGGGGCAACTGCATAATTCATCCCCTTTGCAAGCACAGAAGTCGCGTTTGGGCTCAACTCAAGGTTCGAAATATTAATAACAACTTTATTCTGATCGAGTTGTTTTCGATCACCTTTTTTGTCTCGGTTGAGTCTCTCAAACTTTTGCCTTTGTCTAGCATCTGTTGACTGCTTGCATCTTAGTGCTTGATGGTAAGTCATGCTGTCAACCTTCTTCCAATCTTCATCTTTAAGGGTCGCACTCAGGTGTAAGTGTAAATCAAAAAGGCAACGAGATATTCCATCCAGCTCGCCACGCACATTGTGGATTCTTTCCCTTAGTAGCGCTGCTTCCGCTCTTTGGAATACCCGGTCGGCTTTCCGGGATGTAATGTGTCTTTTTATGCGGATGTGTACTGGTACAATCGATTCCTCCTTACATCTCTTGAGGAAAAAGACACATTACATCCCGGAAAGCCGACCGGGTATTCCAAAGAGCGGAAGCAGCGCTACTAAGGGAAAGAATCCACAATGTGCGTGGCGAGCTGGATGGAATATCTCGTTGCCTTTTTGATTTACACTTACACCTGAGTGCGACCCTTAAAGATGAAGATTGGAAGAAGGTTGACAGCATGACTTACCATCAAGCACTAAGATGCAAGCAGTCAACAGATGCTAGACAAAGGCAAAAGTTTGAGAGACTCAACCGAGACAAAAAAGGTGATCGAAAACAACTCGATCAGAATAAAGTTGTTATTAATATTTCGAACCTTGAGTTGAGCCCAAACGCGACTTCTGTGCTTGCAAAGGGGATGAATTATGCAGTTGCCCCTAAAAAGATACCTATAGAATCTATCGTATGTGGTGTAGAGACGGCATTACATACAATGATGAAAGTCCACAAAATGACAGAGACGCAAGCAGAGGACATACGTCAAGAGACTTGCCATATTTTGAAAAGGGCAGAAATACCCCGCCCAAACATCACAAAAGGAGAGTTTGCGGCCCTAAAAGAATTGCGCGCCAATGAGGAAATCTTGGTTCTGCCAGCCGACAAAGGCAATGCCACTGTCGTGATTAATACTGTAGACTACATCAAAAAGATGGAAGACCTCCTGTGCGATGCCGGCACCTATAAGAAAATAAAAAACAACCCCACCAACAAGATTGACCTGAAGACAAGGGAACTAGTTAAAGCTTCCAGTATTAGGAAAGAGGATCGATCTGGGCTTTTCGTAAAAGCCTCCAGAACTCCTGCCCTATACGGTCTTCCGAAAATCCACAAAAAGGATATCCCAATGCGACCGATTGTCAGTGCTATTGGTGCACCGACGTACAAACTTTCCCAATACCTGTCGAGATTGTTGCAGATGCAAACTGGGAAAACTGAATCTTGGATTAAGGATTCCACAGATCTAATCAGTAAGCTCAAGAAGGTAAAGACTGATGAAAGAGATATCCTTGTCAGTTTTGATGTAGTGTCTCTTTTTACAAATGTTCCTCTAGAAGACTCCATGACTTTGCTCAGGGAGATTTATGAGGATGACATTTGCAAACTTTTTGAACACTGCCTCAAAACAGGTTATTTTGCTTTTCAGGGTGAACTTTTCGAGCAAGTGGAGGGAGTTGCGATGGGCAGTCCATTGTCGCCAGTTCTAGCCAACTTTTTTATGGAGAAGTTTGAAGAAGTGGCACTCGACACAGCTTCGGCTGTTCCTAAAGTATGGTGGCGCTATGTCGATGATGTCTTCGCCATCTGGCCTCACGGAACAGAGAAACTGAACGAATTCCTGGACCATCTCAACTCACTACACAGCAAAATTAAATTCACGATGGAGCTGGAAAATAACCAAAAAGCCCTGCCTTTTCTGGATGTGGAGGTGATGCGAAAAGAGGATGGTAGCCTAGGACACACAGTTTATAGAAAACCAACACATACAAATAGGTATCTCCACGCTGATTCGCATCATCACCCCGCTCAGAAGAGAGGTCTCATCCATACTTTGGTAACCCGAGCGACCAGAATATGTGAGGAGCCAAAACTCAGATTAGAACTGACCAAACTCACCGATGCACTGGAGCGTAACGGCTACCCAGCAAGGCAGACAAGGCAAATCATAAGAGCCAAATCAGCACGAAACGAAGACAGGGGTGAACAAGAGTCAAAAGGCTGCGCTTTCCTGCCTTACGTCCATAATGTAACAGACAGAATTGCCAGGCTGTTGAGAAAAGAGAACATCAAGACGGTCTTCGGAACCACGACAAAAATCCAAGACCTACTGAGGTCGGCAAAGACTAAGTTTCCTCTGGAAACAGATGGAGTATATAAACTCAGCTGTTCCGGATGTGACAAGGTCTATGTAGGCCAGACAGAGCGGACGATCTCCAAAAGGATTTCGGAACACTTTCGTGCTTGTAAACTTGGCCACCCTGACAAATCGGCAATCGCCGAGCACTTAATCGAAACCGGCCATTACTTTGGATTTGTTCCTGAAGTCCTGGGAAGACCCAAAACTTACAGAGCACGCCTAATTACGGAGGCAATTGAAATCCATAAAAACCCCATCAATATTAACAGAGACGACGGAGCTAAGCTCAATAGTTCTTGGTATCCGGTAATTGACGGCTACACCAAAGCTAAACGCAAAAAACCATGCTGAATTTTTTCTAACACCAGCTCGTAGAGAAATGGAGCTGGCAGCACGGTATCGCTTCGACACACATAAGTAAACACTCTCACCAATATCATTTACTCATCTGCCCTGATGATGGACACTGTAACGCTGTCCGAAACGTTGGCTAAAGAAGGAGGTAGCGAAACACGGCATAACACCCCAAAAACAATAACAAAAATACTTTTTGGCCGTGAAAACCTAAAAACATACAAGAGAAACGCATTATATCAAATCTACAAAGAATATTTCATCCAAAAAATTCATCCCTCAGATAGCATAAGCAATAGATTCAAAACTAATGGCTTAATAGCCATTCCTATGCTTAGAACGACCACGGCTCAACGCCACTATTTATATTTAGGTGTGAGATGGTACAATATATTATTATCCAAAAACAAAATAAATGTAACAGAAACAATGAAATATGAACAATTTAAAAATCAAATTAAGTCCCTGAAATTGGATAATGATATATTGTAACCTTAACTAATTAACATCTAATAAAAAAAATGTGTTATTGTTTTTTTTTTTTTTTATATCTATGTCAAAAAGTATTTGTATATTTATTTCATTCAAGACATTTAAGTCTTTGATCATTGTATTCACACTTTTCAGAAAATCATGTTTTTTTTATGCGTGTAAATACTCCTCCCATAAACACGAGCTCCTAGAGCTCAATTTATGGAGTAGTAGAACCATAAAATTAATATTTATGTACACCTAGGTAATTATATTATAAATGTAATTATTATTGTAAAAAAAAAATAAAAATAAAATTATCTGAGAAACATGCAGATCTTGAATTGATTATAAAATTAAAATTTGATTTGCAGGTAAAGAAAGAAAGAGTGTCCCGCTGTGCTTTGTGTCTACTTGTGAAGTGAAGCTTCTTTAGCACCGTTGTGATTTGAAACTCGATGAAACGACAAAGCGACACTAAAAAGAGACAAATACAAACATCTTTAGGATTTAAAAAAGTTTAATTTTTCAGAAAAAAAATTCCCAAAAAAAGACATCGAGAAACAGGAGACCAAAATTTCGTTTACATTTTTTACTTCAAATAATGTCAGGAATCAAGTAAGTCGAATACGCCCTTCGATACCCTGTGTACAGAGGTGCATGTAAGTGTGTAGGTCATAATTGCATTCACGAGTACTAAAAACTTTTGATATTTTTAAATTTTGCCATTTGAACCTAAAACTCGCCTAACAACAATCGTTCGCACATTATAATTGAAACCAAATCTATATTTCACGGCGGGCATAGTGACATTGCACCAGAAATAACTTTCATTAAGGCTAAGTTGTTATTATTAGTTTCGGAATATCTGAAACATGACGTCTTGGTTTTAAAGACAAGTTAGTTTATTTTAACCACTTTATTGGAATAATTTATAGACGCCAACATTGTAGTTTCGGTTATATCCTCAGCCCTTACAGGTCAGTATTATTCACTAAACTAAATACTGACATCCATACTAATCTATACTAATATTATAAATGCAAAACTGAGTGTGTTTGTTTGTTACGTTTTCACGCATAAACCAATAAACCGATTTTTAAAATTCTTTCAAAAATAGAAAGCTACATTATATGCGGGTAATATAGACTGTATATATTGGTAAGCTCTGGCGTTATGAAATTATAAATATTAATATATAATATTTATTACACGTTTTCTGTCGCTAACAAAAGCGAGTTTTTGCTAACGTCAGAAAACAAATCGTTGCCGTCGAAACGATGTTGATATATTTAAATAAAAATGAATCTCCGAAATGTTTGTACGCGCATAACTTCCGAACGACTGCAACAAATTGGATAATTTTTTTGTTATTTGAGCTTCGGCGTTATGAAATTTAAGTGGTACGCGAGCTGTTTAAAAACTGAATGTACCAGGAATGAATGTATGGAATGCGGGGTGAGGGGGGGTGGGGGGATGGGGGGATGGGGGGATGGGGTGAGGGAAGGGAGGAGGGCGTTAATTGACAAGTACAAGAGCTACAATAATTTCACCCTAATACCATACGAGCGAAGCCGCGGGTAAAAGCTAGTAATATTATGAAGGGAGAGTGTTTCCTTCTGACATAAAAAAAATCATCCACGGAGGGCGAAACAGATGTCACAATAGATTTTTTTAAATAACACCAATAAATACACTTAAAAAGGAAGCCATCAATAACGTTGCACAATTTTTTAAATATTTTTTTGTGCTCCGTTAAAAACATTATCCAATTATTTATGACGATTTTGGGCCACAGTCGAGCTGTGGGAATGTTATTAGGCAGTTTAATTTAGAATGCACGCAATTACGTGGCGGGTGTGTGTCTGGTGAATTACGATCCGCTCGTTAATAATTCGTGACAATACGAAAATTAAGCTTTTAGCGTTTAGACAATCGCCACTTTACTTTCAGTTCATAATATTATGAAAATTTTGTGTTTATTGAAAATTTATTTATTTATTTATTAACGCCCTTTTTAGGGATTTTTGTACATAAAAATAGTAAAAATTAACAATATTTATTATACATTACTGAACTTCCTCAGTAACAACTTGTTTATTGATAAATTGAAGATTTCCACGGACTCGGTATAATTATTTCCTTCTATTAGTATTCTGCGCAAAGAGGAATACGTATGCCAGTTAGTCCCAGAATTTCTGCAATGAAATGAATTCTGACTTCTAGTACCTATTAAATATTGGAATCCGAAAGCTTTTAAATGCGCGCGATTCTTGACTATCAAATGGATTGTTTAAAATTTTATATGGAATTACCAAGTCAGTGAAAATCCTTATTCATATTAATTTGGGAGGCGGGAATGGGTACCGCCGCCCCGGGAACCTTTATTGGATAACCAACACCTCTGCCATAGGTCACCCCAAGTGGTTCATTACGTTTGGTGATTTAGCAGGTGTGTTCAGGTTATGGGGTGAGGTTTGTCTAGGTCTTGGAGGCGGATGACCAGGACACACTGAACCCCAGATTCCTATCCACCCCTTAAACCCTTTTCCTTCCCAGAACTCTCCTCTCCTTCTTTTCCTTAAAAAAATCCGTCATACAGCATCCCCAAAGATGACGTAGACCCTGAGGGAAATTATTTTCCTCTGGGCCTCCTGTCTGGAACTCATGTAAAAAAAAATATATCATATTCTCCCTACATACATTTCTTCGTTCGTTCGCTCCACTTGCCCAAACTATCTAAGCGTCCCTTTCTTCACCTTACTCAATACTGCATTATTTGCGAATCTCCATATTTCTTTCACGATCATGCATGGTTTTACCACACATGCGCTTCAGGGATCTCATTTCTACATCTTTCAATATACTTCCATCCTTCCTTTGCCAGTTCCAAGCCTCACTGCCATGCATCAGGGTAGGTACAAGGTACCAGCATACCTTTATGAACTGCTAGCTTAAAACTAGCAAATAAAATAAATGAAATAAAATTAAATTAATGATGACACCCCAAAGTAAATATGCCTATTTTGAAGAAAGAAATAAAATTATTCCAAACCAGATTATCTGTGAATTGGCTCCTTTAATGACGTGTGGAAACGTCCGATAGCCGATTGACGTTTCTGATGACATCTTTGCCGGGACGTACTCTCACGTTCCCACGGATATACACGCAGCCTCTCTCTCTCTCCAGTCGGGAGGTGCCGCTCCGGTGATCTCGGTGTGAACCCACCGACTTCTTTGCTTCATATTCTTAACATCATCATCGAAGCAAGAAACCATGACAGATTTCAGCTCAGTTTTTGTGATAAACGTCTATGAAATGAGAGATGTTCATTTCTAAGCTTCTAATACGCTCTTCTTAGCTTTTCGTACCACCTTGTGAACATGCAAACTCTGTGCCAACTTCAAAAAGAGAACCAATATACTTCGGGCGCAATATAACAGTGGATTCCGCTGCAGTGAATTAGAGACGGGTATTTCTTAGCTTCTAACATGCGCTTCTTAGCTTTTTGTACCATCTCGTGCACACGCAAGCTCTGAGCTAACTTCAAAAAGAGAACGAAAAACTTCAGGCGCAATAAACAGTGCATTCCGCTTGATGTTCGGACTTCCCAGCCCTATAGTAAATGAGAGATGGGTATTTCAAAGCTTCTAATATGCTCTTCTTAGCTTTTTGTAACACCTTGTGAACATGTGAGTTCTGGGCCAACTTCAAAAAGATAACGAAATACTTCGGGCAAAACATAATAATGCATTACTATTACGACATGTTTCAAAACCAATGATATCTTCCTCAAGATAAACTTATAATGAAAATTAACAATTATCAACGCCCTGTTGATAATTGTTAATTTTTTCATCAATGTTTTCATCAATGGGGATATTTTCTATAATTTTTGTCATTATTTTCTACCTACTGTGTACGTGTAGAATGTTTTCGATTTGTCCTTGAAACTGTTAGTTATAAAAGAAAGGTTATTGATTATTTGTTACAGATAATCGAACATAAATAATACACCACTCCTCGTGAAATATTGTGAGATGGAAGTAAATGTGGAAGACGAAAAATAAGTGGAATATGGAGATACTACTAATAGTATCTGGCTGTTCAGATCTGGTTACTTCAACCGTCACCGTCGCGCCTTACTGCCCGGCCACGCAGGACAAAGTTACTTACTGCACATCAAGTTACGACACGCAATCTCAACTATTTAAAATAACAATACTAGTAGTTCTGGGTACAGTACACCTCGCGTCGAAAAAAAACATTTATTTCGTTTTCTGTTATAGTTAATAGTTAATAATATTATAAATGCGAAACTGCTAGAGTTCGTTTATGACGCTTTCACGCATTAACCAATAAAAAGACTTTGAAAATTCATTCACCAATAGAAAGCTAAATTATATGCGAAGACTATAGTCTGTATATGATGGCAAGCTCTGGCGCTATGAAATTATAAATATTAATATATTATATTTGTTTTACGTTTTCTGTCGCTAACAAAAGCGAGTTATTTCTAACGTCAGAAAAAAATCGTTTCCATGGAAACGATGTTGATATATTTGTGGGCTCTAAGCTGGTAGGTACTCAGCCCCCTGGTCAGCTACTGCTCCAGAAAATTCAAATATTAGAATATGTTTTGTTTTTTTTGGACAAGCTTCTGTTTTGGAATAAATGTCAGATAAGAGTTCCTACATTAAAAATATAATTCGTAACGATTATAAAGACTGAATAATAAATAGGGTAATTTTTTTATTATATGAACAAACTTCCAAATATTTAATTAAAAATAAACATCCGAAATGTTTGTAAGCGCATAAATTCCGAACGAATGAACAAAATTGGATAATTCTTTTTTTCTTTGAGCTATAGCTTTATGAAATTTAGGTGGCAGGCGAGATGTTTGAAAACTGAATGTAAGGGAATGAATGTATGGAATGCGGGAGGGGGTGTGGGTGGGGATGAGGGGGGATAATTAATAAGTTCAACCGCTTAGTAATTTCCCGTAATACCATGGGAGCGAAGCCGCGGGGAAAAGCTAGTAGTTAATAAATCGAAACCAAAATTTCCAATGAAATCGTAAGATTTGTAAGTTGTACTTAAATATCTATCTACTCATGAATCATACATATTTTACGTAATTATATAATTTGTGCAAAGAAATGTCACCATCTCAATGACAATTCCTTTTTAAACTTGAACAAGTCGTAGTAGGAACCACGAGCTAACTCTGGTCGGAAAAAAAAGAAAGTATCCAACACGATCACCATTTTTAACCGGAATGTATCAATCCAATTTACAGACACAATTGGTGGAATTAAAACAAGACTTGGCTTGACTCTGACAATGATGTTATGCAAAGTGATAAACAAAGCAGTTTTCTACGACCCATAAATTTTACTATATTATTTCATCATTAAACTTTTTGGACATTATTCAGATATCACTCTAAAATGCTTAAAAATCTGTATAATAATAATTGGATAATTTATAGAGCGCCAATTTTCTGAAAAATCACCTCAAGGGCGCTCAAAGGCTTTATCTGGTATACTCTTCTTGGTGCATGTAGCCGTTCTATTTTTCCGACTCTTGACCTAACCCGACATAACCCGACTTGACATAACCCGACTTGATATAACCCGACTCGAAATAACCCGACTCTTGACATAACCCGACTAATCTGTTTCAAACTTGACATAATCTGTTTCAATTGATCGTGCTACGAGTACGTCTTCCTTGGACATCTTTATCTTTCTCTTCCACGTATTTCTAAAAATCCTTTATTTTTTCTGTTTCAGAAATTCCCTTGTCGTTCTACATGATAAATGGTAACCTACGTAAACCATGACCTTCTTGACTCGTCACGGTCTTCTTTGGCATCACAGTAAGTTTTGGAGGATGAAATTTACGACGATAATCTTCTCCATCCCTTCATCCTGCGGATGAAAAAAAAACCCTGGCAAACCCAGGAAATACCTGATGAGAGAAACCAACATTTCCGCAACTCTGACAAAAGAAACCAGGCAAAAAGACGGAAGAAAGAAGTCGATAGCACAGCGTTTGAAATGCACGATATGTTAGAATGTAACTGAGGTTGCCTAACGGTTAAACAAGTATAACGTTGAAGTTGAAATAACGAAGCACGAATGAGATATTTCAAAGATTAGAAATGCAGATCATGAGCCATTCTGTCATATAACATTAGTCGAGATAATAAAAGGTAAATCAGCAGAAAATAAGGTATTGTGTTGTTTTAGGATAACCCCGATGACCGGTGACAACATGTCATAAACAGAGGGTAATCGATACACGGTTAAAATTCATCGTGACGGTATTAAGATAATTCAAAACCCTTATGAAGCAGAAAATTTGTTAGTCAGTCTCACTATCTTGTGCCTCCCCATATTGCAGCCATGTACCTTTGCAAAAAAAAATTTTAACGAACAACCAAAAAAATCAATTTTCCAACAACCACTAATAAATTCATGATGAAAGAGAAAGGGGCCTTTTTGGCCCGGAGCTCTGTATGCCAATATTTCAAAAAGTCAAAAAGTCACTATCTTGGAAATGATGATTGGCCAGAAATCTCTTGTCATTACGGGCCATGGAGTGTTCAATTATCAATTTATGTGTCAAAAAATAGACAAGGTATTGTTCTTTCTTGTTTTCAGATGTTTTACAAGAACAAGAAAAATAAAAAAAATAGAAGTAAGTAGTTGGGATAATAAAAATAATAGCCGGAGTAGCTATTTAGCATAGCTATAAAATAACAAAAAGCTATAGCTAAAATTAGAAAGGGGCGATAAAATAGTTAAACGATAAATAACTAGGTTACCACTAAATATCGATTCGAATTACTGTATGCATTATGCAGCCATTGTATACAAATACCTCTTTGTTTATTGTGTGATATTTTTGTTTACTTTCATGACCATAAATAGTCTTTTCCATGGAATCGTTTCAGTGTTGAATTCCAAAAAAGGATCAGTTTGGTAGTATATTATCTGTTTAAATTAAGAAGAGGGTCTGTGGTTTTGAATTTGATTTGTGTACACATCTACAGTTTTATTCCGAGACTAATGAAATTTTACGAACTTGACCTTTAAACACAAGAGAAAGGCCACTGTCTACATTAGATTTCGAAAAACTTTGCGTAAAGCCTGGGCAATGCCGTGGACTCCAGCTAGTTATTATAATATAAAACACATCAAGAATTCTTTTTGTCAACCGTAAAAAGCGTGCACAACAAAGTAAAGTGAAAAATAAAGATTACACCAGGATTTCCGGGTGATCCAAATATTCCAAAAGTTTCAAACATTATTGTTTAACGTAAAGTAAATTAAAGTTATTGGTTTAAAAAGAGGGGTGAAGAGTGACTACGTCACTGGGACAGATAACAGCTACGACGAAAGAACTATAAAGAATGCGTTATGCCGTTTCAAGCCACAAGTTTTTTCATTAGATCACATATCCGTGAAGGAGAAAGAAGTAGATAACAAGATGGTATGATATTAGGCCAGCAGTTGTGAAGCTGATGGTAGTGCGAAGACGAAAGAATGGGGAAGAGCAAGATGGCTATTCAGATCTGGTCACCAAACACAGCTTAAGCCATTTCAAGTAACATTTCAATTTTGAATGTTGGTTTTACACCAGGGCGATACTGAAAGTATCTTCCACTTTGAAACTTGCCGCAAATGTACCTTTTATTATATTAAACGATTTAATTGTGAAATAATACAAATCAATCAGATAAAATTTATTTACTCACGCCGGGATGTGAACACGCAACCTCCGGATTGCTAATCGAGAGCCTTACCCCTCGACCACGGAGACCGAAGCCGTTCAAATTCAAACCTCGCAGAGGGAACTTGATTTTTCTCTTTTCAATAAATATTTCGTGAAAAGGTTGTAAAAAGTTGATTGATAGCCCCTTAAGCAAGTCCGAACGCACACGAGCAACTTTAGTTGGCGACTATTTCAAAATCCATACAAATTCAATAAAGGCTTCCCAGTGTCACGTGGCATTTGCTCACCTCCATATTTATACCACAATGGATATTGATGCAGCGACGCAACTGTTGCCCGCAACTAAAGTTGGTCGTGAGTGCCTGAACTAAGTAATCAATAGCAACAAAACCTTCATATATAAAAGTAGACACTACCAGCACCTCTAGCGGTAGAATTTGTAACTACCTATTTAAAATTAATACACTTGAATTGTGTTTATTTAAAAGTTTAAATATTTTTATAAATTTTATTAGACTTCTTTGTATCAGAGATTTATTTATTTATTTATTTACGAATTGACAACTTTTACATGTAATATTGGTAAGTTGTACAGGAGCATCATAACAAGTGTATAGTACATAAATAATAAACTGAGCATGAAAAACCCAAGTAGGTATCAGTATTCAATAAGTAAGTTGTACAAAGAAGTTCAACAAGCAGTTCGTATTTGGGCTCAGACTTACAGTAAACGATTCAGCAATTATTGTTACAATACTACTCAAAACATGATTCCAGTGCAGCTCAAGTATTAGAAACATACCGGTGGCATGGTGATAAGAAGTTATACAAATAAGTAAGCATAAACCGTGTAAGAAATTGAGTTTGAACATGATCGGCGGCCATCTTGGTTATAGCGTCCAGGTATGTATTAAAGATGGGGTTTAAATCAGTACTCAAACAATCATAGTTCGATTCTCACAGCGGGTACCGACTTTCTCCTACACATAATATTTTACGTAATTTTTAAATAAATAAAATACAAAGTTAAAATTCAAATTCTCGTTACAAAATCCAAAGCCCGTCGGGATATCCCACACCAGATACCACAGTACATTAAGTAATAAATGGTGTGAACGGGATCACGCACCGCAGGCCGGGCCGAGCCCGTTAGCTGAGCCCGGGGCCCGGGGATTGACATTGCCCCGCCACTGCAATTGGTAATTAGATTAATGACGGGGCTACACAAGCACACTTTATAACAGTTAACTATTAATTAATTACTCATTAACTGCTATCGTTTAATTCGGAATTAAAAGGGGGTTACTCCTAATTTTGATGGGGCTGTTCAATAGAATGAGCTCTCCAGTGGAAAATTGGCCGTGAATAGTGCCGCAAACAGATTTTAGGTTTGCGAACCATTTCATAGAACGACCAATGGCCATTCCTGACAATCGCTGTGGCCAAGTGGTTAAAATCTTCAGATCAAGAGATCGAAGATTCTAAATCCCGCGTACTGTAATTTGTAACAGAATATTTGTAATTTCACAAAAAAAACATAAAGCTCGTTTGTGGCATGTTATAGAGTGAAAGACCACCATTCAGTTTCGAAGTGTAACATGAAATGACTTTAGCCGTGTTCAGTGACGAGATTTGAGTAACAAGGTGTTGACCAACCATCTTCTTCCCATCTCCTTCCCCTCCTTGCTGCTTTAGTTTTAACAACCGTCCAACAATAGTCCCGAGTGAAAGACCACCATTCAGTTTCGAAGTGATGCATGAAAAGACTTCAGCCATGTTCAGTGACGAGATCTGAGTAACCAGGTGTTGACCAACCATCTTCTTCCCATCTCCTTCCCCTCCTCGCTGCCTTAGTTTTAATAACCGTCCAACAATAGTCTAGCTGGCTCCGTGCACCTGAGACTAGTGAAGTAATTGGGTGGTGAATAAAATAAAAATAAAAATTGGTTGTCTGTAAAGTTGGTTTACGGACGATAATTTTACGTGATAACGTCGTATAATAACGATTGAGTGGAAGAGACAGATGCGTCACAAGCCGAACGCTTGTTCCGCGCTCTCGTTTGCACGCTCGGCTCAGGCAGAACGTAACAATGAGTCATGCTTTTTCGTGAGTGCAGCCGGATTCATCCTTCATTCATCGATTTATAAGACATTATCACGTCAAAAATCACTCTTTTCATAAAAACATATTATTTCGATTTGGCTGATTTAGGTTGGGTTGAGTTGAGCCGGATGAGATTTATTGCAAACAGACCCAACGTTCGCGTAATCTACTTAGGCATAGATACAAAAATGACGAAAAATACTTATACAAATAGTAAACAAACAAAAGTAACTTATTCAAAAGCCACTTTAAAATGTTGAAAATCGATATTACTTTTGTGTACTCGGAATTTTGCTAAGTGGGTCACATATACATATTCCTTCATCCGAAAGGGTTTGCCTTTGGACTTAGCCTAAGCATGTTCAGCTTGCGAGCTTTTGTAAACAGATCCAATAATACACACCTGATTCCCCTATGTTCGGCGTCTCCGCATTTTATCCGATAGAATTTTAGTCAGCCAGAAATAGGGTTACCATTTAGAAAATTGAAAAGCCTGACAGTCCAAAAAAAGTCCGGACATTTTAATCACATAATGCAAATATCAGATACGCACTTCATAATGGTATGGACGTGGAATTGAGTATTTGCAAGTTCATTTTTGCTATCCAAGCTCAAAACGCGTGTAGAAAGAATGTTTTTTCTAATGGGAGCACGGTGGACAAAAGAGCGTAATATTATATATCCTCGGTCGGATCGTTGTTGATGATTCAATATAACCTTAAAACTATGAGCTGCGAAGAATTCTATAAGAAAACTTTTAATGAAAGGGAGCTAGCTGCGCTGTCAAGTATAGGCGCTGAAAAATATTAAAATTTATATATATGTCGAAAATAAGTATTAAGTTTCGAAGAAGATATTTTATGTTTGAACTTGAACTTTGATGATTGTTTGCAACTGCAATTAAAATTTATTGGTTGATCTCCATGAGTTGATTGTTTAAGAAGATTTATATTTTGTTTTTAGATGAGTGGGAATTTAATAAAGATTAAAGACTTATTTGATATTACTTATGTAAGTTTTATTACTCATATTCCATCCAAACCAAAAAAATCCGGAATTAAAGGGCTGGACAAAAGACTAGAAGTCCGGACATGACCGGATTAATCCGGACGGATGGTAACCCTAGCCAGAGAAGGAATATACCAAGGAGATGTAGGTAATATCACCGCCCTTGCTTTTGAATCCCACCGTTTAGAAATATTGGAATAAAACATTCGTATCTATTTGTAGGTATTCTGGTAGATATTATTCGGGGTTCTAGGACAATTCCCTTGGATAAAAACCCCCTCACATAAAATCTAAAATCTAGAACATAAAACCCATCTTCCATGGAGATATTGTCCAGTACGTCATTTTATTTATTTATTTTAGGGAAAGTTGACAGCAAATGATAAATTACACAATAATAAAATAGTTAATTATGCCAATTATGAACTTTCCATCGATGATAGTAAATGAATGATGATAAAGTGTGACGTTGTAAGGGTGTTTTCTTAATTAGTCTATTTTTAGTTACAAAATATGAGGGGGGAGGGTGAGGAGGAATATAGGATTAGGATTAAGAAGCTAAGGTCGTGAATAATAGGGAGGAGGGGTAGATTGAACTTCATAGTTTGAGTCATGCTGCTTAGATAATTTTCGTTTTATGTTAAGTAAAGTCGATATAAAAATATTATGTGGTAATAATTTAAGTTAAACGAATTTGTGGATCTGCAGATAAATGAGTTGTGTTTGGAATTGGTCTTGCAAAGAGGGAGACTGTTACTATATATATAATTATAATTCTTAACACCATGATTATAGGTAGTTAATATTTTGGACATTTCAATTTAAAATGCAGTCTGAAAATATAAAATGTGCCTAAATAAGCACATTTTTCTAAAATCATTTGGATCATTAAATTTTGATCATGATTTTGCACCAAACTTTGATGCAAAGCTGAATAGATATATCCGAGCGAGATAAATAATTATTTTAAAGATGATTTCAGCCGTTTTAAAAAAATATCTAAGCTGTTTTAATTAATTTGTCATTAGAAATAAAGATTTTTCATACCTGTGTGCAGAATAAAAACAAAGTCCAAGCTGTGGAGATCCAAGAATCTCAAATGACAAAATTCCCAAAATTGTTGTGAAAACCAACTTTATGGTTTTAATTTATAAAGTCATGCTGGAAACCAGTAAATCTCTCGCTGTTTATTGGCTAACTGTAAAAGACAGATCATCATTATTTGTACATCTTTCCAGATTCGGAAGACGTTGAATCTAACACCCGCCTACCATTATGTTAGTGGCTTGGCTAAAATTCCAATGCATGACTATCTCGCATTTATCGGTGTTTCGATTAGACTCGTTCTATTTAGATTTTATACTAGACTCCGTGGCAACATGTTTGAATAATTTTGAACCAAACCGTTTTATTTAGAAGAAAGCAAGGTTGTGTCCTAATTTAACTCGCTATTTATTTGGCTCTAAAAGTGTTGCACACAAATACGATATTAAGGTTAAAAAATATTTTTTTATCCGTAACAGAAAAGCTATAAAATTTTTATGTTTATTTTGAGTAATATGGTAAGTAGGTAGGAAGCATTCCAGATTAATAAAAATAGAAAATATTATTTAATAATTTATTTTAATGATAAACGAATTGTTGCAGCCGGGGCATTTTTTTTTAAACCGCCCCTAAACTATCACAAATGCTGTCGGAGATTCATGAATGAATACAAAATAACATTTTAGCTTACCTCTATCGGCACCGGATTCTAAATATGTCAACAAATTCTTGAAAATTCACTTTGTGGCGTCATTTTTAATTAAATGAAAACAAATTACTTTGTAAAACACCACTATTTAATCAAAATTATCAACATGTTTCGAAACCAAAGCTTCTTCATCAGGATAAGATTAACATTAAAATAAAATTAACGTTTTATTATTATTATTATTTACAGCCAACTAGGAAATTAGTTCAGAAAACTTCCTACTAATCTAAATGGCATCAAATTACCTTAGTAGGTACTCGTGCAACTCCCACGCTAGGTACCGAACGGCGTTATATCCAGTAAATAGCATTTTCTCATTCACAATTTAGCATCAGGCCAAACGGAGCAATTTCCTCCTTTACGACATCCCGTACTACTGGAGTCATTTCGATTTGGAAACTGTTCCTTTGTAAATATATTTGGTCCATTTCCTAGCTGGACAGGGGCGTGCTGGCAAAACCTATTCAAAAGGTATAGCAAATATCGAAATCGGTTATGTGCTACTTTATTTGTATTTTAAATTATAAAAAAGGGCCATTAATGTTTCGCAGCCTTTCCCCTCGACCACACTGAACGTCAATGTGAGTCAAAACAACTATCAAAGATAACTCGGGACATTCCCCTCTGCATTATGTCGTAGTGAACAATTGAATATCTGGATACTTGAAAACCAAATGTAATTATTATTTTATTTATTTATTGAAACAAAATACATATACATTATAAAAAAAATACTTTGACTGTCCAACTAGGAGATTTCCCGTTTTAGGACAGTCAAATTTCCTGGTTTAGTTCACATTGGGTAGTTGTTGTTTTTTGTTAAACATAATATTGTATCTAATAATTACAAATGTAAACATCATTTCAAGTACAATGTTATAAAGGCCGTAAAGCAGTTAAATATAGTGATAGTTGTAAAAGTACTGAGAAAAGTTACAAAGTTTAAATAAATAAAGTGATAATATATTAAAACTATAAAGAAAACCAATATATAAACTCATTGTTTTGTGAACAGAAAATAAAAACTAAATCTTAAAAATAAAAGCTTAATCTTAAAAATAAAAACTAAATCTTTCATCGATATATTTCCTATCCGAATGTTCAAACAGGAAATATATCGAAGTTTTTTTTTTTTTTTTTAAATTGTTTTTAAGAAAATATACGATAGGTTTGAGTAGAGGCAATCTCATTATTTTTATGTATTAATAATTTCATGATCTATCTTATATTTTAATAAAAAATTATATAAATATATATATATAATAATAAAAATAATTTAAACGGTAAAGTGAATGAGAGAAATCGAAGAGTTCTTCTCCGTAACTGAAAATTGAGACAGATTATAAGTCTGATAGTACTAGTAATATAATTCTGATAGGAATAAATAGTTCTATAATTCTCACAGTGTTTATTACATTGGAATCTCAATCAAAACTATATCATGTAAAAAAAAGAAGGCAGGAATCGTTATCATTTGAAAAAAAAAAAAATAAATAAATCATAGAAATGACCAGACATATTTGCATAATGCTTTCGTACACAATAGCAAAAAAAGAATAAATAAAAATATAAATATATATTCCAGTTATTTTAATCTTTTTGTTGTTTAATTGATAATTTTGTTTATGTTGCCATCTGTTAAATTATTAAAAATTATATTACACACAGTCTTGTTAAATTTCAATATATTATCAATGATACAAATAGTAACTTTAATCTAATTATACACATTTACAAAAAAAAAAATACATTCATTAGCTAATTGAATTTTATTTCGTTATTTTAAAGAAAACCTTTGACAATTATTTTTGATTTAATGATAATTATTAAAAATAATAATTTTGCTCTAATTACTGTGTTAATGTGATGAAATATAATATAAAACAGATTAAAAAAGCATTTTAGTTGGAACACAAATTTGTCGTACGTGAGTAAATTTTTTTACCCAAGAAAACGCTTTTTTAGGATGTTTAATTTTTTTTCATTATGTTGTCAAATTAGTAGGGTTAGATATTTTTAATAAGTACAATTAACGCACAAAAACATATAAAAATCCCCTCCAAAATCATTCAAAAATTTATTGTTTAATGGTCAATACATCATAATTTAAAACTAAGGTAAATAAAATAGAACATTTTCGTACTAGATATTTGCTATACCTTTCACAAATTTAAGTTTTCTATACAAACGGTTGCGCAGCCGTTCCTCTTGACAGCAGAAAAGAAATCTGTCGAATTGAAATTCACATCTACATCCTTGAAAAAGAAATTTCAAATCAAATAAACTTTTCAAATGGGCAACTGAAAAAGCTTATTGTCTTTCTACGTATTACGTTTCTTTTCAGCCTGGTTGGAAAGCAAATTATCAAAAATCAAAAGTCTTTACTATAAAAATCGTTATTGATTTACAAAACAGTCCGACCCTGCTACCTGCGGTCGTTACTTCGGTACTTCACCTCTTATTGCCGAGCAGAATTGAACCAAAACAACGAGAGCACATAGGTATGTGGGTCTTGTGGGAAGACTACGGTTCAAATGAAATTAAACAACAGCTGGAGATTTTACTTACAAAAATAGTGTGTATTCGTTTGGACCCTGTTTTCTCGAATCGCAAATTTTTTTAAAGGAAATACTAAAAATATGCACTAAGCCTAAATAGAAAAACAGATGGAAATGGAATCGGTCAAACTGCGCACTGGAGTAGTTTGCATTCATCACTAGAAGTATGAGAGTGACAAAAATGTGAGCAATTTCCTGGAGGGGAAATTTACGCATGAAAAATAATAGGAAGACAGCTTATTAGTGAATATTACAATACAAAGAGCAGATTAACGTGCCAATAATTCGTGAAACAATAACCTGATGATTGTATCAATGTCACCAAGACGGATAAAATGAAGATTATTAACAACTGCTCTGACTATGGACACTGCAAGGTTGTCCGAATCGTTGGCTTAAGAAGGAAGAGGAAGAACAACACGGCCAAGCTTCCCATTTTTTTAAATTAATTTTTCTTTGTTTATTTATTTGTGTTGCGACCCCCAAAGCAGGTTGGTAGGTACGTGCCTTTAGCTTGAAGGTCCACCATTGTATATATTATGGGTACTGTGTGTAAACAAATGAATACTTGGGTCGTTCTTCTTTTTAACGTAGGTACATACCTAAAGTTGTCTCCATCAGTTAGTGGAAAAAAATTCAACAGAATTACCAACATTATTATTTTATAATTACTTTAAAATCTATCATACTAAAGACGTAACGACTGTGTGCGTTTTAAAAAAATGTATGTTTGTATTTTTGTAGTAAAAATTACGTGATAGAGTTGTAGCTCCTCGTTATAGAAGTGTATTTCAAACAAATCACAGTTGTCTTCTGCCACCTCGACTTGCGTGTATTATATAATTAATGTTACAACAAAATGATATGACGACATAAAATATAAAACTATTTTTAAACTCCAAAAAGTATAACCTATCAAGTAACAGCGATTATTATTTTTAATGATGTTTAATAAAATATTTTTAAAAATCTCATAAACTTGTCTCCTACAATTTTTATGTCGCACGAAAATTCTGTCACGTGGGTTGTCATTCGAAATAGGTATACACGCAGCTCGTGTTTGTCACCCCCAATATGAATTTTAGGCCTCCTTCCCCCCTTGCTACAATTTCCCCTCTGAGATCCCATTTATAGTAAAAACAAAATGTGGTAAAAGTTATGACGGTTAAAAAGAAGAACAACCCACTTACATTATTCACACATTTACATTAAGATAGAAAATATACAGGTACCTGGTACCCCATGAGAAAAAATATTCACGATTTAACTGCATTTATATATTACATGAGAAAAGATTTTTTTAAATAACGTTCTGAAAGATGTGCATGGTTCATCTCTGAGAAATTGCCATCAAGTTTTATAATTTCTCGGTGCGGAAACGATTAAAAAATAATAAAATCTTGTGCCAAATCCAGGGCAGCAACATGTGTTCATTAAAACATAAAAAACCCAAATCATCCGAGCATTATCTCCCGCACACTCATCTAACGGAGAAGACGAGTTTCTCGAGACTGCTATTGGCCTACTGGCAATTTCCGTTTATATCTACAGTATTTTTTGTTACATATCCGGTCACAACAGTCTGGGATTGGTCCCGGGTCAGGGATTCCGCTTGGATATGAGCCAATTCTGCTGCTCAGAGAAGGCTCCATAAATAATACAAAACGATATATTAGTGGTTAGATGTTATGGTACAGATGGTACCTGATTTACGTCTGAAGGGGCTTTCAAAATATGATGTTTTTCTTGTACGAGAAAAAAAATACGTGTAGACTATTCAACTCTTGTGGGTTTTCAGTTTGGCTCAGTCTCCTCCAACAAAAAAAAATCCTCCGCATCCATGGTCTCATGGAAGTTATACAAAATTATGGATTGACCTGAGAAATTTCGTTGGTTCTAGAAACTAGGCGAAATGCCTCACGCAAATGCAATATTTTGACTTAAGATCAATGAAGGCTGTAGCCAAATGAAGCAGGAATTATTTTAATTAATGATGATAAATTTATTGCGTTTTTGAAAAGATTTATTATTATGGGTTTATCTGCCTCCGACTACTCAATGCTGAATTTTCTTTTAGTCTTCGGGTATTTTACCCCAAATATTCAGTTAACATTCTTTGAGGCTTCACTGAGTGGTTGGCTAAGGGACACGGAAGCTAAGTGTGGTTTATGGTCAGACCGAATGCCATTCACATTTTTTGTTGGTTCTTGCCTATTGATTTGAGAATTATTGTATTTTTTATGTTCTCCATTTTATACAGGTGCTTGCAGGTTTTTTTTTTTTACACGATGCAATGCCGCCTCACGGAGTCTCATGAATGAGTTTTTTTTTTTCTCATTTTGCCCTGTTTAATTCATATTTGCTTTACTAACATATTTTTGCATTTTGTTTCCTGTTAAGCACTTGCATACTGCTTACTAACAACGTATGCAGGGACACTGGAGGTCTAGATTCGTTCAAAAATAAATAAATGTAGCTTCGTTTAACAAAAAAAAAAATAGTATCTTGCGAGAGCCTTGAAGGAGTAACCATATGTTACTTATACCAGGGCGGGTATGTGGTGGATAACCTCCAATGCTGCTAATGTTAATATGTGAGAAATTGTTAGAAATTAGGATGCAGACGAATTCTCTGGTTAATGTTTTATATACATATATTTTGTATTATTATATTGTTTTGTTAATTACTGTCTGTGTCTGTGTTTTCTCGTTAAATAAATAAATAAGTAAATAAAAATAATAACTAATTACATCATGGAAAGAACCACGTAAAGAATAGAAAGCATTTCTTGATGGTATTGTTTCTTACTCCTTGAATAGATCCACAACTCAAAACTGTTATAAAATTAATAACTCGGAGATATTGGATGTTTGATGATGACCCCTAATTCCAGAGCATTTTCCCAAGTAACTGAGCCTTCTTCATATCTGGATTACACCATAGATAAATGGATATTCTTCACATAAAGGTTCTTTATATGAAGAATATTATTCACATGAAGGGTCTTTTATTCAGCGCTTCCAATCTTTAATTTTAAATAAAACAAAGTGTGAGATATCATCGAATTTTTTTATTCGTTTGAAAGGCCTATTGATGCCACTATGTATGGAATATAACAGCGTTCAAATGTCCGCCGCGGCTTCTCTGGGTGGCGCACATCCGAAATGTGCAATTTTCCATGACTCTGGCGCATAAATCAGGCTGAATTTGACCGATGGTATGGGTTGTGTTGGCTTTGAGGGCCGCTGTGGTATGTGGCTTACTCGCATAGACCTTCAACTTAAGAAAACCCCACAAGAAAAAGTCTAACAGGGACAAATCGCACGATCTCGGTGGTCAGTTCACATCACCTCCACGTGAGATTTTATCATTAAACAATTTTAAACGATTAAACAATTAAATAAATTTTAAATAATTTTATCATTTGCACGTAATGTTGAACGCTATATCCGTCCATGGTGATTTGGCAAAACAGACTGAATAAATTACAGCCAATTTGACAGAGGTCGCTTCAACAATATGGCCGCTATCAACTGTCAAAGTTCGGAATTCCCTATTGGAAGACCCTTTATTTTGGGTACAATATACATTTAGTGGTACTTTTAACTCCAATTTGCTGCATCTACTTCCTGATACACTATCAGTGCTTTTAAGTTTGAGCCTCAGTGAGTTTCTATGAATTTTGGTTACTTACAGAGAAAGATTACTAATAGTTGACAATTTGGTGAGAAAATCCAAAAATCTAGGTTTCAAGGCAAAACGCAAAAATTAGCCAAGCCATTCTACAAAATATACCAAATTCATTAAAACCGGCGTCTGCATATTGAGCTAATAAATCGTTTTGAATTTAAAACGAGCTTCTTTCTCCCATTTATGAATATCTTCTCATATGAAGGAGCAATATCAGATAACAATCCACTTCTAAAAGCCATTTTTCTCTCCGAAACCCTCAGCGATGGTAATGGCCTGAAGTATAGGGAACGTTTGGCACTAGTCCAAGAAACTCAACACAGTCGAATGCATTTCATCTGTTGATCTTTTATGTAACAGGAGTGATATAAGTTTATGCTTTCACTTATTATGTATGACCAACTGTTGTGCCCTTCAGCAATAATACACATAATTGTAGCTTTAGCAGCCATTGAATGTAATTAGTATAATGACAATAAAAGTAACAAATGTATTACTTTCAGAGCGCCGTTCTCATGGGTAAATCATCTTAGGGGACCTTTACAACTTTATTTATCTACATCATTTAGACTTATTACTAATAAATTACGGCTAAGATTTATGACTATATTAATGGCAAATAGCTAAGATTTATAACTGGTGACTCTAAGGCAACGATTGTTAGGTAATATGGTTACATTGGATACTATTACGACAACGATTATCCAATCAATTAAACGGCTTTAAATAAATTTTACGAATTGTTACAATTGGCGTCAAAAACATTTTTTTTTAAATTAAAAATAGGAGAAATGCGAAGACAATGCGATTACAACGTTAGAGACAAAAAGCACGCACTTCTGAACCGCTTCTGCCTGAAAGTGAAAGTTACAATGGAAATTGTTCCTTACTGGTTATTGTAAAAGTTGATAGTATTTTTAAACTATCTTTAAATTTTTTCAAGTTAAATTTCGTAACATATTTCATTGAGAATATCTTATCGAAAAGGATTTAAAGAAGCTAGTGGTAACGGAAGTGGAATTCGAATAGAATATGAATTGCAACTTATTGATCACAAAAATGACATTGATTGGAAATCTGACGTAACAATATTATAGGATGCCATCAAGTCTACAGCTGACATGTAACATAACATTGAAATTAACATATTCGCCAAATATGGAAACAGAGAATACAACAAGTTAGTACAACCTGATTCGAGCCAATCTGCATCAAGATGCTGCAAGTACCTTAGTCCAATAACACCGCCTTTGAACAGCTATCAGCTATCACCGTCCGCTTATAGAAAACAATACCGCGGACACCTCTGACCTCTAGTCTCGGGTTTACTGACCGCCTTTGCCCGGAGCGAGGGAGATTGGACACGATGAGAAGTTTATAACCATGGAAACTAGAGTGCTATTTTACTTTGAAATTCACGGTAAACAGACGTTTTAGGAGTGTAAGTGCAAATTGTCTGAACGTAATTCCTCGTCGTGCTGTTATGGGAATGTAGGAAGGAATTCCTGGTTTAGTTTTGTAGTTTGTTGCCTAACGTTTTAAATCGATTACCTGAGATTTAACATTAAGTTTTTATGTACCAGTTAGGTCAGAATAAAAACGGCGTAGGTAAAGGTAAACTCCCACCGGGTTTTAACTACACCTTCGCTGAACCGGCGCGTAAGAATCTATTAAGGACGGGTGGTGATTATCTGGTCGATGCACAATCAAAAGTTCTTAAGAATTTTTCAAGTGACCAACATTTGGCCAACTTGTTAAGAATCAAAAATTCTTAACAAGTTATTATATTGTTTGACCAACTTGTTATGAATTTTTTATTTATGTTTTAATAATTTTAAAAGTCCATTAGAAAAATTAAATGCACTCGGGTCATGCCATGCCGTTGCAGAAATATACCTTAATAGACTATTGATATCTACAATGACAAGTAGGTACAGATCACTTCACACACTTGCAAAACTGTGCCTAATTGGCAATTTGGCATGCATCAATGAAAAACTTAATCCGATTCCCAACGATCAGCCACGAGAAAAATCTAAATGAAAAGAGAACCTGTCGTGCATGTTTGCATCACCCCTAATCTATTGAAGACGATCTAATCTATAAAAAATGGTACTCGGAACCTAAATGAAATAATGAATGCATGTATTTTCACTAAATCTATAAGAAAATGTAGGTATCGTTAAAAGAGTGTAGAAAACGGGGAACAGCCATTATAAGTAAAACTAGAACATATTATATAAGTTGGTCTTCCTATTGAGTTTTAATGAGTATCGTTTTATTCCCCGCTCACAGAACCCATTGTTGTATCCCTCGCTTCACTTATTGCAAAAGTTTTGCTGGACAGGGTAACTTTCGACGTCACTATGTCCTATGTCCATATTCCAATGTCCTATATCTAGTTCTACGTCGCTATATCACATGTGCTACCTATTTGGTTGTACAGCTATAGAAGCAGAAGTGGAGTTGTGGAGTAGCCTGGCCAGCTGTGCGGTTGTTTGCTTTTTCCGTGAACTTTGTACATTAGCGTTCTCAATAGCGACAAACTTGGTAACAAAGCGAAGAGTTTTATCTGAACGCGCAGTACGATGCGAAAGACTTTTTTTGTCAACTTCAAAAGCAAGAATATCTTAATTTTTAAATCATCTGAAATACAAGCATGAATTTCGAATTTCTAATATAGAGTAGGAAAATTCTGTTAAATACCTATATCTTTAATAAGACAAGAAAAGAGGGGTATCTTTACATGCCTTAAAACTGTGAACTATCAAACAGTAAATAGTTAATTTTGGTATAATGACCTGTACTACATACTCTTCAAATTCCTGCCAGAAAATATTTTAAGACTTGGTGATACTCAATACTTTTTACTAATTAACACTTTATTTGTCAACGCGAGGAAGCAATTTTAGCTTTATCTCTATAATATCGCCCCTTGTTCAGTCTTATTTTATCTATTTTCGCCAAGATTTTGGTTTGATTTGTGGAATCCAAGCATATGGATGTTTGAGTACATAATAATGTATGTCATTTTTAGAAAATTTTGAATAATCTTTAATAAACACGACATAGGGGCTTGGCGTCAGCTAACTTTATTAGCGAAATTCTAGCAATGCATGGAATAGAAGAAGCTATAATATAATATATTATGTTGTTGAAGTGCTCACCTGTAGGGAGAGCTCAGCCATGTCGACCGGCTTGATCCTCTTGAGGGCCGAGAGCCGCTCCAGCCTCTCGCGGGCCTCGTGCTCCACGGCGATGACGAAGGCATCCTGCACCACGGTCTGCCCGAGGTCCACTGCTGGGAGGGGGCAGAAACGACAACACGTTAGGGCATTTCATTGGATTCATTGATTTATTTCACTAATGACTGATTAATTTATTATTTGGTGAATTAATTGGTTTTTAACTGATTGGTTGACTGATTGATTGAATGGTTGGTTGATTGTTTTTTTGGTTAATTGGTTGATTGTTTTATTGATTGATTAACTCATTTATTGATTGATTGATTCATGATTGTATAATTATTTGGTTGGCTGGATGATTGGTTGGTGGTGGATTTAGGGTTGCCATCTTCTAAAATAAAAAAAGCCTGACTCTGTGCTGTATTAGGTCGGACATTTTGCCCTAAAAGCCGGACATATGTACGTAATTTTGGACATAAATTTTATACATAATAATAAAAAATCTATTACAATTTTCAGTTATTTATTAATCACACATTAACCAGTTTAATAACAACAATCATAACTCAGTCTTATTCTTGTCATTATTTGGCATTTATTTGGAATATGTCAATAACAAAATACCTATTGAGTCTTCTGTGGGTAGACATAACATTTAAACTTATAAAACAAACAAACAAACAAAACATAACTCTTTTGCTGGTTTAATAGTTGACAAAAAAAAATATTAAACAAATATAAAATGAAACATAACTATCTTTGTGAACAAAAACGAAAAAAATAAATTGATATGAAATCTCTACTTCTCCAAATTATTAAAAAATTACAAAATCTACAATTTTGTGTATTTGGCTTTTTCATCTACTTTATCCAAAACTTTTTCTTTGGAAATCATTTCATAAAATTCTTGGCATGTCATTAAATTACACAATGTGTACATCATCTTGGCAATTGTTTCTGTTTGCAATTTACTGCGTTCCTTGGTTCATTTTATTAAAGAGAAAACACTTTCGACATCATGTCCTGGAATCGCAAAGTAATATTCAGTTTCAGAAGTTCGGAATCAAATGATTTAAAATAAGCAGTACACTTTGATGTGCCAATAGCTTTTTGAAGTCACAGTTATCCTTCTGTTTCTGTAAAAACATTATAAGGTTCTGCCATTGGTCAACAAGTTTACTTTCATCTAACTATAATTTTGTATTAAAATAAGCCTAACAGGCCGGACATATAAATATTTAGCCGGACACGACCTAAAACAGCCAAACATGTCCGGCTAAAGCCGGACAGATGGCAACCCTAGGTGGATTGTTTGATTGGTTGATTGATTGATTGGTTGATTGGTATATTGGTCAATTGGTCGATCGGTCGATCGGTCGATCGGTCGATCAGTCGATCGGTCGATCGGTCGATCGGTCGATCGGTCGATCAGTCGATCGGTCGATCGGTCGATCGGTCGATTGGTCGATTGGTCGATTGGTCGATTGGTCGATTGGTCGATTGGTCGATTGGTCGATTGGTCGATTGGTCGATTGGTCGATTGGTCGATTGGTCGATTGGTCGATTGGTCGATTGATCGGTTGATTGGGTGAATGGTTGATTGGTTGATTTACTGATTGGTTGTACTGACTGATTAGTAGATTGGTTGATTGTTTATTTGGATGATTGTTCGGTATGTTAGATGGTTGGTTGGTGGAATGAAGGATAACGTGTTGCTTAATTTATTTATTGATTCATGATTTTAATGAAATTTCCATACCAACTGAACAATTTGCAAATTTTAATCTGATGACAGTTTCAGTTCTTTACAGTACCTATATATATTCTGAGAATAAACAAACACCAGTAATCATTTTTTTAATATGTATACATCCGTAAACAATAATTTTTATAGTTCTTTGACGCAGATTCAAGAATTTTCAGATATACGAGGCGTTTTTTTTACTGACCTTTAAGCTTTTTTAAAAACCCTTTATGGTTCACATTCTCCAGAAATAAAGAAAGAACAAAAGGACTTGCAAAAAAAATTCCATATTCGAAATGAGAAAAAGTGCATATTTTCTACAAACCTTGGGTGCATCCTATATCCCCACCAGTAGAAGTAATGGGTCCCACACATTGCAATGCACCTCGTCAGTAATAATTATTACTTCTTGGCAAAGAGCCAAGTCTTTCTTTTGCACTTGCTCCTGAATCTCGTACAAGTCACACGTATACAAGAACTTAAGTATTTCTATGGATGTTTTTTTCCCTATATTTACACTATTTATTAAGGTGAAGCACTACTAAGTAATGCAAAATCATGTTATTTTGGTTTGAAAATTAGATGTATTAGTAATATTTTAGATGCTTTGATTAAATACTGCGAGTAGAACAGATATTTTCCTTTGAATTAATCGAGATTTTCTTTGGAACGTCTTTTTAAAAAACGTTCGATACGATTGTACCACCCCAGGCAGGAGCACTCCTGTCCCGGTGAGACCGGTACACCAGGGGGCACTGATTTGTTAGGACTTAGAACACGTGCTCTGAGTATAGGTAGGAGATTGGAGTTTAATCGACCGATGTGCAGGCAACCTAAAAAGCCAATATTGGAATTTAGGATGTTGTTCCGAAAAGTGAACAAATTAGCCTGAGGGGTTTAGGAGTTGATAATGACAGTAAAAATTAGTTTGCTATATATATTTTTTATATCTCCAAATATGACGAATGCGATGATGCCTCGTGACATGAGACACAATTCAGTTCAATTCATATTCGAATGGCAGTGCTGCAACAGTGCAACACCGCCGCACCTGTAACCTGATGCCACACATTTTTCTTCCGGCCGCAAATATCAAAATTTTGACTGAATATAATGGCCGCTTTTATAATCACCGCGACATTTCACGGTAACGGTACCGTAAATCAAACGAAAAGAGGCAGTAAACATACAGACACAGAAAATGTTAAATTTTTTTGTTGTTGTTGACGTTGTTAAATTTTTGGTATTCACTCACACTTCAATATTATTTTTGTAACTATATTACATACTTTCAAAATTATCGTCAAAGCAAGCAGTATTGGTAGGGCTCTACGGAGACAGAGGAGAGGTGTGTGAGAGAGATGCAAGAAAATGATGACTTTTTTCCTTTGGAGGGAAAAGACCTACATACATTGTGTATCTCATCTTTTGAAAGAACTGCATGTATAAAACTACTGGCCAGCTCTGGCATTATGAAATTTGCAATAGGTGTAAAATTTCACGCGAGCCGTTTGAAAATTGAATGTACCGGGACTGAATGTATGGAATGCGGGAGGGAGGGGGAGGTAAATTCGGGTAGGGGGTTCGCGGGAGGGGAGAAGGGAAAAGGGACCCCGGAGGGAGCAGGGGAACCTGGGAGGAGATAGGGTAATTCGGGAGAGAGGTTCACGGGACGGGGGAAAGGGGAGAGTGGAGTGGGGAGAGGTAAGGTGGAGGAGGCGGAGAGGAAGGGGACGCAGGAGAGAAAGAGGAGGCGGAAGGGGAACGGAACGATGGAAAAGGACACGCAGGGAGAAACAATTTCTTTATTAAATGTCTTAGCAACGTATGCCGGGTACCACCTAGTATGATATATTTGTGAACAAAAAACCTGAAATTTGGTTGTAGGAGATAACTTCAAAGCTTTCTTATAAAAAAATTGTATTATTTTATCAAACCAATCTTATTTATTAGAAAGTCACACTGTGTCGTGGTATGTTTGGGGAAACTTAAAAGGAGCCGCTTTAAGATTTAATCTAAGAATGCAGATTTCAGTTATAAAATATCAGACCTGAAGAAGGTTGTAATGGTAATAAGGATGCGCAGGTGCCTAAATTCTGATTGTTAGATCTAGTAACGATAAAAATGGTATTTATTAAAACTTTTCTCCGCAGTCAGGGTTGCCATCTCTTTACATCTTCAAAGTAAGTTTTGGAAAATTAGTATTTACTTACCCACAAAGAAATTTAGAACACAAAGTATTCATTTTCAATACAATAATTTTACTAACCACGATGGTTCAGTACTAATAGAACTCTAATTTGAGAACTTTTATGCGAGAGAAAACAGGGGAGGGAAAGTAGAAAGAGAAGAGGTAGAGAAGGTTTAAAAAGAACTTGGCTATTCCGAATTAGTGACTTAAAAAGGCTGAAGATAAGATTTTACTCCGATTCGTTGTCTCCAGCTGTCTAAGGCCAGTGGGACTATAACAATACGGTTTGGTATATGTTGCAAGATTGAATACATCGAGGTCGAGGAAGAAGATAAGGGCCAGTTTTTTCACAGAAATTCAAATGTAACATTGTCGTCAAATTGACATTCAACCCCATTTTGTTTTTTTTTTTTTTAATTTGAAAGGTCCCCGTTAGATGCCGATCCTAGGTGTGTTACAGCTTTCTATCAAATTGTAATAAGCCGACAAGCTTAACAACATGATAGTTATCCTTTTCTTCCAATCACAATTTGTTCAAAAGCTGAAACGGACTAAGGACGGGTTGTTTCACAGAATTTGAACAATTCACCAAATTTCAAAGTTCATTTTTTAAGTTACGTAAAAATAATTTTTTGAGTTCTATTATTTTATCATTATTGGCCAATTATTTCACATAACCTAAATAATAACATAACTTGAATAGAAATTTCACAAAACTTGAAAATTAACTTTTAATATTGATGAATTGTTCTAATTCTGTGAAAAAACTTGTCTTAAAAAACAATATGCCGTTGAATGACCATTTGATGACAATGTTACATTTGAATTTCTGTGAAATGACCCGTCCTAAGAAAGAAGAGAAAAGTTGGGACATTCCAAATTCCAACCCGGCTTTCAAAATCTAGTTACTAAACACATCATTTGTTACTACTTTTAAAGTACCTATCTTAAGCATTCTTCTGTTTTACCATTATTACACTATGTAAACTTTTTAACTCCTTTGTACAATTTTAATGATAACGAAACTACATACCTATGTACATATTAAACCTGTTTGTATCCTTAAAGTACAGTTTATAATGTTATATACGTCATGCTTACAATTATACTCCTGAATAACATGTGTAACTTTAATAATGTGATTCTGTAAAAGCCTTCAAGGCGTGTATGAATAGATAAAAAATAAAAATTTCACTGGACATTCGGATACTGAACGTTAGACTCTCAACAGTGCGATATGCAGGCTATCAAGAAGATTACTATAATATTAATACGGTTCCAAGCCAACTGAGAATAAAGTCAACTCAATACCTCCTTGAAAAGTCATTAAAAGCTATGAAAAACATTATTTTAAATTAGCCGATAACCCTAACCTAACGTAACCTATTTAAGAAAATTTTTATAAATATTTTTTTATCACTCTAAATGACTTATCTGAGATGGTTCTGAGTTGGTTTCATTCCGAGTTGTCCGGTCACCATTAATACATTGGGTATTGATTACGTAAATTAGTTAATTTCACATTTATTTGTAGTCATCAACTTCATGTTCCTTATCTCTGGCAGCAGTCAGCAGCCCTGGTCCAGTGTCCCGCCTTCCCGAGGTCACAGACAATGACCGTTACCAAACCGGTTTCTCCACATCTCTTGTCGTTAGTTGCTAACTAATGCCAACCACCTCCCGCTCCCGACCGCATAGCACACACCCGCCACGAGTCCCCGTCACCATCAGCTGGAACCAACGATGCTTTCTAAACGAGAAGAATGAACCGAGTTGAAACATTCATACAAATACCACACGTCTAATTGATCTGACTCAATGAGTATTGCGAGACGTGAAACAGGACGGTTAAAAAACAGATTGGTCGGCTGAATATCAGACAAAACGTTTGAATGGTCGATTTTTATTCAATTATCATATCTAAACTAATAAACAGTTAAGTCCAGTAAAATCCTTATGGTTTGCGCCCTAAAAGTATTACTAAACATATCAAAAAGTGGTCACATTCAACTGATTTTAGTTTCAAAAGTGGTCAATTCTTTTCGACCAATGAGAGTGTAGATTTGATCTACCGATTCATTTTGCCTCCAGTGTAAATCATGAATTACATCATTAATATCTAGGGCAGCAGATTATTCAATAGTGAATAGCTATTAACCATGTACAAATCATAAGGACTCCCAGCAATTAAATTTGAGAGCCACCTCTGGGCTGGAGCTCTAAAATAAACCTACTTGATTCTGTGCAAAGGAGAGCTGTCCGTCTGTCCGTTGTTAAACAGACCGATCTATAATGCACAGACGCAATGTTGGTATGCTGAGTTTATTCTACAGACATTTTAAGGCGGCACAATACCCTAGTAATGGGGGGTTTGCTCAAGGTTCACATTTTAATTGATTCCGACAAATTCGTAACTATAATAACTTTTTTTTTCAAACCGATACCAGGGGATGTAAGTTTATCTGCTAGATTAATAAACACAGTGCCTCACCATTGATACATTTACGTAAAACATACACGTAAAATTTTTTAACCCGTTTTTTCAACTATAAATTTAGCGGCAAGCACCAAATTTTATTTTTCTAGAGGATGAATTAATAACTTTCGCAGGGATTCGTTTAGCAACATCTGAAATATTATTAATACGTTCGTCAGAACTAATTAAAACAATCCTGGCGGAAAGATCAAATTTCCAGGCCTGTCAGGGCGAATTCGACCGTAGGTTCGTTCAATAGGCCGGGCCGCGAGCGTATATTTGTGTACACGCTTTCTTCACTTACGTCGTTAGGATTCCCACATTATTTTAGAGTATTTGGTGGGGCAAATTCGGCAGTTGGTCCGTCCAACACATCAGGTCGCGAGTCGCAATTTGTGTACTCGGCTTCTTTACTTACATCTTAAGATTCTGACCATATTTTAGGGTATTGTGTCGTCTTAATAGAGCCTGCTCTAAGAAGCTAGCAGCATTGATTCCCGGCGCACCGGTGCACGTGAATCTCAACGGACGCGAGCGGAACACCCGTAAGCAGTTGATGTTGGCTTCAAGAGAACAGATAATTTCTTCGATTCGTTTTTGTGTAACCGGCATCTATTTTTCCTGCTTCGTGTAACCGGGCCTCTTCAATTAATAAATACCTTCCTACAGCCCCCACCTTAAACCACCTCACAATGTTGCCCAACGTTGGATTTGATCACTTAGGGAGGCGGGAATAGGTATCGCCGCCCCGGGAACCATTAGATAACCAACATCTTCGGTCACCCCAAGTGGTTCGCTACGTTTTGTGACCTAGCGCAGAGGTGCCTGGGCTCATATTGTGAGATTTGTGTTGGTCTCGGCGGTGGATGATCTAGACACACTGAACCCCAGATTCCTACCGACGCCTCATAGCTTTTTACCCAGAACTTCCTCTATTTACTTTCCTTAAAAATACCCTCCACAAACTATCGCCAAAGATGACATAGGTACGCTCTGAAAGATTTTTTTTCTTAAGAGCCTCCTGGCCTTTGCAGCTAATGTAAAAAAGAAATCTTGCAAGCTTTGAAAACGTTTTTAGGTTTATTTGCACTGGCTACTTGTATTCGTAAATGTGATAATTTTTTTTTGATGTCATCGATGACTCAATTGTGACACCTGCAACTTCACATTCAATGCCTTGAATCCCACAAAAATCACTTTTCACATGTCACCACCGCTTTCATTATCATATCCCAAAAAGCAACACCGCAATTCAGAGCTCCAAAAAATAACAAATTGTTTTTGTCGAAGGATTCTGGTGACGATTTGTATGGGATATGTGTCACACGTATTACAAAATCCAGTCATTCAAAAGTACTTCAGCGTTTTGTATCTCCTTCATTGTAATTCTGAAAGGGCGCGACGCATGTCCCCTGATTCGATTAAAGCGACTAATGTATTCTGGGATCGCAAATTGATTGTTACCTGCCTACGTATATACAGGGTGTTAAGGGGCGTACTTGACTTACTTTAACCAGTGATTCCTGACATTATTTGGAGTAAAAAATGTAAGTGAAATTTTGGTCTAGTCATAGTCTAGTCAAGTCTAGCCTCAACGGAGTTCTGTGCCATATCAAGAATTATGAAATTTGTTAGATCGTGTAAATTGGAAAATATAAATAAAATATAAAAAATAAATATTTGAAAGTGATTTTTTACCCAAAGGACTAAGTACCTTTCAAATCCACTAGAAACGATACTAAAAATAAAATTGCATAAAGATATGAACTACCCCTCCCTGTAATTAGGGGCCATCCGTAAACCACGTCACACATTAAGGGGGTGAGCGGGGTAGAAAATCGTGACATAATGTGACAAGGGGTACGAGGGTCATCAGCTTTGTGAGTCACACGCAGTGAATTTGTCACAAAAATATTTTCCCTATCCCATCCCGCCCCATCCTATCCCATTACGCCCCCCTCTCCCCCGTTGTGGTAAATATGATCGTTACAATAGCTACTTAAATGTCGACGAAGAACTTAAAAATATTACCAACTCTACTGTTTTGATTATTTTTAGATGTAAAATTGCGTAATATGTGACGTAACACTAGGGGGGAGGGAGTTTCACAAATGTGACGATGTGTGATAGGGACGGGGGGGGGGGGGGTGGGCAAAAATCATGACGTGTGACGACGTGCGACGATTCGTGTGACGTTATTTATGGATGGCCCCTTATTCCAAGAAGCTGAATTGTTAGAGATAAGAAAAATTTACTGTACACAATGTTTAAAATATATTTATATTTGCTCGAAATATTCTTTTTACAAAAAATAAAAACCGATTTAGTAATAGGTTAAATAATGTGTTTGAAGTTCCACTGTAAAACTAGGCTTGTGCAAAGACTTGCGTATTTTATTACAACAAAAATTTATAATGCTCTCTATAAGACTACAGAAATTGGATGTGAAAATATGTCTTCCTACAGCAAATATAAAAATGTAATAGAGTCTTGGATAAATACCATTGATACAAACATTTAGTTGCTGTAACATCTGACCTGCTGTAACATCTGACCTGCTGTAACATCTGACCTGCTGTAACATCTGACCTGGTGCAACTTAACAATTTTTTAATCTCTTTTAACATGTCTTTTGAATTGCAATTCAGTAAATATTTATTTAATTTTTCTTTTTTTTAAATCTTTCTTCTACAAACATATAGTATGTATGAGTAAAATTTTAACTGCTTTAAAAACGCAAACTGGTGATGCCTATGTGGGATTTTTTTTTGGTTAATATGCTAATTTTATTATTCTTTACTTTTTTTAACTGTTTATATAAAAAAATCTTATATTGTAAAATTATACCAATGTATGTACTTACAAAAAAATATTAATAAAAAATAAAAATGAAACGTTAGACGTTATAATGATAACATATTGATATTGTAATTTAAAAACAGATGGGGGGAAATGACAACGTTCTGTAAGTCAGAAGCCTCGGTAATATAAATGACAAAAAAAATTATGGTCCCTGGTGACTTTTGAAATGTCTTCTTTTATTTTTTTTACATACGTCCCAACGCCCTGTATATTACCATATCCCCAGATTCACCGGCACCCACGCGAACCTTTGTGCCCGTCGACCATAGATCATACAACCGATGTTTGTGCTAAAATAAATGTAGAATCATAGAATATACATCTTTATTCCATGTAAGTATAAAGGCAAGTAGCTGATGACTTCGTTGTTATCAACCTTTCGTGAATCAGAAAAGGGTGTTATATGTTACGGTAGTATATTGTTATTTGAATTTACCAAAATACGCATATCGCCAATTGTCCCCCCAACCGAGATACTGCAGCGCTACGGAAATGTTCCTAAAATATGAGCCATTTCAAAAATTTATCTAAAAAAAACAGTAAATGAAATCAAGAAAGCCTTTATTTATTGCATTTATTTAAATTTGTTCAAATAATTATTTCGAATCTTGGTGCAATCCATTCAAATAAAAGATGTTAAGAATAATATTATATTAAAATGACCAGTTTCTAGATGTAAACATTCAAAAATTTATTTAAAATCTACTAGGTCCTGGCAATGAAATTGATTATTTGTTCAAGAAAGAAGTTTGAAAAATGTTTGATCAATTATTTTACCCTAAGTAAGATAAAATTGACCTTACTTAACGATGAACCCATAACACACTTCTATCGAGTTATCACTGCAGTGAACAAGCTGAACCTAACGAATCTAAGTGAAAAAAATATACTGTTTTATTTTTGGAATAACTTAATGAGTAAAACCTCAAATTGTAATATTTAATCATTGAAAACAATTGTTACGTTACAAATAGACCGCCAATATAGAGGCGCGCGCACTACCCCCTCCCGCGAGCGACAAACCGAGCTGTCGCTAGACCATCTCGAGCGGCAAGCTCGCCAGTCTTCAGCGAGCGAGCTTCCCGAGCCCACGTCCCGCGTGAACATGTGCGACACGAGTTCAGTTTCGCCGGTTGCGCACTTCCGGTGTCCGCGCTTGGACGCTGCTGAGACCGGGAGAACAAGCGCGTAAAGCCGCTGTTGGCCCATAAACCAAACGTGAGTCAATTACCATGTTACCCTTTGTGTGCAAATAATGTTTTAGCCCTAACCACGCGTGTAGAGAGCAGAGACTGACGTTCAAACTAACTTTCAGCTAGGATCGTTCCTCTTATGTATTATTGTGTCTCCTAGAATTGAATAAACTATTTATGTGATAACCTACCGTGTTTTGCTTGTCGAGAGAGGCCCTGGGGGGATGGAGAAGCGTGAAGTTCCGAACCACAAGCACTAGCCTTGAGGTTAAGAGAAACCCTGCTTGCACCGAACCTGAGCTAGTTTTTATTTGGGGCAGATACAGCAACTAATTTGTATTAAATATGTGGGAGCTTTCTCCAACCCTGCCGATAGCATCAGCACGCACGCCGACGCTAACACTGGCGCTAAACGTGGGGCCATTTAAATTTTTTTCTGTTCCACCACGGCCTCGTTCCCAAGCAACAATTGTAAACTCTGAAATGTTATTATGATGTATTGTTTATTCCCAATTGTCTAGCACTTCCAACAGGAATCTCGGCGCGAACGTAATTTCGAATCACAATTTAAATTATTACGGGCGCGATTTTATCATTTGTGACTCGTCACTCGACAAAATATTACCGGTATTCCAACGCAAGGTGCCCAACCTAGGAAGTTGTCGCTGCGAATAATACAGTGATTACAAAGTGTCGGCCGATTAAAATTGCTATTTTCAATACAAGTGAATAGTGGAAATAAACACAAATTAAAGAAGAATTTATTCAACAATTAAAATCATGTACATGATAAACAAATCATCCGCTTGGTCTCGAAAGTGCTAAATATTTTTAATAATATACTATACTGCAGCACGCTGGTACGTCTCTTAAACGGACACTTGCTGACACCTAGGGAACAAGTGGATTTAAATTCTTTCTGTCATTTGACAATTAAGTATTTTTGACTCTGTCGTCTGCTGAAACCGGGTCATGCCGAATCACATTCGAATAATGCAAAAAATACTAAATTCGCGTTGACGTGGATTCCTTGACATCTGACACTATAATACCTTGTCAATTGACAAAGAAGGTAATATCTTGTCGAAAAGACGAAGGGAATTCGCGTGTAAATACCAGAAAAATTGGTGCTGTATAAAATCAGGCTATAGGAAGCCGCGTAATGAAACCATGCCCCCAAGATATTGTTGAATTCTCAAACAAATTACTTCCACGAAAACTTGTGAAAATTTTTTCGATTTTTTCCTTTTTTCGATTTTTTTAATTTTCGAAATTTTTTTTTCCAAAACGCTTGGATTTTTTCTTAAAAACGCATGGCCAGAGGAAAATCGCTGCTCAAATTTTCTCCAGTTTCGGACTGAAAATTTTTTCGATTTTTTCCTTTTTTCGATTTTTTAATTTTCGAAATTTTTTTTTTTTTTTCCAAAACGCTTGGATTTTTTCTTAAAAACGCATGGCCAGAGGAAAATCGCTGCTCAAATTTTCTCCAGTTTCGGACTGAAAATTTTTTCGATTTTTTCCTTTTTTCGATTTTTTAATTTTCGAAATTTTTTTTTTCCAAAACGCTTGGATTTTTTCTTAAAAACGCATGGCCAGAGGAAAATCGCTGCTCAAATTTTCTCCAGTTTCGGACTCTGAAAATTTTTCCGATTTTTTCCTTTTTTCGATTTTTTTTAATTTTCGAAATTTTTTTTCCAAAACGCTTGGATTCTTTCTTAAAAACGCATGGCCAGAGGAAAATCGCTGCTCAAATTTTCTCCAGTTTCGGACTCTGAAAATTTTTTCGATTTTTTCCTTTTTTCGATTTTTTTTAATTTTCGAAATATTTTTTTTTCCAAAACGCTTGGAGTTTTTCTTAAAAACGCATGGCCAGAGGAAAATCGCTGCTCAAATTTTCTCCAGTTGCGGACTCTGAAAATTTTTCCGATTTTTTCCTTTTTTCGATTTTTTAATTTTCGAAATTTTTTTTTCCAAAACGCTTGGATTTTTCCTAAAAAGCACGTGGCCAGAGGCAAATCTCTGCCCAAATTTTCAAATAACCCAAACACTTACAAATACGCGTTTTTTCGCAGAAGCATTTTGTAAAAAAAAAAAAATATATATACGTCCCCAGTGGTCAATCCCTGGCAAAAATTTCTTTCCAATTACGGATAAAGAGTCGAGTTCTCGTTTTTCTCCCAACGTAAGGTCACCCTGACACGACCCTATACACTATGGAAGTCCCTCAAGTCACGCTGGGTATAATCCCCCACATTTCTACGTCAAAAAAGGAAGAACTACTACAGGCCCTGAGAAGTAGAAAGATTTCTCCCAGGAATAAATCCAAAAAATGCCTTATTCAATATGCTTCTTTCTACAACAAAAAGTACATCAGGAAGTTGCAGTTTCAACAGGAAGACACCTCAGAAATCATCTCTACCTCCCTCACAGTCTCCGAAGCAAAACCCTTGGTGGTACAAGCCCAGGAACAGACGAAAATATATGATTTGACAACCTGGAAGACGAAATACAACGGACTCACGGATGTGGAGGATTTCATCAACAGAATAGAAGAAACAGCCCAAGTCAGAGGAATCCCCGAAAGTATTCTACACAGGAACTTCATAGACCTCATCGCTCCTGAAATGCTTACCTGGCACAGGATACATAAGAGAAAAACAAACTCATGGAGGGAACTCAAGGTGGCACTTTTATCCAGTTTCGGAGAAAAAAAGGCCCAACACAGAGTCAGGCTATCCCTACTCGCTATCAAGCAGCACTCTGGAGAGCCTGTTGCTAGATTCACACAGAGGGCAGAGGCCATCAATATAAAGCTCACCCAACCTGTCCCTGAAGCGGAACTTCTCCCGGTTTTAATCGACGGTCTTCTCCCCAGATACGAAAACATCATTACTTCTCAGAAAATTGCCACGCTGGAGCAACTGAAAGATGTCTGCCAGCTACTAGAGGCATACCAGGATCGGAAGAAAGACGAAAGATTCCCCAAAGAAAACTTTCGCCCAAGCACTTCGTCCGGCATAAAACCGGAGCACAACGAGAAGAAATCCTGCTCTTTTTGCCACAAGATTGGTCACTCCCAAGCCGCCTGCTTTAAACAAGCAAAACTTTTATCCTCCAAAGACACCCATTCTAACAAAAGGCGATCCGTCGATCGTTCTCCAAGAAGAGATGAAGGGAGGAAGTTTGGCAAAAGACCACGCCAAGACAATACCGAAACGTCCATCCCGGATCTCAGATTCATCAAACCCCCTATGGATTTCTCCAGACCCCCTCCCAATTGGACAGCCAGGAAGACAAAAAACTAGACCCCAACCCCCCGGGCCATCCCTCCCATAGGCCAAAGGAATGGTCGGAGTGGTTGGAACACGTCAAATTTTTTAAACAGGCCTTACCCCTCTCTACAGTTTGCTGCAAACAGGCAATAGACGGTAGACCCTTCGCGCATTTTTCCATAAACAACGTGGTTTTTTCAGGTCTCCTAGACAGCGGCGCCTCTGTCAGCTGCCTGGGCGACAACGCCCACACCTTATTCACAAACTGTGGTTTTAAAATGGGAAAATATTCTTCACATGTTACCACGGCAGACAACACTTCACAACTCGTCATCGGTTCTCTAACCCTACCGATCAATTGTGACCAAAAAACAGTTTGGATCAAGTTTCTAGTTGTACCTACAATCACACAGAAATTCATCTTGGGAGTGGATTTTTGGATGGCTTTCAAAATTGCCCCGCAACTGTTTAACAACCCCTCCGTCACTCCCCAAGTAAACGAAATCCGTACGGTAATACCCTACGAAAACTTGAACCCCTTACAGACAATACAATTAAATCAAATGATCAACAAGTATGAATCCATCTCCTTCGAAAGGTGCGGTTTAGGCTTAACCAACCTAGTACAACACCATATAAAAACAACAGGCCCCCCAATCAAACAAAGGTATTACAACCTAGCTCCACAAAAATTGAAAACGCTGGAAAAAGAATTGGACGATATGTTAAGACTGGGAGTGGTGGTACCCAGCCGCAGTGCATGGACCAACCCCACCTTATTAGTTTCAAAGAAAGACGGCTCAGCCCGTTTCTGCCTCGACAGCAGACGCCTCAACGCATGTACAATATCAGACGCCTACCCGCTCCCCTTGGTCAACTCCATCCTGGACAGACTTCGAAACGCTAAATACATCTCATCCATAGACTTAAGCAAAGCATTCTGGCAGATACCTTTGGATCCCAGCTCCTGCGAAAAGACTGCCTTCGTGGTGCCTGGCAGGGGTATGTTCCATTTCAAAAGACTACCCTTCGGTTTAAAAAACAGCCCAGCAGAATTACAAAGACTCATGGATAAATTGTTTGGCCCAGAGTTTGATAACAATTTATTTTGCTACCTGGATGACCTGATCATCATTAGCGATACCTTTGAAAAACATATACTTATTCTAGAGAAGGTTTTTCAACAACTCAAACAGGCCGGTTTGACTATCAACCTGAAGAAATCGGAATTCTGCAGGCACCGCCTACGATACTTGGGTTTCATAGTAGACGAAGAAGGCCTAAGAACAGACCCCACAAAAGTAGCGGCTATGACAAATTTTCCCCGACCTACAAATGCAAAAGAGGTAAAAGCCTTCCTCGGACTCACCGGTTACTACAGAAGATTCATAAAAAACTTCTCAACTCTCGCGGCGCCGCTCAACAAAATCACGGGAATCCGTAAAGGTACCAGTAACTTTTCCTGGTCTGCAGAGACTGAGTCAGCATTCAACTCCCTGAAAGAGGCTCTTCAATCAGCCCCAGTACTGAATTGCCCCGACTTCAATCTTCCCTTTACGATCCATTCGGACGCATCAAACGTCGGAATCGGAGGAGTCCTCACTCAAAATTTTACGGACGGCGAACACCCCGTGGCATACTTCTCTCGTACCCTAAATAAACACGAAAAAAACTACGGGATTACCGAGAGAGAATTGTTAGCAGTCATGAAATCCATTCAACATTTCCGCGGATACATTGAGGGCAGTAAGTTTACCGTCGTCACAGACCATAGCAGCCTAAAATGGCTGATCTCGCTAGACAACCCCTCCGGGAGATTGGCTCGCTGGTCGTCCCGCCTATCTCAATATACTTTCGATGTCATCCACCGTAAAGGCGCGGATAATATCGTCCCGGATGCCCTTTCTAGGATCGAGATAGCAACATTAAATGCCGAATTACCCAATTCTAGTCTCCCCACAAAAGACGTATGGTATCAAAAAATCTTTAGAGGATGCAGTGACAACCCACAAAAGTTCCCGAATTTTATAATTAAGAACGGACAACTATATCGCAACTGCAAGCCTCCACTGTCAATCTTAGAGGACTATGCCTGGAAAAAGGTAGTCCCTCTCGAAAATAGAGAACAAGTTATTATTGATAACCACAGTGCCGTAGACTCCATACACCCTGGAACTTTCAAAACATTCAAAAAAATATCCTTAAGATATTATTGGCCGGGTCTATTCAAACAAGTACGTTTATACATCTCCAAGTGCGACATCTGTAAGGCATACAAGCACAGTACGGCACCACCGTCTGGTCTAATGGGCAACCCCAAGCGTGCCGATAGACCACTTCAATCCTTTTCTATGGACCTCATTGGACCCTTCCCTAGAAGCTACGCCGGTTACATGCATATACTCAGCGTAGTGGACATCTTTTCCAAATACTGCTGGTTGTTTCCTCTGAAAAGGGCAACTGCAGCAGCAATAACCAATCTATTGGAAAAACATATTTTCATACCCTACGGTACCCCTCGTACTATAATATGCGACAATGGTAAACAATTTATAGCTCTGGAATTTAAAGAGTTTTTGTCTAAATATGGTATAAAGGATGTATTCTATAACACCCTTTACACCCCACAGAACAACACCGTTGAACGATACAACCAAACCATAAACACGGCCCTGGCAATTTTGGTTGGCAAAGATCAACGCACATGGTGCAAAAAAAATTAGACAGAATACAAGCAGCCATGAACAACACGGTGAACCTCGCTACAGGCTATACACCATTTTTTCTCAAACACGGCATGGAACAAGTAGTTCACGGTTCACTACACCCTGACAATTGCCTTCCACCCGTCCCTTCCTCCACAGCAGACCCCGCAGCAAATTACGCCCACCGCTTGGAGGAACTCTCCGCTATCTATAGTGAAGTAACAGACGCTCTACTATTGGCCCACCAAAAGAGCGCCGACAGGTATAACCTTCGCAGGAGGCACGTCACATTCAAGGAAGAAGACATCGTCTGGAGGAGAAACAACACTCTGTCACAAGGTGCGCTGTACTTCTCTGCCAAATTGGCACCCCGTTTTGTAAAGACGAAAGTCCTAAAGAAAATCTCAGACCTGGTTTACCGATTGTCCGACATCTCTGGTAAACACATAGGTAACTACCATATAAAGGACATTGTAAAAAGTGGTAACATGGAAACAAACTCCATTGCCACGCCCGTATAACCCCAACGGTTATTCCTTGACTCCTAGCAACCATTCGTCTACACCGTGACATGGATCACTATGGAAGTCAACCCTTTTGTTTCGTCACTAATGAGCGGCCTCTCGTAAACGATTGTCACTCATTAGGACACTCAAACGAAACCTTTCTAGCTCTGGCACAGTGGTGTCAACTGTAGCCAAAGTCATGGAAGAAATTATAATTCTCCCTTGTGGTTTCGTTTCATTTTATTTTATTTTATTTTTGTTTGTATAAATATCTCGTCATCATCAGTCATTCGCCTCTAATTGCTGCCCCAGGTGTCAAACCTTGGAAACATCGTTTTTCCTAAGCATGCACACCTCTACCTGAAATTGATCACTTCGGAGAAAGGAATTCCCTGTGGCTTACTGCAAGTAGTCAGAGACTACGTGCCCAAGGTTTTGTGCATCGTCACAACTAGCAGCATCATATTTTCACATCATCATGTCATACCTCGTCACCCCTTTCTAAATGTTAAAAAAATTTTTTTTGTACATTAAATATCGGGTCCTCGCCAAAGTGCATCTAACCCTTATGTCATATGTAGTTAAATTAGGTAAGCAAACCTGTGTAAACCCACGGCGGTATCAGATGTTTGCTACCCGTTCTAAGTTTTTTTCTGTTTTTTAAGAAAATAGAATGGCGCTCAATAAATAACCCAAATTGCTCTAGCTCTCCCCAGAACTGGATGTGGAGTCTGGAAAGTATCGTTATAAAAGGGACAACTTTCAACGTGCCTCTTCATTAACGATAAATTTTTTTTACAACATTTCAGCAACATTGAGTCACCCTGGGTCTCAACTGCTCAAACTGAAATTTTGGGGTTGCCTTGTTGTGACTTATCACGTGCAAAGTACGAGGTCACAACAAGAAGCCAGGTCTCCAAGTGAACCACCCTGTGAACAACCCATCCCATTATTATAATTTTCATAACACCAAGGTGTGCCCATCGCAGTCTGTTTAAGTAAGTAAAACCTAGAAGGTCTTAAACACTCAAATCGGATCAATGTAAATAATTTTCCTTGTCAAACAACGATAAGCGCATGTCTTGTATTGTTGCTACCATCGTACGTGTAAGTACAACAAAAGTTGTACCATCACGATACGATACTCTGTGCGTAACCAAAAGGGTTGTACCACAAAGGATCTCTTTTGCGGTAAGCTTAGATGAAATTCACATTCCATCAGCACGCCAGAATTTTTTTGTCCCTTAATTGTTGAAGTATAAAATCTTGGCCAGATCTTCAAATATGTTTTTGCCTTTGTGCAAGTCTTTAACGTACGCTAATATGGATTTATTATGCTACGGTATTGTTGTACTAAGTACATCAGTATGTCTCGCCGTCTGTATTGAATAGGTACCTTTATATGAACGTTAACCTTTGTTGCCATCATAGGTGGGAACCTTATAAAATCTGCCGTCATAGATGGGAATCTCAGAATATCTACTAAATGCGATACGGGGAGCCCGTTATAATTACTCTGTGGGTTTTTGTCAGAAATGTCATAAATACCTAGTCTTTTGCACCTCCCTTCAATACTGGGCAACCCAGTTGTAATTCGTTCATTGTTATCCGTGAAGACGTTATAAAACTTACTTGCAAATCCTTTGATTTTGCAATCTTGTACGCTATACGTGAAGACGTTATAATACTCACCATGAATCGTGCGAACGAAATAATATCAAACCTTTATGTGTGAACTACTCAATGTAGTCCACACCCCTTTTTTGTAATCATTAATATGCCCGTGGACTTCCTGTCACAAGAACCCAGGAACTATCTACTATCTCAAAAGGACTAATCATACGCTTCACTCATGATTATGGGGCATCGTGTCGTGGGAGTTAAGTTGATGGACACAAAAACACCTAACTCGTTGTCTGGGAGACGAACAAAGAAAATCCCCAGGTTTGTGAGATTTGAGCAAGGGTCTGTCATTTCTCGCAAACAAGTAGGAGAATAAAACGACCCCTAATCTTCTGCCCAATACACGTAGAGGATTAGACTTTTATGTCAGTGTATTCTTTTGTCCAACACTACCAAATATTATTGTAATGTGCCAAGATGACTGCTGTAGACCTTGTTTCACCTCCACCCAGAGGTCGAATTTCGGAAATAGCCGAGTCCCCAGCAGTTTTCTTCGTTCAAATGTTCCCAATTATCACCCCTCCCCTTCCTCGAAATTATCCGTGAATGGGGATATATGCGTTACGCACTTGGCGTTTCGTTTGTCAAATGGGACAATCTTCATACGCGGATCCTTTCAACTTCCTACTCCTTTCCCAGTTGTCATTATTGTAATGTGCCAGGATGACTGCTGTAGACCTTGTTTCACCTCCACCCAGAGGTCGAATTTCGGAAATAGCCGAGTCCCCAGCAGTTTTCTTCGTTCAAATGTTCCCAATTATCACCCTCCCCCTTCCTCGAAATTATCCGTGAATGGGGATATATGCGTTACGCACTTGGCGTTTCGTTTGTCAAATGGGACAATCTTCATACGCGGATCCTTTCAACTTCCTACTCCTTTCCCACTTTGTTATAACTAATCTTGTACGCAATGTTTTGTTTTTCGAAAGTAGAAAAAATGCTACCGTATAGACGTGAGCATAGGTCATGGAAGACCAACTTCTTTCGAATGGGGAATTTTGTTATACGTACAATCCATCAACCACGTATTCTTGGAAATGTATTTGGTAAAAAAAAAAAAAAAAAAACCAAAAGGGGTTACACAGAACCTGTCCTTGAATACGTACCTTTGTAACATGTATTAGGCATTAGCCACATTTAGTTAGCTCTCTCTCCGTCTCTCTCTCTACACGCCAAACAAATCCAACTTTTTCTCAACATGCACACTTGTTTCTCTCCAAACTTTTTTCATCATTGGTCTACTAGGCAGGTAAACTTCAAGAATTTTGTTCTAATAATAATTTTTGCCGGATTAAAAAAAAAAAAAAAAAAACCAGCAGCTCTGCACCCTATCTACATCTGCGCCTCTTCATGCTGCCCTCGCTACCGTCACGGAGGTCCCTTGCCTTCAATCCCTGCGTACCAAAAGCACCCGACCGCATCTAACATAACCTAGTGTGAGTCGTGCGTGTAGTTGCGAATTGTATCACCACAAAGAACCGACACTCAAAACAAACCCGAGCACGCCAGCTCTAGGTTGGTTCCTGTTCCTGTTGCCATTGTGCAAATGCTCTGCTGCCATTATGCAAATATTCCTGCTGCATAATACAAATGTTCCTGTTGCCCTTGTGCAAATGTTCCTGCTGCCATTATGCAAATGTTCCTGCTGCATAATGCAAATGCTCTGCTGCCATTATGCAAATATTCCTGCTGCATAATACAAATGTTCCTGTTGCCCTTGTGCAAATGCTCTGCTGCCATTATGCAAATATTCCTGCTGCATAATACAAATGTTCCTGTTGCCCTTGTGCAAATGTTCCTGCTGCCATTATGCAAATGTTCCTGCTGCATAATGCAAATGCTCTGCTGCCATTATGCAAATATTCCTGCTGCATAATACAAATGTTCCTGTTGCCCTTGTGCAAATGTTCCTGCTGCCATTATGCAAATGTTCCTGCTGCATAATGCAAATGCTCTGCTGCCATTATGCAAATATTCCTGCTGCATAATACAAATGTTCCTGTTGCCCTTGTGCAAATGTTTCTGCTGCCATTATGCAAATGTTCCTGCTGCATAATGCAAATGCCCTACTGCCATTGTGCTGATGCTCCTGTGCCCTTGCGCAAATAACAATACCAACGATTGTTCACAAAACAATCCCACTACATACAAAAACCAGTGTACCAACCACCAATTACGATTCCACTCTCCAATACTTCAATGGTTTCGTACTGGCTCACCCACAGGATCCGGAAGCAGTTACCCTTTCGACCTCTGTGACAGGTAGAACTCTCCACACCACCTAGAAGCCTCATCATGTGTTCTCTTCCTCGTATTTTCTTAAAGGCCCTAGTGTCCCTTGAGTGTAATCTCAAATGGGCCAGGTTACTGTGACAAAGTAACCTTGTAACTTCAGTGAAACGTTCAACCACCCCAGACATCCTACGCAAACCACGTTCGCAAACATTAGCTCACAGACCAATGATACAATTGTAGAGTTTTTTTTTCTATCACTGCATAACCCTTGTACCTTTCTTCAACAGATCCTTGTTCTTTGCAACTGTATTTATGTATGCCACTGCCTTTATATACATTTATTGACAATTCCTTGTTACACCATGTATCATCTCTTTTGTGTTCTGTTCATAACTATTCTCCAGCTAGGAATCTCTCTCTCTCTCTCTCTCCTCGTTTCTCTTAAATGTTTTTGGCACAAGTGCTGAAAAGGTAAGAGGATTTATTAGTCCTACAGCTCCATTGCCACGTCGCTTTTATTGCGGCGAGGGGGGAAGTGTTACGTTACAAATAGACCGCCAATATAGAGGCGCGCGCACTACCCCCTCCCGCGAGCGACAAACCGAGCTGTCGCTAGACCATCTCGAGCGGCAAGCTCGCCAGTCTTCAGCGAGCGAGCTTCCCGAGCCCACGTCCCGCGTGAACATGTGCGACACGAGTTCAGTTTCGCCGGTTGCGCACTTCCGGTGTCCGCGCTTGGACGCTGCTGAGACCGGGAGAACAAGCGCGTAAAGCCGCTGTTGGCCCATAAACCAAACGTGAGTCAATTACCATGTTACCCTTTGTGTGCAAATAATGTTTTAGCCCTAACCACGCGTGTAGAGAGCAGAGACTGACGTTCAAACTAACTTTCAGCTAGGATCGTTCCTCTTATGTATTATTGTGTCTCCTAGAATTGAATAAACTATTTATGTGATAACCTACCGTGTTTTGCTTGTCGAGAGAGGCCCTGGGGGGATGGAGAAGCGTGAAGTTCCGAACCACAAGCACTAGCCTTGAGGTTAAGAGAAACCCTGCTTGCACCGAACCTGAGCTAGTTTTTATTTGGGGCAGATACAGCAACTAATTTGTATTAAATATGTGGGAGCTTTCTCCAACCCTGCCGATAGCATCAGCACGCACGCCGACGCTAACACAATATAAGCGACTCAAACGAAAATTTAAAACAGAGTAATCAGAAAAAGATTTGGTCAGTTCAGAACCCATCTTTTTCTGATTTTCCTGTTTCAAATTTTCGTTTTGAGAGTCGCTAATATTTTTTCAATGATGACCCTCTCAATGTTTTGTGAAATCTTCCTGCAAATATGTATGAAGGGTTGTTTCAAGATATTATTGCTTTGCCACCTTAGTCACCTGGGGTACATATTATGTAGTAAAATGAGTTTAATTAATAATACATACTTTGTTTCTAATCAGAGTCGATCAGAGTCGCAATTTCTTCTGATTAATTCATTTAGGTAAACAGGTTTACATCGATTCGCCAAAGTCAATAAGTGTGACGTAGAGATATAATAATGTTCCCTCATTTGAATATAAATCTGGGTCGCTCTTGATGCAGCGTTCTTGACACTGTAATTATTATATTACCTTGGATAGCGTGACGGTGATTAGCTTAAAATATTCATATTTTTTTCTTACCGAAAGAAATACCTGTTATCTGAGCACAAGACAAGAGTGACCGATACCTACTTTTAGTGTCACTCTAGTGAAATACCAACATTCATAATCGAATTTTCTTGAAATGCGTTTGGCCGAGTTGGTGACCAGATCTGAAAAGCCAAGTTCTTCCCAACCTTCATCGTCCCATTTCTTTCCCGCTCCCTTCAGTCGCACAATATACTCTCTTTGGAGATGCCGTAGTCCCGCTGACTCCGAGCAGTTTGGACTATTTTGCAGTATCAGAAAAATATAAAAAGGAATTGACTAGTCCATTATGTAATAAATTCTTTGTTGCGCTCTGGTTTCGAACGACCGCGGCCCCGTTTCTAAAAATCAAAATGTTGACGAGATGTAAATAATCCTTAAGGGGGTATTCTAGTCTAGATTCATGAATCGTAGGTATTTTTTCAGACAAATGCGACTAAGGCCCGAACTAAGATTATTAAAACATATTATGACTACACCTTATAATACTATACTTATCAACACAATTGTAGTATACGGATATCCTTTTTCTTTCTTTATTTTTCTCCTTTCTTTTTTGTTACCTCCTCAACTTCATTTCTGTTATATTCATATATGTAAATTTTTATATATGTATGTGTACACATATGCATATATTTTTATGCCGATAACATCATTAAAAAAAATACTATTTTTTTCTTTGTTAAATTGTGCTTTACATTCGTTTTCTCCGCCTTTTTTACTCGAGCTCTGCTCTAAAAAAAGGTGTAATACTTATTGATTAATGTATTTTTAAAAGAAAAATTTTATTTAATTTATAAAAACATGTAACCTCTGTACCATTATATTCAATAAAAAAAAAATAAAAAAAAAGATAAAGTCAAAAAAATTACTGTCTGAAATAAAAAAGACATTTTTACACCTGTTTTTTTTCCAAATTTTTTAAAAATAGTGAAAATAAAAATATTGTTATAATTTTAGTTCCTGCTATAAGTAATGTATAGAGAAGGCTCACACCAAATTTCAAGCAAATTGGTTCCGTAAAACTGAGATATCGTGTCAACCGTCCCGAAAAAAGTGATTTTGAGGAAAATGCGTTTAAAATTTTGTTTTATTCAGATTTTGGTTAGATTCTGTCTAAACATCGACATTAAAATGGTTATAACTTTTAAAATAATGCGAATTTTGAAAAATCCTTTTAAGGAGATATTTTTGAATATCTGACTTTGAAAATATGAAGAAAAAAAAATGTTTTTTTTTCCTAGACTAGAACACTGCCTTAAACATTCTATTAATGTTATACTGGGTTCTTACTTACAGACGTTCTCACTTACCTGAGAACAATCCGTTTTAAAATCAGGTTTAAAAATTCAGATAATATTCAATTCGACCGATCAATAAGTAGCTGAGTTGGCAAAGCCTTTCGAGTAGGATATTTTCAAATATTGTCAGGTTATTCGTAACCCGGGAATGTTACTTTCTTTAAAAAAAATAAAAATTAGGTAGGTACTCGTACAAAGATGCATAAAATCTGCATCAAACTATAAAAACTCAAATGACACAAGATACAAAGAGAAGCAAGAGACACAAAGAAAAGCACAAGTGATATGTAATATAATTAGCCCAAAAATAATTATTACATAATATTTGAAAAAAACCTTGTTATTTTTACTGGAACCATATAAATTATCGACGAAAAAATGTCAACTTCAGCATATTATTTTCTATTTCTTTCAAATACGGCTGTATTAGTACCAAGTTCGAGAACCCTATCATCGGTGACTAAGCGCAGTTTCTGGAACAGTCTATTTTCCGATCACTTTCACCAATCAAATCTGAGCGGAAAATGTACTCAGTCGGGGAATTTACCCATTATATTTTTCACCTAGAAAATTTAGAAGAATTTAAATGGTAGAAGAAGTCGGGGACGCCCGAGGAAGACAGGGCACGATCAAGTGAATCAGATACTTGAGTCGGGCCATGTCAAAAGCCAGAATAATATAAGAGTATGTATGAGACGATGTATGAATGTGAGTGAAGCAAAGAGTGTGTGTGCCAGGACCGAATTGTTTGGCGGTCCGTCCTCTCTGCCTACCCCTGCGGGGAAACGGCGTGATGGTTAGTTAGTTAGTTAGTTACCTAGAAAATTCACACAGAAAAATACGTTCCACTTACATAACCCTAAAACTCAATGTTAAAGAGATTTTGTTGCTTCATAAACACCGTTTTATCAGTTTTATAATTAAGGTTTTGATGTGAGTTCAGGTTATTGCGCGGTTTCACGTAAATTTGACTTTATCGAGAAATCGAACTGCGTGTCAATTCTGTTTACCCAATAAATTTCAATTATTAAACGTTTAGCACGTTTCCCAGTTGTGGGATTTCATTTTGAAACATCAGCCGAAAGCCAGTTGTTACAATAACGTTTCACAATGGATCCCGCTCGTTCTGGGAATATGCTTGGAACTTGAAAACTGATATTATTTATTCAGGTAAATATGCGTTAATCGTTGTCAAAATTTTGCGGCAATGTTTTTATTATTGTGCAATAACGACTACTTTAAAACAATCAAAGTAGAGTAGTTTATTCACAGTACTAGGTATTCCTGTTGCGAGGCGGACTGAATGTTAAGTTTGTTACATCATATTTTTCTCAACCCTGAATGTTGATTTTCACAAAATAAAAAAATATGTCAAATAAAAAAAAATCTTCATTTTGTTGAATGTAGATTGTGTTGGTGTTACTTCATAGCCTTGTAAAAAAATCCTTGTAAAATATACTTTACTAATTTATAATTTGTGTTCCTTATAATTATTTTATTTACCAATACACAGATTTGAACGACGTTTCTTACGTTATATTTTCACGTACACAATGATTTTATTAGTAAAATTCCATTAGGTTACCTACCTATCCCATCATTGTAATTTAACAAAAAATTGCGGTTGGTTCCTATTTTGTTTACCATTGAAAAACAATCAATAAACTGGCGGGACATTCTTGGCCAATCGGTTCCAATTTTGAAGGCGACAATTAAAATAATTTTCTATTTAAAGCACTCTACTATAAGTAGGTACCTTCTTGTATACCTTAAATTTAAGTTAATTTTTTTTTTTTTTTACATTAACTCCACACAGGAGGCCCTGAGGAAAAAATAATTTCCCTCAGGGCCTATGTCATCTTTGAGGATGCTGTGTGGAGGGTGTTTTTGAGGAGAGGAAGGAGTGAACATGGGTCTTGAAGAGACCCATATTGTAGGAGGGAGGAAACACAGAGGCCGGCAAATCGTTCCACAGCCGAGCTGTTGAACTCAAGAACGAGTCGTAGAAACGACCCGTTCTCATGTGACTAATGTCAACCGTGTACAAATGTTGAGCGCGCGTTTGGCGTGTTTCCCGACTATGCACCGGTGCCGAGGGGATCAATGACGCTAGTTCCTCGGAGCATCTTCCATTGTAATAGCGGTAGAACAAGGACAGCATTCCCACCTGGCGCCTGTGCTCTAAAGATTGCAATCCGTTAGTTAAATTAGGAGAATCTATCAAACGGACCGCCCGTTTCTGCACAGAGTCAAGTCATTGAACCAAAATTACGCATAACATACAGACAACCGAATATAGTATTTCTGATAAGACAATTTTCGAAAAGTTACATCTAAAATTATTCTATGAAGCAGCAAAAACTGTCATACAAGTGAGTTCTTGCGTGATCAAATTTTCGTAGTCTTTGTTTTTGTCTCGATTTTTTTTTATCCCAACTGTAACCAGAAGGTTTGTACCATGAGCTGTAGATTATTTGTTGTAGATTATTGAGTGTGTTTATAATCCCAACTGAAACCAGAAGATTTGTGTCATCAGCTATACGTCTGGATTCAGTATTTATCATCCCAATTGTGTTTAGAAAGTTTGTACATTAAATCATAGGGTTGAAATATCTATGTAATTATCAAAATAGATGGATAAGAAGCCGTGTTGTTTGTTGTTCAATGCTTAACTGATTTTGATACCTTAACCTTAATTTCATAATATTTTATGAAATAACGTAGTAAATTGACACCTCGTGATACTAAAAATATTTTTTTACGAATTTACATCATATTTCGTCTGTTTAATTTCGTCAGCCAGCTAATTTTAATAAATAAATAAAAAATTGTATCCTGAAAAGTTGCACTATCTTACATTTGCAAATTTTGTAAGCAGTCCACAGAATGAATGGCTTACTCAGTAGATTAATTCATGTTCGCTTTGAGCTCAAACATCTAGTCATCATCGTGGTTAGACGGTTTACTTGTACAAGGATACAAGGCGGGTTCTTCCTTTGGTGTTGGGAAAACCCGTTGCAGTTCCAGCTCACCTCTAAGGATCTCCACTTAACACTGCATACGTAATGTTCCCCAGGGAAAACGGGGTGTTTATCGGGGAATTATGCAGGCATTGGTTGCAATCATGTTTCCTAGTCACTGCATTACAGGGCGAACGTGTGTTCTATCCTTTTGAATACCAATGAAGACTCGACTACTGAAATTTATCATTATTTGGCAGAGATCTTGGGTACTAAAAGTACTTAAAAAATAATGGTTTATTTACGAAGTGAAAGATATTGTAGATTTACCTTTTTCGCAAAAAAAACTGAGCGTTAACTAAATTAAAAACTACTAGGCTTTAGTATCATCAAAGCACCTAACACTTTGATACTTTGAAAAGGGTGGTTGAAACCAGAGCGCGAATCAAGGAAGGTATGTTTAAATAAAACCATTTGCATGGATTAATTTCCCTGCACCATGTGCTGAATTATCAAGGGAATGTTCGCGTTTTTAATTGTTTACAAACACGCCATCAAATACTAAGCTTCAATGGTTTATGCATTCTAGCGTGTACGACGTACGAATTTAAGGGGTTACATACAGTTAGAATTTTCAAGAATACGATTTTTTTAATTTCATTTTCGTAATTTACACATATTTAAGTATACAAACAGAAATTTTCAAGTCGATCGGGCGATTATTTTCGAAGTTACACGCATATTTTTGTAAATACGTGTCAGAGCATTTGAAAGTAGGGGAGAAACTTTAAACGCGATTTTCTCAAAACTGTGTTTTTAAAGTCGGTGACCAAGATGTCTCGGAAACGGTTGAACAGATCAGTCTCAAATTTTAAAATAAGCTTCTTAAGTATATTTTTTAGTTATTAATCGAAGATCAGTTCTCATCTATAAATATCTTTTTTTTTATTAACGGCCAAAATTTTGGTCAAAAATCGATTATTTTTTTTTAGAAGCCGCCATTTTGTCAAAAAATTTTGTTTTGCTTTGTCCTTCGATTAATTAGAAGATTAAACATATAATCAAAATAAATATTATACTTACTTAGTTTTTACCACTTTTTTACCAATATTTTACAAGGAATTTTTTACAAGTAACACCAACACAATCTACATTCAACAAAATGAAGATTTTTTTTTATTTGACATATTTTTTTATTTTGTGAAAATCAACATTCAGGGTTGAGAAAAATATGATGTAACAAACTTAACATTCAGTCCGCCTCGCAACAGGAATACCTAGTACTATGAATAAACTACTCTACTTTGATTGTTTTAAAGTAGTCGTTATTGCACAATAATAAAAACATTGCCGCAAAATTTTGACAACGATTAACGCATATTTACCTGAATAAATAATATCAGTTTTCAAGTTCCAAGCATATTCCCAGAACGAGCGGGATCCATTGTGAAACGTTATTGTAACAACTGGCTTTCGGCTGATGTTTCAAAATGAAATCCCACAACTGGAAAACGTGCTAAACGTTTAATAATTGAAATTTATTGGGTAAACAGAATTGACACGCAGTTCGATTTCTCGATAAAGTCAAATTTACGTGAAACCGCGCAATAACCTGAACTCACATCAAAACCTTAATTATAAAACTGATAAAACGGTGTTTATGAAGCAACAAAATCTCTTTAACATTGAGTTTTAGGGTTATGTAAGTGGAACGTATTTTTCTGTGTGAATTTTCTAGGTAACTAACTAACTAACTAACCATCACGCCGTTTCCCCGCAGGGGTAGGCAGAGAGGACGGACCGCCAAACAATTCGGTCCTGGCACACACTCTTTGCTTCACTCACATTCATACATCGTCTCATACATACTCTTATATTATTCTGGCTTTTGACATGGCCCGACTCAAGTATCTGATTCACTTGATCGTGCCCTGTCTTCCTCGGGCGTCCCCGACTTCTTCTACCATTTAAATTCTTCTAAATTTTCTAGGTGAAAAATATAATGGGTAAATTCCCCGACTGAGTACATTTTCCGCTCAGATTTGATTGGTGAAAGTGATCGGAAAATAGACTGTTCCAGAAACTGCGCTTAGTCACCGATGATAGGGTTCTTGAACTTGGTACTAATACAGCCGTATTTGAAAGAAATAGAAAATAATATGCTGAAGTTGACATTTTTTCGTCGATAATTTATTTGGTTCCAGTAAAAATAACAAGGGTTTTTTCAAATATTATGTAATAATTATTTTTGGGCTAATATTACATATCACTTGTGCTTTTCTTTGTGTCTCTTGCTTCTCTTTGTATCTTGTGTCATTTGAGTTTTTATAGTTTGATGCAGATTTTATGCATCATTGTACGAGTACCTACTAATTTTTATTTTTTTTAAAGAAAGCAACATTCCCGGGTTACGAATAACCTGACAATATTTGAAAATATCCTACTCGAAAGGCTTTGCCAACTCAGCTACTTATTGATCGGTCGAATTGAATATTATCTGAATTTTTAAACCTGATTTTAAAACGGATTGTTCTCAGGTAAGTGAGAACGTCTGTAAGTAAGAACCCAGTATAACATTAATAGAATGTTTAAGGCAGTGTTCTAGTCTAGGAAAAAAAAACTTTTTTTTTTCTTCATATTTCCAAAGTAAGATATTCAAAAATATCTCCTTAAAAGGATTTTTCAAAATTCGCATTATTTTAAAAGTTATAACCATTTTAATGTCGAGGTTTAGACAGAATCTAACCAAAATCTGAATAAAACAAAATTTTAAACGCATTTTCATCAAAATCACTTTTTTCGGGACGGTTGGCACGATATCTCAGTTTTACGGAACCAATTTGCTTGAAATTTGGTGTGAGCCTTCTCTATGCATTACATTTCATGACTGACAATTTCAAAATATTTGACGAGTACTTACATTTACTCAATTATCGCGTAATAAAAACTACTTTACGAAGTGTCGATAGAAGTTTTATTTTACTTTGAGGGGTTATATACACCTAGGAGGCCCAAAAAAGGCGATTTTTCAAGAATTTTTTCTGAGATTACCTCTATATTTATAAATGAAAAAAATTGTAAATATATTATGGTAATTTTTAACTGTATTTCAACATTTTTGTAAACCAAACGGATTTCGTTACTTTAACGAAATCCGTTTGGTTTACAGTTAAAAATTACCATAATATATTTACAATTTTTTTCATTTATAAATATAGAGGTAATCTCAGAAAAAATTCTTGAAAAATCGCCTTTTTTGGGCCTCCTAGGTGTATATAACCCCTCAAAGTAAAATAAAACTTCTATCGACACTTCGTAAAGTAGTTTTTATTACGCGATAATTGAGTAAATGTAAGTACTCGTCAAATATTTTGAAATTGTCAGTCATGAAATGATAATAAAATCGAAATGAGTTTCATAGTAATCATTCGCTAAGCCTTCCTTTAAATAAATCAGAAGATGGCTTAGCAGTTCGCTCAATTCTGACTGTGAAGCGATCGTTAAATTCGTAAGCGAGACCGCACACCAGACATACATTTGTGTTACGATAACTGTGGCGCCACATTTGAAACGCGACACATTTAACGCCCCCCTGTATTTGCGCGCAAATACGCACACCAAGGACACATTTGTAGCAGGTGCAGTTTGTGGCGAGACGTTGGCCGCGCCACATGTATTCAAGATCAAACGCGTTCGTTTTATGTGGCGCAGTGGTGAGCAAAAATGAAAAACAATTAACAATTTTGAATTTTATGTGGAGTTTATTGCAGAGGTTGATAAAAATCCTATATTATATAACCATGGACTCACTGATTATAGCAATAGACGGATTACAGAAATCATCTGGACCGAAATCGGGAAAAAAATCAATGAAAACTTTTCTTCGTCGAACTGTATCTCTTGTGAATTTTTGAAATTACCGTAAATTGCAGAATCTTGGTTAAACGGGTGAACCCAATAACGTCTTTTTTTTCTCATTAATTGCCACATCAAGAAATCCGTGTCGTCAGATGATGTCGACATTTTGTATGAGCCACAACTGTGCGTCCGGTGAGCGTATACGCGACACATTTACTCCAAGCAAAAATGTAGCATGCATATTGTGGCGACGTAAATGTTGCGTGCTTGTAGCGTGTAGCTCCGGTGTGCGGTTCTACTAATTGATAAATGTGTGTTGATAGCTTAAGGCAATCTTTAACTCGGTAATATCACCAAAATAATCCTTAAAAATGTACACTATCACAAGGTTTTTATAAAGCAAAATGTTTAAATCTAAAGCTTGGTTTCACCCTCCCCCGCTAGGTCCAAATTGTGCATGATGGTTATTTTAACGAGCAACCAATTAACGAATTATGAAACCGTTCCTAAAATAAATCTCTTAGTTTGTACGCTTCAGTTGCATTTATACAATCAGATAATAATGCATATCAAACAGTGAAGGAATGCAAATAGGGACTTGTATAATTTGTATTACGTAAAACAATTCGTTAGTCTTGCAAGAACGCATCGTTGACTTCGAAAGGAGATTGTCTGGTTTGTCTTGACTGCTCGAGAATAAGGTACAAACTTCATAATACGTATCTATCAAAGACAAACAATTATTGTTAAAGTTACGCAACAGTCAACTCATAAACATTCAAGGTAAGTTTTTGTTCATGTATTAATTAATATACTTTTCAGCGGTCTAGGAGTGTAGGGCTTAGGGGTCCGTCTTGGATATTGTAAAAGCGGAGAGAAAAAAAAAACATAACTATAAAATTGAAATGGAGTTTTTAATGCAGATGAAATTTTGAAAAGCGCGGAGGCAACAATTATAGACTCGTATAGGAAGAAAAGAGGATAACGGTAAGTTATAGAACGGGAAAAAATGCCCAGAAAATATCCCCTTATATAGCATTACTAATGAAGAGATTCTGAAGTATGAAGTGTTGTGGAATTTAAACATGTTCAATATTATTTTTAGTCTCAAAATTTCGCACTTTATGCTTTCGCCTTCTCCCCTTGCCTTTTTTACACGGGCTCCACACAGCAGGCCCTGATGAAAATAATTTCCCTCAGGGCCTATGTCATCTATGAGGATTCTGTGTGGAGGGTATTTTAAGGAAAGGAAGGAGAGGAGAGTTCTGGGAAGGAAAAGGGTGGGTAGGAATCTGGGGTTCAGTGTGTCCTGGTCATCCGCCTCCGAGACCTAGACAAACCTCACCCCATGAACCCGAGCACCCCTGCTAAATCACCAAACAGGGTTGACCTATGGCAGAGGTGTTGGTTATCCAGTTAGGGTTCCCGGGGCGGCGGTACCCATTCCCGCCTCCCAAATTATCATCACTCCACAAATTAGGTACCAACAAATAATATATTTGTTTTTGAACAATATTAAAGCAATCGACATCGAGATTAACTGTTTTGAATTGTTAATCATTGGCTGTGCATGTGTCCAAAATCTACCCGAAAAAAAGCATTGAAAATTCATTTTTTAGCCCTGTGACATGAATCGAGCAATGAATATTTAGAAAACCGTTTTCCGACTATAGACTATACTATCGGTTTATTATACACAAATATTATTTTTAAACAAAAAACTAAAGACTTCAAAACTTATAGCAGTTGCCATTATATCATCTGTAATTAAACGACGAAAAGCTTTGACGGGAAGATCGCCATTGTTCGCATATTGTGTAACATCTAAATTAACATGTGTCGATGTTGTTTTTTTTTTCAAACAAATGAATTACAATCACGTGTCACGTGCAACACTAGTACATCATACTCATTCCTCCCCATTCTTTTTTTGAAATTTCTAATTCGTTCAGTGTTATAAGGATGCAAGTATTTTTATAAATGAAAACAGCTTAATAAAAAAGTGGTGAAAGTGAAAATCGAGATAATAATAAATTTCAAATTGTTCGATTATTTAAATAATCTTCCCATTCAAGCTGATACTAATGGAAATAATTTAGTTTAAACATTTAAAACTGTGCAAACTCAATCGAATCACTGCAATTAGTTCTCGTTCGGATACAATACAACCAATGTCTAAAAAAATTTTTTACAGACAAAAAAAGTTTTCGTAGGCGTATTTTTGTCGGTATCCAAATCGATGTCTACCGTATCCGAACGATAGATTATTTATGGTTTTGTATTTAATTTACAGAATTTAATGTCAATTTGTTTGTATTTTATTTTATATTGTATGCAAAATGTGGTACAGAAAAGAAAAGATTTGAAAATACCACACTACACAGATCTGGTTACAATCAATTTGCAAGGTTTAGATTATTAATCTTCTTAAATGTCATACATTTTTTTTGTTTTCCCATTGATTCGTACAATATGTACAATGTACCTATTTATAATTAGAATTTGGAGGCACTTTTTAATGTAGTTCCTCCCGAAATAAGTTTCTTCGAAGTCATTAATACTTATGGTATCTAAAACGCGTCTTTAACTGTTTTTATTTCGTAATAAAATATACAATAAAGTAATAAATAAATCTAATTTTTAATGAGCTACTTACTTATTATGAGATATTATGTAAAATAAAAACACTGAGAGATGATTTATCAGTAGTACAGAGTTATTGCTGTTATTTAAAAAAGAAATGATTTATTTCTTATTATTTTTCAAAACCGTGAGAAATTACACGATAATAAAAATAATTACTATTTACGGCCTATTGTCGAACGATAAAATATATTCTAACATACCTAACATTGAAAGAAATTGCCATAAGAAATATTAATATCTATAAGTTGCTATTTATTGTTATAATCAAAGAACAGTGTAGAGTTTAAATAGTTTCTCGACATTCAATTCGGTGAGGTAATATTTATTTAATGTGTTATTGTTTCAATGGGTTAAGTTTACCGAGTAAGAAATATAAAATGTTGTTTTTTTTTTAATTTATTTATTTTCATTAACTGTAAAGTAGGTTGCACCGAATCAGTATATTAGGATTTGGTTGTCTCTATTTGCTTTTTTCTTTATAATTTTAAATATTATAGTTATGTTTTTTTACTTCAAATGTTAATGGATGTATTATATTGAGGACCTGAAGACAAGCAGCCATGTAGCAGCTTCGCGGGACTACCTATTTATTGTCAGTTCTATTGTATTATGTTAAGTATGTTTTTATTAGAAATAATAAATATTTTAAAAAAAATTTAAAAATAAAAATAAATAAATAAAAAAATATTGTTTATTTATAAACCTTACATAGCATAAATCCGTTTCAACAAAGTTCATATACTTTTTTTTAAATGTGAAACAGCACACGAGTGCAACTGCTCCCAACAGCTGACCATAGCATCGTCAATATGGGTACGTTATAAAACTAATTGGAATAGGGAAGGGAAGGAGATCGGAAAGAGGAAGGCTCAGAAGTACATGGCTATTCATGTCTGGTCACCAAACACGTCTTAAGCCAAGCTTAACGATCAACATCACAATAACCAGACCTGACAGCGAGGGTGTATATTTTTGTTATTGTTTTTCCTCCAGTATAGTTCTGAATCAGAATACATACTAGAAATATGTTATCCTTTAAAACGACGTCGTGCTTCCCTGTCACGCTCGGAGAGTCACTAAGGGGTAAGGGCGAGGGTTTCATTTCCTGTCTCGCAAGTGTTTAATGAACCTGCCGGGGCATACCAATATTATATACACTGCACATTAGCGGCAGGAGGCAGTAGGGCTCAGGGCCGCCTTAAGTAAGGACAAATTACGAAAGATATTGGGCCCTACGCTTCTAAGGGGCCCATATATTAGATAGATCTCTTGACATATAATGATAACAAATTTCTTGATGGAAAGGATTAAGGAGAAATTTTAATTTTGGATTTCAGGCAAAAATATTCAGGATAAAAATCTGTTATTTTTTATTTAACTTTTTTCTCAGAAGCTCTGTCCTGGGTTCATAATGTGATACTAATGCGGACCTGTACTGTAGAATTATGTTAATAGCATATTAATTCTCCAGAAACTTTTGAAGAATGCGCGAAATTGAACGGAGATAACTGCGTAAATAGTTGCTAAAGGAGGTAGAAACTTTTTCCGGATGTAGCGAACACAAGACAAAATAAGTTATTAATTAATTTCACTAATTAAATTATAAAGTATAAGCAATATTTAGCACCCTTTCATGCGAATTAACTTAATGGAATTTAGAACTATTTATTTTTTGTGTACATATATAATTAAAATTTGTAGGTATGAACTAAGTGGGGTGAAGATTGAAGATACCTGATGGTAACCAACCTCCATTAGAAGAGGACTCCAGCAGAAGAATAAGAAGGTATAGAACTATGAACAACGTATATTTTAAATGTGTTAATTTGTCTAAATTTTTATGTAGATAAATTAATCCGATAAAATTTGTTAAAAATAGATGTAAGCCTACCGTTTTTTAATAGAGAAAAAATTGTTGACTTGTGTATCCTGTTTTTCGTAGTTTTTGTTTTAGCATTTAAAGCTTATGCGAGGTAGAAACGATACAGTAAAAAAATCAATATTGTCTCAGAAGTTTTAATGAAGTATTTGCAAAAAATCGCATCAAAACATGTATTTTCTTTCTTGTACATCCCCAAAATCATGTTTCATATTGACACTGCCTGAAAAATTAGTAAAGGTTTGTAGTAATGTGGTTTTGAACGACAGTTTGCATACTATGGTAAAGGCATATCAATAAAAAGAACATTTGAATGTGTTTGTGCATACTGATAGTATCGAAAAAACAAAAAAATCAACTTTTTTTTACATTAAGAGAAACATTATCAACTTTTTTTACATTAAGAGTTGACATAGGCCCTGAGTATAATTGTTTTTCTACGTTTGGTGACTTAGCAACGGTGCTTGGGTTCATGGGGTGAGGTTTGTGGAGGTCTGTCGGCGGCTGATCTGGACACACTGAACCCCAAATTTTTACCCACCCCTTGTACCATTTTCCTTCTCAGAACTTCGTCTCCTTAAAAAGACCCTCCATAGCTTCCCCATAGTTGACATAGGCCCTGAGTATAATTGTTTTTCTCGGGGCCTATGTCAACTATGGGGAAGCTATGGAGGGTCTTTTTAAGGAGACGAAGTTCTGAGAAGGAAAATGGTACAAGGGGTGGGTAAAAATTTGGGGTTCAGTGTGTCCAGGTCAGCCGCCGACAGACCTCTACAAACCTCACCCCATGAACCCAAGCACCGTTGCTAAGTCACCAAACGTAGCGAACCACTTGGAGTGACCTTTGGCAGTGGTGTTGATTATCCAATAAATGATTCATGAGACAGCGGTACCCATTTCCGCCTCCCAATCGAACTAGTTTAAAATACCCATACGCAGCCCCTTTTTACCCCTAAAATGCAAAATACGCTAGGTGTGTGTTTTTTTTGTTGTTATTATTTATTATTTTAACTTTATGATTAAAACCTCAAACTGTAATATTTAATTAAATGAAGACATTATGAGCGAAACTCAATCGAAAATCTGGAAACAGAAAAATCAGAAAAAGATATTTACACCTCTGGGACTCGAACCCAAGATTTTCGACTGAGTTTCGCTCATAATGTCTTCATTTAATTAAATATTACAGTTTGAGGTTTTACTCATAAAGTTAAAATAATAATATTCATCCCAGACTTGCAGAAGAGTCAATAGATGTCGCACATTAAATAAAATGGATAATAATTTATCCAGACACCATCTAGATTGCATTTAGTTCGAGTTGAATCTTGCAATCATTCATAAAGATGGCAGCCAATAAAAATATGCGTTAAGAAAAATGAAGATAATATGGGTGGTTCTTAGTCGACTTCGACTTAGTCGAAGTCACTTTTAACTGTAATGGTACAGTTAAAAGTGACCGAATTGGATATCGACACCTTAGCTCAGTGGATAAGAGCGCCCAACCCGGAAAGTAGGGAGGTCCTGGGTTCGAGTCCCAGAGGTGTAAATATCTTTTTCTGATTTTTCTGTTTCCAGATTTTCGACTGAGTTTCACTCATAATGTCTTCATTTAATTAAAATTTTTTTTGTTGTTAACGTGAATACCGCAATTGAGTCTCAACCGTTTGGAGAAGGTAAGGCTATGGGGATATCATATCTATGTTGTGAGGCTGAAGGTGGTGAAGATTTGAAGGAGGTATGGAAGAGGAAATCGATGTGTATCAATTAATTTTAAATTCAGACTTGCGATTAAATTATAAATTTGACAATGTTCCTTCTTTGTTATTTTTGTTTCGTTCTCCAGCTTCTAACAAAAAAGTATTATTAATTTAAATTATTTTTTATTCATTCAGTACACCACTACACACGCACTGGTCTCTTTAAAATGATTTACCTGCAGATGTGTAGGTGTAGGTGTGTTTAGTCAACGATATAATTAAATTAATCTCTTGAAATGACAACACGTCTATCTGTAAGGCAGGGTGTTCCTTTAATGGCACTGATTATCATTAGAAAAAGATTAGCTACGTTACTATTTGTTCATCATAGTGCAATATCGGATCTTAGATGCAATTGATTTACCGCTGACTCATCCCAATACAGCTCATTGTTTACAGAATGCCCGTTGCACTTTTGTAAAACAATGGTTGTGACACGTACCGCAAAGTCGTAAAATAAAATACATAATAAGTTCTGAGTCAAAGAAAATTAACGGCACAACTCTAATGCACGTAAAAGCATTAGTTTTGTTAACGCCCTACAAGTAATAAAAAAGTTATTAACGTGGTTAAGATAATGCAGTAATTGGTTTTATGTTTTTTATGTGTGAACCTTCTGAAAAGCTAGCTAAATGGTTTGCAATCAATATTTAACAATTTTGTATACAGCTTAAAACAAATAAAATATTTGCTCTAATTTTTGTAGCCGAATCTAAGTCTTTAAATCATAGGCTTAATCCCTCAGGACTCGGGCCTATTTTTTCAGAATGTGAAATATTATAATGTAATAACACCGGGAAGCATAACGGTCCCGTTCATTTTGAAATTTTCTACTAGTAAACCGAGGAAACATCATATTTTTGTTTATTTCACTATATTTTTCACAAGTTTTTCTGCATTATATTGGTGGTTTTTATGAGTATTAATGAATATTGTACCAGGTGGAATTTCGATTTTTCAGAGATGTTTGACTAATCAACTGGGCGATCGATATATAGGTATTGTTTCATAGTGCTTTCATACAAACGAAGTGTTGAAACGTTATTCAAAACTTCATAAGTCTTTTTTTTACATGAGCTCCACACCGGAGGCCCTGAGGAAAATATTATCTCTCAGGGCCTATGTCATCATTGGGGATGCTGTGTGGAGGTTTTTTTTTAGGAAAGGGGGAGAGGAGAGTTCTGGGAAGGAAAAGGGTTTAAGAGGTGGGTAGAATCTGGGGTTCAGTGTGTCCTGGTCATCCGCCTCCAAGACCTAGACAAACCTCACCCCATGAATCCGGGCACCCCTGCTAAATAGCCAAACGTAGCGAACCACTTGGGGTGACCTATGTCAGAGGTGTTGGTTAACCAATAAAGGTTCCCGAGGCGGCGGTACCCATCCCCGCCTCCCAAATTCCAGTCTAATCTAATCACCGCGCGGTGCTAGCGTTCCCCATACAGCATCGGACTATACCATATTAGATGTAAGTATCTATGGTCGACATTTCAAAAATCCATTACTCGTGCTATCAGATTAATTGCGCTTTACTGTCAAACTTGATTCTTACGTCTTTCAATCTAAGATGTCACAGAATGCAGTTTACCACAGTCACAGTAAGTTTGTCACAGAATGGCAGTTTACTCGATCTTCCCAATAATAGAATGTGAGTCCAAGACTTCCTCACTCAAAAAACTAATGTCTTGGTATTTCGTCGTTTTGGCTTAAAATTGTAAACGTTGCGTCGTCAGAGCACGACAAAGCAGACATCACGAAACCTATTAACCGCACAATGGGTTGACGAAAGCTTTCACGATAACGTGAACGTAATCTCTGTACGTATTATTCACGGCAAAGGCTGCGATTACGTCAGGTTCCGTGTGACCTAGGTCGAGTGCATACACCAAGGCTAGGCAATGCCCAAGTATAGACTTCTAGGTAAATTTTTTTTTACAAAACTTCAGGTACTTTTTAGCATTTTTTACTTTAAGACTTTTAAACTTCTAGGTACATTTTTTTTACAAGTTTATCTTAGTTTTTACTACCAAACTACAATGCAATAATGTACGTAGTTACTAATAGTTCCTCTGCCATAGATCACCCCAAGTGGTTCGCTACGTTTGGTGATTTAGCGGGGGGGCCCGGGTTCATGGGGTGAGGTATGTCTGGGTCTTGGAGGCGAATGACCACAACACACTGATCCCCAGATTCCTACCCACCCCTTAAACCCTTTTCCTTCCCAGAACTCTCCTCTCCTTCCTTTCCTTAAAAAACCCTCCACACAGCATCCCCAAAGATGACATAGGCCCTGAGGGAAACTATGTTCCTCAGGGCCTCCTGTGTGGAGCTCACGTAAAAAAAAAAAAAAAAAAAATCGGCTAAGCCAAAGTATCAACGCTCTTTTTCCAATTGAATAATTGAAAAGCTTCGTAGGTCATTATCGGTGATTTCATAGCTATGTGAAAATAACTAATGTCATAGCTATGCGAAAATAACTAGTGTCCGACCGAAACAGGACTTTCTACCGAAAAGGATACCGAATCTTCGGTATCTCTCTCAGTTTCGGCCGAAACCGAAACCGAAACTTTTTTAGACATGTTAAAAACCTATCGTTCACTGAAATTTGGCTTATTTTTATACGTATACAGACAATGCAATAATAAAAACAAATCATAAAATAAAAACATAAAAACATATCAATAATCAACACTTACGTTATAAAGGAAGGACCTCATTAATTGAGTATTTGGTGGTGGCGGGTGACACACGAGCCACCAACTCACCCGAATTCAGCCGAAAGGCGCGCGATAATTCACGAACGCAGAGTTTCGATGCGGCCGAAGGTTCGGCAGATTTTCTGCCGAAACCGAAACTGATGCCGAACCTAGATTTTTTTGCCGAAACTTGTCAAAAGCGAAACCGAAACCGAACCTTCGGTCGGTCACTAAAAATAACTAATATGTCTTAGCTATGTGAAAATAAGTAATATGTCATAGCTATATGAAAATAACTATTCAATCAATCAGTCAATGGATCAGTCAATCGATCAGTCAAAGAATCACAAATAATATCGGATATGTTATAGCTATGTAAAAATAACTAATCAATCCATCAGTCAATAGATCAGTCAATCAATCAACCAACCAACCAAGCAAACAATCAACCAACCATGTCTATCAATCAGTCAACCGACCAGTTAAACAACCAATTATTCCGCCATTTTAATAAAATTATTCAAGTTAAATGAAAACAAATCATTTGGTATATTCGTGCATCACTTATTTAACCAAAATTATCAACATTTTTCGAAACCAATTTTCTTCGTCAGGATGTAATGAAAATTTACTTATTATAACTATTTTTATTTCATTATTTATTTATTAAGTTATTTTCATTTTATCTTGACAAACAAACCATTGGTTTCGAAAGGTATTGATAATTTTGATTAAACAGGAGTATAAAAAGTGATTTGCTTTCATTGAATTGAATTTCGTGAAAAGTTGAATTTGGTAGCCACCTCTGGTCTGGAGCTCCAAAATACTTGAAAAATACCCTCGACTCTGTGCAGAAACGGGCGGTCCGTTTGATAGATTCTCCCATCTTAACGAACGGATTGCAATCTTTAGAGCACAGGCGTCGGTTGGGAATGCTATCCATGTTCTACCGGTATTTCAATGGAAGATGCTCTGAGGAACTAGCGTCATTGATCCCTTCGGCACCGGTGCATAGTCGGGAGACACGCCAAACGCGCGCCCAACATATGTACATGGTTGACATTTGTCACATGAGAACGGGTCGTTTTTTCGACTCGTTCTGGAGCTCAACAGCTCGGCTATGGAACGATTTGCCGGCATCTGTGTTTCCTCCCTCCTACAACATGGGTCTCTTCAAGACAATGTTCATTCCTTCCTCTCCTCAAAAAGACCCTCCACACAGCATCCTCCCAGATGACATAGGCCCTGAGGGAAATTATTTTCCTCAGGGCCTCCTGTGTGGAGTTAATATAAAAAAAAAAAATTAATTCAAAATGACGCCACAAAGTGAATTTGCGATTACTGAAGAAAATAATTATGTTCACCTAGCTCTTTTTTGACCTAGATATTAGGGGCAGAAAAGACTGAACCAATTTCATTAAACCAGAGCTCACCTTTCATGAGTTATTGCATCACTTCCATGACTTGAAAAAAGAGTAGCACATTATCGAATTGTGTTAAAAAGACATTGAGATGAGCAGGTGAGTTTCCAAAATAATAAAAACAGTTGTATGATCCATACTCAGGATTCTCAGGAATCACTATTTTTGTGAAAGATCAACTCAGGTATATTGCTCATAATCCTTCACACAAATTCTTTTAAAATTCTTTAAAAATTCTTACGAAGATTCTATCGAAGATATAAGCGTAAAAATGCTTCTCTGCTACCCATAAGTACATTTATATATAAAAAGTACATTTTTCTAATGATTTAATTATTTTTAACTCGAGTCTTTTACTTTAGTCGACTCTACGAGGCAGCGAGAAATGTTAGAATGTCAAATGTAACGCCATTTTACATGAGGCAGAGAGTTTGTGTCGTGTTTTGATCGAATGTCATCGTATATACAGGATATAACAGCACGTACCCGAAAGCTTTTAATCAGCGATTCGTGAACGTATTTGAAGTAAAAAATGTAGATATCATTTAGCTGTCCGATGATTTTTTTTTCAATCAAAAACAAAAAAAATCAATTTCAATCACACGCCGCTAACGATACTCTTCGGATACATACTATTATACCCTGGATATGTAGTGTGATTTCAGTAAACTCTGGATTGATAGTTCGCAGGTTTACTACGAACATAAAACAAGTTTTTATGTTCCGTGTAATTTATGACACGAACATGTTCATACTGGAAAACAGATAATGCTTCTACAAATTGTGACATTCTTAAATAGATACTAATTATAATGATACAATTCCACCTATCTAAATTCTTCCAAACATGGGTATTTTCCGAATCATCTCATCGTAAATACACATTAATCAAGTCATTAATTTATTAACTGCGACAACAGGTTGATTCAACAAAATTAACACGATATTACAAAATGTAATTTAACGAAAAATATTGGCTATAAAACTTGCAGACCCTTTTTTGTCGGGGTTTTTGAAATTTATTGAATACGCAGTCAATTAAAATTTGTGATTTTCACACGTTTTGGACATTGGGTTGGCATTTTTTGACATCTCTGGCGCCAAATGAGGAATAATGATTATGGATGATTATCATTTCGGCAAGCTTTTTTTGTCGTTGCAGTAATCGAGCCGCGCCATCGATTGATACATAACATTTAATTTTAATGCTTTTTAATTTTTATTTGAATTTAGAAATACTTACCAAATAATTGATCTTGTGATTTTTGTATTTATCTATGCAAATATCTAATTATCAAGCCAAACACTCCTTGTGTTTGGTTTTTAAATTAGAATATGCATTGTTCCTATCGGGATGTCATTTATCCGGTTCCTACTTCTCCCTAACCAGATCACCTTGCTGGAAAAGTATTTGAAATTTGGAACGATTGCAAGAAAGATAGCAAATTAGAGTGCAATTGTTTTTGAAAAACAGAAGAAAAATTAGGACTATCTTAGTAGCAAGTTGTTGTGTTTTTCAAGTACATAATCTCGTTTTTGAACAAACAAGAAGGGATTTGACCATCTCAAAAGTATGCAATATCGTTTTGTACTTATTCGTTTTATTGTGGCGATAATTACCCCGAGGGATCACGGTGGAATTATATAACTATATTGTGATTGTGTTGTTATTTATTTATTTATTAGCAAAAACAGCATTACATCAATATATTGCAAAAATGGTTGTACAAGATACATAATCATTACGTTTACAGTTAAAACATTTATTTAATAAGTGCTATTTCACGCTTAAAATCATTAATTAACCTAGTAAGTCTTCCCAGGGTCATCACCATTGCATGCTTCTTCGCAAAGATGCAGTGGTAAGTGATTGGTTATCATTTTTCCTTGAAACCCTAGTTTTTCCTACGTATTACCACCCAATTCCAGCAAATTCCATTTCGTCTCGCTTCATTTTTAGTATTTACAGTCCGCTTCCAAGTGCATCTGAAACTGTAATTCGTAAGCAGTTTCGATTGCAACACCTTACTTCACAACAGCTATTCACACTCAGCTTAATATTTTTTACAGATCATGATCGAAACTAGAGATGAAACGGATATCCGGTAAATATCCGGTATCCGGCCTAAATTTAAAATCCGGCCGGATACCGGATAATGTTAAATAACAGAGTATTAGAATAAAATGCAATATTTTGATTTTTGACGTGTAACTTGTTAGTAAACTGTAGGAGTAAATTATTAGTAATCTAATTTTAAAAGTATATAACGATATTAAAATGTTTTTTCTTTGTAACAACATGATATATTATCGAATCAAATCGATAAAACATCGTGAAATGGATGTTTTATTAAGAAGACAAGTCATTTTTTCGTGAAGGCCAAAATTGATTTCTCTTCGTGTATTGAACTTTACACCAGTTACACGTTTCACCTATATAATAGTTATATCTAACCATAAAATTCAAAAGATATATCGTTCGTTCAGCGATAAATTCCATTAAGCAATTAAAAACAGAAGAAAATAGTATGTTATTTTTGTTTTGTCCTGCCTTTTTTCCTTCCCACCACGAGAAATTTTAACATTACATAACGAACAAATAGCAAATTTTTGATCGTCATTTTTTATATCAAAATATTTCCAAAAAGGCGATCTTTTTTTCGAAAACATTTTTCTTCGGTAACTGAATCTCTTTGAATTAACACTAATAAAATCACCTCAAACTACAAAAGCACGTTTTTTCGTAACGAAAGGGCCCGAACTCACCCGAGTCCACCCGATCGTTCGTGCAGTTTGCTCGTGTAACGAATCGCCAATCGGCTATGTTCATCCGGATATCCGGCTGCCGGATATCCGGCTTCAAGGTTGGCCGGATATCCGGTATCCGGCAAAACAACTATCCGTTTCAACTCTAATCGAAACATATTTTACTGGGGCGTCCATACGTCTTGAATGTCGTATATTATCCGAAAACTCAATTCTCAGTCGATTCGTCTACCTGTTCAAACCAACTAACTCTCAACTAAGAGATTTTAATCTTCTTCAAACTTCGCAAATCTTAATCTTATTCGTTATTCTTACGCTGAGCCTGCATTATTTTCGAACCTCCTTTTACGTTAATGATTAAGCACAAATGCCTCAGGGAGATATGTAAGCAAATGAAAATTTCTAGAGAATTCACTCTAATTTGGTCCATGTCCCTCCATCATATTATATCAACGTTGATAATATCTAATGTTTCAAAATTTTGCTAATAAAATTTCTTTGAAAAACAACATGCAAAATGACTTCCACATAACATAAAACATATCCTCATTCCCAGTAGTGCCGGTAGTAAAGCCTGCAAAATAAACAAATAATATTTATTAAGAATATCAATACAGCAAAATATTGCATGCGTCAGATATTATTAATATATTCCTTACTTTACAAATAGTACTAATGAAAGCCATAGTTGTCCGATTGAACCTACTTAATTAATACAATTCGTACTAACAATGATCATTATTGTCGGAAATGGACAATAATTACGCACCCGAAGGTCGTACGAGCGGATTTTTTTTATTATCAAATTAGTGGACGTTTTAAGTATCCATAAATATATTGATGTGGAGACAAAGGGGAATTAACATTTGGTTTTTTGCAAAATCATGATTTTATTTTATTACGTTATTTGTGGGGAAATTTCAGTGACGTGCAGCGACTTTTTTTTATAGATTTCACTGATTTTGCAGAATATTTTTTCGAATTGAATGAATATAAAAAGCCTTCAAAATAAACGGGTGCCATTTAAAAAGTGGTTGTTTTTAAATTCGATGAAAACCGTGCCTATTTAAAAAAAATATTTATGATTTTAGATTTCCACGGCTAAAAGCATTTTTGTTATTTATTTTTGAGGTGTAATGCCGTGTTGCGCTACCTTCTTCTTTAGCCACAGTGTCCATCATCAGAGCAGATGTGATGGACACTGTAACGCTGTCCGAAACGTTGACTAAAGAAGGAGGTAGCGCAACACGGCAGTTTACCCCAAAAATAAATAACAAAAAAAATATTATTACGTTTATATTGTTCTTTAAATTTCTGGCATGTTTTCAATTTTGGTATCGTTTAAATTAATGACACTTTGACCCACGAAAGTGGAGGAAAAGACGCCCTCGAAATATGGTGCCGGGGAAAAATGTTCATGACAGCCAAACGCAAAATGTATCGTTTTTGCGTTTGTTGTCTGGAATTCTTCACAATAGGCTTTCAATTCAACCTACAACATATTTGAAGTTACTTTAAAGACGTTGCTCGCCAAACTGAGGACTCTAACTTAGTGAAACTCAGCACAGAACCGCGAGGAGTGGAGGAGCCTTATCCACCATAGAAATTGGAGTAGGAGTCACGATCCTCAGCGATGAGGAACGGACTTAAGAAGGAGAAGAAATTTATAAATCAATTATAATTAACTATTTATAGAATATTATTGTGTGTTAATTATTCCCAACCTACCTGCTTAGTAGAATAATAACCTCTGCTCAGGCGTAACGAATAATAAATAATTACTTTTTACAACATAACATAATGATAAGTTAGGTTGGTTGTATATTTTAATGGTTAAATTATGTAAAATTACCGTGGGAGTAACTTTATGCAAGAAGAGTACACCTGAATATATCATTATAATAAATAAAATCTAATTTATGGGTTGTTAGAGTGTTCTTTTGGATACCTAGAAATGTTCACATTTCTTAAAAATAATAATAATCACAGGGTACCGGAACTCGAACCTAGCATCAATCCCTGTACAGTAAACTGTATTACCAGTGATATAAAAGGAACATCTATCTATATACAAAATACATATAAAAATCAAAATATACTTGGGGGTATATGAGTTCGGAAGTCTTTATGTATTGCTATATTAAGCATGTGAAATGTCTGAAGCTTTCAAAATACCTCCTTTCGGTCCTGGCTAAGGTTTCTGGATTATTACAACCACATGACATTACATATGAAAAGTTTTTTTTAATCATTACTAATTTTTTACAAAACTATCAAAAATGTCACAATTTGAGAATGACATTTTGCAAACCATCGATTGTTAATTCAAAATTCAATTTTCGAAACTCTTTCAATTTATTTTATTTTATTTTATTTTATTTATTGTATCTTTACATTGCAGGTAAAAATGTTTACAAAACAATTTGCAACCTCACTAGGACAAGCCTGTGTTGAGGTTAACAATTCTACAATTAACAAAATAACACAAAATTATACAGATATTGAAAGAACAATATTGTTGCATTTCTTACAGGTTGAGATTAAATCTAAACTGCTGGCGCTAGGTAGTACATTCATGTAAACATGTAGACTTTTGTAGGGTGACCATTTTTTTGAGGACTGATTTAAAGTAAAAAATAAAAGTTTTTTTTTTTTTGTTTTAACGATGAAGTGGTAAATAATAAATATATGTATATAATATAATATGCTTTAAATTTCACAGAAGAATGCTAATACTAATTTGGCTTATTATTACTATAAACATAATCATTTAGCTAATAATTTAGAAAGGACAAAGTTGAAAAAATCAATTGGCAATCCTCGGCTAACATAAATAATTTGACAATCTTTTTAAAAGTGCTCAAGGAATTAGATGACTTGATATTTTCTGGAAGGCTGTTAAAAATGAGCGGAGCCTGATAATGAAATTAATTAAATGAAATTAATTTAATTAATTAATTTAATGAAATTAATTGAAATACTCGCCTATTACTTTGAATCGAATCAAGAACTATAGATATTTTAAATAGGTGCCAAATTTGATGGATTGTTCTTATAATATACAAAAATGAATATTTGTAATATACTTATGAAAAATGAGAATTTGAATAAAAAAATTGTGGTAGGTGGCACGCGAGCTGTTTGAAAACTGAATGTGCTGCGATTGAATATGTGGAGAGGGAAGACGGGGAAGGTGGAAGGGGAACGCTAGAGGGGAAGGGGACGCGGGAAGTAACGGGGACGCACGGGAAAGAACGTGCAGGTAGAAACAATTTATTTCTTTGAATTGACATTGCAACGCACGCTGGCAACCAGCTAGTTCCACCAGTTAGTAATTAACCAGTAAATAATTATAATTCAACCAGTTGATAATTATGAAAATATTACATAATTTTTTGTCATTAAAATCGTACAATAGGTAACGGCACATCACTGCTCGGAAAGTTCTACCGTATTACAGAAAGATAGGTTACAGCTGAGCTTACAGCGGTAGAACGATAATGTGAGAGTGTGTGTTAACATAAAATATTTTTACGACAAGGTAAACGCAACTTTTTCTACCCGGTATCACTGTTTTTATGAAAAAGATAAGTCACATTGAGTTATTAAGCTCCGTTACCAGGAGAACAGAAAGCCCATTAGATGTATTGAACTCACTGACATGTATTGTTATTTTATTAGTTATTGATTAGCGATAAGCTCTGCTCCTCGTGAATATACATTTCAATGTTTGGTATGTTTTTAGGTTTTCACGGCCAAAAAGTATTTTTGTTATTGTTTTTGGGGTGTTATGCCGTGTTTCGCTACCTCCTTCTTTAGCCGACGTTTCGGACATTTACTCATCTGCCCTGATGATGGACACTGTAACGCTGTCCGAAACGTTGGCTAAAGAAGGAGGTAGCGACACGGCATAACACCCCAAAAACAATAACAACAAAAAAAAATTTCAATGTTTGGTTCAAATTATTTTGATAAAAATTAGACACGAAAAAAATTAGAGTTTGACGAAAATCATCATTACTATTTAGTTGAATCTTTGTATAAGCAGTAAAAACATACAAATGGTGAGTTCTGAAGTCATGAAATTCACACAGGTTTATCCATCTGGAATCCAATGGTCAACAGCTATCGGCAAATACGGGAAATCGGCATATATAGAAAATTTTGAGGGAGGCTTGTTAAGAACGCCAAAAGACTGATGAATAATCGGAAGAAGAGCTAAATGAAAATATGAAAGAGAACAAGACACAGAAAAATAGAAAATATAATGGTCGCAACTGGGACTCGAACCCATTTCAGCCATTGCCACCTTCCGTCAAACCGTCATAACTGTCAATCTTATATTTTCAAATTTTAGAATTAACAATATTATCTACGACTAATTTTTCCGTAATATAGGCAACTACCATTTTCTTTGGAAACAATCATTCTACGAACCGGTTTGTAATCTAGATAGCGTCTCGGATAAATATATCCGATTTTATTATTTGATAAATTACATTGAGGGGGTATTTCACCATCCTCCTCACAGCTTATCCATACACATAACGAATATGTATTTATTTATTTAAAATTTACGGCACAGTGCCATTTGCAAGCGTGTGTCATATTAATAAATAAACAAATAAATACTCGCAACCGGTAAAAAACTCGGCTAACTTATCCTACATGTAGCCATTATTCACTGTTCAAGTGCCGAATAGTAAACTCGGACTTTTTAAATAAATAAATCCTGTATAATTAATCTAAAATGTATGTCACCAAATGAATAATCTATGGGGAGGATGGGGAAATGCCCCCTTCAAAAGTTATAAAAAGAGAGTTGTTCTTATAAAAAATTGAAGAAGCAGAGCTTTATATAACAGAATATGTAAGAGAATAACTATCGCAGAACAGTGAAAAGTCATTCGAATTTTCTAAAATGAGTTTCAATTTTGAAAATGACAACTAAAATAATTTTCTGTTAGAAATATCATATTATATGTTGGAACTTTATCCGCTTTTCTGAATTCTCCACACAATCAGTTCCGGTTTTGAGCAATTTTGAGTTCAAACCAGAGTTACGCAGGACGCACAAACAAACAAAATTAATATCTTTGATGGTAGATGAGGTGATTTGATACACCAGTGTAAATATTTAAACATCGATCTTTTTCTCGAAGTTCAAACGTCAAAAAAATTTGCGGGATTCACATTTCCCTAATTTACCCCACAAGTCTTATTATTGGTTTATTGTCATAATACAATAATTCACCGATAAGGTTTCAATCCTCACAATGACGACTGCGGTACATCGTATCGGTTGGAATGTCTTCACAGAATCGGCCGGTTGCTAGGAACGAGGCTCCCAATGTTCACGATATTTATTATTATTTAGCCGTGGAGGCTTGCCGGTGGTAGGTTCGTTACGACCTCTCCCTCTTGCTGGTAAAAGGAGGGTGTGACGGAGGGAGAGGTTGCGGCAAGGCTCTCGGCGGCAGGACGAGTCGGAGGAGCGCAGAGTGGACGACCTTGAGAATTGGTCGCCACTTCAACGGAAAATCTAAGCATAACATGCAAATAGATGAAAATAACAACATCTTCCATTTTCGAAAATTTGTCTTAATGATAACGATTTTATTCGGCATAAAATTTTCATGTAATGTAATTGTATCTACCAGAATTTCATAATTTCAACTCCGACACATTATTCCACATTACGTTGTTCAACTACATCAGATTTGGTGACCATTAATGATCAGCGCCATTTTGAATTTTTGACGTTTGCACGGTCCCTTCAAAAACTGATTCTCGGTCCGTTTTAGCTTTTGATCAAATTGTCGTCACCTATCAAGTATAACAGTCATGTTGTTATGCCTGTTAGCTGATAATCTATTTATACAAAAATGTATGTTTCTTTGTTTGTCCCTTATGCGTTCCTAAAGCATTCATCCGATCACGATGAAACTTTGGGGATTTGATGTGCGCTGATATCCCTGAGATAGTTTCTATATATATGAACTGGTGAGCTCTGGCGTTATGAAATTTGTACAAAAAATTTGCAATAGGAGGCGCGCGAGTTGTTTGAAAATTGGGTGTATTTCATATAGTTTGGCGGCAGGGAGGGGAGGGGAAGGGGGGGCGAAAGGGGAATGAGAATGGGGACGAATGGGAAAGGACACGCAGGGATAAACCATTTCTTTATTTAAATGACATTGCAACGCATGCCGGGAACTCGATAGTTATTTAATAAAAGCTGAAACTCACCGATAATGCGTACTGTGATAAAAAATTATTAAAAAATGTACATTACACATTAAATATATTATTATTTAAGGTGAAACACGGTCGCCAAGAAATTTTAATAATCTGTATGTTATCAAACTGTTGCTGTCACTGTATAGTATACTGAGCAAAGGGGACAACTGCATTTCACTCTGAAATTAGCAGCATCTCACTAAATAAAGTCTTAAAAATCGAGGTTTTGTATTCCCCATTTTTGTCCTCCAAAACTTATTAAAAGAAAATATTCTATGTCTGTATGTTTTGCTTTTTTAAAAAATGCATTGTTTAGTTTGTTTACTGTTTGTTGAAGGCCATCAAATCAGGCAATTTAATGATTTTCGGAGGGTCCTAACTCCTATGAGAAGTAATTTATCAAAAAAAAAACAGAAAACGTACCGACACGCTAGTGATCGATAATTACATTATATTTAAACATATTTGCAAAAGTGTCATAATCCAGAGAGGAAATTGGGGAATAAGTTCGTATGGACTAAACGCCGCCCGGTTTCCTATTAACACTTCGATTTTCCACACGGAAAAAAGAGCTGTGCAAGTTTCGTGAAACCAGAACTCGCCGTTCTAGTATTTTTGTTTTATCAAATTTGGTATTTTAAGAGGTTTTTAATGTTTAATGCTATTTTCATACCTTACGTAACCTAATCTAATCTGCATTTCAAAAGAATTTTCTGAAACAGCAAATCTAGAATTAGATCGATTTCGTCGCAAAAAGCATGCAGTAAAGCTGTCCATAAATCAGTCTTTCTACACCGCTCTTACAATCGACAATAAATTTCAGTAATAAATATAAGAACAATTTATTATGTTCAAATTTATGTGGAAAAGACAACTAAATCGCACATTTCATAACCCAAATTTGAAAATCTCCATGCCATAGTGGTTATCACAGTTGACTCTGGGTCATGAGGTCAAGGGTCGATTCCTGCTGCAGCTCAAAATATTACATTAAAAATTCTTACAATTTATATTCACTGAATTCTTATGCACATATTAATTCGGCCAACTAACTCTGCGAGGTTACTAGGCAATGTGTTTTTTAAATCTATTTATGTATCAACGTTCTGCGTATCTAGCACGATCGACCGATAAAAATTTTATCGATAATATCGGTAACTTGTCATCATTCCCGATATGACTGCAGATCGCCAAAGAACAAACAACAACTCACAACTACTGGGTGTTCTTAATTTATTTAACGTGGACTGTTGTTTGCACGTCGTGCTCGGGAAAGATGACTGGTTATCGATAAAAACCCTTTTCGAACAACAATAATACACATATATATAAACAATTTTGTACGGAATATACATTTTTTAATCTTATTTCATCCGCCATGCCAGGGATGTCCCTGTGTTATGGCGGGTGTATACCATGGTGGATTTTTATGGAGATAATTTACGTAGAATAAGTGCATGATGCACGGAAAAACAAGCAATAAATTTTAATTTATAAATAATAAAAAAACGAAACTAATCTTCTGTATAATTAAAGGGCAAGCAATGTTCGCATGTGTTTGTCCTGTGTACCCAAAAATTACTCGACTGATTTTGCTGAAGAGTTCAGCAAGTGGTTTGAATGTTAGAAGTCGGGAACCCCATCAGATTTCGAAAAAAATGCGTAAAACCCGTACAACTTCAGCCGGAGGACTTCAGCTAGTTTCGTATAAAGTTAGCAAAAGATAAATGAAAAAAATTCTTTGGGGGCATACATTAATTATGTGAGCTTTTATTTTCAATTGAGACTCCTCCTCCACCTTAGTGAGATTGAGTGGGGACCCCCCCCCCCCCCTTCACCTCTCACCGCTTTTATCAATTGTCGACATTGTTTCTATCATTTTTTTTTCTTTTAAAAACTCAGAACCATTTTCTTTTACTTCTTTTCTAATCGAATATGTTTTTCAACCCCACCCCCCACCCTCTCATTTTGAGCTCACATAATTAATGTATGCCCCCTTTATAAGAGATTTATGACTGTAGAAAGAGATGTACAAATTTTTTCAGGTTTTTCGAAACCTGGAAATGATTCTCTTTCTTTCGATTATTTTCGAATAATAAATAGCTAAAAATCTTCGATACCTCAATTATTTTACAAAAAAATTGCCGATAGTGTATTAATCGTCGGTACGGTTAAGATATGGCTCTACAAATGTTGCAAGAAACATTGAAATCGACGTTTTGGGAAAAGAACCTAGAACCCGATAGAAGATTTGGAAATTGAGACGTGATGGTTTCCTGAAATTTATTGCGTTTTATCTCTCCCGGACAGAGTGGCCCTACTCAAAATTCACTGGGGAAATTCGATCTCGGTATTGCCATTTTCAAAGGGGTTGCCACAATACGGCATAGATAAATTTTCCATTTCACGGCGGCATAAAACCGCACGAAATGGATTGTATAGGCTCATTATCACGCAATAAGACGGCGAGAGAGAGAGAAAAGAGTGAAAAAAAACTAGACTGAGAGAAACACTTGAAAATGCTGAAAGAATTTATCGGTTAAGCCGCCGCTACCCGAATTTCTACCGATTTATTGCATATCTCCCTTCAACATTTGAAGTTTTTAATCTCTTGAAAAATGTATGTTATTTTTTAAGATAATATCTATGCAATCCTCACGCCGAAACGTAAATTATATGAAATTGCCTCGATAGAAAAAAATCGCAAAGTATGCACCGAAATTTTTTATTTTCAAGCCTGTCGCTATTATTTAACAAGTTATATGTATGAAAATATTCACGGTGTTTCTTTAAACGTTGTTTTAGACAACCCCCACGAGATTTTTTGCTCTATTCTAAACGAGTCGTGTTTTATTAAACATTTTCACAATTTTCGCTTCTATTTTATCGTTTGAAATATTAGCGCGGTCCCTCCAATATTCGTAATTAGATATCTCTCCATCTTTTTCTTTTCGAGCTCGGATACGGCGCCTTAAGTGATGTCCACACGTAATCGAAATATTCTTTGACGTAGCAAAATCAATGGATTTTTTTAATACGTTTCGATTATCAGGAGGGCTAATAATACGAGTACCTACTTGCATTCAGTCAAATAATTTCTTTTTTAAATGTTTTGTGTTTGTTTGAGTTTAAAAAAAAAATGTGCCCTTGAACAACCCCGTTTTAAAACAACTTTTTTGATATTGTTTGTTATAAAAGTTACAGTGATTATTTCGATTTGATTTGACGATTTCTAAATGAATCTCTCAATTATACCTATCTCTAATCAATATTGTAGGTTAGTTTGTTTGTCTGAAGTAGCGAAAGCTCTTGAAAATTTCTCGTGATTTGATTATTTTAAAAAAAACTCACGAGGTAAATAAGCTAAAAATATTTTTTTGACCTAAATTCCATATAAAAAACCTGTGTATATTTCACGACGCCAGTCCTCATCGTTTGAGATTTTTTCCTATTTATAAGATTTAATACGCGTAAACACGCATCTAGCGATTGCGTGAACAAAATACTGCAGGTAATAATAATTATTATTGAATATTTCATTCTCAGTTCGATGAAACCTGAAAAACAATGATGTTTGTCAGTGACGCCATTGTCTGGTGCGAGGCTTACCTTGAATTGAAGATTTCCTCTGCATACTTGCATAAATTACTACAAAAAAACACCGGAAGAATTGTTTGTGAGGTACATATTACTTACACTCAAAACTTTATTTATCTCGATTATTTGATAATGGGTTAAAAATCAATGTTAAAGGCAGTTTTATAACCGCCTACCGAACCAAAAAAATTCATTATAATTTTCGATTCCATAAAATTTGAACTGAGACAAAAGTTTGTATAAAATGATAAAATATTTTGAGAGAAACGTGTTTTAATTTCAATAATTTTAGTATTTTCATCAATTGAAAATTTTAAAATTATAGATCAAACAATAAAACATTTCAGCAAATGCTGACTTTGGGGGTGCTGTGAAAACGGTTAGTGCACGTTGAGGATACAGGATCCGTAAATTCAAAATTTCCACAGGGCCCTAAACTCGGAGGGGGCCCCGGGTAGATGCCAATTCATTACACTGCCAATTGGATCGTCTTAAACCATAGTGAACTAACTCACTTTTTGAGGTTTCTGACTTAGAGCTTGAAATAAGGACTGCAAATCATAATCCAGCTCTGCCAGAGAATCAATCAGAGAAATACTGTCTTGACATAAATCATAGATAGTTTTTCTCTGATTGGTTCTTCTTTCTAGCAGAGCTAGATTATGATTTGGAGCTCTCAATTCAAGCTCAAAAATTGCAAAGTGTGTTAATTCACTATGGTTTAAGACGATCAAATTGAAGACACAAGACTTAGAAAAAAATAATTCACAGTGCCGGCTAGTGGCCGAGTGACTAGCCGGTTAAGCTGATATGTTTAAAGGTTCCGTTTTAAACTAAAAGATTTTCGTTTTAGAAAATACTTAAAGATTTCCATTAAAATGTTGTTGAAATACTGGCTTTATTAGTTGGTCCTCCGACCTGAAAAAAAATCGCCCGATGCGCTTTTTCTGTTTCTTTATTTATATTTTACTTCCTTCTCCTGTAAAACGTAGGTAACTACCCCAATTGGGGACACTATGTAAAAAAATCCCTTGTAAAGAGAGAGAGAGAGAGGAGGTTTGCTAACCGCCTTTCGACTCTTAGATCCGACCCTGTTTGGCAGCTAAATTGATATTTTTAAGTTCTTTAAGCTCGCACTGAAAATATTTTGCGAGCTGAAACATAGTTGAGTTCCTCAAAATTCCAGGCTGATAAATCTGTACTAATTTTTATGAAGCCAGCAGAACTAATACTTCGAGAGTTTTCACTAGTTAAAACTGATATTCAGCTTAAAAGTTGAGATTTATTTTGAATTACGCTCGAACACAAACCAAAATAATATTTTTATCAATAAGTTCTTTTTTCAAATAAATCTCTTTTCTGGCTCAGGTGACAAAACATGTTGACAATTTGGTTCGAAAACGCCAACGAGAAGTTAGTGTGCTCAGCAAAATTAAATAACGCAGAATTAGATAATTACGATATTCGCATAGGTCGATTGTGGATGTTTTATTTAGGTCGATATTTCCATCTGTACCGAGCCGACAGTTGGCTGATTATAAATAACAAATAAATAGATTCCGTTGGCAAAAAAATTACACCAATCACACCGTAATTAGTGGGTGGCGATGGATCGCATTTCAAAAACTGGTTTTGGTTTAATGTGGAAAAAATGTGATGATTTTGGAATTCCACGTACTGTTTATTTCTGTAAGATTCGTTTTAGAATCGAACTTGCTTAGAAATAACTTGTTTTTACAGAATTACGAGAATAAAATGTTATTTTAGGATTTCTTGCCCTGTCGATGATTTTCGCTGCAAGAAAAAGATTTGAATCGAAAATGCTTAGTTATGGAAATTATTTAAAATAAAGTAATTTTATAATCTCTCATTCTGATCGATTGTTTCTTTCTAACCGTAAGAATCGATTTAGAATCGAACACGCTTAGAAATAGCATTTTTTTTACAGAAAATAGTAGAATTTCGATAAATTAAATCTGGTTATTTTAGAATTTTTGAGTTCGAGTTCGAGTCGATTGTTTTTTTGCTGTTAGAATCGAATAAGCTTAGAAATAATATTTTTTGAGCATTTTGGAATGACTAATGGAATGAATGTGACTCTAATGGAAAAGGTAAAGAAATATTTACCAAATTTAATTTAAGCTTTTAAAAGGTTTTAGTAAAAAAAATAACACCAGAGAATATCCTAATGGCTGAACAGGTTAGGTACTTGGGAACTAGGGAATTCTAAAGGTAAAGGGAGTTAGAATTTTAAAATAATGTTATTTCGCAGAACCGTAGTGGCTAACACTTAATGGAGGAGTTATGGAAAAATTATTACTAAAAAAACCAAACCATCTTAAGATAAACTCATGGATTCTCCATTTTTATTAGGCTTTCGGGTATTATTTGAAAAATAAATAAAGCTGTCTTTTTACATTGCATGTCAGTAAACTTAAAGCAATTGTGTTGCTGAATTTATTACTCGTTGAATATTGAATACATTTTCCAGATAGCAATCGGAAAATTCACCTTTGTAAGCAAAATAAAAGTTGAGGCAAACATCCTCCACAATCGAATCAATATTGGATACAAGGCCTGAGATAAATAACTCTGGGCATATATTTACTTATTTGCCCATTCAGCGATATGATAAGTGAGCTCGCTATAAGAGGATCACATGTTTCATTAGCAATCAAAGTGAGCTCCGCTGCTTGCAAATCTGCAAGCGATTGTATCCCCAGACTCTGGCATAAAATGTCATTCTGTGTCATATTAAATGCACTTTGACGTTTTCTGCTCAGGAAATTAGAAAACTCTTACCTATAGGAAGGAGATTCGTTTCCCTGTTGCGAAGAATTGAATCCAATTTGAATGATTAAACGTCAATACAATGGCACAGAACCATGACACCAACTTCACTAAAAACCACAATCACTCACTTTTTTCATTTGACACTCGGATCTCACTTACCTGACTCACTTCCCGAGCACTTCAAGTAATCATGTCGATGCACCACTGTTACCCAAAACTAAATGCAACACTTTAATGGACGTTTTGTAACGTTAACTGCGGTAATATTTATTTATAAATACGTTTTTCCGAGGTACTTCCACACGGTACGGCCGATGATTCCGTGTTAAATTTACAACAGAGGGACTTGCAATCCGGTGCCAGCGTCCATTTCCAAACAAAAGGCGGGAACCAGCAACATACGTGCGTCCCTCTCGTACAAACGATGAATGCGAGACATAACCTCAAAATGTACGCTAGGTACTCTCCGGCAGGAACAGGTATGTTTGCCTTTTACCTGCTACGTGGGTTCGGCGGAAACCGCCGAGCAGCGGCGAAGACACCCGAGCGCCTGCTATACTAAACAACTTCTACTTACCTATACAGGTATATCTGCTACATAGAATCACGCTAGCTTCGTACTGTGGCCTGTGGCATGCTTCAACTGGATTCATATTGGAAAATGATCATTTGACTTCATGCAGCTTATAACGGCTACAGACAATGACAAACTTAGATGGGAAAGAGACTGTTTATAAAAAGAGAAATTGGCAGGTTTATACTCGACAATGCACCAAAGTGACACCAATTGCGAAAACGGAAATATAAATAATAATACGAGAGTTCTATGACTTCACAATAAAAAAACTCGCGTTCCTCTTTGTAAATTCAACTGACACGACGTAATTTTTAAAAATAATTTCTGCGTATTACAGATGGGACTCGACTGTGGATATTTACAAAAAAATAAACGTAGATATCACAAATAACAATAGTAAAAAAACCTTACGATAGTTGTCATTAAAAAATGGCGAACAAAGTACACGCAAAAATTATCCAATTTTATGATTATTTTATTTAGTTTTCATCAATCAAGAGTCCCAACTGTCCGAAGCTCCTTGGGAATATGGCATCCCTAAGGTGCGTGAAGAGGCTAAAGGGAGTTGAGGGAGATAGGGTAGGGGTAGGTTGACAAAAATCTGGTTAAAAGGATCTGGTAAAACAAAATTACGCTTATGTTAATGCCATTTCAAGCAACGCGCAATATTTTAATTTTTAATTGTCTTGTGATTGGGGCAATACTGAGAATATCTAACACTCTGGAACGTACCTCAAATAAACTTTATTTTTATATTTTTAATCATACATGAAATAACTAATCAATTGATCAAATTTATTTTCGCACGCCAGAATTTAAACTCACAAATTCTGGATCCGATGACGGGGTTGGTCGGCTACAGTTAGTAGCTGAATGGTCAAATACGTCGTCTTCCCACCCAGGAGTCGGAGATTCAATTATTTTGCTAGATAAGTCCTCCATCATTGTGCAAGCAATATTCACCGCTTATAAATAATTGGGTTACTAGAAGTATTTCAAAATTTGTCATGTTATTCGTAATCCGAAAACGTTTGTCTTTCAAAAAATATGTATCTATGTTTGTATGAAATTATTAAAATATCAAAACTCCCAGATATTTCCGACTTGACTTTTATTTTTTAAATTAATTGTATTATAGACAGACCTGATTTACTTAGCCTAATTACCTTCCACATACCAACAAAAACTATTCGAACTAACTAACAATATCAGGTCTTAGTCATTTATATATTCGCTTTTACCTAGATTGCATCCAGTTGGCAACTCTTTCTCATAAGTAGTAGATGTGTTCAACTGCATGGAATATATTTTTAAGATGGCTATAATAACACACTTCAATAATATTAATGAATGTTAGCATAATATAATTCTTCTGCGTGGATCTATATAATTTAAATAAAATATTTTTCTTCATGATTACGACTCTACAAATTATTATGTACACGTGTTTGTTAAGGCGGCGCTTCCCCGCTCAAAAAGAAGAAGATGGAGAGATATGTATTTACGAATGATGGAGAGAGCGCGCTAATATTTTAAATGATAAAACTGAGCGAAAATTGTGACAATGCTTAATAAAACATGACTCGTTTAAAATAGAGCAAACATTTCGTGGAAGGCATCTGAAGTATCATTTAAAGAAACATTGTGAATTTTTTCACAAATATAACTTGTAAAATAATAGAAATAGACTTGTTTTTAATAATTTTCGGAGCATACTTTGCGATTTTTTTTCTATCGAGGGAATTTCATATAATTTGCGTTTCGGCGTGGAACGTTTCTAGATATTATCTTAAAAATAACATATATTTTTTTAAGAGCTTAAAAACTTCAAATGTTTGAGGGAGATATATAAGAAATCGGTAGAAATTCGGGTAGCGGCGGCTAGCCCGTATATTACAATATAAATAAATATTTTTATTAATGTTGGAGTGAGTTCGTGAGTTATTTGTAAGGATGAAAAGAAAAGGCTTTCCTCATAGGTACATTGATATCCTAACGCTTCAGTTTTAATTTACCTATCCCACCGGAAAGACTTATTGACAGGTTGGTTCCACAGCAGGGAGAAAAAGCAATCTATGCTGACGTTGCCTTGTATATATTGTATTCATCTGAAAAATTGTGGCTTTGATCTATGAAACACGAAACCTATGCAACCCGCAGCAGCCGGAAGAAATGGGTGGCAGCGAAGCCTCCCTTCAGAGCTGCATAAAGCGAAAAGAGGTTTATCGAGGTCGATGTAAATAGCATGGCTTTCAAGTGTTTATGAATATTATATTGAAAGACACAACATTGTCGGTAGCTTTATGACGACGATTTTACAGGAAATTTAAAAGATTGCATTTTATATTTAAAAACTGTCAATTCCCTAAAAAAAAGTCGGAATCGTAACGACCTAAGTGCAGAAGGCGTGTACAAAAATATGCGACGCTCGGCCCTAGCGTATTTATTAGACGGCGCTTTGGTCGAATTTGTCTTTACACATACTCTAAAATAAAGTGGGGGTCTTTACGGCGTAAGTGGAGAAGTCATGTACGGTCGAATTCGCCCTAGCAGATCTATAAAATTGATCTTTCTGCGTGGTTTATTTTAATTTAGTCCAATTACAGTATAACTAAAATCTTGGATGTTTCTAAAGGAATACCTACCTCGGGAAGTTACTAATTCATCATCTAGAAAAATAAAATCCGGTACATACCCTTAAATTTATTGTTGAAAACTTGTTTTTAAAATGTTCACACCATTTTACGTTAAATATTTTAATGGTAAGGAACTGTTTTTATTAATCTTAAATACAAATAACTTACATCCATGGGTATCGGTCTGAAAAAATAGATATTAGATTTGAAAATTCATCGGAATTAAATAAAATGTGAGCCCCGAACAAATAACTTACATCCATTACGAAAGTTTTGTGCCGCTTATAGAAATAAGAAATTGTGCCGCTTATAGAAATAAGTAGATGAACATCGTATTTAAGTTTTCCAGCATTCTTTCTCGTCTAATCTTGTGTAATAGATGCTCTTACTATCGCCCTGCTGTAAGACTACGTTCAGAATCGAGACGTTACTTAGACATTAGCCGTGTTTAATGACCAGATCTGGTAGCCAAGTATTTCCCAATCTTCCTCTGCACATCTTCTTCCCGTCGCCACAACATTCAGCCTTTCACAACACACCCCAAATTGGGGATTACATAGAACCGCAGACTTCGACAGTTGGAACTCTTGTATGGAAATGGTATAAAAACTTTTTATCGTTACTTTTTCCTTTACTCGGGTAATCAATAAGCAATCAAATTAATCGTCTGCTCTTTTTTTACCCCGTACACTTCGTTCTTATCGTGTTCTTTTCCACTCCGACACTAAAGAGTTACGTTTATATAATACTATCACAGAATTGTATAAGAGAAACGCATTATATCAAATCTACAAAGAATATTTCATCAAAAAATTCATCCCTCAGATAGCATAAGCAATAGATTCAAAACTAATGGCTTAATAGCCATTCCTATTCTTAGAACGACCACGGCTCAACACCACTATTTATATTTAGGTGTGAGATGGTACAATATATTATTATCCAAAAACAAAATAAATGTAACAGAAACAATGAAATATGAACAATTTAAAAATCAAATTAAGTCCCTGAAATTGGATAATGATATATTGTACCCTTAACTAATTAACATATAATAAAAAAAAATGTATTATTGTTATTGTTTTTTTTTTATATCTATGTCAAAAAGTATTTGTATATTTATTTCATTCAAGACATTTAAGTCTTTGATCATTGTATTCACACTTTTCAGAACATTATGTTTTTTTTTATGCATGTAAATACTCCTCCCATAAACACGAGCTCCTAGAGCTCAATTTATGGAGTAGTAGAACCATAAAATTAATTCTTATATACACCTAGGTAATAATATTATAAATGTTATTGTAAAAACAAAAAAATAAATAAATAAAAAATAAATAAATAAATAATACTAGCTTAAGTTCCCGGCGTTGCCAAGGCTACAGAGTTTTGGAAATCAGACGTATTATTTTCCTGTTATTATGAACGTCAAGTGCGCCAAATTTCATCAAGAAGTACCTATCAAAATTCTGCATTAAGGGGTAGGAAAGGGGGATGGGGTGATTTTCGAAATCTCATGTATATACAGACCTTTCTCTTGTTTTCAGAGCAAGTTTACAAAATTTCATCAATCTTGGAATGAAACCAAGATAATAAAACTTTACCTCCCGCCACAGACACTCTTCTTTATATGTGTAGATTTCTGGCTATACTTGTTAGTATTTTATATTTTGTCCACACAATGGAGAGGTTTCTTACAGAAAAATAAATATTTTTCCAATCGGTTATCAAATTCTTATTTCTAATTTATATTCGTTAAATACCTATCTGATACAAAAAAGTTTTAACGTTTACTCAGACGGTTGTGATAATCATTGTAAGGCATATTACCAATTTCGATAAAAAAAATTAGAAATTAGAAGAAAACCGGTAACAAGAGCTGCAATTTCAATGTATGGTGATTTGTAACTCTCCTCGAATAAATCATAAACTCCCGCAAAACTTTTGCGTGAATTTAGTCGTTGGATCGGAGGGCCATTCATAATGTGAGAACGTACGATGCCGATGTATGTACAATGCGAAAGAAAACTATAAAGCCTGTGTCAGACCACGCTACACGCATCAAGCTATACAGATTATGTGTTGTAGTGTCACCCGAAATCTTCCTCTCCCTCTCCTGTCGGAGGGAATCAGATCAATTAGAGAGTTGCCGCGGCAAATAATTTCTTTGGGTGAGATTTGTCACCATTGATCTGGGTCGCATCATTTTCAAATATCGCCTGGCTAACAGATCACGGCATATCATCACCGCCATGCCCACACTTATAACACACCATCTGTCTGATGTGAAAGGTCTGTTTGGGATAAAAGTGATAAATACACGTCACGCTCAAAATACGTTTTGAGCTTATAGAGGAGTCTGACACTACTATAAAAGACGAGGCGAGTACACCCTTAAACATGGGTCTCTTCAATTTTAAAACGTCAAAATAGTTGCACTTTAATATTAGAGTAATTATCTGAGTCTATATTTGATTGTACATTTAAATTAACAAAACACCAACATTCTGTGTAAAATATCTCTAGATTCTTACATCTGCATGTTCATCAACTTCCGCTGTAAACAGCTTACGACATCACCATATTACAATTGAAATAAAATCTAATGACGACAGATAATAATTAAATAATAGGCAACTCCGTAACAAGGAAACGTGCATTGTTTAGCTGAACAATATTTGATTAGTGTTGCATATGAATAAGTGAATGCATATTTGCTCGATGACTAATGTGCAGTTGTGTGCACTATTTGCGAGCTCATTGCATGGTGTCTACATCATTATTTTATTACCGGAAATTAATTTATTACTTTTGCATTTTATTGCATTAAGTCTACTTCGTATTTATTATCCGAATTTCGACCGATTTCTTACATATTTCCCTTAAACATTTAAAGTTTTTAAGCTCTTAAAAAATATAAGTTATTTTTTAAGATAATATCTAGATACGTTCACGCCGAAACGCAAATTATATGAAATTCCCTCGATAGAAAAAAATCGCAAAGTATGCTCCGAAAATTATTAAAAACAAGTCTATTTCTATTATTTTACAAGTTATATTTGTGAAAAAATTCACAATGTTTCTTTAAATGATACTTAAGATACCTTCCACAAGATTTTTGCTCTATTTTAAACGAGTCATGTTTTATTAAGTTTTTTCGTAATTTTCGCTTCAACTTTATCGATTTAAATATTAGCGCGCTCTCTCCAACATTCATAATTACATATCTCTCCATCTTCTTCTTTTCGAGAGCGGTTACGGGGCCTTAACCCCTAGTGTGCCAAGAAATCAAACGAAATTTCCTAGTGAAATCAAACGAAGTTTCCTCAACGCAGTTGCTTCGATTTTATGGTATTTTGAACCTTAAAAATGCTCCTAGTATCCTCAAAATATATTTTTATTGATTGGTTAGGAAATAATGTATCTTATTATCATGCTGGCTTGTCGTTTCGTCACTTGCAAACATGTTTATTTTGTCTATGAAAAAGCGCGTCACAAAATGTCAATAGTCTTAATTACGATCCTGACATGACTTTTTTATTGTGAAAAACACTTATTTAGCTGGAAAATATAATTATTAATTGTTTTTGTGTTTAATTCGTAGAACTCCATTTATTTTTTTTAAGGAAACCTTAACACTTGGTGGGGGAAAACAGATCTCCCACATACTGGAGTGTCTCCTCTCTCTACTTAATTTCTCAACAAATTGATTTAACCGGCAATAAATCAATTTAGATACCTTCAAAAATTGACATTTAGATTCGTATAAATACGTTGTCTCAATGTGGTTCAACCACAGTTTGATAAAATCCGAAACAGCTGTAACAAAAATACTTACTAAAATACTTCCAGACCTTGATAATAACATTATCAAATTTAATTAAAAAAATTAAATTAAAAAAGGGAAATATAATAAACCTCAAGAATATTTCCGTACGCCTTCATTACATCATATATTTTTATGACATTAGTTAGAGAAAATAAAAACATTTCTAAGAATGTAAGTAGCTATCCTGGGGAAACTACATAAGATAACATAATATTTATCTTTATTAAAATAAATACGAGGATTAAATAATGGCTTTATGAATTGCCAATTATGTCCTCTGCGTGCAAACTGTATCTAAATTTCTCTAAATAAACAATAAACAGTCAAAATTTCTCAAGTGACCTCCCAGATAGGTATGATCCTGTGTAATTTCTGCCTGTACCGAGTATACATAAAACAATATATATGTTCATTTTTACACAGCATCGCGTTTATTGGTCAAATGCATGGTATATATAGTTTTTTATTAGTGATCGAATAACCGGTGGATGCAATATTTTAGACATAATTTGTTATGATGGTTTATCCAATCCGTAGTTAGAAGTAAGACTGTAGAAAAATATTATAGATTTACAGCGTCTTTGAGGTGTTTTTCACAAAAACGGCGCTATACAAATTATCCAAATATTATTGCATTTTATTGTTCTCTAGACTTTATGTCCGGGTTAAATCTTCCCCACAGGAAAAATTTAACCCTTCCACACACTTTTCCACAAATGATCATCTAGTCAATCCACGCAATGTAATTGCATTGTATAAGTATAATAAATTCAAAACTATACAAGAACAACACGTCAACCTACCAGAGACCATATGGGAAAATACTTCACCGACTCCAGATATTTTCATATCAGAGGGTTCGGCTCAATAGAACTCCTAACTGAACCGATATATCCTACTGATCCCTCAATATAAATATTTAAAAAATCTTTCGTAATCCTACATGTGTTTAATATGACTGATTTTTGCATCTTTATATAAAGATTCTTTGATAAATCTAATAAGCCTTAATTTTTAATTAAAGAGCTAGGTATAATGCCAGTAGCCGAAAGAACAAATGGTAATATTTTTATAGTTCGAGAATGCTAAATTCTTTTAATCTCATTTCCTAAATCTGTATATTTTCTAATTTTTTCAGAAACAGATTTTTGAATATTACAGGAATTTGGAATAGTGACATCAATGATATAAGTTATTTTTTTTTTAATTTTGTCATGTAAAACTATATCGGGTCTATTATGACGAATCGTTCTGTCTGTTAGTATAGTTTTATCATAATATATTTTATAAAATTCATTTTCTAAACACGAATTTGGTTCGTATTCATAAAATGGTACTACATTACGGCAGTCAATCAATTTATGTTTAATTACCAAACTTTGATGAATTATTTTTAAAACCTGATTGTGTCTTAAAGTATATTCGGAAGGCGCTAATATAGAACATCCCGATATAATATGTTCTATAGTTTCCGGAAAAGCTAAACATTTTCTACATAAATCATCAATTTGATTTCTATCTTTGATTACATACTTCCTATAATTTTTAGTATATATATTTATTATTATTATTATTACAGATATATTTTTAAAAATATATAAACCTAATAAATAAACACATTACCTATCTGGTAAGACTGTACCACTTTACACAAACCAAATTTTGCAAAAAAAAAGGACTAGGTAAGTTGAAAATAGTGTTTGCCGGCGTATGGAGGGCGGCTGGCATTTTACCCCTGACGTTACAAGGGTTAACAGTCATAAGGTTGAATGATACGGGCCTGATTATGAAGCCAGAAAGTTGGATCTCCAAAGAACCCACAAGAGTTCAAATACTTCGGCCCCCTCAGTGGTGAAAATGGGCTACATTATCTCACACTGCCCTGTCCTATCGGAAGCCAGCAATCTTCACATTCTTGCACTCCTACCAAACACGCAAATTTCCAACTCACGTGATCTTCTCCTGCCTTCTCTTCCATCGATCTTCTCTCGAGTTATCTGTTGGGTGACCTTATATTTGGCACCTCTTACGATGTGGTAATTCAAGGCAAAATTAAAAGAATTAATAATCTGCTCCTTCTTAGATGGCGCTAATTTAATTATTTTAGGAAAAAACAATTTTCGCAAGTTTTGGTTTAAAATATGATGATGAATTAATTATTTGTTTGCGCCCGTACATATGCAATATGAATATGAATAAATTAATGTTGCGATGTACGGATTACACCTGAGAACGCGTAGATTATAACGTACGTTCCGTTTAACCTCACATAGACTAATTTCGGTTGTCGATGCGTGCATGTGTGAGGTACTCCTACGAATTCCTGCGTTATGCGTAAAATTATCGAAGTTCATTTAACTTTTAATTTCTAAAATAGGAACTGATAAGTATTAAATCATATCACAAACTATAAAGCACAGTTTTTCAAATAAGAGTCGAAAATATAGGGGGGGCACTGTTGTTCAAATGGCAATATTAAAAATATAATCATGGTAGTAGGCTAAAGCTGTGAAACCTACATTTTTATTAAAAATTAAAAGCCACAAAAGTGAAAAAATATTTGTTTCATTGCACTGATCTCAAAATTAGAATTGCATATAGGTATATTATTATTTATTATACCTTTGCAATTTTGTGTTAACAAACTGAAGAATAACGATATTGTAACAAAATATAGCACAGTTTAGAAATTGCTCACATTTATTTAATATCAGGTACCTGGCGTTGCCCGGGGACAGACCATGTCTCTAATTTTAGATCTGAATATATTTAACTCATTCAGATCTAAAAGTCACCATTAATGATTCTTCCTTTCTACCTACTGTTAAATTCAAATTTATTAAATTAAATGAAAGCCAATCACTTTGTAAAACACAATTTAATCAAATTTAAGTCATTAAATAGGTACCTTAACAACAGTGCGGTACAACACTTCTTCGATTTTAGTTTTTTTTTTTAAGAACAAAAAAATGTTTTAAATGCGTATACAGTGTTCTGTATTTTCAGTGTCATTGCACTTTAAAAGAATATTTGACAGGTAAATTGGTGTTGCCAGCCTACAAATTTTGTAGTTCCATTTTTAATATTTTCGACAGACAATTATTTATTTAATTTATTAATTAATAATAATAATCCTATTTAGTTTTATCAATTAATTAATTTTATTTTATTAATTAATAATAATAATCCTATATTTGAAGTGGGTACTTATTTTGTTTGCTAAAACTTTTGACAGGTCTAAATCTGAAAGCAAATTTGCTGATCGTCTCTAAATATTTTTTTGATGGGCATTTATCATAAGGCATTTATGAATACTTTCCGCTTAACAAATAATCCTACAATTTAGTACCCCCTAGTTTTCAAAGGTCAAAAAAATATATTTTCTTTTTCAAAAACATTGTGAAATTACTCTGTGGCATCCAATTATGAACATAATTAATTATCTGTAATTAAGAGGAACGACTGCGCGGCCTCTTTCCCACAAAACTTAAATTTGAATCTTAGGCCAAAATACTTATCCGAACTGAATAATCACATTTTTAAGGTAAAGGTGTAGTAATAACTATCTCTAACAGATGTGAGTTACTTATTTTTTGTTGTTTTTAAATTATGAGGCAGGTATTAGCCATTAAAAAATCGATTTTTCCCGATTTTGAAAGCAATTTTGGCAATTAAATAATCATGATTATGACGTAATGATGATTATTTAAGTAAAATTATAGCATTTTGATGGGCTTGAATTTAAATTACAAACGATCAATTTACGTTGGAACAAAATTTAGTAGATAAATTTAAAATTTCAACCCAAAAATTAAAGTTTTATGATTTATTATTTTTTTTATTTATATGTCATTATATTTGTATAATAAGATGTGCAAGATTATTTTTTTAATAGTTACCATTAACTCACAAAAAAATGTTCTAAGTTGCCTCTGAAATCAATTTTTTTTATTTGATCTCATATATTTTATAACTTGAAACTCAAACAAAATAAAGTGGCACTTTATTTATTTACTATAAATGTTATGCATATTTGCTATATCTTTTGAAAAAAAAAATCAGTTTGGTATGACTTGACCTCAAATCAGACAGACACAGCACACACCCATGCATTAAGTACAGATGAAAAAATAATTTTAAAAATAGCTAGGTAAAGGCAACGTTTTTGCCAGTTAAATTGATATTTAAAAGTTCCATTAATATTGATTAAACTGTCAACGAGACAGTCACCTTTATAGATAACATTAAATTACTTTGAAAGGATGACATAAGAAATAGATGATGGGCTTCATGAATCATATTATCATGAAATATTGGTATTATAAAAAATCCTTAACAAAGGTTTTAAACCGCAGCGCGCAGATTGGGGACAATAAATTATTCTTCCATATATAAAACTTTTTTTATCAGGTAAGTATTTTATGATAATATAAAGATATTGCATCCTTGAGTTTATGGTTTCGATAAGCAAACTTTAAATTATGGTAGGCAGGTAGGTATTCGTAGTAGAAAGATTGTAAATATTGATGGGTTATCTTATCACTGTAAATATTGAGCGCTATTGTTACCGTGATGACCCACTAAAATAAAATAAACATACGTTCCTTATCGCTATAATGCTGCAGCTCTTTCATACACATTAAATAATGGTGAGACAAAAGATGAGACACACAAAGTACGTGTGACTGTTTCCCCCAAAGTACTACTTTTTCCTTTGGAGGAAACAGATATATCTTATTACGGCTCAGCTACGGCGATGGGTATTGCGTTTCATTTTCTTTATACGTGTGAGGGAGATGTATGATAATGATTGTATGTTTCCTTTTGAAGGGTGCAGACATTTATTCATCGTGTGCATTATATATTTAAGAACAAAAGCAAAATCATCAGCGCATTGACATTTGACGTTTTTGAATTTTTGGAATACACTTCCACTTCAAAATTGTCCTTGCAACTACATTCCATACTTTCAAAATTATCGTCACGGCTGGTTGTATTGTAGGGGTCTACCGAGACATCACGGTGCGGTGCGTAAGAGAGATGCAAGAAAATTATTACCTTTTTCATTTGGAGGGAACAGACCTACGTACATTTTGTATCTCATCTTTTGAAAGAGCTGCCTGCAGCATTATTGTGATAAAGAACATAAGTTTATTGCCTTTTTTTATGCCGTAACGGTACCGTAATCGTGAATCGTCACGGTGATAATAAAAGCTCTCAATCAGTTTTGAACATGTTTTTGTGTGTAACACCTCAGACACTTTTCAATGGGAGAAAAATAACGATGTACGTAACAACTATTAGATTTGAACGTTTTCTTTTTAGGGTTAAAATATGGGAGTAGGTACCGCAGAATGCAAGAAATTGAATAAAAATGTATACTTAAATCATAAAGTCGAGTGGGTGTGGCATATACTCGTCCGTATACATTATAAGAATTATATGAATATTCTACACACACTGCAAACATTGACTAACTACGGTCATTAATAATCAGCTTACCTAGTCGCATGTCGCTTCTCCTCTTGACCCTCAACTTGATCATGCACGACTGGATGCACTGCAATCAGAACACAACCATTAATATCTAGTAAAACCATTAAATCAGAGTAAACCATTAAAACTTTGAAAAAAAAACACATTAAACCAAGTGACCCAGTGAAGCATTTCAGAATCGAAATACATATTCTTAGGTTGGGTTGTTAAAACTGTTGTCACAATAATTTGTTGACATACAAATTGACAATCAGCACCATTTTGATATGAATCGGAAAACCTATCAAATTACTATTTTTGATTAATCTTTACTACAAATCTGTTTATATATTGGATATCAAAAAATGTGCTCCGGATAAATTGAAGCTTTTCCTATCGTTTCGCTTGAATAGAATTAAAATAAAATTGTTATTTACTTTATAAAAAATATAAGCGTAAACTACCAAATAAAGTATTTCAAAATACTGTTTGATGGCTAAGGTTAATTGTAGCAGTTTCCCTTGATTAACTTTTTTTCTTTCTTTTAAAACTATTCACAAAAAACATGCTTGCCCTTAAATCGACCATTTCAAGACACCATTTTCCAAGCGATTTTTATGCTTGTTTTACCTGTATTTGAGGACTCACTAAGAAGAGACATATTTTGGCTTGTTTATTTGATCGTTTTGCTTGTCAATAATTGATCCCAATTTGACCAAAATCTGAAACGGCTCGAGAATTGGTGTTTAACGGAGAACATACAAATGTCAATAAATAAAATTGGCGCTAATCGACGATTTGGTGGTAATAAAATTCTTCAGAGTAAGGTATGGTGAAATGAGGAAGATTCTGAATCCGAAACAATACTACACTTTATCGTGGTCTGGAGATTGTAATGTTTTTCAGCACCATTATTTCATTTCAAGAAATTAAGTTAATGAACTTATTATCAACATTAATTGTAAAGCACAGCAAACCTGATAATTTGTTGTCCTAACAATATGCTAATTATTTATAGAGAACAGACGGGAAAGAGGGGGAGGGCAGGCAAATAGAATAATTGCAATATCGAGCCCTTTTATACATTTAAATTATTTTTTATTGTTTTTATTTACTCACAAATAATTGCCCAAATTGCTTCTAAAATCATGGAACACTAAAATGTTTTGTGGCCTATATTTTATAATTTAAAGCAAAAATAAATAAAGTAGCTCACATCCGTACTAGATATTTGATATACCTTTTGTTTACAAAAATAATTTTTCAGTTTGATTGGGTATTTTGATCTCAAATCCAAATTTCAGATTTGTATGAAACTGGCCGAAATGGGCCGCGCATACGTTCCTCTTAATCGACCACAGAGCGAGTTATAGTTTGAAAACGTCAAAAAAATATCTATGCATTAGAGTAAGTCACTGGCGGGCAAAATGAACACTTTCCGCAGCTGAATGATGAATGCATCGAACTATAAGCCAAAATGAAAACTGGAGGCTACTAACGCGACAAAAAAAGTTTTACCTGACAAGCATGGACCATTCTGCGAACATACACAACCACCATCGAGTGTGCTGCCTGCCAAGGACGGACCCATGAAGCCTGTTCATATAGAGGATCGTAATGTTGCGACGAATGCCATGATTACACATCATTATTCATTTTGACCAACAACTATAACCATCTTCCTTTAAAAAAAATCATTTTAGTCGTGCAAACAAATAGATATCAAGGAACATCTTTATATTATTTGTAAAGCCTTTTGTCAGATCGGCCTTTTTTGTAGTCAAACTTAAAATAGGTATACTTCTTGCCCGTCCATTCTTCAACATAACGACGAATTTACATAACACACCTGGCATTAAATATTGTCATAATGACATGATTAGTATATCTGACATTTCCTCTCATTAAAAGACTTGGATACAGCACACCTGGTAATCTGGTAGTCTACTGTCGTATTAAGGTATTTACCACACCTACCAAGTATTTTATAGTCCATCTCTTAAATCAATCAATCAGTAATATAAACAATTATTATTAAAAGTGTTATTAGACAGTTAAGTATTCTTAATAACCAAGTATTTTTATAGCGATCTCATAAATTTATTTTCTAATCATTAATGTAAGATAATTATTGTTATTGAGGCACCTTGATTTTGTTTGAATTTCTAAAAGTTTTTGACAACTATAAAAATATAAATATTATTTTATTATGTTACACAATTATTTTTAAATTAATTATTTATTAATTACCTTCTCCAACACTTAATGTTATAATTATATTTAAGCTCTTTATCTACGTTCATGCGTCATTTTAATTTACAATATACTTGGTTCTGATGTAGGTTGATATTTCTTTTTAAAATAATGGTTGAAATAAAGTAATTAGTTTTGCAATTAAATGAAAACAAATCACTTTGTGTACACCACTTATTTATTGGTGGTTTTAACAAAGTGATTTTTTATTTATTTAAAATTATTATAACTTCTGCTAACTTATTTTGTGGCATCATTTTAATTCAAAATTAATAGACAACTTAGTGTTGACCACGTTTATTATTTAAAAAACCAACATGTTTCGTAAGCACTGCTTACTTCATTAGATTTTAAGTAAACCCTGATTAAATAAGCATTGCTTCGAAACATGTTGGTTTTTTAAACAATTATAATAAATGTTGGTTTTTTAAACAATAATAATAAACATGGCTAAGACTAAGCATATTATTAATTTTGAATTTATTATCATTTAATTATTAAAAACACCGTTTTGTACAAGTCACTAAAACGAAAATGACGAAAACACTACGAAATTTTTGCAAACATATTGTTTCCTTATCTTTCTTTATCTGGAATAAAGACCATTATTATTATTATTTAAGATTTTTCATAACTAAAAACAAAGTAGTGTCGTAGATTTTCACAGGTGACAAATACCAAAGCGTTCTTATTGACAGTGTGTGCGACGCCTAGATGTATGCAATAGGTATAACACAACAGCTAACAATATTGTAAACAACTAGACGCTATGACTTTTCAGAAGAGGGCGGTCAGACGGCAACTATATTTATGTTCAGTATTCTAAATATTACGGTGTCATAAATGGCCAGGCAGATGAAATGACATACTTTTAGGTGTATAAGCTCCCCAAATTTCTACCTGATATCACGTAAGGTAAGTGATGTATAATATAAGTTATTTAAATACAAGTAATTTATTGTAATCCAATGTTTTAAAAACGTAATAAATGGATATTTTGTAATTTTTTTTAAATAATGATAAAAACTCAATTCAATTGACAAAAAAAGGTTGGGTTTCTTTTTAAATTGAATCTGGCGTTCTACTTTCAAGGGTGTTCTTAGCCATTGCTCCAATACGCGATGCAAAGCTTTAAAATGTGAAAATTTGATATACAGTTGAAATTTTTTTGGCGTAGATTTTTAATAAAACTCAAACTCCAATTCAGTTGTAAATAGATTACACACCACTGGAAATTTTTATGCCAATGTGGCTGATATTTTTAATATTTCCATACTGAAATATAAGGTTGTACTGATCGAATATTTCAGCCAATTATACGTTAACGAGGTCACTACATAATGATTTTTTGATATTATTGTTTATTTTTAATGCCTGTATAATGTACTATGACTGTAATTAAATATACACAAGCTTGTAAATGGCACTTTGTGCCGTAAATTTTAAATAAATAAATAAATAAATAAATATGGATTAGACAAAAAAGGACTCGTTCTATTTTGGTTCCGATTTTCGTAGGGTTTGATTGAGGACACACAATCGTAAATACATGAATGTAAGTACATACAATGATCGTTATGGCATAGATTTTTCATACTGATTCCAACACATTTTCCACGTGAAAGAAGATACTTTAAAACGCCCTTAAGGAAGGGTCAAGGCAATTTTCGACCGCAATTTTTTTGGTAAATCTAGATCAATGGATGATCCTCTGCGCGGGTCCAAGTAAGTAGAATATACTTTGACTTTCGTGAGGTCATTTCTAGTCCAATGTTATAAACACCTTTTGTAGTGTCTTTTTGAGGGAGAGGTCGATTCAGGCGGTTGCTGATGGTTTCACCTCTTCCTCGCATTCGATAAATGCTGGCGTCCCACAGGGATCGGTTCTGTCTCCGACTTTGTTTTTGTTGCACATCAATGACCTCTTGACGTGTGCACCGATTCATTGCTACGCGGACGACAGTACAGTCCATGATAGCTTTTTGTTTGACAAACCTCCAAAGGGCTCACAAACCCCAATGGCTCGGAGGGCTTTGAAACAAAGAATGGACGGTTACCTCGAGAGTGTTTCCTCTTGGGGTAAGAATAACCTCGTCGAATTTAATGTTTCAAAGACCCAATCATGTCTGATCACGTCTAAAAGGGATCGAAATGATAATCTAGTCTCCTTCAACGGAAGCATTCTCCCGAACAGGCCTTCCATTGATATGCTTGGTGTAACTCTAAGTGACCAGCTCAGGTACGGGGGCTCCATCGAGGCCAGAGTTAAGTTAGCCTCTCAGAAACTGGGCATACTGTACAGGGCACGCAGATACTTTAATAGTACACAACTGCTAACCCTGTACAAATCGCAAGTGCGCCCCACGGTTGAATTTGGCAGCCACCTCTGGTCTGGAGCCCCAAAATACCTGAAAAAAACCCTTGACTCTGTGCAGAAACGGGCGGTCCGTTTGATAGATTCTCCTAATTTAATTAACGGATTGCAATCTTTAGAGCACAGGCGCCAGGTGGGAATGCTGTCCTTGTTCTACCGGTATTACAATGGAAGATGCTCCGAGGAACTAGCGTCATTGATCCCCTCGGCACCGGTGCATAGTCGGGAAACACGCCAAACGCGCGCTCAACATTTGTACACGGTTGACATTAGTCACATGAGAACGGGTCGTTTCTACGACTCGTTCTTGAGTTCAACAGCTCGGCTGTGGAACGATTTGCCAGCGTCTGTGTTTCCTCCCTCCTACAATATGGGTCTCTTCAAGACCCATGTTCACTCCTTCCTCTCCTCAAAAACACCCTCCACACAGCATCCTCAAAGATGACATAGGCCCTGAGGGAAATTATTTTTTCCTCAGGGCCTCCTGTGTGGAGTTAATGTAAAAAAAAAAAAAAAAGTGTTGTGAAACATTGAAGAGGTCGAGTGAAAATTATTGGCAGTTATTAGTGCAATATCATCAAAGAATCGCGGCGTATCGAAAGTTAAATAAGCCAATGACTTGTTTGTTCTATTTTTTACGTATTATGGACTTGTAAATTCACGTAATTTAAATTTTAGCCTAGCTTCCTTTAACTCTTAATTATTGGTGCATATTAACACTAAAGTGTTTCTATTACATGCTAATTTTGGGTTACATAAGGCAGGCAGCGCCTTAGTGGGTTCCCATTACTTAATTTTGTTTTATATTTTGATATACTATAATATTTTCTTGCTTTTAAAATAAATGTAAATTAAAAAATGTGTACGTACCTACGTAAAAATAATGGGGGAAACAAGAGTTTAAAAATGTCAATTTAAACAAATTATAGCAGCAAAATTGAAATTTAAAATTAGCAAGTATAAAATAAATAAGCATGACAGCTCAGGCTAGTCGCTGATAGCTCCATTGTAACATCTCGTTTTTTATAATAAATGACAGTTTAAATGTAAAAAATAACAGTATTTATAGGTTACAATAATCACATAATCGACGAACGTGTTGAGAGGCTACAACGGAGATCTCAGCGGCACGACCATAGGAATGATGAAGAAGCTTACCTCGTGAATGTGCCGGAGGACATCGGCTCTGGACATGTCCTCCAGCTTACACTCATTAACATCCAGGATCTCATCCGCCACCTCCAGGTTGTCCTTCTCCGCCGGGGACCCTGGAAAACAAACACTCATTAGAATCAGTAGCGTAGCGACAGCTCCGATCCAATGATTTGCCCTACAGCCCTAGGTTCAGGGCTTTCTAATATTTTCACCAAAAATGAACAACATATAAATAAACGTAATATCTCTACATTGTTTTTGTTGTTGTGAAGTAACATACAAACCACACGAGTGTCTCAACTATCCAAAGCTAGTGGCTATTAACTTCAACCCGATCGTGGTACGTTGTTGAATGGAATGGGGAGGGGAAGGATGAGCTGTGAGGAAGAGTAAATTTGGGAAGTTTTGCAATTCATATATAGCCCCTAAACGTAGTTATTCCCATTGCAAGCAACGTTTTATATTTGAATGGCGGTCTTTCTCACCTGGGCGATATTGAGAGTAATATTTTTTTGGATGAGTTCTACAGCACCATTTTCGTGAGAAAATCACCTAACGATGAAGCTATACGTGAAATCCTATTTAGATACTATTTAGATTCATCTTTACGACGAATCTGTTTACAGTATGAACATCAAAAATATGCTACGGATAAATTAAAGCTTTTACTAGCTTTTCTATGTATTGGAATTACAATGAAATTATTATTGACATAACAAAAAATATAAGCGTAAACCCCTAAAAAAATGTTTTTCATGACTTAACTATGAAGTAAAATAAGAAAAAAAAATTAAAATACCCCTTTAAGGCTAAGACTATTTTTGAGGTGTTGTACGTTCTAACTTTTTCATTCTTATAAAATTATGCACAAAATAAATAAAAACCGTTTTTTCGCTTATTTGCCTCGTGCAAATACGACACGCGATTTTAAATATTGTGGGCATGAGAATCGAAATTAAAAAAATTCTACAAAAGACAAATTTTCACTAACGAAACACAAGAATCCCCCGTGAGAAAGGCCAAGAAAAAGAAAGATTGAGTGATGACGCTTTCAAAATATTAACTATTATAATAATTATTGAGGTGTCATTAAAAAAAACGTTTATATTATAACAAAGAGATAAAAATACAGATTTTTCCTAATCGAAGATAAATAGCATTATTTTCAGTAAAACTAATCATAAAGCATAACATTGAACATTAATTTTACTGAAATGAAAAAGTTATTGATAAGATTAAATCTCTTTCAACATTTTTTTTCACCGTGTGAGACATGTTCTTTAGTAGTCGAAATCTCCTCCTTATTGAAACGAAAGTTTGATGTTCTGAAATTTGCAGACGTATGATAAAAGTTACCGTTTTAGATGATTTTTAAGTGGGAGGGGGGTAATCTAATGCAGCGTATACATGCACGAACATGAACGCGAGCTGAGCCACGAATTATGGGAAAGGAACGAAGCAACGGTGTGAAGAACATGAAATCAAAAAAAATAGTTCCTATCTATTTATTTTCTCACCGTATGTTTGTACTGTGTAAAATATTTTTACTACAACGCAATTCATAAACATTAAAACATTATAATAATTAGTTTGTCGTAATAATTAGTATTTTAATATTAAGTATTATATTTAGTATATACTATGTAAAACTGAAAAGTATACTGTATTAAATAATTAGAAAAAATGAGAGATTTCTTACAATCAAACTGATTGATCAGTTTCGTAAGATTTGTAAAATAAAATATTGTAAAATTAAAACTGAATAAACATATTTAAAAAAAAAAAAACGCCGCGTGCGGTTGCTTCATTCCTTTCCCGTAATTCGTGGTTCGGTTCGCGGAAATACGGGAAATGAATGAACGCGGTACCTGTGTTTATACGCAGCATAAGATGATTAGATTTTTTTTTTTTTACATTAACTCCACACAGGAGGCCCTGAGGAAAATAATTTCCCTCAGGGCCTATGTCATCTGGGATGCTGTGTGGAGGGTCTTTTTAAGGAGAGGGCGGAATGAGCATTGGTCTTGAAGAGACCAATGTTGTAGGAGGGAGGAAACACAGAAGCTGACAAATCGTTCCCTAGCCGAGCTATTGAACTCAAGAACGAGTCGAAAAAACGACCCGTTCTCCAATATCCAATCCGGATAGCATTCCCACCCGACGCCTGTGCTCTAAAGATTGCAATCAGTTCGTTAAGGTGGGAGAATCTATCAAACGGACCGCCCTACGGTGGTTCCCTTAGAACAATCTAGCTAGACAAAAAGATTTCAACGATGATTTTATTTATGTACAAAAATATATTCACAGCATAGAAAACAGTCCATAGCATTATGTTCGCATCGATAAAAAATTAAAACAATACGCGCTACACGTGGCAACGACGTAAACACGACACTTTGAATGTGCCAGGCGGCCTCCCTGCGGTCCATCTCATTCGGGTGTACGAGCTGTTCGGTCGTTAGCGGTGTTATTTGAAATCGGAGAGAAATTACGTTAAGAAAAAAATTGAAGGTTATACTATGTTCTTTCAAATTTATTTAAGTATTTAAATAGTATGCTCCTTCTGTATTACTTTTATTAGTCATTAAAATATAGTGAAACCATTATCAATATTTACTATTATTTTCCAAAGTTTGATTAAACTTTCAAAATCGTGTACCAATTTGTACCTCCAAACTAAACAATTTTCACATAAAACCATGCTTTATCTATATTTTTTTATAGAATTTGTCTGCTCTTACGTGCTCTTTTGACTTTTACAGAGCCTCTACCCTTGATCTATATTTTTTTTATTTTGGTGATGTTAAAAGAAAAGGGCGCATCAAAGTCGAGTCGAGTCGAGTCAACACGGAAAAATTTTGGTTGAGAAAAACAATTTTATAGGTCTCGAAAAAAATTTACTAAAGAAGAATAGCTTCATTTTTATCAATATGTCATAGAAAATGGAAAAGAATATTATCGCTTCATTTCTATTAATCATAGGAAATGGTCGAAGATATACTCTAAAATTCATGTAAAAAAAAACAGAAATGGCTTAATACAATTTTTTTTCTTCCGGTAGTTACATGTCATGATGGACTACGTGGTGAACCAGAAAAATAATTTGGTTTTTGCTCGTTAAAAAGTAAAATAAGAAAAATTAAATGTCCTCTGAAGTTTAAAAGAACTCTTTCATGCTGCTTAAGTCAGTTTGAGGTCAGATGGAAGACGGGAAGCTATAATATCCGAAATAACCATAATATCAAAAATATCCCAATGTCTTATCTAGTGATGACTTGAAATTATTGTCGATTTCGGAAGTACCAACGAAGAAACTGCAGAGGTCTGTTGACAGTGCCACTTAGGAATATTATCATTTAACAAAAGTGATGATAGTGACTCGACCATAAACAAATGTAATTCGGTTTTGTTCTTATATTATGTTACAAATAATATTTTTAACTAATTACTTAAAATAAACAGATTGTTATGACTTATTTGAATCATTGTATTACACGCAATTTATTTATATTTTATTTTACTTTGAAAATTCTGTAACAGTGGTTGAAATAAATATAAAAAAAATTTAGTAATTTTTTTAATCATATTGTGACCCTTTTGCATCACATTCCGTGGAAAAATATTTTTGTCTAGCTAGAATGGGATTTGGGACCACTGTGCGCCCGTTTCTGCACAGAGTCGAGGGTATTTTTCAAATATTTTGGAGCTCCAGACCAGAGGTGGCTGCCAAATTCCACCGTGGGGCACACTTGCGATTTGTACAGGGTTAGCAGTTGTTTATACACATCAATAAGATACATTATTAATTTGATACGAAGGATCAACAAACTGTAATATATTATTAAACGATGACTCCGTCAAAACGAACGAAACGAACTTCCGACTTGACTTTGCATTTTTTTTATTTTATAGGACGATTTACGACTGCTAGTGATAAAAAATTGCCAGCCTTTTTTATGTTCGTACTATGTGGGATTCAGTTTTTGATGATCCCCCAATGACACCCCGAAAATTTTCATTAAAATAATTTTAAAACTTTTTCTAAATCTGCGTTTACGCGAGCCAGAAATTACATTTTGGAATTTATGGGCGCAAAGTGAAATGTGCCGAATAAGCTTTTTCGTTTTAAAAAATATGATGTGTCGTGCTTTTGCATATCGTGTGTTCAACATAAAAGTATATATTACGAACATTAATCCTCTCCATTTTATACGATGGATTACACATTATTTGAGCCGGAGATTGCGGGTTCGATTCACATATAAGCACAAACAATTTATTATTGACATTATTTTTTTCACTATAGTTATTCATTTTTGGGTCAGCCGTATTGCGCTTCTCCCTCAGCTAAGTTTCGAGCAGCGTTACAGTGCGTGAAACCCATGTTGTCACTGAATTATTACCTTTTGGTTCTAGCCCATTTAGGGAGTGCTCTGTCTCTCTTACGCTTGCCGGACATCATCCCAACATTAATATTATTATTTATTATTAAACGCAGTTCTGCGTTTGAAATTTGCAAACAATGGTCATACTTTTGGATTACAAAACATGCCCACATGGCATTTCTTGTGCTTTTGTTTATTTTGTGGGGATAAGTTTATAACCGGTCAAAAGAGGAAACTTTAGATACTAATAAACGTGTTTGAAACTTTACACAACTGATTTACAACAATTAATATTTAATATTCGACTTAATATTTATGTTCAAAATTGTAAATGGTGTAATAGGCAGTCCTGATTTAACTAAGGTCATTGAATTTCATATACCCACGAGAGCCACTCGTTCTAAAATCCTGTTTAAATGCTACAATAACCGGAATGAGTATACGAAACACTCGCTTGTACCTAGATTACTTGAAGTTACTAATAGATATATGTGGCAGATCTATTTAACTGCAAGGAAGGTAGGTACAAGAGGGCTATACTATCAAATATTTTCAATCAATATTAATTTTATTTGCACTATAGATTTTTGTATGTTATCGCATCTCTGGTGTCATTTCTCTTTCAAACGTCACAATTATCCGTTATAATCTTTATTTACTGTTTCTATATGTTTCCTATGATTTTGTGACATATATGCTTATGGTATATTTACACCGTTGATATTAAATAAATAAATTAAATAAATAAATTGATGTATGGTAATCTATCAATTGCGTTCAATTTTAAACACGTTGATTAGTAGGGGGGGGGGCATGTTTTTTTTGTCATTCGGTTGTCAAAAATTTTCAAGAAGATTTCTTCAAACTTAAACTTTTTGTTTTCATGAAATAAAGCGATACGAATATTTCAAAACGCCTGAAGACATAAACCGAAAGGAGTGGTTAGAAGGTGTGTATGTGTGTCTGTATGTCCGTATTCGTGTGTCTAAAGTTAGCTCAGTTTTTCGTTACTTTTGGTTAAATTAATGAAGCATTTTTTAATATCGAATTTCGTTCTTCACTATACATATATTATAATAGTCAATTTCTTTGGCGTGTCTGGGAGTTAAAAGGATTTATGTAAATTGGCGACTTTAGTTTACTTTCAAATAGGAACCAATAACACTTCTAAGAATTATCTGTTCAACGGTCAAAACTGTAGAACAAGGATATGCACTAATGACTTTTTTTAAGAAATTTGCAAAATTCACACATCGTTGGCTTGTATTGGTGATAAACTGAAAGTACATAGGAACTAGATATAAAAACAATTATGCAACCATAATGATCATTAATTTGTTTGCTATCGTAATATTTTCACAGTGAAATGTGATAGTTATCCAATTAAAGTTCATTTGTAAGTGTAACATAAAAATGATAACAATTCTGCGGAACCAATTAATGGCTTAACAATAATTAATGTCATCATTTTTAATAATTAGTATCACCATTTAATTAGTTGCATTGTTTTTAGGTAAAAATAGATCATAATTGTTATTAAATCATCAAAGATGGATTTAAAACTGTGACGTAAAAGAATTCTTTTGATAATCTTCAACAGAATTAAAAATTTATTGTAACTTATGTGGAAAAGATAGAGTGGCATTGCACGATATCCTAAAACGTATTGAAAGATTTTCTGTGGCTGAATGTGTTTTTAAATATTCGACGTCTCGTGTAGTAACATTTGTTCAGTTACTAGTTGGATGGACGCATGACATTTAAAAAAGGTACGGGTAATCGTAAAAATAATTAAGAAAAATCTTGGAAGAAGTTTTCTTTACATGAGGTTAAATGACTACTGCCGGTGACTCTATCCTACCGACTTTTGGGTTTGCTCGGAATGAATTTTCTACGGGTCAGAGGGGATGTAAACATTGCAATCATAGACATATGAATATAAGTAGACGAGAACAGACAGGTGAGGGGTGCAAACCAACTATAGCGGGACCCGCAGAGATGATATGTGATTCGTCAATAAATCAATCTGACAGTATATAGGCATCTCGCATTTTAATTTCACCATTTAGTTCTTAAAAGTAAAATCTGCTTTTGAATTAATAGACCTTTTTACATGGGAGCGCGAATTGCTCGCCACGTTATGAACAAATTTGCGAAGTCCAAATACGGCAAATGTAAAGTTCGCCTGTTTTCAGAGTCGAATATTTTGTTGCCGTATTTAGTTAAGACACTTTTACAAATGTTTCATAATTTACCTACCCCAGTAAACAGCGACGAACACACTTGAGAAACGCCTACATATGTATATGTTACTAAAATTGATCATTTCATATGATTTGAATAAGCTTAAAATAAAGTAAAATATTGCTTACGTATGGAATGTAAAACGACAATTAGGTTTATTCTCTTTTTCACTTCTATTTTCACACGTTTTCAGCACAAGCCACCATTTTTGCCGTGTTATTTCGTAAAATGTACCGATGAGAGCTCGACGCTGGTTCACACAAGAATGATGACGTCACATTTTCTAGATTTGCGTGAGGCTATACGCGAGCTCAGCCGGCTCCAAATGGAACCGGTATGGGGAGGGGGAAATAATACGCTTTATCACCAAGGGTAGGTCTGCTAATATTTATGTCTATGATTGCAAGGCTCTTCAGACTTATTCGCGGATGGTTTGAAACCTCGGCTAACATGGAGAGCATTCATTTCTATGTTCCCGATGGTTATCTTCGCCACCAACAGCATGGATTGTTCTATCGCTCAGCCTGCAGGAGTAACTTGCCAATAGTCATGCCAGTCGGGGGAGTCTTGCTGTTGAACAGGATCAATTCGGTATCGACATATATAGCGTCAGTGAAGTTGCCCTAAAAAGGCAAGCTCTATTAATGATAGTATAGCGTAAGAAGAGTAAGACAAAAAAATTATAAATAAAAAAAAAATGTTTAACAGAAATTTAGAACAGAAAAGTAGCTACTGTTTTCATAGACCAGTTGCTTCATAAAACTGAAATATTGACAGAACTTAAATAGAACCTCAAAATTTGAAAATTAACTTAAAACTTTTATGAATTTTTCAAATGTTTTTAAACAAACCTTCCTAAATTGTTATATTTTGTGGGAAATCAGCCTTCAATTTTGTACCAAAAAATGTGTGCATCAAAAAATTCATTCAATTCGTCATTATCCTTCGATGATTTATCCACTGCTTATGTTTTTTGTACTTCGTTTATGTTTTTTGTACTGTTTTTCAAATGTACTTCGAAAACGCATTATAATTTATAATTTTGTAATGTTTGTAAAACAATAAATAAATTGAATTGATTTAAATTAAAATAAAATTATAATACGGAAATATTTTTATTTTCAAGAAATCTCATTTTAGCGATGTAGAAAAGGGGTTGTTTTCTCTCATTTAATAGACATATTGAAGGTTAACTATTGAATTAGAAAAGTGAAGACAATGCAAGGCAAGGCATGTCAAGGTACGGCATGGAATGGCATGGTGCATGGCGTGGTAAATCGAGCAAAGGCAAGGCAAGGCGAGTGCAGACATAGCGAATCAAGGCAATACAAGTCAAGGAAAGGCGAGGCAAGACAAGTCAAGGAAAGGCCAGAAAGGCTATTCCCTAAAATTTGTGATAAGAGATCGTTCTCCCACGAGTCTGACAAATTTGACAGCACTTCTCGCAGGAGAACGATCTCTTATCACAAATTTTAGGGAATAGCCTTTCAGGCAAGTCAAGGCAATTCAATACAAGGCTATTTCAGGCAAGGCAAGTCAAGTAAACGTTAGGCAAGGCAAGTCAATTTAAGTCAAGGCAAGGCAAGTCAAGTGAAGTAAGAACAGCGGAGAAGAGCAGAAGTATGGAAATGTTCAAGTGGGAAGTGGAAGGCTTATACGGGAATCCTTTGAGCCCCTGAATTAGATATTCAGGATGCAAATAACACCCAAACAAGATGGTTTGTTGGAAGTTGGAGAGATGGCAACACTGTGGAGATACATTCACATTACCGTTGGGAGATAAAGCGGTAAAGGGAGGTTCTATTCGTTTGGGCAGACGATGCATACATTTTCAGCATTTTCATTGGAAATACAGCAAAATATAAGGAAAAATGGTTTAGTGGAAGACGATAATATGCCGGAAATGTTAGTTATTCGAATCAATTTTGACTTTGAAACCAAAAACTCTGTGAAATGAACCATCCCCCTAAACCAAAAACTAAAATCCCTTCAATTTAACATTGTGATTTTTAGAAAAAGGCCTTGTGAAACATGGAGGAAATGACGGATGGAACTGAAAATACATCGTGCTACAAATTCCTCGAAAAAAAAACTTCTCAAATTTCATGACCTCGGAGCTCACCTTAAGAGATTCTTGCTGGTTTAGAAAAAGATTTAGGCTTTTACTAACATCACTTTTTTTTCTTATTTGATTATCATTATTCGAAGCCTTAGACGTCAATATAACTCTTACCTAGGGACGCATCACATTCAGGAAGATGAATATTCTAATCAAATCCTTGTACTATTGTACCGCCCACCATAAAATTTTGTTTTGCTTTCCCAAACACGTTCATTAAAGAACATAATATTAAAATATATGTACACCAAGATTAAAAAATGACTTCATGTGTTTCCTAATTATGTCTTCTGCGTACAAACTGTGTCTAAATTTCTCTAAAAAAAAGTGTTAATCTCAGGTGACCTCCCAGTTAAGTATGGTCCTGTATATTTTCTGCATGTGTAGAGTGTAAATAAATATATTTATTCGTATGTTTTATTTATTTTATATTTGTATGTTTTTTAAAATAAGTATACATTTTTTATATGTAATTCAGTGTTATAAAGGAATATAAAAATAGCCTTTCCTCACCATAAAGAGACAAGTTTGGTGAGGGAATCCATGCTCAATTATTTGAAATCATGTAAGTAAGTAAATAATAAAATATTGCAAATAATAACAAAAAGATAAGTAAGAAAAACTCAAGATTTGTCAATAATAATAATATTAAAATAAATAATAAAGATTTAAAAGAAATAATAATAATGGATATGAACTCAGTAGTTTCAGGTAATTTTTCAGTTAAAGTTGGAATTCATGATTATTTTCGATTTAACGGGACGTTGTTGAAATAAATTAGGGGCCATTAATAAATTACGTCACACGAATTTCATTATTTTTTTACCCCCCCCCCCACCCTTCGTCCCTGTCACACATCGTCACATTTGTGAGACCCCCTCCCCCCACGTGTGACGTTACATATTTTGCAATTTTGTATCTAAAAATAATCAAAATTCAGATTTTACACTTAAAGTCACAGAGCTGATGACCCCTATTAGCTGATGGGCCTTAAATTTCTAATACAAAACTGTTTTTCAACATCTTTGTGAATTTCAATTGGTATAGCGATGTATCCGATGTTAAGCATTGTAAGAGAGGAAGAGCGCGTGCTAAATAAGCTAGCACCAAAAGGTCGGTACTGAACCAATGGTGACATTGGATTCTATTGAATCATTACATGGAAGGCAATTTAATAAATAAATCATTATTTTTAGTATTTTCCGTACATCGTACGGACATAATTTCGTTAGTTCTTTAAATTTTTTGTGATTAAAACAACATACATAGGTATATATAAACAACATAGGTATATATAAACAACACAGGTATATATAAACATACATAAAATAATAAAGTTTTTGTTAAATGGATGTAGATTAAGCTTAGGTACTTTATTGAATGGAATCATTGAATTACGATCATTTGTTACAGAAACGAGCACTACAAATTTTTAAAATTATTTGTCAATACAGAGAAGTTATCACTCATGGAGATAATAATAATGGTGTTATTTCACAATTTTTTTAGCATTACCTAACTATTCTTCAGGTACCTACCCTTTAATAATCGTTGAGAATACGTACCTGAAAAAATATTGTTTTTTTAGCTGCGATAGAACAAGCCCAATAGTAAATTATACAGCCGGTTAACGGTGCCCATCTTCAATTTTAAATTATTCTACACGTATTTGTTTATTTTGTTTACCTCCCTTTCATTATAAAGGGTGTTTTTTTAGAGGTATATAGATTCAAAATGAAAAAAGACGCATTAAAATAATGTCAATGTCTACGTTATTGGCTTTATTTAATAGATAATTTTATGCCATTATTGTTTAATTACGATTTTGGGCATATGAGCGCCACGGCTGGCTCGAATGAAGCGCAATCGTGAAGTCCAATTTTCGACAACTTTGTCGAGGAACTGGAGCCATATATCGGCAACAACACGGCAAATGTTGACCTCCAAATGGTCCAACGTCTCTGGTTTATTAGCATAGACTAGTGACTTCACATACCCCAAAGAAAGTAATCTAATGGTGTGATATCACACGATCGTGAAGGTCAGTTGACAGGTCCATTACGTGAAATTATGCGCTCACCAAATGTTTCACGCAATTATTGCGGGCCTGTGTAACGTGGACCTGTGAACCGGCCTTCACGATCGTGTGATCTCACACCATTAGATTACTTTCTTTGGGGTATGTGAAGTCACTAGTCTATGCTGATAAATAGACGTTGGACCATTTGTAAGTCAACATTCGCCGTGTTGTTGCCGATATATGGCTACAGTTCCTCGACAAAGTTGTCGAAAATTGGACTTCACGATTGCGCTTCATTCGAGCCAGCCGTGGCGCTCATATGCCCAAAATCGTATTTAAACAATAATGGCATAAAATTATTTATTAAATAAAGCCAATATCGTAGACATTAACATTCTTTTAATGCGTCTTTTTTCATTTTGAATTTTTCATTTTGAATACCTCTAAAAAAAACACCCATTACATGAAATAATATGTGATATAGTAGGCCTCGCGCCCAAAAACTATGTTACTAATTTTCTCTTATTTAATATTTCCCGTGTAATTAATTATATGATTTGTAACCAAATATTTGAAAAATTGCTGAATAAATTATAAACCATGAATATATATTTTAATTAAATAAATAATTTCAAATAGGGAATTATACAATTTGTCTGAAGAAACATATCAATCTCAATGATAATTCTTTTTCCAAACTTTCATCAAGCAAGTAGGTAGGTATAATAAATACTGAAAAAAATGCGAATAAGAAAGGTTAAATAAACACGACGATTTCACAATTGATAAAATAATGTTTACTGAACCATTAAAACGGACACCATCTTGAAACGGAACGTGCAAACAAATTTACAGAGAGACGACATGCAAAATGATGGCTAAGCTCACTCAATTAAGTGTACCAATTTTTGTTGTTGTTTAGAATAGCAGTCTTTAATGAAAGAAAGGAAAAGGCATCATTTTTCTAAATAAAAAAATATAGTCAGGTTACCCAAGTTTACACAAATATTATGATAGTCTCTTTTGAATATCAAACTCTCACTTTCATATTTTTACAAATTTTAAAAGAGCCTCGATTATTGTGGCAATTGTTTTGCGTTTGCTAATCACAAAAACGTTGGGAAAATGAAATTAGTTTACTAAAAGATTAGCGTTGAGGTGATCACTTTTGAACTTAATATTTTTACTATTTTTTGTTTTATAAAATAAATCGTACATTGTACAATAAATGATTCAAATTGTTTTCTTCGGAATTGATTATTTTAATCTCGTAACGGAATGCCTGCTTACGAGTGAAAGTAACATTATCTTGAGCACGTTCTCTATTTTACGTTTAAATTACCAATCAGTTTTACATTTCATTTTTCCAAATATGTTATAATATTTGAGAAAAAAATAGTAATTGCAACGAAAGAATGAATGTAAACACATAGAATATGAAATGTACACACATAGTAATTATTATTACAAAACAAAGCAAGAAGTCGTTAACGATTAGGGAGGTACTTCCCCATCCTCTTGATAGTTTATTCAGAAGATAGCGTAATAAATATTTGCAATAGATAGATAACTCAGCTAACTTATCCGATATATTATAGTAACTATTCGTAAGTTCAAGTACCGAATAATAAACTTGGATTTTATAAATAAACAAATTGAAAATTACGCCATTCTACGGATAAGCTATCGAGGGTAGGTATGGTATTAAAAAAACTCAAATAGGTATCTACTAGCTGTTAAACCAAATTAATATTTCGTGTCTACTGGGTAATTTCAGTTATTCAACACATATTTTAATTCGTTAAAAAGATGGGAATTCATTCTCATGCACTTAATATTTTCGTTTCTTACACAACGGGATTGCTTACGGCAAATTAAAAATTTAGTTTTAAAGAGCTTTCTAAGCGAGAAGAAGGCTATAAATAAATTAAATTGAAAACGGGACTAAAGACACAGACGGTGGCGCCAAACTTTCCATCCCTTACGACAGGTCCAGTGTCGAGATGAAAAAATAATATGCTCTACAAAGCAGCGTGGGAATTTACGTTCTGAGATGAGCGGCAGCTTTGTTAACATTTATTTATTATTTATATCTCAGCAATTTGAAGTTTCTATATAAATTTCATGCGTTTACAAGGTTCGGGAGTTTAAATAAATGGTTAGGAAGGTTGTGTTGGACACCTAGCCATAATGTAGGTTATTGGGAAGATTATGAATGAACGGATGAATGTAGGCCTTACCATAGAGTTTAATTTTGTTTTCCTTCGTCTGCACCACGATGATGACATATCCTTTCAGCTCCACAACCTTTCCAGTTGATTTGCATTGAACGGTATTCATGTTTTGCGTGGAATTGATCATCTCACTGAACACAACAACAGATATAACAGCGGTAGATAGTAACTAGTAACTAGGTAGTGACTAGTAACGTCCAACGATCGAGTAAAACTATCGAACCAGGTAGTGGGAGACGTTCCTGAGGAAGTAGAGCCAGGAGACAGTGACGTGCCAACGCTCCTTGAGGTCTCCGAACCAGCGGTGTCTCCAACACCATTTGAGCGCAGCGTGACGGCCGTCGCTGGACTGCGTCATTCTAGGTCCGTCAGTCACATGTCACACTGTGACGGCAGCCCGCCAGCCAGGCAGGGCTAGCAGCGGCACTCTCACCCTGAACACCCCGCCACACCACCGCACCACCGCACCACCCACTAGCGCACATCTGCCTTCCGCCTGGACTTGGACACCCGCTTGTCTTCCAGATACAAGCTCAAGTCTTTCCGACATTTTTCTGGCCCGGTTATAAGGAAACGGCGATGCATTTTAAAACAAACGATAAGAAACAGTTACGCAAATATATCGAAAAATATCTCCGCACGTAGGTACACCTAGAACCCGCGATGTTTCCGCGTATAATATTCACTTAACGCACTTTTGAACGATTTCCACACGGCCGCACTACTTCCGAGCTTTTGTATCGCGCGAGATCGTGTTTGGAAAACTGCGAACGCGAAAATGAATGTGATTTGCAAATGAAAATTGGTCCAGCGTCTATGTCGGTACTACTCGGAGAGCAGGTCTGATCTCCCGTACGGCGCGCGTGTGTGTGTGTGTATGGAGCAGAGAGACCAAACCCTCGATCAATAATGCTCAGAGTCAGCATCCCTCTCGGATGTACCTGTCATAACGATAAACTCTTACTCGACTCCTTCTCTTAAATATTTTTATTAAGTACGTAAGTATTAAAAACTATGCGTGAATAAAAAACGAATTAAAAAAAAAGTGAATTAAAAAATAAAAACCAAAATATACCATTTCGGCATAGGTTCCACCGAGATTTGAACTCGGATCGCTGGATTCAAAGTCCAGAGTGCTAACCATTACACCATGGAACCAAGGTACCACTTACGAGGAAAATGATCTTTTTAAGCATTTTCCAAAAAATATCTAAAGATCAATTGAATAGTACAGTTCCCATTTACAAAAAAATATATTTTAGGAAATAGTATGAAAGATGGACTTCGAAAAAAAAAATTAAGCACACATTGAAAATAATTAGGCTTCATTTTTTTGCCGCTAGATGGATTTTATCTGTTGTAAATGCTGCGCTCTGCCGCGAATACTTGGAACTAATCTTCAACATGACGTTTGTACAAAACAACAAGTTTGAGGCTATAAAATATACGTGTGTTCGCTGCCACAGTCGTACGGTCGAAAGCCGTGTTAGTGAATTCACATATTTGAATATTGTTTTTCTAAATATTTCACACGTTTCTCATCTGAATTTTTGCTGATTATTTACCTTGGCTATTTTAATTTTTATTCTGTTTTCATCTAAAACTTCTCAAGTAAGGAAATGATATTTCTCATAAATCTTGTGTTGTGTGAAACAATTTTTGTTTTACTAAACTAGCAACACCCGTATGATCAATGTAGAATTAAAGATGGCGGAATAATATACTGCTCATAACCAAATGAGCAAAAATGCCTTATTTTGTCATGTTTTAAGTAACGGTAGTGTCGTGTTAGCGGGTAGTGATTGCTCATTGCATACTAACAGGTTCGTTTTACCAGTGTTCATAGTGCCAGTGCCCCGGGAACTGCGGAATTGCGCATATCATAATCGGTGTTCGCGTGAAAGTGGTTTTGTGTATTGTTTTTAAGTTGACACCCGTCGAGATGTCCGCGCCCGGGTCACCCTAGAGGCGAGGCAGTGGGGCACGCGGATGCCTCCGCTGCTGAGGCACTCTGTGAGGTCCATGGAACCGTCCCGCAATGGAGATGTGGGCAGCTCGGCGTCGCACTCCCTCCAGGCGCAGGGCGCGCTTAAAGCCCCGCTCTCACTGTGGACGGCGGTCTACGACTACCCGGCCCAGGGCGAGGATGAGCTCTCCCTGCGGCGCGGCCAGGTGGTGGAGGTGCTGTCCATGGACGCCAAGATCTCCGGGGACGACGGCTGGTGGACCGGCAAGATAGGCGACAAGGTGGGCATCTTTCCCGCCAACTTCGTGGCGCTGGAAGACCCACTGGACAACGTCAGCTCGCTCATCGGGGACATCGATCCTCTGCGGATAGATTGGGCAGAGCTGCAACTGCAGGAGGTCATCGGGGTGGGCGGCTTCGGCAAGGTGTATAGGGGCTCATGGAATGGGCTGGAGGTGGCCGTGAAGGCCGCCAGGCAGGAGGCCAACGAGGACACGGACCTAACGAAGGAGAGCGTGCTCCAGGAGGCCAAGTTGTTCTGGTTACTGAAGCACGAGAACATAGTGTCGTTGAAAGGCGTGTGCTTGCAAGAGCCGAACCTGTGCTTGGTGATGGAGTATGCCAAGGGAGGCTCCCTGAACAGGGTGCTGTCGGGCAGGAAGGTCCGGCCCTACGTCCTAGTAGACTGGGCCATTCAGATCGCACGGGGCATGCAATATCTGCACTGCGACGCCCCCATCAGCCTCATCCATCGGGATCTCAAGAGTTCTAACGGTAAATACTAAACATCTTTCATCATACCAATTCATTTATCTCTTTACTTATCATGATAACGACAAATAATTATATTACCGTTCTGGTATCTGCTATGAATCCGTCTGTCATTTTATATCTTGTATCTTCGTTTAATTTTCAAATAAATTTCCCTACCGCAAAAAAAAATACGATGAAAATAAATAATACCTAGATACCTGCCTACCAGGAACTAGGTAATAAGTGGGTTTACGTAAGTCAATTTTTTCGCAATGTTTTTCACGCGAAGCATCTATATGTATATGACTCCAATTCAATACATTATTTTTTGTTGTGTTTTAATGTATGAATGAATTATTTAATATAATTTTTACGGCTTTATACATAATTAAGTATTTATTTATATTTTAGATATATTAAATTTATTCTTAATTGTTTGTTAATCATTAAAATTATTTTTTCGTGAATGATTTTTTTTAGGTCATGAATTATTTATCTGAATTTTTGTAAATACATTTTTTTGCTGTGGTAATGATTATAGATTTATATAACATTATTTGCAAACATACTTTTCTAAGCAATGCACGCCCAGTTTAATTATTTTTTACAATGGGTTATTACTCATTTTAGCTAATTGTTTGTTATTAATTGTTTAATAGAACATCTGAAATAACCCCAAAGAATTCTTTTGTGCAGATTGTGACGATGATATTTTTTTTATCTAAAGTATTCAAGACGCTTCGATAACATCGTATAGCAGGTGAATAAAAATACCTATGTACATCTCGTGTACATAAATGTTCAATATTATTTATGGTTCCGTGCCAACTCAGAATTAACTCAACTCAGCACCTCTTTAAAAAGTAATTAAAAGCTATGAAAAAAATTTTAAAAAGGCCATAACCCTAAACTAACGTAACCTATTTTCATTTTTGACTTTTCAAAGGAGGGTTGGGTTTATTTCATTCCGAGTTGTCCGGTCATCATTATTTATTCAGGAATCATCAATCAATATATTAATACGTGAAGCCAAAACTTTGTACCCCTTTTTACGAAAATTGCGCGGACGGGGGAGTATGAAATTTCGCACACTTATAGTTTATATAGAGGAGGAGTGCAGAATGCTAATATTTTTTTAAAAATTATGCATAAAAATAGATTAAATCAAAAACAAAAACATTACACACACTACCATATATTTGACACACACACTCGCGTCTTTACTCTATTGTTTATTGTTAAAGTCTATGGTCAAATTGAGAATAGATTAATATTGTTTGTCTTTAATATTATTTGTCTATGGTCTTACTGAATGTCAAACATAAAAAAAAACATTACAATTATGGTCGAATTTCGACCATTGGGCGACCACTAGTATGACTAAATTGATGAGAAGAAGTTCGACGTTTCTACCACAAATGTTGATGTACATATTTGGTTGCTAAATCATGAAAGGGAAAGTATTGGGAGACGAAGTTACTGATGACGATGACTAAATTAATGAAAAAAAAACATTTTAATTAAGTAATAATTATGTAGGTAGATAGGTACCTACCTATGAAAAGATAGGATCACGAAAAATATTGGGAGACCCAGCTAAGCCATTGACCAAGAAGCTTTACGTTTTTACCGTAAATATTGGTTAATATTGAGTTATTAATTCATGAAAGGGGAAGTTCTTACCAATCGGGTGTCAAAAGTTACTGACCAGTTCTAGCGATACGATTTCAATTCGGATATTGGAAATGATGACCAAGATTGATTCATTGACATTTCATTACCCACGTCACTGATTAATTCATTTAAAGCAATGCATCAATTATGAAAAATGTTAAATTGCCGTATCTGAATAACCAAGTTCTTCTTTTCACCACCCCCATTCCTTACACATCACATAATTCACCAATTTTAATAGATCCCTGGTTCATATAATTCTAGACGGTTGGCTTTCTCGGAAAACTATAACTGTATAATTTTTGAACAGTTATAGATTATTTCAGTATCATTTTTTTTTTTAATTTCAAAATCATTTCATAACCTCCCCTTTCCCTCATTAAAAAGTATATGAAGTGCGAGATGTGCCGTTTCAGTGACAGTCAGTGTTGGTATTGCCATTTAAATTATGCGAACCCCGCTAATGGGGTTGTGTGAACCACCTCTCACCGCATATTAATTGCTTCCGACTGACGGTAAAATGCCGCGCTGAAAGGGGGTGGCGCACGATATTGCCTTTCACCATTACCAGGGTTGTCCGTATCGATTCTCAATCAATACTAAATGAACGTCTACGGATATGTAAGGCTTTCTCGGTATTAAACTTTTGCGCATTCATTTTTTGTTTGCATTTTTTGCACAAAAATCCTCTCCCCCCCGTAGAAAGCACATTTTTAAATACTATTTAGTATATAGTATTTTTTATTGCTGTGTATACCTGCTGATTAAACTCAAACCTTCTTTCCATTTTTAGAACTTCGAAACCTTTATCTTCGCCACCTCCCTTTCCTCATTTCATTTCACTCCCCACTCCCTTAAGCCTCACAATATACCCCAATTTGGGATGCTACAGTCCCACTGGCTCATGGCTATTGGGGATATTGTGGGATATTTATTAAAAAAATAACACTACACAAGGCTGGGTGCTACATTCGGTTCCTTGCTTAACTCCGAATCAAGTCAACTCAACACCTCTTCGAAAAGTCATTAAAAACTATGAAAAAAAATTACCTATAACCTAAGTAATCTCAATTTTTTTTCATCACTTAATGACTTTTCAAAAAACGCATTGAGTTGATTTCATTCCGAGTTGTGCGGTCACCGCTACATTCGTAGTTAAACCTTTTTTGATACTAGAAAATACCTCACACGTTTCCTGTACCATTAAATGTTATCTTTACTATCTACGAGCGTTTATTAACTCGTATTCCGTTTTTAACGTGACACATCACAAGATCTCTTCGGTCTATGTACGACCAGCGATTTATATATACATATTATGATAAAGTCTTTTTTCTGTTCCTGTTCTGTATCTATTCCATTCTGTATACTATTACTTTTGTATACTATTCTGTATACTATTACTTTTTTATCCTATTCTGTATACTATTTCGGTCTATATACTATTCCCACATCAAATTCTTAATGACGCTTGGGAGTGTAATATTTTTACTGATAATGTGGTATCGTGATTTATTTTTGGGGTATTATTTTGATTTATATTGCGCTAACACTCTTTTTTCTTTAGCTAACGTTTCGAACAGCATTACAGTGTAATATTAAGTAATTATACGTCTGCCCTGAAGATGGACACTCTAATGCTGTCCGAAACGTTGGCTAAAGAAGGAGGTAGAGCAATACGGCATAACACCCCAAAAATAAATCGCCTTAATTCTCGCGAGGATTCCAGATCGTGAAAATCTAATAATATGATGTATGATATGTATATTTTCAATAAAAAATATCGACTCCCCGGATACTACTTATGCAGCAATTAGGCGTGAAGCAAATAGCCAGGAAATGTGAAAAGGGCGAATACACACCGATTAACCTATGTTTGTCTTTGTCCCGTCTTGATGGGAAAAAGACCGAGATACCTGAAGAGTCACTGTTGAACAGCCACAGATACATTGCCGAATACCTAAGAGTCCCAATTGACGATCTGAACCCACTTACGCAGTGTTACCATTGCCTTAAATATGGACACACTGCCCTAAGATGCCTGAACAGAACACAGCTACCTACCTGCCCCCATTGTGCACAAGACCATACCCTAGGAAAATGCACTGAGAGAAACAACAAACCAATCTGCTACAACTCTTCCAGCAACAATAAAAAATTCAGGGCGAACATCTTGGACGACCACCGTGCTGATAGCATCAATTGCACATACAGACATAAAATGCTTCAAATTGCCAAAGAAAGAAAAGATTATGAATTAAATTGCACAACTCTTATTAATGATTAAAAAAAACACAAAGGCTCTCAACCTGATGACAAGCCTGGTGAACTTCATTCAAGGAAATGGGGGATGTCAAATGAATAAGATGGAGGGTATCGATTGTGCTTTATGTGGAGTTTGGGGGAAAACAAATCCCTCTGTTTCGCGAACTGAGGTTTGTAGTCACCTGGGGGATAGTTTTTTTTTACTGGGCTGCCTTTGGCAACAAAGGTGAAACGAGGGCCGATGTCTTTAGTGTTTGCAGGAGCTAAAGCTAAGTAATTTGGGCGATTTTGTGAGGCGAGTTAAGGAAGGATAAGTATGTGGGTTTGAATGAGGTCCTTATACATATAATGAAGGAGGAAAGATGGATGCCCGTAAATCATCATTTTACTAGAGTAAGAGGCGAATAAAAGATTGCATCAACTGTGAACGTGTGTTCAGCTAGTACTTCTTCGGATATCTATTGAAATAGATGTAACATATTCTCAGCATCCCTACGTTTCATCTGTGTACTAGCGATGGCTATCGATCTTGGTCAGCAGGTCAAGTTAGTCTCGCGCGAGCGCTATTTTCCTCTCATAATATGTGTGGGCTTGGCATTTTTCACCATATCGATATGGTGAAACACGACAAGCCCTATATTATGAGAGTATTGTGCTCGTTGAGTCTAGCATCAAGGAATATAACCCAAGCCACGCCCACATATATTATATATTTACCCGTCTGTGACGACCGTATGGGATTATATGGCGAGCGATAACGTGAGATAGACCACGCCTACACATATTTATATTTTATATTCCTCGTTTTTAACGGCCTTTAAGAGGATTATCAAGCATTTCGGGTCCAGCCTTAAAATGAATACCAAATACAACCGTTAGATGTACAATGAGATCTGTATAGGGTCAGCAGATAATCTCTATTGATAAATCTATTTATCCTATAAGGAACGCTCAGCTTTTTGAAAGCCAATTTTAATCGTGTTCAAAATCGAAATCCCAATCCTCCTGATCAACTGTTGAGTCGAAATTTTGGCTCAACACTCCTTAAATGCCCAAATACGCTCTTACCAAACTCTCCGACCATCAGGCGAATCGAACGTTACTTAGCTTAGCTGATCGGAGACTCAGATTGATCGATCGAAAATTTGGGAACAGCGGCCGATAGTCAATCGAAATAAATATTGATTTTATAAGATCCATATTATAATATTAACCTTGTTCGTGTTCATCCTCACTCTCCCCGTCAACATGGCTGCTAAATGTTAGAAATATCCGAATCGCACTAAATTCTCTAATAATGATAATTATCTCGGGGAAAGGAAATTCCTTGTCGCCATTGGCGAAAAGCAGATGTCACCGAGAATAGGAATGTTTCCAAACTGCCTGCATTCCTTTCTGCACTCACCCCTCCGCATCTCACACTCCTTCTGCTGTCCGGGCAATTTTAATATCACTAACGTTGCAAATTTATTGGAGTTTCGCGTGCCGGCGCGACAGTGTATTTTAAGTTTCTTCTAACATCACCTAGCCAGGTACCTACTAAACGTATTTGCGTTATAGTTGTAGTTAGGAACGGGGTACTTTTATCCATTGTAGTAGTGGTACTTTTATCCATTGGGGTAGGAACTTTCCGATTGAGCTTACAATTTTTGTGCCTAATTTTATAGTTTTCGTGCCTGACTTTCTGGTTTGGAACAAACATTATTTATTTTGTACTTATTAGCGTATAGAGTTATAGAGCATAGATTCTCAACCTTTCTTTGCTCACCGCCCGCTTTGATTTTTAATTCTAGCGCCCCCTAGCTCGTCACGACGAAGGGGGCGTAATGGGATACCACGATAGGGTTACATTTTTGCCACAGCGAAGGGGGCGTATCGGGATACCACGACGAAGGGGGCGTAATGGGATACCACGATGGGGTTTACATTTGCCACAACGGAGGGGGCGTAATGGGACAGGGAAAATATTTTTGTGGGTGGATGGCCCCTAATGGATGGGGTGGGATGGGTTTCTCTGGGTCTCCTACCGCCCCCCCCCCCCTTAAAGACTGAAACGTCCCCCAATTTTTTCGTGGTTTTCTACCGCCTCCTGAAGGTCTGTAATGCCCCCAAGGGGGTGTTATCGCCCACGTTGAGAACCTATGGTATAGATGGAGCATTTCCTCGTAATTTTCCCACGTTGGTAGGCAGAAGGTTTTCTCATTTATACATCTTCTCATACAAACCAGGCTGTTATTATAACTTTTGCAACAACCCCACTCAAGTATTTTATTCATTCCCATTTGCCATATCTTCCTTAGCCACCCCCGATTTCTTCCTTCGCACTTTTGTCATCTGTCCTATGTTTGCAATTGGCCTATTCGTTAAACGAGTTTAAACGTTTTAACAACACAACGCTCAGGGATATCATTTAGTCTACTTTCGCCCTTCCTCTGCCAGATCGATAAGAATTGGTTTCAGAACTTTATTGTGAACTGACGATAAACCCCACTACTCAATAATCCAATTCTATCGCGGAATAGTAGAGTGGTAGAGTGCGCCAAACTTATTTCAGTGTGTATAAGAGATGTCCAGAAAATATTTTCCTATCGTTTAAAATTACTCCTTTGTTCCAAGTACGGCATCCGAAACCAGCACTTGGGTGTATTTGAAAACATCCTGAAGCTTTTACCCCGGGGAACGCCGGGTGGCTTTTCTAACAGTATTAGATTTCAGAGCTGACCTGACGTTGCAATTAAGTTATGTCGGATATAATTACAACTGATATTTAATTTTACATAAACAGTTGCTTATAGGTTCGTTAGTTGCTCTAAATCAGGGATCGGAAATCAGTTGATCGCGAACGACATGAAAGCTTTGAAAAGGAGAGGCCTGTACAAATTTAATTGTTTTTAATTATTACAGTTTGATTGATTTTGAATGCAATTTATTTATTTATTTAATGCTAGTTAAAATCCCGGGCGTTGCTGCGGCCAGGCTTTACAGAGTTTTTCTAAATTAGATGTTAACAGTGAACTTCTTCTTGTTTTGAAGGTCAAGTGTTTCAAATTTTAATATTTTGTTACTTGGACTAAAACTGTAGATTTAAATAAAATAAAAATCGAATCCACGCCGCCCGTCTGCAGCCCACACATCACCGGCACTTTTGTTTGTATACAAATTTTATTCATGCCGTATTGGGTAATTGTTATTAAGGTTTTTTTTTATTATTTATTAACCCCTATTCTCTTTCCCTGTGTGTCGTGTAGGTTATGTATATACAGTACGACTTATTTGGAAAAATTCCGATGGAGATAACACGCTTATTCGGATCAATGCACATATTTATATGGGTAGGCATTTTCGAATACGAGTTTCAAGAATCATGAATAATGTATAATATCGAACAAGATTCACTATTAAATTACGAGAATTCTTCACAATTTGTTGCCGACTATGTTCCCACGGTTTGGAATAATTTTCACGCGAAACGCGGTGTGATTTATCCCACTCAATTTTATCATAAGTGCGGCGTCTTCCTGTATTTTCGAATTAGTTTCGAAATCTGGGTCCCTGGGTGACTGATACAAGTTCATTTCCGCCGTGTTGCCCTGGACTGCGGATTGCAGGGCGAAGATTGCCTTAAAAGTAGCCAATCTCCGATTGGAGATAAGACAATTTTTAGTGTATTATTTTGCTTTATGAAATTAAAACATGTTTTTTCTCATCCATGATTCCCTTTTCTACCTTTATAATATCAACACATTTTTTTCTAAACAAAGTATTTAGAGAATTGTCTTATTATTAAACTAACGTTTCATACTTCCATAACTCGTAATGTAAATAATCTTGCAACCTGACAATAGATGCATTGGCCTAAAATTCAGTCGAGGAATTCAAAGGAGTGCAAATTATACAGGATGTTAAAGGACGTCCTTGACTTACCTTAACTAGTGATTCCTGACAATATTTGGAGTAAAACTGTAAATGAAATGTTGGTCTGCGGTGACATTTTTTATGTGTTTTTTGTTCAACTTAAAACATAAATATTAGTAGGTATTGGACAATTAGGATTGGGGTGAGGGTTTGTTTGGTTACTCGGCTGAGTGATCAGTGAAGACACGTGAAAGAAATAAATGTTTTTGTTAGGTTTTGGAGGGAATTTTTTTTTTAAAGTCGCAGGAGACCCAGATTTCATTCACATTTTGTACTCAAAATAATGATAGGAATCACTGGTTAATAAGTCAGGTACGCCTCATACGTCATTCATATGTCTGGTAATGTAACGTTATTAATAAAACGAGCTTATGGGTCCGAGTGGTTAAAGTAAATCAAGTACGTCCCTTAACATCTTGCATATATATTTTTTAATTTCAATACGGAGTTTTTGTGAGATGTACAATTTCTTTTGTTTGATTTTAAAATTTGTTATTGACCCCTGTTCTAAAGTAGTGGGGTCATTTTTTACCCCACGGCTGCGCGTCTCACCCCCGCGACAGATGGTCTTGCTGCAAATTCAGCTGTGGGGTGCTTATTCCAGGTGCATCGCGTAAGGGTCAAATTATATATTTGATTTATGCGTCTGTCGGGATATTATACTCCCGCTAATGGACACGCGCATTGCTATCTATGTAATACACGGTAACCCGATGGAAATAGCACCACCAATTTTTAATTTTATTATTCATCTTTATTAATTCTAGACTTAAATTTGTGATGTCCTATGCCTGTCTCGGTAGGAAATCTTGTGTTGAAAGCAGGCGCTAAAACATGAGTAGTTTATAATAAAAATACAGATAACAACACAATATTACATTTCAAGTTTTCTTTGACAACCGTTTTGCACCCAGTGAGGCCCGCCTTATCAAATATGTGTATTTTATCAATATTTAAAAAAAAAAAAAATTTATTTATACTGGGTTTACAGATGTTTGCACTTGCGTGAGAACAATCCAGTTATAAAAACTCAGTTATTGCACAATTACAAAAATTTACAATTACATACAATTAAATACAGATACGTACAATTAGAAAAACAAAAACATCAATAATAAAAATAGAGAATTATATAGAAGCTCACTCAAGCAACACATTACAATGAGTGGCAAGAGACACAAGAAATACGTGAGGCACGCATAGAGAGAAAATTGACACAATATAATTAGTTAGAATTTTTTAACGGCGCCAGAACTTTTTTTTTTAATCCGTATTTATCGACGAAAATATCTACTTCAGCACACTCTATCTTGTTATATAGTCGACACATCTGGGTCAGAGGGCTAAAGTAGGCTATATTATTTTTTAAATGTATTCATGTGAAAAATGTTATGACGTCTTAAACAATGGTAATTGGGGACATTTATTTCAATACTGCTAAGACGAATGTAGATGAATGTAGTATCAAGATGGCCGTGAATAATTTTATGTAAACATATTAGATCAGTTAATTGCTCTAGTTTTGAGGGTATCAATCTTAAGTAATCACGACGTACGTCGTACGATCTAAGATGGTCATGTAGTCCACATTTGGAGGATAACATTCTTAGTAATTTTTTTTTTAACTGATTCTACAATGTTTTCATATTTGCAGAAATGTGGAATCCAAATAGTGCTTCCATATTCAAGTTTACTTCTTTTTAAGAAATAAATATATATATATATATTTAGTAAAAAGGCCAGCTTATTTCCAATTTGTTCAATCTGACCCACGGTTTTATAGATATTTTTCGATGTTATTTTAAATATAACCGTTACAAAAAGTTTCTCAACCAGGGTCGAGTCGATCAACTTACTCATTCTGGTGCATTGCTTGCATGTAGCATCTTTCAAATTTGTTTCTCGACTTCGGAAAAGAAACTTTCAGCGAAATGTAAATAAAGTTTAATTTTATAAAGCAACAATTTTCGGTTGTTTCAGTTTTTTCGAAGTAATGGTTTTTAAAATTCCCACCAAAAACTTTTCGTAAGTTTTTAAGTGTTGCTCTCAGAAGTGATACTTTTTTACATTAGCTCCATACAGGAGGTCCTAAGGAATATGATCCTCGGTGCCAATGTCATCTTTCGAAATGCTGTGTGGAGGGTATTTTGAGGGAATAAAAGAGAGGAGGTTTTTTTTACATTAGCTCCACACAGAAGGCCCTGAGGAAAATAATTTTCCTCAGGGTTTACGTCACCTTAGGAGAAGCTGTGTGGAGGTTTTTTTTTAAGGAAATGAAGAAGAGGAAGTTCTGGAAGAAAATAGTTAAGAGGGGTGGGTAAGAATCTGGGGGTCAGTGTGTCCAGGAGTGATGGACGTATGAATCCATCCCTTCAACTGCGGTGCGATGGGTCGCTGAATGGATCCCTTCAAGGCGACAGGTTCGAGGGATTCTGGATGGAGAGGTCAAAAGTCTCCTCAATCAGTCTCTCTCGATCCGGCCCGCCACGCAACAAATAGGTAGACACATTGGCCGCCAAGACCTTGACAAACCTCACCTCATGAACCCGGGCACCCCTGCTAAGTCATCAAACGTAGCGTACCACTTGGGGTGACCTATGGCAAAGGTGTTGGTTATCTAACACCTTGCCTCTTCCCGGGGCGGCGGTACCCATACCTGCCTCCCCAAATAGTTGTGGGAAGGAAAAAGGTGAGTAGAAATCTGGGGATCAATGTGTTCAGGAGTGACGGACGTATGAATCCATCCCTCCCACTACGGTGCAAAGCTTTGGGTCGAAAGAGTTCATAGGGTCTCCCTCAACCTGACGCAATCCCGCAAAGCCCGGTGGGCAAACGCATCCGCCGCCAATACCTGGACAAACCCCACGCAGTGAACCCGGGCACCCCTGCTGTCACCACACGTAACGAACCACTTGCGGTGACTTATGGCAGTGGTGTTGGTTATACAATGAATATTTCTATCCTGCGTACCAAAGTACCGACTTTATTGAACCCCTTGGTATTTGAAACATTATATTTTAGGTTTCAAACGTTATCTATGAAAAATGTTTTCCTTCCTGCCATAAATTAAAAGTATCATGTGGAATGGCACGCTGCTGAGATAATTTAGATAAGTCTTTATGACAATTACGAAATAATATCTAAGTACAAATATTGTAAGTAAGAATTGGTAAAAATTTGAATTGAATTTTTAAGACTGGTAAAAATATTTTTTAAGAATTATTTGTACCAGTCTGAAGATGGCTTTAACAAGCCGAAACCCGTTACGGTCAAATAAATTAAGTTGAAATAAGTTTAATATTTGTTTTATTATAATGTATTAAAATAGAATTCCACCATGATTTGTCAGTTTCAGAAATATTTTCTTCTATGTATTATAATATTATATATACTCGATTGAAAAGCTTTTGAAATAACTTGCATAACCAACACCTCTGCCATAGGTCATCCCAAGTGGTTCGCCACGTTTGGTGACTTAGCAGGGGTGCCCGGGTTCTTGGGGTCAAGTTTTTACGGATCTTGGCGGCGGTTGCGTCTGCTCATCAACTGCGTGGTAGACCGGATCGGGAGAGACTGGTTGAGGGAAACGTTTTAATCTTCAGCAGGACCTTCCAGAACAGATATCGTCTAGTGAGGCGGGTACCGTACTTGCATTATTTGTACATATATTAAATGTCAATGAACGCCCGGGTTTCCGACAGTGAAATTAATGAATTTGTGGATTTCAGACAATTTTTTTTATTAGATTGCCTAAGGAGCTAGTCCTTAGGCAATCTAATAAAATTGCATTGTACGATTTACGTGATTGTCTGATATGGTATGTTTATTTCATTTAAGGTCGAAATGGCATTCCTATTTGGGTTAAGTTGGCTGAAAAGACTGAGGAAGTTTGGGTGTACCTGGCTAATCAGAGCTTGTCATTAAACATGACTAGAACCATTTCAAGCAACGTTTCGATTCTCAGTTGTGGTTTCTCACGAGATTGATTTTCAGAGTATCTTCTTCCACCCCGGATGATATTATAAGAATTCTGTAGGTCCTCTGATCTCTTTACATAAATTTTAGCAGAAATACTTAATTATTGGCTTTATTTTTGATGCCATAATATTATCAAACATTACTCCGTGTGAACACGAACTTAAAAACTTTACTGTTGGCAGCAACCCAGCGATGTTTTCAAGAAAATGTAACCACCGTGTTCATTGATGAAATAAATTCAAAATTCCTACATTGTATGCTCAGTTCAAGGGTATACAATACATATAACCTTTTTTCTCTTGCATGAAACCTTATATTTAATTTTGCCGTGCATGTTTGGCGTTTGCGTGATGGGTGATATAATTTACCGGGACCCATATCAGGGCGAGCCGAACATTAAAATTTCCCGTAGGTATATCTAATATAAGTCAAAAATGCATTTTGTCGTGGATTCATAATTACAATTACTAGGAGGCGGAATGCGGAGGCAAAACGATTAATTCCAGAGCCGCTAATTATTAAAGGCAAAACAATTAAACTATCGTTATTTGACCATTGGAGGTTATCCACCACATACCCGCCCTGGTATAAGTAACATATGGTTACTCCTTCAAGGCTCTCGCAAGATACTAATTTTTTTTGTTAAACGAAGCTACATTTATTTATTTTTGAACGAATCTAGACCTCCAGTGTCCCTGCATACGTTGTTAGTAAGCAGTATGCAAGTGCTTAACAGGAAACAAAATGCAAAAATATGTTAGTAAAGCAAATATGAATTAAACAGGGCAAAATGAGAAAAAAAAAACTCATTCATGAGACTCCGTGAGCGGCATTGCATCGTGTAAAAAAAAAACCTGCAAGCACCTGTATTAAATGGAGAACATAAAAAAAATACAATAAATCTCAAATCAATAGGCAAGTACCAACAAAAAATGTGAATGGCATTCGGTCTGACCATAAACCACATTAGCTTCCGTGTCCCTTAGCCAACCACTCAGTGAAGCCTCAAAGAATGTTAACTGAATATTTGGGGTAAAATACCCGAAGACTAAAAGAAAATTCAGCATTGAGTAGTCAGAGGCAGGACAAAGGACAGTCAAGGTCGCCTGATCAAGCCTCAAGCCTACACATGTCATTGGGGGAGGCGCAAAGATTTGAGAGGGACCTGCAAAACAGATAATGTAAGTAAATATGAAGCAGGAACGAGGTCCATCACACCCCCATACGGGGATAGGGAAATAAAATAATAAAAAATAAAAGTTGGAGTTCAGTTCATCCAGTAAAACAATGAAAAAGTTAAAGACAAATATAACAAAACAAGGAACATGACCTAAATAACAGGTATTAAAGTAATTATTAATAGAACAAATCGCAAGACAACTATATAATTTTTTTGAAAATATAGTGAACAAAATAGATAAATAAAATATTGCAAAAGAATTAACTATTGTATACAATTAACTATTATATATTTATAAATAAATAAAGAATAAACATAACGCAAATATGTAAAATACAATTGAAAAATATAACAAATAACTAATAATAAAATAACAAATAACAGAAACACAAAATACATATTACATAACAAATAAATCCAAGCAGTAAAGGAATCATAAAGAGTGTCCGTGGATTCAAAAGCAAAATACACCTGGTACCTAAGTAATTTTACAGCTAGTCAGCGACTCTAAGAACAGGCCATCTCTCAACCCAGACTTTCGTGAATTTCCTCAGGCACTCAAAGTTTACCTTATTCGAAACGAGATCTGTATTCCAAACGGGTCTCGTAATAACCTGCAAACCATCAATCATTTCATCTCGAGCATCCGTCAAAATCTCATAGTGCCACAAAATGTGCTCGGCTGTTTGGTCAGTATCACCACAAGCGCAATTGGGATGGGATGATAGAGTCAGTCCGTGAAGTCTACCTCTAAACTCTCCATGCCCAGAAAGCAATTGGGTGATGTGGTGGTCCATTAAAAGATATGCCCCTTCCATTCTGATTTTAACTGATGGAAAGAAGGAGAAGGTCCATCTTCCCATATTCGATCTATCCCATCTCATCTGCCATTCACTCAGCGTTCTTTTTCTCATCATCTTTAGAAGTTCAGGGAGAGGCACTGCTCCACCAGGTATTAATTCAATACCAAGGTGGTTTACAGGTCTTCCTCTTTTCAGACACTTCTTTGTCAAAACTTCCCTAATTTCTAAATCTATTGGCAAAATGCCGGCCAAAATTGGCAAAGCATCCGATGATACTGTTCTGTAGGCTCCTGAAAGCGCCAGTAAAGGGATTCGCTGGCTCCTCTTAAGCGCTGAATGAATGAGTGAATTACCCAGTCGATGTTCCCATACACAGGCACCATATGAAACTTGTGCCACATATATGCATGTGTATAATAGACGGAGCGCAGGGAAACGTAAACCCCATTCAGCAGTTGAGACTCTTCTCAGTTTTAAGAAGAGAGCCTGGGCCTTACTAGAAACGCTTTTAACGTGAGTCAAGAACGAGGACGATCTGTCTAATGTAACGCCTAGATATTTAGTACTCTCAACGAAACGGATTGCGGTATCTCCCATTTTTATGAAAGGGTTTCTATTATATTATTATTATATTCGTTATTTGACCAGTCTAATTTGTTTTATGGGGCCAATAGACTTAGCTATAAAAGATAAACCATCATTTGGTTTTGGCCTATTTCAGCATATCGCTCGCCATACATTCCAAATGTTTTTGCCTCCGCCAGCCGCCTAGTAATGATAACGATTAATTAATACCTTGTCCTCTTTACGGTTCCATGCCAACTGAGAATAAAGTCAACTCAACATCTCTTTGAAAAGTCAATAAAAGCTATGAAAAAATAGCCCATAACCCTAACCTAACATAACCTAAGTAATGTAACTAACTAAGCATTAGTCTTAATGACTTTTCTGAGTTGGTTTCATTCTGAGCTGTCCGGGCACCCTTTTTACGGCCAGTTTGAGGATTACACTGACCATTTTAATTATTAAAATGGTAAAAATTTTTTGCACATTTAGGCATTTTTACACAAATATTGATCTAATATCAAAAACAGCCTGACAGACTGGATTTCCCGCATTTAGAGTTGACCCAAACAAAATAAACTTAGGATTGTGTGAATTTGTGCATGTCTACAGGTATACACTGATGTCCTTGCCAAGCGTCACCGAGAAACAGTATTTTTTTTTTTGCTGAAGCTGTTTATCATTATTAGCGAGAAAGGGACAATAATAATTATTGATGGTATAAAATTAAATCAATTGATTTGTATCGAATTTGAATATTGTATTGGAAAAGTTTTACAGTGTGTTATTTTTATATTTTCGATTTTTTTTTCACTTTAATATTCTTTTCTCACATAGAACACGCTTTATAACGGCGCTTTACAAATTATCTAATTATTATAATTATTCATCTGTGAATTCATCTGTGTGAATGCTGCGTTCGATTGAACTTTGGTTACGATGCCTATTCCTTCTTCTTTCGTATGGTGAGGGGTCAGAATGAGACAACTAGATTTGCGAGCCATTCTAGGGTCTCAGGCGTCACCCTGTGAACCTCTTCAACCCCGCTGGGAAATGAATGGAGCGGGCATGCGTTGACCGCATGTTCGATGGTCTGCACCACATTGCATTCACACATCGCCGACTCTTTAAGGCCCCATCTATGCATCGAGTGGGCACAACGGCTTCCTCATCCTGTTGACGGCGGACCAGAGTATACGAGGCAATGAGAATCCAAACTGTCTCTCAGTGGGGTCTTGTGTGAGGTGGGCATTTCCCACGTTGGCCGATTATCTTCTGGGGTGAGAGGTAATCCTCTCCTTCCATCCAGAATTGCTTTTGGGACTTCAAAGGGCAAGCCACGTGAGAGACGACATCACCATGCAAAATATTGCGCTTTTTTGGAGCGCCTGCTTGTATTCCGTCGTCTATTCCTTCTGATTTATGCACTCTGGCCAAAGACGCCGAGGACGCAAAATTTCGTTTGATTCGTTAATCGACAAGCTAAAATCAATAATGATCATCATTATTTTTGTGCTAAGTCAGTCAACAAGTTTAGTGGTGTACAATGGGGACAACGTCAATGTGTTTGTAGAAATGCCTTCTCAATTTTTATCTAATCTTGCGTGATATGGCATCATTGCTAAAAATACACTACAAATCAACCTTAGTAATTCGTAGTATTTTTGCTCTAACGTTTCTTAGGATTGGACTTTTGAACTATATGCATTAAAGATACGCCTGAAAATTATATTAATTTGGAATTTTTTCATACTTCTAAATAAAGAGTGCTTGATTCATTCGAATTTATATAATAAACATTTTAATTATTTAAAGTTATTTAAGTTTATTAAAGTTATTTTAGTTGTGAAGATGAATGTGTTTTATCGAGATATTGTGATCCTTATTTTTAATGTAAGACCGCACCCGTCGACGAGTCTCGGCTGCCCGGAGCCTGTGACTCTATGGCAAACACATAAAATATATTATTTTAATACAATATGACGTCAATGTTTTAAATTATATGCAAAAAGACACCAATTTATTTTACACTTTCAAAGTTTATAGCCCTAAGTCCTTAAAATATTTAGTAATTATCGGCACTTTTAAATAACGATTTGATTTATGTTTGTTTTTTCCTATAGTTATAAGTAAACTGTTATGTCAAATATGTTTATGTTTATATAATTTTAAAACGACATGTAATATTTAGCTAGGGTTGGGCATTGGAGGTTATCCACCACTTACCCGCCCTGGAATAAGTAACAGATGGTTACTCCTTCAAGGTTCTCGCAAGATTCTAATTTTTTTGTTAAACGAGGCTTCATTTATTTATTTTGAACGAATCTAGACCTCCAGTGTCCCTGCATACGTTGTTAGAAAGCAGTATGCAAGTGCAGGGGTTGGTAGACCGCGGGTCGCAAGTATGCGGCTGTTTGCATGTGCGCTTGCGGCTCTTCAAACAGTTCCATTCAACCAGCCTTCCGAGATGGAGCCGCCGAATGTACTTTCACTCTAACAGCATCAGTGTTGCCATCTCAGCTCTTTTAGAGCAAATTTTTTTTTTCATATTTTCTAGATCTTTATTATATATAGAACTTTACTCATTCACGTAAAATGATAAATTTTAAAATGATTTGCTATCGAATGTAGCCTTCACTTTGTGGCTATCCATTAGAAACCATGTAACTTTGTTTAAACCTCTATATTTTGTATTAACGGGTTCAGAAATCGTCGAATAATAGAAGAGTATGTATGAGACGATGTATGAATGTCAGTGAAGCAAAGAGTGTGTGCCAGGACCGAGTTGTTTGGCGGTCCGTCCTCTCTGCCTACCCCTGCGGGGAAACGGCGTGATGGTTAGTTAGTTAGGTAGAAATCGTCGGCGTTCATAGAAAATTTGGAAGGTTTAGACAAAGCTACAGCGATGTTTAAACAAACAAGTTTAAACAGGGGGTTTAGAGAGTGTTCACACACAGCTATAAAAGATGTAGCTTGGCCTATTTCAGCATATCACTCGCCATATATTCCCACTGGGAATGTATGGCCTATTTCAGCATATCGCTCGCCATACATTTCCAGTGGGAATATATGGCGAGTGATATGCTGAAATAGGCCAAGCTACAACTTTTATAGCTGTGTGGGAACAGGCTCTTAAACAAAGTTACATCTGAAATCGTGTACTAAGTTACAGTGTCTCATTTAATTAAAAGTTTTTTTGTCTCTCCCCCCTCCCCGATACGAAAATATCCTAAGGAACCGGTTTCTTTTTTTCTCAGAAATTCTATAGCCATCCCTCCCCCTCCCTCATTACGTAGATCTCTGATACCATTTGATATCCGGTTTCATAGACAATTTGGCTCTTCTCACTTGAAAGTCTGTCGAACTGCCGACCCCTGGGCTAGTATATTTATTTATTTGTGGTTTCCATTCCAAGTTCATAGTTACTTAGGATATAAGTAATAATGCCGTTTTATGTGCATATTTGATTTAAAAGACTTTTTTTAGAATGAATCAATCACATATTTTCGTAATTTAAGTTTAAATTTGTTTATATGTTCTTATAATTTTTTTCCTTTGATAATTCCCCAAAAATTTTAATTGCTCCGTACATCATCGCCTAGGCTAGGATATTTATTTATTTTGCGGTTTTCGTTAGTTTCAAGTTCATGGTTACTTACGTCCTAATTCAATCGTTATATGTGCATATTTGATTTTAAAGACATTTTTTAGAATGAATCAATCACATATTTTCGTAATTTATGTTAAATTATTTTCCTTTCATAATTCCCCAAATATCTTAATCGCCCCTTCCTTACATCATCAGCTTTTGATTCTGGTTTTTTCTAATGGGTGTCTTATTTAATTAACTTTCGTCATATTATTATTGTATGTTTCTGATGAGGAAAGGGGAGAAAGGATAGAAAATAGTTGACTTGTCAGTGGGGCACCTTCCCCTTTACATCATAAAAACAAAACCAATAGCGTGACCGTATTATCATACTTGCATCGTGGTGTTTAATGAATGTAATCCTTTAAAGATAATTCTTTTTTTTGTTGTTGTATTTGTTTATGTAATTCTTGCTATCTGAAATATTTACTATCGGTAAACAAGATTACTTGTAATGAATTCTAGATATCTTCCGATTGCGTAATACAGTTCTTCAATTTGTTTATTCCACCTGAGCGTTTTTTTATCGTGTAGACTTTGAACCGGCATAGAAAAATAAGATAGGTATACTCTGTGTATTTTTACTATTTTTTACACGGCTTGACAAGGGATATCTATACCTACAATACCTATCTAGCGACCTTCAGTTGGTTATTGTTGAGATAGTGTGTTAATCAAGTGCCCGTGTATGTTTGTTTAATATAATCTGCGTTTTATCGGTGGAATGCGAGATAATTCCTATCAATTAATTCGCCTTTGTATTCATAGATATGCCCTATAAATACCTTCGTGAGATCCGTAATATTTTATGTCTATACAAAAAGGTGATTCTGATGTCTAATGGTTTTTATTTCATATGACATTTTTACATCAGTAAATTCGGGTCCCTGCAATCCAGAGAAAAAATACGTAATTGTGAAATAGGGAAAGGATAAATAATAAATGAGGAATTATTATTGATGGAACATAATAGTAATTTCGAAATTCTTTGACACATGTATACAATAAAAAAATGTATATATTTGCTCTTTCAATATGAAAACCCTTTTGGAAAATAATTTCCCTCAGGGCCTGTGTCATCTTCGGGGATGCTGCAGGGGAGTATTTTTAGGAAAGCAAGGAGAAGAAAAAGGTATGAGGGGTGGGTAGGAATCTGGGGTTAGGTGTGTCCAGGAGTGAAGGGGGTATGAATCCATCCCTCGCACTGCAGTGTAAGGCGATGTACTGAAAGAGTCTTGTTGGAGAGGTTAAAAGGTCTCCCTCAACCAATCTCTCCCGATTTGACCTGCCACGCAGTTGGTGGCAGGTCAGATCGGGACAGATCTTAGATCAAGATCCAGACAATCTTCATTTTCTTTCTCAAAAACATGAAAAGTCGTTTTAGGGGGTTTTTCATATAATACCGGCTGCCGTGTTAAATGTTTTGACACCTACTTGAAAAATCGCTTGCAATGGGTTCAACTATTTTCCTTGCTTGGCCTGTGAAGCCACCAAAGTCCATTCTGAGCGTTGTTTGGAATCCGCAGGGAATTATTGTAACGGAGATTTCCGTCTTGTGGTTTTATCCGGTTTTCTCTTTATTGATTTTCAAATTTAGCATTTAACTTTTCGGTACACAATCATTAGACATTATTTTTTATACATATCTTGGCTGAAAATCATGCCTTTGTTTTTGCATCGCAAAATGTGTTTTAATTTTATTACGTGTGGTCAATAATATGGATTTTATATGATCAGAATGAACACAAAGGTATCTCGTGACACTGTACCAATATTGATCGAGCGAATACCAATAATTCATACACACTAGTTTCCATAGAAAATAGCTACACTAAAACATTTCTGTAATCGTTATCATCACTAATCGCTCTATTTTCCGAAGAACCATGCTCTAGGGATAGCTGACCCCATTTTGGTAACATTGTTAGCATTTAGGCTGTGTATTCAACTAATTTGATATCATTGTTAGCATTCGAGTTTATTGTTTATTCGATCAAATCAATCACGTTTGCAAATGAGTTATTGTTAAAAATATTATCAGTTGCTTTTATTTATGTTAAGAAATAAACTTCAACAGCCTTAGGCGAACTATTATGATCCGTCAGTATTTATCAAATATCGTGATATTTATTGAACTTGTACGCTAGGTTATTGACGTGTCATAGATGATGTCTAGATTTCTCAATATTTATCACGGAACGTGATAAATATTGAGCCGTAGGCTACGCTTTCAATATTTATCACGATCCGGAATTCCGAATTCAAATCAATCGATATTTGAATCTAAAAAGATATTGTATCGTATATATTCATTTTAAGTACCCACTAAACTGCCAAAGCAGTTTATCAGCAGGTCAATTTCACAATATTAATATAATACGAAAGCACACGCATAACAAGAAATCACAATATAGAAAATAGATACATAATAATAACTCTTAAGTAATTACAATATAAAGGCATAAAATACGCAGGCAGACAGATATATCTTAGGTAAATTACTCATAGTCATATTTATTTATACATAAGATAACCAACACTATCAAAATAAAAAGTCTAGATCTATTAGCCATTTTTAAATTAATAATTTTTTTGAGATCGGTGGTGCAATTTGATTCGATTTTTGTATTCAATGGCATCTTATTAAATATGGTAGGGATAAGATAAGTGGATCACAATAAATATTTAAGGTGTAGGGTAGTACTCCGATACATCAATATGGATCGTGATAAATATTTAACGTGTAGCCTACGCTTTACAAATAAACGTGTTTTGTTTATTTGTTTTAAAAAAACTGATGCGCACCATTTATGTATGGCAAACGTTGTATATCAGTCGCCGTGTGTGACCAGTGAAAAGAGCATCTCAATATTGAAATGGATAGCGATAGCGCCTGTTTCGCAAAACAAGCGAAAATATACCGCCTACCCGAGCGGTATAGCGGAATTGACGGGGTTACCCGTTGGAATCCCGCTGCGTCAACGAATATCGCTTACATGTGAATAGGCCTCTGTATATTATTATCGTTTGCATATATGGTTTACATTCGCTTAGAATTTTCTTTTATCTTGCCGAGACACAAGTCAAATCGTTTTACAATGTACATAATATTACTCCTGTTGGCTCTCCGTCGCCTCGATGAAGCCATTATTTATTAAATGTCAGTTATTTGCCCCTGTCGGTAGTTATTTCATAAAACTTCATTACCTACATAGTTAATGGATATTCCTTACGATTTGAATGGGTTTACATTCTAAATGTTAATCTTTATTGGTGCAGTTAAATTCAAATGTCAACATGTTTCGATACTTCAAGTGAATGTGATAGTTAAAACCTTCTAGCTTTGAACGTTTTCAGTACTTTTTATTAACTTTACAGTAAGTTTTCTAACTGGTGATATATAAGTTCCCGGCGTCCTTTTATTGCCGATGGCAGAATGACAATACTAGAATAAGTTTGTGCATTTCTGTCAAAAGTCCTACAAAATCAGAATGACAATCATTATATCACTCTAAAAAACTCCCGTTATATAGGGAGCAAAATAGATTTTTCTTGCTCCTCTTATAAAAAAGCTCAACATAACAGAGGCCTGGAGATGCCATGTCGAATGAACGGGTGCTTGACCGTAGTAAAAAAAAAAATAATAAAATTTATGGCATTAAAGTACCAGTGGCGGGTCCGTGAGCTTTGAGTGAACTAGAGTGCTAAGATTGAAAAACACAACGCTATTGATGTTGTAGCTGAATTTTTTTTTTTTCGAAATTTTAACTTTTTGCGTGGAGATCTTTCGGTTTGTGGATGCCACGCATCCCTAAACTGAAAAAAAAATCCTGAAAATCTTCATACAAAAAATTGGAATTTCTAAAAAAAAATTAAATTCATTTTCAGGTACTCAAACTTACTGAAAACTCCCGGACCGCCACTGTAAAGAACCTAAGTATATCTTCGATCCTAATTATTATAAAGCATTAGTAAAAAGTACATTTTTTATGTCTAATCTATTTCCTTGACACTTACGGGTGGGAGTAGAAAGACAAACTTTTGAGAAAAGCAACCGAAATGTAAGTAGAAACGATCAGTGGGTATATCGTCCGATTTTAAAAATTCTCTGATCATAATGAGAGGATATGACAGACAAAATTTTCTTTTATTTCGGTTTTTCCAGCTCTCCTTTCAAGGCAAATTTTGATAACATAATAGAGAACTATAACATGCATGTGTGCAGGTACATGTATTTATATGGATGTGTATGTATGTGTATGTTTATATATATATATATATTTTTTTTTTTTTTTATATTCCTCTAATATATTTAAATACTTTTTTTTCTCTTCTATATAACCAATGTACAATAACTGTTAAAATTTGAAAAAAAAATACATATAAAACTTTATATTACAACACATAAATACTTGTCATACATAAACATAAATAAACACGTAAACACCTCAGCACAGGTTCTCCTAGTGAGGTGTTCACGAAACATACAACAATACCTATCCACAGTTTCACCTTCACAAACCTACCTTACACCCAACATAATAAAATTATAAAATATATTATGTAAAAATGTTTTCGAAATTGATCTATAGGTAAATACTGTAATGTATAGAAATAAATAAATACATAAAAAAACTCCAGTCCATTTTTTTTATTTTTTATGAATAATGACCTTCTAACTTAAATAACTGCATTTTTATTTTTATAGTTAGTTTTAATAGTTAAAATAAATGTCAAAGTTTTAATTTTTCAAGACCGTGACGTCATCTGGCCAAAAGTTTTAGTTATTTTCAACAGATGTTGTCATTTTGTATGGAAGAAGTGATGAAACTATTCAATAAAACGTTATTTAGGTGTAATTATTTTTTATATTATATTATTATATTTTTCAATATTATTACGGGAGATTGGTATAAAAATTGTTTGAAAATATTATTTTTTTAGCTTTACGAATTGAAATCAATATTAAGGAAACCGAAGCATGAATTTCGTAAGCAACTGGAATCAGCTGTTCGACCGCCGCCGTTTTGAATTTCAGCATTGGAGCGTTTTATGGAAGCGGTGACGTCACGCCTCACAAATTCAATAATACCAACTTGACAGGGTGTTTTAATGAACTGTTTTAAAATGGACTTTTTAATATTTTTTTTAAAACTCTACGTTAAATATTATTTAATAAAACTTATATATTCAGAATCAGCGTTTATTGGTCCATATGAGCATATTTTTTAAAGCCATAATATTTTTCACTGGAGTTCCTTATTCCTTAACGAGTGTTCAAACTTTGCTTTGTGTTTTCGTCCGGAAAATGATGTATTTAAAAATGTGTATACATTTATAGGTCAACACCCTCAACTCAAGATTCTTCATTTTACACTATTTCTATATCATATTTTCCTCAATTTTTAAATCTCGCAAATTTATTCAGTTAATTGCAGCATTTCGCAGGGTTTCTATGATAATAATTATTAACAAGATCTTTAATTTAGAATTAATTGTAATCCCCACATGACACAAACATCGATCAATACATTCCAGTATAAGTTCCTTGATATTAGGAATGTGCACCCAAACAAACATACTTCAAGAACACGTTGTTCAATAAAGTGCAAGTCAGTGTGTAGGTTTTAGTTAGAATTTAAATGTCACGACGTCCTTGGTTTGATAATCAAAAGTCTATTATCAAACATTAATGGTGAAATATCTATAAAACACACCGTAAAATAAACGCAATACCCACGTTATGTTCAGATCAATCAAAAGATACTAAACATTTTATTAATTGCCGTTGAAACAGAATATATTGTATTAGCATTACGCTTGTAAGTAAGTATGTTATATAATTTGGAAATAATAATAAGGAGCAAATTTATGTGAATAATAGTGAGGGGAATGGGACGAAGTGAGAGAGACGAGGGTTTTGACACCAGTAGAGAAGAGAATACAATCCCGAGCATGTTTTTAAATCCCGGGATTACGGGATTTTCGATGCGTAATCCCGGGATCACGGTACTATCCCGGGATTAGAAAATGTGGTTAATAATTGGGATAAAATAAAATAAAAGCGTAGATAGTAAGTTCTTAAACATTATTTGTTAATATTGTTTGTTGCACAAGACAACCTATCTAGTATTAGACAACTAATATTATTAATGCGAAAGTGCGTGTGTTTGTTTGTTACGCTTTCACACCTAAATCACTAAACCTATTTCAATAATTCTTTCACCAATAGAAAGCTACATTATATGCCAGTAATATACGCTGTATATATTGTAAGCTCTGACGTTATGAAATTATAAATATTAATATATTATATTTATTATACGTTTATTGTCCCCTACAAAAGGGAGTTATTGATAAAGTCAGACGAAATGCAAAACAAATCGTTGTCTTGGTAACAATGTTGGTATATTTGCGGGAAATTTTATTTCAGGCGTCGTAATTAAAATCTATCTATATAGATTAAAACGAATCTCCGAAATGTTTGTACGCGCATAACTTCCGAACAAGTCAAGGCGCAACGGATTAATGAATGCAAACTAGACCTGATTGTGGCAATCGAAAATGGGCCGGGACCCCGGGATTCGGGATCCCGGGATTGTATTCTCTAGACACGAGACAACGGTTTGTCAAAATAGTTTTCCGATAGTAGCTCACAGTACAACAAAGTATTTACGTTCATAAATATTGTATACATCATATACTACTTTCAGAGTCCTGCCCGGCGGATAAACCTCCACTCCTGCCGGTGTCCTTCAGTTCGCCTAGAGATAACAAAAATAAATTATGTGTAAAATCTCACATGCATGCCAACAATAAATTATTTTATACTAATTTAGTGGTTACAAAATTAAAGTTAATAACTAATGACACTTTGGAGAATTCCGGGTAGTGATGAAGATTGCATGAATTCGGTGAGATTCTTTCAAGAATCGTTAGAATTTCCCTTTTGAATCTCTTCTCACTGACGCAAATGTTTGGATATCAACAATATACCTCTCCCCACCGGCAGAATCATTGGCAGATGATTCTGCAGGCAGTAAGATAGAATCATCATCATCAAACAGTATTAATAGGCTGGAGACTGTACGGTTGAAATTTAAGAATCCGGCTAAGAATGCAACTCTGCTGCCGCGCCTAACGCAAAACCGTTTTTTTACGTGGAGTTTGTATACAAATTTACTTTTGTAATATAACCGAATTAAAGCCACGCCAAATGATGGCGCCACTTACGTTAAGCACCGCCTGGCAGGCGTAAGTACTACGTATTTGTAATTTTGTGTATCTCTCCGGATATGGAAAGATTGACTTATGATTATTATAGTAACAGGCAGCTGTGTAATAACCACGCGGCTATGTATTACATACGACGTCATTGCCTGTCGCAATTACCTTTTCCCGGTGACTAGCTGTCATTGGATCACAGTGGATCCGAGGGACCTGCTAGTTTTAGAAACAGTTCCTATCGGATTTATAAAATGGTCACCAACACTCAAACACAAAATCGAACCAATAGCCGCCCGCAGGGCCTAGCAGCAAAAACCTGCGGAGCGGATTTTTATCTGCTTTTTATATAATAATTATGCCTACGCTGTCTTCGCTAGTCATCGGAAGCTTGGAATGATGCGGCGATTGCCTTTATTTTAAAAATTAGATAACATTCTGAAAATGATAAAGATGTAGTCGTCTCAAGACCTAAGACCAACCTTAATAATTCCATTTCATGAATTTTACGATGAAGGAAATTAAAGTGTATTATATCCGTTGTTCAATTAATTAGTACTTAATCTAATCTAGATTCGTTATAATATTTATTATAACACCATCGCAGCGCATAATATAGTTCTTATATAATATTATTATCACACCTGCTAAATTCTAACGATTCAAGCCGTACTCTATTATTGGCTTTTAGGATTAAAAATAATTTATATTAATTGCTTTCTGGATTGATTGTTTTTCCCTTATATTGGACTTATATTGTCTATTAAAAAAAAATTGCTTACTTTCGATATTTTTTCCGGCACGTTCAGTTATGTGCTCGCATGCCATGCATAATTCATATTTCCGAGTAACTAAATGAACTTTAAACTTTCATTTTGTTTTTATTTCATTACAGTGCCAATGATTCTAATATTTTACATGTGTTCAATGAGAAATCACGTCAGAGTCACAATTCAATGAATCAAGCAACAAATCAGTGAATGAACGATATAACTATTTATTTTTATTTATTTTATTTTATTTATTTTTTTTTTTTTTAACAATAATAATTACAATTATAATATAATTACCTAGGTATACATAAGAATTAATTTTATGGTTCTACTACTCCATAAATTGAGCTCTAGGTGCTCGTACTATGTAAGTAGCTCGTAAAGTTAAAAAGAATTAACTCCTCGGCCCTCAGGCACATTCTGTCAGCAGGTCAGAATATTTTCGCTTTGCAATAAAATCCAAATAAAAATAATATTTCTGAACGTATCCGAAATAAACTGTTTTTAAATGAAATACTTGTATCAAATTTTATTGTTAGAAATATACAAATATAATTTTTTTAAATATACGTTTTTTTAATGCAAACGAAAAAAATAATACACACACATATTTTATTATATAAATAAATGTATTATAAACATTGTCCTTTTTAGTCGTTTCATGTAAAAATAATTATAATTAAAAAAAAATTTTACAAATTACAAAATTTTTTATTTTTTTTAATTGCGGTCGGAAACTTCTGTTTTATATAGGTGTACATTTTAATTATTTTGTGGTTAACTTTAAGATTTGAATTTAAAGCTTGGTGTTTTCTCTTTCTAACACGTACTTTTCACCATGATACTAAGGGAGACACAACGATTTCTATGAGACCTACATGAGTTGTTGGGGGCAAGCCTGTGGGGGGGGGGGTTAAATCGTTTTCAACAACAAAAAATGACCACTTCACGAGCGTTCCCTACAAGGGTTCGTACAAGGTCACCCTAGCTGATTGTTCAGGATTTTAAGAAAGATGAGACAGAGGAGTTTGAGTTGAGAAGTTTCGAAACTTGAGTGTCTGTTTCGATAATATTCAGTAGAACACCAAAATATTAAAAATCATGTCAACAAAATGCTTTTGGTTTTTCTATTTCAATTCCTAGTTGGGCGAATTTCTGCCGAATGTAGGTATTATTTATTTTTTTGATAACGTTTCGCTCCAAGATAATCCTCGTTATCCGTCGACCCGCAGACGAGATTCCCCGTTCTGGTTTGATATCGTTCGTCTCGTTTAAGGCCGCATACCTAGTTTAAGTGCCGATAAAGGCAGTACCTACCTCTGCCTTATCTTTCGCCTCAGTGGACAACAGGAGATAAGTGGAATTTACCTATTATAATGTATTTTATATTACGTACGTAAAACCCACTCATTAAATTTGCGAAGGTTCGTAAAACAGGTTTAATGTCGACGTTTGTATCTGCAAATTCAAGTCATTCAAAACAGTAGTAACATTTCTTATAATTATAATAATTGGATAATTTTTAGAGCGCCGTTAGGGGCCATCCATAAATTACGTCACACGAATTTCATGATTTTTTGACGCACCCCCCGTCCCTGTCACACATCGTCACATTTGTGAGACCCCCCCCCCCCTAGTGTGACGTCACAAATTTAGCAATTTTACATCTAAAAATAACCAAAACAGCAGAGTTGGTAATATTTTTAAGTTTTTCGTCGATATTTAAGTAGCTATTGTAACGATCATATTAACCACAACGGGGGGGGGGGGCGTAATGGGATAGGATGGGGAGGGATGGGCTAGGGAAAATATTTTTATGTCAAATGCACCGCATGTGACTTCACAATGCTGATGACCCCCCCCCCCGCAATACCCCTTGTCACGCTTCTCTACCCCTCTCCCCCCCCCCCCCTTGATGTGTGACGTACTTTATGGATGTCCCCTTATTGTGAAAAATCACCTCAAGGGCGCCGTACAATTTATTATGAATTCTTAGGCTCTATTTAATTTTATTATTTACAAGTAGATACAGAAAAGATATTTACCTGCCAGGTAAACATCTTTTCTGTATCTACTTGATTCCGATTCCGTATTCCGATAAACACACTTTAATTAGAAAGTCTATGCTTGGAGAAGATACGGCTTTGCACGCGGAGGACGTTATATTTAAAACACTGGACATTGCATGATTATACATTTGCTACCCCCATCACTGTTAGTATTACATTTATGTTAAGATTAGTGGCAAAAAAGTGAGTTCCAAAGACTTCGTGAGTTTTGACACTCTGAATCGATCCTACAGTATTCCAATATTCAAATCTTTTCGAGCGAATTAATAACATGTACTCTTTTTGAGCCCGTATCCGATCGTCCCGTGAAGCAACCCCCGAGTTTCTTTATTTGTTTTGGGGTATTGTGCCGTGTTGCGCTACCTCCTTCTTTAACCAACGTTTCGGACAGCCTTACAGTGGCCACCATCGGGGCAGATGTGTAGTTGTTAGTGGTGAAATATGTGCTTATGTACTTGGAAGCAATACCGTGTTAAAAACGTATCTAACCCCCGATTATCTGTAGGATCTCTCCAATTTACGCATTATTATTATCTAACACATACCTGAAAACTTAATTGCATTTTTTTATGAATAAACTAGTAGTTTCCCGCTACCCTTCTTTCGACAATGTTTTTCGATAATCTTTTTCGTTTTGATCAATTGAAAAATATGTTACGAACAATATTGCGAATCAATTCAGTAATTCCTTGACAGAAAAGGTTGTGCACATATCATGACGTTAGAGCTCTTGCTTTGCTGTTTCGGCTGATTTTAGTTGAAATATTTATTGACCTTTTGATAATTATAGAGTTAAGTTGTTAAGAAAGCGAAATTTGTACCTACCTGTATTTATTTTACTTAATAAATTTAAAAAATCTTTTCTTTCTCGAAAACTCTACTACTTTTTTTTTTTTTACATGAGCTCCGGGACACGGGAGGCCCTGAGGGAAATTATTTTCCTCAGGGCCTATGTCATCTTTGGGGATGCTGTGTGGAGGGTTTTTTTTTTTTTAAGGAAAGGAGGGAGAGGTGAGTTCTGGGAAGGAAAAGGGTTTAAGGGTTGTGTAGGATTCTGGGGTTCAGTGACCTATGGCAGAGGTGTTGGTTATCCAATAAAGGTTCCCGGGGCGGCGGTACCCATTCCCGCCTCCCAAATTGACTACTATATACTAATCTACCATATTTCGATTTTTCACGGCCCCGCTATGATGTTTATAACAACATAACATAACATAACGTAAATAAGTGCTTTGTGATATTTGAACTATAAAAATGGACTAAGCATGTGAATGGAATTGGACCCCGATATTATTAAATGTACAAGCATTACCTGCTCGGCATATAAAACCCATTCCCACACCTTTGTTAAATTCTGTAATCCATGTCAAGATAAAACTTAGCGAAGATAAAACTTATCTTTCTGGTGTCGTTATATTCTTTTCCTGCGAGTATTATAGTTTTCACCGGGTATTTATGATTGCGGAGAATATGTCAAGATCAAACAATATTTGTTTATTTATTAATAATGTGTATTTAATAAATTTGGTGTTTGTAAACAGTAAACAAAGATATTTTTTAGCTAGCTTAGGTGGCACCCGGGGCGGATAACGTGGGGTCACCCCCCCCCCCCCCCCCCCCTCCCCAAATTTCAACTATCCAATCCACTTACCTTGTTTTTTGAACAGAACAGAATAACAACTTTTTCAATAAATAATAGGTAATAATTCCCTCCACGAGTTCACGTCAATCACAATGTGCGAAAGAAATGAGAATGACACGGGAGACAAGCGAGGAATATTTCAGGGGAATCCCCAACCGAGCAATAGTAAGAGCTAGGAACGTAAATATAAATAACAGACTGTGTTGATGTGTAAAATATTTTTGTGACAATATTCTTCGTAATATTTTTTCCACGGTCGGGAGTCACCCCTCACCGGGCCGTCCCCACCGCCCCCCTAGCTACGCCACTGGTCATATCATTGCTTATTGTATTTATGAATATTATATTACATTATAGGAAAAGGCGATTGAAACGTTTAATAATTTATCTGATAAACAACATCTTTACGTCACTACGATTTACGTCACTAACAATTACGGTGATTTTTATCATTTCAATACCAACCTTCTAGAAAACCACCATGGCGTAGTAGGTAACGTAGTATCGCACAATATTCTCTTTGTTTGGGTTTCCCAGACTATCTCAGGAAAGGTTAGGTACCGCATTACAAAAATATTGGAATTTTACTTTAGACAATAGGTAAGGTACGCTATAGGTCCACTGTAATTTGAATGTAACATTATATCGGTGTTAGAATAACCTCGTTTTGGTAATATCTACATTTTTTAACCGCCTGGAGCCAGTAAATGGGGAGGGGAAGCAGATGGAGTATAGGAAGGCGGGGAAGTACCGGGCTATTCAGATCAAGTCGCCAAATTCGGCCAAAGCCGTTTCAAGCAACGTTTCAATTTTGAATTATGGTTTTACATCAGGGCGGTACTTAAGAGTATCTTCCACTCTGGGACTTGCCGCAAATAAACCCTGTATTATTTTATTTTATTAAATTGTGAAAACACAAATTAATCAAATAAAATTGGATCGCTAGTCGAGAGCCTCGCCCCTTGACCACAAAGGCCGTCAGATTTACTTTAATATGTGTATGAGTTTTTGATCGTACGACCTTGAGCGTCCTGGTCTACGCATTTTATTGGGAGGTCGTTGTTACTTTTCCGTCGTAAGTCTATGATGTCGCATGTGTTGCGTACTTTTTAAATCACTATTTTCAGGACATTTATAGCTCTATTCAGTGCTTAAACGCTCACTTTGATTAACAACTGGCCTTCTTGCCCGGTTTCAACCGCGCTATTTTTAATTATGTTAAAATGCAAACTGCAGAGTTTTTGATTTTGTTATTACTAGGAGGCGCTAATTATTAAAGGCAAAACAATTAAACTATCGTTATTTGACCGATCTAACTTGTTTTATGGGGCCAAAAGATTTAGCCATAAAAGATCATTTGATTTTGGCCTATTTCAGCATATCGCTCGCCATACATTCCCAATGTTTTTGCCTCCGCATTCCGCCTTCTAGTTATTACCATTTTGCCAAAAAAATCCTACCCCATTGACTGACTGTACTAAAAACTGTTAGAAATTAAAAAAAATCATTCATTGTCTTTAATTTTCAACCTCTTTCTGTACCCTTTAGTCTACATTCCGATTCCTCTTTTTTATGTGAATACGGCACTAGAGTCCCAATTTCTTGGAGCTAATGTATCAATTTATTAGGTAACTTATGTTGTGAAGTTCGTTGGAGAAGTAGGGGGGTTCTAAATATAAGTAGAGCGAATTTAAATATTTTTGACAATACAGGTCTTATTTTTTTTTTTCTTAAGGTTTTTTGTAATTTTATTAATTTGAAGTGATATTTCACAAATTTGGAGCCATATCAATTTTTAATTGTTCTTTAGACTTTATGTCCGGTTTAAATCTTCCCCACAGGAAAAACTTAACCCTTCCACACACTTTTCCATAAATGATCATCTAGTCAGTCCACGCTATGCAATTGCACTATATAAGTATAATAAATACAAAACAATACAAGAATAACATGTCAACCTACCAGAGACCAAATGGGAAAATAATTCACCGACTCCAGATATTTTCATATCAGAGGGTTCGGCTCGATAGAACTCCTAACTGGACCGATAAATCCTACTGATCCCTCAATATAAATATTTTAAAAATCTTTCGTAATCCTACATGTATTTAATATGACTGATTTTTGCATTTTTATGTACAGATTCTTTGACAAATCTAATAAGCCTAAATTTTGAATGAGAGAGCTAGGTATAATGCCAGTAGCCGAAATAATAAATGGTAATATTTTTATAGTCCGAGAATGCCAAATTCTTTTAATTTCATTTCCTAAATCTGTATATTTTCTAATTTTTTCAGAAACAGATTATGATTATTATTGATGGTGAAGAGAAAGGTTGGGAAGTCCCAATTCCTAAAACTGGGGTGGTCATAGTTCCAGTGACTCCTAGCAATGGGAATAGGAACGCCTTTGAGGGGTCAGTTTTGTTTATTGAATAAATATGTTATCACAGTCAGTACTCATTGCATATTGCTGTTGTGTTCCGCAGGCCTGGTCTAAGGTTGTTTAGTTGCATCACGACGCCGCAGAGCCTTTCCTCAATCGACCTTGTGACGGCAGAATAACAATAAATAAATAGCTGGCTTATTTTTAGATCGGCGGTCATTATTGGCCCGCGAGGCGTGAGAAGCTACTGATAACGTTATAATAATATATATTATAGTTGTTACTATTGCGCCCATTGATGTAGTGGGCTTGGACGCAGTGGCGTGGCGTGTACTAGGGCAGTCTGGGGAACCAGTCCGCAATACTTATTAAACGGTATTTTTATAACAGCTGCTGCTTCGCTATACAAACATAAACAACATTGACTCTAACTCAATTTTTTTATTGATATTCTCTTGGCAAGACAACAAAAAAGTTGAAATGTTTTTGGGCAGTTAGAACGGTATGAGGTACAAAAGTTGACTGACGTAGGTACCTGGCTATTTCCATGTTTTGATCCCGAGTAGTGGGCTTTCGCAATGGAAAATTCCAATTTGGGCTGTTAGAAAGGAATGGAAGAGAGGTTGGAACATAACGTAATGTAAGTTCTAGCGTAACATAATGTGCCATTGACTTTGGTCAGTTGAGACTCTTAAGGCGGCGCTTCTCGGCTGAAAAAGAAGAAGATGCAGCGATATGTAATTACGAATGTTGGACAGAGCGCGCTAATATTTTAAGTGATGAAATTGCAGCGAAAATTGCGAAAAAGCTTAATAAAACATGACTCGTTTAAAATAGAGCAAAAATCTCGTGGAACGTATCCTCAGTATCATTTAAAGAAACATTGTGAATTTTCTCATAAATATAACGTGTAAAGTAATAGAAATACACTTGTTTTAAATAATTTTTGGAGCATACTTTGCGATTTTTTTCCATCGAGGGGATTTCATATAATTTGCGTTTCAGCTTGGAAAGTATCTAGATATTATCTTCAAAAATAATATATATTTTTTAAGAGCTTAAAAACTTCAAATGTTTAAGGGAGATAATCGGTCGAATTCGGATAGCGGCGGCTTAAGGGCCGGCTTACCGCATTTCTACCGATTAATTACATTTTTTCCTTAAATACTTAAGTTTTAAAACTCTTAAAAAATATTTGTTATTCTTGAAGATAATATCTATACATTCCCCACGCCAAAACGGCTATTATATGAAATTCCCTTGACAAAAAAAAAATCGCAAAGTATGCTTCGAAAATTAAACACGTTTTTTAAGATATTTTACAAGTTATACGTATGAAAGAAATCAGTGTTTTTTTAAACGCTATTTTAGACATTCTCCACGAGATTTTTGCTTTATTTTGAACGAATCGTGTTTTTTTAAACGTTTTCACAATTTTCGCTTAAATATTATCGTTTTTAATATTAGCGCGATCCCTCTAACATTCGTATTTACATATCTCTCCAGCTTCTTCGTTTTGTGCGGGTACATCGCGGCAAGTAGTATTTACATAATAATAATGTCAGAGCCAATCCATGACCTTTAAGTTCTACGGGGGCCAATCTGCGACTTTTAAATCAATGTTTATAGTGCGAGATTACATAGATTACCCATCCCACCAAGCTGGCCGGCGTGAAATCTGATAATACTCGCTAAGCTTAATAAAACCACTGCTTTGTGGTAATTCTGAAGGTGATCTGAGTTAGAGGTGGTCGATATTCCTGTCCCAGTAACAAGGAACAGATTCCTTTGTTGTCACTGAAACCGTCGATATTATTTCTTCGCGAAGAGGTTATTTATGGAACCGAATTTTTCAGATTATTTTATTTAAAAAATTGATAAAAATAAGAAAAAGGATATTTTGATTTTTTGAGGAACCGGTTCCATTTTGTCAGAATTTCTCTGGCTATCCCCTGGTTCCACGAGTAACTGGATAATGAACCGGTTGCACATCGGTCTCCGGGAACTGGAACCGCAGTGACAACCCATTTCAGGTATCAACCATCTCTAATCTGAGTCTTCTTCTATACTCGAGAGCGGAAGAAATGTCGTAGTCGTAAAATTCTTGGATATTTTCAGTTGTACAAGACATAAGTAATTTTATTAAATATATACATAATTTTTACACACATACTTATTACATACTTATCCATTTACAATACGGGCAGAACCCTGTGGATAATTATATCATTGAATATCTCGTGTCCAGGTGATTCATTCGATTATCTCGATTACAACTTCATTCGTCTGAATTATCCATAAAATTCAAAACTGTGATCTGGGCAGTGCCACGACTAGTCAGTTAGTCGGTTTGAAACGCAGGGTTTGTACATTCTGTAACCCGTTTTATCGTTGAATACATCGTATCCGGGCGATTCATTCAATATCTCGATTCTAACTTAGTTCGACTGAATTATCGATTGAATTAAAAACTATGTTCAGGGTAGAGCCACGAATAATCAATTTGATACGCAGGGTTGATACATTCCACATTTTTACTTAACCTTTTCGTCCCGGAACGAAAAAAATCACACGTGACCCGAAGGGGGGTCACTCGGGGACCCCAATTTGTTATGCTTATTAAAGGGTGTTAATGACATTTTTTTTTGTAATTTGTTATGATAATAATTAGAGGGAAGTATATTCATCGTATTTCAGAAGTCATTTTAAAAATCGTTTGATAAATAAAGTCATAATTAATATTCTAATGAATTTAGACCATAGCGTGTATTTTTCCATAGAAAACAGAGAAGGCGGGCCGATAGCCCACGTAACACCTTGTTTCCGAATCTCGACTGGCGATTGGCGTTCACCGGAAACGACTCAGACCGAATGATCTTTGACCGGCAAGCGAACATTATAGCATTGTAAAAAGAGCAAACGAGATGCGCAGTGTAAACGAACGCGATCTAGTCCTTTCCACTAACAACTTAGAAATTACTTGCTATCGCTTAGAATTATCCCGATACATTCAGCAGATAGGGACGGGGTACGCCCGAACAGAGGGGAAGGGGGGCGAGTGGCACAGATTATTGGCCGGAATTTGTTATAAACTATTTAATTTTAAGAAAAGTAGTAATGCGATATTAATTTTTTTAATGCAGATCGATAACCAAATATTTTTTCTAGGATTACCTAAATTATTGAGTATGTGGTTTAAAAAACAACTTAGATATAGCGTAAAACTCTCGTTAGTGTAAGTGCGTTCCCCTGGTCCGGTACGGAAGTGTTAATGGGGTATTCTAGTATAGAAAAAAAGGTCATATTTCGATAGTTTAGATATTCAAGAATATCTCCTTCGAAGAATTTTTCAAAATTCGAATTATTTTAAACGTTAAAACCATTTTAGTTCGACCGCTTTAGACGGAGTATAACTAGAATCTAAATAGAGCAAAACTTTAAACGCGTTTTTCTCAAAACTACTTTTTTCGAAACGTGTGTCAAAAAATCTCAAGTTCTAATTGAACGATTTTCTTGAAATTTGGCATGAATTTTTTTTATGTATCCTTCTACGGTAGGAACAGACAAAAAATTAAAAATTTTAATTTTTACTATTTTTAAAAACTAGGAAAAGTAAAAAAATAACTGAAAAAATCTCTTTATTTTAGTAGCCGCCATTTTCCGAGATATTTATTTTCTTTAATTTTTTGTTAGTTCCTACCATAATGACATTTGTACTGATGAAGAATCTAACTTTTTTTTATTTTTCTAATGACCGGGTAGAAATCGTGACACGGAGCACTCGCTCGTTTTTTTCCTCCCTCTACTTCAACAGCGTGTAACTTGGTGATATTTTTTTTTTGTGTATTGTTAAGATATCAAATAAATAAATTATAACAAAAATATATAGTTAAAATATTAATGGTTTTGTTTTTATTGACCGTCAAAAAACGCCCGAAAATCGGGCTTCTCGACTAACACGTTGTATCATTAAATATCTCGTATCAAGGTGATTCATTCGATTATCTCAATTGTAACTTGATTCATCTGAATTATCAACAAAATTTGAATTTGTGTTCACTGCAGAGCCACGACTAGTCGATTAGATACGCACGGTTGGTGTAGTCTAAAAATATAGAATGTAGAACTTTCGCGAACCTTAAGACGACAATATAACCTAAAATATATTCAGAATCTTAACGACGTAAGTAAAGAAGCCGTGTATACAAATTGCAACTCGCGACCTGTGTATTGGACGGACCTACTGTCGAATTTGCCCTATCAAAGAAGAGAAGACAAATAATGTGGGAATCTTAACGACGTAAGTGAAGAAAGCGTGTAAACAAATATACGCCCACGGCACGGCGTATTAGACGAACGTACGGTCGATTTCGCCGTAGCGGGCCTGGAGATTCGACCTCTCCGCCGTGTTCATTTTAATTAATTCTGAAGAACGTGTTACAAATATTTAAGATGTTTCTAAATGAATATCTCCCGAAGTTATTAATTCATCGTCTAGAAAAATAAAATCTGGTGCTCACCGCTAACTTTGTAGTTGAACAACTTTAAAATTTTAAAATAGTCGTACTTAAAATATATTAGTGGTAAGGTATTGTTTTTATTAATTTTAAATATAAAGAACTTACATCCCCAGGGGTCTGTTGGAATAAAAAAGTTATTTTAGTTACGAATTCGCCGGAAATGATTAAAATGTGAGTTTTGAGCAAACAAAAATTATTAGTGTTGTGTACCGCCTTAAAACAAGATACGACGGAAAATAAAGCGTTTAACCGCCACGAGATCGCGAGCTCTCATGTATTATTCCCTCTAATAGTGCCGTCCTCCCCTTACACTGAAAATAGCGCTTTTATGGCTCTTTCTCGTTAATATTTCAACACGGTGACTTGTGACCTATTTCATGATCTTCATGTCCCGGTACCCACTGTTCCTGGTTTTACTACAGCTGCTGTCTTATTTTATTTTTCGGTTTTGTTCTAGCGTTCATTTTTCTTTCAGCGTTCATCTGGGATGCAATACGTCCTTATCAAATATCGATAGCGAAAATTTGAAATGCTGTAAAGGACAAGAAACCAAATGAATTAAATATTCTTTTTTTGCAATAGCTCCACACTGAGGAAAATAATTCCCCTCAAGACCTATGTAATCTTTGGGGATGCTGTGTGGAGGGTATTTTTAGGAAAGGAAAAATATCATTTGTCACTGTTTTTTTTTTCTCTTTCGATCTGCGTCGTCGAAATATTTCTAGTAAAATAAGTACGTCCTTTGCGACGTGCATTTGAAGCGTAATTTTTTTATTAAAATTTAAAAAATAATCTATTTTTAAAGAAATTGACAAAAAATATTCAGTATTCTGAAAGGCAATGTAATTTTATGATAAAAAATCATAAAGGTCTATGAAAACAGGAGATTTGAAATTTTGAAAAACAAAAAACTTTCGTTTCCCTCTAAAACTCTGTACAATTAACATTTTGTCCTTTATAGCATTTAAAATTTCCGCTGTCAATATGTATACTAATGTTTTAGAAAAAATATTTTAATGCCTAATTTAAACTTATGAAATTAAACTTAGATTGATATAAAAAATAAATTTTTAAATTTGATTAAAAAGAAAGACAAACATTCCCGGGTTACGAATAACTCAACAATGTTTGAAAATCTCCTACTACCACCACAGAAAGCCGAAAATGTTGCTTGTGTTGTGATGGAGGACTTAGCCCAGCCGAGGACTCGAACACGGGACGCCCGGGTGGAACCCAAACGCGATGCCCACTCAACCACTGACCAGACAAAATACCTGGAAAGTTATTCTTTTTAAATATTCTAAGAGGAAAAGGGGTAAATGATCGAAAAATATATTAAACTGTAGGATTTCGACAAAATGTCGATGGGTGGGTACCTAATTCACATTTAAATTTTAATTTCGGACCTCGGTATTTTTGCTTAAATTCTGAAATATTGCCAAAGACTAATTCAGTATGTAAAATAACCCAGAAATTGAGAACAAGGATCGGCATAATTGTCCTTTATAATTGGCCGAGTCTTTTCGAGACTGCGGAGCCTTTCGAAAATCCAGCACGCAATCGCTGCAATTCAAAATATCTCACGATGGTTGGTCTACAATCAATACAGCTTCATTCTTTCCAATGCAAATGCCCTTAGCCTCAATTATTTACCGGAGCTGCTCGCGTTGCTGAATTGTTAATATTTTATAAATATTATAACTTTCAATATTATACCTTTATTTATTTTATAAATAATATAGTTTTCAATATTATGCCTGCCAATTTGTTTATTTTAATTGACAGATATATCATCATTGTTAATCTTGTTAAAATGGCAACATTGTTAAATTAATAAAAAAAAAAAATATAGTTATATGATTAGCCCTGCTTAAATAATAATCACAATGTAAATTATTGGTGTAGGTACTTAAGCTAAGCAGCTTCGTGATAAAAGTATTTTTAATTCCATAATTAGTTTTATCTTAGTGTATTGACTATCGGATTAAATATGTAAAGACATTATTCAATGTTCTATCTACTTTTGAAAATTATTTACGTGAAGAAAAAAATTCAACGATCTTTAAGAACGTCTTGTATGTGAGCGGTTTTAACATGTGAAAATATGGATGAATGGTTAATTTCCTTAAAAATCCAACAAGAGAGAATAGAAGTGGAATTGTACAATTTTTGCTGTACTGTCATCGAATCGAATCGTCGAATAGTATTTATTAGGCTTGCGTCTGCGTGGTTGAATTTCAGAACCCAACTTCGATTGTATGTGTGACGCCACTCCATACGCGCCGCGCCACAAATAACATCTGTGTACGTGGAATTTCAAACAAAGCTACCGTTTTAATTCGGTTTTGAATTCAAGAATTCGTCACAAGAAGTCGCCACTTCCGTCGGCAAGACGCATAGGGACGTGCCCCCCGAGGTATAAGTTCTACGAATTTGTGAATCTGGAGTATCTCTTCGGATATGGAAAGATTGACGGTAATGCTCAGTTGTATCAAGCGTCTGTATATAAAATATGACGTCATTGCCCGTTCCGGTTACTTTCTCATTTGTCCCGGTGACTCTGATCACTGGTTGACAGTGGATACTAGGAACGGGTTAATTTTGGAACCAGTTCCTATTGGATTTATAAATGGTCACCAACTGGGCAAGGCCGAACCAAAAGCGCCCGCAGAGCCCAGCAGTAAAAACCTGCGGAGCAGGTATAATAAATCACACATAGATAGAAAACAATTTGCATACGACCTAATCCAAGTAAAATAATTTAAAAAATAGAATCATGTCAAATTTAATTCCATAAATAGATTTGACAGGATTTACTATTTACTGTGCATCATCTCTTCCTTCATTTATATGATAACTCTCTCTAAAGTATTTACCCACACTTCCAATCACCTTTTTATTTTTACTGTATTCAAATGAATATGTATGTAACTTTAAATATTCTTGTAACTACAAATATGTACCTCTAAACCTGTCACACAGGTATATCCTAGTGAGACAGGCATTGAAAAACCCAATGTAAACATTCTGTATATAGATTAATAAAATAAAAAAATATAAGTTTTGCTAAACCTTTGACTTTAGCTTCCTAGATGAAGCAATTTGCAACCAAGCAACTAAACATAATCTGAATTATGCTCACGATCTGAAACTAAGTGAGAATCTATATCAGCACAATGCTTGTTCGCAATTAATTATTTACTTCTGACCCTTTTATCTATTCTGACCCCCTAGTTCATTTTCAGTGTCTTCGTATTATCTGAATGTCATGTTTGTTTTAACCGGTATTAATTGTCTTTACTATACATACTATTATTACGATTATGAAACATGAGATAGCATGGCGTCGATTTGTCTACTCGGTCCACTATCTTTAAACTAGTGTAGTCTGGTCGATATACGAGTATATCACACACATAATGAAATCCCTGAGTTTTCAAAATCCTTTCGCAATTAGAGATGGGTGAGTTCTGCATTTTGCCGAAGGCCTTCGAGGCGTGCTTCCTTTTAAAAATACTCGAGTTCTAAGAGCAGGTCCCGGATCCGAGTTCTTTGTGCGGACTGGGTGCTGGACACTGTTGTTGGTTACAGGGACGCACGGATTCGGTCGGAGCCAAAGGAGCCTGAAAGAAGCTAAAGCTACATGGGTAATTATTTCTCTGCAGTAGTTATTGGTAACATGTACTTTTTTCTTTAATGGAACATCCAAATATAATAAATAATGGCCACTCAGTGTGCGAGTTGTTTTCGTATGGTATATCAAGACGTCTAGAATTTGTCACAAATGAATACGAACAACTTTTTGCGAGCAACAAACAGATACATTATTCTGTCAGCATTTCGTTTTTTAATTCGTTAGCTGTTTTTTAAGCATTTTTTAGTGTCGGTTTTTCTCGTACAACATTTTATATGCGGTTACGCAAATACATAAATAGATTTAACGTTTTTTTTATATTGTTGCTTCACGAGAACTGGCTCTTAGTATTTTTTATGTTAGTTTTTTATTTTATTTTTGCAGACCAAGAATTTAGTTTATTTCCATGTGTTCTACATAAGCCATTTGTGTTAGGTCCATTTAACTTAACCCTTCAAAAATCGGGCGAACTTTTTCAGAAGGTAAAAACATTTCCGCTTTGCAATAAAATCCAAATAAATATAATATTTGTGAACGTTTCCAAAAACTAAAAACTGTTTTTGAAAGGTAATGAAATACGTGCTCAAATTTTATTAGAATAACCAGGTAATTTTTTTAATATAAAAAATTTTAATGCAAACTTTAAAAATGGCTCACGATTAAATTTACTGAAAATGAAAAAAATTAAAAACACACATATTTTATTATAAAAGTGAATTATGAACGTTATAGTGACCTCACTTTTTTGTCGTTTTATGTGAAAATAATTCTTAAAAAATTCACAACTTTTCATAATTTTTTTTTTAAATTGTGGTCTGAAGGTATACATTTTAATTGTTTCGTAAAGTGTAAAGTTGTACGTTTTAATTATTTTGTGGTTACTTTAAAATTTGAATATAAAGCATGTTATTACTCTTTCCATTAACGTTTAGATCATATTTCATTAGGTTGGTAAGGGTAAGGATTGTAAGGAATCGAACAGAAGATGAAATTTATTTTTCTGCGCAAAGTTTTCGATTCCTTACCCTTATCGACCCATCTGGATGACAGGTCTATCTTTTTTTGTTTCGCATTTAGTAAAATTAAAATGTACACCTACATTAATTTATGTTTATGAACCAGCAAAACTAGAATGATGATCTCCGGCTTTTAAAATTTGGAAGGTTTTTTTTTGTGACATTTAGGTCAATTCGACTATTATTATAGCTCGTAACTCGTAATCGTTTACAGAGCAATGAAGTTTTGAATTTTTTTAAACTTAAAAATGTATTAAATGTTAGACGAAATAGATTGATGGGCGGAGCCGTGCAATAAAGCTATGTAACTTGTCGATAAATATTTCAATTTGTATACATAAGTTTTCTAGTGATCTTCCACGTGTACCTAGGTGTGAATTAGTGTCGTTATAATCACGTATTGGACATCGCTATTAACATCAAATTGTCATAATAATAATTCCTGGAACCATTTCGTAATCAAAGGTATATCGCGCTTTAGTAAAAACTATAACAATAAATTTAATTTGTCTATGAGCGTAGACTCAGGAAGTAATAATAACGAACATTATTTTATTCCGCGAATTACGTACGGTTGGACGGTTCAATGTCTCATCGGCTTATTAGCGCCTGTGACTTACTTGGAATAGTGCTATGCAATAATCATTTAATCCACAGCATCTAACAAACATATCACGAACGAATGAAACATATTCGTACTTGATTTAAAACCACGTATTAGTTCATCAGACCATTTTTAGTTATATAACGGTAACGGGGTTACTTTCTTAGCTTTCTCTCTCAACCTCTAATATATATCTAATTGTAAATAAAACATGTCGGGAAACACGTCAAACCCGCGCCCAACATATGTACAGCTTGACATCTGTCACATGAGACGGGTCGCTTCTTCGATTCGTTCTTGAGTTCAACAGCTCGGCTGTGGAACGATTTGCCGGCCTCTGTGTTTCCTCCTTCCTACAATATGGGTCTCTTCAAGACCAATGTTCATTCCTTCCTCTCCTCAAAAATACCCTCCTCGTAACATCACAGATGACATAGAAATTGTTTTTCTCGGGGCTTCCTGTGGAATTAAAGTAAAAAAAAAAAAAATTTAACATGTTCACTAACAAAGTGGAGTATAAATTATATTGCACAATAAATTAAATTACTCTCGGTTAGTTAGTTAGTTACTCCCGGTAAAAGGCCACCATTCAGAATCGAAACGGCGTTGCTCGAATTGTCTTTAGCCATGTTCAGTGACTAGATCTTAATAGCGAACCCTATATTCCTCTTCCCAATCTCCTTATCTCCCCCCCTCTTCACTCCCTTTATCCCCACAACATACCCCAATTGGGGTTGCCATAGTCCCACTGTCTTCGGGCGGTTGGGACTGTTTTACTATATTCGCATAAATACGGAAACTTCACTGCTTTATGCAATTCAGTAAATATGTAATATTATATAAAAAAAATTATATAAACTGTTTATTTCCCAAATAAAGTAAGGTAAAAAAAATCTAAAATTACGCAATTTTTTTATTTTTATGTGAATACCGCACAAGAATTCCAACTGCTCCCGTCTGGAGCCAGTGAGACTATGGCATCCCCAATTGGGGTATGTTGTAAGGCTGGAGGTAGTGGGGAGGGGAAGGAGATGGGGAAGAGGAAGGTGAGGAAGTACTTGACTATTCAGATGCGCGATCCCGCGACCTTCGGAATGCGAGTCAAGAGCCTTACCGCTGGACTACGCCGGCCGTCATACTCGTAGAGCCGATATTTAACAATTTTGGAATCAGAATTCCAAAGAAACTCAATATAATACCTTTATTTTTCTATACTTTAGTTTTCAATAAAATGTGTTCTTAAAACATAGTTTTCGAAACATGTCGATATTGTTAATTAAATAGTGGTGTACACAAAGTTATTTGTTTTCATTTATTAATAATGACACCACAAAGTGAATTTGCAAAGTTTGAAGAACTTAAATGTTTTTTTAGAGATAATTCGATATCTGAACTAAACGTGTGCATTGTAACCTGGATATCTCTAAAACAGTTTTCTCGCAGAAGTGTGGGTTGGCTCAGGCTGGCTTAGCCTCACTGCCTATTTATTAATAAGACTTGTACCGTATGCGTAAGAAAAATAATGGTTTATCATTACCATCAGCCGGATGTGCTCCCGCATTGGAATTCCGGAAATCGCCATACGAAAGTGAAAAAGCAATGGCGTAGCAATGAAAGTATACATAATGCCGGTTCAGACGGCCCAAATTTGGCCTTGTCGCCGCTTTTGCGTGTTTTTTTTCGTTCGCGGTGGCGCAGGCCGTTAAAAGGAACCGGTCGAATTGCGTATTAAAAATTCACGAAGAATGGGCGATTTTTTACGGCCCTCGACTTTGTAAATAATTTCACTTAGGAACTTATTAATGTAGCCATATTTTTGTTGTTGATTTTTAATTTATTTATTTTGTCATTTCCCTTTGTAGAGTTTTCCCACGAAGAGTTGCGTTTTTTTTACATTAGCTCCACACAGGAAGCCTTGAGGAAAATAATTCCTTTGAAGGCCTGTGTCATTTTAGGGGATGCTGTGTGGGGGGTCTTTTTAGGAAAGGATGAAGAGGAAATTGTGGGAAAGACAGGGTATTAGGGGCTATCCATAAATTACGTCACACGAAATTCATGATTTTTTTACCCCGTCCCTGTCACACGTCGTCACATTTGTAAGACCCCTCCCCCCTGGTGTGACGTCACATATTTTGCAATTTTACATCTAAAAATAATCAAAACAGTAGTTAAAAATTTTGTTTTTATTTTTATTAAAAATATTTAGATTTTTACATATCGTGACGTCACAAAGCTGATACCCCCCCATACCCCTTGTCACACAATGTCACACTTCTCTACTCCCCTCCCCCCCTTAAGGTGTGACGTAATTTATGGATGGCCCCTTAGGCGTGGGTAGGAATCTGGGGGTCAGTGTGTCCGGGAGTGAGAGACGTATGAATCCATCCCTCCCATTGCGGTGCAAGGCGATGTTCCGAGAGAGTACGACTGGAGAAGTCAAAGGGACTCCCTCAACCGTTCTCTCCCGATCTGGCCTGCCAGGCAGATACTGGACATTTGCATCCGCCGCCAAGACCCTTACAAACCTTACCCCATGAAGCGCTAAGTCACCAAACGTAGCGATCCACTTGCAACTAACTAACTAACCTCCCATCGCGACATTTCCCGACGAGGGGTAGGCAGAAAAGATATATCGCCATGCAACTCTTGTTTTGATATATTATGTCCACTCCTTGCTTCATTCACTTCTCATACACGCTCTTCTGTTTTTCTGACTCGATTCAAGTATTTGATTTCACTTTTCATTTCGTTGGCTACAAGGTTAAAAATAACCTATAAAGTAACATGTTTCTTAGACGGTGAAAACGTAATGTACGTTACTGAAATAACATATTGAATAATTTAGAGCCCTCATTTCCTCCATGGTCCTACCCTACCGAAGAACTCTGTTGTAACCTCCCATTCTATAACATGCGTCGTTTATAAGAAAGAGGTATGTTTATTATTTATTATACGTACATAATGATTATTATTGAAATGTTTGTCTTTGGGAGTTCTTTGTATATTTTTTCGCTTCAGGGCTTTCTTAGATCTACCATTCATGCTCTAGATTGGAAATGAAAAATCGCCCAGCCTTCCTCCATAAATACGACGACCCCTGGCGTCTTATTTTGGAGGCCAAAAAATTCCAACGCTATTTTTTTTAATCCTCTCTGAATGCAGTGTTATTTGTGTTCATCATTTATAAGGATTACAAACTGGTTAGATTGTATCTAGAAATAATAATATTGTAACTTATTGAGGTGTTTAGCTTTTGGAGCCCGCTTATGGGATTAATTATTAAAAGTGACGTAACGATTACGATTCATCGTAACCGCAAATTGTGAGAATCTTTAAAGGTTGTAGGTAGGTACCTATATAAGTTTATCAATTTAGGTCCCGGATTTTTGGTTTCCCATTTTTTTAAAGCAATTGGTAGCAAATAATGGGAACCCATAATTTCCTCAGAACGGGGAATGCCATTTTCCCCGCCCAATCTTTAGCAATAATACCATTTATTATTGTATTTCTGTGTATGAATCTATTCATGCTCTTTGTGTTTTCAACTCAACAAGCCGAGATTAATTTAAAAGCAATCATTTTGCGAAAGCAACTGGAAAACATGACACGATCAAGCGAATTAAATACGAATAATTATGTTTTAGAAACTCACATTATCGCCTGTTTAACGACTATCATTCAGGCAAAACAACATCTAAGTGACGATATATTATTATCTCTGCCTACCCCTTCAGGGAAATTTAATGAAATTAAATTTAGGAAATTTAATGAATTTGTTGTTAGTGTGTTACGTAATATCGGATATCATTACCTGCTAGTTAAGGGGGAAATAGGTGTATACGGCGTATTTTTAGTGATTTTCATGAATTTTTTTAACAGGAATATATATTTTTTGTTTGGGTTCATTTTACACACATATTCAGGAGCATATTCTAAAATTTTCAAATATTTTCCTCAAAAAATAACGGAGATATCAGCTGCAACTCTTAGAGGTCACAATTTTCATCTGAAAACAAACACTTTTTTAATAGGTGTTTCTTCTATTTGAACCTCACTCCTTACAAAAAAAAATCTAAAATTAAAAAATTTTTGACAATGTGAAAATTTTGAATGATTTCTTACCTTTTGTAGGTTTTTTGCAATTAAAAAAAAACAGTTACATAAAGATATTGTTTAGAATTGAGGTTCAAATAGAGCGTAATTATTATATAAAGTAATTTTGTACTATGTCTGATAACGATTGATCAAAAACTGTAGGAGTTAGAGTAGGTTACCAAATTCGATAAAAAGTAGTTTCGAGAAAAACGCGTTTAAAATAAGAGTGGCAGTAATGTGGTAGTAGTTCAACCAAGAGACACTCACAGACAACTGGCATAGAATTTTGGTTTGAAATTTTCAGAATATATTTTTGAATAGTTCTACTATCGATTTACGAAAAAAAAAATTTTTTGAAGCCTCTACATCTATTTCCCCCTTTAATATAGCTATGTATAGGCACTTTTTTGTAATTTATGCTGTTTTTTTAGTAAATTATACGACTTGAACCACTATGCGCACTGAACATAACTTTTATATTCCGTTGATGGTCATATCCAATAAATCACTCGTTTCAGAGTGATTAATTGGAAACATCTCTCCTTACGTTTCGATTATCAACCTTATTTTATGTGAAAACTTAGAACATCACGACTGACTGAACATGGGATTGATTTAAAATACCCATTTCTGTATATTCTCTGCAATTAAATTCAATTATAGGAGTGCCCCGAGCCTTTTAGGTACACTGAATTTATCGAGCGACACCTTCTAACAAGAAGATTATTTGGTGTGAAAATACTTATTTTACCTGTAACGCTGTATAAATATTCCGTAATGAGAGACTGGAAAATCCTTGAAAGGTTTTGACTTAAAAATACAGGGTGCAACAGCACGTACCCGAAAGTTGGAGTAAAACTGCAGATGTTATTTTGCTGTCTGATGAATTTTTTTTTTTCAATTAAAGACAATAAAAAAAAAATTTCATCGCACGTCGCAACCAAGTAATTTAATTACAGATACCAAAAAGCCATTACAGATAACAAAAATACAAGTTAGTATAATTCTTATGCACAGAAACTGAAACCCCTGGGTCATCCAAATCATTCACCTTACGTTAATTATAATGACCATACATAATTTCCGACATTTAACTCGGAAATCAAAAGGTTGTGAAAATGATAGCAAATTTTGTATGTTGATATATTTCTAAACTAATGTTTATCAATTTTTTACGATAAAAACTCTCTTTTTATAACTTTTGAAGGTTATTCCCATCAACGTAATATATCATTGAAGAAGAAGATAACACTTTTTTTTAAATCTAAATGAAAATATGAAAGAAAACAAGACACAGAAAAACAGAAAAAGACAATGGTCGCAACTGGGACTCGAACCCAGACCTCTGGGAGTTGCGACCATTGTCTTTTTCTGTTTTTCTGTGTCTTGTTTTCTTTCATATTTTCATTTAGATTTAAAAAAAAGTGTTATCTTCTTCTTCAATGATATATAATGTTTATCAAATCAGTTTGATAATTTGAGAGACTTACCGGGTGACTTCACCATAGTTTGATAAGTTGAGAGCTTACCGTGTGACTTCACCGCGGTTCGATAAGTTCAGAGACTTACCGTGTGGATATAGCCTAACGGGTCTCGTTCCAACAGCACGGTAATCCATGAAACAGCGCACGTATCACGTGATCCGGTCGCGTGTAGGAGACCATTTTCTGATTTTGAGATTGAATCTTGTGTAAAGCATTTTAATTGAACATATTTATATAGGACGTGTACTTAGCATTTTATAACGTACCTAAACATGTAAATAGAACCATATGCAACCAGCTAAGGCATAATAATTCATTGCATAAGATTCTAATTACATTTCCCGAATGCAATTCCAAGCTAGAGCCCACGTCCTATTTAAATATTTTCGATTAAAATATGATAAACAAAAAACACATCATTAAACCTCAAAATCAAAAATTGTTAAATAGATTACGAAATTCGTCTTAGCAAACTTTTAAACCTCGGAACATGGCAAGGCGTAGTTAGAACTCTATCCAACCAAAGTGACGACCTATAATGCGCCTATTAACAATGATCAACGGTCAGATAAAAACAAAATAGAGAGTGTAAGTGATGTGAGAACCTTGTAAAATAAATGAGCCTGATTTTAGAATGTCTTCGTACAAGTATCTACGGAAATACAACACATGGCTCTGAAAATTATTTAGATTATAGAAGTGACCAAAAAAATGTTTTTGCATGCAAAGGCAATTTTTGCCCAACTGAAGTGACGAATTGACACGTATTTTTTTAAAGTCTTTTCGGCTCAGAAATCGCTGGTTAAAATCCTTCGGATATGTGCAGGTACACCCTGTATAATTGTATATTCAACCAAAGGCAGTCAGAATACTTGAAAGAAAGTTAACTACGTTATTCTCATAAAAAATACACGAAGCTTTTTACGACGTCGAGTTGTCCGTAATTACGTAATGATTTTTCCATTTTCTTGCGTGCTGCTCCTTTTAGGGACCGAGTAATTTAGCTTCTTGATATTTCTCATTAGCGTGTTGGCATTTAATTAGCATTAAATATTATTTCTCTTATGTCCTGCGTTACCTCTGGTTGTGGCTTGCAACTCGTTCGGGTGTTGAACCCGGATCCCCGCGCTGTAAAGCAGGCGCAATGGCCTGCGATGTGTTATCAGCCGACAATCATCACACAACATTTGCGATGTGTTGGGAAAACAAATAAATAAAGGTAAACCCCGAATGCCACAATGTTTACTCTCCAAATAGTTGTGCGTGATCCGACTATGATACAATTAAATTTCACGGCAATATTAAGTTATGTAAATTGCATATCGTAATACGCACTTCTCAATGTATTTATTTCCTTTCGTTAGGCCTTCTATATATATAATGAAGTATAAGTAAGTACCTACGTGACATTTTTCGTTTCGAAGGCAACGGTGCCCTGGGAATGATCTTCTTTTTAGCATTATATCAAAATTGTTTGAATTCCATTGAACTGTTTTCTTTGTTTTCCAATTTGTATAAAGTATAGGAATTACTCGTAATTTGATTTTAAAAACTGGCAGTATTCCCAAATATTGCGTGCTTGGTGTTTTTAAAGGGATGCGACCTGTATTAGGACTCATTTAAATAAGAGATTTGTTATTCAAACACATAATTTTTTTTTATTTTAATAAAAACAAATAACTTTGTGTACACCACTATATAATTAACATTATCGACATATTTCAAAAACTGTGTGTTCTTATAATATTAATATTATATTAACTTATTATTCTGACGAAGAAAACATAGTTTTTAAAACATGTCGATAATGTTAATTATACAGTGGTGTACACAAAGTTATTTGTTTTCATTAAATTAATAATGACGCCACAAAGTGAATTTGCGAAGTTTGAAGACATAAATTTTCATTCAGTACTCAAATTTACAAAAGCGTGTTATCAAAAATTACATTGTGTCGATTACACATTTTGGGAAATGAATATGCTAACATCGGCGACATTTATTTCTTAAAATTAGCGCAATATAAATATGCACTCAAAAATTATTTTTCCATAATGTAACTTTATATACGCAATACGGACATGTTGAAATGAAATGATGATATTTCTCATTGTTCTTTTTTTGTTATTTTTTGTTGTGATACACAAAATAATTGTATGTTATTTTTAGGTTTCAGTTTTTAAGTTTTTTTTATTTTTTTCCATAATGTAACTTTATATACGCAATACGGACATGTTGAAATGAAATGATGATATTTCTCATTTTTATTTCTTGTTATTTTTTGTTGTGATACACAAAATAATTGTATGTTATTTTTTAAGTTTAAAACTACTATTATGTAATGATATTATTTTTCTTACTTTTGTACTCTATTATATGTTTATTTATAAAAGGCAGTATAGCCGTTTATGTATTTAAAATTAAAATTAAAATCAAAAAGGTTTGGAAACGCGGTGGTTAGTATGAAAGAAGTACGTCGTGGTTACAAACATCACTAAGCGTACTGGCGGTTCATTTCGAAACCGCTCTCTCGTCCAGAAGCGCGGTCCAACGCGCATGCGTTTCAGTGTGACTATTGCCATTACTTAAAATCCAATCACGAGTAGTTCCTACAAAAATTTGTGTCGTTTGTGGGAAATTTTTTAACATAATATAAAAATCAGAGTGTGCAATTCACACGCGGTAGAAGTGAAACCTTCAAAAAACTAAAGTAAACAAGAGTGGGGAGACCATGAAGCATCGCACGAAGAGGAAACTGACTATACTATCACATTCTCTCGCAGGCTAAATCCTATAGATGTATGTGTCTCTTTTTAGTGTCGCAATTTTTCGTTTTCACTTTAATAATATTGATTAGTTTATGTATGTTATATATTTATAAAAAAATACAATGGATTTTTGCATCAACCGATGAAATATTGATTTTACGGATTATACAAGGCAAAGAAAAACATGATTCGATTTACTTGATGAATCGGACCTTCGAAACTATGTGGTCATATATTATTTACATGTTTACATTCTCCTAATAAACATAGGGATATGAACATTGCTTACCCGAATATTGTAGCACACCGGCCTTCAGAAGATTGATCATATTATTTTGGTTCAGTCGAGATATGCCGGTAATTCTCTCGTGACTATATCGTGTATTAATATTAGTTCATCGAATATCAATGGATCACTGGATATATTTATCCATTACGACGTAAATCTGACTGCTAATGGTTTCATTGAACCAAACATCTGATTAGCCGTTGGTTTTTCTTACTCCGCAGCCGTTACTATCCGCCCAATTGAATATTCAATAATATTCGTCAGTGTACCTCACATCCCCCGTGATGTGACTATTGTGCGATGAGTCTTGTCTTTATTTTAATGTTTGTCTTCGATCAATTCTTGTGAAATCATCCAACGAATGAATAAAATAACATAATGGACCACAGTTTTGTTCGGGCATTTTAATTTCCAATGGAGCTTTAAATCGGAACTAAAAAGACATCTCTCATTAAGATGAAGTTATACGTGAAATCCTATTTAGATATTATTTAGTTAATATTTACGACGAATCGGTTTACATTATGAACATCAAAAAATATGCTACGGATAAATTGAAGCTTTTACTAGCTTTTCTATGTATTGAAATTACAATAAAATTGTTATTTACATAACAAAAAATATAAGCGTAAACCACTAAAAAATGTTTTTTCATGACTTTAACTATGAAGTAATAAGAAACAATTTTTAAAAAATACCCTTTTATGGCTTAGACTATTTTTGAGGTTTCTGTATGTTTTAACTTTTTTTCATTGTTACAAAATTATGCACAAAATAAATAAAAACCGCTTTTTCGCTTACTTGCCTCGTGCAAATAAGACGCTCGATTTTGAAATTTTGAAGGCGTGAGAATCGAAATATTTCTAGCGTTTATATTCCTCTTAAACATGAAGTACCAATTCTCAAACGGTATGCTCTGGAGTTTGCCAAAAAATATTCTGCCTTGGTCAATGCAACAATGCATTTTTCATGAGCTATGAAATTTTGAAATATATTGTATGTAAAATATGAAGGCTTCTCCTGGTGCCCTTTCCTATCGGAGGTTGGCGATTATTAGGGGATTATTCATCTTGAAGGCTGCAACCCGGGCCAACTCACCATATTATGTGTTTCATAGCATCCCAGGGCGGGATTTGGTCTTCACGAATACTCTCTACCTCATTCGCCTCTAGTCCTTAAGGGTCCACTATTCGAATTTCGACCGATTTCTTACATATCTCCCTTAAACATTTGAAGTTTTTAAGCTCTTAAAAAAAATACATGCTATTTTTGAAGATAATATCTAGATACATTCCACGCCGAAACGCAAATTATATGAAATTCCCTCGATAGAAAAAAATCTCAAAGTATGCTCCTAAAATTATTTTAAACAGGTCTATTTCTATTATTTTACAAGTTGTATTTGTGAAAAATTCACAATGTTTCTTTAAATGATACTTAAGATACCTTCCACGAGATTTTTGCTTTATTTTAAACAAGTCATGTTTTATTAAGCTTTTTCGCCATTTTCGCTGCGATTTCATCACTTAAAATATTAGCGCGCTCTGTCCAACATTCGTAATTACACATCTCTCCATCTTCTTCTTTTTCAGTCGAATAGCGCCGCCTTAAACCTTCCCGTTCTGCTCCCGTAATCTTCATCTTCTTTCTTGGTCTGCCTCCAACTCCACCGCCCTGGAATAATTGTTAAAATAAAATTGAAACTCTGGCGATATAACTACTGGTTATCATTATAACTAGTTTATACTCACAATAAATTGACAAATCGTAATGTACGACATGTATGTAGTTCTATCGGCACAATCAATCGACACAGGTGACTTGTGTGTAGAAAAGAGAGAGATTGTCCGAGCCGGATGCGGACCCACTGAATCCAGCGTCAATCAGCCGACGGCCGCCACCCAGCCGACCATTGGCCTGTTAATCCATCACAAGTCGTCCGTCACACCCACACCCACGATTATTAACAGCAGGCGAGTAGGCATTGAACACCGGACACCGGGAACTGACCACCGTTGTTCTCGGCTCTGTTTGACAGCCGACGCGTGGTTGCTCGTCAGGGAATAACGCTGACCATCGATGCAATACATCATCAACACTATCTTGGGTGATATCACTACTGGGGTGATTCGATTGGTTTGTGATTACTGATATTGGTTGATGCTAATATAATTTCTAGTAATCTAGTTACTCAGGTGCCCCATTGAGGTGGCAACACAGGCGATCGGTGCTTGCACAACACTATTAAAGTTATTGACAACTTTCACGGTGTTGAAATGTTTCGATTGGTACGTGTTATTGCTTCGTCCTTATATCTTTTCTGTTAATCCGTCATCCATCTCACTGGTGACTTTGGAGCATATCACTATCGGAGTTAATTATGTATGTAATTCGGTATGATCTACGAATAAAGGGTTCGCCCTCAGCATGAAAGACTCAAACTAACCCTTCAGCAGTATTAATTCCAGCAATTTAGTAATCGCAAAACAATAATATAATAAATAAAGTGCGTTATTGGCCCAAAGCTCTGTAAACGTGTTTAAATACGACACGTTTGTGCCACCACAGCCCGGAGCACTCCTGCCCCGGTGAGACCGGTACACCAGGGATTTGTTAGGATTTGGAACACGTGGTCTGGGGATGGGAAGGAGGTCGGAGGTTAATCGACCGGTATACATGGCAACCTAATAAGCCAATATTGTAATTAAGTATGGGCGGGAATAAAGAAAGTTCATTGGGGGTATTTCAGTTGCTTAGTGATTATTATAGATGTGAATAACTTTTATGTTTGACACAAGTATAAAAACCTTATTCTATTTAAATGCATACATTTTAATATGGGATTGTATTAGAAGAAACTCATAAAGATTGTTGATACCGCAAATAATTAGCGAAATATTTTTGTGGAAAGAATAATGTATCCAAAGCTGGAAAAGCTGCACAATGTATCCACAGCTGGAAAAGCTGCATAAATTACCCAAAGCTGGAAAGCTGCATAATGTATCCAAAGCTGGAAAAGCTGCATAATGTAGGTATCCAAAGCTGGAAAAGCTGCATAATGTATCCAAAGCTGGAAAAGCTGCATAATTTAACCAAAGCTGGAAAAGCTGCATAATGTATCCAAAGCTGGAAAGCTGCATAATGTATCCAAAGCTGGAAAAGCTGCATAATGTATCAAAAGCTGGAAAAACTGCATAATGTATCCAAAGCTGGAAAAGCTGAATAATGTATCCTCCTGAAAGTGAAGTAATAGATATCCTACTCTTACAAAATAACCTATTGTTCAAAACCCGTTGTGATATATCATTGTGCTTTTAATTAAACTAACACTTAATATATCATACTTTTATTTTTCAAGTTATTATTAGCTGCATGATAAACGGCGTGTTGTAAAATGGCCCTTGTTTTAAATCATAAACACGAACACATTGGGATAAACGCTTTTTAATTTTTTTGTGCCTTCCCTTTTCTGCGGAAGTATTTGCGGCAGTTGTAAATATGTCGGAATTTTTAGCGACGTTTAAAAGGAATCAGTTAAAGCTGACACGACCGAATGTCACGCCATTTCACAGTTTATTTATAAGTCCTGTGAACTGCGGACTACGGCTTTTTTCTGATTTATATGTCGTCCACTCCGTATCTATGTAATGGTTTTCAGTTCGGTTTCACTGCCGATAAATCTCTTTGTATGGAAGCTTTTGTTGTTTCTTACAAAAAGTGGACAATATAGCGAAATAAGTAGGTGTACATAAATACGTATGCTCTACATACCACGCTAGATAAATAGTTGGTCTTCTAAGGGGGTATTCTAGTCTAGAAGCATGAATTGTAGGTGTTTTTTCAACTGCAATAAAAAAACCAATAATTTTTTTGTAGCCATTATTTTACCAAATATTTAATAAACATTAAAAAAAATCAAACGAAAAAATAGAAAAGTTACAGGGTGTTGATGTGGGGGGGTCTCAAAAATATGGCGCGCCCCGGTTGACATGATTGCAATCCTCCTAGTAATTTGAAAAAAAAAAAAAATTGAATTTTAATTCAAACAAATGCTGCCATGGCTTGAACCTCTGAGAAGTCATACATTTTTTTTCGGAAAATGGCGGCCGTCTGAAATAAAAATACATTTTTTGACCAGTTTTTTTTTTTACTTTTCCGAATTTTTTTAGAATAATAAAAATTTAAATTTTGTTGTAGTTCTGGTTCGTGCGATAAAGTAATGTATAGAAAAGGCTCACACCAAATTTCAAGAAAATTGGTTCAGTAGAACTTGAGATATCGTGTCAACCGACCGGAAAAAAGTAGTTTTGAGAAAAATGCTTTTAAAATTTTGTTCTATTTAGATTCTGGTTAGATTCCGTCCAAACCGGGACATTTAAATGGTTATAACTTTTAAAATAATGCTTATTTCGAAAAATCCTTTTAAGGAGATATTTTTGAATATTTAAAATTTGGAAATATGAAGAGAAAAAAATGTTTTTTTTTCTAGACTAGAATACTGCCGTGACCACCGTGAAGGAGCGGTAATCCCAGATTTCTCGGGTTCAAAAATCTATGGAAATTAAATATAATTTAAATAGTTATTGCATATTTGCACCTCAGAGTGGAAGGCACTCTTAGTACCTACAATGGGCCCACCGTTCAGAATCGAAACGATGCTTGAAATGACTTTACCTATATTTAGTTTTAAGTTTAATATAGTTGTGAATGATGAATACTTGGAGCAGGTGGATGAGTTTGTGAATCTGGGTGGTATGTTTACGAGAGATAAAGAAGGATAAATGCAGGTAACTTCATTAATGGAGGACCGAATGCCGTTAATAAAAAACTGTCAAAAAGCGAAGCTAGCAGTCCACAATAGGGTCCTGGTACCTACCCTAAAGTTGGCAGTGAGGCATGGAACTGACGGAGGAAGGATGAAAGTAAACTGATTGCTGTTGAAATGAGATCCCTGTGTGTGTGGTAAAACCATGTATGATCGTGTGAGAAATGTGAAGATCCGCAAAGAATGTAAGGATGATGTAAGCATAATGAGTAAGATTAAGAAAGGGACCCTCAGAAGGTTTGGGCATGTAGAGCGAATGCTCGAAGAAAGGAGTCTAAGAAGAATATATGACGCAAATATGAATGGAAGTAGTCGGAGACGCCCGAGGAAGACATGGCACGATCAAGTGAATCAGATACAAAAGTCAGAATAATAGCATAGTATGAGACGATGTATGAATGTGAGTGACGCAACGAGTGTGTGCCAAGACCGAGTTGTTGTTCCGTCCTCTCTGCCTACCCCTGCGGGAAACGGCGTGATGGTTAGTTAGTTTTAAGTTTATTTATTTATTTTATGTATAGTCATCTACTTCCCAGCCATTCTCTTCCCTATTTCTTCTTCTCTAAGCATCAAAACATATATCCTTTGCTTATTATAAAAATGGCCCAGGAAAATGCTCGAAACAAAACCATTGTGTTTTTAGTAGTACTCATATTATTATTATTATGTCTATAGTATTTCTTGAATTAACGGTACTGTGGATGCTATTTGGGTATTAATTTAACAATGCTGCAATAAGAAGAATTTCGGTATCGCTTAATTTTATTAGTGGCCATTATCACAAATGAGCATGAATTTCATAATGGCGGTGTTTGGCCATACAAAAAATCTATTCTGTGATGGCAATTTCTATTGACTTTTTAACTATCCGTTGTAATAATTATACTTGCTAGAATACAGATTAATCTGCATAATGATGATGATATTTTCAGGACGTCATTAACTTTTATGTGCATTTATAGAAATTTAACAAGGTTTAATAACAATAAAGTCCAAAATATTTATACTTTAATACATTGTAGCAACATTTCTTTGTGACAATTTATTTCTGTGGGTGTTATCCATTTACCGTTTTTATTAGTACAACTGTACGCATTGCAGTAAACTAACTAACTAACCATCACGCCGTTTCCCCGCAGGGGTAGGCAGAGAGGACAGACCGCCAAACAACTCGATCTTGGCACACACTCCTTGCTTCGTTCACATTCATACATCGTCTCATACATGCTCTTCTATTATTCTGACTCTTGACATCGCCCGACTCAAGTATCTGATTCACTTGGTCGTGCCATGTCTTCCTCGGGCGTCCCCGACTTCGTCTACCATTCACATTTGCGTCATATATTCTCCTTACACTCCTTTCCTCATTCATTCGCTCTACATGCCCAAACCATCTGAGCGTCCCTTTCACATAACGCTTACATCAGCCTTGCATTCTTTGCGGATCTCCACATTTCTCACACGATCATACATGGTTTTACCACACATACGTCTCAGGGATCTCATTTCTACAGCATTCAGTCTACTTTCATCCTTTCTCTGCCAGTTCCATGCCTCACTGCCATACATCAGGGTAGGTACCAGCACTCCATTATGGACGGCTAGCTTCGCTTCTTTTGACAGATTTTTGTTGGCGCCTACGGCGTTCAGTCCTCCATTAATGGAGTTACCGGTATTTACCCGTCTTTCGATATCTCTATCAGTCTTTCCATCTCTCGTAAACATACTTCCCAAATATACAAACTCATCCACCTGCTCCAAGTATTCGTCATTCACAACTATGTTGCAGTATGCGTACAGTATGTAATGCAGCAATATAAATTGTATACCAAATAAAAACATAAAAGTATAAACAATAACAAAAGTATAAACATATTAATATGAAGTGAACTTTACCCTGATTTTCTGCTTCCATGAAAACTCAGAATCGTACAATTTCAACACCCCTTTGAAAAATCATTGAAAGTTATATAAAAAAAAAAATACCCCGTAATAGTTGCTGTACTTTTTATTTAAAAAGAATTCGTCACTTTTAAAAATTTTCAAAGGCGGTGTTGAAGTTGCATGATTCTGAGTTTCCGGTCACCGATTTTCTAATGGGGTATTTCCATTTCACCATCCTCGACAAGCCTGTCAACAACTATTAATTTAAATAAATACTTGCAATAGGTAGGAAACTTGGCTTCTTTATCTTCCACAAAAACGGCGCTGTATAAGTCATCCAAATATTATTATTATATATAGCCACTAATCTTAGGTTAGAGTACCGAATAGGACGCTCGAACTTTAATAGCGTTATCGAGCAATATTGAAATCTAAAATGTACGTTATCCTGCGAATAGTGCTTTGACAGCTTATCGGATGGTGAAATACCCGCTGAGTTCGATACATTCGACCATCTGATAACTATTTTGGGATGTGCTTCCATGTAATTTCTATTTCTGCATGTTTTGTGTGACATAATTAGAGACTAGAAAATAAAAGATAAATGTCGGAAAACGATCATTTGAAGAACGATCGGTCGGGATTTCACTGTGTTGCTTTGCTTACATACTTTTTTTTTTTTTTTTGCATATTTTTATTTATTTATTTGTTTGTAGTTTCTCTCAACTGTATCCTAATGATTTTTTCTCTTGTTTCAGGTAAGCATTCTTAAATCTACTATAGTAGTTAACATCGGCTGCTCAAGAAGGAAATCTACCCCGGAAATGGTATGATAACGTGTTAAATATTTATTATGATTTTAGTGAATCGAGCATTTTACCAAAACAATGCTTCATGCGTAGTAGTAATGTTTAGAATAATCGAGGAACGTTTGCGTGGCCCGTTTCATACAAATCTTAATTTTGGATTTGAGATCAAAATACTCAACCAAACTGATTTTTTTTTGTGTAATCAAGAGATTTATCAAATATCTAGTACGGATGTGAGCTACTTTATTTCTTTGTTGTTTAAATTATAAGATGTAGGCCATTAAAGATTTTAGTGTTTCATGATTTTATTCCGGTGACTGGTCTACGGCGATTTTTTTATTCAACTTAAAACTTTAAAAAATCTGTATATATTGTTACAGTTAGAGTCGGAGTTAGGGTTTGTTTGGTTTGGTTACTGGGCTGATTAACAAATGGTGAAATTTGGAAGAATTTTTTTTGGTTAGGTGTAAAGAAAATAAAAATAAAAAAGCATCAAAAAAAGTCCCCGGATACCAAAATTTCATGTACATATTTTACTCCAATAAAGGAATCACTGCTTTATTCAAGCACTGCTTATTATAGCAAGTCAAGTACGTCCCTTAACACCCTGTTTAAGGCCTTTAGATTTAGAACATAGCCTATAACGTACGTCGACATAGGACATTGTTGACATTATGACAGTTTATTTGACGCTATTGTCATTACTTTGTTCTCAGCTCCGACGTTTGCTTCCCACGCTACCCTAAGGCGACAAGTGCACTTAGATCTTTTATTTACAGCTTACTAGAATTATGACCCTGTTACAGTTTTACTCGTACATGTAAAAATTTATTAAAATCTTTGAGGTTTTTTTAAGACTAAAAATGAAATTTAAAAAAAAAATTCAACTGCTGTTTTTTGTACCTTGATGTTTTTATTAAAAGAGCTTGTCAGGTGGCGGTCCGTGAGTTTTCAGTGAGCTAGAGTGCTAAGATTAAAAAGTACTACATTGATGTTGTAGCTGAAAACGAATTTTATTTTTTCAAAATTTCAACTTTTTGTATGAAGAAGGACTGAAATGTGGATGCGGCGCATCCAAATGTTTAAATTTTGAAAAAAGATATCGTTTTCAGCTACAATAACATCAATAACGTCGTATTTTTCAATCTTAGCACTCTAGATCACTGAAAACTCACGGACCGCCACTGCTTGTCACATACAATTATTTTCAGTTGGAAACGTTTTTATATTACAAGGTATTTGTACTTATGGAGTTTAGAAATACCCATTAAATAGAAAAAAAAGGCAAGATACAATTTTATTTTGGTTTCGTATTATTTCTCCATAATTAATTCGGTAGTAAATTCTTGGAAATCATAGTTTCTTAGAAAGTGTAACAACTTTTAGTGCTACATTTTTGACTGAGCATAGCGGAGTTCTGTTTTAACTCGACCATGTGGCATTTCATCTGTCTGTAAATTTATTTGTTCCGTTTGCTGTTCAAGATGGTGGACGTTTTATTGGTACAGTAATGCTTATTACTTTTTTGGGACGCCCGAGGAAGACACGGCACGATCAAGTGAATCAGATACTTGAGTCGGGCCATGTCAAAAGTCAGAATAATAGAAGAGTATGTATGAGACGATGTATGAATGTGAGTGAAGCAAAGAGTGTGTGCCAGGACCGAGTTGTTTGGCGGTCCGTCCTCTCTGCCTACCCCTGCGGGGAAACGGCGTGATGGTTAGTTAGTTAGTTAGTTTTAGTTGAGATCGGTAGGTATTTAAATACCTACAAGTCTTGTAATTTCAAATGGGGATAAAGCAGCCAGTGAGGCCCGCATTATCAAATAATGTTTGAAAATATATAATGTTATTGAATCAATGCAAAAAAGTTGATATTTATTTTAAAATGAGGTAAAATCAGAAACATAATTTTGTTTACGTATCTTATTATTTTTTTTTATTTTTATCTATTGTTCGCGGAACTACTAGTAAATTTAAGAGTAGTGTTAAAACAAATCGTAATAAAAATTAAATTCTCATAAAAAAAAAGTTTAATTTTGCCTACCATGTATCAACTCCCACGGGAGTCCAAACTTGTACAGTAATATCATGTTTTCAGTATTATTGTCAGTGTCATAAATCATGGCGTTTTACTCTCAAAATTAAACTCGTGGGAATAAAAATAATACCCGGTGAAAACCAGCCTGCAAAGTTGTACTCACGCTACTCATACGAATTACAAATTACAACTTTACCAGTTAAATCAGTTTCCGCGAAATTCAGATTCGTTCATTTTTGTGATTCATCATCACGACGCGACTTCCCTGGGAGGGAATTGGGAATTGGCCTTCTCTCCACAAATAACGTTCTCTGCCGGCTCTAGTGACTAGTGTTACCTGTCCCTTGGCTTTCGCCTCCGGCCCTCATACCTTCCTACCCTGCTTCAATCGTCTTCCACGCTAGCAGTCTCTTCATCAGGATCGCTTCCAATGGGGTCACGATTTTCGGTATTCCTTCATCTGACATTAATTTCATTAAACTTCCTCCGTGGTCGAGTGGCAAAGATCCTATGATGTAGATCCAGAGGTCGCAGGTTCTACATTGTGGTCCACGCGCACAAATACGTTTTATTTCTTACATGCTTCGGCGAAATAGATTTTCAAAAGTAAATAAAATGTTTAAGGAACTAAATTGGCTAACCGTGAAACAGATGTTGACCCTGCACACGATGATATTTATCCATAAAATAGTGAGCAACATGTTACCAAAATACTTCTCAAATAAAATTATATACAATAAGGACATTCACAGACACAACACAAGAACGTGCAAGGAAATCAGACTACAAAAAAAGGACAAAACGATTACGCAGAACAGTTTACTATACAAAGGGATGCATTTATACAACACTCTACCAGAAATTTTTGTTATTGTTTTTGGGGTGTTATGCCGTGTTTCGCTACCTCCTTCTTTAGCCAACGTTTCGGACAGCGTTACAGTGTCCATCATCAGGGCAGATGAGATGATGATGGACACTGTAACGCTGTCCGAAACGTTGGCTAAAGAAGGAGGTAGCGAAACACGGCATAACACCCCAAAAACAATAACAAAAATACTTTTTGGCCGTGAAAACCTAAAAACATACCTCACTCTACCAGAAACTTTAAAGTCCGCACCAATTGAAAAGTTCAAAATGTATTGTAGGAGCTACATAAAACAAGAAAAAAATATAGTTTGCAATATGATATGATACAATTAATTAGCAAATTGTAAACTTAAATGTACAATTTACTAAAATAAAACTTATAAACAAAATAAATTTGTAAAATAATAATGTATTTGCGGCATTCAGGGTAGATACTCCCTGTATGGTGAAAGTCCACCATTCAGAATCTAAAAGTTGCTTTAAATGGCTTTGGCCGTGTTTCTCAGATCTGTATATACCTATACTTTTTACCATTCATCTTCCCCTCCCCCTCCCATCTGAGGGGATGCGATAGTCCCACCAACTCCTCTAATCTAATCAGTTGGTATCCTCGCCCGTTATTCATTTTAATTTAAAATCGTAATCTTACGATGGTGTCATGATTCGCTCGGCTAGATTCTCAAGTTCATAGTTGAATTTTTCATCGTTGTTATCATTTTTCGTACATACTATCGGTGAATTTGTGAAACCATCGACAGTCACATGTTATACACGATTCTGAGTATTCATTATTTATGAAAATAATTATTGTTTTTATGATTCACACCGAAGAAATTCCGAACCGGCGGCTGTCGCGCTAGTTGAAAACAGCTGTTGCGTTCCTGGCCTAATTAAAAAACCGATTACACTAAGTGCGTTCACTGACTTAGCCTCCGCTATTTAATGACTAGGGCCCTGAAATTTAATCGTATTTTTGTAAATTCTGCACGTAACTGCATTTTAGTAATTGCAATTGGCACTTATTTCACACTGCATTTACTAATTAAATTAATTCAACAAATTTATTAATAATATAATTAAACGTACTGCATAATTTCGGTCATGAGTGTATTATATTGCGTGAATTGTATTTCTGCGTAATGCGTAAAATTATTCAAGTTTAATGATATTTTCATTAGAACTGATAAGTATAAATCACACCAAGTGGTAAAGTGCGTACTAACTTTATTTTAACAATGAACAATTCTTTATTCGAAATCTTTTGTTTATATGTTTGTTGGATGCTTGTCGTAATTTTTCAAGTTTAAAAACATTCGAAAGATTAATTTCTTCTTTTAAAGGCAATGATCCTCTGGAAAATATATATATTTTTTTATAAATACTTTCAACTTCACAAATCCTACAATTATTAAGTAGTATCTACTTGCCGACTGGTTAGTGGCCATTTTCCGTTTTTGATGTTGGAATTAGGAGGAATTCAAGTATTGTTTGGTTATTCTTTTTCTGGGAATGCTTGACAATCTTTAAAAAAAAAGTTAATAAAAAATGCTTCTGCCATCGTTAGCATAAAAACGTTTGATAAAATCCTTAAAAAAAATCAGCGTGTGCAATTCACACGCGGTAGAAGTGAAACCTTCAAAAACTAGAATAGAAAAGAGTGGGGAGGCTACGAAGCACTTTTTTTATCAATGGACGATTTTTTCCATATTTTTGTCGTCGAATTCCAGTGCACTTTTTCCCATAAATTTGGTCATCTTATTATTATTTGTGTTTTCTTTTTCGGAGTCGCTAGATGTCGCTTTCTTTTGTGTTTTCTTTTGCCTGTTCATTTTGGAGTGTTTTGAAGATTGTATATTAACTTTCCAAATATTTCGTAGGATTCTATCCTTGGTTCGCTAAATGTCTGTAGAGGCTCGTCAGGCGCTTTATACCACTAGTCCAAAGGAGACTTGCGTGGGACTGTGGATTTATCGTTTTATATTGGAACCGAGTATCCGTTAATATTTTATTGCTATTTCATTCTTTCGCAAGCTAAATCCTATAGATGTATGTGTTTGTCTCTTTTTAGTGTCGCTCGTTTCCGTTTCATCAAGTTTCAAATCACAACGGTGCTAAAAGAGTTTTCACTTCAAAAAAAGTCAACAGTGATTATAATTCGCGTTAGTTGTATTGACATCGATTACTATCCATCAATCATTTTGTATTAGGAAAACCTTTTGCACGCAGAGTTGTAAAGAATTCCGTGTGTTGTGTTTGTTGTTCGAGCGAGGAGGCGAACCTCTCGGGCCGTCCTTCCCGTCGCATTCCTGATCTGCCCACCGAGAATTATAATATCAAACGCCAAAGTCGACACCGTCAATTTGGACAATGCCAATAAAATAAAAATGTGCTGTGTGTATTAGGAGTGGAAGATGCAGCGTTATGAGTTATGATTAAAATCGTCCTCCGCCAGTGGCTTGTAAAAACGAACCATATAAAATAAATTTAACGATAATGGATCACATGATTAAACAAATTTCTGTACAAAATGTATTTTTTCGATGAATTTGGTAAGAAATTTGCACTTATTGCTTAATCAGTGGAAAATGATAATAAAATAACAATTTTCAAATATTCACTTTCCAGTCTTACAGCAATGCACGCCATTGACTTTCGCTCATTGTAACAAACGTAACGAGTCCCGTATATATTGGGGGTGTTTTACAAAACCTAATTATGTTACTAGCAGTAATTATATTTCTGTTGTGGGGCATATTAACCCCTTGGGCTGATTTGTTCATTTTTGGAAACGGCTCATATGGTCTCGTAGAGCATCGTGTCTCCCTTACTTATCATGGTGAGAAATATGATCTAAACTGTGTTAGAAAAAGAAAACACCGCGCTTTCTATTCATATCTAAAAAAAGAAACTGGGAATTTTTCATTAATTATTTTTACATCAAACTAAAAAACTGTGAGATGACGAAAACTTTAAAATACATTTGTGTAATAAAATAAGTGTGTGTTTTTAATTTATTTTTAAGCGGTATTTTAGTTAGAAAAACGTAAGGTGAGCGATTTTAAAAACTTTTTTATGTTTACATTAAAAAAAATTGTATTTAAAAAATTGTATGTTTATTTCGATTTATAAAATTTGAATGCGTTTTATATCACCTTTCAAAAACAGTTTTTATTCCATTTGGATTAAGCATCTGTTATATTTCTGGGTGATCAAATTTTCAAACCAAAAACACATAATTTGCATTATTTTGCGTCCGTTCGTCACTCCTGGACACACTGACCCCAGATTCCTACCCATCCCTAATACCCTTTTCCTTCCCAGAACTTCCTCTCCTTCTTTTCCTTCCTTTCCTAAAAAGAGGGCCTAATATTTTTCTCAAGGCCTCCTGTGTGGAACTAATGTAAAAAAGGATATTATAAGCCAGTGCGTGCATCGCTGGCGTGCATCGCTCTATAACCAAACGAAACCATATAAATTTATTTTTATTTCATTTTGCTGTTATAAAAATAACGGATAGTTTTTATTAGCCACTGGAGCGATTATGGTCGAAAAATGGACCACTTTTATTTTACTGCGATTGATATCGGTCCAAAATTCAACCACATTTTCCTACCATTCGTAAAATATTTATTGTAATTATTTAAAACATTTCCATGGCCAGCCATTTGTTTAAAATGAAGCTCTTGAAATGCTTTATTTATTGTGACCAGTGATGTCGCAGATCCAAACTTCATAGACTATTTTAGAACGACGTCAAAAAAAAAAAAAAATTTTAACGCAGAATTTCTGATCAGCTGCTTACGGTTAAAATTAAGTCCTTTTTCCATAGAAATGCACCTTTTCATTATCAAGTATACCCCAGACAACAGCCAAAAATCGAAAATATTCTATGTTGACTCGAATAAGTAACTCTCACGGAGTTTCAAAGTAAAAAACACGCAGGATTCGCGCGGTTATAAACTTAACGATTTTTTTATAAATTCTATAAGTATGTGATAAACGGTTAAATACGGGTTAATTGATTGGGGGCCATCCATAAATTAAGTCACACGAATTTCATGACTTTTTAAGCCCCCCCCCCCCCTCGTCCCTGTCGCATATCGTCACATTTGTGAGACCCTCTCCCCCTAGTGTGACATCACATATTTTGCAATTTTACTTCTAAAAATAATCAAAACAGTAGATTTTTTCATGTAACGTCACAGAGCTGATGACCCCCCCCCCCCCCCATACCTCTTGTCACACAATGTCACACTTCTCTACTCCCCTCCCCCCCACTTAAGGTATGACGTAATTTATGGATGGCCCCTTGGCTATATAGCACTATAAAAGTTTTTATATCTCCATATCAAAATTCGAAGGTATGATTTTTTTAATGTTGGAGAAAAATTTCAAAAATGATCTTTTGGAAATCTCGAGCAATCGAGGCAAACTTTACTATTTATTTCGCGCGGTCGCTTCAGTGGTTCGGGTTAAGCAAAGCTTTTCGGGCTTTATGGACTACATACATACACTCCAAAAAACATTATTACCAAAATTTGATGGAAAGGACCTCTATTTGGACGATTGCTAACTATTAACCAGTCTAACGACTGAGTTTTGGCATCAACCTTTATACCCGCGTGTTTCTCCAATATTTTTAATGTTTTTCAATAACATAAATTTACACATCCTCCCTTGTATTTGATCATCGATCCATATCCACCGAAATTGTTTATGTTTATAGCTCGAGCCGCACTCCAAATCCATTTGATGAACCGCCAGATCACTGGTAATAATTATTTTACGGCGTTATCGTAATTCGCGATTTACGGCCAGTAAATGCTGATTTAATAATGGCAATCTTATGAAGTGACAATCGTAAATGATAGACAAGTTTTACCAGTTCAATCAGAACTTGGAAGTAAGTTAGTTACGAGCTTTTCAACAAAATCTGTTCATGATTGCAAGTTCTTAAGAGGAATATAAACGCTAGAAGTATTTCGATTCTCGTGCCTTCAAAATTTTAAATCGAGCGTCTTATTTGCAGGACGCAATTAAGCGAAAAAGTGGTTTTTATTTATTTTGTGCATAATTTTATAGGAATGAAAAAAAGTTAGAACATACAAAACCTCAAAAATAGTCTTAGCCGTAAAGGGGTATTTTTAAAAAATTGTTTCTTATATTACTTCATAGTTAAGTCATGAAAAAACTTTTTTATTAGTGGTTTACGCTTATATTTTTTGTTATGTAAATAAAAATTCTATTGTAATTCGAATACATAGAAAAGCTAGCAAAGCTTCAATTTTTCCGGAGCATATTTTTGACGTTCATACTGTAAACCGAATCGTCGTTAAGATTAATCAAAATAGTATCTAAATAGGATTTCACGTATAGCTTCATCTTAAAGCCTCGATGGCATTGAGCGAGTTTACAAGCTACTATCTAGGAAATTCACTATCTGTTTGTAAACTCGCTCAGTGTCATCATATTGCTAACTGGCTGATTTCGGACAATCTACGAAAAAAGTTGAAAGGTGGTCAACTTTACTCGCTACTCGCTCAAGATGGCGGCCTTCCAACAGGTGATTTCGTAACTGTCAGAATTTGTTCGCGCGGAAACCGTAATTCTCGCTACTGGCTAGCATGTGGCGCTAGCTACGAGCTCAAGTTTTTTACAAAATGTCGACCGAATTGGTTCGCGCGAGTCTTTATTTTAGCTGCTATCGTCGCTACTGAGCGAGTAGACAGTTTTGTGTGTCATCATGACAATCTCACTCGCCGATTCACCCGCTTTTAAACTTGCCGGCTAGTAGCTTGTAAGCTCGCTTAATGTAATTGAGGCTTTAAACGACCATATATATTATTGAGCTTTTAAAAATCACGGCCGACATTATATTATTCTCCCACCCAGACCGCTGTGACAAAACGAATCATCACAAAGGAACCATAGTATAGTAAGCGCCAAACTTTAATACCAACCCGACGTTGATATAGAAATCGTCGCAAGAGGCGAGTTTAAGGTCCGGAAAGCGGCATGCCTCCCCGCTCACGCATTTCTCGGTTGTCGGTATGTTTTACGCATATTTCGCTTTCGGTCATTGTAAAGGAAGTAAATTGACTACTTGCGCGAGAATGGATCGTATCAAGTTTAGGTCAGCATTTAAGTTTGGCGCGTACTATGGCCTCCTTGCGATATAGAAAGGCGAATTAGGTGTAGAAGTCTGAGTTGACCGAGCATCGCGCGTCGGACGACTTACAGATAGACACAGTAAGCAACATGGTTCATGTGTTGTGTTTGCTGTGATGCCAATTGAAATCGCAGATATGAAAATATAGAAGAAAATAGCGATCGTGTAAAGCGAAAAATTTTGTCTTTGGTCTCTACGGGAATCGGGCTGAAAAAAGAGATCGTGTAATGGCTACGTTTGCTCATTTATGAGCAAATGTGTACAGTTGATGAGCATGCTCATAAACTCATTCTTATTGATGAGAATGTTTGTCAGTACCATGATAGTGAAATTTTGCACTTTTGCAATTTTGTTAAAAAATAATAGGTAAATTACTGCTTACATCTGATTTTCAAAAACCCCGGGGAACTTCAGCTAGTCGACTATGATAATAGTTAAAACTCCCAAAATGCATTTTATTAATTTCAAAGTTGTCTACATCGTCTTTGGTGAGCTCTTGAGCTTTTAAATTTCAACTTAACTGTCGTAAATAAGGCTGGATATCATATCATTAATTCATTCTATATTTTTCAATCCAAACTCGGCATAACAAACTCGGGAAATCTTGTTGTGAGTCTATTAATTGGATAAGTTTGTGTATAAAATAAATGACCGTATTTAATATGATTCGACTCCTGCTTTTGCTTCTTGCGTGAACTCTTCTTGTTCCATCGGAATGCGATGCAATCATTTGTTTATTGATTCTACTCTTAACTGGATTCGCAGTAGTAAACGTCTCCGGATAAAATAAACACGATTAAAACATAATTTATTCGGATTGCTTTGAATTGGCAAACTCGCCGCGTGGGCAGGACCAAGACTGCATGCACATTATAATGTAATATCTGGACTCGCCTTTAGTGTGTGAATATATTGAATATTAGATGAATCCAGCCCGCAATTGCCTGGGAAAACTGCATAATAAATGACAGAATAATGACACAACACAACGATGTGTCTGCACTGGTTCCATGCCAACTGAGTACAAAGTCAACTCAACACCTCCTTGAAAAGTCATTAAAAACTATGAAAAAAAATTTTTATTAGCCGATAACCCTAACCTAACGTAACCTATTCAACCAATTTTTATGTATATTTTTTATCACTCTAAATGACTTATCTGAGATGGTTCTGAGTTGGTTTCATTCTGAGTTTTCCGGTCACCGTCTGCACTACTTTTCTACCTAATAAACCGCGCCAAAGTATAAATTTTTATTGAACTCAATCTAAGGTTTCCTATGGCTAATATTTTAGTTATGCAGTACTGAACTAATTAATGCATATAAGCGCATTAGATTGTGCACTGTCACAAAACTAAGCTACATAACGATTGTCCAATTCATTAGTCGGACATCTCCGAAAAATCGAAATTTGAGTTGAGTATGCAGTTATATTTAAAAATGTACTGTCTGTTTGGTAAAATACTCATTAACACCACCAAATCAATTATCATGCAGAAAAACTTGTAGTAAAATGACAAAAAATTGATATTCTCTGGGTTACTAGTAGCAAATTTCACAATGTCATTCTAATGTACTGGACCGTTTCCCGGTGTTATTTTAGCATTTTTAATATATTATAGAACATGTGTAAATAATTCAAAATTAAAAAACCATTTATTGCACAAAAATACGTACAAAAGGTGTAGCTCATAGATAGATACATTCTATTTCTTCCAGCTAACCGAAAAATACAAATATTATATGTTACATATATTATAAAATTAAATGTTACATTATATGAGAAAATAAAATAAAAAACTAAAAATAATAAACACAGTTATATAAGGTATTCAGAGTACAATGACATTTGTTTAGAAGAAATGTTTTTAGTAATGATTTGAATTTGAGTGTATCTTGTATTTGTTTAATGTTTTGTGGAAGGTTGTTATACACTTTAAAGGCCATGTAATATTGTCGTTTTTGGAATATTGTTTTATTTGCTTTTGGTATTAATAAGTTTTCTGTGAACCTTGTAGCGTATTTATGTGTTGAGTTTTTTTGTGGGAACTTGACTGGAGATGATCGATAACCTGACCATACGAATATTGCTTTTCTCATTATCTCAAAACTTAGTATTTGGAGATGTCTGACTAATCAATTGTACGATCGATATGTTCATTGTTATTATTATAACGTGCTGTCGCACTATTCACACACCTCACATTTAATTCATTTAACATCGACAACCTCCAATTTAATTATGCGCCCCTCGCTGAGGTATTTGCATTCTGCCTACAATTAAGGAGGTGTTCTGGTAACCGCATTTAGGCGGAACCACCTCCATTAATGCTGGATTAATAACACCCCCATTTGGCGGAGGAATTCGGGGAATTCGCGGCCGCGAGGGATAATTGGATATGGGACGTCCAGCGATCGCTGGGAGATGCGAGACGTGGGCGTGGGAGAATATTATCTTGCTTCTTGCATGCTAATGTATTGCTATCTGGGTAATGAACAAATAAAAGTTGCTTCATCGCGAGAAGGGCAAATTAAACACATTAACCCTAGAAGCCCAATCATATTCTGCTGTCTAAAAAGCCCAATCAAAGGTCAAATTTACCTACATGAATAAATACAATTGTAACATAGTTTATTCTGTGTAATTTATTATTTTTTATCATTATTTATTCGTATTAACTATTTAGGAAATGAAAAAAACTCATAATTAGAATAATATTTATTTATTAGACTTTGAATAAACAACTATTACTATTTAATATAAAAATTTGGTACAATTGCGATCCTTTCGGTTTGCTTCTTTTAAACTAAAAATATTAAAAAAAAAACTAAACAAAATCTTCTTTTTTCTACTAACCAATAAATGTTTTACAACAATTAAACAGTATTATATAATTATTTTTTCTTTATATACACTTTTCACACACATCATCAAATTACAAAAAGCCTAAACATAGGTCAAATTGATCTATAACAGTACCATAACTCCAATATGAAGGACTTACCGAGGCAACACCGCCGTCTCCTGTGGGCTCTTGGCGGGTACTAAGTTGGTTCGATCAATCAAGGCAATCGAAAGAAGTGTGCGAAAGAGAAAGCAGATGTTTGTTTGCGTATAGGTAAAAATGACCTAGATTTGGGTTTCTAGGGTTAACATATACTTGTATTTATTGTTCGGACAAATCGCTTATGCGATGCGATATTTATTTATTTATTTATTTATTAAAAGAAGTTTATACAATGAACAAAAAATTGTGTTAATTCATCCGCCATGCTAGGGATGTCCCTGTGTTATGGCGGATGAAGTTTACAGATTGTGTAGGTACAGTGTACAGCTATTAACTTATGCAATTCATTTAAGCCATTAATAGAACCATTATAGAATAATAATAATAACCATAATAGAACCATTAGTGTGGAATTGACTGCTTTGCGTATTCTGTAAATGCACCATACGTGGTGGTTTTACACCTTTTCTGTTTAAAAAAAAAAAATGTATAAGTTTATGTTTCTTTAGCATTATTTATAACTTAAAAGAGTCGAATTATAAAAAATTATATAGCTCAAATCTTATGAATAGAGAGCGTTCCCGAATTCATAATATTTTCTGGTATCGAAAATTCTGTCATTAAGCCGCGGCATTCCGAATTTCTATCTTTTTATAACATATTTCTCTTAAACACAGTTTTTAAGTTTCTAAAAATATATATGTTATTTTTTAAGATAATATCTATCCAATTTGCCACGTTGAAAGAATACAACAATGAAACCCCGTGTTCTTCCACACATATTCCCGCGAGTTTATAAAACCAGGCCGACACCTCGTAGTATCCCATTTGGCCCCTCCCCGCACTTAGTGAATTAACAAAAATAACTCCATATCCCAATTCGCCCCTCCCCGTAGAGATACGAGTACGAAAAACTTCCTACAATAAACCTTAGATTCCTACCCACCCCTCTTACATTATCACTTTTTTTTAGTAAAATTGCAAAACGTGTAATATCACGCTAGGGGGGGAGGGGGTCTCACAAGTGCGACAGGGTGTGACAGGGACGGGGGGTCAAAAAATCACGAAATTCGTGTGACGTAATTTATGGATGGCTTCTAAACATTTTCCCAATTTTCGTTCAAATATTATCTTTTGTAATATTACCGCGCTCCCTCTAATATTCGTATGTACATATTTCCCTTTCTTCTTTTTGAATGCTTACTACCGGGTCTTAAGGCCCTTGTTAAATCGCCTAATTTAAGTTAGTGTTGTTATATTTATTTTAGTGTTAAATTGTTTAAAACACTGTGCAGTTGTCTTGGATAGTTTCAAATCAGGCCAATCATCGAGTAAAAACAGGCAACGGTACCATTTCTTTTTTTTAAGTAAATAAACGTATTCTGCAAAGTAAGATTCGTTGCATCACAATAAAAAACGTGTATTGAATGTACCTGCTTTAAAGTTCATTTCAGGTCAAAGGTGAAGATCATAGATTCGAAGAATGCGATTTTGCTTATCTTGGTGTTAATATTATCGCTATTTTCATTCTTGTCCCAGGCCAAAAATATATAAAGAACATTTTATGGAGACAAGATCAGCATTGGATGATTTTAGCGAATAAATAATAGACAATAATCATGTGGCTTGCTAAAAGGGTCAATGTCAGCTTTTCTTTAAAACTTGGTAAAAAGAGTAAATTCTAGATAGACCTCGTGAAATTTGAAAAATTAACATTGGCACCCCACAAAATTCATTATCAATAATCAAATCATTCATCAATTTTATGAGAAAAATACTAGAAGATCTTGGACCGGAATTATTATAACCAGAATTATAAAATAATAAATGTAGTTACTACCCAGCTTTGCCCGAAGTTCATCAATCTTTTTTCGAAAATTTGATTTTAATTTATTTAAAAACTATGCAAAGAACCATAAAAACAAAATAGTACCTAACTATTATGGAGTTTTGTCTTCTTTTTTACATAAGTGTATATTTCAAAACTTCATAACTCATGATGGAAGAGTCGTTTCGATCGAAATACAGTTGAAACCGAAAAATTGCACCTTTTTTATTTCGACTGTATTTTTTTTTTTTAGTTCAAATACTTATATTTACCATGACGATATGTTAGCTTATACCCAATAAAATAAGCAAATGTTTTTTTTAAATATACGAGGCTCTTTATAAAATCTTGTGTTATATATTTTTTTTATTAAAGAAATTTATTTGTACAGAATATAAACATGATTGATAACACAAAAATAATTTCACGTATTTCATGTTCCAAATTTTATGTGTAAGCATATATATTTTCAAGAAGTACTCCTATAAATAGCTATGCTTGTGAGTATGGGAGGAAGATGTTGTTTTTTTTTAGTTACTGGCTGGGGTACCCGACTTCGCTCAGGGAGTTGATATGAGGTTGAACTGATGCTCGAACCCACGACAGATCTTTCTTTATATACCCCTACCCATTGGTAGGGGTATATAAATAACAAAATCCACCCATACAAAAAAGGCTTCGAATGGTCCACAATTTTCCAGAACATTCCACAACATTCGACAGTGTTCTTGAATGTTCTGGGATGTTCCCGAACGTTCCAGACTATTCCCGAACATTCCAGAATGTTATGGAATGCTCTCGAATACTTTATAATGTTCTGGACTGTTCTAGAAATTTCTAGAGGGCGACACTTCCAACCCTTATATTCATGTAAAAACGGGAACCTTCGTGGATGGGAGTAGAGGGCTCCCACACCATATAACTCTCTTTGATCGTACCAAGACTCGTTTCTGAGTTTTAGCTGCACGCACATTGTACACTTTTATAATATATTCTGATTAAGATTTTTTTTATTACTTTTTATTCTTATGATTAAGTTGTTTTTATTACGTAGATGACGAAAGTTTTTTTTTCTATACAATTGGACATATTTGTTCATTGACGATCTACAGCCATCCTCGGGAACGATGATAAGTTGCTGATATTTTTTTCTTACCGATTAGTTTCTCTATCGATGTTTTTGTGCTAGGGGGCAAAAACAGACATTATCTAGTTAGCGGGTAAATAATATAATATAAAAAGAATTAATATAAAAAAATAAAATGTGTCCGGGTTGCCTGCAATGAAAACGGCTCTATAAGATAGATATTAATAAAAGCTGTTATGCGAGAAATGAAATTGTCGATGTTATTATTATTGAAATAGTTCTACCCTACCATAATTATGTGATAACCAATGTTGTAGCGTAGATGTAGATTACTTTGTCGTCGTGAAAATCCTCCCACCGTACAAGAAACCACAATGTCATGTGTGCTGTGTCAATTATTTATGTTAATGTCGGTAAGTTGATCTGACACGCCTCTCTAGAGAACAACAACTACTAACGTTGTTCAATGTCGAATTGTTGCCCCAACCCATTTCTGTAAAGCCGGTAGTCTTGGATCAAATCGTTTTGCATTTTCCTATGTAGGAGCTAGAAATAATATCTAACCGTGTTATAGGATTTATCGATCGTACATTTAAGCCAGTGTTTCCCAAACTCATTTGGCTAACCGGCCCCTTTTTAATTTTTTTTCTTAAGTCGCCGCTATCCGAATTTCGACCGATTTATTACATATCTCCCTTAAACATTTGAAGTTTTTAAGCTCCTAAAAAAATATATGTTATTTTTGAAGATATTATCTAGATAAGTTCCACGCCGAAACGCAAATTATATGAAATTCCCTCAATAGAAAAAAAATCGCAAAGTATGCTCCGAAAATTATTTAAAACAAGTCTATTTATATTATTTTACAAGTTATATTTGTGAAAAAATTCACAATGTTTCTTTAAATGATACTTAAGATACCTTCCACGAGATTTTTAATCTATTTTAAACGAGTCGTGTTTTATTAAGCTTTTTCGTAATTTTCGCTTCAATTTTATCGATTTAAATATTAGCGCGCTCTCTCCAACATTCGTAATTACATATCTCTCCATCTTCTTTTCGAGAGCGGTTACGGGGCCTTAAGAACCCCTCTCCTCACTCCTTTCGGCAATACTACCGCTTTTGTACTATTAGTGACATGACATTTTAAAATTAATAACTGATATGAACCAAATCGACAATTAATTGTGGAAAACGCATTTACCGTCTTGAAAATGCATTTATCGTCTTGAAAATCTATTTTTAACGTTTTTCTTGTATAAATGGTATTCAATTTGTGAGGTGATATGGGCACCGCCGCCCCGGGAACCATTTATTGGATAACCAGCGTTTGCCCACCTACTGCGTGCCGGGCCGGTTCGGGAGAGACTGGTTGAGGTAGACCTTTTGACCTCTCCAGATGTACTCTCTTGATCCTTATAGTGGGAGGGATGGACTCATACGTCCTTCACTCGTGAACTCCCAGATTCCTACCCACTCCATACCTTTTTCTTTCCCAGAACTTTCACTCCTTTCTTTCACTAGACCCTCCACCCAGTTTCCACAAAGATAAAATGTGATTCTTTTAATTTGACAATTTTATTAATTTATTTTTGCTAACAATTTATTCGTATTATTTTATTTATTATTAGTTTATTAACCTTCGCATCTCTTTTGTTACTCTTCAATACTCCCTGGGTCTCCCCTACCCCCCAGGGGAGTCATATCGCTAACTTTGATAATCGCTGATGTGAGTCGCGAATCCATAAATATCCCACTGAAAGCGCCTATAACACGATTTAACAAAAATGGCGCTGTGTAAAATTAGCCAAGTACTTGGCTTAAGTACTTACTATTACTAAGTACTTACTATTATTATTTATGCATCCACGCCATACGGATACACATTGTTCAAGTATCGCTATATTCGCTATCACTTGAAGAAATCTCCTTTTTAGCTCTAGAGCTCGTAGATTACTTTCCAAAAACCGGTTTCTTTCGAGTTATGGGCGCGATATTGTTGCAGAAACCTAATTTCTATTGCCAATTTAATAACTTGTCTCTCTCTGACTTGTGCGAGCGCCTTTCTGATTTCCAATGCGTACAGGAAATATGCGCGCCTTCCATAGACTAAAAAATTCAAACTTGCAAGAAAATTTTTGACTATGGAGTAGAAAATTTTTTAGTCTCTTAAAAAAAATTGTGGTGAAATCTGGCATTATGAACTTGGCACCACTTTTTCTGTCTGTCATTTCAAAATCAACGCAAATATTTCTACTACCATCAGAAAGGCTATTCCCTAAAATTTGTGGTTAGTGATCGTTCTCCCGCGAGAAGTGCTGTCAGATTTGTGTGATTTTCTACGGCTGTTATTTGGTTTTTCTGTCGGCCGATGTCAAAATTTCGGCTGTGAGCAGTCACTTATTTTAGTTTAGGTCGTTTTAAACACGAATTTTTGCAAGTATGCATGATTATTTATTCATTTAACAGCTGTAGAAAATCATACAAATCTGACAGGGCAAAACTTTACTTTACCTTTACCTAGACGACAAAAATGTATTCCGTAAGATATTCTGAAATTCTTATAAAATATTTTATTTGGTTTTCCAAGATAAACTTACCGGCACGCCGTTTCTCCGCAGAGGTAGGCAGAGAGGGTAGACCGCTACAGTTATCTGTATTTTTGGAGAGGTTTCCTCCTTCACTGCACACGTCAAGACCCTATTTTTTATTGAACGAAGCTACATTTATTTTAAGGACTCTACCCTCCAATGTCCATGCATACGGGGTTAGTAAGCAGTATGCAAATACATATTTACATTATACATCAGAGAAGATCTTTGTATTGGCAAACACTACTTGCTTCATTCATATTCTATCATTCTGACTCTTGGAAAGAGTTTTTTTTGCTTTACTTAAACGAGCCACGATTTCCTCGGGCGTCCCCTGCTTCTTCTACCATTCACTTCCTCGTCACACATTCTCCTTACATCCCTTTCTTTGTGCATCCAATATACATGCCCAAACCATCTCACCGTATCCATTACGCTTACACAAATATTGCATTTTTTCCGGATCTCCACATTTTTCCAAGATGCGTTTATCTTAACTTGTATGTTACTTGCTGGTCGTTGTATTTTGAACCACTCCTCTGGCGATACAAACCTTTCATTAGCGTAAATATTATCCGATGCATTATTTGCTTCTGACTCTCATTCACAGAATCCATGTTAGCGATTGACACGAAAGTGCATAGCGTTGTAAGGGCCGACCGTTATGATCGTTATATAGCAGTGTTCTTAATATCGTTCCATGGTTACATAACTGGTGTACACACGCAAAATTAAATAGAAAATAAAGCCACAAGTTTTGCAAGACTGTATCGACATGGTCGACCTAACCATGCCCCATCTAACCTAAGTTATCCCAACTTACAAACATATGTGGATATATCCTTAAAATTAGGCAATTAGAAAATAAGAGGAATACCTTTAGCTTAGTGTAATGTATTTGCCCTTGTTTCCTTTGTAGCAACATACATTAACACAATGTATTATCTCGGTTGATATGTGATAATGTAGAGAGACCGGACAACCATGCAAAAACTCTTTACATACCTACAGTTAGTTTGTTTCATGCCATTTCTCTCATACAAGACTTACTTAAGGCGACGCTTCCCGGTTCAAAAAGAAGAAGGTGGAGAGATATGCAATTACGAATGTTGGACAGAGAGCGCTAATATTTTCAATGATAAAATTGAAGCGAAAATTGTGAAAATGCTTAATAAAACATGAGTCGTTTAAAATAGAGCAAAAATCTCGTAGGGGTTGTCTAAAACAAGGTTCAAAGAAACACTGTGAATTTTTTCATACATATAATTTGTAAAATAATAGAGACAGGCTTGAAAATAAAAATTTTCGGAGCATACTTTGCAATTTTTTTCTATCGAGGGAATTTCATATAATTTGCGTTTCGGCGTGGGAGTAAGAATAACATATATTTTTTAAAGAGTTTTAAATCTTGTGTTTAAGGTACAAATGTAATAAATAGGTAGAAATAGGGTATGCCGCGGCGTCGCACGTTTATTACAGTTAGGTTAGGTTAAGAGTGGACAGCACAACGCCATCTACTATACAGAAGTTGATTTTCCCCATATTTCTACATGATGTGGAAACATGGACACTTTGAGCCAGCGAAAGAAAGCGGATAGACGTCCTCGAAATGTGGTGCTGAAGAAATATGCTCAGGATTCCATGGACAGCCAGACGCACAAATGTGTACATTCCGGAAGAGCTGGCCATCCACAATAGGCTCTCAACTATCTGCCTACAATGTATTTTAAGATTCTTTGGGACACGTTGCTCGCCAAACTGAGAACTCCAACGTAGAGAAACTCATAGTCACTGGCAAAGTGGAAGTCAGAAGAAGCAGAAGAAAGTCATCAATACGCTGGAGTTGCCAAGAATCACTGGCGTCCGGTACGTCGGTGTCCGCAGCTCTCCATGCAGGGCAGAACCGCGACGAGTGGAGGAGTCTAATCCGCCATGGGAATTGGAGTAGCGTCTCGATCCTCAGCAATAAGGAACCGACTTAAGAATAATACGGAAGTAAAATACAATTGAAAATTAAACGCCAAGAAATGCGTGACTATATCGACTTGCTCACGCCCACAGTGTGTATATCCCTATTCCCAGCATAACCTTATCCAAGAGATATAGTGCATATGGGGATCGTAATACAAATTATGCAATTAGAAAAGAAAAGGAATGCTATTGAATTAGGTTAGATTATGGTAAGAGGGTCTTGCGCATTACGATTGTCAGTATCCCGATAAAACCATCCAAAATATCGCAGTTTCGATTTGTATTTTGCGTCTGTATAACTGTCTTGTACCGTTCCGAGTTCCGATGCAGTGGTTGTTTGTTTGGTTCGTGACTGCAATCACTAATCGCGATGTATCGGAGAGATGCCGGAGTTATTCTCCCTTCGAATGGTATGCAGCGATTAGCTAGCACGCCCACTTGGTTTATACTATAACGATATAAGAACTAAAGAGACGAGTGGAGACTCGTCTTCAATCGAAAATTATCAGCATTTTGTGTCAAATCCCATGTTTTATTTAATTATATTCCATTCTGGGATACTGTAAGGAGGATCTTCTCGAGTAAAAAGAATACTAAGCGAACAAGCCACGAAAAAAATTTATTTATAAGGTGTAAATACCACTCATGGAGTAGGTAATTATAGTAATAATTTTACTTAGAGAAGCAACACCTCTAAACATATTGTTTGTTACATCATTTTTATATTGGCTAGGTAAACTGTTCATCATAAATATTCAGTGTTAGGTTCAAATATGATAAGTGGCGTAAGAGACATTCCCCGAGAAAATAGTTTGCAAATGTCGATATTTCCTGCCAATCGAAAAATTATAAGCTTTTCTAGTTTGTTTGGTTTTTTTAATAAGATCGAATTATTCTTAAGTTTCAAAATGACAAAAAATTACTATTCTTCCACTTCATAATCAATATATATTATAAAAGAAAGTCCAAAAAACGTGCGGACCGCAAAAACTCAGAAACGAGTCCCGGTACGATCAAGGGAGTTTTATGGTGTGGTAGATCTACATCCCCCCTCCAGGATGACGGTTTCCGTTTTCACCTAAAAGGCGTGCTTTTGAAGATATAAGGGCTGGAAGTTTTGCCCTATTGAAATTTCTAGAACAGTATTCCGGAAAGTTTTAGAAGGTTCCTTAGAGCTTTAGAAAGTTCTGGAAGAGTGGCAGAGTATGTCGTGGAATGTTCGGGAATGAATGAATCGGGAATATCATTGTGGAACATTCCAGAAAACTCTTGAATGTTGTCCTGAGCGAAGCCGGATAACCCAGCTAGTGTAGTATAAAAGGATGTACCCGAAAGACCGGCGATTCCTGAGCTTATTGGGAGTAAAAATTTGAATGTCGGCTTTTTCAATTGTCTGCATTGACCTAACACCGCAGAAATGTTATCACATGCATATTATTATTCAAGGTTGCGTGTTGTGTCGCATCATCCCATGAATGATTTATTATCTTAAGTTCCATCGCGAAGCACGGTACTTTGACTAGCTGTTGTCCGTGATGTGAAATGCGAGAAGATAATTGCTCCCAGCCACAGTGTACATTGTACACCTGTCGTAAACAGCGACAATCGCCTCGGCCGGGTTGGTTGCAGATTGCAGCCCGGTTGGACGACGTATCCGGTAAGAATTATCGCACGGACGTGAAGGTCGCGGGCCGTGGGAATGCTGAAAAATACCTGGCCAACTAATCGTCTGGATTCTGCATGCACTTTGCAGCCAGAACCAACAGGACAGCCTTCGTATGGAATCATCTGCTATCTTGGATACCTTTGTTAATAGCTAATAAGTATGTACTATTATTAATGACAACGACATGTAAATATTTTTACAACTGATTTGGGTATATTCATTGATGAATTTCTTAAAAATGATGAGGTACAAAAATGATGCAAGGTTAATGTTAGCGTAGCATCAGGATTTAGAAAGGTACCATGAATGTTTGGAAATTTAGAGCAAATGGAGTACGAGATCTCAGAATCAATTTTTAAATTTTAAAAAAGTTTTACAGTATTTGGCGTTCGTTTAAATGCTTTTTCTTAAGCCGCCGCTATCCGATTTTCTACCGTTTTCCTATTATGTACCTTAAACATTTGAAGTTTTTAAGGTCTTAAAAAAATATATGTTATTTTTGAAGATAATATCTATACATTTCCCATGCCGAAACGCAAATTATATGAATTTCCCTCGAAAGAAAAAAATCGCAAATTATGCTCCGAAAATTATTATAAACACGTTCATTTCAGGTATGATTTTAGGTTTTCACGGCCAAATAACACATAACGCACGGCATAACACCCCAAAAATAAATTTTAAAAACGTTCATTTCACTTCCTTTAGAAGTTATATGTATGAAAAAAATCAGTCTTTCTTTAAATGCTATTTTAGACATTCCCCGCGAGATTTTTTGCTCTATTTTAAACGAGTCGTGTTTTACTAAACATTTTCATAATTTTCGCTTCAATTTTATCGTTTTAAACATTAGCGCGCTCTCTCCAAGATTCGTAATTACATATCTCTCCATCTTCTTCTTTTTGAGCGTGGGTACGGCGCCTTAAATCCCGCGGGACATCCCGTCTGGATCCTGGCTTTTTTTTAATTTGTTTGTTATTCAACATGACTGATATTTGTCTTGTAAGAGCATTTTTTATATCATGTGAAAAGCAGTTCTTATTATCATTTTATCTAAATACCTAATTTCGCGTATTATCAGCAACAATTAACCCCTGTGATTACAATATTCATACACAATTTAAACAACTCACCTGATGGCAAAGAAACTTAGGAATGGTTGTTTCAAATAATTTGAACAATTCATCAAATTTCGAATTTAATTTTCAAGTTCTGTGAAAGTTCTATTCAAGTTATGTTATTATTTCAGTTTTATGAAGCAACCGGCCTACAATGAAATAATAACAGAACTTGAATAGATCTTACACAGAGCTTGAAAATTAACTTCGAAATTTGATGAATTGTTCAAACTCTTTAAAACAACCCTTCCTTAAAATTAATGTTCTGTGATTACGTGGGCTGAAAAAAAAAATTATTTTCTACAAGGAAAGAGTCGAGCAATCTAAGGACGGGTTGTTTAAAAAATATTGAACAATTCGTCAAATATATAAGTTCCATTCAAGTTCTGTTATTATATAATTATAGGCCAGTTGCTTAATAAATCTGAAATAATAACGGAACTTGAATAGAACTTACACAGAACGTGAAAATTAACTATCTGGTCATGCATCTTTATAATGATATTCCAGCAGATATTAGTCGTTATAAATATTATTTATATCTGTAAAAGATAAAATAGAGGTACATGCGATTATCTTAACGTTACGTAGGTTCATTTTATATTGAATTTTGAAGAACACAATTGTGACATTATTGAACTTAACGAATGAATATGTTGGCAACTCATTAGTCGTATTACAAGTAGAGTAGGTAGCCGTACCAAATGAATTCCAAATCAAATATTTGATCTGCTCGTATTCTCAAATGTCATCACGAGATGCCTCAATCTCAACCACATTAGGTAACTCGAACCTTGGGACTTGGGGCCTTACATCAATAGATATAGGTGGTTATTATGTAAACAAGTTTGTATGTACATGGGTACTCCATGTTCCTTGTGTGTTGTGTGTACACCACTTGTTTACAAATCTCCTCGAGTGATGTGAACGATGTACGAGGCGGACAGATGAGAATCCATACATAATATTATAATTTAAGTTGCCATTAATGGGAGCGTACGGCAGTCGTGTGTTACGTCAGATCACATCAGATGTATTAACCGAATTGATTATACCAACTCTTGGATTATTTCATAATATTCAGCATAACTATAAAAAAAATTTAAAAAATACTCCAATATGTCAGGAATTCAATTTAGTTCATAAGATGTATCAAATGTGTGACTTTATCAGGGGTATGAAGATCGAGACTCGAGACTGATTTTAATCGATTTAATTCAATACTTTTGAATGTAAACATAATTCACGACGGCCGGCGTAGTCGAGCGGGAAGGCTTTTGAATCGCAATCCGAAGGTCGCGGGTTCGATTCTCGGCGTGGAAAATAAATTTTATTTGATTAATTTGTGTTATTTCACAATTAATTCATTTAAAATAATATATAGGTACCAATAGAACCGCCGCGAATCGCTAATAGCATTGCAGGTAAAATCTTGGTCGTGGTAAAAAGCCATTTTTTTCTTTTGACATAACGGCCACCGTGGACGAGGGGCAAGGCTCTCGACGCTATCTGGGGGTCGCGGGTTCCAATCCCGGAGTGCGCTAGTAAATTTAATTAGATTGAATTTTTTAAAAGAAAAACTCTCTTTTTATAACTTTTGAAGGTTATTCCCTTCAACGTAATAGGTATTGTCCCGGTTAGACGAGAGGTCTGGGTTCGAGTCCCAGTTGCGACCATTGTCTTTTTCTATTTTTCTGTGTCTTGTTTTCTTTCATATTTTCATTTAGATAATGAGTGTTATCTTCTTCTTCAATGATTAATTAGATTGATTTGTGTTTTCTCAATTTAATCATTTAAAATAATATATGGTATATTTGCGTGGCACGATCCAGAGTAGAAGACACTCTCAGTATCGCCCTGGTATAACCACCATTCAGAATTGAAACGTTGCTTAAAATGACTTTAGCCGTGTTTGGTAACTGAGATGGTTATAACCAGCTACTCCCCCACCGTCCCCTCCCCACTTCCAGCCTCACAACATACACCAATTGGGGATGCCATTGTCTCACTGGCCACATTGTGATGAAAATAACGTATCAGTATAGTGCTCAGATACCTTCATCTCCTAAAAAAATCTGCAAACAAAGTTAGTGGCTTATTTATTTATTTTTACGTTAAAAATAGATTCGTTGAAAATATCGAATCGTTCAATTCGTTGAAAGTATCGAATCGTTTAATCTCCAATATCACTACACATCCCTAAACTGAAAACACTGAAATAGAATTTTTATTTTTAACTTAATGAGTAAAACCTCAAATTGTAATATTTAATTAATGAAGACAATATTAGCGACACCTAATCGAAAATAGAAAAATCAGAAAAATATACGGTCACATCTAGAAATCTTCAGAACCTTTGCCTTCCCGGAGCGGAGCCCCTGGTCCTGGATTCGATTCCTAGATGTGACCGTATTTTTTTCTGATTTTTTATTTTCGATCGGGTTTCACTAATATTGTTTTCATTAATTAAATATTACAATTTTTATAGCTTTGTTAAAGTCACTTATCTGCGAAATGAATGAATACAGCATAACCCTGTGAACTTAATTAAATACTTTATTAATTATTATGCATGAATATTATATCTGTTTAGTCTTACCGAATCTCTCTTTCGAAATGGCATTGTGATTTGTACCTGACCGGTTTTGTTTCGCGTGGGAACAACTGGGTAGGGGCCCTAATTCGGTTGACAGGAACGCGCCTATGAGTTTTATTAATAATGAATGAATTATGTAAAAGCAATTAGTTTTGCACAAATTACTTGACAACCCGTCAGTGATAATATTTAGTAGGTTCTTATGATCGATATGATAAATTATTGTGATACCAAAGTACATTGAATTGGTTGGTACTTTTTAAAAGCAATAAAATTATTCATATATTCAAAACGTTTTGTAATAAAACATTGATATTTTTATTTATTCATCGTAAATCTTTACCATATCTTTAAAGCTATTTTCCTCCTTTCTCAAGTTTATATTATGCGCTTGAAAGGCTGTCTTTCAATGCCAAGCTTTCGATTTTAAAAAGCATCCGCCTTATAAAATAACAACTGTTCAACTTCAGTTGAAAACAAGTTTTTTTTGTTTCGAATTCCTTTTGTTGTACGTATTGTATATGCATTAATGTTCATGTTTCTATGTTACCGATGGTTATCTCCGTCACCGACAGCATAGACTGTTTTATCTCCCGGCTTGCAGAAATAACTCGCCAATGGTTATGCCAGTCGGGAGAGCAGTCTTGTTGTTAAATAGAATCACTTTGAATATCGATATGCTTAACATCATTGAAGCACAATTTAGACAGCAAGCTTTATTGCTGTTAGTCTGATTGGGCTTCATTGATGTTTAAATTGCTTAAATACGCTTGAATCTTAATATTTTCTGTACTTTAAAAACGATTAGAAATTTTTATTTTGTTATGTTTTTAAAGTGAATAAATTGAATTGAATTAATATTATTTATTAATCTTGAAAAATCCTTTACTCTGTGTAAAAACGGGCGGCCCGTTTCATAGATTGCCCTATCTTAACAGATTGCAATCTTTAGAGCACAGGCGTAATGTGGGAATGCTGTCCTTATTCTACCGTTACTTCAATAGAAGATGCTCAGACGCGCGCCCATTTGTATGCGGTTGTCATTTGTCACATGAGAGCGGGTCGTTTCTACGGCTCGTTCTTGAGTTCAACAACTCGACTGTGAATCGATTTGCCGGCCTGTATGTCTCCTCCCTCCTCCAACATCGGAATCCTTAACCTGTTGAACGTTGGATGGTATTTCGAAAAAATGCTCGCAAATTTCTTTTAAAATAATTCAGAGTAGCTACAATAATCAAATAGGTCCTAGGTTGATATTGGCGCAAGCGATTCTGACCTAGTCATTCATACAGTTTCTTTATACATAAGGATTAATCCTTTTTAAAATCGCATTTAAAAAAAAAAACAAAGATTTTATTTGGGCCCGCCGGCGGGCTCACGACAGATGAGAGGTTAAGACCAGTGTTCACTCGCTCTTCTCATCAAAAAGTTCCTTTACGCAGGATCCACAAAGTTGATATCCGCAGAGCCTCCTGTGTAGAGATGTATGCTTTCGCTAGGATAATACTAGGGAAGGACTGGATGCGATAGAAAGGATGGGCGTACGCTGAGACATCGGTCGCGCAGCATGTTCAGCGCAGTTGTGGAATGTATGAGAAACATGCACGTCTCAGCGTAAGTATGTCGCTCCATACACTTCCATACAACACAAAAACCAAAACTATCTTGCGCTGAACATGCTGCGCGACCGATGTCTCAGCGTACGCCCATCCAAAGTTTTGCCCAAATCAGCCCTTTATTGACTGTGCTTTGCTTTACGGCGGTAAATACCTCGTCGGAAAGCTTTTAGGACTAATGGGGAGTACTACCTGCTACCGTCAGAATCTCAGTTGTCTCTTGAATAGCTTTAGGCTAAATTACAGAACAACTAAGTGCTTACTGGAAAATTAAGTGAGATATAATTTTTTTTGTTACAATGCAATTAGGTACTGTAGATATATATCTGAGGATTTTTACAACCTGCTTAAATAATACATTTTTATTTCTAATGTTGATTCTGTTTTAATTTTTTTCGAATTTGTTTGTTTTTAAAGATATATTTCATAGTTTGCGGTATAAATAGTTTACGGAGACTGAATAGTTTAGCTTCTTTGTACAACGCATCTGTAGAAAATGGTCTATTTCTATTTAACATAATTTTGATAATAAAATTTTGAATTATTTGTAAAGGTTTTATAAATGCATCAAGCGCGCCACCCCATTCTCATTATACGTACATGATTGAAGATTGCACCAGAGAAAAATAAATCATTTTCAGTTTGTCAATTTTATTATATTATATTTTATCTTATTTCAAAATTGAGTTCTTCCTTAAGTCTGTAAAATATGTAAGTAAGATATCTTAATTTAGAAACGTATTATTAATTTGTGATTGCCAATTTAAATTTGTATCAATATAATATATATTCCTAAATATTTGATCTTTCCAACTTTTCCTATTTCGAAGCAAGAGGAGCATGTTAGTTGATTACAGTTAGCATTATGTATTTTAATTTTAAGGTTATTGGGGGATTTGTTTTTACTGTTTTTTATAAAAAGTAATGCAAAATGTTTTATTATAGTTCAAGAAGAGTCTATTACATTTTGTTCGTGATGAGACATATGCAATACATTTTGTTGCCTTACTATTATTGCTTATCATCCGCGTATAAGTAGCTTATGGTAGCCCATACCTCTTAGAATGCTGTAAATTGTTCGTACCGCACAACTGCTGCCAGGGTCGTCACCACGACTTGCTCTGTATCCCACACGGCAGAACAGCCGTTCTAGCCAACCACAGCATGACAGGAGGTATGTATGGTGCTGCTAAATGAAATCTCTAGGTCCCTTGACATTTTCAACACTGGCCTTGAAGGTTTTAAGAGTAATTTTAGGCAACAACTCTAAAATATGTATTATTATATTTTTTTTCGTTAAAGTTATGAATATTTTATGTGTATTGTAATAGGATTACGTTAATCTGTAATGCACAGAAAAAAAAGATACAATGTTACCGGGGATTACAACATTAAATAAATCACTTATATATTAGAAACAGAATTGGGCCAAGCAGAGTTTCCTGTGGTACTCCATTTTTTATCCCTGTTTCCGTACTATAAAAATTCCCTATTTTTGTTTCTTGTTTTCTGTCTTTGAGTTGCATCTTTTTTAAATCTATTTGATGAATTTTTTATGAGCAAATTGTGATTCACCATATCAAAAGCTTTTCTTTAGTCTAAAAATATAGCTCTACATTTTTTGTTTTGATCAACAGACGTGTATATTTTTTTGTCAAATCGAATATTGCATCTTCAGTGCAATCTTTATGAAAAATTGGTTTTGCATTTTTCTAAAAATTTTGAAAGCTTTGAAACAAGTGAGATTGGTCTATAATTGTCTAATTTATGTGTTTCTCTAGATTTATGAATTGGTATTATGGTGGAGATTTTAAACTGTTTTATTTATTTATTTGTAAAAACAGCATAAAACCAATACATTGCAAAAGCGGTAAGGAAAGATACATAATAATTACATTTACAGTTAAAGTAATACATTTAGTTAAAACATTAGTGTTATTTCACGCTTAAAATCGATGTAGGTTATTTGGAAAATATCCACATTTCCTGCAAGGAAGTTAATTAACTTAGTGAGTCTTCCTAGGGGCATCACCTTTGGCAAGTTAGTTCTGCAGCACCTGGGAAGAATCAAAAGCCTTTCTTGGCGACCTCGCGTGAAATTATCCAGGAATAGAATTATCCTTAGATATAAAACATTTAGAAGCTTATAAGCCATCAGCAGTAATGCGACATCTCTTCTAGAACTAAGGCTGCAGATACCCAGCATTCCCGAGATAAATGCTGCTGGAAACAGCCAAGGGTAAAAACCTAACTCTCATATAGAGTTATCGCAAAAATTCCTTTTGTATTTAGTACATACGTATACAACCATTAGTACATAGACCGTGTCCTCAGGTCCCCATATCTGAGATCCACTCTCGAGAATGCTATGCACTAAGCTAAAGTAAAGCAGCCTTATTATAACTGTAAGGTTGGACAATTCCTTTGAATTGGGTATGACAAAACCTAGCATCTTTATAGCTGATTTACAGATCTTTTCAATGTGAGCGTGAAATGTTAAGCATTTTAGAAAAAGACCCTCTTTAGACATTTTCAGGCTCTCCGCAATATTCTTTATCATAATTTGCATCCAAACATTTTCGTTGAACCCCCAATATACCTAAACTTTAAATATCTCAGTGTGAAGATGTAGAAATCCCTCCGCCGACATACAAAGCCGGCACCTCGTAAAATATGCTTAGTGAGTTTCTCGCCTCTTCGCTTCCCCGTCTAACCTGCCAACTTACCCGACTGGTATAAAATATGTACGTAGAATCTTTGGAGCTGTGGTACTTACTTGCCTTTCAAGAAAACTGCTCTGTTATTAACTACGCCAGAGATGGTAGCCGACAAATGAACTTTAAACACCTTTTTGAAGGAAAATGTTGCCATTAAACTTGTTTATTTATTTTTTGTTCAATGATGATTCTCTTCGCATAAAAACTGTGGTGCCCTAATTCGACCGCCATAATCTGTTCATGTGCCTGGTCAAATGTTAAAACTATTTTTATATTGAATAGGGGAACAAAATATGATGTGGAGCGGAAGAAGGGTGAGGCGGATGTTTTGCAAATACCTGGCTATTTAGGTTTTTTTTTAAATATTTATTTATCTATATAAAGTATGTTTACATTGGGTTTTTGGATGCCTGTCTCACTAGGATATACCTGTGTCGAGACAGGCTTACAGGTACATAAATGAACATATTTAAGGAACATATTTGGCAGTTACAAGAATATTTAAGGTTAAATACACATTTATTTGAATACAATAAAAATAGAAATGTAATTGGAAGTGTGGGTAAATACTTTAAAGAGAATTATCATACAAATGTAGGAAGAGATGAAGTACAGCAGTAAATCCTGTCAAATCTATTTATGGAATTAAATTTGACATGATTCTATTTTTTAATTTATTTTATATGGATAGGTCGTATGCAAATTGTTTTCTGTCTATGTGTGATTTATTTTACAGATATTTGCAGTAGTGTGGCGTCCAATACTTACACTCCATTTCTTTACATCTTGTTTGAATTTTGTCAAGGATTCAGTTTGTCAGATCCGTAGCTGGTAGTGTATTGTATAGTTTGCAAGCTATATATTTGAAGTGTCTTTGTCCAAAGGTGGTTTTGGAAAAAGGAGTTTGGAGAAGTTCTTTGTTTTTGGCTCGGGTATTGTCCTTTTTTTGTGTTGCATTGTATGATATTTTGTTGTTTTGTGTAAATTAACTCTGATGGATCTTGCGTAGAGCTGTTTTATGACCAGTTCCAGTTCTATCTAAAATAACTACAGGCATTTTAGGCAGCGATTGAATCCTGAATAGTGCACTCATTTTAATTTTCAACTGCCGTATTAGTTTCTTTGCCCATCTCTTTTTATCTACGTTTTTTTTTAACTTGTGCCTTTGACTTTGATGTGTAAAATGTAAGTATTTCGCTGTGAGCTTTTAATGCGAGAGACTTCAAAGCATATTTTTTTCTTCTTCTTTTGATTCTCCCAGAAAAATATCATAACAATTTTTTTCAAGTACAATATATTGAGTACAGGTAACGAATGCCATCGTAGCATAATACGGCTTGCGTCGCTTTTTCCTTATAAATGATAAGGTACGTAATCCGGTCCACAACGGGTTTTACTAGATCATAGTGCGTGCAGTAAGATTCCTCCAGTACGTAAGGTCCCCACGATCAACGGGCAAACTTAAGGCCCAGCTTCCCGCATTTCTACCGATTTATTACATAATTTCCTTAAACACTTTAAGCTTTAGCTCTTAAAAATATGTGTTTTTTTCTTGAAGATAATATCTATGCATTCCTCACGCCGAAACGGCAAGTATGTGAAATTCCCTCGATAGAATAAAATCGCCAAATATGCTCCGATAATTAATTATAAAAACTTTTTTTTCAGTTATTTTACAAGTTATAATGTATGAAAAATTCACATTGTTTATTTAAATGCTATTTAGACATTCTCTGCAAGATTATTTCTCTATTTTAAACGATTCGTGTTTTATTAAACATTTTCACAATTTTCGCTGAAATATCATCGTTTTTAATATTAGCGCGCTTCCTCTAACATTCGTATTTACATATCTCTCCTTCTTCTTCTTTTTTTGCGGGCCTTAAACCTCGGTCACACAGAGAGATTTCGGTATAACTATTCAAATAGCAGCGTTGAAATTGCTCTTTATGACCCTGGCTTTACTGCTAGCGAAAAGAGTCTCGGCGATTTAAGGCTCCGTAGTAAGCGTTCAAAAAGAAGAGAAGGTGGTTTAAAAGGTAGATACGTAAATACGAATGTTTGAGGGAGCGCGCTAATATTTAAAAAAAGCCTAAAATAACTAATCGTGAAAATATTTAATAAAATACGATTGTTTAATATAGAGCAGTGATTCCCAAAGTGGTTCAGGTGGGCCCCCAGGGGTCCACGGGAGACTCGACGGGGGTCCACGTAGACGTGATAAAAAAACCGCGGTCCACAAGTTGTAAGTGGGGGTCCACGAAAATTTATCTGCAGGCTTATTCTCTATCTTTTGTGGGATCGTTATCGAGATAACGGAATCTCCTGTCTAATTTGTGTGATTTTTTTTTACATATTTACTGTAACATATTTTAGTTTAGGTCGTTTTAAGCATGAATTCCTGCAAGAATGCACGATTATTTATTAATTTAATGTACGTTGTACATAGAAAAAGCAAATAAATCACATAAATCTGTCAGGAGATCACGTCCATTATCTCGATAATGATTTCGATAGTAAAGAACAAATGTTGGCTTGGCTTTACCTGTCAATGTAGGCAGATAGTACACTAGTATTTGGGTGAAAATTTGTCATTTTGAGACTCATCCCGTGCCCATATCCTATCCCGTCCCCCTTCTCATATCACATTACCCCCCCCCCCCCGCCCCTCGTTGTGACAGATCACAACTCCAGCGTTATTTCAATATTCAATACAACGCGTGTCGAGTTTTGGTAGAAATGATGCAGCAGGGGGTCCACTGAAACCAATAAGATTTTGAAAGTGGTCCACGAGAAATAAAAGTTTGGGAACCTCTGATATAGAGCATTAAAGTAATTAAGTAGCATTTAAATAAACATTGTGGAATTTTTCATGCCTATAACACGTAAAAATTGTTTTCTTATTAATTTTTGGAGCTTATTTTGTGTTTTTTTTTTCTATCGAAGGAATTTCATATAATCACAGTTTCGGCTTAGCAAATGTACAGATATTTTCTTGAAAAATAACATTTTTAAGAACTTAAAAACATCAAGTGTTCAAGGAAAATATGTTATAAATCGGAAGAAATTCGGAAAGCCGGGTCTAATTAATAAGAGCAGATTCAGAAACCTTAAATTTCAAACGAAATTGGACTATCTTTGTAATGAATTGAATTAGGGATAGTCGCAAACTGATGTCTTGAATCAAAACGACCGAACCCAGGACCTCTTGTTTATTTATCCTATCATTCTACCTTACACATAATAAATATGTTAAAACTACTTCTTTTAAACATTTTAACTCTTCCTACACCTGGGAAAATGGTGTGATGGTTGAATAATATTTGCTATTTTTTTACGGGATGCTGTAGAAATGAGATCCCTGGGGCTATGGAAATTATTTGTATGTCGGTGTTCTAGATTTTTTCTTCTTACTTTTTTATGCTTGCAGATTTATTATTATTACCTATTATTTTCATCTTACTTTGAAGTAAACCGTTCCGAGGCGAGGGCTAGGCTAGTTGTTTTCCGAAACCATTTGCATAATATAAATGTCACCGCTTCTGTGCTACTTTGAACAGATCTGCTTACTGGTGATTTGTATACTGAATAACGATGGGAAAATCGAAACAACCGATTCCGAAACAACGATAAAAAGCGACGATGGCCAAATTTTGATAGCTAAAAACCCCGACGACTGAATTTTTAATATTTCGATGTCATCGACCTTTTTTATACGTGAAACTGACACGTGTTACGATTGTTTCTATTTAGGAGTGTATTTGAACTAAATAAAAATTAGAATGACTTTCGATAGTTTTTTTTTGCCGTTAGAGTTATTTCGATTTGTCTTCGTAATCGCAATACCTATTTCAATTGTAGAAATAATCGATAATTTAAAAAATGATTTATTTATTTAATCATTGACGCTCTTACGGGCTTTTACATATATTTACATTTTTTATGATAAGCATTATACCAATAAGAGAGACAGAAAAAATCAGTTTTTGAACTGCAGATGGCATAATAATATGTAGGTACATAACAAACAATAATAATGGGTGGGTTCTTGAAATAGAATTTTGGATGTGATGAATTCATAGAATAAGTCGATTTTACGCCTGTCACTATATATTTGCAGCCTTACTAATAAATTTAAAACAAGTTATTTTTGCTACACCCAGCATTCTATTAAGCTCTCATGTTATAAAATTTTTGTTCCACTTTGAAATTCTCCACAAATAGTGTCTGTGAACCTATAAAAATTATTATTACTTTTTTATTTTAATTTTTATGAGTAAAACCTCAAACTGTAATATTTAATTAAAATGAAGACATTATGAGCGAAACTCAATCGAAAATCTGGAAACAGAAAAATCAGAAAAAGATATTTACACCTCTGGGACTCGAACCCAGGACCTCCCTACTTTCCGGGTTGTTTCCCCAACCCGGAAAGTAGGGAGGTCCTGGGTTCGAGTCCCAGAGGTGTAATAATAATAACTTAGTATTTATATAGCGCAGTTTTGTGTAATTTCACTTCAAGTGCGCTTAGCTAAAATAAACTTAAGAGTAATCCTATTATAGTGTTCCTTACGAGTCCTTACAAAATTTATCAAAAACTATGAAACAAAGATTATACAGTTTATACAAACAACGGCGTTGTTTTGGCACAGGACAATAGATAATGCTAAACCATAACGGTGCCCTTAAACAAGAATCATTAAGAGTTAAATATAACAGAATAGGAGGCAGTTTCGTTTAGAAATAAGAAAAAAAATCGGAGTGCACATAAAACATAAAAATACAGTAAAGAGGCAACCGAAACCAAACAATTACCGGAAACCTGAAGAACATGGCTTATTAGATTATATTGAAAAGGAGTTATGATTCATGAAAGGTACGATTTTTTAAATAAATTTGTTTTTAAAGCCCGTTTAAATTCAGCCAAGTTCTGGATATTAGTAAGGGCTGAGGGAAGTTTATTCCAAATGAGCGGGCCAGTTACACGAAAAGATCGATCATAGTAAACGGCTCGATTTGACCTAGAAAGTTCGATTAAGCGATTAGTAATATCTAGATCTGCTGACCTTAGAGTAAACATCTTTTTCTGATTTTTCTGTTTCCAGATTTTCGATTGAGTTTCGCTCATAATGTCTTTATTTTAATTAAATATAAAAATTATGTTTGTTATTATTTGCGACTTTCTGCGTCCATCTGCTCTACCTGTCGAAATCAAATAAGCGTCCTTATCTTCTTTGCAAATCTTCTCACTTTAGATTCTCATGTCTAATGCAGTTCGTTCACTTCCTTTTTTAATGCATCCAACTCTTGTCTTTTCCATTTCCATCTCTTCACCGCTTCCTTCAGCCTCAAAAATATGCCAAATAGAAGATGTCAAAGTCCAACTGGCTACAGGCAGTTGACGGAGCTTGTGCCGGTGAGTTTTTTTGCAATTTTCTGACTCTTCCACGCCTCCTCACTTTTCACAGGCTCCACTCTGCCGGGGTCACGTTAATCTCGAGGGACTGTAATTTATACGATCAATCCGACCTGTGATTATTTCAAACCACAACAAACAAAAACGCTATGTCGGCAATGTCCCAAAAGCTGTTGACTTGTCGCGGGCACCTTGATACTTGTGTCAGTGACAAGACAGAGTACAAAACGGATGCCGGGCCATGTCGGCATGCGGCGTGGGCGGTATGGGTTTAATATACATCGTCGAAGGTATCACAATATTATACTACAGAGTTTCCCAAAACTAATGGAACACCGCCCCCCACTGGTAATTGCAATATCTATTTAGTTAACGCCCAGGGGGCTTTTACATGATTTGTAGTATCATTTTAATTAGACAGATACTTTGAAACTTGAAAAATAATAAAAATAAAATTACATTAGATAAAAGTCATAAAAACACAGAAACAAAAACAGAAAATACAGCTATTTTATGGGTTTACAAGATGTGTTTAGTAATAGTGTTGAAACAAATGTTTTAGATGATCCACAAAACTTGCCAAGTTGATATAGAATATGTCAACATTACCCAAGTACTGATTTCCCATGGTGTGAAGTCGTTGTATCGGAGAGTGGGCAATGTAGTTACGCTTATGAGTGCTGCTGTAGAATATTGCATTGTCGTGTTGTTACTGTGGACGTTCGTAAGTTAATATTTAGGCCAGGCGCATACATCAGATTTTGCTTTCCGGTTGTCTGATCAGACAATCGGATCGGATAAACACCGCACACATCCGATTCGAAAACCGGATAGGTAACCAGGGCCACGCCCTTTTTCGGACCGGATTGGACGGCCAGCGCGGAAGGGCGTGGCCTATTTTTATTACCGATCCAGTTTTCGAATAGGATATGTGCGGGCTTTCATAAGAAATGTATGGCGCGAAAGCCTTCCAGTTTTCTGATCAGACAATCGGTTGGAAAAATCTGATGTATGCGCCCGGCCTTAGATTCGCCGTCGACTTATTTCGGAGAATTTTTTCGTCAGGATGAGAGTTATAATACCTACTAAATTCAGAAATAATGATTCCTTAGTGAATAACGCTTCTTTTGAATTTTTCGATCGCCTAATACTAAAGGACCAAGTTCTTTTAATATATTATTTTGTGTTGAAAAATTGGTAAACAGTAAACCTTGTAAAGAATCAATAACAAACCAATATCATAGTTACAAATGATATCATGCACTTAATGTTGCCCTTTTGTCGACTTAATTATTTATTTACTAGTTGGGAATGTGTGTTTTGCGTTGTGTGGACTGTCCTGTCAAAGCTAATGCTCTCTGGACCTCTGCACCCGATATCGCCCACTTTTGGAATCACTGTACCACACCTATCTATGTTTTTGCTCTCCGTGGCGCCGTTATTTAATTACACGCCTTCGAATCGACGATAATCATATGCCTCGGTACGGCTGAAGGTAAATGTGTGTCAAGACACGACACTTTGCCACATGTATTCAGGTTTGTGATGGTTCCCATCTTGGAGTCTAATTTTTACATGTTGTGAGATGATTGGGTCAGGCACAGGCGACACGAGGACCTCCGTGGCCTGGTGCGTCTTTTAAATGTTACAAGCAATGGGTGAAAATCTGTTAAATTTGGAAGTTTATATATTCATTTAAGTCCTGAACAAGTTATAAGTCCTGTAAAGTTTTTTTGGGAGTCGGAGTGTGGATTGACAGCAGAGTCAAATCATGCAATTATTCCCAAATTTCTCTTTGAAAGGTAGGTATTGTATAGAATGTACATGTGTATATGCAGGGTCTTCGATTATCTGAGCGAACTCTCAATGAATAACCGTTGGTGAAATTGAATTGAGTAAAATTACACGGCAGACCTTATTTATAAATAAACTTTTTTTTATAAATTTTAAAAATAATCTTAAAATTGAGTAATCATTCAAAATTCAAAGTCTTCCACTGTTAATTTCTACTTCTTGGCTTTTGCTCAGTTTTCAATCAGCTCCTATTTAGGTGGAACAATTCTTCTTTTCTATTGGTTTATGGTTACAATTGACTGACTTTTTTTTTCTTAATTCCAATTAGCTTATTATGACCGGTCAGTGGCCGAGTTGGCATCGCGTTTGGGTCTCATCCAGGCGACGGTTGTACGATTTTTCGGCCGGCAAGTCCTCCATCTAGACACAAGCAACATTTTCCGCTTACTGTGGTGGTAGTGGGAGATTTTCAAATATTGTCAGGCTTTTCATAACCCGGGAATGTTTGTCTTTCCTTAAAAAAGCTTCTATAGTTCATCTACCACGTCCACATATCCACATGAATTTCGCCTAAACATAGTAGTTACATGTAATTATTTGTCGACACTTGCTGCTTGATACTAAGCATGCACTTGCGAAATGATTTTATTGTTATAATAATATTATAAAGAAAAAATAATATTTTAAAGAAAAAATAATATTTTAAAGAAAACAAATAACTTTGTGTACACCACTATTTAATTAACAATATCGATATGTTTCAAAAACAACATTATTTATTAACATATTATCTTGACGAAGAAAACATAGTTTTTGAAACAAGTTAAATAGTGGCGTACACAAAGTTATTTGTTTTCATTAAATTAATAATGACGTCACAAAGTGAATTTGCGAAGTTTGAAAAAAAAAATATATATTCACTTTTGTCGTCACTCGAGGTCATTATAGAAGCAATTGACGACAAAATAATCCAGCTCACATGATGGATCGTTATATCGTGAGCAATAAATCTTACTAAACTGCTGGAGATCAGGTTTTGAGAGAATGCAACTGGAATCTAGCTCCCTTTTTATAGCTTTTTTTGGTTCAACAGAGCTGGATGGATACTGGGAGCAATGTTGAATGCTATGATTTATCGAAGTACAATCTGTCTTCTCGCCTTTTTTATCAGTATGAAATAATACAATTGTTTTATTGCAATTTAATTTTAATTAGTCGTCGGTTTATTGGTTTGTCAGAAAATAACTTAAATACGAATGATTTCAAGAATTCAATAATTTTTAACGAAAGTCGTGTATATTTATTTCCTAAAACCTAATACATGAACTCGGTAACTTGCCAAAACATTTTTCTCATAAAATATAATTTTGATTACATGCATCTCTCCATCATGCCCTAATTTTACTTCGTAGTTTATTTTTAAATACTTACAGCATGAGGAGAAAATTATTATTCATTTTTTTTTTATTATTTGCCGGCAACCCGGGCGTTTATTAAAATAAAATATCATATACAAACAAGTAAGTAAACCCGCCTCACTAGGCTACGTCTGTTCTGAGACAGGTACATATATATGCATGTAGACGCATATACACACATATAAACATATATATCCACATACATACACATACGTATACGCACGCATGCACATAATCATACACATACATATAAAAACATGGGTATATAAAATCTACAATTTTTTTTTGAAAATCGTTTAAAGGTTATCGTGTTAATAGTTTCATGAAAACAAATAAACGAAAAAGAATTATTGGTAATTGTTAAAAGGTTACCATTAAATGTACAAAGTGTTATAAAAACCAAAAATCCAAAAAGAATTATTGGATATAGTTGAAAGGTTATCATGGATTGTATATAGTTTCATAAAATCAAAAATTTCGTTTAAACTTTAAAATTCATTAGATAGACATAGTAATGCTAGCATCTAAATCTAAAAATCGTCACCTCATTTGGATAGGGATATTATTTAATGTAGATAAACTGTTGGTCTCCCACACAAAATATGTGTTTAAAAGTATGCTATTTTTTATTGTGTTTGTATCCTAATCTATTTTTCATCTTGTTTCAGGTAAGCATGCTTTCATCAATAAGATCGGCTTTTCATTTGAGGAGATCTCCGCTGAAATGGTATGAAAACGTCAATATTAGGTTCCTAGGTATTTGCAATTAAAATAAATGTATTATTCTTTTACCAGTATAACGGAACAGTGCCAACCTAAATCCTTTGTGCCCTAAACCCTTGTTATTAATCGTCGTTTCTCCTCCAGTGGAAGCATTGGCCGAACAATCCCATTAATTCGCGTGCTCTCGCTGACGATAAACAAGCAATGTGTCCGACCGGCTGCCGGCTGCCGCGGGAGTCCAGGCCCCGGAGTCGGAACTGAACCCGGCCGATAAATCTGTCGGCCGTGTTTGGCGGTGACATTTCACTTAAAACGGGAATATTAGGCGCTCGTAAATAATGCTCAAAACAGACTATTAAAGTATCGCCAGGAACGGCAATGACCACCCTCCGAGAATAACGAACGTATCAAAAACAGAAAAGTGAGTGGTTTACTAATGTCCTACAGACATTAATGAAGGTGGGTAGTTTCAACCTCCATCACTTTTTTTATTTATTTTAATTTTTTGTTAATATTTAATTAAAATTAAATTTGATAGTTTTATTATCAAGTTCTGCAAGTATTTTATTATGTATTTTAGTTGTGTCTACATTGATTTATTGCCGGTTAAACCAATTTGCTGATACATTATTGAGAGTGTATTATGTATGGTTCGAAATCTGTTTCCCCAACTAAGTGTTAAGGTTTTCTTAATTTTTTTATAATGACGTTATTGCTACTCATTCAAGTGCATTTTATTTTTTAGGTTTTGTAAAAATACTAAGTAGTGGGGAATACAGTTTGAAAATGGTCTTGTAAACCGAAACAGCTGTAACTAAAATACTTGAACTTGCAGAACTTGAAAATAAAACTATCGAACTTAATTTTAATTGAATATTTAAAAAATTAAATGGATTTCTACGGATTAAACACAAAAACAATTAATAACCTCCATCACATTTGGTTTACGATCTTATCGACAATTAACGCAATTTGAATTTTTTTTTCATTTGAACGGTCCATGTTAAAAACGCCGATTCGCGTCCCGTTTCTGCGTCTTACCAGACATCAAGCATGATTGTAATTCTGTTATGCTTGACGGCTACTGGAAATTTTGGTGCCTTTTGTAATCTAATAAATGATTACCTTAGCTATGTGCACAGTTTTGAGTCCTAGATCTTGTGTTTTTTTTTTCGATATCGTTAATTTTGTAGTATTGATTGATAAAAAAAATTCTATTAAATGTTGAAAGATCTCGTAAAATATTTGACACATCAAATTCAAGGAGATATTAAAATTACCCGAAGGTAAATTATATTTTTTTCTGTTTATATCGTATATATTATAGTAGGTCGTCTTTTTTTTACAAATACTAATATTTTTATAGAAACAAAGCTGTCAGATGTTACGACGACGGCAAACAAAATGCAGCGGGATATTTTGACAGTTGTTGTGGTTTTTAAATTTAATTTTCGGTGAGGCCGCGCCAAAAAATAATGCGGTGCGGCTTTTCACAATTTCGGGGAATTTTCTGCTTTTTAGACTGGTCACACTAATATCGCACATCCCGTAGAAAAGTGTTGTAAGTCAAATTTTTCTATTTAACGTTTTACCTCTGAAAAGTAAAGTGATTGTGATTATCTTTGCCTCGCGAAAAACGTATTTAGTTTGATCACTCCGTCACTACTATCTTTTTTCGACGGTACCGCTTGTTTACAATTCATTTATTTGTTTTCGTTCTCCTGTAAAGTTAACTTTTTGACTTACGACACTTTTCTACGGAATGTGCGATATTTATTTATGTATTTATTACAAAAAAATATAACATTTCAAATTATAACAATATGCAATGTTTTTCCTAATTATTCTACTACTCCATAAGTTGAGCTCCGGTAGCTCGTGGTTATGAGAGGAGTAATTATTTTAGTAAAAGAATAACTATTACTTTACAAAAATACACTTGAAACAGCGAGTGGTCTTATTTAACATCCTTGTTACTTTAACTAACGGTTAAAATTTAAATTTAGCTCACGATTTAGTCGGCTAAATAAAAATAAAAATTATTTTCGGTTGTGATTCTGCCTGTAACTCCGGTTCAATGAATTCTATAACTGGGATTTGCTTTCAATATGAGGGTCATCTTCAAAACTGGAACTGATCATGGAAACAATTCAGAAGAGCGATAAAGTAGTTACCAAATTCTATTTTAATTAATTGATAATTCTATTTTTATTTTTTATTTAATGAAAACAAATAACTTTGTGTACACCACTATTTAATTAACAATATCAACATGTTTCGAAAACTTATGTTTTCTTCGTCAGCGATCAAAGAGATAATTGAAGAGATAATTCTATATTTGAAATATGTATTTCTTTTTTTACATTTTTGACGGGTGTCGTAATTTTTCACATATTTTAACGATGCTCTCGAATGATAAATTTCTGATCGTCTCTAAAATTGACCATGTTTTTTTTTTTAAGTCGATGATTCCGAGACATTTTTTTGCCTTCGGCTTCACAAATCCTATAGTTATAATATCCCTTGATTTTTTACGGGTCTGCGCTAGTGTTACAATAATTGTTATTGTGTCGATTGCACGTATATACTTTATCTTATCCGAGGTGTGTTATTATTATTTATCTATCATATTATTTGTATGTTAGTGCTAATAATTCAAGCCGGAGCGGTCACAGTTCATTTTCACCTAGTACAGTTTATTAATCGGACATTGAAATTGACATTTTCCAGCATTGAATTGAATTTTAACCGTGAATAAAAAATAAAAACTAATAAGAAGTGGGCACCTTAAGTAGTACTTTAATTCGCACATTAATTTCCTTCCCTGTTTCCATGCTTATTTGTTTTTAAAAACTCGTTAAAAATACATGAATAATTTTTGTAATTGTACCGGGCAAGAAAAATTTTTTTGAAAAAGATTTCTTTTCGCTGGGTTGTCTGTGCGTGAATTATTCCCGCGTGATATTATTCTCTTTCATTGAACTCAAATTTGTTTTGAATTTAGGTGTGTCATTTTCAAAATTGGAATCAGTTCAGACAAGCATGAAGTAGGTACCTTCGGTTGTCGGTGAAATGTGAAACATTTGTGCGTGAAATTATTCAAACTCAATTATCTCAAATTTGCTTTGAATTTAAGTGTATTTTTAAAAATTGAAATTAGTTGCGTAAAGAATAATTCCGACAAGCAATAAAGTGGTTAACCACCTATATTATAAAATTTTAGGGAAAATTAATTTCACAGTCATTTTCAGAATTGAAGTTATAATATCCCGTGATTTTCACGGATCCGCGCTAGCTTATTAGTAATAAATAATAACTAGTGACGTAACAATTGCTACACCAATCTGTCACTTACTGAGGGATGAATCACACTTAGGAAAATAAATATTCTAATCCTTAAAATTTGGCTTTTGCTTTCCCAATCACGTTAATTAAAGAACATATGAGGCGCTCAGCAGAAGAGTGGCCCAACCCACAAAAATTCGTAATCAGCGAAAACATCATTTGTTTTATATTTTTGTCATATCTATGAAGCCACAGTTCCCCAATTTTAGTTTCCAATATTTCAAAGATCCTTTAAAATCAGTGAAAACTAAAACTGGACCACTGTGGCTTCATAGATATGACAAAAATATATTAAATTGTGATGTTTTCGCTGATGTGGGTTGGGCCACTCTTCCGCTGAGCTCCTCATATTAAATATTATTGTAAAATATATACCAGGATTAAATAATGGATTGTCCAATAACATGTGTTCCCAATTATGTCCTCTGCATGCAAACTGTATCTAAATTTCTCTAAATAAACAATAAACAGTAAAATTCTTAAGTGCCTGTACGGAGTATAATAAATGAATGTATTTACAATTTTACACAGCATCGGGTTCATTGGTCAAATGCATAGTACGTAAAGTTTTGTTTCAGTAATCGTCGAACCGGTGGATGCAATTTTGTTAGCCATACGTTTTCATAATAGTTTGTCTAGTCTGTAGTTAGAAGTAAGATTGTAGAAACACAGTGTACATTTGCACAGCGCCTTTGAGGTGATTTTTCACAAAAACGGCGCCAGACAAATCATCCAAATATTTTTATTATTTCTTGTTTAACATTGATTTTTTTGTAATTACTTTAAAAACTCTTAAAATATTTATATTATTTGAGACAGAGCGTTAAACCTTTCCACGTGTTGTGGTTCACCTATTGAAAGTCACGTATCTCGCAGACCGTTCGTACATCACGTAGAACATGCAGACCGTTGTATCGTGCTTGAAGCATTCGTATTTATAATATATAATAATATAGATTTTTTGTAAATTGTTTTTATTTCTTACTAGGGCAATTCCGATGAGTTACAGAACTCATTTTAGGACGCGGGGAACTTGCAATTCATAAGTGAGAGGAAATAATTTCAATTTTACATAGGTATTTTAATATTAAAAATATAAGTTTCACTTACAGTGTAAACGAAAAATAAACGACAGGTTAAGTAGAACAAACAACATTAGAAAACAAATAAATAAAAAAAGAACAAGATTATATAAAATTAATGATTACAAATAAATGGAAAAGAAAAGGAGAGCAAAAAAAAACAAGACAGAAAAGAATATGACAAGAAAATTACTGCCTTCATCCTTAAACGTAGGTTGGTAGGTTCTTAAAAAAAAATATTTTCTTGTACATATCTGGAAGCGAATTATAATGCTTGTAGGCAACCTTGGTCGATGTGTTTAGGTGTAGGCAATATAGTTCATAGTTTTATCCCATATTTTCTAGGTGTGTATAAGGAACTTATTGCTATTTCGAATATTGTAAGTTTGGATGTCTTGATTGTAAAGTGGCTTGATGTTAGTGTGAGTTGATTGTTGAGTAATTTGTAGGATAGTGCTTGTGATTTCATGTTTAGAAAGGATTGTGATTGGAAGAATCCAGAAACTGAATAGATCATTAAGAGGATAAAGGATAAAATAAAAATTATAAAATAATATAATATTAAAGAATGCAAAAGAATATAAAAGACTATAGAGTAATATAAAAGAGTATGGAAGAATAAAGTAGAATATAAAATAATATGAAAAGTATAGAATTTAATATATAATTTATGCTCCAAAAACCATCAGATTTCATTGCTTTATAGTAAAGATTCTGTATTTGTACAAGTGTATTACATCTCTAGAGCTATGACCGTGTGTGAAATCTCTCATGAATGGTTAATGTTTATAGAGATCGCTTCGCTGATGTTTAATAATCAATTTGAAATATGCAACAGAGCGCTCGAGTGTAAAGAAAAGCGAAATCACGTGGCTGATAGCGATTTCATTTGAGGCCGCATTTGTCATAATTCATAACATTATGTAGTGTGACGATCGGAGAAAAACCCACATGCAATGGAATGCATAAAAATTTAATGGCTACGATTTCCGTTTTTCATTGATAACAGTAAGCCATTAAAAACACTAAGGTGAATATGGCGGTTTTCAAAAAAGAGACCCGAAAGCGTACTTACCGGAGCCGGCGTGAGTTTGGCAACCCCACTATTTGGGGTATGCTGTGAGACTGAAGGCTTCGGGGAGGAAAAGGAAACGGAGAAGATGAAGGTGGAAGGGTGTGCCTGTGCTGTTTCAAGCAATTGTACATTCACCGGCCGGTGGCTGTTTTGAATGAATTGGGTTCCCATCCAGGCGTCGTGGGTTCAATTCCTCGGCTGGCTATGTCTTTTATAAGTGAGTCAGCAGGAAATGTATGATTAAGTTGTGTGATAAGTATTTATTTATTTATTTACGTCTTGAAAGCTTTTACATGTAACATTGGTGAGTTGTACAGGGCAACATAACAAGTATATCTATACTAATATTATTAATGCGAAACTGCGTGTGTTTGTTTGTTACGCTTTCACGCATAAAACAATAAAACGATTTTAAAAATTCTTTCACCAATAGAAAGCTAAATTAATTATATGCGATTACTATAGGCTGTATATAAGGGTAACCTCTGGCGTTATGAAATTATAAATATTTATATATTATATTTATTATACATTTTCTGTCCCTAAGAAAAGCGAGTTATTGCTAAGCAAAACAAATCGTTGCCATGGAAACGATGTTTATATATTTGTGGGAAATTTTATAGGGAGAAACAATTTCTTTATTAAATGGCACAGCAAAGCATGTCGGGTACTGGCTATAGTATATAAATAATAAACTGAGCATGAAATACATACATAAGCAGGCACAACACAAGTAAGTATAAGTATTCAATAAGTAAGTTGTACAAAGGAGTTCATCAAGCAGATTCGTATTTGGGCTCAGGCTTACAGTATACGATTGAGCAATTATTGTCACAATACTACTCAATACATGATTAATGCGCAGCTCAAGTACTGGAAACATACCGGTAAGTATGATGTTTGTAGGAGATAAAATATTGTCAGGCATTTATAACCGGGAAAGTTTGTCTTTCTTTAAAAAATAAATAATTTTAGGAAGTATCAGGATATTCGGATTTGATGACTAAACTCGGCTCATACCATTTCAAGCAACGCAACCTTTCGGTTAGCAATATATTCAATACTCTACTCTATTTTCTTTTTAAAACTCACATGAAAACGCCATTTCAAAATGAAACGGGAGGCACAGGAGATGTGTTCATCACACTCAGGGGGTGGAAGTGCAAAAAGTTTGAGAATTACTTTTACACCGAATCAAGGTCTGATTGTAGCTTATGAATGAATGCAATATCATTGTATTTTATACAATTTATGTAACATTTTGTTTAATGAATATCTGAACCGTAAGTTTTCACGATGCGGTTTTCACGATAATATAAATAACAAAGTTGATTTTCATACTAGATGAGTCAAAGCAGAAAACTTGAAAGTGTTCAGCTTGGTTTCAATTGGCTTATGTTAAATAATGTGTTACTCCGCCGTTTCTCCGCAGGGGTAGGCAAAGAGGATGGACCGCCAAAAAATTGCTCTTTGCACACGCTCCTTGCTCTGTTCACATCCGTGCGTCCTCTCATACTATACTATTATTATGACGATGACCGGACAACTCAGAATGAAAACATCTCAGAACAACCTCAGAAAAGTCATTAAAAGTGATGAAAAAATATACAGAATTAATTGGTTTTAATAGGTTACGTTAGGTTAGGGTTATGGGCTATTTTAAAATTATTTTTTTCATAGCTTTTAATGGCTTTTCAAAGAGGTGTTGAGTTGACTTTATTCTCAGTTGGCAAGGAACCTATTCTGACTCTTGAAATGGCCCGATGCAAGTATATATTTGATTCACTTGATCGTGCCATGTCTTCCTCGCGCAACCCCAACTTCTATCATTCACATTTGTCATACATTCTCCTTACACGTCTTTCTTCGTTCTTTCCGGAAAATTACTCCGATAAAACACTATTTCATACTTTGAAAGTCTTTAAAATAACATTTACGAAGCTAAACAGTTAATAAATCTCTCAACAAGATCTTCGTATTCGTTCGTTTATCAGATTTCGAAGTAATATTCAAAGTTCAAGTTAGATTTAACGACCATACGTTTCGGAGGGGTTTCCCCTGATTCCGCTTATCGTTAACTTTGATATCAATTTCAATCGTGCGAAAATTTCGTTTATGGATAGCACTTTATTTTTATGATTTCAAATTATCAATAATAAGTTATCGTAGTTTCGCTATCTTACCTCTTCAGAATTCCCCCGTCTATTTGCCGACTTTTTTAATACCTGCCCCAATGTTTGACTGTTTACCTTGCGATATCGTTCTTATGTAAAGTAAAGTGCCTCGCGGGGTCCACGGTGCGCGCCAAGAGTAAATACCATTGCATAACAGACAACTCGGAATAACAATGTTATTATTGTCGTCCAATGTTACTATTTGCTTAACACCTCCGCGTTTGCGCCAACGCTAGGGAAATCATCGAGACTCGGGTCAAGGTTTCATTGCATTGTAGATTCGTAGTAATATGGCATCTTGGGTAGATTGAGCAATCGCAAATTCAACGACAGATATCTTACAATACCAACGTCCTCCCTCACAGAGAGTCAAACTCCTTGACTCTAGATGCTGAGGTCTTGAATTAGAAACCAAGCGTAGGAAAATCACAATATTTTTCATTTATGTACATAACACAAATGTTTTATGCGGTTCGTACCAGAGTAGATGCACACTCAACCTGGAAAAGACCCCCATTGAAAATCGATAGCTTGCTTCAAATAGCCCCAAATGTGTTATTAACCTTCTGGGATGCTCACTTATTTACTCAGCCAGCTACGGTTTTTTCCATAACACTATATACTATATACAATCATATAAAATATTGTGTTCAACCTTTTTGTAAAATGCCTTGGGAAATGCCTTTCTAAGAAAAAATAAACTAAATATCGAATTTGGTGAAGCTTACAACAGGTTTTTACGTCTACTCAGGCCCTGGGGAAAATAATTAAAGAATGTCATATTTGGGGACGCTGTATAGAGGGCATCTTTGGGAAAGGAAGGCGAAGAAGTTCTTGAAAGGAAAAAGGTATGAGTGGTGGGTAGGAATCTGCGAGTCAGTGTGTCCAGGACTGACGGACGTATGAATCTATCCCTCCCACTGCGGTTCAATGCGGTGTTCCAAGAGATTCCTGCTGGAGAGGTCAAAAGGTTTCCCTCAACCAGCCTCTCCCGATCCGGTCTCAAGATCCAGACAAACCTCACCTCACGAATCACCAAACGTAGCGAACAATGGGGTGACCTACGGTAGAGGAGTAGGAGTCCAGAAATTGGTTCCCACGCTGGGTTTGAAGATGTGTGCAATTCCGGCACTTTCTTCACTTCATCAACATTCATCTTCCGAAGAGCTATTTTCTCTATCTTTTGTGAGAACGAGATCGTTCTCTAGCGAGATGTCCTGTCAGATTTGTGTGATTTTATACGGCTGTTAAATGAATAAATAATCATGCATACTTGCAGGAATTCATTTTTAAAACGACCCAAACTAAAATACGTGACAGCTCACAGCTGAAATTTTGACATCGGCCGATAGAAAAAGCAAATAATAGCCGTATAAAATCACACAAATCTGACAGGACATCTCGCAGAAGAACGCTCTCGTTCTCACAAAAGATAGAGAATAGCTCTTTTGGTGCCCTGCCTAACTTCCCTCAATCTCCAAATCGGGGTACCTTTATCTTAGTCCCACATTATTATTCTTACTACCACTGGCTCCGGGCAGTTTGAACTAATGTGCTGTAATCGCATAAAATAAATACGGTAAGATAGCTGGTATACATTGATAATTTTATCTTTGACACATCGTGCAATATCCTCAACGAAGGTGATGAACTCGTCACTGCACCCAAGTCAATAGATTATGTAGATAGTATGATGTCGACAGTTTATATTTATGACATCGCTGAAGATGACGAAGGTGACGTAGTCGCTCTGATGCGAATGACTCCGGTGCTAAGTGGCAATATCCGCTTTCACGATTAAATCTTAGCGAATCAGAGATACTAAAGTAGTCGCAGAGTCGTCGTTAGTACGTCCTCGATCGCATTCTTCCTTCTCACCCATCTTATATGAAAACAAAAAGATAGGAGATACTAGGACCATGACCTCTCTCTACTGGGACTACTTTTATCGCTGGCTCCTGCCGTTATTCATTTCTTAACCGGGGTCGCGCAAATTACGCGTGCGATGCCGGGTGTTTGATTCGGAGCAATCCAGTTAGTAAAATGATGACACCCCACAAATGCAGTTTGTGAGAGACTAAGGACGGGTTGTTTCAAAAAATTTGATGAGTTCATCAAATATTTGAAGTTAATTTTCAGGTTCTGTGTAAGTTATTTTCGAGTTCTGTTTTTTTTATCATCATAGTCCAGCTGCTGCACAAAACTGAAACCATCACAGAACTTGAATAGAACTTACACAGAACGTGAAAATTAACGTCAAATATTTGACGAATTCGTCAAATTTTTTGAAACAACCCATCCTTAGTTTTAAGACAGTGGTGTTAAACTCTAATTTTTTGGGGGTTGTAAATTAAAACCGTTAAAATATCTTGTTCTTAAATATAAAAATCAATTTTTGTTTTAGTTCGTGTGTTGAAACTTTGGTGATTTGTTGTGCGCACGCCCGCGAAGGTTTTAGGCTCTTTGTAATGGTAAGCTCTGGCGTTATGAAATTTGTATAAATGAAAATGAGTCTATTTTATATATTTATCGGAAAGAGAAAACATCACGCTACATATTCAAATCTAAAGTTAACCACTGAAATGTACACCTTTAAGAAACCAAAGTTTCCAACAGCAATCTGAAAAAAAATATGAAACTTTGTGAATTTAAAAAAAAATATATGCTTACATAAACGAAAAAAGGTGGTGGATAACGTTTAAAATATATTTGTTTAATAAAATATTTGTGTGTTATTTTTTTCATTACCAGAAGTTTTAGTTAGAAAAAACGTAGAGTGAGCCATTTTTAAAACTTTTTAAAGTTTGAATTAAAAAAAATTATATATAAAACATTCCATAGTTATTTCTAATTTGAAAGGGTATTTCATCACCTTTCAAAAACAGTTTTTAGTTTTCGGATTTCTTCACAAATATTCCATTTATTAGGATTTTAATGCACCGCGGAAATATTCTGACCGACTGACAGAATTTGGTCGAGGCCTGAGTGAGGGGTTAATGTAAATATTTTAACTTTTATCAACAGTTTATTCCGCCTTTTCATCCCGAGGTCCAAAAAACTATTAACCTGAATAAAATTCAATCGCCATATTGTTTCCTAGCTGGCTTTATTAATCCGACCAACGTATCAGACTGCACCAGAGGTGGCGGGTGGTGGGTGGCGGATGTCGAAATGTCAGCCCCGTTGTTTTCATTGCGATCAACTACTGACTCCCTCTTTGCGCGAGCCGTCAATGAGTGCAACCGACATCAATGAGTTGCCATTTCCGAGCTTATCATTATTTGAATTCTCACCCACGCTTGTACTATGGAATTGTTCATATTATATACTATTCCTGGGGAGAGATCGTATGCACGGAATAGACCTAGATCAATAGATCGTCGTGAAAGCCGTCCATAAAAATCTTTCTTCTCACACGTTTTGTAAGAAAACGAAAAAGACATAAAATACTAGAATGTCTTTAATCATATTCCTATAGACATTTCGCGAACGTATGTTTCTTTCGAATTATTATTAATTATTGCCAGTTTTAAAACAAGTAAAAACAATTAAATGCTTTATTTCATGAAACGCAAAATTCAGGAAAATTAGGTATTTAAAATCAATCACATACACATTTGTATAATTTTTTATATATATTATACAATGATTTTATCGTAAAAATAATACGATAATATCGTTGAAAAGCATGAATGTTCCTGTCCGGGACGACTTTTTTCTAGAGTTATAACACTTCGAATTCAAATGTAATGGTACCTATTGGAATATTTAGAACACTAACTTGGAAAAAAATGTATACCTACCGCTTGTTTTCTTTTTGTGAAAATGTAACTCTCATTAAACGATTTTTTTTGTTTATTTTTTTTTAAATAATGTAACTAATATCTTTTTTTTAAATTAAAAAAAATCTTCATTCTTCTCCCGCATTTTTGGTCATGAATGGTCATTGTCACCCGTCAATATTATAAGAAGCAACTTAACTTATGTATTTATTAACGGACTTTGTCCGATTCACAATAAAATTACACGAATTTAAAAAAGTGTAAACTATAAGATTAAATGATGATAAATGAAAGCAAAGACATCAGATCAGATATAAACATATCAGATATAAACATAAGAAAAATAGAAGTGACAAGTCAAGTCTTAGCTAGAAATTAAAATACATAGTTATAAAATATCGTCAATTGTTTAGCGACCGTCTAAAATCATTTAGACTTATACCAAAAAAAGTCAATGAAATTGTCTTGAGTTGACCGGTGTACACATTCTGGACAGTGGTGAATAATATCCGTATTTAGTCAAGTGTTGATTGAAGGAAAGCAGTTCATTATTTCTGAGTCTACGTGAAGGTATATTGAAAGGGATGAGTTGATAAGTTACGACGTACCTTTTCGAATGCTCCATAATAGCGTGGATACGAGCTCTACCTGGGAATACTTTAAGCGAACTTACTATGTTATGTTTTCAGCTGTGGGGTGCCCGGCATTACTCGGAAATATTACGAATACTCGACTAATGTAACAATTACGAAATTAGAACCTTTTTATCGATAGGAAGGCCGATGCCAGTTGTAAATAAGTATAATATATCGATAAAGGAAATTTGGAATGCTATAAACGACAAAATATTAATTGTTCAGGAGAGCAAAAAGAAAGTTTTTTTTTACATTGCATCTCTTGTTTTTGTAGATCTACAATTATGATTTTTTTTATTATAAAATAACATTATAATAACTTTGAATAGATCTTTCAGCATACGTAACATTGTAAATTCCTTTAAAAACAGAATTTTATCGATTTTTTATTTTTCAGAAAAAAAAAACTTTTAACATGCACGTCATAAAGGACACACTTATTTTCCTAGAAATACTCCGACGGCGCAAATTGAAAGAAAAAAAACATATTTAACTCATTTTTGGATATATTGTCCTCTATTGTATTTCAAATTTCCGCTATCGAAATGAATTGTATTTTATTGTATCGACAATTTTATAGCCTGAAACTCGACAATTTAATGGTGGTGCTTTTCGACTCTGTTGAATACGGTTTTCGTCTCTGTTTTGAATATGATTTTCGACTCTGTTTTGAATATGATTCCTTCTCGGGGAACAAATAATTTAGTTGATATGTTACATTGCAAGTTTTTCAATTTTAGCTTAGTAAAAGAGTAGCATAACTTGCGCGTTCCTCAACGTCGAGCTTAGGGGTTATTTTCCATTCCTTGACCACCAATCGTCTTCATACTCCAGGCTGGCAATAGAGTCTGATTTAATTTGGCAGGCGTTATGATAATATACTCAGCCTGAAAACGTATCTTCCAGAAATTGTTCCGCAACGATCTCAAGTACCCTTTAAATCAGTGATTCCCAAAGTGGTCCAGGTGGATCCCCAGGGGTCCACGGGAGACTCGACGAGGGTCCACGTACGGTGATAAAAAAATGGGGATCCACAAGTTGCAAGTGGGGGTCCACGAAAAAAAAAAGTTTGGGAACCTCTGCTTTAAATAAATAATTATTATACACTGCATTTTATTATATTTTCCCTTCAGATATATTGTTGATTGACAACTATTGATAGTATTAGTCACAGATTCAATTGAAACTTCAATGTTTAAACTTTAAACAAACGAACTCACATTGGATTTTCATTTTTAATTTGTATGTTATTGGTTATGTTATTGCTTTCGAAACCCAGGCAGCAAGGTACCCTTTAAATTATTATTATATACTGCATTTTATTTTATTTTTCCTCCAGATATATTGTTGATTGATAGCTTTTGATAATTTTAGTCACAAATTTAATTGATACTTAAATGTTTTAACAAACGCACTCACATTGAATTTTCCTATTAAATTATGTTTCTATTTTATTGCTAACCGAAGCCAGGCAGCAAACGATAATGGGTGTCGGAGTTATTCGCCCATAGGTGGGAGGTTAATAATTTATTACACCAGAAAGTAAGAACCAATGAAGAGACAAAACGATGGAATTGTGTTGTGGACTTGTCTGTGTGCCTGAATTAATACCAATTTTTCCTTCTACATAAATTGATCAAACATTTTCAAATACAGAAATTCTTTCTTGAGTAGGTAAACATTATCATTGGCTTGTCCGAGGCATAAGAGTCAAAAGATCTTATGTAAATTGGAGACATCAGTTTTTTTTAAAGTTCTAGGAATTATTTGTTCAGTGGAAAGAACGTAATATATTACATATTATTATGGAATATATTATTAATATCTATTTAGATAGCGGTAGGGCGGGGAACCCGGCATCCGTACGCAGGATAAGATTAGTCTGATTACGCCGGAGAAATGACCAGTTTCCATTTGTAGGACCTTTGTACGAGTGGGAAGCATTCTTGCATACTGGTTTTGCATTGATGAAAATTTACGCCGTAACCCTGATACCTAGAATTGGTAATTCATTATCCATCCTACAACTTATTTGTGTATTTGTGCAAGTAGTTTTCTATAAGATTACGGTGTTCATCTAAGTAGGTGAGCACAATATAGTCCTTAATATGGTGACCACATATTGGCTTCGGAGCGTTTGAGACTCGCACCATAGCATTTAACCTTTCAGGCTAATTTGTTCGTTTTAGGAAACTACTCGTATAGGCCTCATAGAAATCATTGTATCTCCTTTACTATCCTAGTAAAGGAGATACAATTATAATTACACCAATTCCAATCAAAATGAATTTATGCAAAGGACATGTAACTACTATAACAATAAATTTGCAAATATAGACACACGTGCTGACGTATTTACTGCTAGTTACTGTCGCTACAGAACTTCATTGTATAACATTCTAGGTGCGAATTACTTTCCCTTATCCCTCTCCTCCCCTTACCCTTCCCAACCCAAATCCCTATTTTGCAGTCTATTTCAGTTATAATCACACTTATTTTAATGTTGTGTATTGGTTTATCATTTGTTGAATTCAGATTTGTACTATTATATTTTTTTTTACTTGCTGCTTAGTTCTGTTTTTCGTTCATTTTTCTTAAATATTCTACTTTACATTCAGTTAGTCTTGTTTCTAAATACATATCTGTGAACATTACTGTTTTTTATCATCCTCTTATGTTTATTGTATTACTAAGACTGTTAATGTTCCTTAAATAAATAAATAGTAAGAAATGTGATCTAAACTCTAAACGGTATTGAAAAGAGGTGCATTCAAATCTAAAACCGAAAAGAATTAAAATGTACACCTTTATGAAACCAAAGTTTATGACCACAATTCGAAAAAAAAAATGAAACTTTGTGAATTTAATTTTGTTTTTACATGAAACGGCAGAAAAGTGAGGTGATGAGTGATGATAACGTTTATAATACATTTGTCTAATGAAATATGTGTGTTTTATTTATTTTTTCATTGCCAGCATCTTTACATTTTTAAAACTTTTTAAAGTTTATAGTTAAAAATTACATGGTTATTTCTAATAATAAATTTTGTTAACGTATTTCCATCACCTTTCAAAAACAGTTTTTAGTTTTCGCGTACGTTCGCAAATATTCCATTTATTTGGATTTTAATGCAAAGTATGCGATATTACGAGTACCGCAAATAAACTATCATATTATTTTAACGAATTAATTGTGAAACAGCACAAATGAATTGAACAAAAATTACTTTGATTGAAACCCGCGACAACTTATCTATATAATTGCGTACTCTTTCGAAATTTTTCGAAAGTCGCTTGCTAAAAATAATGTTCGTAATATTTTAATGGGATATTCAAATATAATTAACACTTTAGTTAGAAAAACATCAGAGGGTAAACGCGTGAGAAATAAAAAAAATATCCACATTTTTTTATTGGTGGTATAAATTAATTATTTATACAGTCCACCTGCTATCTTGATACCTACTATGATTGAAAAACATTTGTGCCAAAAATATAAAATTTGTTTTTCAATCTCAAACTGTACCATTCTCGATAACCAAATATTTGACATTTGATAAGGCCCAGTAACCAGATAGCGGGAGATATTTTCTGGCGGCTTTCATGAAAGCTATGCGAAACGCGGCGCCTGGTACGGACAAGGTATTTAATAGATGGTCACGTTATATAGCTATCGTAACATTACCATAATATAATAATAGCTAGACTCAGTAACGCATTAGCAAGTTGATGCCTGGGTTTCGAAGTTTACATAGTTTAGCGATTTTTTCGGTGTATTCTCGTTTTATTTCATCGGGGATCATCCCGTGTGAAGTCCATTTTGTTTCGCTTTTTTGAGATTTTTTTTGGCACAGAAGAGACCGGAAGATCCATGATGAGGAAAAAAGAGACAAGCAGAGACGAAAAGATACAAGAAGAAGCATGAAGGGCCAAGAAGAGACGAGAAATAGCAAGAAGGGCAAAGCAGAGCCTAGAAAAGATGAGAAGAATTAAGAAGAGACAAGAAGGAGTAAAAAGAGCCAAGGAGAGACAGAAAGATCCCAGAAAATACAAGAAGAAGCAAGAAAAGAAGAGACAAGAAAATCCACGAAGGGGCAAGAAGAGTCGAGAAGAGACGAGAAGATCCAACAAGAGTCAAGAACAGCCCAGAAGTGCAGACGAAAAGATCCAACAGGAAACACGAAGAGACAAGAAGAGCCAAGAAGAAATGAGCAGATCCAAGAAGATCCAAGAACAGCCAAGAAAAGCATGAAATAGGCAAGATCCAAGAAGAGCCGAGAATAGGCAAGAAGAAGGAAGACATAAAGAAAGGATAAAAAATAAAATCAAACGCTCAATCTATTCCTTTATTCCTGCCCATCCTAAATTCCAATATTGGCTTATTAGGTTGCCGTGTATACCGGTCGATTAAACTCCAACCTCCTTTCCATCCTCAGCACGTGTTCCAAGTCCTAACAAATCAGTGTCCCTCGGTTTACCGGAACAGGAGTGCTCCTGGCTGGGGGGCAATCGAACCGCTTTTTTGAGATTTTTTTAGCGAACTAAATAATATATACAACTACGAACTTTTCACCATATTATATTCATATTTTGAGAACAATTAACAATTTTTTTAGCCCGAAATCGTTGCTCATTGCTCATACGGCAACTTAGTTACTCATTGTCACTAACGACGCTAAAGAAGTTTCACTACAAAAAATAATCTTGGATCAAAATGACATCAACTTCAAATAAGCTCCAGGAATAAGTACGTCCGGTACTCTACATATAATATTATAAAGTACTACTCTAATTATCATAGTGGATCGTTAGTAGTATACTACGTCCAATTGTGAGTCCACTCTGTCCCACTTGGCGCGGAGATCAATGTCATTGCCGCGTCCCATCCATCATCGGCCGTCACCGCCCGCCGCTCGCCACACCGCCTGCCGGTGACGGTACGGGGTGACGCTGCAGCGCGCTGTCTGCGTAATAATTGATGCGACCTGGGTCATGGGGCGGTGGGACGGTGGACACCGGGACATGTCACGCACACACGGCCCTAATGTATCTCGTATCTCGTGTCATGAGCACGCCAAAACATCTAGGCTAGGGTTCCACGACTAAACAGAACATCGAAGAAGAGTGAAAATTAAAAAAAAAAACTATTCGCGTCTAATCTAACCTAGCCTATCATTTTATAATATTCTAACTTGTCACTGTTCACTTTTATCCGATTTTTTTTACTATAGCTCCACACAGCAGGCCCCGAGGAAAATATTTTCCCTCGGGCCTATGTCGTCTTTGGGAAGGGTGTGGAGGGTCTTTTAAAGAAAAGGTAAGAGAGAAAGTTCTGGGAAGGATAAGGTACGAGGGGTGAGGGTTAGTGGAGTGAAGGATGTTTGAATACATCCCTCCCACTGCGGTGTTAAGCGATGGGTTGAGAGAATCCGGCTGGAGAGACAAAATTGTCTCCCTCAACCAGTCTTCCCGATTCGGCCCGCCGCATAAGTGGGCGGACAAAATCTCACCCCACGAACCCGGACACCTCTGCTAAGTCACCAAACGAAGCGAACCGCTTGGGATGGCCTATGGCAGAGGTTTTTTTATGCAATGAATTGTTCCCGGGGTGGTGTTACCCATACCCGCCTCTCAAATAGTTTAGCTTTGTAAAGTGTTTCAAGATTCAATCGAAGATCCAAGCAGCTATAAATTACTGGAAAATCGAAAATGCAGCTCTGCTACACCCTCACTTAAAAAAACAATTTTTATGTCGATCCCATGTTTTAATTTCCTTTTTGCTGTCATTAAATACTTTCTAATCAATATCTTAGTCGTCCGAGTTAAAATAATGTATCGAGGTCTTAGAACGTGTATATTTAACTATTTTCAGTTTTATGAACTATGTATTCTGATGAGGGACCCTGTAACGCTGTCCGAAACACTGGTTAAGAGGAATACAAACGCTAGAAATGTTTCGATTCTGATGCCTACAAAATTTAAAATCGCGCGTCGTTTTTGCACGAGGTAAGTAAGCGAAGAAGTGTTTTTTTTTATTTATTTTGTGCATAATTTTATAAGAATGAAAAAAATTAGAACATACAAAACCTAAAAAATAGTCTTAGCCATAAAGGGGTATTTTTTAAAAATTGTTTCTTATATTACTTCATATAACATTTTTTTAGTGGTTTACGCTTATATTTTTTGTTACGTCAATAATAATTTCATTGTAATTCCAATACATGGAAAAGCTAGTAGAAGCTTCAATTTATTCGTAGCATATTTTTTAATGTTCATACTGTAAACCGATCCTCCGTAAAGATGAATCTAAATAGGATTTCACGTATAACTTCATCTTAAAGAAGGAGGTAGCGTAACGCGGCGTAATACCCGAAAAATAAATAACGATAATACTTGAGCTCAGACCGATTGTTTTTTGTCTGAATTTTCTAGATCAACGCCACGTCATTTACATAACGATACACCTAGCTAGGTATGTGAAGCCTTAAATATCATTTCCCAAATGCGACATTGTTCGTTGGTTTGTTTTTCTATATATTTTTTTATCTGATCAAATCAAACATGATAAATTTAACACCTAATCTGCCTACCCCATCATTTATATGTTTTGTCGTCTTACGATCCCCAATCACCATAATACTTAATAATATATTAATAATAAAAAATAATCCATTGCGTTGATCCAAAACAATGGTCCCCATTGTTCAGTGTTGACGTGCGCCGGCCATTATTGCCCATAGGTGCTCGACGCCCGGTCGCCTGGTCGTGGGAACGACAAACAAAGCGGGACTGTATCGGCCGCCGCCGTTTATAAAACAAATAATTAGGTATACGGGGTGTTATTAGTCAAGTTATTATTTATTATAATTACGTTATTAGTGGGGGGTGTGGCCCCTTCGCCATAGGTGGTACGGTGTTTATGTGGAGATATAATGTCAACAAATATGTCATTTGATGATGGGGGTATTTAGAGTTATGCTTTTGGAGTGATTTTGTCTCTTTTGACATTTAACGATTTAACCCTTCAAATGCCAACGCTGTAAAAAGTCAGGTTCCAAAGGCGTGCGGGCGCGCAAATACTTTCATCTTTCCGGTTATTTGGTGGATTGGTCAAAGGTATCGGGTTTTCTCACAGGCAATTTTCAATCCTCTGTTCATCTTCCATCATTGCACAATATAATTCCCCCCGCCTCCCCATGATCCCAAGATTTTATGTATCAACCATATCAATCATCCGAAGTCCTTCCCATTTTGAGGACAAAAATAATCTTGCATGAGATGTGATACAAATTGGTTTAGAAAAAACTTATGTTTTTAACATATTTTGATCACCGTAACGAAGATCAATAATTACCTCATTATCGTGTTTAAACCCACCGTTTTCATATTGAATATTATTTCTTCAGTTGTCTCTTTTCATATTGAATTTTATTTCTCCAGTTTCTCCAATTCTCCAAAATGTGACTTTTTTATTTCCCAGCTGAATTAAGTAGAGACCACTATAATTTATTATCTCGCGTATTGTCCTTCGCAAATGTCACAAATATCACGTAAAGTTCATGATCGTTAGTTCTGAGTGTGTGATACTCAAGTTGAGTGGAAGCTTTAAATTTCGATTGCGGTTAGATTTCCAATGTAACGCAAACATCTATTCAAACATTCAACAGGATTTTTGTAATGGATTAACCCCAATTAATGCAGTGTTTTAATAAAAAATATATTTAATGAAAACAAATAACTTTGTAAACACCACTATATTTGTTTTCATTAAATCAATAATGACGTCACAAAATGTATTTGCGAAGTTTAAAGAAAAAAAACTATATTGATGTTTTTTTGGATAATGTCACAATAAAACCTGATAAGGAGAAAAATAACACTTTTCAACTAAAGATCGTTTTTGGATCTTTCACATCGATCGTCCAGTTGATTAGTCAGACACCTCCAAAAAATCGAAATTTAAGTTAAGTATGCAGTTATACGTAAAGTTTACCTTCTATATCTGATACAATTCTCAGATTACTCATAAACACCACCAAATCAATTATAATGCAGAAAAACTTGTTTTGAATTAAACAAAATGTTGATGTTTCCTGGGTCAGTAATAGGATGTTTCAAAATGTCGTACTAATGTACCGGATCGTAATGCCGGTGTTATTTTGTACCAAATTCGTATATTGCTTTCTTCGTTATCTCAAAACTTGGTATTTGGAGAAGTCTGAGTAATCAACTGGACGATCGACTTATTGAACGTTTTGCGAAATTATTGATGGTTGGTTTAGACATTTTTTTATATTAACTCCACATAGGAGGCCCTGAGGAAAATAATTTCCCTCGGGGCCTATGTCATCTGCGATGCTGTGTGGAGGGTCTTTTTGAGAAGAGGAAGGAAGGAACATTGGTCTTGAAGAGACCCATGTTTTAGGAAGGAGGAAACACATTTATGCCATAAGAAAGAACATTGGCTAATTATAATTAGTTCATAATTATTTATCTTCCAACTATTAACGTAAATGCAACCAGCCTCCATCAGCATTGAATTCGCTTCGTACAAGCGCATGTTTTATCCACGTCATTTCACTCGCTTGGTACCCCTCAACTACCTGTTATTCAATTATAAATTAATATAACCACTCTTTGAAGTTTTCCTCTTCAGAGGGTTAATATGATGCAGAAGACATTCTTGAAATTTTTGCACAGCATTTTTCCCGTGGCGAAATTCTCAAGCTGAATCCCAGGGCGTAGGCATGCCGCTATAGCTACGTTGTAACCTCGCCCTTTTTATCATAAACGATGCATGTAACAGAAAGGAAGGTTGCAATGGATCTCTCGAAGACGTAACCAACACATCGTATTTTTTTTAACCCCTTGAATGGCAGGAGACCATTATTTGTCCCAGCTCATATTAATCGCTGTCACACCCTTGCTTCAGAGTGAGAAATATGCTCTTAATGGTGTAGAAAGGCAAAACACCATAGTCATTAGTCAAATCTAAAAAATAACCGTCAAAAAAGTATAATGCACACCTTTATGAAACCAAAGTTTTCAATCCCAATTTGAAAAACAAAAATTGAAACTTTGAGAATTTTTTATTAATTATTTTTATGTTAAAAGACAAAAAAGCTATGTGACAATAACGTTTATAATACATTTGTCTAATAAAATACGTATGTGTTTTTATTTTTTTCGTTATCAGTAATTTTAGTTATAAAAAACGTGAGCTGAACCATTTTTAAAACTTTTATGTTTGCTCGCAAAAATTTTATATTTAAAAAATTATATGTTTATTTTGAATTATAAAATTTGAAAGCGTATTTCATCACCTTTCAAAAACATTTTTTAGTTCAGAATTATTTCATTTATTTGAATTTTATTGTAAAGCGGAAATATTTTAACCATCTGAAAAATACGCCAAATTTCTGAAGGGTTAAGTTTGTGGGACCTGTATACTAAAGGAATGCTTGTAAATCTTTTAACTTATATTTTCTCCACATTTTTTAATCGCTTTGCACAACAAAATGGTCAGTTATTCAATTGTAAAGTTAATCGCTCGTTAAGTTTTTCCTCTTCACAAGGTAGATATGATGCAGAAGACATTTTATACATTTTTGCGCAGCATTTTTCCCTTAAATTGGTCTCTTTAATTTGTGGCAAAATTCCCAAGCTGAATGCCACTGTGGTTTTAGGCATGTCGCTGATAGCTCCGTTGTAAAATATTTTTAATTTGAAACAAAACCCTTTCTCAAAATTTTATACGAATTTTTGTTTCACTTTCTCTTAATTCACTGCGATGCTTTTAATTAAAATGTGCTATTCGGTCATCTGATAGTATTATTACCCTAGCATCTGTGCGGTTGAAATTTAAGAACCCGACTTCGAGTACTTCTCTGACGTCGCACCATATGGAAACCATCTGTGTACGTGAAGTTAGTGACGTCGTATCGTAATATGTGAACTGTTAGAGTGTGTATTCCGCGAAATATATTTTCGCATTAGGTACATTCTATTCGAGATAAATTTGCCGTTTATTTATTTATTAATTTTCGAGAAATCGACAGTTACCATTTTTTCAGTTTGTACATAAGTATTATATAGCCGAAATAAAACCAATTATTCCTCCTTGTGACTTTACCTCTATTGAGACAGCATAATAAGGAATAAGTAAATTAAATTTATGAGGTAATATGAATCCTTAAATTATATAAATCAGAAAAATTATATAAAACGAAAAATTACAAAACAAAAAATTTTAACAATTTAATTTATCAATACATGGAGAGAGGTTGTACATATAAATCAAATCATAACAGAAATATGAACGTGCTTCAAAATAAAATACTGTTTTCGAAAGTAAATGAAAGACTCTTTCAAATTTTAGTATTACAAATCGACATATGGTGAACTGGGCGAAGCCCTATAAATGGTCACCAACACTTAATTGCTAGTTTATCATTTATTACCTCTCTCGACATATATCTAGCTAATTTGAAAAGGCTATTTATATGCTACAAAACGTTTCAATCGACATGATATGGGAAGTTAATCGTTTTAAAAGCTCACATGGACCATAATATTCGCTTCCACTTACTTGAAAAAATGTTTAAACCTTCTAAAGCAATAACACAAGTGCCGAGTCAATAGACTTGTCTATAAAAGGGTTAATCTTGACAGATTTATCCCCCCGGCCTTTGGAAACTTACAACAAACTTGTCAGCGAAGCAAATGACATTTAAAGAAATTATCGACGCTCTGTCGGCTGTAAAGCAATGAATGGCCAATTAACCTGCTGGTGGTCCCATTTCACTTGACTCGACAATTTGGGCGGGACTGTACAATTTGTTTTTACACACATAAATATGTATGACGTTCAATGTACAGTTTACACAGGCATGCTGTTGGGAGGTTCCTTTGGATGTTTTCATTATGAACACTACTTTGTAGTCTTATAGTACAAGCTATTGCTTCATTAGTCAAATAATGAAACATATTATTGTCCATGAAGAAGGGTAATTACATGCATTAGCCATCTTAATTTGTATCGTCGGTATGTAGAATGCCGAATGGAATCAACACTTTTTTGTCGTTTTGTAATCATATATCATTCTCTGCGGCAATGTTAATATTTTTCTATTCTGGTGACCCCTCCTACAGAAGGTTAGCTACCATCTTGCTAACTACAGCCCGACTTTTTTTTTAATCACTTGTATAGGGTGTTTTTTTAGAGGTATACAAATTCAAAATGAAAAAAAAACGCATTAAAATAATGTAAATGTCTTTGAAATTGGCTTTATTTAATAGATCATTTTATGCCATTATTGTTTAAATACGATTTTGGGCATATGAGCGCCCACGGCTGGCTCGAATGAAGCGCAATCGTGAAGTCCAATTTTCGCCAACTTTATCGAGGAACTGGGTCCATATAATGGCAAGAACACGGCGAATGTTGACTACCAAATTGTCCAATGTCTTTTTTTTTAGCATAGACTAGTGACTTCACACACCCCAAAGAAAGTAATCTAATGGTGTGAGATCACACGATCGTGTAGTTCACAGGTCAACGTTACACAGGCCCACAATAACTGCGTGAATCATTTGGTAAGCGCATAATTTCACGTAATAGACCTGTCAACAGGCCTTCACGATCGTGTGATCTCACACCATTAGTACTTTCTTTGGGGGTTTGTGAAGTCACTAGTCTATGCTGATAAATCAGAGACGTTGGACCATTTGGAAGTCAACATTTGCCGCGTTGTTGCCGTTATATGGCCCCAGTTCCTCGATAAAGTTGGCGAAAATTGGACTTCACGATTGCGCGTCATTCGAGCCAGCCGTGGGCGCTCATATGCCCAAAATCGTATTTAAACAATAATGGCATAACATTATCTTTTAAATAAAGCCAATATCATAGACATTAACATTATTTAAATGCGTCTTTTTTCATTTTGAATTTATATACCTCTAAAAAAAACACCCTTTACTTTTTTCTACTTTCTGAAAGAATATCGTTTAGTTTTTATAAGCGGGTTTTTATATTATTTTACCAACTGCTCTGAGTCGGTAAGGCTTCCCCAACCGGGGTAGATATGTTGAGATGCTGATGGTAACGGAGAGAGGAAGGAGATTGAGAAAATGTGGGTTGGAAAGAACCTGACTACTTAGATTCACCGAACCTGGCCAAGTCTGTTTAACGTAAGAATTCGAGGGGTGATCCTTTACCAGGGTGATACTGAGAGTATCTACCACTCTGTGTTATCATTTTGACCCCTACTTAGTCGAAATGCTCTCCTTATTTCCATCGTTTATCGATGACTGATCGTGTCAAAATAAGTTAAAAATTTCGTTGAATTTTTGGGTTCCCTGTATTGATAATGTTGGATCGGAACAAAATCGGGCATGGGGGTCTTTACGGTCCATTTGTGCCTCGCGCCGCATGACGGTGATGATGATTAATGATCCTATCTAGAAAGTAAATCACTTTTTGATGGGGTTGTTTTTAGGCTTTAAAACGCATTATTTACCCCTACCCCAACTAGGTCGGGCTCCAATGCGGTTGCCCAAACCGCCGAGAGATCACGCTACTGGTGTAGTTTCAGATTTGTAAGATAATTAACATGTCCTGAATGAAATATAATTTGAGACCCAGAAGATTCAAATTAGCGCAATAGTGCATAATAATTAAAACCTTATTTTAATTTTGACTATGCATTTAAGAGTACCTAATTATTAGTCTAGTTGCAATCACCAGTGTTTTTTTTTTTAATTGTATATCTCTTCGTTTCCTTCCTTTATCATCCATAACCATTTTGTCCATTCATTTTTTTGCGCCGCTTTCCTCAAAAAGATAAATAAAAACAATCCACATTTTCCTGTTTGTTATAAACAATGGTGTGCTCCCAATAGATAAACGTCGTGTTGATAGCTAATGAGGTGCACTAACGTCAATTAATTATAAATTATTTTATTAATTTTAGCGATACTAATTATTATTTTTCTTTTTTTTCGAAGAAAACTTCTTCATTAAGGGTTTTACTTTGTGATGGCATTATTTTATTTTTATTAAAACACAGATATCTTTGTACACATCACTTTTATTTAATATACACTCAACATGTTTCGTGAGCGATGCTCACATCTTCAGGAGTTAAAGTATACTGAAGTTTAACTCCTGAAGATGTGAGCATCGCTCACGAAACATGTTGAGTGTATATTAAATAAAAGTGATGTGTACAAAGATATCTGTGTTTTAATAAAAATATTATTTTTCTGCTTTCACTATTAAATATTATTTTTTTCATACATAATTTCCGTCTGATACCGAAAATGGTTTGATTCACACAATGAAAAAGATAACCAGTCCATACAAATGTTCCTTAAGCCCAATAGCCTAGCGCCCTGTCTCACTTACACTCGCCTGACATCGTAGATCTCCATCCCATTTTAATTTCGTAAACACAGTTTTGTATTGAAAATTTAAACCTTGATTAGGCAAATATTTGGATCACGAAACACGCCCAAAAGGCATTTCTTGTGTTATTTGTTATAAATGTTCTGAAATAATCCAGTTTAAGCTCCGCTGGATGGTATTTAAGTCCCTCAACGGAATGGCTCCGGCTTACTTATCGGAATTGTGTATTCCAGAATATTCTAATTCTCGACAGTCAACTCATCAGGTCAGCAGCGTCATCAGCCCTCGGAAGTTTAAAGGAACCAAAGAACACACCAGATACTAAGTTCGGTGAGCTCGCTTTCGGGGTAGAACTTAAAGCCTGGAATTGACTGCCATATGACTTAAGAATGATGGCAAACTCAGCGGAATTTAGAGCTAAACTTAAAACTCGCCTTCCAGTCGTATCCATAAAGTCAAAAACCTTTCATCTTCACCTTCGCCGCCCGCGACATTGTAAATAATTGTGTAAAAATGTAAAAAATTCTTATTTGCAAGCTTTTGTAAAGATCATTTCATAAAAAATATTCAGCTCTATAGAGTCCTAAATTTTCCAGTCTTTCAAAATAAATATCAACTCTACTTTTTCCACTAATCTTCTCAAATAAGGTGACCGGCCAACTCGGAATGAAACCAACTCAGAACCATCTCAGATAAGTCATTTGGAGTGATAAAAAAATATAAATAAAAATTTGGTTAAATAGGTTAAGTTAGGTTAGGGTTATCGGCTAATTTAAAATTATTGTTTTATCACTATAAATGACTTATCTGAGATGGTTCTGAGTTGGTTTCATTCCGAGTTGGCATGGAACCCTCAAATAAATAGTCTAACAGTGATGGGTCCAGTGTTTTGAATACGCGTGCAAAGCCGTATCTTCTCCAAGCTAGACTTTCTAATTAAAGTGTGTTTATCGGAAGTGACCTGCCGTGTTTTCTGTATCTACTTGTATACAATAGAATTAAATAGAGCCTAAGAATTCATTAGTTGTACAGCGCCCTTGAGGTGATTTTCCACCAAAACGGCGCTCTACAAATTATCCAATTTTATTATTATTTTTTTTTTTTAAGTTTTCTTTATTCGTTGAATAGTTTGTTACATAAATTGGGGATTTTTCGACCACCATGCTAGGCACATGCCCGTGTTATTATTATGGTTTGAATTAAAATTTTGCTATTCCAGAGGCCATTAATCCATACTTCCATACTTATATTATAAATGCGAAACTGCTCGAGTTTGTTTATGACCTTTTCACGCATAACACAATATAAAGACTTTAAAAATTCATTCACCAATAGAAAGCTAAATTATATGCGCAGACTCTGGCGTAATGAAATTATAAATATTAATATATTATATTTGTTATACGTTTTCTGTCGCTAACTAAAGCAAATTTTTGCTAACGTCAGAAAAAAATCGTTTCCATGGAAACGATTGCTACTGCTTCAGAAAATTCAAATATTAGAATATGTTTTATTTTTTTGGACAAGGTTCTGTTTTGGAATAAATGTCAGTTCCTACATTAAAAATATAATTCGTAACGATTATAAAGACTGAATAAATGAACTGAATAAATAGTGTAATTTTTTATTATATTCACAAACTTTCAAATATTTAATTAAAAATAAACATCCGAAATGTTTGTAAGCGCATAAATTCCGAACGAATGAACAAAATTGGATAATTCTTTTTTTCTTTGAGCTATAGCTTTATGAAATTTAGGTGGTAGGCGAGTTGTTTGAAAACTGAATGTAAGGGAATGAATGTATGGAATTCGGGAGGGGGTGGGGGTGGGGAGCAGGGGGTATAATTGATAAGTTCAACCGCTACAGTAATTTCCCGTAATACCATGCGAGCGAAGCCGCGGGGAAAAGCTAGTTACGTATAAGTACGTATCTAATTATCTCGCCTTTTCGGCAGGGGTAGGCTGAGAGGATAGACTGTCATACAACTCTGAATTGGCACACATTTCTTGCTTCATTAGCATTCATATATTATCGTCGCGTTTATCTTCTTCTGTATAATTAATGAGGTTGGTGATTTTATTTTAATGTTCGCATCCAAATTATACTTCTTTGCAATTTATGGTACCTACTTACGACTTATTTATTTTTTCCTATCAATAATATCTTTTCTTTTTTAGAAAAAAATGCAATGGAATCGTTTTTTTTCCTTCATTAAACAACGTTTCTTATCCGTCCGAGAACCCGTTCGATCAAACAATTCCATTCTTCTCTTTTCTTACATTGTCTAGTTGTTTATTGAACTCGAGTATTCCTAGAATCCCCATGTCCTTCCTATTTCGTACTTCCCTTCCCTCCAATATGGTCATGGGTGGCCAATGTTCATCCGGCCGTATGAGCTGATCGCGATTTATTTATTATTTATCAATGTTCCTTACGACAGCTGTAAAACCATACTCAACTAAACCTCACAATCAACATCACAACATCCAGACTGATAGCACCTATTAGCCACTTTGAGTTGGCGTTACATTTTTAGCTATTTTTTGTTTGTTTTTTTTTTCTCCAAGTATAAATAATCCAGTAATGTTGGCCTCACTGGATGGCTTACACGTGCTGAGGCCCGCATTTTAAAATACGAGACATTTAAAAAAAAATTATACATATCAAATTTTGACAAGATAAGAATAAAATGTTGGTGACTATAAAAACATAAATTTCGGTAATTTTTGTTCTTTAATCTTTTTTGTTCTTTAATTCATTTTGTAATTTTGTTTCTGAATTTATTTTTGTTTTCCTTAATTTTATTTTCAAGTGTAAGACTCTTGAATGCTTTTATAGCATGATATTTATAGTGTCTTTGTCCAAAGCTTGTATTTACCGTCGGAGTTTTTATGTTTTTTTTGTACGCTTGTCTAAGTGGTCTGTTAGTGATATTTTGTGCTAGTTGAAATTTGTTTTTTTGGTCAAATATGTAGTTTAGTAATGTTTTAACGTATACTTAGCGTATAATCTAGTACGTCACAATTGTTGAATATATGATCTGCATCGGTCTGTTTGTTACCAATACCTTAATAATTATAATATTTTAATGATTTGTGAATCGCTGTTTTTATGAAAAATCACCTCGAGGGTTATATTAATATTAAACTCCTTTAATATCACAAATGACGTAATGTTTCTTACACATGAAAATAACTATCCACGCTGCCGTATTGGAAGGTACATAATTGAAATTTGAGGAGCCCGCCTGACGTCACCGACCTACGTGGAACGTGATATTTTAATGTTGCATTACCTTAGCTTTACGTCATTGTAGGGCATGTGTCTACCTATATGTTGAATCAGGTGTTCATTTTTTCCAAATAAGACACGTTGCAAGAAAACATCGTCATACTTATTTTTTTCATTTTTCAATTAGACTTTTTCTTTCCTTCGTTCAGAACTGGAGTAAAAAGATCTAACTAAGATCCTTTGGCGTTTTTATTATAAACGAAACTTTTAATAGTTATGTTTACTTTACATAGTTTTTAGATATCGAAGATTAACTTTGAATAGTGACAGTAATTATTTAATATTCAATATTAGGTTAATTTTGACCTCTAGAACTTTAAGCGGCATATTTATGCTCTTGACAAATTGTTACTAACCAACTTCCGTAAAAGCAATAAAATAATGATGGTAGAGAATCATCGATTAAAACATAAATTGAGGCGTGTTGAAATAAAGACGGCGATCTCCATTTATTTTAATTTTGAATACGCAAAAAAGTATTTATAGTTCTTTTCCGGTACTATGAGCAATAAAGCATAATTTTTGTTATTGTTTCCATCAGTTACACTCTTGTGTATATTTAATTGCGATTAAATGTTTAATTATTTAATTATCTTCAATTAATAGATGTAGATTGCCGTTTTTTTTTCTTCTCTCTGATTGGCCCAAAGGGATACTGACGTTTTTGTTTCGGATCCTGCAATACCCTAATGGAGATTGCCGTTGTTGTTGCAGAACCAAATACATTTATAAAAAAAATGTATAGGTTACTGTCATTTTATGCTCCGAACCCTTTGTAGCTGTCAGTAGTATTCTTGTTTCTCTATCCATCGCCATATCTAACTTATTTTAGACAATGTTGGAGATAGCCGTATTTGTTTCAACAATCCTCAATTTTACTTGACCATTTAAAAGTAAATGTCTGGATAACGGTCGTACGTAAAACTAATAGATCGGAAGACTTCTAAGTGAGCAACTCTTTAAACTTGACATTTGAAATACTCGTCCATCAGCGGGACTGTTATTCCATTGAGCATGTTGTCATGCAATGCCACCACCACCCATCTGCGGTTGAATCGCATTGTTCCGATTCGGCCAGGAGCACATAAGGGGCAAGGATTCCAACTATCCAACTGTCCAAGCAGTGATCCCTCATCAGTATGCCGGGGACGCGGCGAGTTAATGCGCTCGGAGGAATGTCGGCCGTAGCCAGCGTGGAGTTGGGGCGTAAGCTGCAGAGGACGTAGAGGCGGTGGAGTAGTGTTGCAGGATACTGTACACCGCTGGCAGTAGGCACGTTGGACGAGCGATACCCCGTTTGCTGGGTCGCACGCACTCAGAATTATAGGGAAAGACGTGATGGAAACGTGAATACCGCACGAGATTTCCAACTGCTCCCAACCCCAATTAGGGTATGTTGTGAGGCTGAAGGTAGTGGAGATGGGCAGAGGAAGGTGGGGAAATATCCGGCTCTTCAGATCTTGTCACCAAACATGGCTAAAGTCATTTCAAACAACGTTTCAATTCTGAATGGTGGTCTTACATTGGTGTCGATATTGAGAGTATCTTACACACTGGAACGTGTATATTATAGTATTTTAAATGATAATTCAATTCAATCAAATAAAATTTACTTGCGCACGCTGGTATCAGAACCCGCAACCTTCGGATTGCTAGCCGAGAGCCTTACCCCTCGACTAATCGATTATTGTTTGGAAATGATCGAAAGAAATTTCACTAGCGTTCCCAATTAGATACTACATCTATCATTAGCCTCCGTGACAGAGGGGTTACATATACCCTTGACTACTTAATCGCAGGAAAATTGTAAATACCGTTTTATTTTGAAATATTATAATTCTTTTAAAAAATCAAATAATATTACGATTTCCAAATTTACTATTACATATTTTCAATCAATTTTTATTATCCACTGGAGCGACTACGGTCAAAATATAGACCGATTTTATTTTTCTGCGATTGACAGCGGTCCAAAATTGCACCACTTTTTTTTCTGAACCAAAATTTACGATTTTATAATATTTTTTTTATAAATCCTACTAACATGTAATAATAGACAAAGGTAGGTGAATTCATTGGCTATATCGAATTATAATCAGTTTGTATGTCTTTCTTTAAAAATTTGGAAGTATGATTTTTTTTGTGGGCGGAAAATATTAAAAAAATCACCAGCAATCGGAGGAAAAAGTTTTAAATCGCGCTGTTGTTCGAGTGGATTTCGATTCTTAATATAATCGATCATGGCGAAATGGTTGTCTCGATTATATCCAGTTCGTGCAATGAGAATATGATACTATATCTGGTCACTTAGAAGTTTACAAAACTACCTAATGATTTTTCTATTAACTCGACTGAGGATCCCGTCAGAGTTTTTGTAGTTTCTGGGGTCGCGATATTTAGTTTATTTTAGTAAGCTCCTATCCTGAAGATATTTTACCTATTACCTATTTAAATTGTAAGATGGACAATAAACGAAAGATTATTAATGACCCGTTCTCATTTTCTCACCCCTCTCACTAATTTCAAAAGTTTAACGTCAAATAATAACATTGAAAGTTAGTTTTTGACCTAATGCATGAACTATTATTATTATTATTTACTTGACTTGCATCAGTATCCCCCGCCGCCTAGAGAACGCACACGATCATTAGCATTTAGTAGAGATGACAAGTCTTGAAGAACGTGTTGAAGAAAGTGACGAACTCTGCTCCGGTTTGCTGACTGTACCCGGATGAGAATAAGTCAAAAGAGTCAAATCAAATACCCCCTCAAACAATGCCTTTGATTAAATAAATTATAAATTTTTTGCTTGTTCTCTAAATCGGGGTCAAAAATCACATAACGACCTCACGACTTATTGAAAAAGCTAATGTGTTTTTTTGCTTTTATTTTATTCATTAATGTTTTTATCAAGATTCTCGCGAAGGCATCACAAATTATTACAATATGCCCGGGGGAAATACCATTTGCAGTAAGGTGCTAATGATGAATTTGTCATAGTCTTTGCGGCTTAAATTTGAATAGCTTTATAATAAATATTTAACGTTGTTTTTGCTAAAAGTCACCTCAAGGGTGATCTGCCAGATGTTATCTGCAATAAATAATAGGTACACATCTAATATGTTTTATTATATTAAAAAAACGATCATTGGTTGATCATCCACCAAATACTTAGGTAGGTAGGTACTAACCATTTTGAAATGTTTTATTCTTAAAAATAATAACCATAAAGCAGAAAACCTATATGTTTCAAGCAGCAAAAACTCTGGTGTCATGAAATTTGCACAGTTTTGCTCTCTGTAATTTATTGCTCAAATATTGTACAAAACCGGGTAGTAAAGTTTTCAAGTTTTTCATAGGGAACCTGTAATTTTACGTATGAAAGAAAGAAGAAGTCAACTCACAACGGAGCTGAAAGTGACTTAATGTTTTTGTAACCCCTCTCAACTGTCAAAAGAAGCGAAGCTAGCAGTCCATAATGGAGAGCTGGTACCTACCCTGATGTATGACAGTGAGGCATGGAACTGGCAGAGGAAGGATGAAAGCAGACTGAATGCTGTTGAAATGAAATCCCTGAGACGCATGTATGATAAAACGATGTATGATCGTGTGAGAAATGTGGATATCCGCAAATAATGCAAGGCTGATGTAAGCGTAATGAGTAAGATTAAAAAGGAACCCTCAGATGGTTTGGGCATGTAGAGCGAATGAACGAAGAAAGTAGTGTAAGAAGAATAAATGACGCAAATGTGAATGGTAGAAGAACTCGGGGACGCCCGAGGAAGACATGGCACGATCAAGTGAATCACATACTTGAGTAGGGCCATGTCAAAAGTCAGAGTAATACAGGGGCAAAGAGTGTGTGCTAAGACCGAGTTGTTTGGCGGTCCGCCCTCTGCCTACCCCTGCGGGGAAACGGCGTTAGTTAGTAACCCCTCTCAATATTATCAACTACTAGAATGTTAGCGATAACTGTAACTGAATAAACTTTCAGTCATCCTCCAATTAATTAACCGCGTTCATGAAAATGTCGCATAATATTCAAATTAGTAACTCGTTCCCGAGGTGGTGTAAAGTCCCAGCCACTGCAGTGTCGACTGTCGATTGCTTGCAGTTGTGGCTGTATTTCCTATGCACAGACGCTAATGGGTGGCCAGGGTGCATGATTGCACTCGAATCGAGTGGAGAACTGACTGGAAACAGAATTACGACCGAGGAGAAATACGTTGGTACTTGAATAACGTCCTCAAAATAAGACGGTGTGTTTTTTGTTTTGTTATTTTGTAGAGAATGTGTAATAAATAGTACAGCTGTTGAATGCTGTTTGACAATTAAATAAATTAGATATTATCAATAGGTGAGAAGCCACCATTCAAAAATATTAAAACGTCGCTCGAAATAGCTTTATGTTTATCTAGCCAGGTACTTTTTTTATCTAGCCAGCTCCTTCCCCTCCTCCACTTTACACCACACCCCTTTTGACGTAGGTGGTTGTTGATCTTCTCTCTTGACTGAAAGATAGCTGAATTTGTTTTGATTTTATAATCATGCTAATCGAACTAAAAATTTATAATCTCTAACAATACGTGATACTATACTTAGCGTCTAACTGGGCTCAAAAAAATCGATTCCAGTTTGGCAGGATAGTAAAAAATATTAAAAAATTCCATTTTATTGATATGTTGTTGAAAAGATCGTTGTTTTTAGGCAGAATTCTTGCCTAATACCACTTAAGCTGCACATTCAATCATGCTTACAAAACAAATTGACTTAGGAAGTCTAGTTTTATGATTACGATCTTTGGCTCTAACACGTTTTGAAGAACGATTTTTTGTCTTCGATTGCCTGTTTTAAAAATGAAATATTATTATCAGTAATCATCGAAATTCCTTCGAAATATATTTTTTTGTGAACGCACAAGAGTCCCACTGCTATTGGTAGGCAGAGATAAGACGTAATAATGTTAATTCTATTTACATTGTATTACAGGGGATAGTAGTAACATATTTTGGACGTCAGTAATAAGTTTGTTACTTCCAAAAATTCATTTATCTAATGTCACATTATATCTGTAATGAAAAAAGGCAGATTTTTATTTATTTATTATTCATTTATTTATTCGCGCCGTGAAGGCTTTTACATATACACGTTATTATAGTTACATAAGTTATTTAACATTGTAATAAAAATTATTAATAGAATTACAAAGAAATGACAATATTAGAATAATAATAATAAAATTTATGTCAGAATTTAAAAATTTCTGATATAAATTTTGGTAAAGAATAAATGAAAATATCAACGGAACTGAATTTATTACCAAACCTATGTAGTCTTTGGATTGGGGAGTTAATGAAAAAGTTAGTTTTTGGCGGATAAACAAAGAACAGTTCTTGAAGTCTCGTGTCACGATTTGGTACTCGGAATGTTATTAGTTTGGTTAAGTCAGGTGCGTCAAGTGATCCATTAACTAATTTGAATAAAAGTACCAGATCGCTCTTGGTTCTTCTACACGATAAGTCAGTTAAATTTAGTAGTTTCATTAAATTATCATAATTAATTTGTTCAATGGGTAGAGAGAGTTTGAAATTAATGAATCTTAAAAATTTATGTTGAACTCTTTCAATTTTTAATTGATGTGTTTTATAGTATGTGGTTTTATACCCCTATTGTGGTCGCTGAAGAGTCATTTTTGTAAGTTTCAGCAAACATATAAATCACAATAGACTTGGCAGGCAGCGCCCATATATTTATTATAATATGAAAAATTCATGAAGCTACATCCTTCACGACAATACGTAAACCATTTCAATTTAATAAAAAAATAACGACACAACATATATTTTTTTTTAAATGCATCGTTTCTTAACAATGGAAATATGATCTGCATAATATTATAAAATCAGATTGAAATCTCGTTTGCGCGAAACCTCCAAAATTAAAACCTCCACGTTAAATTTTCATCCCTGTAATACCCAGTAATTTTCTTTAGGGTGCATTCCCAGAAGAAGCGAACGCAGTAAATAAAATACGGGTATCGATCAATGATTACACGAGGTCGCAAAAATAGATGACCGCGGTGTTATTGACGTAGGTATAACTTAACCCCTTGTGGTCGAATCTTTTATCAAATACTAGCTGGGGAACCCGGATTCGCTCAGGGAGTTGATGTGAGATTGAACTGAAATAGGAGTTGATTTGAGATCGAACCCACGACGGATCTTGCTTTATACACCCTCATTAATGGGTAGTCCCACCCATGTAAATAGGCTTCGAATGGTCCACAATGTTCTAGAACATTCTACAACATCCAAGAGTGTTCTGGAATATTCCAAAATGATGTTCCGGATTCGCCATTCCCGAACATTCCAAAACATTCCAGAATGTTCCGGGATGTTCTGGAATGCTCTCGAATACTCTCGAATATTCTGGACTGTTCTAGAAATTTCTAGAGGGCGAAACTTGCAGCCCTTATATCTTCAAAAGCACGCCCTTTTGGTAAAAACGGGAACTTGTTCGTGGATGGGGGATAGAGGTCTACCACACCATATAACTCCCTTGATCGTACCGGGACTCATTTCTGAGTTTTAGCGCACACTTTTGTATATTTTATTTTATAATATATATTGATTGTTGAAGGTAATACACACCCATTCGTTGGGAGTTAAATTCCTCGACTGGTTCCTCCATCTCGACACAGCAACATTTCCGCTTAGTGTGATGGTAGTACAAAAATATAGAAAGCTAATCCAACAAATCAAGTTTGTCCTCACTGCCAAATTCACGCCCGATATTGAAATTTTCAAAAAGAATATGTTTTTTTTTCTCGAAACGTGGTCAAGCTTTCAAACTGAAACGTGGGTTTCATTATTATTACGATGACTGGGATCCTAGGATGGTTCCACCTCAACGCCGCTCAGTTTTTTTTCAAATTATTGTTGTCCCGCCTCAGAACCACTGGGAAACTTAGGGTTAAACCGTAGTACATACCTATCGGTATATTACATTTACTACGTAGAGAAATATACTACGTTTGACCCACTAAGTTGCGTGTTACGTGATCCCATAAAACGGTTTTATACTTCGCTGTAGACGTGGTCGAAACTATTTTAGATTACGGAATTTTTACTATTGTGCCGTTGCCAATAGATTTTCCTTTCCCATTTTAGGATATATTCTTGCTATATCTGGCATACATTGAATTATTTATCTGTGGTTATCTTTAGATGAGCAGATTTTATTTGCGATAGAGTGATAACCTACATAATATATTTACATCGGTGCATCGCAGTTACGTGTACAGAATGTTGCGGCATTCCTGAATTTCTCATTTGACTTACACATTCATACATATACACACACGTATATGTATGTATGTGTAAGTCATACATACACACTCGTATATGTATGTATGTACACATACATACACACACTTACATATACATTCATACACACACATACACGTACCGTACATTACATAATAACAAAAAAATAAGAGATAAAACTTTTGATAGAACGTTTGCCTGAAAATTGTCGGTTTTAATATTTTTTTTCATGCAGTAAGTTAGAATTTGCGAAGAAGACTGACTCCATATATGAAAATAACAACCATTGAAAATTAAAACTTTTGTTGTTTGTTTCAATTATCATACCTTCCACTTGCTAAGAAGGAAAATATGTTACATACATGTTAAATTTATTATACATAATGCAACATTGTTTTTCATCCTTTGTTTACTTGTCTACCTTTTGTCTATTTCTTTATTCGCTGAATTCGATAAGGGGCCATCCATAAATTACGTCACACATTAAGGGGGGGAGGGGTGTAGAGAAGTTCGACAAGGAGTATGGGGGGGTCATCAGCGTCACATGTAAAAATCTAAATTATTGAAACGCAAAACCAAAAAAATAAAATTTTGAACTACTGTTTTGATTAGTTTTAGATGTAAAATTGCAAAATATGTGATGTCACAGTAGGGGGGAGGGGGTCTCACAAATGTGACGATGTGTGACAGGGGGGGGGGTCAAAAAATCATGAAATTCGTGTGACGTAATTTATGGATGGCCCCTAAGTTCATAAATGCTTTATGTAATTAAATAATAATATTTTCCAGTAGATTCTACACTCTGGATTTTTTCTTTGATCGGTTTTTTAATACGGGTTTTCCTAAATTTGAGTGAAAGAAAAGTCATAAGGTCGAGATTACCTAAAAAAGTTGACGTATTGTACGTAAATGCTTTGTTGATTTTTTGTGGTCTTTGATAATGATTGGGATTTCCTGATACTTGGAATAAATATTATGCAGATTTTTTAATGATGTTCTCCAAGTATGATGAGGAGCTTTGAAATAGCTCTAGCCATGTTTAGTAGGTATCTAACCAGATTCGAATAGTCACGGACTTCAGAGCCTTTATCAAAACTACTTTCTTAAAATTGTCACTATCGGAAAATAAGTCAATTGACAAAGTTGAATTGAAATACTAACCTAAATTTCAACCTAGATTCCACAACGTAATACAAGAAGTCAGGATTTATTTCAGTGCAGAAATTCTGAGACTAACTACCATATGTATTCCTCTTTACCCAGAATACTAATGGAAGGAAACAATTACACCAAGTCCGTGGACATCTTCAGTTTATCTTTAAACAAATATAAAATATTGTTACTGAAGCAATTCAGTTATGTACAATAAATATTGTATTTATTACCATTAATATGTAAAAGCCCTGAAAAAGGGCGTTGATCAATAAATAAATAAATATATATGCGTTGGCAGTCCTCATTTTCTTTTTGATACTAAATGGGACATAATTACTTCATGAGGTCTTTATTCATATTTTAACCACTTTCGTTTCTCAAAGATCGAACGCAATAAATTTATTGCGTCTTTGATGCATTATTTAAGTCTACGGATCGCGTATACTACATCTTTAATTTCTATGAGCTTCGTTAGTTCAATAACTGAACAAACCAGTAATTTTGTATAACGAACGAAAAAATTTAAAAATGTGTGTATATAGTGTATATTGATAGTCAACCGAAACTTATCTGATACTATGGAGGCCGCGGTAAAATTTATCAATCGTCGGTCATAAAATTTGTTAACAATCGTAGACTGTGATCGCAAATATTGATAACTGAACATGGATAACGGTTTTGATCAATATCGTATTGATATAGCGCTTTATCGATCGACCGTCCTAGACCTCCTGAACTTGTTTATAGTTAAATGATAATATTATTGGATATAAAAAAAAAACACTTTAAATTGAAAAGAAATCTAGAAATTAAACTTAAAGCCATTAACCAGCGGCCGAGAATTTAAATTTCGTCGAACGATGATCTTGCGATCGTACCCTTGCAACGGTACAGGGCGGTTCCGATGAGAAAGATTAATTATTCTCCATACCAGAATTTTAACACAATACTCAATATTGATTTGATTTCATTCCAAATTTGCTTTAATAAATTTCAATAAAGTCGAGGCAAAATACTAATGTAATTTTTTTTAAAATATGTATATTGGTTTCTAAGACCGTAAATAAATAGATAAGCTGAAGTATTTTTGTCACAAAACAAGGGCGCGGACCTTTTTTATGATTTTATTTGAACTAAAATTAAAATTCTGAAAAGCAGTTTTCCCAAATAATTTATAGATTTATTTTACTGCATGTTATATGATTTGAAATGTATGTTGTATAATACAAAATTTTGTTTGAAAATTAAACAAATCTGCCAACGACCTACGGTCAAACCTTATTGTACTAAAAAAAAAACAGATTTTCTCAAAATTTTAAAAATAGCTTTACTAAATAAAAAAACAGTCTTTCGAAATCAATTTATAATTTTTTTGTGGAAAAGAGTCAATACGTCTAATATTTGATTTAAAAATGACATATTTCCGGTTTTGTCTGGTTATTCCCTCTTAATAAAAATGAACAGTAAATTTTTAAAATTATCTATGTATATTTTTATTATTATTCTAGTTGTTAGAAAATGTAAAGTCCTCATTTAATTTTATCGTAACTCTGCGATGATAAGTGGAAGAGTATCCAGTACACCTAATTTATGATAATTTGCGCCGAAAGCACAAATAGCACGCGTTTCGTGCTTTACGGCGGCTATAAAAACTAATTCGCTCGTATTTCTACCAATAAAGAGCCAATGAACTCCAATTTTCTGCAATGGCGTATTCCGAATTCGCCGAAGCCCAAAACTTTAATATTTTACTGCGAAAGGTAGAATTATCCGATTCTAAGGATTTTATCTGTTTTTGTTGCATTACGATGTTATTTAATAATAATGATCGTTTTTGAATTGTTATTTTTTTGTCATTAAATTATTAGATTTTATATTTTTATGTATGCACGGTGTCCGGAAACTAGTGATACAAATGGGAAACTGATGGATGGATGTGCATCGCTAACTTTTTTCGATCTCAGCATTTCGATTATTTTAATTTTCTTTTTTTCTGAAACTTTAAGTTTCTGACTGACGGCCGGCGTAGTCCAGCGGTAAGGCTCTTGACTCGCATTCCGAATGTCGAGGGATCGAATCCCGGGGTGAAAAATACATTTTATTTGATGAATTTCTGTTATTTCATAATTTATTCATTTGAAATAATATATAGTATATTTGCGATCCATTCCAGAGTGGAAGATACTCTCAGTATCGTCCTGGTGTAAGACCACCATTCAGAATTGAAACGTTGCTTGAAATGGCTTTAGTCGTGTTTGGTGACCTGATCTGAATAGCCAGGTACTTCCCATCTTCCTCTTCCCCATCTCCTTCCCCTCCCCACTACCTTCAGCCTCACAACATACCCCATAATTGGGGATGCCATAGTCTCACCGGCTCCAAACGGGAGCAGTTGGGACTCTTGTGCGGTATTCATATAAAAAAGGTTTGAAGCTATTGAAGTCGGGACTACACTTCGACTAAATTGAGAGGTCTGTGTACATGGGTGTAGAAGGGAAGATGAATGTTGGGTAGTATCTGGCTATTCAGATCTGGTCAACAAAGGACTAAAGCCATTTCAAGCTACATTTCGATTCCTAATGGTGGTCTTTCAACAAGACAAGGATCGGAGGATGTGCTCTGTTCAATATCTCTATCTTATTTATAGCCACTCACTATTAAACTTTATCTCTTGGGGGTTTTTCCTGTCGTATTTTTTAATTTAGCCAATAATTTTGTCAAAGCTCAGTGCCGGGAAATACCCATGCTAATTGCAGATAACTTTAATGTCATGTACAAACATGTATTATTTTAGACATTATTATTACTGAAACATTCCATAACTAATGGAATTATGTTTGTTTTTTTTTATACAAAATAGAAAATGATCAAGCGTGACTACAAAAATCCAGGAAAAATTTAATATTCTTTTTAATTTTTTTATAATACACTTCATAATGTTATTTCCATTATAAATCTCTGTTTGTCATAAGGCACGCCTTTCTTTGTAAAAAAAAAAACACGCACATCAAAAAATTCCAATTTCAAATTCGATTTTATCGAAAACGAAAATTCAAATCATAACAGTTTTACCACAAAATCGACTCCAGATGTGATAGGGAATTCACCAGTTTTCCGATTATACCCTATTTTCCGGACATCATGTGTAATATTTAGACAGTTTTTCTTTCAATATTAAATTATTTTATTTGAAAATAATGATCAAGAACTTTGTTTTTAGCACTGTTAAGAACTTTGTTTTAATATATCGACATTTTTCGGAACCAATGGTCCCTTCCTTAGGATACAAAGTAACTTAAATTAAAAAGACCTAAAGGTATGGACATTAACAAAACTATACAAATAAGTTAAGGGTTGGAGGGAGGGGGTGACTAATTAGATAAATATGAAAATCAACTTCGGAGGTAGCTATTTACAAAAGGGTTATCAATGCAATATTTATTTTTTTTGTCATAAATAACTATACAGGGAGGGCCCTTGAATACGGTATACGTTTATTTATATAAAAATGGTGCCACAATTCAATTCAATTATTGAAGATGTTTAATTTTTTGGTACTTATTTTTTTTTGAAGTTCACGAAGCTCCAGTATATCATTTTTTTTTATGTGAATACCTACCGCTCAAGAGTCCCGAAGCCCCGATTCCGACTATTTGTAGTCAATGGAAGTATGAAGGTTAAGGGAAAGAGAGGGAAGGAGACGGGTGTAGGAAGGTTAGAAAGTATCTAGATATTCAGATCTGCTCACCAAACACATCTAAAGCCATTTTAAACAACGCTTTGACTCTTAATGGTGATATTTCATCAGGGCGATACTATCAAAGGTATCTCATCTACACTACTACTCTGTGACTTTGGCCCCAAGTTTGTTCCATCACCAAGCTTTGAAATATCTGTTTAATTTAATTGCCGGCAAACTTATGCAACCCTGCCAGGCGTTTATTGTGATAAAATAAGTCGATATGTTATCAGCCTCTGTAATAATATGAAAATTTATATAATTATAAAAAAATAATATTAGAAATACTTGACGTTGGAGTACATAAAATTTACACAAAATAAGCATGAACATACAAACGTAAATACGTCAGGAGTAAAAAAAAAACAAGGCTAGTTTAGCTGTCATGAATTTAAATTTTAAACAAAAAAAAACCTTAAAATTCGGGCGAAGCTGGGTGGTAAACACTGATCATAGAATATTTTTTTGATCATAGAAATTTTTTCAGACCCAAATTTCGCGATCATAATCTGTCTCTGTTTTCGCGGAATTCTGATATTATTCTAAATATATGTTTTGTCGGTTTAGCTTACGAGACAAATTTTTTGTTTATTGATGCAAGAATAATGTATTTTGTGCAAGGAAACTTTTATTTTTATTTTTATAGCAAACCGGTTGTGCTTTACTCAAGATTTCTTCAGGTATAATAATTTTGTTGTTGTCTGTTTTCAGTATTGCTGAGCGAAGACATAGAGAATGACAACCTGGAAAACAAGACACTGAAGATCACAGACTTTGGACTGGCGCGGGAGGTCTACAAGACTACTCCAATGTCCGCGGCGGGGACCTACGCGTGGATGCCTCCAGAGGTCATTATAGCATATATATTCCTAATTTTTTTTTGATTTTATTAAACATGCACTAACAATGACAAAATAGGCAGATACATATCGACGCTGGAAAGGAAAAATGGCTCAAGAAATCAAGTTTTCTACAATTTCCGACGTGTTCTGGGAAATATGATTTGATGAACGAACTCAAGCACAAACAAACAATATAGCTTATAGGTTCATCTTGAAAAGTGCCACTTTAAGCAACATTTCTAATCTAAATCATGGTGTTTCCCACCAAACCCACAACCTCTGGGTCCAGAGCCAAAAAACCTACCGATCAGATCATCTATTCCTCATTTAAATAGCGAGATACACCTTTGGATGGATCCGGTAAATTATTTATTTCCGTTTCTGTACTCAAGCCAGAGAATAATTCATTCTATTGGACGATGTAGTGAAGTGGGTAAGAAAGGGGATGTACAAAAAGCATAGGTAACATAATAATTGAGACCAAGGAAGTTATGGCACCGAATTATGCCGATTGTCTACGAGCTATGATCCAACAAAAAGTTCTAACATTCTATTTTTATTTTTTGTTTTATTCTAGGTCATCAAAAAATCAACATTCTCCCGCGCATCCGACGTCTGGTCTTACGGCGTACTGCTGTGGGAACTGCTAACTGGCGAGACACCGTACCGAGGCATAGACGCGCTGGCCGTGGCCTACGGTGTGGCTGTCAACAAGCTGACGCTGCCCATACCTAGTACCTGTCCCAAGGAGTGGCGGGACTTGATGGAAGGTGGGTCTTTGTTCAGCGTATTCATTATCATGAGCCTTCACTAAGTGAACATAAGTCTTTGGTTTGTAACGTCACTCACCCATCAGAAGCTTTTAAGAAAAAAATGTGTGAATACCGCACAAGAGTTCCAACTGTCCTTAGCCAGTGAATCTATGTATGAGGCAAGATTTCCTTTTGTCTATTCCAATATTAGTATTTTGAAACTTAACAATAATAATTGTTTACATTTCGTCGTAAGAAAGCAATACTGTGGTAACAGCCAAAAACCAAATTGTTCAATTGTTGATTTTGAGATGTGTACAACAGTTACAAAACGTATTATTGACAAAATGGCTAGTCTTTCCAACATCGTACAGTTCTTATTTATCGTTGTTGAATCACGGGACCCAGATAGATCGACGCAGAAAAAAAACTCTGCAAATGGTGTATAAAAAACATTTTCATAGGTAGTGGCGGTTACAGCAGTATTGCTTTCTTGCGACGATATTTTAAATTTATTAACATTTTTAAATTTCCATTTTATTCAAAATAAATTATTATTAATTACATATCATTCTTATTCCAGCTTGTTGGCAATCCAACCCCCACGATCGACCCACTTTTGAGGAAATCCTCGAAGACCTGGAGCACATCAGAACGTCGGAGTTCACGATGGGACCACACGAATCATTCCATACGATGCAAGATGATTGGAGAATCGAGATTGAAGAGGTGCTGCTCGATCTTAGGAGGAAAGAAAAGGTACATTTCATTCAATATTTATGTACATGAAAATTTTTCATTCTATAATATTATGTTATTATTGTAAAGGACACAATAACCCTTTAACTGCTGAATTAGTGGACAACCATTCATTTATCTATTTCGAGTTTATTTTAGAATTAGCCTGGATAATATGAAATGGCCTCTCTCAAATACTTCATGCCAATATGGGATCACGGTACAATGCTGCAGAATATATAAATATACCACATTTTTATATGCAATTATGAGTTATACACTGGAAACTCATAGTACAGGTGAATCTTCAACACATTTGGAGTCAATTTTCTGGCACAACTTTTTTTGATTTGAGCTTTCGTTTTCGAGTAAATCAATTTGAAGTTGGAATTTTTTAGGTAAAATTTGAATGTAAGTCATTGAGGGTTAATTTCAGCTGTTTAATTCGTTTATAGAGTTACGAAGAGTAGACCTGGCTCAAAATTTTTTTTAACACTTTAATTGTCAAAAAACATCTTTAAAAGAACAGAAAATATTGATTTTTTATACGAGCATATTGATGCTCGTATAAAAAAAGGGTTTTTTTCAGTTTTCTTTGTGATGTCGATTCACTAGTTTCCCGCTTGTATCACGATTTTCCGGACACAGTGTTAAATACACGCCGACGTAGACTTGAAACCTTGTTCCTTTGGTTCAGGGGAGGTGAGGGGATCTCGCATTTGACAGCTGAATATTAGCTAAAAGTACTTAGATGTGGCAACGCAATGTGACAGATGTTGTGATTTGAGAACTTTAAATTTTTAATCAAAAACTTATTCTCGCTTAATTAGTGTTATTTTAATGATACTTCCCTGGGGAAAGTTAATATGTACATGGACTTACCAAATTTTTGGCAGTAAGGCAACACACAACACAAAAGCATTTAAATATTTATTTTTTTATTTATTTACGCCTTGATGGCTTTTACATGTAATATTGGTAAGTCGTACAGGAGCATCATTACAAGTATATGGGCTTACATCAAATCCCTAGGATGGTTCTAAGTCGGTTTTATGTCATCTAATTACATAAACGAGGCGCTAAGCGGAAGAGTGGCCTAACCCACAAAAATTCGTAATCAGGGAAAACATATTATTATATGGATCGTTTTAAACCATAATGTACTAACTCACTTTTTGCAGTTTCTGAGTTAGAGCTTGAAATGAGGGCTCCAAATCACAATCTAGCTCTACCAGAGAGAACCATTCGGAGAAATTCTGTGTTGACCAATCATAATAGACAGCATTTCTATGATTGGTTTTCACTGGCAGAGCTAGATTGTGATTTTGAACCCACATTTCAAGCTCTAACTCAGAAATTTCAAAAAGCGAGTTAGTTCACCATGGTTTGTGAAGATCCATATATTTTTGTCATATCTGTGAAGCCACAGTGGTGTAATTTTAGTTTTCACTATTTCAAATAGCCTTTGAAATCAGTGAAAACTAAAATTGGGCCACTGAAGCTTCATAGATAAGACAAAAATATATAACAATGTGATGATTATGATTTTTTGTGGGTTAGGCCACTCTTCCGCTAAGTACCTCAAATGTAAAATATCTATGCATTTATTTATCTTTGTTCCTGTACAGTTGGGAAAATAACTTGTGGTGCTTTTGTATTGTCGCTTACCACTTATGGAACAAGGTGTGTGAACATAAGTGTATGATTTGTTGATTTTCACTTATACCTCGAGATAAATTTTTTTTAAGTACGGGTTTATTTTGGTATTTTATCATGATGTTATTTATGGCATTTTCTGCTTTACACGCAACCAGGCCTGTAAATCATTTGAAGAGGTTTGTAATGATGACATACTAATGCAATCAGTGGAACTTAGACACCCTTTTTTAGCTTATTTATGGCATTTATTATTTCCTGCAAGTCAACTCTCCTAAGTGTGAAAAGATGATTTTATTATTTGCTGTAAATATTCCTTTTTATTGTACCAGTATAAAAAAATAATATTATATTACCCTCCACAATCTTAAAATTGTCTTCATTCAGATGACACATAATTTTTTATCACTTTTGCCAATTTTCTTTCAACCCGTCCTTTATATTTTCTTATCCTTATAATATAATGTTAATAGAATCAATTTGTATCATTAGTATGTAAATCTAGTGGCCATACTTTTATTGTTTAACCCGTCATTTGCCGGAAAGGCGTGCTCGGATTTTTTTTTTTTTTAAATGCGATTTTAACCCTTATGTATAAAGAAACTGTATTAACAAGGACAAGGTCAGAATCGCTTGTGCCAATACCATTCTTGACTTAGCCAATGGTTTCATTCATATAGCAACACTAGAATATTTTTAAATGCACTATCTATGACTTAGCAGATCGACTTTTATGTTTTGAAATGCTTATAAAGGTTTAATGAAAAACAAATAACTTTGTGTAGACCACTTTTAATTAACAATATCAAGGTCTTATAAAGGTCTTTATTTATTTGCAAAATCCTTTGAATTGTGTCTTTTCATGTTGGGTATGTATTCAGATTTGTGTAGAAATAATAAAAACAGCTTATATTTCTGTCATTTTATTTTTTGACATATTATTACCAAAGTGGGAGATTTTTTTTTTTTAGTTAGTTAGCTATTCTGAAAAATCCTCTTACAATATTATCACGCAATATACATGAATAATAAGATACATTATCTGGTAAACAGAAAACAATCGCAAAAAAAAATCCTTTGTTTTATATGGATATTTGATCAGAAAGCGGTTAAAGACCCTTGTTCAAATAAAGGCCTGCTGTTAAGTGACTGGATCTGAGAAATCAAAGACTTCCCAACCTTCGCCTTCCCCCCCCCCCCTCTTTCCCCACCCCACTTCCTTCAGCCACACAACATACCACATATTGTAGAGACCATAATCCTTCTGAATAATTATAAAAATGAGGGAAATGGGCTTTGAACCATTATTGAGTATGTAACCGCACACTAGTGTCGTCTACATCGTCGCCTACTACGGATCGCATCTACGCACAGCGGCATCCCTTTGTTTCTATATTCTATGCAGACATTGTATCCCGAATTGGGGATGCCATGGTCCCGCTAAGTCTGGAGCCTGGGCAGTTGGGACTATTGCCTGATGCCACACAGATGACTTGTCATTTTTTTCACTGTTTCAAAATCTATCACAGTTTGTGGAGGTGCACTCACGTAGCGTTACGACATTAGGATGATTTTTTTATGAATTTTAAATCTGTTGCCGTGACAAAAGACACCCATTCACACCTGGTGTAACCACCGTCATCTCAACTGTAACTGGTGTAACCATTGTCATGTCAATAATTTGTGCTTGTTTGGTTCCAGGAGCTGAGGTGTCGTGAGGAGGAGCTAACGCGAGCCCAGCTGCAGCAGAGACTCCACGAAGAGTCGCTGCAGCAGCGGGAGCGCATGCTCGCCGAGAGGGAGATGGACCTGGTGGAGCGAGAGCTGCACATCATGATAGCCCAGAGCCAGCCGCCACAGCCCAACAAGAGAAAAGGTAAAGCAATCCATTAACAAACTCACCCTCTACCTTCAAATTACTCTTAGGGCTGTCTGTTTCAACAGAAAGCTAAATCGTGAACTAAATTTAAATTTTAACCGTCAATTAAAGTAACAAAGATGTTAAATAGGACCGCGCTTTCGCTAAAGTAATTATTGTTAGTGTGGTCAGTCTAAAAAGCAGATTATTCCTCGAAATTATGTGAAAAAATGCACCGCATTAGTTTTTGGTGCGGTCACACCGTAAATTAAAATTGAAAATCAGAACACTGCCAAAATTTGTCAAAAAATCTGGCTGTATTTTGTTTCATGTCATAGGATCTGACAGCTTAAAAAATATGTATGAATATGTATTGACAAATAAATGACGAACTAATCTATACTTAATATTATTATAAATGCGAAACTGCGTGTGTTTGTTTGTTACGCTTTCACGCCTAAAATAATAAAGCGATTTTAAAAATTCTTTCACCAATAGCAAGCTAAACTATATGCGAGTACTATAGGCCATATATAACGGTAAACTTTGGCATTATGAAATTATAAATATTAATATATTATATTTATTATACGTTTTCTGTCCCTAAGAAAAGCGAGTTATTGCTAAGCAAAACAAATCGTTGCCATGGAAACGATGTTGATATATTTGTGGGAGATTTAATAGGGAGAAACAATTTCTTTATTAAATGGCATAACAAATCATTGCCATGGAAACGATGTTGATATATGAATAAATGACGAATTAATAAATAATGATTTAATTATTAATGAATAATGAATTAATGAATAAATACTGAATTAATAAATAAATAAATTATGAATAAAAACTTATGAATGAATAAGATGAACAAAGTGCAAAAGTTTTTTAATTTCAATTCTGAAGATACTTGCAGTTCATGGTGATGAAAATCCACTATTCTGAATCGAAACGTTGCTTAAGCCATGTTTGGTAACTAGATCTGAATAGCCAGGTACTTCTCACCTTCCTCTTACATATCTTTTTCCCTTCCCAACTACCTTCAGTCTAACAACATACTCCAATTGGGGATGCCATAATCCTACTTACTCCAGGAGCCGTTGGGACTCTTGACTCTTAAAACACACTTATTCACATTTAAAAAAAAAATCAACCTGTAAAAAATAAAGTTCTTTCCTCAATTTTTTCATCTACATATTTGTTCATGGGGTGGGGTTTGTCCAGGTCTTGGAGGTGGATGACCAGGACCTACTGAACCCCAGATTCCTACCCATCCCTTAAACCCTTTTCCTTCCCAGAACTCTCTTCCCCTTCCTTTCCTTAAAAAATCCCTCCACACAGCATCCCCAAAGATGTCATGGGCCCAGAGAGAATTTTTTCCTCATGGCTGTGTGGAAGTAATGTACAAAAAAAAAATATCATCAAAAATTATTCATTTAAAAAAATTTATTCTAGGCAAATTCAGCCGCGGGCGTCTCCGCCTCCTGAAGAAGGAGCAGGGATCCGCCATCTCGCTGCCATCAGACTTCCGCCACACCATCACTGTGCAGCAGCTGCAGGGCAAGGGGGCGCTGATCAAGAGCGTGGGCACCCCGCCCGGCTCTCCCAGCATCCTCAGGGCCATTGCACGTTGGTCACCATACTTCTTATTTCTTCATCTCATCTCATTATCTCCACACACTCATGTATCGTCTCATACGCTTCTGTTGAGGAACACTTTTCATGGACCGGATCTTGACGTGATCAGACTCTTAATATGAACCAAATATTGGCATGACCCAACTCTTGACATGACCCGATTCTTGATATGACTAACCTCTTGACATAAACTGAGTCTTGACGTATCCCACTATTGAAATGACCTGATTCTCGATATGTCCCGGCTCCAGATAAAACCCGACTCGTGCCTTGATCCGATTCTTGACATGACCCGACTTTTGATATAACCAGGCTCTCGATACAAACCGAATCTTGACATAGCCGACTCTTGACATTAACTGACACCTGACACGAGTCGATTAGAAATCTAGTGTTTGTAAAACTGTCCTTGCCCCATCAAAAGAAAAATAAATCTTTTTTTTCACAAATTCGTTGGAATTTATTTTCCTTCCACTTTTCTCGGTACTTGCACAGCTCTTGCTAACTAACCTCTTTGGACTGCAAGCTCCTGGTAAAGACCTTCTACAGCTGAGGGTGAACTTAAGTGTAAAATTCACAAATAGATTCACATAGATCTGCTCGGTGGAATACACGGACCGATCTGTTCGCCAAGCATTTTCAGCCTCTGACCTCTTTAATGTTTTACTTCATGGGTGTTCCATGCAATAACACTTGGTTTGCTGCCACAAAATTTTTAAAACCATAAGATTTGAGAAAAGTCGGTTAATATATCGACACTGGAAAGGAAAAATGGCTTAACTCGTCAAATGCCACAGGAACAAGAAAATTTCGCAATGTTTTGACTTTTACGTAATATTTTGCAGGTTAATTTTATGCTATCTTTTGTAATATTTACTGAAATATATTCTTTGAATACTAAACTATGCATAAAAACAACATTTCTTGCGTTTATTCGATGAATTTATACGTTTTACGATATTTTCATCGACCGCGGCGCGAGACTTGACAGACGCCAATCTGACAGCCGAGAGGCGGGAAAGAATCTAGGCCCGTGCCATAAACAATTCCAAAGAAAAAATATTGCTGCGCTAGGTGGGTTCACGGTATCTTATACCTTATGAACAAGAATGCCCCAAGTGATTCTGACCTTCTTCATACGTTTTCTTTAAACATAAGGGTTAAAATCGCATGACAAAATTATTTTTTAGTGATTATTTTGGCCTGCGCCGTTGTTGCGCCGGCGCACGAGCGGCAATCTAGCGGTTAAGCGCCATACAGCTGAGACATTAAAGATGAACCTACACAGTTAACTATATTGTTTGTTAGTGTTTGTGTTCAATAAATCAAGTTTTCATGAAATAATAAATCAAGATTTGTGATGAACACAAACAAACAATTTAGCTTATTGTGTAGGTTCATCTTTAATGGCACAGCTAAAAGCTGTACGGCGCTTTAACGATTTTTCCTTTTCAGCGTCGATATAATTTAATAGGTACCCATTGCAAATCTTGTTTATCTTTTATCAACAACCTCAATAACCTACCCCACTTGAAGTTAGCTGTACAGATTATTGATGATGTTTTTGTGTAAATTTGCAGTGCCGGATGGTGTGAAGGGCAAGACGTGGGGCCCCTCCACTCTGCACCAACGCGAGCGTGGCCACCTCACGGCGCTGCGCCCCGTCCACCACCACCCCCACTTCAGCAAGAGCGCCCCCAATCTGCCCCCCGCGCAGCCCCCCAGCCTCGCCCCCATAGGTAACCCCTACCCAGACCAACATAACGTGTCCATCATTTCCAATGACTCGGCCGTCTCCAATCTGTCCTACAACACGTCGGCCCTGTCCTCCCTACAGGACAGTAGGCTGGTCGTGACGCGCTACCCACCCATCCGCGATCATTCCATTCCGGCGCCGGCCTATTCGCAACACTCCCACGCTCACAGCAGGAGCATCAATGATTTGACCACCAACCATTACGATACCGTCTTCTCTACCGACAGCTTTGTGATTGCCAAGCAGTCGGGCGAGTCGGCGTACGATGATGTGGTTTCCAAGCGCAAAGCTTCTCCCGAGGGGAAGAAACCCAGCATCATGAAGAGCATCCAATCCTTGCTGGATGATGTCCGGTCCGCGGTCAAATCTGCCAGCTCTGTTTCTGTGAATCAGGAAAAGTGCGGCCTTATCAGTGACAATAATTAGTTTTGTCATCACCCCCGTTCATGGTTCGCAATGCATTTGCACTGTTTTAGGAAGCAACCCTTCCAGGTGTAATTTATTTACGATTATAAAGTAGAAATTATAGACTTTAGAATGTAGTTAATGTTATGTAAATTTCCATTTTACTTTTTTTAACGCTCACAATCAGGGGTTTCCGATGAAAATCTTCAGTATTTGTGTAAGTAAACCGATGATTTTTTCTATGTAACCAATTTATAAATCCGTACTATCATCTAGGACCTTTTGCATAGCACTTATTTTTTTTTACGTTATGATTTTACTATGATTTGTTTATTTTTTTAATATTTAAACCTTATCATGTACATTTTGATGAAGCATTTATTTTTGTTAGTGATTTTGAAATCTTGCGTTGGTCATTGGTGGTTAAAGGTTTTAAATTCCAAATAATGACGAGCTTACGAACAACAAATGCATAACACTAATCAGTAAAACTATTCTCCCCACTAGCAGTGACCAACGTACTTTTGGATTCACTCTCTGGAGGGTGGTTTAACCTTAAACAAATACTTAATTAACCTCTGGGGAAATTATAACATCTTTCATTATGTTATATACATAATATTCCCCTTTTATTATATTTCTGTAACAAAAAAATAACAATACGTAACCTGAAAACAAAATGCTATTGTAATATTTTTGGTGACGGTTTAAAAAAATACAAAAAAAAATAATAACAACCACCCTCTAAAGATTTTTAGTGTAATGTTAATCTATGTAAATGCTTTTATTACTTTCCTATTTATTTGGTTTATGAAATAATAAAAAATATTGTTTTATTTTTATTTACATAATTAGATTAATATCTTTTTGTTTTGCTAATTTCTGAGGCACATTTCCGTACTATTATTTTTAGGCACCAGACTACTACCCTTTCCATATATAATATTTTTTTTATTTTACACATTCCTTTTTTCTAATGACATCAGTTCTACTTATGTTTGAACTTTTTCCAATTAAATTGAAGACATTCTCTTTCATGAAATTGATGATGACTTGTTTTACTACAAATTTCCGCGACAATTCCAATTAGACAATGTAATTTTTTTTAAGTACTTTAGTTAGTTGTTAATGTGGAATGTGACTTTTCTCCCATTTACTGTAGATAATTTAGATTGAGTCGATTTCACGCATGATTTACGTATACCTACGCATTATATTATGTTCTTGTCTGTTGAAAAGCATTCTCCTCACTTGTCATGCTATTTATTTTACCCTACTTGCTTAAACAACACAATACATACTTCCAACAATTTTATTTATTGACAAATGTATGCGATGTGACCATATATTTCCCACAAGGAAGAATTATTCCTTTCAAAAAATGCAAACACAAATTATTTTTCTGTTGTTTTTTCGCAACTGTTTCACTGAAATGTCTGGTCGCATTATAATATCTTGGATTTTCAATTTAAATCATGTTAAGCAACTGAAAATATATACGTATTTTAATCTTGTAATCCTTGCCATCTTGATGTTTTTTTGTGCAAAACTTTGTATTTTTTGATAGAATACAGATGGAATCTATCTTTGTTCATGTATTATATCACTATGTGATAATGCATTTTATTAACAATTATAATCAATCTGCCATTTTTAAAAGAACACGCCGAAATTACTATGTTGAAAAAAAGATGCATGAATTTTTATTTTATGTAAATTTTTCACAAGTTTTCGAAAGTAGATTTAATTCAATTTGTGGATATTTTTTGATTTGATCAAAATTTGTTTTACTCGTAGCATTCCAGGTGAAAGGGAAGGCTTCCGATAATTTTCACCGTTCAAGTAACATTAATTTACAACATGTATTAATTTTGGAAATCCAAACAAAATGGTGGTGGCAGTTTAATAATAATTATTGATAGCTTTCCTAAGTTTTGCGTGTAGTTAAATTTACTTTTCCCTTCCCGCAACATTCCTAGAAGTCGATTATATTAAAATCTGTATTCAATTGGAGCTAATCTTGGCAGGAAATCAGTGGAAAGAGTTCTTGTGCTCTTTTGTGGGTTCTCGCTCTTCTTCCCGAGATATTGTTGTATATCTATTCTATAATATGAGCTAAGAGTTAAGATTGATTGACTGTTTGCTGGAACCCTCATGTATTGATAAAAGACGGAACTTTGGTAGAGTTTTCTATTATAATATTGTGAAGTGCCTTGTTCGTCTTGGTACGAGAGACACAATAGTGTTAGACATTGAATAGTGATAATTTTGTAGTACTTTTATTAGTTGTACTTTTTTATGATGCTTTTTAAGATGACACTTTTAATTTACATGATTCAATAAATTACTTGAGCTAAATGTTGTTCTTATTTTTGTTTGCATGTTTATTATTTTCTCTCCTTATATTATCCGAGTCAAATAACATAAAATAAACACGACGGAGGTTATTAATTAATAATTATTAACAATTAAAATGGTGGTGGATACAACGTCAATAGTGCCCTTTCTATGTGGAACGTTCCCAGTGATATCAGATCTAATAGACTTTGCACTTTCGGGAAATTACTCTGCTTCTTTGGGTTTACGGTGCTTAAAAATACATAATATTTTCAAAGATTTGGATTGGAACTTGAACATATTGAAAGTAAGTATGTTTTATTATTTTTTTATTTTTGTGCTTTACTTGTTTTTATTTTGTACGAATATCAATCATTGATTGCAAATCGCAGTGCACGGTATATTTTTACATTTAAACAGTTTATCGATTTTTACTTGTTTTTGAAGTGCTGCATTAGATTTAGTGAAGTGTTTTGTTTTGTTGTATTTTTTTGTAGGCATTGCACATTTTGTATTTGTACATATTTTTCTCCCATCAGTCATTAATTTCTTCTACTTACACATGTTTTTGTGAAACAGACATTTAATTAAACAAAAAACAAAGTTTTTTGTAATCATCATGGTTAATTTATTTAAATGAAGAAGTGTTAGAAAGGTAAAGGTTGATGTTCCGAGGGTGAAGTGCTTATTCCTGGTTGTTTTCCTTTTAGACTATAATGAAGAATGGGGACCCGAGTATCCACTGGGAGGAGTCACCAGGCAACATGTACCAATGCCCACATTGTATAATACTGAAGGTATAATCACTATACATTATAATTTACTATATATTACAATCTTTCATCTGAACTGCAACACAGAAATCTGTTTTCTGAAGCAGCAAAAATGCTTTAATGGTAAGTTCTGGCATTGTAATGTATAAGTTAAGTTATGTTGGGAAACCTTCTGAGGCATCAGAATATCATTGGTTTTGCGTTACTCAATACATTACAAGTATTTGAATATGTAATCTTAAATATCATTCAGCAGATATCGGATTGTCTAAAGCAGTAAAAACTCTCAAATGGTGAGCTCTGGCATTATGAAATTTACAAAACAATTTCTCTATGGAAACTCCATGTGAACGCATCAATTTTCATCTGGCAAACTCATTTCGATAGTGAGTTATGGAGCTGTGAAGTATTCTTTATTACAAAAGTTTTCTGACATGTAATCTGAAAGGCTCAAATTAGGCATTAGCGCTGGTGGTGACCGGAATGAAACCAACTCAGAACCATCTCAGAAAATTCATTTAGAGTGATGAAAAAATATATAAAAAATTTGTTAAATAGGTTAGGTTAGGGCACGGAACCAGCGCTGATATAGTTGGATATCATATCATTTTGTTTTTCTTTATTCCTAAGCATGGCAAATTTTTTTTACAAAAGTTTAATAACTAGGTATAGTAATTAAAATGTCTCAATGTTGTATTATGCCTTTGTACTCTTCTGTGAGAATGTCTGGACATAGATTCGCAAGTAAATAAATAAATAAATAAATAAAATAAATAAATAAGTGATAAATAGTTTGCGAGTTACAAATACATAAATGTAAACTGTTAAAAATTCTCATATTTTGAACACAGATTTTGTTTTATCAGACTACGTTATGCCTCTGGAATCTATTACAATCGTAAGTACAGCAAAACACAATTTTTTATTTTTTTTAAAGAAAGACAAACATTCCCGGGTTATGAATAACCTTACTATATTTGAAAATCTCCTACTACCATCACAGAAAACGGAAAATGTTGCTTGCGTCGTGATGGAGGTGTTAGCCAGCTGAGGAATCGAACATGGGACACCTGGGTGGGACCCAAACGCGATGCCAACTCAACCACCGACCGGTCAACTTATTATACTGTTTATTTTATTTTTTTTTTTTTTAAAAGAAAGACAAACATTCCCGGGTTACGAATGACCCAACAATGTTTGAAAATCTCCTACTATCACCACAAAATGCCGAAAATGTTGCTGGTGTTGTGATGGAGAACTTAGCCAGCCGAGGAATCGAACACGCGACGCTCGGGTGCGACCCAAACGCGATGCCCATTCAACCACTGACCGGTCTTGTGTGTGCGTAGATACATACTTTCATAGGAAAACAATCTGAATAGGTTGCGGTTATGAATTAACTAAGTTTTCCCTCCCTAACACTCCCACCATCATATTTACCAACCGTTTTTTTTAAATGCCTTTTTTTTTAAATGAATACCGCACAAGAGTCGCAACTGCTCCCGTCTGGAGCCAGTGAGACTATGGTATCCCCATGGGGTATTTTGTGAGGCTGAATGTAAAGGGGAGAGGAAGGAGATGGGGAAGAGAAAGGTGGGGAGGTACCTGGCTATTCAGAAGAGCTATTCCCTATCTTTTGTGAGAACAAGATCGTTCTCCCGCGAGATGTCCTGTCAGATTTGTGTGATTTTCTACAGCTTTTTCTATTGGCCGAAGTCAAAATTTCAGCTTTGAGCTGTCACATATTTTAGTTTGGGTCGTTTTAAGCACGAATTCCTGCAAGTATGCATGATTATTTATTCATATAACAGCTGTAGAAAATCACACAAATCTGACAAACATCTCGGGATCTCGTTCTCACAAAAGATAGAGGGTAACTCTTCTGGTCACCAAACATGGCTAAAGCCATTTCAAGCAACATTTCAATTCTGAATGGTGGTCTTACACCAGGGCGACACTGAGAGTATCTTCCACTCTGGAACGTGCCGCAAATATACTATATATTATTTTAAATGATTTAATTGTGAATTAATGAAATAAAATGTATTTGCCTTTAAATCCTTAAAAAATTATCTTTTAAACAGTATCGCACAGCTGTCGTATCAAGCAAATTATATCCAACTACACCAGCGCCATCTGCTTCCATCTTTCCAGATTACTTATCATTGTTAAAAAAAATTACAATTTTTTTTATAAATTGAAACTCAAGCAAATTTGGGAAATAAAACTAGTAACATTATAAAGCCGCCAAATTCAGAGAGATCAGTTTCAATGAATAAATACACGCAGCAAAAATGTTGCTGGGTAATAAAGAAAAGTTGTCTCATGTTAAAAACAGGTTTTGAAATGAAATTTGAACTGTGTATGAAACCTAATCCATATTGAATTCACGACAAATGGCAGCAAAGCATAACTCAAATTTATTAAAAAATCTGATTCTATTGTTTATAGTTTTATGTTAAAACTGGTTGTTACCTGTGAAATCACAAGATGTACAGGCAAATAAATCATTTTAAAGAGTGCACGTTTGAACTATTTCTGCACACCGATAGTATTCAAGCTTTATGTTAAAACTAGTTTAGAACACCCGCCCATAGTCCTCTCTTACCCCGCAGTAAGATACAGTACACTACTAAACAATTTCTTTTTTCTGATTTACCTGTAACTTGACTTGTATAGTTTAACTTTTAAAAACGGCCTGCAAAAGTAACCCATACGTCGATCATCCAGTTGACTAGTCAGACATCTCCAAATACTAAGTTTTGAGATTGTAATGAGGAAAGCAATATTGAAATGCTCGTCATAAATCAAATGTTATTTACAAGTATCTGTATTTTCAAAAATAATAAATATACCAGACATTTAAAATACGTTGGAAAAATTCCAAAATTCGTTTAAGATAAACTACCCCCTCTAGCTGTGTAAGCAGTGTATATATCTTTCCATGAACAATTTTTTTAATTAGTAATGTTTTCATAGCTGCGGTCGTTTTTAAATTGAATAAAATTTTCACTAAGTTTTTTAGTCAGGCTGTATGAGTTTTTCTGCATTATAATTGATTTGATGGTGTTTGTGAGTAACCTGATTATACCAGATAGATGGTACACTTTTACGTATAACTGCATACTCAACTCAAATTTCGATTATTCTTTCTGACTTATCAACTGGACGATCGATGTATGCACATTTCAAGAATAAAAATAATCATCAGGATAACATAATTATATTATAGTTAGATGCTTTGTCGCTAGTTTGAGTTTGAAAAGATTCACAGTTCATTGGGTAATTTTTTTCCGCCAACTACGCTGAAAAAACATTTTTTAAGCTAACAATTAGAAATACGCTAACAATTACAAACTGGGCCACATGTTTATTTTTTTTTAAATAACGTTCTGCCACTAAAGGCTCGTTCAGACTATGCTAGTAGTTTAGTCGAGTGGCGAGTAACTCGCCACTTGACTCGCCGAAAATCGTTTGCATTACTTTCAAGTAAAGTACATTTGTGCCTGCCGCCCGTTGCAAGATGACGGCGGTTGACGGGCTGCTACAAAATAAAGTAAATACGCTAATTAAGCATATTGAATGCTTAGAAGAGATAAAATTTTAGAAGAGGTGGAAGAATAAATTAGTAAAATGAAAATAAATAAACTATAGACACGAAAAGAGATTAATAAATAATTTTAGAGTTGCATCTTCGCTCCAATGCCACGACATTTCCGCGCGTCTACAAATGCACTCTGCTAAAACGGTGGGTTTGCGCATGTCAGTGCGCAGGGACGCATGGAGGGGATCGCTACTCGCCGAAAAAATAGAACGAAATGGATTGAATCGACTAAAGAGCTGACTAACCCACTCTACTAAAATTATGGTGTTCGGACGCGTTTAGTTACTACAATACTCTCCACTCGACTAAAATACTCTACCAATACGAATGGGTCTTACGAGCTCACCTGTGACCTCTCTTTCTGTTACTTGCTTTGTTTGTGAGAAAGAGGGAGAGGTTATTTACATTGAATCTATTATATGAATTCTCTGTGGTGTGGAGATAGATTAGCTCACTGAAACATGCTACCAACCATAGAATAAAGAATAAGGTGTGTTTTGTGATACAATTATAGACCTGTTTTTGGGATAAAAAATTGTGTTTCCCCGAGATAATTTGACAAATTCAAGTAGAATGGCGATATAAAATTTCAGGCAAGTGTAAGAGCTCGAACGGATAACAAATAACCGGACATTGGACGCCCTGTTCACAGCTCCGTTTAAAAAACGGAATGTCAAAAAATCGGATGCCCTCTTCTCATTTCCGTTTAAAAAACCGGATGATCGCGCAGACACTGTGTGCATGTTTCCTTACAACGGGAGCGGGCGGGTTGAGGAACAGGGTGTAGAGGGGCTTACGTCCCTACGACAATCCGGCAAGTGTGAACAACTTCATATAAACCTATGAGCGAGCGAGTACTGACACGATTTTAAAACGGACGCGCTGTGCTAGCCATTCTTCCGACAAAACGTGCTAGATCCGTTTTTTAATCATGTCAGACATGTGTGAACAGCTCCATATAATCGACAGCCATAGAACATCCGATTTTTAAACAGAAATGTGAATTGGCTCTAAGAGACGCACCGCATGCTAAATGATCAAGAACCAAAAGGTTCCAATTCAGTGGCACATTTGTGTTTCCATTCAAATTTGGAAGGAAGACACTTTTAGTGTTATGTTCTTTATTATATGCAACCAATATATCAATTTGAGGAGAAGTTCATAAAATTATTTATATTTTGAATCAATAGTCAAAGCTATAAATTGTTTATAACAATTACTGCCAGGGACGGCACCATGATCTGCTATGTACTCAACATGGCAGAATGGCCATATTGGCTCAGCATAGCGTGACACAAAGCACGGTGCTGCTGAATAATATTTTTGGGACTGTCAACGAATTTCCCTTATTTTTGCTGTAGTAGGGACATAGTCATTCCCACTCACATCGTCAAGACATTAAACATGGCCGCACTTGTATCAGACATTTTGTAAAAATGCATGTGATCAATGCTAGGAACAAAACAGTCAACAAAGAATGACAGGATACAAATATGAGAGCTATTTGGTTAGGTTAGGTCATGAAAGCATTCTAGTTTTGACTTACGAGAGAATTCAACAATGATTGGGGCGACGCGGATCTCATGATTTCAATACCCACAAGTTGTTTACAACGTGAGTATATAACACGAGTATCAGATAAATATCCCTGTGAAAGAAGGGCCCCATCGAATAGTGTTTGCACGAGGGCGGGAAAAATCTAGCATTCTAATAACATGTATTACCGTTGCGCTTTGTTGACCTTGATATGGACATCAAAATTGTGGAAAAAAAAGATGGTAAAACAATTTTGACTGTATTTCCATGAAATTTTCCCTTAGGCGTCCGCTCTAAGAAGCCGAGCATAATCGAGCTGGTGCTGTACAACATGGCCTCGCTGCTGGGAGGAGTGGCGGCTGGCTACGACGTGAGGATGTCCAACGTTAGTCCGCTCCATCCGAGATTGCAACCATACAGGTACTATTACACTTCACATGCATACATTCATCTTCTTTTCCTGTCCTATTCTGATCCTCTGATCGACCCTTTGCATTGTCAAGGAGTCTCCAGGAATTCCTGCTCTGCGCTATTTGCGCAAACTTTGTCCGTAGAAGGTCCACCAATGATGTGTGTCCGTAGAAGGTCCACCAAAGGTCCATGATCCCTTGCAACTGTACGAGGATATTAAGGTTCTCCCAACTCACCTCACAATACTCAAGGACATTAATCACGTACCACCCAATAGTCGGAAGCCCACTTACGAAATTTCAAACCCACGCAGGTGCCGGTCGAACGCCATGTTCGAGATTCCCTTAACGGTCAATCATTAGCCCCTAGACTAAAACCAATGTATGATAATGAACTTAAGCTGATGAAAATAGAAAACTATTCATAATTTAAATATCTAAAGGCCAGTTGTTACACCCATATTTTTTGTTTCTTTTGCATCCAACTGCACCCAACCATCTGGAGCCGGTAAGATTACGGCAAACCCAATTGGGTACGTTGTAAGGTTGAAGCTAGTGGGGAGGTGAAAGCGATGGGGCAGAGAAGTGAGGATTCGCTATTCAGATCTGGGCTATTTCAAACAACTTTTCGATTTTAGTTAGTGGTCTTTCATCAGGGCGAAAGTATCTACCGCCCTGGAACGTGCATCAAATACATACATACACATAAATTATTTTTAATTAATAAATGTGAAATAACACAAATAGAATTAAATAAAATTTATATGTGCCCATGGATTCGAACCTGGGACCTACGGAATCGTTGCCATATTGTTAAGCAGGTCAACAGATCACAATTTGTTTAAAAGCTAAAATGGGCTTAGAATCAGTGTTAAAACACTGACGGTGACAACACTTAAAACGGTGACCGTTCAAACGTGAAAAAAACAAAACTGCGTTAGCTCGCACTTGGATCTTACATTTGGAGATGGGTGAAATAGCTGACCCTTAGTGAATAAATTATCTTTTTTCAGTTCCGTCTTTTGTAAAAAAAAAATTCAAGCTGAGAAACGCATAACTTCGGTCTTGCGTAAACATTGGACTTGTTTTCAAAAATATTTTGTTTAGTCTAACCTTTTTACAGTTACTTAATTTGATTGGGGTACGAATGTGGCAATAAATTTTATATCAATTCAAAATATGTCCAACTGGGATAATGAAATTTAAATGTCTGTTTAGACGTGACACACTTTTTTGTTTTTCGAGTTCTGGTGAACTACACACTTCTTAGATAATATATAATAAATAATACTTTCAAATTTTAATGTACATATCAAAACCTTTATTCATGTTTATTTCCATTATTATAGTGAAGATGCAAAACTTAAAAGTTCATTATCCTGATTTGACATATTTTAACTTACGATGGTGTGGATGCAGGTGTGCAATTGGCATTTGGAATGTATGCACAATAAAATTGCAACAACTGGTACTCAAAATATGTGTTTGCTTTCCTTTCTGGTTTTACATATTTGATTGCAGATGGCACAATATTTACTTCTTATTCTGTTAAAATGTGGTAGTGCCTAATAAATAATAAACTATGAACAGTAACAAAGTATATGTATTTGCAAAGTAGTACACCAAAAAAGTATGTTTTTAATTTTCTCTTATTTAGGTATAAATCAAAAGATTTGTAAGTAGGTACTTAAATATATACCTGCTTAATTATGAACCATTTATTTTATGCAACATTTTTTTTAATTTCAAATAAGGAAGTACACAATTTGTCCAAAGAAACGTCACTGTCTCAGCGACAATTCTTTTTATCAAACTTTCTTCAGGAAGTAGGTAACATAATGTTGAAAAAATGCAAACAAGAAGGTACGTATAAACACGAGATTACACATTTGAAAAAATAATCTTTACTGAACCGTTAAAATGGCCACCATCTTGAAATGAAATGTGCAAATAAACATGCAAAAAAAATGCAAAATGGTTGAGTTAAAACAGGACTTTGCTATGCTCAGTCAACAACTTTAAACTGGAATATTTTACAAGAAAAAGTTTTTGAATTTTTTTGTTTTGTTTTATTTGTCCTTCCCGAATGCCAAATGGTATGAAGGATGCATAAGAAATGTACCTAATATGCAAACAACGTAAGAAATTGCATACTAGTTTATCGTATTACGATTATGAAAAGTTAAGCGATGATAAGAACACCTGTGTCAATTGCGATCAATGTTTACACTGGCTGTTTTTTAATCTATTTTTCTTCTGCGTTAGAGGATAAATGCAAGGTTAAACAAATGTTTTATAACATTGTAATTTATTGCAAAAATTAGCAGGCATAACGATAGATATGTATCGCTTTCAATGTTTTTATAGTTCTTTGTGGTAAACCACAGAAAACCCGTGAAAGTATAATTTTGATGTATAATTAATTAGCAATAATTGTTTTATTTGAGCCCTTTGACTCTACTATCAATTATTTGACGCTACTATCAAAGCACCAACCTAGCTCAGCCATTCCCACGGATTAAACAAGTAAAACTGGTACATATTTACATATTATCACAGGAAAGCGATACTGCTGTACCTAACACTAGCTATGAGAGTCCGATTCGAGCCGCGGTCAACAGTGGTTGTGTGTACCTTACCTATTGCTTAGTGCCGTTCGCCCGTTCCCGTGCCTCATACAGATAAGAGATTATTGTTACATTTTATTTAATTCTGTTTATCGTATACTTGTTTGTTTGCATTCCTACTTACGGCTAATCCGTTTTTGTTTGTACAGTCAATGAAATAGACTGCGTATTATTTTTTCAGTTTAATTTTTAAAAGTTAAGTTTTTTTTTTATATAATGGAGGAAGACGAAGATAGACCTCCCGACCCAGGATCGATATTAGATTTTTCTGATTCGGAATCTAACACTAGCCAGGCTTCTATTACGCTTCCATCTCGTAAACGACGACCATCGCAAAGCCTTCACATCCCATCGAAAGTTAAATCTATACCGCCGATTCAACAAACCTCGACCTCTAACGACCTTAACCCCAATAGTAACACCCAGACAAGTACTTTAGCTAGCGATAATACAAAAAGTACTGACTTACTTTATCCTGCTTCCGCTTCCGGTCCTTTTATCGTAATTGTTCAGAGAACTGAACAAGGAAAACTTATTCATCCTTTAGATTTTGGAAAATTCTTATTTGACTCAAAAAATAATAACCTTGGTATTGTTAATGGTTCAATTAAACCGGAAGGGCGATATAAATTATCTATCGAGTTTAATACTGCCGCTTCCGCAAATGGATTTGTAAAAAAAATTGACTCGCTCTCAAAACATAAATATAAATCGTTCATCCCGTCATTTAACCTTACGAGAATGGGTCTTGTTCGAGGAATTCCCACGGATATCCCAGAGGCTGAAATTGTTGATGCTTTGAATAATTCCCAAGGAACCCCGAAAGTAATAAAAGCACGTCGACTGAACTACAAGGATTCTACTGATGGAAACAAGATCTGGAAACCTTCCCAATCTGTTGTTGTTACATTTGAGGGACAATCCCTTCCGTCTCGTGTGTTTATTTATTATACCTCGCTTCCCGTCGAAGTTTATAAATTTCCAACTGTTCAATGCTTCAATTGCTGCCGGTTTGGACATACAAAATCCGTATGCCGCTCCCCTCCACGTTGTTACTTTTGCGGAGAAAATCACCCATTTGATCAATGTCCAAAATCTTCCAATAATCCCATTTGCATTAACTGTTCGGGTGCACATACCGCGGTCAGTCTAGCCTGTCCGGAATTGACAAGACAGAGGAACATAAAACATAAAATGGCTACCGACAACATTTCGTACTTCCAGGCCTCAAAGTTATTCTCTCCTGCAAAAAAATCTTTCGCAGAGATGACATCGTCCTCAGCTCCTTTCCAATCAACCACCTTTTTAAATTCAACGTCATCTTCTCACAGAGAAACCATTCTCAAGCCAGTCAAACCCAACCCAAAATATACTCCTTACCTTGATAAAAAACAATTGAATAATATTTTGACCAGCCCGAATGGGAATGCCAAATCTCGGACCCCCAATGGGTGTGCCATTAATAGTAATACATCCCCTCCTGCTCTCCCCGAAATATTGAATAATAATTCTTTTATACAAACTTTAATTACCCTTTTAATTTCTATCCTTACAAACAACAATACTGTACCGTCCAACGCTGCCGATTACATTAAATCTTTATTATCTTGCCTCCCCAATGACTTCGAAACTGAACAAAATTCTTCAGTGGAACAGTAGAAGCCTCTTCGCTAACAAATCTGACCTAATTCAATTACTCGACGAACACGACGTTTCAGTGGCCGCCATTTCTGAAACGTGGTTAAAACCCTCCTTTCACTTAAGAATTCCGGGTTATTATTGTCTCAGACACGACAGACCGGATGGTAAAGGCGGCACGGCTCTGATAATCCATAATTCTATCCCGTTTAAACAAATTAATATACATACTCCCTCCGACGATATCCAGATAATAGCAGCTGTCTTATCTGATATCACAATATTATCAATATATATTCCTCCCTCTACCACTTTTATTGAAAATGAATGGGCACCAATCTTAACCCAGATTTGTTCCCCTTTTATGATCCTAGGAGATTTTAATGCACATTCCCCTTCTTGGGGTAGCAAAATAACAAATCGTTCTGGCCGCAATCTTTTAGATTTTATTGATACCCATAACCTATGTTTTTTAAATGACGGATCTCCAACCAGATTCACCCCCCCTCATCAACGGAAAAGTGCTGTTGATTTATCTCTTTGTTCATATTCGTTAGCATCTAAATGCTCTTGGGACATCCTAAACGATCCCCTCTCTAGTGATCATTTTCCAATTATAATCCGATTCCAACATCAATCTAACACTTATCCTCCACCAGTTAAAAATAATCTCAAATTTAGAATCAATGATGCGAATTGGAGCACTTTCTCTTCTGAACTAGATAACCTTATTAATTTAAAAAAAAAATCGTCCCCGGGAGACATCAGATTGCAATGTGAGACGTTTCCCTCTATGGTTATAAATGCAGCAGAAAAATCCATCCCGAAACGCAATGCGAACATTAAAATAAAACACTCTAATCCGTGGTGGGACGAGGAATGCACTCGCTCCGTCAACTCTCGTAAAAAAGCAATTTCCTCTTTTCGTAAGTGTATGACACTAGAAAATTTTTTATCAGTTAAAAAAGCCCAGGCAGAAACCAAACGAATTTTGAAAAATAAAAAACGCGCTGGATGGCGGAAGTTCTGTGAGAACCTGTCTCCGGAAACTCCCCAATCTTCAGTTTGGTCTAGCTTAAAAAAATTCGGATCATCGTATTCTCCGCCGAGTACCAAGCATATATCAGAAGAAATTCTTATAGGATTTGCGGATAAAATAGCCCCCCCATCAGTGGCCGGATGTGAAGAAATGCCTTCTATTAATCCATATCCATCTCACTCTAACTGGCTAGATGCTCCTTTCTCCATTGATGAGATGAAACTAGTAATAAGAACCCTTTCTGACTCTGCTCCGGGTCCCGATGGAATACTTAATAGTTTCATTAAATCATTTTCTGATATGGCGGTTGAATATTTCTTATCTCTTATTAATAATATGTTTGAAACAGGACTAATTCCGGATGATTGGAAAACTCAAAAAATCATTCCCATTTTAAAACCTGGAAAAAATCCATCTGAAATTTCGTCTTATCGGCCTATTGCTCTTTCATCATGTTTGATGAAAGTAGCGGAGCGTTTGATGAAGAACAGATTAGAGTGGTTTGTTGAAAGTCAAGATATTATCTCACCAAATCAGTATGGTTTTCGGAAAAAGAAATCTACAATGGATAATTTAAGTTTGTTCACAACTGATATCCGAGTTTCCCAATCCCTAAATTCTTATACATTGGCCACATTCCTTGACCTTTCATCAGCTTACGATGATGTTTTACTGAATGTTTTGAAAGAAAAGCTAATTAAAAAACAAATCCCCCCGAAATTAGTCCAATTTATTATTAATTTGCTCTCAGATAGGTCCATTATTATTGAGTCTTCCTCTAAATGCTTAAGGCGCAAACTATGGAGAGGTTTGCCCCAGGGTTCTGTTATTAGTCCTCTGTTGTTTAATATTTATATAAGCGACCTAGACTCAGCAATTCCTTTTTCTATCAAGCGTCTTTACTTTGCGGATGATATCCTTATATATTTGTTACATAAAAATATTATTCTTGCAGCTAAGGAAATGAATTTGGCTTTACAATATATTAAAAGCTGGTTGTCAATAAATGGGATGAATCTGGCGGCATCTAAAACAAGGGTCGTGGCTTTCACGCGCAAAAGAAAAATTCCCCAATTCTCAATTTCTTTTGATAATGTGCCTCTACAATCCGCTACTCAAATCAAATTCCTTGGTCTTCTTTTGAACCATAAACTTTCCTGGCTTCCACACATTCAGATAATTTCTACAAAGTGTGAAAAGGGACTTAATATGATGCGAGCAGTTTCCAGAGTATGGTGGGGATCTCACCCTACCACTCTTAAATTAATGTATAATTCCCTAGTTCGGAGCCACTTGGATTATGGCTCATTCCTTTTTGACCCACTCCCTAAATATCTAGATAAGAAAATGGAAAGAATTCAATCAAAAGCCCTCAGAATGATTATTGGAGCTATGAAGTCTTCTCCAATTAATGCTCTTCAGGTGGAATGTGTGGAGCCTCCATTATATTTCAGAAGGCAATTCCTTGCCAATAAATATATTTTCAAGGCTTTATCGTTATCACATCATCCTATTAAACAAAGTCTTAATAGGTTAAGTGTTAATTTGAATTCTAACAAAAGATTGAGAGAAAAACAATGTTTTCCTCTCTTAATTAAAAGTTTTCATCTCTATAATTCTCTATCATCTTCCCTCCAATATCTTCAAGAAGTTCCCAATCTTCCTATATACAATATTCCATTTAAGGCAATCACTTTTATGCCGAACACAATAACATCAGTCTTTCGGAAGAATATTTTATCTTCCCCAAATAAATTTCAAAATGTGGATGATTGTTTTAAAAGCATAGTGGCTTCGAAATTCCCTGGATTTTCCATCCTTTTCACGGATGGTTCCAAATTTGAAAATAAAAGATGTGGAGCATCTATATATAGTCCAGAATTCAACATCAATCTCACTTATAAATTACCGAAAGAAGCTTCCATATTTACAGCCGAATGCTTTGCAATTGAACAAGCGCTAAATCAAATCCAGGTTCTCAACATTCATCGAGCCTTATTATGTACTGATTCGCTAAGTGCTCTAACTAAAATTAGGTCAAATATTTTACGTTATCCGGAAGACAATATTATATGTAAAATAAAAAATCTTCTCAATTCTCTTAGTGAATCTGGGTTTGAGACGATATTGGCCTGGGTCCCTGCCCATTTGGGTATCGAGGGTAATGAGATGGCCGATTTTCTCGCCAAATCTGGTTCAGATTCCGGAACTATCCCACTAAATTTTAGAATTCCTATATCCGATGTCTTTCCGATTCTTAAATCTAATATGACTCGTGCCTGGGAAGAAAATTGGGCAGTCTCCAAAATAAGAACTGGATCTTTCTATGCGGGAATTCAAAACCATATCCCTGCTAAGCCATGGTTTCACGGTAAAAAACTTTCAAAACGATTCATTTCATGTATCTCGAGAATGAGAATTGGCCACTGTTCAATTGCATCTCACTTGTCTAGAATTAGAGTTTTAGATGATCCGTTCTGCCAGTGCGGTGTGGAAGAGGAAACCCTCGACCACGTTTTCTTTAACTGTAAAAACCATTCATCTTTCAAGAACATATACCGCCGGCTTATTAAAATCACACACCAGTCCCCCCTTAACATTTCATACCTTTTATCTCTTAACAATTCTCGTGTTCATACAGCTTTATGTAAGTTTATTAACCTGAATGAATTCAATATTTAATTTGTTTTAGTGTTCTAAATGAGTCCAATATTTAATTTGTTTTATTATTTTCCCATTAGATTAACCGAAATTTCTTATCCATTTTAAATATTACCGGCACAAAGCACTCTCTCCAGGGTGAATTGCCTTAAACCAAAAAAAAAAAAAACACTAGCTACATGCATACTTTTTATACTTCTTTTCACTGTAAACATTATTTTGTTGTCAATCTATTGTTCAGTGCTTCTAAACATTGTGGTAAAACTGGGTTAAAATTCACAATTCATTTTCTAAATTCAGATACTTTTTTTGCAGAGATACCAATGTAATAAGTTGATATACATAGTATAGCGCAGTAAGTTGGTATATTAGAGCGTATGATGTATGTGATGGAAACTAGGACTGGTGTGTTCCAGAAGAAAGGTTTGTGGCGTTGTCTTTCCCTGTTGAGAAATAGTATTTTGTTTAGTCGACGTTCCACCTTGATTGAAAGAACGCTCAGATACCTGAGAAGCCACATTGTGCAACAAATAAAGCAAGCCAAACCCCCAATAATAACCCGGCAATTAAAGGGCAAATGATTAAGGTGAAATATGGGAGACAACCCAATGAATGTATGACCGGTGGGCTTATGGGAGCTATGCAAACCATCTCTAAGGACGGGTTGTTTCAAAAAATTTGATGGATTCATCAAATATTTGAAGTTAATTTTCACGTTCTGCGTAAGTTCTATTCAAGTTCTGTGATTATTTCAGTTTTGTGAATCAACTGGTCTATAATAATGTAATAATAGAACTTGAATAGAACTTACGCAGAACGTGTAAACTAACTTCAAATATTTGATGAATCCATCAAATTTTTTGAAACAACTCGTCCTAAGCGTTATATGATTTGAGATTTTCAGTGGAAAGTATTATCGTGATTGTGTTTTATTGTTAGAAACGATAGTTAATCCAATGATGGAGAGTGATATGGTCGTCCCTGTTGCTTGTTTGTTTGCAGAGCTGATTCCCAAACGGATTCCAACTACAGGACGGGCTCGGAGGGCAGCCCGCACTTCGGGCCCGACTACGAGTTCCACACGAGCAGTGGCTACGCGCACAACACCTACCACGGGCCTACCAAACACTATCGCCCTCTGCTCAACACCATCACCTCCAACCAGGTCAGATTTACTTAACACCTTTACCTTTCTTCTTTAGTTGTTTCGTCATTGCCGAGGATTGTGTTCCCCACTCCAATTTCCCTGACAAACAAGTCTCTTCTACTCCTCGCGGTCCTGTCAGTGTCTGATTTATACTTTTCATAAGTATAGGCCACTTCATTTGCGCTGCTTCTTCCTCCTTCTTAGAAGTTGCCACCTATCATAATCACTCACTTGTAGGCTTAACTTCGCCGCTAGGCTGTGGCTTATATGGCCTATTGACGGTCCTGAGCTGCGTGTAGAGCCGTCTGTGAACACTGATGTTTCGGACAAAGGTGACATTTGATCACTCCAATGCATCGGTGATCTTCTTAAGATAGTAGACACAAAGGGAGTGTTAAACTGGTTAACTTCTTATGTTGTAGAATGTCAAATGAGAATCTGTAAATTTGTATATACATAACTTTTTATTGATGATATAACTAATAGTTGGATTATTCATTTCCCTTGTCGATGGGTACGCAAAAGTGCGTTTTCATTGTAACCAGAACCCATCTTCTATTTCTGCTAGGCTCCTGTTTGCACCCCATTGCTGATCGTGTATAAATAAAGGGCATTGCAGAAGATATATTAATTCTTGTCAAGTTTGATTTGTGGAAATCAAAGACATTGAAATACAAAAGAGATATGCTATGATGTCCGCGCGGCTGTCGGTGGACTACTACCTAATCGGAGTAGTTTGCGTACAAAAAGAATCTGTTCATTTCGTTGATTTTTTGAAGGTGTGCATAAGTATTGGTTAACAATATAGTTTGAATACGGAAAGCATTCGTTCATTTAGTTTTAATGTTCGTTTAGTTTATTCGTTCATTTAGTTTATTCAATTGGTAAACATTAACAGTGAAACCCGGAAGCAGTCTCACCCAGTAAAAACTGCGGATAGCACATCTCTTATATTTCAATATCTTTGGTGGAAATACATTTTATACTATTATTCTTCAATTTTTAAATAACGGAAATAGAAGCATGCCCACTGTCGTCAAGACTACCAAAGTCATTAGTTTGGTGTATAGGTAGAAAGGGTTGGGCACCACTGTGTTGATAGACGCAATTTGCAGAAGTGTGGGTGAACGATGTTAGCAACAGTTTTGTGCACGCATAATGGTTGGTGGCCCGTCTCCTTGTTTCTATTATCTATGTTTCACTCCAATCCACAAGCAATTGAGGGGACATGAACCTGCTTTGATAATCACCTCCTCGAGGCATATTTCCAGCAATGTTTTATGTGTGAACAAAAAATCACTCAACAAGTAGACATTGAAGTGAATATTTAGTAGATAGTCTTTTTTATTGGTAACAGCCGAATCCTTGTACTCTGTTAGGTTAAAGGTGCCATGAGAATAACATTTAAAAAGATTCTGCTCATCTCATTTTATTATAAGCAAAGATAACAGTTGTTTTTTAATATTATAATGCGTCTATATTTATTATGTAGTGCCAGGTTTTAAAAATAATGACAGTCAGCTGGTTTATTCTAGTTTTTTTTAATAAATGCATTAAAAGTAGTTTCTACCCAGACTTACCTGAGATTTATACTGTTTTTCCTTATTGAAAAGTTCAATAAACATGGAACACACAATCAGGGAGAAAATAGTAAAGCTTTGCAATTTCAATTTCTACGTAAAATTCCGATGTCTCTCTTCTGAAAACATAAATATTTTTTTTATTTCAGGTGAGCAACGATGAGCCAAAAACACCTTCGAGATTCACCGACTCCCCGCAGCACTACTCCACCATGTCAACCCTCCCCGCCAACATGGCCTCCACCTCCAGCGGATTCGCAGGCCATACCCTCTCCAACACCAGTGGGCTGGGATCCAATTACACCAACACCAGTGGCCTCAGCTCCAACCTCAGCACCGCCAGCGGCCTCGGAACCACCCTCAGCTCCACACATGGCACCCAGCCCCCGACACCCAGTCCCCGGAGGAAGTCCAGCAGCACCAGCAACGAAGGAGACCTCTACCTCAACTACAGAGACAACTTCAACACCACGGAAAGAGTGCCAGGCATCTATCTGGCCGGGGACTATCTCAACCAGCAGGTGGAATACCCAGAGGCCAATGGACCGCAGTACGTGGGCCACTTCACCGCCCGCGAAGCCAGCTACAGAAACGAACCCCCCGCTTATAATTATGACCGTACTAGTGAACGCAGTAACGAATATGTGGCCAAATACAGAAATCTAGAGACTTACCCTTACGTCGTTTACAATGAATTCGGTCAAAACCTTCAACAACATAACTACGACAAACCCAACTATGATACTTATCATCCAGAATACAACCCAGAATACTCTTATGAGAACCCGCCAGTCCAGCACAACAACCGCACTCCCGCCAGATTACCTTATAATACTCACCGGAGAACCAACTCCAACACCTCAAACACTTCCAGCACCAACACTTCTAGCTCCAATATTAACCAGGGCTTCAGGATGGAAGGAGACGAAAGCGCGACTTACTCGGGACAATATTCTCGGCGCAGTAAAAGTGGTGATAAGTACCTGCCCCCGCAGAAAACGCCTGACAAAAGAGAATATGAGTTCACGCAAACGAAACCACCCGTGGAATACACATGGAAGACGAATGAGTACACGCACACAACCCATTCCAGAGAATATTACCCTCGGCAAAATTCTCAAGAAAGCTGCGTATCGGTGCAAGAACGACCCGGCAGCCTGGGGCTGGAACTCGGCGGACAAACAAAGCTGCGGTCGAGCTTGAAGAAATACAACCAGGGGAAGAAGGGGGGTGAAGGATCAGGTGCGGGAACACCCACCAACCCCACTCCTCCCGACAGTCTGACGAGTGAGGACAGCTCCTACGTATCAGCCAAGGACTCGAGCGGGTCAGGGTCCAGGGTGCGCTTCAGCCCGGAGACCTTAGCAGACGGCAGTTTGCCCCCAGCCGGCCAGCACCACGAGAGGAGGCCTTCCCGACACACGTAGCGACGGCGAAACCTTTTCCAGTATTACCTTGTGTGACTGTGCGATGAGTCATCTAAATATTATTTCGATGACTTAACAAAATTTTTTAAAAAATGGGGGAAAACACCAAAACTTACAAGAAAAAAAAAATTATCCTAGTTGCATTGGTTTTTGCTAGAATATGAAAAGGGATGAGAAGGGATAAGGCCAAATTATTTAATCTTTCTGTGGTTTTCTAAGTGTTTCGCTTCAGCGCTTTGGTGAAATTTTGGATTTTGGCTTGCAATGTTTTGAAGAGATATCAACGTACGAAATAAAGAGAAGAATGAGGAAGGTAATCGGAATGTGAGTTAAATCGCCTTTTGTAATTAATGTGAGTTGTAGTCTAATTACGGGAAACGATGCTTTTATCAAGGAACACAATCATTTTATATAATTAATTACCCAAAAAGGCAATATAACGTAACTTATATGTAATCATTAAATTATGAATATTTTCAAGTTTCTATTAAAATTACAATATATTTGAAACTTACAAAAAAACCCACCACATTAATAACGCCGGGTGTTTCTTTGATAAAGGTATTGTACTTATAATAGCAATCATATTATAAAGTTTGTACTAACATTAAGCTAGAAATTATTCTTCTTATTAGCAACATTAGGTACAACATACTCCTTAGTCCGAGAATAAGTATTGTTTTGGGAATTAAGTATTTATACAGATGTATATATTAAGGAATAGATTCATTCAAATATGGTTGCTATAGCATACATATTATGTGCATTTCGACTAAGGCTAATGGAAAGTATTTCACCCACTAAATTAACAAGTTTACGACTCAATAAGGTAAGTTGTTTTGGCCGCAAGTTTCCTCATTGACCAGTCCTATTGTTCATTGTAATAATGAACTTATAATCTAACAGGCAGTGACTTTCAGATTTTTATCATTTTTCATACAAAAAGTATAAGGTTGGAAAACCTTAAAAGAATTTATTATCTTCAAACAGTTTTTTTTTACATACAAGTATGTATAAAGGCGGGTCGTCTCCTGTGCACAAATTTTTTTATTTTTTTTTAAACATTTACATGTTTTTGCTTTCCATGACCGATGGAAAACTTTCTCCACACGGATATTTGGTGCCTTAATACTTGAAATGTGTAGCCTGAGTCAGGGTCGGCTCTGTGCAAGCGCAATTGGAGAAGTCCGCTCTGGATGCCTATTTGCCAAGGCTCCGATAATACCTGACACCTAATACCGGGCGCCGTTTGGCTCAGGGCCGGCCCTGGCTTGAGTAGATGGATATAAAAAGTCTCCAAACAATTTTTTCCTTGATTATTAACCTGTAATTAACCTAAAAAGTAGGCTATTACATGAAAGCATAGCCTCCAAATATTTTATTTCTTCCAAAATTTTTGATTTTGGAAATAAATCTTAATTTATTCTGAAAAAAAAGTCACTGCTACCTACGATAGACAAACCATTGTAATTTTTTTGAAATAACTTAATTAAAAAGAAGTCCCAATGAAGTAGGCATTACTAAATAGAAAAATGTTCTTATCGTCACAGTTTTTGAGATTTTGATTTAGTGTTGACCATGTTTATATTCCTCATTTGAAATGTGTAGTAATTATTTGACGGGTTAGTTTTAGTCCTATTTCCCTCTTGCAATCAGCCACTGTGTACGGCTGGTAGCTGGCAGCACACCGACTCCTCCAGTACAAATAGAAATGTGTATTATACTGAAGAGATTTAATTGAATTGTCTAGTAGACGATATAGAAACCCAATCACAAAATAACATTCCATCGTGCCTCGAGATTATAAATTATTCTGCTCTGTAAACAGTATTTGCCCTAATCTATTGTAAATAATTATATGCCATAGATATTTTTATGATTATTTAAAAAGAATAGCCTTAACATTAATTAGCCAATGTACTTAAATATTTTGAGCATATTGTTTTTATTAATGATAATGTTACGAAGTAATATAGGTTAGGTTCGACTGGATTCATCACATGTATAAGGATTTTGACATAATTAGCTTTTTTATACTACGTAAAATATAAAACAAACGTTAGGTAGAATTATATTGAGATGTTAGTGTATATTTCCATACAGAAAGAAATACAAAAGTAATGCATTCCAAGTATTGTTAAAAATGGCTTGTTTTATTTATATGAAATAAAGTTAGCCGCACAGAGAATAGTGGCAGCGAATGACGTCTCCAAACTACACCTGATTAAAAACCCATTAAAAGACGACATATTTTTTAGATTAATTTATTTTTTAAATACCCTTTTAAATTGGACACATTGGCAGCAAGAGTATTTAATGCTGTCATTTCAGAGTATTATTTTTATAAACCCTTTTTGTGATTTTATATTTTACAATCTTTTACATTCCTGAGTGAATTCCTGTGGAATTGAACTTTCATGCAACATCATGGGGTTTTGAGGCAGAACTTGGTGTGTAAAGTTTTTTATAAACATTTCCCAGAGATTTATGAAAATTGGCACTTTAATACATTACCTGTGAATTCAAAGAATCATCATGCCATTGAGAGAAGTTGTTGTATGCAGGTGCAAAGTTTGGCAATGTCAATAAAATAAAAATAAACCAGTTTTGGTCAGGAAACCGGTTGGCTCAAATAGCATGCTAAAATATTTTATTTTACTTAACACGACTTTCAAGGTTTGTGTTGAAATTTGAATAAATGTAATGGTAATGAACAAACATCTAGCTAACTCAGTCGCCGTTTCCTTCAAAACAACTTTTAGACAGACAAATGTGTTGGATTTTTACTTATAACGAGATTATAAATATTAGTTTTACAAAAATGTTCAGCTCAAAGGTGAAAAGAGCAACATAACTTGTTTTCGTGTATTTTGTATTCCCTGACCAGAATTTATGGATCAATTTAATAATTATATAATCAAGCGGAAAACTAGGAAATTCTTACCTCTGATGTAAGATGTATTACAAAAAAATATTGGATGAGATTGAAATGTTCCCAATGATCTCCATAACTAAGCCATATATTTATTTATAGAACATTTGGTGATTCAGGAATACAAACCACATTGATAAACTTGTTATACGAATGAATACCCCATTTTCCCTGTAATGTTAACTGACATGTTAAAAGTATTATTATATCTTTGTTATTTGCTACATTGAATGTTATTCATTCCATATTTATTACACATTATTTTGTACTTAAAATGTCACGGTTTTTCTATTTGAAATAATTGTCCCATCTCAAACACGGCCCGCGTATTGAGAGAGATCACAGTTTAACAAGCTATCCCAGTATTTCTTTTTCTACGAGTTATCTAACAGATAAGTCACGACATGCCTAATTGAAATTGATAACAATTTTAAAACATGTTCATTTTAAATATAGCAGTTTTTAACAAAAAAACGACTAGAAAAACTTAAAAATAAACTAGGCTAAGTATTCTCATTGAAAAACCGGGCCTAAAACTTGACTAACCAATGAAATTCGGTTGTAACGAGACAAACACTATAAAAATATTTTGTTAGGATCATGCCGCTTAGAAATATGTATTTTAATTTTACCATCCCTATACCTACTCTCAGTCGTAAAAACTAAAATTTTTACTTTGTATGTTTGATATTTTTATATTAAAAATATAACTTTACTTTCATATCCTTAACACTCCTAAATAGTATTTGTTTTAAAATCGGGGAATGTATTTTAACAATTGATTCAAATTGTCTTAAAGACTTGGGAGCACCATCAAAATCAAATATCATCCCTCTTCCCAAATAGACATTATACGGAGAGACGGAAGTTTGCATCAAGACGGATATTAAGGTCAACATACTCCCCCAAGCATTGTATTGTTCCCTGCGTAATATATGTGAAGAGTTTGTGTATCATAGGTTTTATATCTACCAATGAAATGGAGCATGTTCCATGTGTGGCGGTAGATTGCGCAATGACATGTTTAATCATCCAACACTTCTAGTCCCTTAAGCTATGTATTGTATTGTATTGCTTCTCACTGTTACTGGTTACTGGTTGATGTGAGAAATGTGGTTGTAGTTTAACATGATCACATCACGCCAGACAATGACTGTCGACATTCCACGTATCTTCTCTGATAATTATTAGGTTACTGATATTATAGGTTGTGTCCTGTGTTGATATTTATACATTGCGTGCTATTGTGTGAAATAAGAGGATATACATTGCGCAATCTACTTGAACCAAATAGCGCAGAAGAGTGCCAACAAGCATTATGAAATGAATGACAAGTGTGTATATTCAGACAAATAACATATTAATAAAATAGGTAAGCTTCCAGCATCTGTTTTCTTTCCCCTTCCCGTTCCCATAGTATGTACATTATTAGTAGCAGCCACACAGTGATTATAATAAAAGAACATACATTATCTACTCCGATTATATATTACGTATGTATGTATGTATGTTGATAGTATATAGTTGCTACACATATTCACGGAATGGCATATTATTACGATAATAGATATTGTCAAACAATAAGACTAAAAATATAAGAATTAAAAAGCAACTGTCAAACTTTTATTAAAAGAATAGAAAATACAATAAGTTTACACAGAAATAAAATGCATGATATATAAGATATATGGCGGGAGTCAAGTGCGGGCAATTCTAGAAGAACAAATGTTTGTTAAAGTAATGGTAATGGTCAGTGATCGGCCAAGAGCCAAGAGCCTAGTAGCCGTGGAGCCGTGGAGCCAGGCGGTGGCCGTGCAGACCGACCCCGACCCCGACAGATGACCCCGCATAAAGGTAATACAATAAGTGAGATAATTATTATAATTGATACATAAACCATACATCGAAACAGTAATGACAATACATATAAATAAGTAAGCAAGTCATCTAAACGCATTCATTCTTATCCACAATCTCGTTATATTCATCAATATACCCTTATAAAAATATTCATTTCTACCTGTTCTCAAATTCTAAATTTTGTCATCATATAAAAATACGTTCAATGAATTGGAATGAAAAATAGCGAAGAAATATTTAGGGAGACGTATAAAACAATCACGCAGGGACTCCTTACTAAATATATCCTAACATCACTTAATCCTACTTTCTCTTTTGCGTCTTAAAGCTCACAGATAGAACCTGCCCATTGAGCGTGTATCCATTCAGGGCCTGTATCGCAGTGGCCGCCTCGTCGTACTCGCGCATGTTCACAAAGGCAAAGCCCTTGTTCTTCTTAGTCTCCGCATCCTTGATCACCTTAATGGAGTCTATAGCCCCGTACGGGCCAAACAGCTGCCACAGCGCCAACTCCTCCGTGTCCTCGCCTACGTTGTATACGTACACTGTGGTCTGGGGCAGGAGCGGCGCAGCCAGCAGCGACAGGGGCGGCTGGTGGCCCGGGGCGGCCATGGGGTTGTAGCGCTGCTGGCCCTTGTTGAGCAGTGGGAGCGCCTTGCCCGGGGATGGCAGGAGGGGTGGGGGAACCAGGTTCCGCGCAGACAGCGACAGCCCCGAGTTGTAGCTGCTACCGTTGTAGGCTCCCTCGAACAGGCTCTGCGCAGGGCTCAGCGCCATGTGGTTGGACATCATGGTTGCACGCGCAGGAGGTGGCGGGTGCGCGCGAGGAGTGGTCTTATTGGCCGTGGGTTTGTTGGCGAACTTCACATTCATGGGCCCCGTCCCGTTCTCTGGGCAGTATCCGTTGAGGCGCTTGATGGCCTCCTCGGCCTGCGCGCGGCTCTCGTAGCACACGAAGGCGATGCCCTGTGAAACGCGACTGTTGGTGATGTTACCCAGGGGTTGGAAGAGAGCATTCAGAGTCTCCACTGTCATGTCCGGCGGCAGATTGCTGATGTACAAATTAGACTCCGTGTCCGTTTTGACCGCCGACTTGTTTTCGGGGTTAAGTAAGGCGAATGACACTTTGAGTGTTTTTCCTTGAATCATTAAACCGTTAAAAGAAGCACGCGCTTTGTCCGCGTCCTGCGAGTTCGAGTATTCGACGAACCCGTAACCTCTGTTGGCTATCAGTTTGCAACTGTCAATTTTTCCGAACGCCGAAAATAGTGAATACATCATGTCGCGATTCATCAACTCCGGAATATAGTTAACCATGAGCTTAGTGGATGACACATTGGCGTCCCCGCCGCCATTCTCCATCGGCGTCATATTGTTCATTCTAGTTAAAAGCCGATACTGAAGAAGCGAGTAGCACGATTAAGTAAATATTTGTAACATGTATTAATGGCTTAAAGAATATTTAAAACAATAATGCTTTCAAACTTAGAATAACAATAAATATATAAAGTTATTCGCGAACAAGTCACACGCTGACGCCGGTCGGCGATTGTTTTCACAGTGTTGCCAACATAAGAAGTAACGTTTCTTTGTTCGATGACAGATATTTTTTTCGTTTTTGTTTCACACGGATCAAAATATTTACTTTTCGAATGAGTAGGTAAATCGTGGAAAATAAATAATTTACAAAACAAACAAAAATTTAACGAAATTATAATAATTTATAATCACACGTGAATAACAAAAAGGTAAAATTGAGTATTGCGTAAAAATAGGCTATATAATACGTATATTGGACATTCGATATCTAAAACAAATCAGGCTCGAATAAGCAAAAGCAGATTTTGATAAATTAATTTTACTTTTAAAAAAAAAATAAGAGTGTTGAAATAAAGTGTTAGTCAAAATAAAATTCGGTCACCTCACTTTTTACGATACGTAATGGTAGGGCCACACTACGGCCAACTTCCAGCTTTAAACGTTTGGAGTTTGGACGATTAAGGATTTGGAGGGGTAATTCATGCGTTTGAAGTTCGAGTTGGCAAGGGATCGCCTTCGAGGCAATCGGCGATGGCTGGTTCGTGCGAGTTGGCCCAACACATCAGTCAGCGCAATTTATTACGGGAGAGTGGTATAAATGTTGTTTGAAATAATTATTTTTTTTACTTTATTAATCGAAATCAATATTATGGAAACCGAATCACCGCCTGCCCAATTGTTAGATACAGCGCCGAATCAGCTTTTCGACGTCCGCCATTTTTGAGTTCGGAGTTCGGAGTTGGAGGATTGGCCGCAGCCACCACACGAATACACGATCGGCCAACCTTCTAACTCCGAATAGTTCGGAGTTGGAAGGTTGGCTTCAGTCCGGACGTAGCATCACAATATATCGATTCAGACTATCTCGCTTATTGCACTGCACAAACACTAATCTCTGGAACGCCGATCAATTTTTAAATATCAACAATTTTCATTGGGTGATTATGAAGATAAAAAGTTTGGTCTGATATCCATATTCCACTTACTTCTGATTTTTATTCTAAATACGCCCAAATTATTGAAGCAATTCTTTGTTTCAACTTAATTCGTACATACAAGATACAACTATTTACTTAGAGGGAGAGAGAAAAATATGCATGAAATAGGTTGGTAGCATGGGCGTAGGCAAGGTGGGGCAAGGTGAGGCGCTTGCCCCGCCCTGGCTGGCTGATGCATGACCTCTGGGATTGTCGACCGAGTCGCATTTTAAAATTTACAGTACTTCATAGGATGGTTTTTCCTTCATCCGTTCATATTCTTTGTATTCACAGAGCCTAAAGCATAAATATGTTGTAGAAACTTTTTTCAGTACCTTCTCTAGATTTTTATTTTTTGCCCCACCCTAAATCAAAACCTGGCTACGCCCGTGGTTAGTTTGATGTGCGTATTTAGATTAACGCCGAACCTTCCAGCAAACGTCACATCATACTAAAAAAACAAACACGGTGATCATAATTTTTCAAAAGACGGAACATTTTTGAACTTTGAAAAAAAAGGATCATTAATACAGTGCTAGAAGTAGGCGTAAATGTGTACTAACGCTAAATCTTTTTTTTTTGTATATGGCAATTCACCCTAAAAAGAGTACTATCGCTAAATCTTTGTTTTTAATCCCGCACCTACTACCATTTATTATATCATAGATCGCAGCGCCCTCCTTTTCACCAACTTATAAGTACAGCACTGTACAACTGTACATACTGTACATCTTTTACCATCTCAACGGAAATAATTGGGGTAACGACGTTTTGTAAGCGTTAAATAGCGGAGAAAGAAAACTACCAACTTATAACTTAAGTAATGTTTTTTAACTGATAACATAACGGAATAACAAACGACTATAAATAATATTTTAAATATCATAATATTGATGAAATAAAATTTTTATTAGAAATTTAAAAAAATCTGAATCGCATCTCCATTTCAATTGCGCCTCCTTTATTCTATGAATGTAGCTTCATTTGATGGAATGGTAAAATATAATGACATATTCTTAGTCTGCGTTATTGTAATTTTTACAATTTCTGAAGATTCTTGTTCAATCGATTATTATCAACATAAAAAAATATTTGAAATTACCAATGGCAGTTATAATCACGTATAGTGTTTTACACTAGACACATTTAACGTTATAATGACTTTTCTTATACAATTCCACGCACATACTTGTCTGCCGTTAAATAAATCATTTTGTGCCGTCGAAGGCAACGGTCAAACGGTACTACAGAAAATATTTCGAAATATTCCTTATATTATATCATGTCCGCCTTCGACGATAAGTTTGTAATTTTTTATTGGTTCTAAAAAAATTACTTGAAGGTTAAGTAAGGGTGTGTCCAAAATAACAAAAAAAAAAATTAAAGTACCTCCTAAACGGTTCATTATATAATTATTCAGAACAAAATACGGCAATGATTTACCTAACCACCGCCTTCAGGCGCATATTATGAAAATTATTCCAAGTTTTAACAATTATTACTATAAAGAAATATTTACCTGCACAAAATAGGTTAGAAGTTTGAGTTGTCATACATGCGTAATTTGGATTGAAACTAAACTTTCGCAAACATCAAACCATACTTAACATCCAAAATGGTGGCAAAGGGATCGTTTTAGAAAGCGAATTTTTATCTTTGATAAAAATTGAATTTTATGCATTTTTTACCATCTCTACCGACGTAAATAGTTGTTTCTTGAAGTAATTAAGTAAAAACGAAATATAATTTCCGTGATCCTATTAAAATGGCGGCGTTTAGGTAAATATTTATCGAAAATACTATCACCGTCGCGCCGATATTGGTTGATTTATGGTGGGGCCGTAAATACTCCATTTAATTTCGGGCAAATAATTCGATTTATAATAATTAATAATATCGAATATTATATAATTGACATCACTAGCTGCGGTGTCGAGCAACATGATTGGTTTATTTATGCAAGCAGCCAAGCAACTGTCTGCGCATGTCTGCGTCAAAAAATATTCTCTTCTGTCAAAAATCAAAAGTGTCCTATTCCTAACCTCTCTCCCGTAATCTAAAATACTCGTTCTCAAATTCTGGGAGATAATATAACATTCGTAACCAAAAAATGTTTCTTACAAACCTTCTGTTGAAGAAGGTGAAGGCCAAGTAGGTTTATTTTTACAAGTATTTACAATTGTTACTTTTTGTATATTATTATGAATTTTAATTACTGGAGGATGATAAGATTACCCAACTACGTAAATATTCATAAAATAATGGGCAAATAATAATATTCATCTTCTTTTTATTTGCACCACATGGATGAATAGAACGTACCGCTTATCAGCTCTGCTGTAACTTCTCCCTATTCTTTCTATAATGGAGCTTTCGGCGGCATGCGGCATTTGTAAGCAGTCTAGCAATTGTACTTTTCTGATGAGAACCAAGATTCAAACTGCTATTTTCTACCTAGTAAAAACTTATCTTCGTGACGTCTGAATTTCATGTAAAGTATGTACTGTTTTTGCAGGAGTATTATGGTTTTGATGGAGAGTGCCGTCAGTGGACACAAGTACAATGCGACTCGGCTGCGTTTAGGAGAGAAACTTGAAGCGATGCATTTCGATCCATACAGTAAGTTCTGCTCTTCCTAAAACAAGATGCTATAATTTTGTTCATTTTTTCAATGTAAAAGAGGTCTTAATATCTACCAAAAACTACTCATGGGCAAGTAATTAAATAAATATAATTTTTTTACCAGTCTTATGATTTTTCTTGAACGACTATGCCTTCTTTGAATTTGTGAGCTAATAATGGGGTTATTCTCTTCTACCCTTTCAGTCGACGTATTATTTACACATGTTATATTATTTGAAGCCTGTGGTGAGTGTCTCGCGTCTTTTCTTTATATTAACGGGCATGTATAATGTTATTAGAAATGTTAAAAGTACTATAATAATTATTGTCTGTGGTATAGAAGGAAGTCTTTATAGTTGTCACCAACGACTTTATATACTGGTGTGGTAGACTTTCCAAGTGGGAAGCCAAAAGCAAGGCAATTGCACTGTACTCGATTTCTAGTACTTTAGTACTAAACTTTCCACGCGTCGAGTAGGGTCGTGTCTTACCAGTAGGTAAGTTGCATTTAAGCGCCAAGATGCCCTCCAGTGTGATGAGAAAATGTTTCCATTACACGGCAGAGTGGTAAAAGCGAAGGAATATAATTTCATTTGTCGAAATTCGAACATAAGTAATTTAAATTTAATGTATTTTTTATGCATAATTTAAAAAAATATTAGCATTCTGCACTCCTTCTCTATATAGACTATAAGTCTGCGAAATTTCATACTCCTCTGTCCGCGCAATTTTCGTAAAAAGGGGTACAAAGTTTTTGCTTCACGTATTAATATATAGAAGAGTAAAAAGGGGTACAAAGTTTTTGCTTCACGTAAATATATAGAAGATTATCGATTATTATAAATAATACAATTGCTTTCCGCCTGAAGATGTTATGTATCATTAGAGAATTCAAGGCCTACTAAAGTACAGGTTTGGATGTGCAACAGCCAAATTACAAAGTCAGTGCCATCGCTAAGTAAAATTTACTGTTTATAATAGTCTAATGACTCTTTATTTATATGTTTGCGGTAAAACAACATACAAATCAGCAGTAACAACAAAAACAATAACAATCAACGCCATTTGCAAACTATCGTTGAAGCTTGAAAACTTGACACCTCAAAATTCGACTGGTGCCCAGGCCTCCTACTTTAGTCGGCCTCGAAACAGTATTCGACGGAACTTTTGAAATTTGAGTATGAAAATGCTGCCCGCATTCTAATTTTTATTTCATCCATATGCACATATTCTTTAAACGTCGATCTTTATCATACATGAATAAATTTTGAATTAAGAAATTATTGAAAATCGCTGAAAACATAAGAGTGTTGCTTAATTGCCACATTATATCTTGAGTTTGTGAGACAATGGCGAGTCTATTTATATAATGTCACTGGTTGTCACACTTAAAAAGTGTTTCTCTATCTATTGTATCCTTGACTTGATATCGATTTACAATAAAGTGATAAAATTAGCAAAATCTGAATAGGCGGTGAAAGTTGATCCCCTATAGTTGACTCCTGAAATTATAATTATTATAAAATTTAGATTTTTTGTGTATCATTTATCAATTTCAAACCTAAAATTGACAAAAATACCTTTAATAAATTGGTATGGATATCAAAAGAATTTATTTACAGTGTCAATTTTTTGTACTTGTACGCTGGTGTAAACAGTATCAGACAAGTAGTTTGATCCTTGATGCATTTGAATGAAAATATGTTTTATACTTGTTGCTATATGCTGGGTTTTTTAAATGCATTTGACAGAGTGTGCGATTTGTATGGTAAAACTAATGCACATTTTATGCTTGTGAACCTCATTTCAGAAGATTTATTACTTTTTTAATTATTTTTAAATTTCAACATTTTTTATCCTTCAAGAATGTCGAAGAAGAAAAATTGTATCAAGTCTAGGCCTCTATCTCTTCTATGTATGGTGATGGTTGAATTTATGACAGCTCAAGTTAAATCAGTTGACCGAAACCAATCATATCAAAAAGACACATTTTGGTCTCTATGTACTGTGTGATGGTTGAACTTATGACAGCTCGAGTTAAATCAGTTGACCGAAACCAATTATATCAAAAAGACACATCTTGGTCTCTATGTACTGTGTGATGGTTGAACTTATGACAGCTCGAGTTAAATCAGTTGACCGAAACCAATTATATCAAAAAGACACATCATGGTCTCTATGTACTGTGTGATGGTTGAACTTATGACAGCTCGAGTTAAATCAGTTGACCAAAACCAATTATATCAAAAAGACACATCTTGGTCTCTATGTACTGTGTGATGGTTGAACTTATGACAGCTCGAGTTAAATTAGTTGTCCAGAAACCAATTACATCAAAAAGATACATCTTGGTCTCTATCTCCTATATATGGTGATGGTTAAATTTATGACAGCTTGAGTTAAATTAGTTGTCCAGAAACCAATTACATCAAAAAGATATATCTTGGTCTATATCTCCTGTATACGGTGATGGTTGAACTTATGACAGCTCGAGTTAAATTAGTTGTCCAGAAACCAATTACATCAAAAAGATACATCTTGGTCTCCATCTCCATATATGGTGATGGTTGAATTTATGACAGCTTGAGTTAAATTAGTTGTCCAGAAACCAATTACATCAAAAAGATACATCTTGATCTCTATGTACGATGATGGTTGAATTTATGACAGCTCGAGTTAAATTAGTTGTCCAGAAACCAATTATATCAAAAAGATATATCTTGGTCTCTATCTCCTGTATACGGTGATGGTTGAACTTATGACAGCTCGAGTTAAATTAGTTGTCCAGAAACCAATTACATCAAAAAGATAAATCTTGATCTCTATGTACGATGATGGTTGAATTTATGACAGCTCGAGTTAAATTAGTTGTCCAGAAACCAATTATATCAAAAAGATATATCTTGGTCTATATCTCCTGTATACGGTGATGGTTGAACTTATGACAGCTCGAGTTAAATTAGTTGTCCAGAAACCAATTACATCAAAAAGATACATCTTGGTCTCTATCTCCATATATGGTGATGGTTGAATTTATGACAGCTTGAGTTAAATTAGTTGTCCAGAAACCAATTACATACATCTTGGACTCTATCTCTATATGGTGATGGTTGAACTTATAACAGCTCAAGTTAAATTAGTTGTCCAGGAACCAATTGTACCAAGTCTAGGTCCTCTAACTCTATATACGTGTTTTTTGACTTACGATAGCTCGTGTAACAACCGTTATCCAGGAACCAATTAAGTTGTAAAAGCAAAGGCTTATTGTAATTTTGTCTGTTTATTGTATTTATGTCTGTTTTACATTGCAGTTCGAATGCAGGCTTACTACAAAGAAAAAAAGAAGATCAAAAGTATCCGCTAAATACGCTTTCCTCTAAAACCTGTGAATATATTATAATTAAATATTAATTAGCCAAATAAAACTAGAATTGTATCATTTTTATTGTTTTATTTAAGAGGATGAATAATAAATATTGTTTTTAGCAATAGATTCTGTAAGAAACATATTCTTATTATATAATGAGAAATAAGGTATAAGGTACAAAGGGAGGTACTATGGGTGTCCGATAAAATAAATACATTCCAAATCTGATAATGTAATTTATAAAATATCTAAGTTATCTTAATTTAATGTTATTGTTCTTAACGTCTCAGAATTCTATGAGTTATTTATTTAATATCCATTTAATTTACTTTTATGGAGTTAGTCAAATACACTCCGAAATATTGTTAAATTTAACAAAAAATATGGTGCATTTATATGGGTTGTTCATATTGATGAAAAGGGACATATTATGTAAATAATAGAAAGTATTATTCATTTAATAATACATCACTGGTACAAAAGACAATCGAAAGTTTGGACACATTTTTGGCACAGGTTATTTTGAAATAAAAATATATCAAAGTGATGGAAATCGTCTCAGTTATTTTGATATTATATTTTAAATAGGCCATCAATATATATTTTTCTTTAGTGACAAGTTATACTTCCAAAGTTGACTCAAAACGTCCCACATGTTTTAAAACACAATAACAATAGTTCATTGTAATTAAGGGAACAGATTCAACATGCAAACCCGTTAACCATAGATAATAGAAACAATAGGAGATATGGCATGGAAGTGTGCTGATCGTCGCCTAGCTGCGCGAACTATCAATGAAAATTAAGCATTGGTTAGGTAGAAACAAAGGTGAGGCACTGCTGTTATTTGCAGTGTTATGGATGAATGAGTTTGGCGACGCATGTTGTGTTCGCCGTTTCATTCAAATAACGGTTCACACCCATCTCCTTTCTTTCTATTATCTAAGCCAAATAACCCTTTGGATGCGTTAAACAAAACAAAAAAAAAATCTTTTCAACCCAATACTATAAAAAGTTCACACAGTTAGCTTGGGAATGCCTCAACATGACCAGACAATTCACGCATTGAACAATAACTTTTTTTTTTAAAGACTTTAGTAGAATTACATATCCAAGGGGTTAATTGCAGTAATTAGAGTTTAATTAACATATACATGTATTTAATTACCTGAACATAAATTCAAGCCAAAGTTAGAATACTAGAGATGAACAGGTATGTTTGTTTGTTTGTTTGTTTCCCCCGTCCGAGTATGTGTTGTTGAAACAATAGATGATTGGACTAGGTTGTTTCAGTTTACAAAGCCTCACTTGGTCTGAGGCGCGCTTATCCGTCTAATTATATAATTGAACATGATTACATTGTTACTCTACTCTTCTGAAGGTATTCGATGGCAATATAGATAATGTTTTTCTTAACCGACTAATTCTAATTCTCTAAATCTTGTATTTAATCTCACTTTTCATGATAGTATATCAATCATTTTGTTTATAATATTTCTTAAAGATAGTTTTTGACTAATTTTATAGTTTTACTTAGTACACATCTATCTCACTTCATTGAATTCAATTCTTTTCATTTAAAGGCTTCATAGAACATTTGCAATGTTCACAACAAATGGACTTGCGTGGCGTGGGACGCAGACTGACCCCCACCTCTCAGCCAGGCCATTTTGTGACAATCTTTACAGGAATAAGCAAAATTCCTCACTAATAATTGTAACGAAAATATCCCGAGATATCACCACAGAAGACTATTATAATGAGACTCTAAAACTGTGTTTTCTAGTACCAATTATTAGTGATATAAAAATTATTAAATTAATACATAGAAAAATTGCCAATTTACTAAAGAAAAGGGTGAATGAAAAAATGACTACTATAGGTTATATTAAACTAAACCAGGCATGGGCAACCTTTTTTCATTCGAGGGCCAGCCATGAAATAGCCGCAAGTCTAAATAATACAAAACATAATTTATATAGTGTTAATTAGAAGAAATAAAACACAATAAAAAATGTATGCACAATATCTTATAAATTTAAAAAGTAAAGTTCTCAAACTTTACGACGAAATTAAGGAAATATTTTACGGGTCAGTTTTGGCCCGTGTACAATGGGTCGCCCATGACTGAAGTAATTATTCAACAAGTACAATAATTAGGCTACGGTGAAGCTAATTATTAAAAAGTAGAAAAAACGTATTTTACATTCTCTGCAAACTATTTAAAAATCACTTCAGTTTTATAATTGAACTATAATTTCAACTAAAGAATCGTGCAATCATGAAAAGTATTTATTGTGGTCAGCAAAAGTATTTATTGTGATCAGCAAAAGTATTTATTGTTGTCAGCAAAAGTAACAATAAAATTTATCTATCCAATTCTTTGAGTAATAAAAATTCTATGAGCATCAATCGTTTCCTGACAGAAGTTTGAAGCAATGATGATTTCATGATGATCACCTTACTTACGTATGTATATCATTAACATTACTTCCACAAATTAATTAATTCACATCTTTCGTCACAAAACTAAATAAAGAAGGTAACACTATACTTTGAAATCGATAGTTAATATTTTTATTTATCTATACTAAACTTATAAAAAACTAAAAATAACAAAATATAAATACTGGTTTGTCGTGTCGGTGGTAAGACAAAAGTAGCTAACTAGATATAAACCCTAATATTTATAGTAGACTCATTTTTACTAGGAATAATTTATTTTCATCTAATACCGTACAAGAAAAACAACCAGCCAGAGCCAGTTAGACTATGGCAGTCTGAATTTGACTGTTGGGAATGGGGAGGGGAAGTACAAGAGAAAGGTTGGGATTTTTTGAAAAGAAGTAAGTCAGTAGCCGCTGTGAAATTGAAACTCGATCTCTCCGACTTTTAGTCAACGTACACTTCCGAATGTACCCATCAGGTTGTTAACCCTCTTAGACTCAGCAAAATTTCATGTATTGTACAAAGATAATAAACATACTAAATCAAAAAGAATTCATAAAAGAAACCTTAGATTATTCGACAAATCCATTTGTGGAACATTATTTTCAAACACATGCTTTTTTTTAAAAGAGTTAAACTGTTTTCTAAAGAGTTAAACATCTCAATTGATAAACAAGATAAAATTTATTAATTTTTAATAATTTTTACCTGTAGATTTTTAATCCAATTAAAATCATTATGTATTGTAAAATCACATTTATAACATACATAGTATATATAATTTTTTCAAGTCCTGAAAAGAAAAATTAAATGTCTTATAATTAGTGGTAAATAAATCATATTTTAATAAAGGATTAGTACAAGCCATCTTATTTTTGAATTAAAGTCGTTGTAAATTCATTAAAATGGCAAAATTTTCCAATGGCCATATTTTTCCAACAGTCATAGTTTTCAATAACATGCAGTCAAATTTTGGTGTAATATTTTTCTAGAACAAAACCCCTACATAAACATTTCAAATAAGTAAATAAATACTTTGATTATACCCGGTGAAAATAATATTAAATGAGCTTAATTAAATGAAATTTTTTATTATGGACATCCTAGAAATTATCCAAAATAAATTTATTACGTATTTAAAAAATAAATAAATTTACTGAAAATAAAGCTTGGCACACTATTTAGAGAAAACTTATTTATTATTTGTTTGATGGTAAACATAAAATTTTATTTTATTATTACAATAAATTTGGCTTTCAATGAGTTTTTAAACAAAATAATATTAAATTTAATTTCGGCAAGAGCTGGCTATGTTGGAGGTGCCTTTCTAAATCTAACCACTTAAAAATAAATTAAATACTTTTGTTTGTTGTAATTTTTAAAGATTTGAATAAAATAAATGATTGGTCCACAATAATTCAATAATAAACCTAATAGTAAGTGGTATTATTAATTTAGGGTTTTCAACAATTTTAAGATAAATAACAAATTAAACACTGTTTCACATATCGTTTCTATGGCACAGATTCTTATTAAATGCTTTTTTAAATCAATAACGGACAAAGAATAATTTTTGATTTTAAATGTAAAATATAATAAAAAAATATTGGTGTTGACTTCGATTGACATTGCGTACAAAGTAATAATCAATTTTGCACGATAGAGAAAGAAACACTAATGTCTGTTATTTCATTATATTATAAGCTTGGTTTTTAACAATGCCAATCACCAGGTTACTGTTCTCCGGGTTACAGTTATTTGTGGTTCCCTCCTGACTCCCAAAAATAGTACAATTCTACTAACACTGGCCCCCTCAATGAGTTTCTATCTATATGGCGATTTGAATTTCTTAGTTATGATGAAACACACTTTTGAATTGGAAATTTAAGGCCCGATTTGCCAGTTTTTTGGATAACGAAACAAGCGTACATCACAATAAGTAGTTTCGCGGCTCTTTGGGGATTGAACGATTATCAGAAGGATAGTATGTTCTAGGACAATGAAGGAGAGCAGAGAAGCAGTCAGTTCCATCTTTACCCTAACGGCACTTTGGGCACGAGACGGGGGCCCCCGTAACTCGTATTTTGTTGTTTTCCTGTATGTTTTTGGCTTTCAAAAGGGTCCCCAAATTTAGTGCCCTGCTGTACGCTGACTTGCCAAGGACCCAGGGCTGTATTCTGCAGAAATTTTTCTTTTTTAAATTCTCTAGCCCCAGCGGAAGCCTGATGACTGCCCTCGATGTAGTTGATGTGGAAGCGAATGTGCAAAATACGATTTCGGAAATGAACCAGCCCCACAAAAAGCTTATACGTACGAAGATACTAGAACAGTGACATCACATGCAACCACTCGCTGGGACTAGTATAGCAAACAGGCAAAAGGCGCATGGTTCAGTGATACCAGCGGTTGGAAAATAATTGTATTTGACTTGACAGTAGGAACTGCCACACAGGAGACGAAAATCCGGGCGTAAGTCATGACATCTCAAAAGTAACATAGTGCATTTTTAAATATAATATATGGTAGGTAAATGTTTAACACAAAATCATGACTTAATAATTTTTCAATTAACATAATACATTCTCAGTAGTAATAAAATTAACTAACAAAAAAAAACACCAAAAATACTATGTATTACCCATTTGAATTTTAGGACTAAATAAAAATGCAATCATTACATGAATTAATTACATAAAAATAAAATACAATGGCTGTTAACTAAAACCAATCAATGTTTAGGAGACTATGAAATAAACACAACATACATAAAAATATTCAACATGAAATAAATTATTTTAGAAACATAATAAAATAGGAAACACCTATAAAATAGGAAAAGAAAAAATAATTATGAAGTTTTCTAAGCATAAAATTCGGTTTTAGAGCTCATGTCGTAATCAGCTTCTTCAATTTTATACATTTCGATGAGCTGGAAATAAAATAAACATTTAATTAGTTGTTTTAATCAAACAATATTAATAGCCTAGCGACTAAGAATACAACTCTGACACTGCGTCTTACGCGAAACCGTTTTCGTATTGGGGAGTTTGTGTACAAATCTACTTTTGTAATAGGACCGAATTCAAGCAATGCCAAAAGATGGCGCCACTTATGTTAACAGCTAGCGTGACGAGCATCGCCTGGCAGGTGTAAGTACTATTAGATTTGTATTTACCACATACAGATATCAAACAAACAGTCAAAAAAATAAATATATACAAAAAAAATATTATTAACGCCCTTCATCTTGCCCAAGGTAGCCCGCACATCGGGTAAAAAAAAATAATCCATCAGGTGACATTACTACAGTTTGCAAGACAAAGGGGTTAATTTCTCCCTGTAACTTGCCAAAAACCAATAAATATTATTATTTCGTGAATCTCTCCGGATACGGAGAGATTCATGCAACATAATTCCTTTTGGATTTATAAAATGGTCACACACACTCAAACTGGGTGAAACCGAACCAAAAGCGGCCCGCAGGGCCCAAGAGCAAAAACCTGCAGAGCAGGTTTTTAACTACGAGTTTTACTTGAATACTGCACAGGAATAATAAACATTTAATTAGTTATTTTAACTTTACGTGAATACCGCACAACAGGAGCCAGTGGGACTATGGCAATTAGAGTATGTTCTGAGGCTGAAGGGAGTGGAGAAGGGAAGGAGATGGAGAGGAAGTTTGGGAAGTCCTGGCTATTCAGATCTGGTCACTAAAGCCATTTCAAACAACTTTTTGATTAAGCGGTGAAACACATGATGAAATTGAGATAATAAACCACTGTGTATATATCATATATACATTATTTTCTTCATAATACGTAAAATATCACATTAAAAAATAATATTAAAATGTGCGCATGTTGGGTTTTGAACCTTTTTTGAAACTACCACGGAAGTATTTTGTTGTTGTTATTTTTACAATTCAATTAACGAGTATGTATGTATTTAGGTAATTATACTCACATTGTCAACTTCCTTGGACAGTTCTTCCAGCTGTTTGTCATGGACTACCTTGAGCTTCTCCTTTTCTCGCCCCTGTTTGATGTTTGCAGTCTGTCAAGTGAAATTAAAATCAAATAAAAATTTGGATTTAAGGGTAAACACAAAATTATTCATAAACTCCTCATTCACAGATGGCGCCAATTTAATTGTTTAGGAAAAACACCCTTTGAAAGGTATTTGTGTAAGTACAATTGAAAGGCACATAATTCCACAAGAGAAAATGCCAAGGTACACTTTGTGGATTTTACTTAGAATCAATGTGTTTTAATCAGAAACCTGTATACCTGTATGCACTTGAAGAATTTTTAATTTTAAATAGACGATATAGCCGTCATAAACAAAAATTATATATATATAATGGCTGGAAATTTTCAATGGTGAGATAAATCAATGGTCAGAATACAAGAAGCAGAATAAATGATGTAGGAAACCTTTCATGTTTATTAATCTATCAATAAATATAAAAATATGCTTGCTAGGGGATATATATATATATATATGTATATGAGTTGTCTATGTATTGCTAGATTAAGCGTAGGAAATGTTTGAAACTTTCAAAATACCTACTTCAAACCCCCGCGAAGGTTTCTGGATTGTTACAACCACATGACAATACATCTGAAAAGTTTTTTAACAGGTCGCGTGCCGTTGGCGCGCCGGTGCGCGCCCTATAGCCGAATAAAAAATTTTAAAAAAAACTTTTTGATATGCGATTTTAAACCTTATGTATAAAGAAAATGTATGAAGAACAAGGTCAGAATCGCTTGGGGCATTCTTGTTCTTGACGTAACAGATATAAGGAACACTTCTAGCCACTCAAATAATTGTCTTTGGAAATTTCAATGACTTTGGAAATGGCCATTTCTACCGCGATTCGAACTGTCAAACTTTGAGCGTCGCGTGTCATAAAAAGATCGATAAACCTATCAATTTTGTTGAATAAACGCAAGTAAAAGTTTGTAGGTGTAGTTCGTTGTTCAAGGAACGTATTTCGGTAAATATTATATACCATAGCATAAAATTAACTGACAAAATTTACGTCAAAAGTCAAAACATCGCGAAATTTTCGAGTTTCATCCGTAAAACCCCGAGGCATTCAACCGGTTAATCGTTACAAAAACTCTTGCGAAACTGTCAAGAATTTCAAATATTGAGAATGACATTTTGCAAAACAATGATTGTTAAATCAAAATTCAATTTTCGAAACTTTTAAAAATTTTTTTTATTTTTTTTTTTAAATTTATTTTTTTATTTTATAAATCAACAATCCAGTCCCGCTAAGCCAATTGCAATTGGCTTGACAGCAGGTGCTTATAATTACTTACAAATATATTTAAAGTTATAATTTACATCTTTTATCTACAGTTTAAACATTTTTTCATAAATTTTATCAAAATAAATATTCTTTTTCCAATAACCAATTTTTCACCATATATTTAACCTTATTCATAGAATTATGTTGCTTTATATTGTCAGGTAATAAATTAAATATCTTCGGTATGTTGTATTCAAACGTTCTCTGTCCGTACTTATTATTAAATTTCGAAATTAAAGAATTTATTTGAAGTACTCGCCTAATGCTTTGAATCGAATAAAGAATTATAGATATTTTAAAAAGGTACCTACGTTGGGTACTAAATTTGATTGATTGTTCTTATAAAATACAAAAATGAATATTTGTAAAATATGAAAAATGAAAATTTGAATAAAAAAATTGTAATAGATGGCACGCGAGCTGTTTGAAAACTGAATGTACTGGGACTGAATATACGGAACATGAGAAGGAGGAGTGGGAGAGGGAAGAAGGAAGGTGAGGAAGGTGGAAGGGGAATGTGGGAGGGGAAAGGGATGCGGGAAGGGATGCGGGAAGGGAACGGAGACACACGGGAAAGGACATGCAGGGAGAAACAATTTATTTCTTTGAATATGGCATTGCAACGCATGCCGGTCTATTATAGCTAGTCTTTTATAATAAAAGTATATCAGAATGTGACCATTTAAAATTTCCAACTACCTTTTTGCTTATGATGGCAGAATACAAGTTATAAAAAAAAAATTTAATTATTAGAAATAATGCAATAAGTGTGTATATATTAACCTTTCTTTCATCCATAAACTTCTTGGTGATGTTTTGCTTCTTCTCCCTCAACCTGCGATCTTTCTCTCCCTTTGTCTTCAGGGTCTTATCGTTGGCCACCTCCTTGCTGGTCTCCACAGATATCTTGGCCTGGCGAGCATTCATCTCCTTGATTTCCCTGGAAGCAGGAATGACAGAAAAAGATCATGGTTTATTCTTAATCCATTCCATCCCAGCTTAAAATTTACACAAGATCAACTAAAAGCAAAATGTAATTTAAATCCATTTTCTTTTCATATACCTGTAAACACTTAGGTAAACAAAAATTAATTAGAAAAACTAGCAAAGCAAATTAGCTAGCAAAAAGGTTTGTTATGAAATTCAAGTATAGATCATCCACAATTACAATGTGTGGTACAATTTAAAGCACTCTGATGTGTGTTAATTGTAAGAATTACTTTTATCAGTTAGTAACACTTTTATCAGAAGAAAAATCATTGTCCATTTGTCCATTTTCAGCAAGAATATTCAGAATTTTTTGATGAGCAGATTGAAGGAAAACAACAATTTTTTTTAATGTGAATACTGTACAATTGTCCCGACTGCTTCTGTCTGGAGCCAGTGAGACTATATCATCCCCGGTTCCATGCCAACTCAGAATCAAGTCAACTCAACACCTCTTTGAAAAGTCATTAGAAGTTATGAAAAAATTCATTTTAAAATAGCCCATAAGCCTAACCTAACGTAACTTATTTAACCAATTTTTATATATATTTTTTCATCACTTTTAATGACTTTTCAAAGGAGGTTTTGAGTTGGTTTCATTCTGAGTTGTCCGGTCACCGTCATCCCCCAATTGGGATAAGTTGTGAGGCTGAAGATAGTGGGAAGGGGAAGGAAATGGGAAAGAGGAAGGTGGGGAAGAGCCTGGCTATTCAGATCTGGTCACCAACACAGCTAAAGCCACTTCAAGCAACATTTCAATTCTGAATGGTGGTCTTACAACAGGGCGATACTGAGAGTATTTTCCACTCTGAAACATGCCGCAAATATATTTAAATGAATACATTGTGAAATAACACAGATTAATCAAATAATAATTTATTTCGGATTGCTAATCGAGAGCCTTACCCCTCGAACATGAAGGCTGTCAAAAAACTATGTATTGTAAAAAATTTATGAGTTTGTATCTATTTAATAGCGATGATATCCAACACAAAATAAAGAAGAACTCAAAAACGCCATGTAGGCATGTTTCATGATCCAAAAGTCTGATCATTCTTAGCTTATATTTCAAATACAGAAATTTGATTAATCCATGAAATTTTCATTTCAATCAAATAGAATGATGTCAGACAGAGAGGCGTAAATGGCTAGAACCAAAAGGTACTAAGTCATTGGCTACCATTCAAATCTTCTTGAAAGGCATTTCTAGTATGTATGTATCTATTCAATGGTATCCAACTTCTAGTGGTACAAGGATGAGAGTTCTTACCGCTCCTGCTTGGCTTCCAGTTTCTTCATCTGCTCCAGTTGAGCTGCCTCCATGAGCCGTGCTAACAGTTCCCTCTGCTCCTGCAGGCGCTGGCGGGCCCCCGCCCAGTGCTCCCGCCGCTGTCTCTCGGCCAGCTCGCTCCACTGGGCCGTCTGCTCCGTTACCAGCTTTCGCACTGCCGGGTCAGAGGTCAACTCGGCTTTGCTGGAAGAACAGAACAATACTGTTTTTATAGTTATTTGTGTGAGAGTATAAGAAACCAACCTTTAAAATGATCTCTGTAAACCAGCTCAAAATGAACGTAAGAATTTATTTAGTGGATGCAAACCAATTGCCTGTGGATGCACGCAAAGTTGAGTTATCTTTCGGGCGGCCAATACAGGTTGGTTGCATCTGAACCATTGACGGAGTTACTACGCTCTCTCTATTTTCCCTATTTTACAATCGGAAGGTTTTCAAAATGGATATTGAAGCATCGGGTATGTACTTTAATCTGCAATTATTATTAACGTAACAGTTTTATGTAATCAACATACAATATGTGTTATAAAATATTTTTGTTAAAAAAATACATTAAAATGTTTACTTTAGATAGAGTTATAGAAAAAGTTCAATAGAGTGCCACAACCCTTTTTTACTAATTTGAAAAAATATCTTATAGCCAGGGCCGGGCAAAATACACGCGTTGCTGTAATTAAAATACAAAATACTTTTTCGCATGTATTTAAAATACGAAATACAAAATACTTTCAAGTCGTGTATTTGAAATACAAAATATAAAATACAGTATTTTAACGGGTTTTTTATTTCAAATACAAAATACAAATTACAAAATACATTTGGTTTTGGTATAACTTTTGGTTGCAATAAATTGTAGTAAGTGCCCTTATCTAAGGGTGCGTTTCCATAGAAGCAAAACTGAGCAGAGTGAAACAGAGACGTGCAAAAATTGACCAATCATATTGCTCAGAAGACACATCTCATCTCCACTTCACTTGTATATTTTTGTGGTTTTGACGGAATTTGATCATCCATGATCAATTATCAATAAACTCACGTCTTCGTGAATAAATACCACAAAACGATGAAAACTACAATTGACAAGATACTTGCTTTGACGTACAGTGTTGCCAACTCTAAATATTAACATATATTGCCCTGGATTCTAGCGTTTTTAGTCTATGTATTATCTTTGTCAATTCATTTTTCATTATCATTATTAATATAGCTAAATGTATTTGAAAATATATTTTGAAGCCATAAGTATTTGAAATACAAAATACCTCAGCATCAGGTAATTGAAATACCAATTACAAAATACATTTTTAGGAAGTAATTGAAATACAAATACAAAATACGTATTTCAATTACAAGTAATTCAAATACTGCCCAGCCCTGCTTATAGCTAACATAAAAACGTTAAATATATGTCCCCCTTTTCCCCCCTTTATTCAATCGAGTGCGTTCTTTTCAGGTAGTCTTGGCGACCTCACTCTGAAGGAAATGAAGAAGATTAAAAAAAAGCTACTTATAATTTAAAAAATTGAACAGTTTTACAGGTTATAGTCATGTTACAGTTTAATCATTATTATGTTATATTTACCTATCTCACTAATTCAAAATATAGAAATAATTTATTTTAAAATAATTTATTTTTTAAATTAGAATACCACAAGCACCTGACCCTGACTACCCCTAATTAGATACTTTTTGAAATTTTCCTAAGCATTTCTGATCAGCATATTAAATAAAAATATTTATGGCGGCGTACATTGTAAATTCAGCCTTGTGTGGGGCGCGGCAATCGTCCAAAGAAAAACTGAAATTTTACAGCGTAAGCACATCCTGCAGCCTTGGCAACTAGACTATCTCGAAGAACCGAGTCAAAACTTAAGGCAGTTGTTTTACTGTGTCTCGGAAGAGACACTTTTACTTTTTAATTTTACTTTAATTTTTTTTTAAAGAAAGACAAACATTCCCGGGTTACGAATAACCCAACAATGTTTGAAAATCTCCTACTGCCACCACAGAAAGCCGAAAATGGACACAATAGTCACTTACGATAATTTTAGAGATCCTTACAATGTTTTGCCTAAACTAAATTTTAAACCACTTTAATATACGATAAAGTGTGTAGGGGCACATAATCCATTTCAGGCTTGATAATTTGGTATTCTTAAATACTGAGGCGGTGCGTCTAACCGTTTAGGATGTTTATGATAAAAAACTATTTGTGGATAACTGTCAGTTACAATCTTAACAGATCGGCCACAAAGATTATCAGGATTACCTGGCATCTTAGATAAATAAAGATATAATGTAGAGCAGTAAAGTTCTTACTTTTTCCCCTTGATCAGTTTCTCGATAGCAGCACACTGAGCCTTCTGGATGGCCATCTTCTCCTTGGCCTGGCGCTTCCTCAGCAGATCCAGCTCCTTCTGCTGCTTGCGCCCCGTCTTCTGGAAGCCCTTCTCTGCCCGCAGCGACTCCACTGTGATGGGCTCAAACACCAGGGGCGGCTCTGCAAACCATTTACCATTTACAATGTGGAACGTGTAGTGGACATGAAGAACAGAGATTTCATTCAATTTTACGTCAATGATAGAAGTCTGGGATGCTCGAGGAAGATAGGGAAGAATTTAAGGCTAATCAAGATAAAGAAAGGAACGCTTAGATAGTTTGGACAAGCGCGGATGAACAGAAAAAGGAGTGTCAAGAAAACATATTATATGGAGTGAAAATGAATGATAAAAGAAGTTGGAAACCGAGGAACAATTAAGTAAATCAAATATTTGAGTTGGGTAATGTCAGAATAACAGAAGAATGAATGTTAAGGAAGCAAAGAGTGTGTGTTAATTAATGTTCTCTCTGCCTGAGAGAAACGGCTGTTGGTTGGCTAGTTAGGTAGGATAAAAAAATAGAAGTGGATAACGATACGAGGAAATAAGCATCAAATACCTCAAAGAAAGAAAACAGGTGAAAAAAGTTGGAAGGTATCAGAACCATTTGAAAACTACCTGAGTGTTCATCAAGGATCGGGTATTGGGTCCCATTTTATTTATGATTTATGTAACCTCAATAAATAATATGGCCAGATGATAGGAATAGAACCGGTTACGGCTAACCTTCCACTTTCTCCACCTCCTTGGTCTTCTTCTGGTCTCCCGTTGCAGCGGCTTCTTCTATCCCCAGGGAGTTCATGTTGTCAGAGCGCTCCTGGGCGGCCTTTCTGAAGGCTCTCGGATCAGACAAGGCTGCCATAAAATCTGGAACAAACATTCAATAGTGAGCATCTTGATATGTGTTATTCTTCCTTTAACCTATACACAGGGACATGCATTCACACGCACAATCATTAGGAACGTAGTAAAAAGGTCAAGTTTGATTTAGGACTAGGATCTATTTAATTTTTCGTCAAGCAAATTGCAAAAAAAAGTGAAATTTAATCATAAGGTTTGCTTGGTTTGTCAATTTGAATGTGATGATTTATTTGGGAGTGAAGTGGCACAATGTTGAGATTAACCTTCAAAGCCGTCGGGCACGTATATCTTCAGTTCGATGTTGCAGAACAGCATGGGCAGCGACATGGGGAAGTTGGCCTCAGTCCTTAGCGAGATGTGGCGATAACCACCCTGCAGTCCGTCCAGCGGCAGGATTCGCTGCCCAAGGAGTTTACCGCTCTCGTCGTATACACCGAAACGGAGCACAGCAAGGTCGGGAAGTACAACCTGAAAGATAATTATGTATATTAATAAATAAGTAAATTATAGTACAGTAAGAGGGAGGACCCAAAAGTAATCAGAATTTATTTATAAAAAATCAGGTATATATTTTTACTTCGGTACTTTGGTCACTTTTAAATAAATTAATCATCAATACACTTATCGAGATGTTTTTTTCAATATTTGAAACAGTGTTTGAACTCATCAATTCAGATGCTTTTTAGTGTTTCTCTCAATTTTTTTTTCACTTCTTAGAGATTCTTTTCTTACAGATCATTAAAACATTTTGAGGACTTTTTTTTATCCGCAGAAGCAAAAAAATGTCACACAAATTGTATATAAAATTGATGCAGGTAGTTTAACGCACGAGAGTTATAATCTTTAAGTATTCCACACATTTTTAACGATATTTCTCATATTTGATAATATCCCGTTGGTAAACATTATTGACAAAAACATTTATTGTCATCAACATTCTAAACACTCGCAATACATTTTTGACACAAAAATGAGTATAGAATAATATGAAATACCTTTCGGAATAAGAAAGGTTCTTCATTATAGACCGGGTTCAGTCCGTTAGCCGGCACCATTCTGGTCCTGAACTCCTTACGGATGGTGTCGGAGGGCAGTCCGTACATGTCCACTTCTACATACGTTCCCACCTTCTTGTCAGACAAGAACTGGCCTGCAATAACCTGGAATTAAATAAGGAAAAGAGTTAAAACACTAATCTGAGGACTAACTAAAGATGTAAATACCTCAAGGAAATGATGTGAAATTGTGTGAGATTAATAAATACCCCATAAGGCAGTATTGTTATGTATGTACATATAAGTATGCATTTCTTGAGCACATGCCTTACTGATCTTCAAACCTTTCAAATGGTCTAGCCTTATCTGGAAGTTCATCAACGCCATCTGGAGAATGGTTGTTGTTTTACTTAAAATTTCATGAAAGTCATCGTCATCTGGAAATTGGCTATTTCTATGCAAAAAGATCCAGTAACATCTTTTGAAAGTTGTTAACCATTCTACAAATTTTTTTTGAAAGTTCAGTTACACCAAACAAAAACTGGATGCCTCATTTTACTTGAACTTGGTTTCGGAAGCTAGTTCCCATCCTACACAATTTTCTGGAAGTTAAAAAGCTGGAAATTAGTTGGTGTTTCGAAACCGAACTAGTTATTATTTTACTTGAAATTGCCTGAAAGTTCAAGTTCGACACCATTTAGAAATTAATTTAATTGAACTTTTTTGGAATTTCAAGTTCGAAACCACCAGGAGACGGTTTTTATTTTCTCGAACTTGTTTGGAAACTGTAGACTGACCTGCACAGAGCACTGAGCGGCAATCACGCCGTCCACAGGTGCGTCGGCAAATGGGTCGAAGTTCCTGTCCGCTCGGCGCATGAAGTCGGGCTTGAGCAGGTAGCCGCAGTTACCGTTGTACTCAAACTTTCCCTGGTTCAATTGCATGGGTAGGTCGCTGGTCTGGAAGTTCAGCGACACCATCTGGCAGCCGGCGTTCCAGAACACCTAGGCAAACAATCAAATATGTATAACAACATAGCATTGATCGAACCCCTGCTACTCTTCATATATCCAACTCCTGTAGCACTTTAACATTGAACCCCTGCTATTCGTCTTTAGAAAGGTTGCAATTAAAGTGACTTGGTCACGTATTAAGAATGCCAGAAGATCCAATTCCACTGCAAATACTGAGTGCGACTCCAGAGAAAAGACCAGTTGGTCGCCCTTCGCCCCGCCAATTTGGGAGAAACAACTCCAGAGACTGTGAGGCTAGGCCTACTATTGATGAAATGATGCCACTGAAGTAGTGCAGGAACTTTTTCAGGGCGATGTACAAGGGAAAGAAGAGAGAAGAGAACAAAACATTAAAATAAATAGAGATCTAAAAATTTAATATGATTTTTTGGTGATATTTATCTTATTTTTGGTGAAATTCGGGTTATTTTTCAGCAAAAACCGGTGGTACTTTGCAACCAAACTGTCAAAACCGTAGACAAATAAATATTTAGAATTTATATTATATTAACTTCTTGTTTTAAAATACCAGAATTTAAAAATGGCAAAATTTACATTGGCGCAGTGATGAATTTTGTGAAAAAATAACTCATATTTTTTACTGAAAGGTAAAGGAACCCAACTGCGCGGAGCTATTGTGAATGGCTACTTCAATAATGGGAAATGTTGTTTAGCAGTACAAAATTGGGGAGGGGAAGAAAACAAAAGAATAGTGGAAAGTTATCGCAAATGTTAAAAAATCATGAAACAAAATAATTGAAGTAGTTCAGAATTCACAACACTGGTGTGTTCAATTATAAAGACACCTTACGTAGGTAACCAAGCGGTTCAGATAATAGGTTTACTAGTGTTTACTATTGTTGAATTGAAGGTTGCTTACCTGGGGCATGTAATTGGAGGAATCAGCTCTGGTTCCCTTGGGGTAGATTCTGGACATCTGTCGCTTGTTGTAGTTGACAAAGTCAATGGCCTGCTGCTTCAAGTAGTTCATGCCGGCAGTCTCCGCAAACGATGACATGTTGTGATGGATGTTCTTCTCTGCAATATTGAATTCAAAATAATTATTTAAGGGCGATTTTTTTCCTTCATCTACCTTCATTTTCTTCAATGTTATATAATTTGATGTAGAACCCAAATTTAAAATTCAGTGAGTTGTTTGAAACAGAATATCATAATGAAACTCACGGTCGGCCACGTCAAATCCCTGGAACTTGATTGGCTGCGCATAATTGACCATGGAGGACAGCCAGGGATGCACGTTGGTGGTGGAGCCGGTGTATGCCACGGGTGGAGGGGCATCATCCCCCGCATCCACCGATGCCGCCACTATCTCCTCGGGCTAGCAATACGTAGAAGAGAGTAATCAATTAATAAGTATGAAAGGAACATCAGGTATGAGGAATGTTATTGTTTGGAATCTACAAAGGTTGCGGTAGATACTTTTACGTTTTGTGTGGGGATAGCGTTAACCCATTGGCCATTACCTCAAAGTGCTCAAGACGGTGAAAGGCCACTTTGCATTTTTTACATTCAACAAAATTCACTGAAAGAAAATATTCTACAACTTATAAAATATCAGGAAAAAAAATTAATATACTATAGCCAATATTACAAAATAAAAGCATCATTATCTGTAGATCTATTGTCATTTAAAATTTCTTTCATAGATGTCACTGGTTCGTCTGTTTTTATTATTAGTCCGACCCAATCTAGACCGAAACAGTTTCAGGGTTCAGGGCCAATGGGTTAAAAACGTGTGGAAGATTGAAAGCATATATTTCTGATTCCAGCATAGTATGAAAAATGGATAATTTTAATATTGTCAGTCATAATATTTATTGATTTTAAAAATAATTTAAAACCACAAATTGCTAATTGTCTTAAACCGACCATGATGTCAATGCTACTGGCTGCCATGACAGCTGTCAGGGCCCCCTGCACAAACAAAAATGAACTAATTCTTTTGGCGGGAAATAAGAAATGGCACAATTTAAAAAATTATTCTACATTAAAATAAATTTAATATGCCACCATTTAAGGTGATTTAAAAAAAAAAAAATTCTGACAATAAAAATACCCCATTCAAGGTAACCAGTACTGTTGAATACATCAAATATTGATTACAATGAAACACAGTCAGATTAAAGTGTTTAGCTTGGTAGCAATCACTGGACTTTTGTAAAACAAAAAACATTATACAATAAAGTAAAAAATAGTTTGTGTAATTGCTAAATGAGTAATACCTTTTTATCAAGCACCACAGCGGAGGCGTCTTCCTTGACCTCGTCCTCAATGACGAACTGTCCCTGCTTGAACAGCTCCAGCTCCTGTTTCTCAACCTCGGGTTTCAGTCTTTTATTCTTTATCAGGATCTTCTTCTTCAGAAGGCAAGGCGGGGGCAACGGCACTCCGGGGTCCAACTTCAAATCACACGCAAATCCATTACACATCTACTAACTAGATAATAATTGTAGCTTTATCGACCTATTGCATACTAGACTATCAATGTACTGCATACTAGGCTCATGCCTATACAAATATGTATATAATAGTAAAATGGAATCGTTATCCACTGGAATGACCACGCGAAATAAATAAATTTGCCTCGATTGCTCGAGATTTCCAGAAGATCATTTTTTAAATTTTTTGCCGACATTAAAAAAAAATCATGCCTTCGAATTTTAACATAAACATAAAAATTAATTTTAATGCTATATAGCCAATAAATTAACCTGTATTTTACTGTTTATCTCATATTTGTAGGATTTATAAAATGAATATAAAAAAATCGTAAAGCTTATAACCGCACAAATCCTGCGTGTTTGTTACTTTGAAACTCCGTGAGAGGTCAACATAGAATATTTTCAATTTCGATTTATGTTGTCTGTGGTATACTTGATAATGAAAGGTGCATATCTATGAAAAAAGGACTTAATTTTAACCGTAAACAGCTAATCAGAAATTCTGCATGAAAAAAATATTTTAAAAATTTATTTTTAACACTGTTCTAAAATAGTCTACAAGGTTCGGATTTGCGACATCTATGGTCATAATAGGTAAAGCATTTCAATAGCTTCGTTTTAAAATAAATGGCTGGCCATGGAAATGTTTTAAATAATTACAATAAATGTTTTACGAATGGTAGGAAAATATGGTCCAATTTCGGACCGTTATCAATCGCAGAAAAATTAAAGTGGTCCATATTTCGACCATAATCTCCAGTGGTTAAAAGGAAAAAACTATTTTGTTTGCACAGGAAATCAAAAAAAAATTATAATTTTAAAAATATTAGTGACTCAACTAAAAATTGAAACAGAAAAATCAGAAAAAGATAGGGTTGCATCTAGGAAATTGAACCCAGGACCTTGGCTTTGCCGGGGTACTGCTAATATTCTCTTCGGTGATTAAATGTTACAATTTGAGGTTTCCTCATTAAGTTAAAATAAAATTTTAAAAAAAAATCACTTTTCTTCAATGTTCTGTTTTGTCTTGGAACTGGGTTTTTTGCTGCATCAGCAAACAGATTTTTTGTTTAGTTAAGATTAATCTATTGACAAAATGAAAACTTGTTTATATTCCTGCGTAAAACCGTTAGGGGAACCTGTTGTACCTAGGACAGTTTTAAAGATTTATATTTTTTATTTTAATTTGACGTACTGTACATAAACCGTATTTGCATATTTTGAAAGGTCAGTTATTTGGGTATCCACCACCAAAATATCAGAAATGTCTATTTCATACTTACACGTGTTTAAGACATTTAAAAAAAAAAGGTAAATAAGGCCAAGGTACAACACACCCTATGTACCTCGGCCAGTGCTACATTGAGAATTTGGGGGTAAAACATAGATATTTACGGAAGCTATTAACTTTTCTCTATTTGAATTGTTTTATTCGGTCCAGTGAGATATTTGAATCATGATATTCTTAACAAAATCAACACATTCATAGTTTTCCCACTTGACCATTAATAGTTTTCCCACCACTGGACCCATACATTAGTAACATGTTAGCCGCTGTTTTGAAATAACTCTTGAAAGGCCCAAAAACTGACTTGTCTAGTGGTTGCTGGCATGTGGATGTAGAGTAATAAGCATTACACCATAATTTTTTGCCATTTGTATTGTACTGTTTATATTGTACTGAAATATAGGCACCAAGATACAACTGATAGACAGTGACCGAGGTACAACACTACTTCATTGTTGTAGAAAACGGTGGATTTCAAATATTTTGAGGTTACATACCTCGTAAGTATATTATTGTTTACCACTTGTTATATTAAAGAATCCATCACATAAAAAAGTTAAGCGATTTTTATAAAACGTATAAAACTATCAGACAAGTATATTAAAAATATTTAGGTACTTTTTATGACAAAAAAATTTTCACTTCGATAACACCAAACACCAGCTTAATGGCGGTAAGCGACTAACTTCACTTTGGATAGTCAGCAGTGATGTACTGAATACTACATACAACAGAATTTAATAGCGCAGGAATATTCAAAATGAGCCAATTGGCCTAAGTACACATAGTGCCAAGGTTCAACAGGTTCCCCTACCTTGTATGTTTATATTTATAGAAAACATGTTTGTTGATAATTACAGGAAAATCAGGCAGAGGCTCTTTCAGCAGCAGATCGCCGAGGATCTCATCACAGTACTTGGCCAGCTTGTACTGCTGGGCCTTGCAGCAATGGTTCTCAAAAGACAGGATGACAGGGTACTCGGACGTGACGAAGGCCGTGTCACGCAGGGCGTAGATGACGTCGCGAAACAGGATGTCGGTGCACATGGCCATGCCGTGAGTGATGATCGGCTCCTCGTCTTCACCCTTACCGTCCCAGCAGTCAAGTTCCACGCACCTACAAGATTGCAACGAGTTAAAAGAGTCACAATTTGATAAATAAAAATATAACCATTTGCTGGGTTTTAAAATAATGTAAGTATTTTTAGTAAGAAGTTTCATTGTTTGCAATCACAATGTCAGGTTTTTCTACGAAATTAAGAGTTGCTGTCTATTGAATCCATGCACACGAGCACGCACTTGAAACACAATGAAATCGTCCTCATCACCAAATTTTTTTTGCGCAGATTAGTTTTATAAAGAATAATTGTAATCACATTTTTCCTTTATAGTACCTTCTCGACCTTAAACATACCGCTTGAAAAATTAATTGACAGGGAGAAAAATTAATTGATTGAGCGTAGCAAAGTCCTGTTTTAACTCGACCACATGGCATTTCATCTGTCTGTAAATTCATTTGTTACAATCCTGTTCAAGATGGCGGCCATGTTGGTTACTACCTTTTTATCCTGCCAGGGTTCGCACAATCGTGGTTCTTACTACGAGCTGTATAATCGGAATAATCAATATTATGGTACGTACCGGGCTGTCATTGAGATAGTGTCATTTCTTTGGACAAATTGTATAATTATTCTTTATGTGAAATAAATAACTTACAAGTCAAAAGTTAGGTATATTTAAGTACCCACTTTAAATCTTACGGAGGAAATTTTAGTTCAATTCATTAAATAAGAGAAAATTAGAAACAAATTTTGTTGGATGCGAGTGTACTGTTCACAGAACTACTAGTAAACAGTTTGTATAAAAAAACCATTTTTAGTTGAAAATAAAAGAGACATAATATTATGGGGTAATAGTTATATAAAGAATAGAGAAGAGAAAGCACCTGCATCCCGCCAGAAGCACCTGTCTGTACATTTCAACGGAACTCTTGCCTCCAAACTGTCGCCCGGAGAGGTACGTGTTGTGGGAGGAGTTGATATAGTAGTGAGACAGAGGCTGGTCCATCTCCATGTAAATGTCCAGTCGGTCCAGGAACACTGGCGCATTCTCGTCCGACATGAGATAGCGGATGAGGCCGTCCTTTGTCAGTTGCTCTGTAAATGGTAAATAAATGTCATAAATAATGCATGCTTAACGCATGTTATTATTATTAAAATTCCAAAAATAAAAATTTCCCAAAAACAAAATCTAACTAATGGGGCACAATTCAATATAAAATTATTCACATCAAACCCTCAAATTGTGAATTATTTTTACACTGTGTACCGAGTGTGGGTACATTTTATTTTTACTCTGTTAGAACTTTAACCACTCGGACCCACAAGCTTGATTTCACGATAATTTAATGTGGCCAGACATATGAATGACTTAGGAGGCGTACCTGACTTATTAATTTTGTATGGAATCAGGACTGAAAATACTTATTTAAAACTCCATTACTCTGTGCAAAAGGAGATTAAAAATTCACTGTTTAACAGGTATTTCAATTATGTCTGCTCGGAGGAACCAGCAGTAGTGATTTCGGTTTTTTTATCAAACTTTTTTTATTTACCAAACAATTGTTTTTACCTAGAAATGAACCTTTTGTTCCAAAGTGTGCCATTTTACAAAAAAATGTATTTTTTTAAATTTCCATAAGCAAGTACTTCACAAGCTAATATTATGTATGTGGAAGTGAAAACTTTTTGATTTTTTGTTCCAGATAGGAGAAGGAGAAATCTTTCTTGCCACAGAACGCATGCTCAGAGAGACATTTTATATAGTAAGCCTCTGATGCTGCCATTTTATAAAAAAATAACAATTTGATAACACACTTGAAAGTATGCACAGTAGAAACTTGTATGCAATCAGATTTTGAATTCCATTAGCCATATTTCCTTTAACCCATATTTCGCTGACGTTGCGAAAACGCAACAGTTTGGTTGCTGGGTCATATTTTGCGAACTTGATAAGGAATCACCGTTGTTCTTTCGTGTTCTTATAGAAAAGGTTTGACTTTATATCTAGATTTTAAAAAATATAAAAATGTTTCTTCTGTCCCAATTTGCCCCCCCCCCAAAGTCAGACAAAATACGACTCTCAGGTAAGCGATTTTTTAATAATTATTATCGTTAACATATGACCAAAATTCTTAATATATTTAAACCTTTTTTAATACACAATTGTCACGTATTTAATAATATGTACACTTTAAAAAAATAAAAAATTTCATAAGTACTCATTTTACATACTTTATTTAAGTGATGCATTAACGCAACGTCAGCGAAATACGGGGTAAAAACCTTTTCATTATTTTATTCACTATTAACGGCATCAATCGCTATTGCCGCATTTTTTCTTCTGTATAAGATGAATCCAAAGGATTTTTATTGCAGAGAATTGGAATGTCGACGATGAAGACGGCGAAGAAGATATTCCAGATGTGATTATTTTACCCCCTGAAGTCGCCAAAGTAGTAACTTCGGTGACTTCAATGGGTCCAACATTGGTAGATGAAGAGGATTTTGAGGACAATAATTCACATGAAGACACTGCATTTAGCCATATGTTCGGGGATACGGCAGGAACTTTGGAAATCCACTCCAAGAGGCTCGTGAGTGAACCTTCAACTACTCCATCCCAACCCCAACCATCAACATCTTTGTCGTCAGTACCAAGGGAAATGAGTAAGAAGAAATTGAAACCTAGTTATTCGCGAGTGTAACGTATTATTCCTTGTTATTCGCGAGTGAGTATAACGTAATTATTTTTTGCACTGGTACGATAAGAGAAAATCGACTACGGCAGGAACTTTGGAAGTCCACTTCAAGAGGCTGATAAGTAAACCTTCAGCAACTCCATTCCAACCTCAACCATCAACATATTGGTCGTCAGTGCCAAGGGAAATGCGTTGGAATAAATCGAAACTTATTTATTCATGAGTGTCAAATAACGTATTTGTTTTTCGTACTAGTATGATAAGAGAAAATTGACTAAAGAACAATGGTACATTAAAATCAACAAAACAATTAAAAAAAAAAATGAGATACTGGTTGTTCGATGGAAAGGTAGTGCTGTAGTTACAGTGACATCTAATTTTGATAACGTAGAGCCAATTAAAAACGTACCTAGGTATTCAAATATTAAAAAATCGATATATAAATGTCACTCAACCCAATGATCGTTTTACGGGAGGAGTTGATTTAGTGGATAATTTCGTTTCGAACTATAGAATAAGGGTTCGTGGTAAAAAGTGGTCGGCCATATTCTCCAATTTCCGTGATGAGGCCTATGTAATGCATGGAAATTATATCAAATGGTTCATCCAGAAGAAAATATGAGCCTTTTGAAATTTAGAAGAAGTGTGGCAACCGCCCTCACGAAGTCGTCAAAAGTTCATTCTTCTTCTATTGGCAGACCAAGTAGATTTGCGACAGCATCGAGGTCAACTATAACCGGATGTAGTCATTTTATAAATAATGAAAAAAATAGAAAGAGGTGTCGTATATGTCATTCACAAACATATTATATGTGTCCAGAGTGTAATGTGGCATTGCACCATAAATGTAATGAAATTGATCATACTGGAAAATAATGTTTATTGTAATATTTGTGTATGCTAAATTCTTACAATGTAGTTTGGAATGGTGCTTTTTCCTACTTATTCAAACAATATCTCTAATTTTAGTTAATGTTAGTAGTATGATTAATAAATTAATAGAAATAAATCCACTTTTGAATAAACTTGTTTTGTTTCATACATTTGCTTTTTACCCCCCCTATTTCGCTGACGTTGCGAAAACGCAACATCTCATATTTTTATAAGTATGAGTTTTTTTATTTTTTTAAATTTTTTATTTTCTTAATTGGGTGTTTATATACAACATACCCAAATTTCATCAAAATCTGACAACGGGAAGTGATAGCGGCGAAATATGGGTTAAAAAAATTGTCATAATTAGCTGGTTTTCCAGACGCTAGAGTGGCATTACCTCATGTTATAAAATAAAAATATGAACATGAACAGCTCTTACTGGCAACTTTAGCCTCCTCATTTTGCTCGTAGGTATTGATAATTTCTGCAGCTCTTTTCTCATCATAAAGGGGGTACAGGATCTCGTTCAGTCGAGGATCTCGCTGCTTCTCGTTCATGAAATTGATAAACTGCTCCAAGTTTATGGTGTCAGCTTTTCCTTGGGTTCTGAAAGCAAACAATAAAAAGTATCAATCATATTATTAACCTAGAAATGAATTAGATGTTTAATTTGTTTTTATGAACTAAAAACATTAAGTCTAGAAAAAAAAAAAACAATTTTTTTTCTTCATATATCCAAAGTTAAAATATTCAATATATCTCCTTATAAGGATTTTTCAAAATTTGCATTATTTTAAAAGTTATAACCATTTTAATCTCGCGGTTTAGACGGAATCTAACCGGAATCCAAATAGAACAATATTTTAAACGCATTTTTCTCAAAATTCCTTTTTTCGAGACGGTTGACACGATATCTCAAGTTCTACTAAACCAATTTACTTGAAATTTGGTGTGAGACTTCTCCATACATTACTCTATTGCGCCAACTAAAACTATAACAAAATTTAAATTTTTACTATTTTTAAAAAATTTGGAAAGTCAAAAAAACTGGTAAAAAATGTCTTTTTTTATTTCAAAAAGCCGCCATTTAGCGAAAAAAATTTTTTTTTACTTTTCCTTAGTTTGAGCCACAGCCGCATTTGTTTGGATTAAGAATTTTTTTTTTTTTTTAGATTACTAGGAGGGTTGCAATCGTGTCAACCAGGGCGCGCCATTTTTTGAGACCCCCCACTCCAACACTCTGTAACTTTTGGAATTTTTCATTTGATTTTTATTTAATGTATTATTTAATGTTTAATAAATATTTGGTAAAGTAATGGCTGCTAAAAATATTTTTGTTTTTTTTTTTTATTGCACCTGAAAAAAAAACTTCAATTCATGCTTCCAGACTAGAATACCCCCTTAAGTATATCTACGTGTGTGTATGTGTATACTTACACATATGACTTTTTTTCTTATTTCACTGTTAAATACCTATCTTTTGTTTTACACATAAAAAAAAATACTATTTTTTTCTTCGTTAAATTGTGCTTTACATTCGTTTTCTCCGCCTTTTTTACTCGAGCTCTGCTCTAAAAAAAGGTGTAATACTTATTAATTAATGTATTTTTAAAAGAAAAACTTTATTTAATTTATAAAAACATGTAACCTTTGTACCATTATATACAATAAAAAAAAGTAAACTGATCAAACATTGTTCAAAGCCACTAAACTTATATTCCACCATAAACCTGAACTAATCCAACTCCACTTAATGGTGGCTTCGAACATGTGGAGCAATATTTTTTAAGGATTTATATTAAAAAAATGACAAAGTTATTGAAAATTATATTGCCTGTATTGTCATCGCCTTCATTAGGTTTTGATGACCCATAGGAAGATTTTTTTGACATTGGAAAATGACCGGAGGAGCAAAATTTGTTTCGGGAGTGTTCGCAGTGTGGTTTTCAGGTGAACTTAGAGTTTAAAGAATTTTGACAATTTGATGCAACTAAGATTTACGTTTTCCACTTACATAGATCTGAACAGCTCCTCGATGTCATTTCTGGGGCAGATCTTGTGGTAGAGGGCGTAGAACTTGTCAAAGGTAAATGCGTCCTTCTCGATGGTGTCAGATTTGCCCGAGGGCAGACCGAGATCGGACAGGCACTGGTACACCAGTTTTTCCGTCTTGCCTGAGGCGAAGGTGCGCGCTACCACCTTAACGGGCACTTTCCCCTTGGGATCCGTGAGGAACCCCAGCCGCATCCAACTGAAATACAACACACACTTGATGTAGCATTGTTCACAAGAGCTTACAATTTATGGTGAAAACTCATAGTATAAGTGGGAAACTGGTAAATCTACATCACGTAGAGAACCAAAAAAAAACTTTTATGTTTAGGAGCATTTTGATAAAAAAAAAGGAATTTCAATTTTTATTTCGGCAACTAAAGGGTTAAAAATCTTTCAATGTAAAGGAATAATAATTGGAAAACAACAGCCACTGGATATAAAATTGTTCACGAGAGTTTACTGTCGAGAAATCAGTAAAACCATGCCGAAATACAATTCGACATAGGCAAAACAGACACAGTAAATTCTGTTTTTACACAATTTTGTTTTAACTTAGCCAACAAAGCTTAAAATTCTTATTTTTACTTTTACTTATATGTGTTCTGTTTACAGTTGTAAAATTAAGGATCATAAAATAAAAAAAATTAAGATTGTGGAATGTAAGATAAGAATGATGAGTAATGCAAATTTTTCATAAGTTATAATGTTTCGTGATCATTTCACATTAGAATCGTAAATTGCCACAAAACCAAGTAAAAGCATGTAATAAAAACCAATTATGTAGTAGAGGTGGGCGTTTCTGTTCTTTTTAAAAAACGAAAACGAGCTGTTATTTGTAAAAAGCCAACTGTTTTCCCAAACTGTTGGAAAAAAACAGGTTGTTTTTAAGGCAGTTGTATGAAATAGCAGTTAGCACTGTTACTTTTAACAGTTTAGCAGTAGCGTTACTGGGGGTGTATCCAGAATCTGTATCTGTCCATAGCAATAAAACCGTAGCAATAAAAGTTCATAGCAATAAAACCCTGACCCTGACTAGTGCCATTAAAATTACATTATGTGAATGGTATTTTAAAATATTTTTCAAAGCGGCCGAATTCATTTATCAGATTAACATTATTCATTTACTAGGTTTACCCTGATATGTAATTAAGAGCTCTTGGAAACATAACAAATTTTTATTTCATTATTAATAGGTAATAGGACTAATGTTATTTCCTTAAAATAACAGGTGCCTCTACTGTTCTGAGAACACTGAGAACAGAAGAGATAACAGAAAACAGCGGAATACCTTTGCATTTATTTGATTTAAATTTTTCAACCTGTTTAAAAATAACAGGTTGCCTTCTCGCTCTTTGCCAGTATGCCCCTTCAGTGTGAAACGTTAAGCTAATGTTATTTCCTTAAAATAGCAGGTACCTCTACTGCCTCTTCTTACTCACACATAATGTTAAGGCGCTAGTGCGAGAGGGTAAGATACTATTTTTTATTGATGAGGTACTATTTTTATCCTGCAATAAATCTATCTCACTCTCACATATTATTACGATGTTAGTGCGAGAGGGTAGAATAATGTTTTTCGTTTGGAGCGGTTCTGTTTTCTGTCTCATTCACTCTCGCGCTTTCGTGATATAAGATAGAAGAGTCGACAAAACGGACAAACTGTTAGTCCGGATTATAAATAACAGTTTGGGCATTTTTAAATTCCAAACGTGTTGTGCAAACGTGTTTGTCGTTTTTGGACTCACCACTATTATGTAGTCCTATATTAGCGTCATTAATTCAGTAGTTAGTAAGCAAAGCATAAGATAAAATAATTAGCAATTTGTGCACCTGATAACAATAAGTGATTAATTATATTATTAATGGGCTATTATTAATAATAATCTATTGAAATTCTCGCTCCTCATTAGCAAAACAAATGATCTTCAAAATTGACATGAGAATGTTTAAAAATAAATATTATATAGTATAAAATGCTCCACACAAGTGAGCCAGTCCTTGGCCAGAGAAAAATGTTTATATTGTAACTTGGTTAGCAAATGTTTTAATTTGAATTTATTTATGTGAAAATCGCAGATAATGCTAATTGGAGACAGTGAGACTACGGCATCACCAATGGGGGTATGTTGTGAGGCTGAAGGGAGTGGGGGAGAGGAAGGTTGGGAAAGACCTCCTGACTATTCAGATCTGGTCACCAAACACAGGTAAAGCCATTTTGAACATCTTTTCTGAATGGTGATTAGTCACCGGGAGATACTGGGAGTATATACCATTCTACACTTTTTTGAGAAACTAATAATTTAATATACAAGTGCTTCCAAGTCTTTGGGTTGTGTTATTGATCGTTAACTTTGATGAATTGACAAAAATGGCTCTACTGTAAATAGACTCGTAATTTATAATAAATATTTTAAATAGGTCACCTTCGTCAAATTGGATAAACCGAACAAAACTGATCATTCACAAAACTCTTGAAAAGTGATATAAAAAAAGATTTACTAGGTTAGGTTAGTTTTTTTATCCCTTTTTTGAGTTTATATCACTTTTCAAAAGTGGTCTGTTTTGTCATGGGACCGAAGAACGAATACTCACTGTTTCATCAAGTTAGTGCGGGGGCAGACATTGCTGCCCTTATTATTGTGTGTGATAGCACGTAGCCCGTCCTGCCAAACCTGTAATCGGACAGGTGGCCACACAAACAAAAATCACCAGGGCATGCGTGAAACAATACAAATAAAACAACACGTGCAGTGCAAAACAAAATTCAAAGCAAATTTATTATGTTGGCAATTTGGCGAAGACAAAAATGAATAATATTTTTTCAAATTTATTGAAAATTCTAAAATTATTTCTAAAACTAACCCTAAAGTGATATTTCAAATTGCAATAATATATTAAATTTATTTTGATGTGCCTTTCAATATGAATAATACATTAATTTCACAGAGGAGGCCCCAAGGGAAATAATTTTCGTCATAAGCTATAATTGGGAATGCTGAGTGGATTTTTGAGGTAAAGTGATTTTTTTTTCTTTAACCGCCCTACACATACAAACGTACGTGATACATCTGCCATATTATTGCTCGAACGCAACAAGCTGTATCCCGTACCTTCAGGTAAAAAATAACTATACCCGAAACCCACAAAACGTTTGTGATAGATCAAGTTTGTTCCTGCGCCATCTAAGGAATGTGTTTGGGTATTTTCGTCTCTCCCAGACAAGTCACACCCCTAGTCAGTGGTACTCTCTACGCAAGTGGCGCGGTGTATATAACCCTTTAAAAAACACAATGTTTTTTTTCCTATTTTTTTAATAAGAACCCAAAGACAGGGCGGTTAAAACAAATTTTCATATACTGCATACCACAACACAGGCATGTGCCTAGTATGGGGGTCGAAAATCCCCAATTCATGTAACAAACAATTCAAAGAATAAAGAAACTTTAAAAAAAAAAAATTTAACTGATATCATCTATTTTCTGCATAAAAAAAGCTGTAAATACTGCCCTAAAGAAGGCCGGTAGTGTGTTCTAGGTGCAAGCTGCATTGTTCTATTAATTATTGCTTTATTCTATTCTGGGTATAGTGTCTTGAACTTGCATTGATCTATTTATTATTGCTTTATTCTGTTCTAGGTGCCTTCAACCTTCATTGTTCTATATTTATTATTGCCTTATTCTGTTCTAGGTACAAGCTGCATTGTTCTATTAATTATTGCTTTATTCTGTTCTAGGTGTAGTGTCTTCAACCTGCGTTGTTCTATTTGCGATAGTTACAAACAACCTCACCACAGATAGAGAAAACTACATAATTGGTGGAATATCAGCATCCAAAGGGTTAAGTCATAAATTCTTAATACATAATAAGATAATGATATTCATAATATTTATAGAATGTAATAAAGAATCATTCACAATTAACATTAAATTAATATTCTATTGTTCTAAAATACTAATGACAGCCATAAATAGATAAAATATAATATCAAGTAAAATAAAAATACATTGAAACCCACTTTTAAGGGTCCCATACAAGAAGTTTTCATTGCATAAGAAATTTAGTTTTTTCAATCCCTTGAAGAGTGAAATTAAAGAACAACCAAATTTATCCCACATATCTATGTTTTTTTTCTTGTTCATTGGAAAATCTTATAAGAGAGTTTCATGTAGTCAAATGTGAAGATAAGATAACACACAGTGTCTGGAAACCGGTGACAAAAGTAAAAATAAAAACATGTTAGTACAAAGCAAGTCGTGCATTGCGCACATGCATGTGAAGCCCACATTTCAGATCTGCACTTACTGCTTCTTAAGACAGGTCATGGGGCAAAAGTTGTTTGCCTTCCCGTTGTGTGTTATTTTGCGAAGAGCGTCCACCCATATCTAGTCATAGGAATTTAAGAAAACAACATAATTTTTAAGTGTAAGACATATATACCATTTCTCTACAAAGATAAATAATATAGGTACACCTTGTCCGAAAACTCGCAGTACAGCAGAAAAATGTAATCATCTGTGGCACACAGAGAACCCAAATAAACAAGTTTTTCGATTTTTAGCATTTAAACATAAATATATTTTTTTAATGTCTTTGTGCAACTACAATTTGATGCATTTCAATTGCTTGAGGCTAGACAATGCTAGTTACAAAGATCAAAGTCAGATTAGAGATTTATTTAGAAATAAACCCACTTGTCATTCAATTTCAAAATTTTGAATGTCAGTAAGTAAGGTAAACTTGTAAATGCGAAGAGAAAGCTTGTTGTTCTCTTTTTTTAAAACTGCTTATACAATAATATGTCTGACCATTAGGTGAGGGTGTCATTTGGTGGCACATATTTATGCACAAAATTGATATTTCATGGCGAAAATATCGAACGTGACCCGATAGGTCGAAATAGAATAAGCAACCACGTAACGACCAAATATTTTGAATTGGACAAAAAACATTCAACTTTGGACTCGATTTACTCGAAAACGAAAGCTCAAATAAAAAAGGATGACTACAAAATCAACTCCAAAACTGTAGATTCACCAGCTTTCCGCTTGTACCACGAGTTTTTGGACACCATATACATCAATTTGTTGAATAATTTGTAAGTCATATTTTATCCCAAGGGTTGTTAGCGGAGGATGTCTAGGTAATTCATTTCCAAGGTAGAAAAAAAGTGCTAATTATCATTAACTACTCAAATTCAAAATTATTCATCACCAGCTATTTAAAAATAAACACATACCCACAATTACATGTCAAACAAAGTATTTCAACCCGCCATTGGTGACGTCTGTGAGACCGGGTAATTCGAAAAAGTGTAATATTTTTTTTACCGTTCATCAAATCACACTGCGATTTTGAGTAGCTGTCTTATTTCACACCCCCTACTGACAGTCTGCCCCGCGACAGTGACGCGGGCGCACATTACAGAGTTTTGGCGCCAACCCGGTGCGTGAGACCGGCGTCACCAACTAAGTAAGTCAAATGGTTATTGTGTAATTTTTTATTTTACTTATTTTGATAAGGCTGTTTTTTTTTTTATATATATTACGATTATATAATTTTACGATTAGTGAGTTTTTGCTCGGTTTGATCGCTGTTTTACGAAATATTTACGCGTTTGTCATTCAAATTATGAAGCGCTTCTCCAAGAAGCATCATCTGATGAGGACACTACATTACAAACTTCATCGGAAAGCGAATCTGGATGTGAAAAACCAGGTTCTCTTGCCATAAATGTAAAAACTATGTATGCCTTGAGCACGTAGTACCTACTTGCTCAAGTTGTTAGGCTGTTGAAAATGAGTGATTTTATACCTATTTATTTTTATTTTTTGGTAGAAGAATAACCATTTGTTTTTTTTTTTTGTTTCAAATGTCATAAGACTGACGAAGACTGATTTTGTCGTTAAATATTTAAGATTGTTGAAAAATCTTTTAGTTTAAATAAATATTGTTAAAATATCTCATAATTTTAATGCACCTAAAGATATTGTGTTATGTTAATAAAAGAGAATTGATTTATGGAATACCTATGTTTTATTGACAAAAAAAGATCTTATTCTATGAACTTTCCAATGAAAAGTAGCATGAACAATAAATTATTGAAAAACTGGTAGTCAAAACCCCGGTGCGTGAGACCGGGGTCACCAACGATGTAAGTCAAATTCACGTCACCAGTGGTGGGTTAAAAGATATTGATGTAAAATTTTATAATAATTGTGAGCCAAGCCATTCTGCTCTTTTATATTTCAGTGATACATACATATATAAATTTTATTGTTAGGTAAGAACCTATCACTAACATAATTAATCAATATTCTTGATAATGTGGGTACCCACTTCACTGATAGGTACGCATTTTAGAGATGAGTAAGTATACAGAGATGAGTCACAATTCAGTAGTAGCAAATCTTCCAATTGCTCTCACGAGCCAATTATGAGAGGTTGCATTTGGCAATAATATGTTATTCCTGCATTATTATTATTATTAATCAGGCAGTATGTACCTTTGCGGTGGCGGCATCGGGACAGACTATGTGCTGCATATTGATATTGATATAGTCCGTTCCGCTGCATATCGTCAGAGACTTGTCCTCCAGATTGTCTCCGTGCTTGTTGGTCAGGCTGAAACTTAGCTTAGTGTCCTGGAAAAGAGATAAAAACGATTTAATAAGTTATCCAGGCATCGTAAGTTTAATTCTTTGGATAAGTCTTCCATCACGACACAGTGATGGTAGTAGGAGATTCTCAAACATTGTAAGGTTATTTGTAACCCAATAATTTTGCCTTTTTTAACCCCTCAGACTAATTTGTTCGCTTTTCGGAACAACTAATATGGGTCTCGTAGAACTCGTTGCGTCTCCCTTACTAACATGGTTAGAAATATGATCTAAAAGGCGTTAGAAAGAAAAAAAACACCAGGCTTTATGTTCAAATCTAAAAATTAATAACAAAATTATTAAAATGTAACCCTTTATAAAAACAAAGTTTCCAACCGCATATTCAAATTTTTTTTGAAACTGAGAATTTTTTCATGAATTATTTTTACTTAAAACGACTAAAAATGAGTTGGCGATGACGTTTGTAATACATTTGACTAACAAAATATGCGTGTTTTTATTTTTTCGTTATCAGTAATTTTAGTTAGAATTTAGAGAATTTTAGAAAAAACGTAACGTGAGCCATTTTTAAAGCTTTTTTATGTTTACGTTAAAAATTTTGTATTTGTACTTGAAAATTTATATTTAAAAAATTAAATGTTTATTTCGAATTATAACATTTGAAAGCATAATTTATCACCTTTCAAAACAGTTTCTAATTTTCGGATGCATTCAAAAATATTGCATTTATTTGGATTTTAATGCAAGGCGGAAATATTTTGACCTTCCGATAAAATAGGCCAGAGACCTGAGGGGTTAAAAAAACTGTGGAAGATATTGCCCTGGTGAAAAAAACATCATTTAGAATAGATGCGTTGCTTAAAATGGCTTCAGCCATGTTTGGTGATCAGATCTGAAAAGCCAGGTACTTCCCCCACCTTCCTCTTTCCCATCTCCGTTTCCCCCCTCGCAGTCTCAAAACTCACAACAACATAACATCCCAATTAGGGTTGCCATAGTAGCACTGGCTCCAGACGATTGAGAGCAGTTGGGACTCTTGTGCGGTATTCACATTTAAATATTTGATGGAGAAAACAATTGTTTAATTTGAGATAAATAAAGTTCTCCACTCCAGAGATAATTAAATTCCTGTGTACAAAGCTTTCTGCTGACATCAACAATTTGTGTTTAACGAAAATACAGTGGGTGTGAAATGTGAAAACAAAACAGACTTTCATGTGGAAAAAAAACAATGGAATGTTAAAAGTTGAAGCACGCGAAATGTATGCAGGTACCATTGAAGTAAAGTGCATAAGGTGAACCAGGGATGTGAGAGCAAAACATGAGCCCAAACTGGCACCTCAGTATTTATTAATATAGTGTGGCGAAAGGAATTGAGAAACGGGAAGGAAAAAAGAAAGGTTGAGAAAACCTGATTATTCCGAGCTGGTCACTAAACTTAGCTAAAATAATATATTAAGTTAAATTTCGTTTCTCTTTAACCAGGGCTTACAAACAGCAGTGGCGGCTTGCGAGTTTATTCTTCCTAGAGGGGTCAAAAAAATAATTAGTTTAATAGTTGAAAAAATATTCATCTTGCCATTGAAGTAAAATCATGTGTGGTTTCATAGTGCTTTCATATTGAATTCCGTAAGTCTAAACATAAAGTGAAGGTCGCACAGTTTGCACCCACACTGTGCGAGCGGTTTCCCTACAGACCATCTTTAAAAAAAAAATATTCGAATTAATTTGATTAGATATTCTTATCTCATTCATCATCCACATGATCTTTTCCGATATAATTTACGTTGGATGATTTTTTCGATTATTTGAATTCTGATAAATTCAAATGAAGTTAATTCGATTATTTGAATTCAAGTGAGTTCGAATGAATTAATATAATATGCCGGTTTTTAAGAAAAGTTATTTACGAAACTACATTTCAAGATTCTAATTCATTCCGAATTTAATTTTAAATTGATTAATTCAAATGAAATTTATTCAATTACTAGCTGAAGTTCCCGGCGTTACCCGGGTTTTTGCACAAAGTTCTTTTGAAATCAGGTGTAATTTGGGAGGCGAGAATGGGTACCGCTACCCCGGGAACCTTTATTGGATAACCAACACCTCTGCCATAGCCCACCCCAAGTGGTTCGCTACGTTTGGTGATTTAGCAGGGGTGCCCGGGTTCATGGGGTGAGGTTTGTCTAGATCTTGGAGGCGGAGGCCAGGACACACTGAACCCCAGTTTCCTACCCGCCCCTTAAACCCTTTTCCTTCCCAGAACTCTCTTTCCCTTCCTTTCCTTAAAAAAACCCTCCACACAGCATCCCCAAAGATGACAGGGCCTGAAGGAAATTATTTTCCTCAGGGCCTCCTGTATGGAGCTCATGTAAAAAAAGACAGTGACCTTCCTCTTGCTATTAAGGTCAAGTGCCCAAAATTTTATCAATATCCCAATAACATTATAGATTTGCATAAAAATCAAATCCACGCTACGCCTGCCACAAACAGACAGACACTCTTCTTCAGTCTTCTTATATCTACTGATTTTTAAGAGAAGCAGTATTAAGAAACCATCACAGACATTCCAAATTAAATGGAAACCACATAAATTTCAAGATTCTAATTTATTATTAATTTATTCCGAAACGAATATCAAAGGACTTTGTAAGATAATGTTTCAATTAAGTTATAAGATTTTTTAATGTGATTAACGTCCGGAGCTAATGGGACTATGGCATCTCACACCTATGCATATTGTGAAGCTGAAGGGAATGGGGAAGGGAACGAGATGAAGGAGATGAAGATTGGAAGTACCTGGCTATTCATATCTGATCACCAAACACGGCTAAAGCTATTGAACTAAATTTTGATTCTGAACGGTGGTATTTCATCAGGGCGATTCTGAGAGCATCTAATATCACTGTAAGATGATCGACCGTATGGATTACTCCCAAGGGCGTGTATAAGAGATTTACGGGGAAAAAAATTCAGACCTGATTACCAAACACAGCTAAAGCCATTTAAGCTAAATTTTGATTCTGAACGGAGGTCTTTCATCGGGGCGATTCTGAGAAAAATCCAATATCACTGCAAGATGATCGACCGTATGGATTACTCCCAGAGGTGTGTATAAGGGGGGATTTTATGGGGTTCAAAGCCCCCCCTCCCATCGACCTCAATATTCTGTTGGAAAAAAACACACCTACTCCTAGAAAATACAATAATATTGTTTGCACCTAACCGCTTTTAGCAATTTCATCATTAAAAATACTAATTTAGGTTGTGGGTCTGCCTGTCTGCGTAACTATAAATCGATGAACTTAATAATATGCTTTGACTGTGGCATTTTCAATTCGAACTTGTCAAAAAATCAGGCAAGCTATAAATATCTTTAACATAATATTTTAACGGAAAGTTATTTTAATTCTATATTTTGAAATGTGTATTTTCATTGTTCAAATTTCTTCCGATTTCTGACATATCTCCCTTAAAAATTTGAATTTTTAAGCTCTTAAAAAAATAAATGTTATTTTTTTAAGATAATACCTAGACGCGTTCCACAACGAAACTCAAATTATATGAAATTCCCTCGATAGAAAAGAAATCGCAAAGTATGCCCCGAAAATTATTAAAAACACGTTTGTTTCTATTATTTTACAAGTTATAATTGTGAAAAAATTCACAATGTTTCTTTGAATGATACGATGCCTTCCACGAGATTTTTGCTACTATTTTAAACGAGTCATGTTTTATTAAACATTTTCACATTTTTCGCTTCAATTTTATCATTTAAAATGTTCGCGCGCTCTGTCCAACATATCTCTCCATCTTTTTCTTTTTTAGCGGGGAAGCGGCGCCTTAATCATCACGCTCGATAAGAAAATTTCATGATTTTTCAAGGGCCATGCAATTATTATCAATCCTTGAATTATAATATCCCGTGATTTTTCACGGGTCTGCGCTAGTATAAATAATAAATTGCTGTGAGTAGAGGTTGCAAAAAACTTTCTAAAAAATGTTCTCCATCACCACTTACCGCGGGGGAGACCCCCATGTAAATGCTATAGATACGCCACTGCCACCACCCACCACTGGATGCGAGGGACTATCGGCCAGTCAATTAGACTATTAGACAGCTAATCGCAAATCCCCAGATAAAGAGCCCACGCCATTAGCACACTTTTAATACATCACAGAATTATATGCAGCTTTGTGCTATTTCCGTATCGACTCTGGCGTAAGCTGACTTCAAGCAATTCTTTATAGAAGAGATAAACTGTAACCCCTCAGGCCTTGGGCCTATTTGTCCCAAGGTCAAAACATTTCCGCTTTGAAATAAAATCCAAATAAATGGAATATTCCTGAACGCGAGAACTAAAAACTGTTTTTGAAGGGTGATGAAATACGCTTTCAAATTTTATAATTCGAAATAAACATATTAACTTTTGAAATAAAAAAGTTTTAATGCATATATAAAAAAAGTTTTAAAAATGGCTCACTTTTTTTATAACTAAAATTACTGATAACGAAAAAAATTGTGTGCAGTTCACACGCGGCGGTGGTAGTGAAACCTTCAGAAAACTAAATTAAACAAGAATAGGGAGGCTAAGAAGCATCGCACAAAGAGGAGACCGATAAGTCTATCTCATTCTCTCGCAGGCTAAATCCTATAGATGTATGTGTTTGTCTCTGTTTAGTGTCGCATTTTCGTTTCATCGAGTTTCAAATCACAACGGTGCTAAAGAAGTTTTCACTTCAAAAACACACACATATTTTATTAGTGTATTATAAACGTTATCGCAAACTTACTTTTCTGTCGTTTCGTGTGAAAAAAAATCATTAAAAATACCCAAGGTTTCATAAAGTTTTTTCGAATTGCGGTCTGAAACTTTGTTTTCATAAGGTGTACATATTATTTATTTTGTGGTTAAATTTTGGATTTGAATATAAAGCGTGGTGTTTTCTCTTTCTAAGACAGTTTAGATCGTATTTCTAACCGCGATAGTAAGAGAGATACAATGATTTCTATGAGATCTATGAGTTGTTCCGAAAAGTGAATAAATTAATCTGAGGAGTCGCGGCCCATTTCGACCAGTTTCATACAAATCTTAAAGTTGGATTTGAGATCAAAATACCCAAACAAACTGAAAAATTATTTTTGTTATCAAAAAGACATATCAAATATCTAGTACGAATGTGAGAGAGAGAGCGCGCTAATATGTAAATCGATAAAATTGAAGCGAAAATTGTGAAAATGTTTAATAAAGCACGACTTGTTTAAAATAGAGCAAAAATCTCTTGGGGAACATCTAAACTAGTTTTTAAAGAAACAGTGTGAATTTTTTCGTACACATAACTTCTAAAATAAGTGAAATGAACATGTTTATAATAATTATCGGAGCATATTTCGCGATTTTTTTTTGTCGAGGGAGTTTCATATAAATTGCGTTTCGGCGTGGAACACGTCTAGATATCATCTTCAAAAATAACATAATATTTTTTTAGGAGTTAAAAAACTTCAAATTAAGGGAGATATGTAAGAAATCGGTAGAAATTCGGGTAGCAGCGACTTAATTTCTTGCTCCGGGCGCCGACTTGCCAAGGCACTAATACAACGCCCTTGAGGTTTCTACTAGCTCTTACTGCCAGACGCCAGGCGCCGTTTGGCTCAGAGCCGGCCCTGGTAACCAGGAAAAGATTTCAGAGGGATGAACAATAAAACATGAAATCTGCAATATGGTTCAGATAGTATATAAATATGTTACCTTCGGCACGCCTCCCGCTCTGATGTCACTGACTTGACACAGCTCAATGACGTCTCCCTCCTGAAACAAATAAAAACATCATGTAATTACTATTCACCCAATTATTCATAACACTGTATAATAATAAAGCACACCCACTTGGGAAATGTTGAGAGGCAGAAAGGAAGTAGGGGAGGGGAAGTAAAAGGGGAATAATATCGTAGATCTGGTCACTAAACATAGCTAAAGTCATTATCGTGATTTATTTTTCGGGTATTATGTCGTGTTGCGCTACCTCCTTCTTTAGTCAACGTCTCGGACAGCGTTACGGTGTCCATCATCAAGGCAGATGTGTGATGGATGGAGGGATACCCGAAACGTTGGCTAATAAAGAAGGAGGTAGCGAAACACGGTATAATACCCCAGAAATAAATAACGATATTAGTTTTGGCCGTGAAAATTTCAGACAATATTGTAGCTTGTCATTTCAAGTAATATTTCGATTCTGAATGGTAGTCTTTCGCCAGGGCGGTACTGAGAATACATGCCACTCTGTAACTGCAACGCGGTGTATTATTATTTTAAAATTTTACGTGAAATATTAAAAAAAATATATATTTTCATAACCGTAGATTAACCCGTCATGTTCATTTTTCGGAACAACTCGTGTAGGTCTCATAGAAATCGTTGCCTCCCTTAGTTATCTTGGTTAGAAATATAAACAGTGTTAGAAATAGAACTACGCTTTATATTCAAAGCTAAAAGACAACCGCAAAATAATTAAAATGGTCACCTTTATGAATCCAAATTATACTAATAATATTTAATTAATAATTATTTTTACATGAAACGACAAAAAGTGAGTAAACGATAACGTTTATAATATACTTGCCTAATAAAATTTGTATGTGTTTTTTGTTTTCGTTATCAGTAATTTTAGTTAGACAAAACGTAAGGTGAGCCATTTTTAAAACTTTTTTATGGTTGCATTTGCTTTGAAAGTTTTTATAATTAAAAAAAATTATATGAATAATTCAAATTATTAAATTTGAAAGCGTATTTTATCACCTTTCCACAAAAGTTTTCGGATACATTGAGAAATTTTCCATTTATTTGGATTTTCCTGCAAAACGGAAGGCCTGAGGGAGGTAGGAACATTTGGGACAAATTATTATACAAAGCCACGGAGCAATTAGGTAATTTAGGCAAATTAGATTCGGCAAACATGCAGAAGTCCAGCCAACCGCATATATTGATTAGTAATTATCGCGATAACAGTTTCAATTAAATAACTACGAGGAATAGCGTTTAATTACCACTTCAATTAAATGCACAAGTGAATTTCATTTTTTTTCTCCGAACCTATTATTTAATAAATTATTAAAAAATAACTCAGTGCACCCACGAGCATTAACATTTCTGAAATATTTTATGTTTTCGGGTGTTTACACATTTTAAAAAGCGATAAACAAACAAGGCTGGCAATCACTTCGGAATATAGGTAATAAAAATTAATAAACCTAGTTAATAGGAATTAAGGTACCTACATCCTATAAATAATATTGTTAATCACGTGGTCACATTCTTCGTTATTTCCAGAATTCCATTAAAGATTCTAGATTTATGTTAAAATATAAAGTAAACGATTTTAACACCGGCAAATTGGTTTAGTAAAAGCTTTTCTATTTCCCAGATGGTGACCTGTATATATACCGGTTACACATAACGGTATGCGAATTTTTTTGCGAGGTTTCGCCTACACCAGGGGTCGGAATTTGCGGCTCGCGAGCCGCATGCACAGGCTCTTTGCATGGACGTTTGCGGCTCTTCGGCTCTTCAGACATCAATTGCAATTTCACCTCTACTCAACCAGCCTTATGAGATCGCTGAAGAGCGCCGAACGATTATTTTTTTGCATTCCGAACACAAAACTGGTTTTAATTTAATAAGGAATCTATGAGCGAGTCTGTTTATAGAAACATTTAAACGGGCAGAAGCGTGATATTACAGTAAGATGTAGATAACACAAAGCAAATCGTAATTATCGTTTCATTACATTTTTACAACAGTACGATTACAACTCCCCCTCCGTTATAATATGACTATCTGATATATTTGTTATCCTGTTTCTTTGACAAATTGCCTCTTCTCACTTGAAAAAACTGCTGACTCCTGGCCTACACCTTTTGATGTGCACCGGGAATATTCCGTCGGGAATGCCCTGATGCAAGACCACCATCCAGAATTGAAACGTTACTTGAAATGGCTTTAGCCGTGTTTGGTGACCAGATCTGAATAGCCAGGTACTTCCCCACCTTTATCTTCCCTATCTCCTTCCCCTCCCCTTCACTACCTTCAGCTCTCCCTTCCACTACTTTCAGCCTCACAACATACCCCAATTGGGGATGCCATAGTCTCACTGGCTCCAGACGGGAGCAGTTGGGACTCTTGTGCGGTATTCATATAAAAAAAAAAATCCCTGACAAAATAAATTCTCCAAGGTCGGGATGTTTTCATTTTTAAGAAATTTAAACAGGTTGTCTCCTAATTGTAATATTTATTATAACATGCATAAAGTATATTAAAGGGTTAATAACGACAGTATAATTATTTTTACGACATCTCCAAGAAGACGAAGTTACAAGCTTTCAAAGTAAACTTGGATAAAACGTATACAATTGTGTCTCGTGATGTCACGCGAAGCACAAATTCATAATTCGAATGGCAGTCCTGAAGTCAGTCATTGTATGTGCACAAACTTGTGCAATTTCACATTTTAGCGGTAAATCCAAATCTAAATTTTGTATGAAACAGGCCGCGCATACGTTCCTCTTAACGGTCGTTCGCAAATATTATTACGGCTTATGTCTGCGATACTATTCGGTATTTTCCAAAAAATTAAAAAAGTTCTGTACTGATTGCTCTCATTAATCAATACACAAGCAAATGCATTCAATGGAAGAGTAGTAAAAAATCTAAGATGTAAAATTATCATTATGTACCATGTAAAACATCCATACTAATATTATAAATGCGAAATTGCTCGAGTTTGTTTGTTACGCTTTCACGCATAAAATAATTAAACGATTTTAAAAATTCTTTCACCAAAAGAAAGCTAAATTATGTGCGAGGATTATAGGCTGTAAATAATGGTAAGCTCTGGCTTTGTGAAATTATAAATATTAATATATATTTGTTATACGTTTTCTGTGGCTAACAAAAGCGAGTTATTGCTAACGTCAGAAAAACAAATCGTTGCCATGGAAACGATGTTGATATATTTGTGGGCTCTATGCTGGTAGGTACTCAGCCCCTACCTACTGGTCGGCTGCTGCTCCGGAAAATTCAAATATTAAAATATGTTTTGTTTTTTTTTGGACAAGCTTATGCTTTAGAATAAATGTCAGCTGAGAGTTCCTACATTAAAAATCTAATTCGTAACGATTATACCTATACAATAAATAGAGTTATATTTACAAACTTCAACATATTTAAATAAAAATAAATCTCCGAAATGTTTGTAAGCGCATAAATTCCAAACGACTGCACCAAATTGGATAATTATTTTTTCTTTGAGCTCTTGCATTATGAAATTAAGGTGGCACGCGAGCTGTTTGAAAACTGAATGTACCGGGAATGAATGTATGGAATGCCTGAGGAGATGGGGGGAGGGGGAAAGGTGGGATAATTGATAAGTGCAAGCGCTACAGTAATTTCCAAATACAAATACAGTAAATTACATGAGAGCGGAGCCGCGGGGAAAAGCTAGTATTATAAATAAAAAATAAAAAAAATATATTGCAAAAGAAAGTATACAAAAATGTGCGTCCCGCTAAAACTCAGAAACGAGTCCCGGTACGATCAAAGGAGTTATATGGAGTGGTAGCCCTCTATCCCCCGTTTTTACCTGAAGGTGCTTTTGAAGAAATAAGGGTGGAAGTTTCACCCTCTAGAAATTTCTAGAATGGTCCAGAACATTCGAGAGTATTCGAGAGCAATCCACAACATTCCAGAATATTCCGGGATGTTTTGGAATGTTGTGGAATGTTCGGGAATATCCCAGATCATTGTGGAACATTCCAGAACACTCTCGAATGTTGCGGAATGTTCTGGAACATGGTGGACCATTCAAAACCTTGTTTGTATGGGTGAGGCTACTCATTGGTAGGGGTATACAAAGTAACAAGTACAACCATAAAGTAAACATTGAATCTTCTGACATTCGGCATACATAGTGTCTGTTTTTTTGTCACGTTATATACGAGTATATTACGTGCTGAGCGCGATTCGTAGCTGAAGCTTCGCGCTTATTTTTGAAAGTATAGAACCATTTCTAACAATAAGTTTATAAATTTTAATATTTTTATGTGAGTAAGATAGGGCGGGCAGTGCTTATATTATTACAAGGAATGTACACCTCTGGTGCCCACTAGTTTAATTATTTTAATTGCTCCAAGCGGAAGTATCGAATGTTCGCCTACACAACAAAATAATTAATTAACCAAACGAAAACAAAATTATCGCAATTATTAGGTACTTCCTCGTTTCATCTGAAAATGGTGTAGTATTGTAGTTTATTTCTTATCTTTATTGTTTTTCTTTCTTATCTTAGTTGTTAGTAGTAGCATTTTGGTCACTCAAGTAACGAGTATACTCGTTACTCGACTAACTACTTGACCAATGTGAACAAGCCTTTACTCACATAAAAATATTAAAATGTTATTGTAAAAAATGGTTCAATACTTTCAAAAATACGCGTGAAGTTTCAGCTACGAATCGCGCGCAGCACGTAATACATTAATTATGTCGTAGGCCGATTGTAAAATCAGGCAGATCATGATGCGCCTAGCCACATCATGAAGTGCCTGGCGGCAGATCGTGGAGTGCCTGAGGCATCTTCATCATGATCTGCCTGATTTAACAATTGGCCTGCGACTTGTATAACGTGACAAAAGCAGATACTAAGTGTGCCGAATGTCAGAACATTCAATGTTTACTTTATGGTTGTGTCTGACCACGCTACACGCGCGCTATACTTTTGTGACTTGGCATATCGCTCGATAAAACATTTCCATTGGGAATGTATGGCAGCGATATGTTGAAATAGGCTAAGCTCAACAACACTTGTCACTTTATAGCGTAGTCTTTGTAGCGTTATATTACAAAATATGTACATGCGTGCCGTGTTCGCCATTCAAGAGATGACTCGTTTGTGTTAGTGTCTAAATAGACGGAGCTTTTCAGAACAAATCGCAACACGCAGCAAATACAGCTATCAGTGCAATATATGTCAGTATCCAAATTAATTCGTACAACTAGAAACCATTTATTGGCTAACCAACACCCCTGCCGTAGTTCACTCCAAGTGGTTCGCTTTGGTGACTTAGCAGGGGTGCCCGGGTTCATGGGGTGAGGTTTGTCTAGGTCTTGGCGGCGGATGCTTTTGCCCACCTACTACGCGGCGGGCCGGATCGGGAAATTGGTTGAGGGAGACCTCCAGCAAGACAGGAACATCGCCTTGCACTGCAGTGGGAAGCACTTGTCACACATCGCCTTGCACTGCGTCACTTCTGGACACACTGACCCCCAGATTCCTACACACCCCTCTTTTTCTTTCCAGAACTTCCTCTACTTCTTTTCCTTAAAAATACCCTCTCCACAGCATCCCCAAAGACGTCCCAGGCCCTATGATTACTTACGAAATCCCAAACAAATCGGCTAGAACCAACAGCTTAGTCATTATTAGCGAATATTAGCACCAAATGAGTATAGGTGTGTCTGTGTCAATTTTTTATTCTCGAGTTTTTTCTAAACGAATTCACTGTTTTCCCTTTTGCCTATCCTGACCCAAAACTTCGTGCACGCCACTGGTAGGAACCTATCTGGTTATCGCACAGTAAATTAACGTACGGCGATTTATGGTCTTGCCTCTGAGAGCTCCATTGCAACATTTCTTCCTGTTACGAATAGAGAGGAGTTACAATAAAGCAATCAGCGAAATTTTTATAACAATGTGGAACACATATCATTGCCAAAATGAAAAAAAAAATGTTTTAAATAAAGTCTGCAAAATAAAATGTTTATTAATCAATATATATTATAAAAGAAAGTGTACTACAATGTGCGTGCCGCTAAAACTCAGAAACGAGTCCCGGTACGATCAAGGGAGTTATATGGTGTAAGAGCCCTCAATCCCCCATCCATGAAGAAAGTTCCCATTTTACCTGAAGGGCGTGCTTTTGAATATATATCTAAGGGCTGGAAATTTCGCTTTCTAGAAATTTCTAGAACAGTCCAGAACATTCAAGAGTATTCGAGAGCATTCCCCAACTTTCCAGAACATCTCGTAACATTCTGGAATGTTCGATAATAGTCTACGCTCGGAAACATCGCGGAACATCCCAGATCTTTATGGAAGATTCCAGAACACTCCATAACATTCGAAGCCTTTTTTGTATGGGTGGGTCTACCCATTGGTGGGGGGCATATAAAGCAAGATCCATCGTGGGTTCAATCTAACGTCAGTTCAATCTCATATCAAATCCCTGAGCGAAACCGGGTACCCCAGCCATAATAAAAATACAATACCGTGTGCATAAAACAAACATTAAAAGTTAGACAAATAAAAAAAAAAACACTGTTCAGTTCACACGCGGTGGAAGTGAAACCTTCAGAAAACTAAAGTGGACAAGAGTGGGAAAGCTACGAAGCGCCGCACAAAGAGGAGACCGATTATTCTATCTCAATCTCTCGCAAGCTAAATCCTGTAGATGCATGTGTTTGTCACTTTTTCGTTTCATTGAGTTTCAAATCACAACGATGCTAAATAAGTTTTCACTTCAAAATTTTGGATAAAATCAGTACACTGGCTGTTAAGTTATAAGAATTTGGCAGAAATCAATATTATGTTATTATTAATAAAAAAATACTTATGTTCAAAATGGTAAGAATTGAATAGGATGAAATTTAATAATTTTTAACGAAATTTCTGATAAAATTGTTTTTTGTTTCTTTTTGAACCTACCACCTTTATAATCTGTTAAAAATTGACATTGAAAATACCAAATTTTACTGTGAAGAAGACTGACAGGACCATTGGAAATTAATATACCTAAATAGCAACTCTTCCGCTATTTCTCTGACGGCAACGAAAACCCATTTCCTCATTTTCTGATTTCTAAACTTGAACTTGCGACTTCCAGCTACGTGGTGAACAATGACGTTATTCGGAGGAGGGAAGGTCAACCCCCGGTGCGATTGCTTGCAGCCGGCCGCGGCCCCGCCCACAGCACCCCTGACCTATATTCCACCCCATCTTCCCGTCGCTTTTAAAGGGCAGAGATGAATTCGAAATGAACACACAGTTTATAGTAATCGTCGTCTCTTTTTGCTTTTAGCGATGAAGTGAACATGTAGATTTTAATTTTAATTTAACTGATGAACTAGTGAATTTAACAATTACTTTTCAAATATTATTACCGAGCACGAATCATTTTCAAAACATTTTGCTTGTTATTTACACATGTTTTTAACTTCTACTTATTAACCTTTGCTGTTTAAAACGGTCATGTGCTATTTATCATGTTTAGTTCATGCCTTATACTATAAGTTATATTATATAAAAGCCAAAAAGCGTTAATGATACAAGTAAATAAATTTAAAAAAAACATACTTTTTATTATTTTTAACCGGTTTCGCCCGAGATTTGGATTAAAAACTGAGGAAAAAAAAATCGTCGGTTCAATGCCAAAATCGCGAATTCGCAAAAAAACATCATTCGGAGATATAGACCACCATTCAGAATTGAAACGTTGCTTGAAATAGCTTTAGCCGTGTTTGGTGACCACATCTGAATAGCCAAGTACTTTCATCACTTTCCCCTTCCCCACCTCCTTCCCCTCCCCACTACCCTCAGCCTCAAAATTATTATCGGGGATGCCAAAGTCTCAATGGCTCCAGACGAGAGCAGTTGGGACTCTTCTGCGGTATTCATATTAAAAAAATACTCAAAAATGATAAAAGTGCGGATTCGCGACTTTGGCGTTGGACCGACGATATTGTGTCTTGTCTTTCTTATATATACATATTTCAAAGATTTTTTAATCAAGCATGAAATAAGACATCAGGAAATAATGATGTAAGTTGAAATCAGTTATATTGATCTAATAATTATAATGAGAAAAGGGGGAGTCTTTTTAAAGTATATGTGCCAAGTGTTAGCGTAATGTTATACATAAATGAATTATAATGGTACCAATACGTGTGCTGTATAATTAAACAATAATCACCTATGAAGATAATAAATCCACAGCAATTAACGAAAATTTTTTCTTGACTAGTCAAAAAATATCCTAATGAAAATTACATTTTAGAATAATACAAACACACGAATTAACTGTAACCTAACGATGTGACATTTGCGGTAGTGTTAATGCCGGATGTTTTTCGTTTTTAGAATGTCAGGCCTGTAGGTATTATAAAAAAAATATTTTTGTTGATAAAAATGTTATCTTTAGGGACCATCCATAAATTACGTCACACGAATTTTATGATTTTTTTACCCCCCCCCCCCGTCCCTGTCACATTTGTGAGACTCCCTCCCCCCTATAGTGACGTCACATATTTTGCAATTTTACATTTTTTCGTTTACATTTAAGTTTTGCGTTTTAATAATTTAGATTTTTACATGTGACGACACAGAGCTGATGACCCCCCCCCCTTGTCACACTTCTCTACACCCCCCCTTGTCACACTTCTCTACACCCCCCCTTGTCACACTTCTCTACACCCCCCCTCCCCCCTTAAGGTGTGACGTAATTTATGGATGGCCCCTTATCAATATCATAAAAACTAAAGCGAATTTCCTGGCATTTTTTTAAAATTTATTCATTTTAAACACTTTACAAATATAAGACAAAAGTCCCGATAAACTGCTTGTTAGCAGTTTGTCTAACGGGTTCTTTGCATTTAAAAATCTTATTATAGTGAGTTAATTAATAGTTACATTTTTACAATTTTATAAAATAAAAATTTAAAATTTTACGGAAATATAGAAAAACATAAATAATAATTTTAAAATCTTTAGAATAATATGTCATTGTAAGCTAATACAAATTAATTCTTTCAGTAAGCCAAGTTCTTCAGTAAATTCACCAATTCGTTGCCTTAGTTCGTATTTGTCCAACAGACCATTAGAAAATTTTACAGGAGGAGAAGGTTTTTTTTCATTATTTCAATGAAACATTATGAAAGGTGTTTAAGATAAAGCTATTTCCGTGAATGTAAAGGTCTCATTAGTTTAAATATTTATATTGCCCGGGCTTCACGCAGAGATTTTCGAAATCAGATGAGACAGTAAATTTCCATAATTATTTTGAACGTTAAGTCAAGTATGCAAAATTTCACCAAGAAGCTACAAAATTCTGCTTTAAAGGTTGGGAAAAGTAGATGGGGGTGGTTTCTAGAAATCTCGTGCAGACAGTCATCTTCCTTTTTATTTTAAAAGCCAAGTTTGCAAAATTTCATCAACCTCGCAATAAAACAGTAGATTTCTATAAAAAAAAACACCCCCACCCATACACTCTTCTTTATATATATTTTTATTATATATATTTATATAGATAGATCAATGATTTGATCATCGCCTGCCAAAATATTAATATTGCCCCAGGTTGAGAAACACTGGTTTACAGGATGATTATGGTTCTCCTCCACACGAGCCTATCTCTCCCATTTCCCGCAACATTTTCCATCATCGGTCGTTTCATATTATTAATATTTTATCTCGCAATTCGAGTTTTCCCCGCGACGAGGAAACGCTTATTCAAAATCGATGGAAAAACAGGAACATTATGCTCTCGGGAAATTTTATCGCGTTATATTGAATTACAGGGCGAGAGCCATAAAGTGCACACCCGACAGCGTGAAAATCTTTACATCCCAGTTTGTTATGTACAAGGTACCTACGCGATTTTTAATCAATATGATGATCTATACAATTAATTAGTTTTCAATCATATTTATTTATTTATTTCAAAAACATACGGCACAACATGTGCCATTAACATAAATTATATTTAAATATGTATTATAATACAATAACAAAACGAAAGTAACAACATAAAAATTAAATATAAAAACAAAGGGTAAAAAAAGGAGTTGAGGTAATAATAAGCAGTAAGTAAAAAGAAAGATAAATGAAAGTGTAAAGTAAAATATTATCCAATTATTATTATAAATTTTGTTGAATTTTAGAGACGTGTTCTTGTTCCATCAGGAGTGATTATATAATATAATACAATGTGTTCTTGTTCCATCAGGAGTGATTATATTATATTATATTATATAATCACTCCTGATGGAACAAGAACACGTCTCTAAAATTCAACAAAATTTATAATAATAATTGGATAATATTTTACTTTACACTTTCATTTATCTTTCTTTTTACTTACTGCTTATTATATTATTTACTCAATTACTCCATCGGACCCAGTGGCGTAGCTAGCACGGGCGGTACCCGGGGCGGATAGCACAAGGGGTGTAATGGGATAGGGTGGCACAGGTTCTAACAGAATATTTACCACAACGGAGGGAGCGAAATGGGATAGGGTGGGACGGCATATTTACCAAAACAGAGGGGGCGAAATGGGATATGGGGTGAAACGGGATAGGATGGGGTGGGGCGAAATTGAATAGTTGGTGCAGGTATCGGCTCTACTGCGTTCCGTATTTCGTATTTTTTTCGGTTTTCGACGGTCGAGTGTCACCCCCCTTCGGGTGGCACCCAGGGCGGACCGCCCCCCCTTGCTACGCTACTGCTTGGACCCAAATTTAATGAAATAGGGGAGGCCCCGAGGAAAAGAATTTCTCTCAGGGCCTACGTCATAATTGGAGAAGCTGAGTGGACGGCATTTTTGAGTAAAGGTAAGTGAACCTGGGTCTTGAATTAAGTAGACCCGTTTTGTAGGAGGGAGGAAATACAAGGACCGGCTAATCATAATCATTCCTCAGACGAGCATTTGAACTCAAGAACGAGTCGTAAAAACGACCGACACGTCGCGGTCGATTCTCAATAGTTTTAATAGTCTTAGCTCTGACGTCATCTGATCCCACCGAGAAGTCTGCGGATGACATGACAAATGACGTTATCTGATTAAAAATCAAATGGAGTCACTAGGGCAAAGTAGTTTATTTTATAAATTCGTCGTAAAAAAGTAATCCCGAATACATTCATATAAATATTTTAATTGCTGACAATTAGTCAACCACAATTGTAAACAAATAAACTTAAATTAAGTTCCTAAATATGTGATTGATTCCTACTAGAAAAATGTTATTTAAATAATATATTTTATGTATAAGGATTGTATTAGGACTTACGTAACTGTGTAACTTATCACTGAAGAAGAAGACAATACTAATAAATCTAAATGAATATATGAAAAAGAACAAGATACAGAAAAATAAAGATAACGGTCGCAACTGGGACTTCAAAAGTTATTGTAAAGAGAGTTATTCTAATAAAAATTGAACAATATAACTGTTTAAAAAAAACCACAACTTAATAATTGATTATTTTTGTTTGACAGTATCAGTGTTAGCCTAATGTTATAGATCAATTAATTATAATGGTACCAATACTAGTGCCGTATGATTAAAACCATAATCATCTGTGAAAAGAATAAATCTATTATTGAAGAAGAAGATAACACTAATAATCTAAACGAAAATATGAAAGAGAATAATACACAGAAAAAGACGATGGTCGCGAATGGGACTCGAAATGGGAATGACCTTCAAAAGTTATAAAAAGAGAGTTTTTCTTATAAAAATAGAATAAATCTACTAAATAAATGACTTTAAATACTTTTGGAATAACTACGAAATATTATCGCTAATAGAAATAAAAGGAAGGCAAGTGAGTAAAAGTGAAATATACATAATAAATATTATTAATGGATAAAACGAACGATAATTCTTATCAACGTTCGGCAATTGATTAAACGAATAACATAATATACACAGTTTGTAAATACTCTCGTAAAACATTGTGATAATAACAGAACAGTGTAATTACATTGTTGTTGTGTAATTATTTTTCTTTATACAGTTCACAGGGTTTATCGCAGGTGTATTTGGAATTTACAACCGACAGACCAGGCACTAGGTTCCCAGGTTGCACGAATTGATACGGAATTTCTCCTTCGACCAGCTTTTGGCCTGTCGGGCAAAGGACATCTGCGCATACCGTGAGTTAGATCCTTGCGAATTAAACATGACTGTGCGATGTTTGTAGAAGTGAAAATTGTCATACAAGGTCGGTCGTTAGTGTCATAGACAATATTTCAAAAGGTGTTGCATGTAAAGATACGCATAGATAGATATTATATCTATGTGGTAGATAGATATGGAATATTGTTTCATCATATGATACCGCAAAAGAGTTCTCCTCTCACTTGGAGATGGACATTATTGCACACCGAATTGTGAGGCTGAAAAAAGTTGTGAAGACGAAGATTAGGATGTGCCTGGCTATTCTTTTTAAAATTTATTTTATGCGTTTATTATTTTCTATTATTTTACTACATTTTTGAAGTGAAAACTTCTTTAGTACCGTTGTGATTTGAAACTCGATGAAAAGAAAAATAGCGACTAAAAAAAGACAAACACATACATCTAAAGGATTTAGCCTACGAGAGAATGAGAGAGTAAAACCGGTCTCCTCTGTGTGGTGCTTCATAGCCTACCCATTTTCGCCTACCAACTGGCTTTCTGAAGGCTTCACTTCTACCGCATGTGAATTGCACTCTATTTTTTTTAAATTTACAAGTTCTTACTTTGATGCAAGTATTTATATTCTCAATATATGTGGGATTACACTAACCTCCCCACTATCCGGAATAAATATTATTATTATTATTATTCAGATGTGGACACTAAACAGTAATAATTTCAAGCAACGTTTCTATTCTAATCTGAATGCTGTTCTATCACCAGGACGAAAATGAGAGAATCTTCCACTCTGGACTCGGGACGTGGTGCAAAAAACAATATTTGAATGATTTTCAATTTCATAAATACACCCATAAGTGAAAAACGCAGATTGCACCAAATTTTATTTTTGTTTTTCCGCTTCTGTGGGCCCGGAGCCAAAGAACTTACCGCGTTGCTAATAGAAATTATCCATCTAACTTAGACATAAAATTAAAAAAAAAGGAATTATGCAGGCGATAGTTGTGCGACCCGCTTATCTCTGGTCATAAATATCATTATGTCACGATATCCACGTGACAAATTAACATGTGGATTCAGGCACACAATTATATTATATGTGTCATCGTGTCACTAATAAAACGTTAGTAAGTTGTGGTAAGTAAAGGTCGCAAAAAACTTTGTCCTCTCTCTCTTCTCTCTTGACTCCCCCCACGTGAATGCTGTAGGTATGGCCTTGATCCTACTATTCCATATTCCAAAATCAGAGTGGCATAAAGCATAATACACTCTTTTAGATCCTTAGTTCACAAGATATTTTATAATTGTTCAAGGCAGTAGATGGGTTTTTTAAGTTTTTATGGTTCCTTCAATGCATTGGTGTGTGAATTCATACCCGAACTTGAAAAAATACACACAGCCTACATTTGATCACAGAGCAATGCACGCAACTAGGGAATGCAATCTCGTTCTCGCGAGATCTCGGCTTTTTTTAGCGAGATTGATCTTGGACGAAAAAAAGGCGAGATTGCACTTGAGCATAAAAACGTCTTATTCGAAGCGCCGACTGACACGGACGGAGTTGCGATCTGTCGTAATCTGTAATTTCTAATAGTCTGACTAATTGAAATATTTTGTTAATTAATCTGTAATATCTAATGGATCTACTGAGTAGATATAGTTTTATTTAATTGATAATAATATCCTAGTTTAATAGTCAACTCAACTTGATAATAAGTTTAATTTTTTTGACTTTTCGTTGTTTTGTTTGTTATAAATATTATATTTGTCATTACTAAAAGATTTTTGTTTGATATTAGAAGAGAGGACTGGTTGTTTCTTTCATTTGTTATTTGATAGATACGTACGTCAAAGTTTATTACTTAGAAGTTTTTTAAAAAATTATAGACAAATACGTCAAACAATGTTTGATGCATAAAAGTCTATTAAAAAATTCGTGAAAATAAATGTTTATCTTATACTACTTATAATTTTTATTATTTTTTTCTAATTTATTCAAATATTGTAATTATTTGCAAAAAAAAAAACACACAAAACTGCCAATCTAGCGAGATCTCGAAATTGGCGAGATCTCGCAGTATTGTTATTCATAAACTCGCGGGATCTCGCTTGAGCCCCAATCTCGCGAGATTTGCATTCCCTACACGCAACTGGCGAACTGTTGTCATAATAGTATAGCGAATTTTTTGGAAGCTGCCAAACTCAACGCGAATAAAGGTCCCAAAACCTTGTCCAACCTCCCCCCTCTTTTCTCCCTTGCCACCCCCCAGGACGCGACCCGAACCCCGTACCGCTAAAAGAGGACATGCAAATTTGACTATACTCGCTGATGTCGATGTATCAGAGCAAAGCCTCCAATATCCTGTTTGTTTCATTTGGGAAAAGAAGGTGTTTATTGCGATAGCCTTCGTCCGCTCGGGGGAGGGCGGGTGGTGGGGTGGCCGGGTGACTGTTCGTAACTCGCAACTGAATAACTGATCTGTTCTATTTTCCTTTACTATCCTCTATTCCCTTCCTATCGGCCCCGCGCTCTACGCGAAACTAGGGCAGGGCTCTCGAAGGCGGAGGTCACTACTCACCAGGCCGGGATTGGAATGGAACTGGTGAGAGCATAAGATACAGCACGTTATTTTATGCGTGGGGTCTTAAAATATAAACATAAAAAATCGGTTTCATCGGTCAAAGGTGGGATACAATAGGTGTGTAGGTGTCAGAAAGACGGTCATAGGTCTCTATCTAGAAATATTTTAAATTGTGTAAATGTAGAGACCAGAGAGACGATCATAGGTATCTACCTAAAAAAAAATTAAATTGTGTAGATACTGAGAACAAAGAACCGGTCATAGTTCTACCTATAAACATTTAAAATTGTATAGATCTGTGATTTAGATATTTTCATATGTGGCAATCTAACTCTATTTATATTTCTTGTTTCGTAATTATGTACATCTCTATTAAAAAAACAATTTCATCCTTAAGGGGACCCGGTGGTCTAGAAATTATTTTTTTTAAATTTTTTTGTTCAATATTTCGAAAGTGCAATCCTTTAACAGTATACTGTAGTTTTTATGTAATGGTATTGATGATGTTTAAAGTTCTACAGCACATTTAGCAGGTCAGCGCAGAAGCAGGTAAAAGGGCCGGGCGAAACTTTAAACTCATTTATTTCAAAACTACTTTCCAAAAAAAATTTTTTTTTTCAATATTTCGAAAGTATAATTCTAAGAATATACTGTAAGATTTTCGCAATGGCATTGACGATATTTAAAGTTCTACAGCCCATTTAGCATGTCAGCGTAAACTTCAAACTCATTTATTTAAAAACTAAAATTAAATAAAATAGGAATACGCCTTAATAACCTAGAAGCTTTAGAAATATTAAAATCAAAGAAAAATAATTGCCAAATTTTAAACAAACAATTAGAATTAACCAACAGTCCCATTTTAAAATTATTCCCTTTCTCCCTCTCTAACCCCCACCCTCCCTTGACCCCTCCTCCTACCCCGCCCCCAACCATATCTGATGCTCTCTCTCTCTCTCTCTCTTATATGCTCTCTCTTTCTTTTGTGTTTACCTCATTATCTTAACTCTGTACTTTAATTTAGTTTATATGTTTATTGTCCTGAAGAAGGTCGAGTTCGACCGAAACCGGTCGACGAATATAAATTTAAATAAAGTGGTTTTAAACAAAGAACTTGTTTCATTCTGTAAAATGTCAAGCCACAAAGTGTTTGCTTTCTTCGATAATATTTAAAAACTACTTTTTTCTGCATGGTGTGAGGCAAAAAAAAACTACTTGGCCGATTCGTCTCAAATTTTACTATGTTATTCCGTATACCAGTATCTATTGCAGGAAAGTACAAAGTTACAAAGTTTTACGTTGAATACTTCTATTTTTTACATACAAAATCTAATGAAAAAACAGTCTGTTTTCTGTATTTAAATTTCAATAACGCGCCATTTTGTCAATTTTTTAAATTTATTTTTTATTCTAGTTCCTGCGATAACTACACTCATACTGATCATAATTTTTATTTTTTTATTTTTGTTTACGGATAAGTGAAAGAGTCAAAACTGGACCCACCACCAAGGTTCGTATTTATGAGGAGGGTAACTTCAGCGCAGTTCCTTAACTACTTAGAATTAAAAAAAAAATGAATAACAATATTTTTGTATACTATTAAAGTCATTTAATATATCTATAAAGTTTGAATGGCATTGTTCACCGTTTTCATTTTAAAAAAATCCTAAAAAATCGTCGAAAATATGGGGGCTACACCACCGGGTCCCCTTAAAGTATTTTGGCATTTGGTTTTTCATTACTTTATGCACAAAAATACATTAAACAGCAGTCTCTTTTTTTATTGGAATCCAATTTAGCTCCTCTCTCATTTGATTAAGGATCCACTATTCGAATTTCGACCGATTTCTTACATATCTCCCTTAAAAATTTGAACTTTTTAATTTTATCTAATTATAAATTAGATCTCTTGTATTTCAATATCTTTGAGCGCATCCCTTGTTAAGCCCCCGCTATCCGAATTCAACCGATTTCTTACATATCTCCCTTAAACATTTGAAGTTTTTAAGCTCTTAAAAAAATATTTTATTTTTGAAGATAATATCTAGATACGTTCCACGCCGAAACGCAAATTATATGAAATTCCCTCGATAGAAAAAAAAATCGCAAAGTATGCTCCGAAAATTATTTAAAACAAGTCTATTTCAATTATTTTACAAGTTATATTTGTGAAAAAATTCACAATGTTTCTTTAAATGATACTTAAGATACGTTCCACGAGATTTTTGCTCTATTTTAAACGAGTCATGTTTTGTTAAGCTTTTTCGCCATTTTCGTTGCGATTTCATCACTTAACATATTAGCGCGCTCTGTCCAACATTCGTAATTACACATCTCTCCATCTTCTTCTTTTTCAGCCGAATAGCGCCGCCTTAACCCTTGCATATTTGCCTTTCCCCAGTAAACATCTCATAGTACTTAAAATTGAGTAGATGTAGAGAACAGAGAGACAGTCATGGGTATCTCGGTAGAAATATTTGCAAAATTCAAAGAAAATATTAACAGCTTTTTCGAATGTCTCAGTCGGCCCTGGGCCCTGAGGCATGGCGCAGTTCACAGGATAAAATTTTGATGAATCACCCACTACTTAATGGGATTAGTTTTCATACTAAATAGGACACTCAAATTACGACTGGGCTATGTGAAAAAGAAACCTCATATTATTCTCAAGAAGAGCACTCAATTAAATTGATTATTAAAAGAAATAATATCCAATGTTAGGTATCATAAATTATATATCTTTCTGTTTGGTCTATTTATTATCGACCCACACCCCCAGACTTCCCCATTGAACGCATATACAAAGAATTCAATTTTCAACATTTAAAAACTTATTTGTGAAAAGTTCAATTATACAAATCATAAAAGAAAAAGATAAATAAATACTCATTCATAACTGAAAATCGGTTCCATGCCAACTCAGAATCATGTCAAATCAACACGTCTTTGAAAAGTCATGAGCCATGAATTTTTTTTTAAAAATAGCCAATAACCTAACCTAACGTAACATATGTAATCAATTTTTTGTATATTTTTTTTTCATCAGATGACCTTTCAAAGTAGGTTCTGAGTTGATTTCATTCTGAGTTATCCGGTCACCCTGAAAATCGTAATAGACATAAACATATTTGTATGCCCCAAACTAAACACTTCTTTTGCCAAACACCATTATACACACCAAGGAAAATGTTTCTGTAATAAATTAATTGAAGAAATCAGAAGCATTAACGATAATTACACAATTATTGAACTCTATCAAAAAATATTTTAAAGAAATCATTAACAAAAAAAAACGCCTTCCCTATTTTCTTCTGAAAATCACACTAATAATCTTAAAATCACACTTATGATCTGTTTTTATCCTCCGAAATTTTGTTTGCCAGCCATCTCTGGCTGACAAAATGACTGGAGCCCCAAAATACCTCGACTCTGTAGAAACGGGCGGTCCGTTTGATAGATTTCCCTATCTTAACAAGAGGATTGCAATCTTTAGAGCACAGGCGTCAGGTAGGTATGCTGTCCTCGTTCTACCAGTATCATAACGGAATATGCTGAAACACGTCAAATGCGCGCCCATCATAATATGTACATAGTTGACATCTGTCACGAGAACGGGTCGCTTCTACGACTCGTTCTTGAGTACAATAGCTTATGTAAATCATAAACGCAATTCATTAGGTAATTATGGCAATTTATACATTTTTTATTAGGTATTTATACAATTCTGGTATTTTCCACTTAAATTTTAATTAGTAAAATTAAACATTAATTAGTAAAATTTGTGATCAATTTGTTATCAGTTTAAATTTTATTTTCAGATCTTTCTTAGGGTTCGTCGTCGGCCTATTCAGGTTTATTTAAACCGCGATCCGCGCAACAAAAGAAGCCGAAAGGGTTCTGGCGTGAACAGATAATGATTGGTGACGTCACTGTCGCGTTCCGGAAGCGGAGGCGCTTTGTTCCGTTTCCCGCCAACCTCTCAAGTTCACCGGATGCCTTGGGAGTTGAATGAAGGTAGCCACTTTGCAGTTGTAGGTTAAAGGTTCGCCCACATACCCAGGAGTTGCTTAGCTTGGTAAGGCGACAGCTTGGGTGGAAAAACATACGTACGTACGTTGGTAGTACGTACATTTACATACGTTGGTTGTACTTAGACAATAAGTGGTAGATATTACCATCTATTACCTGGAATACCATCACTCAGAATCGAGGAGTCGCCTGAAAACGATGAAGCCGTATTTGATGACCAGATTTAAATAGCTAGATACTTTTCCACCTTTTATTTTTTATTTTTATTTATTTTTTTTTTTTTTTTTAAATACATAAACGGCTATACTGCCTTTTATAAATAAACATATAATAGAGTACAAAAGTAAGAAAAATAATATCATTACATAATAGTAGTTTTAAACTTAAAAATAACATACAATTATTTTGTGTATCACAACAAAAAATAACAAGGGATAAAAGTGAGAAATATCATCATTTCATTTCAACATGTCCACATTGCGTGTATAAAGTTACATTATGGAAAAAATAAGAAACTTAAAAACTGAAACCTAAAAATAACATACAATTATTTTGTGTATCACAACAAAATTTCTCTATCCTCTTGTGATAATTATTTCTAAAATATGTTGATTGTCTAAAACTATAGAAAATAGCTTTTATCTTATACAAAATGAAGTAGACTACTTGTTAAAATACTGCCCAGCCAGCGTGGTGAGTAGGAAAAATCAATAAAATGTAACATATAATTTTGTGCTCCTATACATAATATATACAAATCTATCCGTCTCTTTCCACTCCTTTCAATCTAACACCATAACCCAATTGGCCACAGTCCCACTGGCTCCGGATAGTTGTGAGCAGTTGGGAGTGTTGGGACCTAGGTAAAAGCCTTAATCGGGCGTGTACAAATAAATAAAAAAGTATTTAAATAAATAACTTCAACTTTTGACTTTGGTATATTTCCAAAACATGGTTATTATATGTGGTGAAACCTCGTGCGAACGAATTATGAATGACGAAACCTGAAAGATGTATAAATAACCAGTTTAGGAGAAGGACGCAATTCGCATCGTCTTGGAAGAAAACTCTTGGAACAATTTATTATTGTGTGCCAAGACTGCCAAGCGATTTTGGACTTCTGAGCGTCACAATGTTATAATTGCTTTTAAAAATGGTGTAGCAACACTAGCAACTCGAGATATCAAAGGAATTTAGAATCTTTCGTCTTCAAAATAAGGAAATAGCGCTTGGTTAATTATGTTTATATCCTTTTATTTTATTGTTAATAAGCAAATAAATAAATGTCTCACCTTCCCCTCGCTCTTCCAGTATATGAAGAATCCATATTCGTCGACTTTGAACATGCATTTTGGTTCAAAGTCTGTGTTGTCCTTTTCTTCTGTCCATCGGTCGAATATTGCACCCTGCAAACATCAAAATAACACAGTAAAAAACGCAGCAGTCTTCGCGAAGAAAATTAAAATTGAATATAATATTTTGACACTCCAATGACTCTCCAAGTATAGACACTCCACACCAGCACCAAATTCTTGTAAAAGTAATATGAAACGTATAAATCTATTTACTACTAAAAATCTTAAACATAAAAAAATATATATTGTATCAAAAAATTGCTGATTATATGAATTAAAAGATTTAGAACTTAATGTAAAAAATGTTCATGACCTGTTATCGCAAATATATAAATAAAATTCAAAACTTCATAAAAAATAATGTTAGTCATTTTTTGAGATCCTGATTTTCGAGCATTATGCAACTAAAAGGAAGCCATTGCAATATAACAGATGGTATTGTTAATTTGTTATGAAAAATTTTCAAGCGTTTATTTAGCTATCAAATATTGCTCCTGTTCCAATCACAATACTAGATGTTATTTCTAGATGATATAATTCTTGATATTTCACAGTGTACCGTAAGTCTGTCTCACGACGGTCGGCGTGGTCTAGAGGTAAGGCTCTTGACTTGCAATCCGAAGGTCGCGGGATCGAATCCCGGCGTGGAAAATAAATTTTATTTGATTAATTTGTGTTATTTCACAATTAAATCACTTAAAATAATAAATAGTATATTTGCGGTACGTTTCACAGAGTGGAAGATACTCTCACAGATTTAAGCCGTGTTTGGTGACCAGATCTGAATAGCAAGGTACTTCCTCACCTTCCTCTTCTCAATCTCCTTAACCTCACTATCTTCAGCCTCACAACATACCTCAATTGGGGATGCCATAGTCTCACTGGCTCCAGACGGGAGCAGTTGGGACTCTTGTGCGGTATTCATATTAAAAAAAATGTAATACCTAATCAAATCCCTAGACAGCCACAAATCTGCGGGAACTTATAATATCCCTACATATTCATCAAAGAATGTGTCAAAATAATTGCTCCTCATTAACCAAACTTTTTATTCTCTCTTTATCAAATGGAATTTTTCCTAATAAGTAGAAAATTAGTTATTCGACTCCAATTATCAAAAAGGGTGACAAAAGTGATGTTTGCAATAATTACTGACCGAAATGTATTCCAATCCACCAAACCTAAACTATTTGAATAAAAAATACTGGACAAACTTTTACAAATTGAAAGAAACAAAATAAATTCTCGCAATTCCTAAGTTTTAAAATGGACTCCAACAATTTTGTTGAACTACATCAGTTCTACTCCAACAACAAAATGGATTCCAACAATTTTGTTGAACTACATCAGTCTTTGAAATGATATGAACATGCTCAAATTGTCAGAACGAAGATTTTTAACTGACTTTGTATACTTTATAAATTTTAAATTATACATTTGATAGTCCATTATTTCTTGAGTCGATAAGCTTTTGGATTCCATTAAATAATACTAGATCAATTTCAGTGCAGCCATTTTGGGGCTAACTACTATACGTAATTTTTGTCCAGAATACTAATGGAGGGAAATAATTATATCGCGTCAGTAGAGATCTTCAATTTATCACTAAATAAATACAAAATTTTGGTAGGTTGAGGAAATTATTATGGCGTAACGAAATGGTCACGAGATATCTATCTATTTTACCAAACAATTTTATCAACCTTTCTACTACGACTGAATTCTGCATGTTTGTTTATAACGATTTTACAAAGAAAAATCTTGCATTATAGGTAAACAGTAAATAATGATTCTATGCAAATTTAGTAGATAGAAGATAGTGGAATATTCCATCTATAATTTTGTTGCGGGGAGCGTGGGATGAACGATGAACGTTGCACACAAAGGTGTCCCCTTATCCCCAACCTACCCGGATTATTATTATCCTACAGCCATGACGCATAAACTTCAGAGTTTTTTAAATTATGTCCTTCACGACAGCTTAAAAACCATTTATTTTATTTACGTAAGTTCTGGCAAAATGAACTGGAATTAGACTGGAAGCATCCCCATTATATTTGCTTGCATGAGTCCCATCGATTACGTTCTTCCTGGCAACAAGTACCACACACGCTCTGTACAAGTTATTACCTCAATTATTTGAGATTCTTATAAAGCCGTACCTACAAAAAAGTTAACTTCTACTAAATCGTTTTTAAAATCGAAACAAAAAACCTCACCGTACAAAATTAAAAGATGGATTAAAGAACAAAAAAATCAATGATACAAAAATTTTATAACGTAAAAGACTAAAATATATACCTAATAAACAACATACATTATTATAACATCATGAATTTGTGGATTAAACGTTAAGGTTAGGACGCACTTGACTTACTTTAACCAGCGATTTCTGACATTATTTGGAGTAAAAATGAGAGTGAAATTTTAGTCTCTAAAAAATTTTTTTTCTTCAAAATTGACACAAATAAAATTCTTCCACATGCGGTATTCTAACGCCCCTAACTGTCCAATACCTAATGATTTTTTTATGTTATTAATTGAAAACAAAAAAAAAAACATGAAAAATGTCACCGGAGAGCAAAATTTCAAAGTTAAGTCATGTACGTCCCCTGTAACTAATGGTACCTCACAATATTTGCTATTTTTTCTTTATCGCTGTATTTAATTTTATTTTATTTCGTCTCATTTTATTACAATTTATTCTTTCATTAATTTATTTTGAGACCCCACATGTTTGAAAATATATCATATTATTTATTATGATATATCAATAATAATAAAAAAGGAGAATAATAAAATTACTCTCTTACAAAATTTGACTTGAATTTATGACATCCGTGTTTTGTAAATCAATATGTAGGTGCACAACATTAAAAAGAAAGAATTGAAAAGTTAGTTATTTAGACGAAAGGCTTGCTTGAATAATAAAAGTAGATGCAGCAGATTTTCGAAATCGGAAACGGAACGCAAAAAAAAAATTTACAGACTGATGAAATTGCAAATGGTCGAGTTAAATCAGGCTTCGCTACACTCAGTCGATAAAATGAACTCTCAATGTCAAACAATTTTTTTCCTAACATAATTGGTCCAGTCAACTTGACGGAAAAGGCAGACTGTCGGAATAATTCCCAAGCCGAGTTTTTATATAAAAGTAGACACGTTTCGACGTTTCAAATAAGTATTGTATATAAATCCCAAAAATTTCAACTTAGCAATTCGAGATATTAAACGTCAAATTTTTAATTTTTTTTTTCACTAGCTTGGGTACCCAGCTTCGCTCAGGGAGTTGATATGAGATTGAACTGACGTTCGAGCACGATGGATCTTGCTTTATATAACCCTACCAGTGGGTAGCCCCACTCATACAAAAAAAGGCTTCGAATGGTTCTCAATGTTCCAGAACATACAAGAGGGTTTTGGAATGTCCCACAATGATGTGGGATGTTACAGGATGTTCCCGAATTTCTGGAATGCTCTCGAATGTTCTGGAAATTTCTAGAGGGCGCAACTTCAAGCCCTCATATCTTTAAAAGCACGCCCTTCAGGTAAAAACGGGAACCTTCTTCACGGATGGGGGATAGAGGGCTACCACACCATAACTCCCTTTATCGTACAGGCCACTCGTTTGAGTTTTAGCGGCACGCACGCCTTTGTACACTTTATTTTATAATATATATACATATATTGATGATTAACGCCCTAGTGTTTTACGTGAAAATTTTACATTTAATTACAGTATTTAAGAATAACACATTAAATGTAGTTGTAGTAATTGTAAAAAAGCAACACATATGTATACAATAAAAAAAACAGTGTGCAATTCACACGCGGTAGAAGTGAACCCTTCAGAAAATTAAAGTAGATAATAGTTGGGAGGCTACGAAGCACCGAACAAAGAGGAGACCGATTTTACTAGTATATCATTCTCTGTATGTGTTTGTCTCTTTTTAGTGTCGCTATTTTTCGTTTCATCGAGTTTCAAATCACAACGGTGCTAAAGAAGTTTTTACTTCAATAAAAAATTGTGCAAATTAGCAAAATTCCCCGTTTCTACGACTTGTTCTTGAGTTCAACAGCTCGGCTGTGGAACGATTTGCCGGCCTCTGTGTTTCCTCCCTCCTACAACATATGTCTCTTCAAGACCCATGTTCACTCCTTCCTCTCCTCAAAAACCCTCCACAGCATCATCAAAGATGACATATGGCCCTGAGTGAAATTATTTTCCTCGGGGCCTCCGGTATGGAGTTAATGTAAAAAATATTTTTTTACAGTTAATACCCCACAAGAGTCCCAACTGCTCCCGTCTGGAGCCAGTGAGACTATGGCATCCCCAATCGGGGTATGTTGTGAGGCTGAAGGTAGTGGGGAGGGGAAGGAGATAGGGAAGAGGAAGGTTGGGAAGTACCTGGCTATTCAGATATGGTCACTAAACACGGCTAAAGCCATTTTAAGCAACGTTTCAATTCTGAATGGTGGTCTTACACCAGGGCGATACTGATAGTATCTTCCACTCTGGAACGTGCCGCAAATATACTATATATTATTTTAAATGAATAAATTGTGAAATAACACAAATTAATCAAATAAAATTTATTTGCGCACGCCGGGTTTGAACCCGCGACCTTCGGATTGTGAATCGAGAGTCTTGCCTCGGGACCACGGAGGCCGTCTATATATATATATATATATACTAACTAGCTGGGTTACCTGGCTTCGCTCAGGACAACATTCGAGAGTGTTCTGGAATGTTCCACAATTTATTTTATTTATTTATAGCGGACCCGACAGACGTTGTCCTGTACACAACTGTGAGTTCAGTTCTAGCTTCCGATAAGGTTGCATGTACTTAGCATTCTCTGCATTTTAATATAAAAAAACCAGTTTAAATCGCTTTTCAAAGTGTTAAATTGTGATATTTGGGTTACGGGACTTCTTCCCTAACCATTTTAATATAATTTGTGAGTTATAATGTGTTTTGTATTAGTTTTTGTGAAAATTAATTTCAAATGGACATATTATTTTTTCTTTGACATTTCGTTTAAAATCATTTGCATGGAATTTGAATTTTGTTCTTCCGAGTCGGGGACTTTAAGTCCCTGACAATAAATTGGTTTAAGTACTTTTAACCTAACTTGTTTTAAACAGTTCAAGTTTGTGTTTTTATATTTTTTTTTAGCTCGTGACGGTTTACTTAAAAAAATATTACAATGGTCTCTTCTGAATCTGAAGATGATGACTTTCCTAGTCTTACTAATATATTAATAGTTATGTACGACAATCCTCTGCATCAACTTCAGCGTCTATTCCTGGAAACATTAATCAGAAGAACGAAAACAATGATGTGAACAAAGTATGCATGGATCCAATTATCGACCAATCCAAAAATTCTGAAAATACACCAGATGACAATTTTTCAGTAGAAATCCTGCAACCAATTTTTGAACAAATTCCATTTCTCGTACCGTAATTGACGGGAAGATGAAGAAGGATGATCGTTCCTCCATTCTTGGTTCGATTGAAGAGATGAGGAGGTACCTTACCTCTCTAGCCATCTCTCACGCAGCAGCCATTTCTAAAGCGGAAACACTTTCGAAAGTATTAGACGTTCAGTTAAACATTTCTGAAAAAATTGATATTTTGATAAATAAATCGAACAATCTAACAACGGGAACTTTTGTACAAACAAAGAAGAAAACATATGCAAGTGCTGCATCTAGTGGAGAGAACCAATCTAAGAAATTATTTTTAAATGGAACCGAACGACACACACCTTCCCTTCAGTCGACTATCTTATTTTACCCTACCGTCCCGGAGGGTAAAACATCTGAGGAACTACAAAAAAAATTAACAACCGTTTTAAATCCTCGCGAAGATGGATTTCAAGTTGTTCGCACTAAAAAAATTAAAGGCGGGGGTATTGCCCTACAAACGACCACTTCGCTGGGAGTTAGTAACATAAAAAAAGCAGTCGAAAAACTATCAGCAACAGGTATAAATTAGTTAGTCCGCAAGGCCGTCTTCCCAAGATTGTACTGTATGATGTTCCAAAGGGAGATTCTTCTTTGGACATTGCTCTCTTTGAAGAGATTTATCAGAATAACATAACCGGTAAGTGTAATATTTCTAAAGATGATCATTTGAGGACTATGAGAAGAGTCTCACTTTTTGGAAAACGAGATACCGCCAAAATGAATATGATCCTGACGTGTCACCCTGAGGTAAGAAAAAATCTAATTGACGGTGGTATGTGCTTCCTTGGGTGGAATGCCTGCCGTGCTCGGGACTATGTTGGCGCTACCCGCTACCCTTGTTGTTTTAAGTGCCAACAATATGGACATATCAGTAAATCATGCACGCAGGAGCATTCCACTTGTCGCCACTGTGCAGCTACTGGCCACGATGTGGAGAATTGCCCCAAGAAAGCACAAGCTGCTGTATGTGCAACCTGCACGAGATTTAAAAAACCTGCTGCACATGTTACTGGGGATCGACTGTGCCCTGCACAAATAGCTGCTATCGAAGCTCAAGTCAGATTTACTGACTATGGCTATTAACATTCTCTCTCTTGGTCAGATTAATCTTCAGAGGTCTCGATTGGCCACGCTTGAGGCTGTGAAGGTTATGACTGAGAAAAAAATTGACATATTACTCATTCAGGAGCAATACACCTGGTTAGGTAGAACGCCTATTCAATATCCGGGTGCGGTACTCGAAATTGGCACAGCACCGGGGGCGGGAGTCCTTGTTAACATTTCGTTAATCAGTCCCCTCCTTCTGGTGGGACTGTCAAACGAATACCAAACTTGTGTTTCACTTAATTTTGGATATACTGAAATTATTTTAATTTCAGTCTATTTCAAATATAATAATCCAGTAGGACCTCATATCTTGAGCCTGACGCGCGCGCTAAACGTGCTTAAAGGACATAACATAGTTATTGGAGGAGACTTTAATGCTCGCTCACCAATGTGGTTTGACACTTTTGGAGCACGGACGGAACGCTCAGACGCCGTCGAAAACCTTATTGCGGCGCAAGGTCTTTCTTTAATAAATGAATCTGGTAGTATTTTTACTTTCAGTAACACGCATGGCGAGAGCAATATTGATTTAACTCTTTGCTCTGGATCGATTGCGGCCAAGATTTCTAAATGGAAGGTCCACGAATGTGCTATTAATTCTGATCACAGATTAATAACATATACAGTGGGTGTCAAGAAGACCGAAGTTCCGAGATCCTTCTGGAACTTCAGAACCACTCGGGCGAATTGGGATAACTTTGAGGATGCTCTGCGTGATACTTTAAGGGGTTTTCATGACGTAGCAGCAAGAGATCCGGACAATTTGGGGAATTTTTTCAATGCAGCCGTAGTATCAGCTGCTGAATCGGCTCTGGGAAGAACAAACCCAAAGACATTATTAGGTCTCCGTGGTGGTCGACTGAGCTGACCTTGCTCAAGGGTGCCTTTAAGAGGGCTTACAGAGCTTTAGGTGTCTCTAGACGGGTTGGATGTACGGAGGAGGAGACACGCACCCTTAGGAGACAACTTAGTAGCTCTCGTAGAGCTTTCAAATCGGCTGTACTTTTGGCAAAACGAGCTGCTTGGCATAATTGGGTTAAAGAAGTTGGTAACTCTAACCCATGGGATATTCGTAGTTGGTAACTCTAACCCATTGAGAGTATTAACGTGGCGACTACTCTCAATACACTTCTGGGAAAGCTAGTTCCCTTAGATTCAGTCATTGGGGAAAGCGACCACCACCAACAGATTAGAAATCAATCACGGATTCCTCCAATCCTCTCGCAGAAGGAAAGAATTTCTAAAGTAACTAGAGCTGAAGTAGAAATTATAATTAAGGGTTTGGGTCCTAGGAAGGCACCAGGGCATGACAAACTGAATAGTATAATCGTGAGGTATGTATGGATCCATGCCAAGGAAGAACTCTTTCAGGTTATGGAAACGTGTATGAGAAGGGGAGTTTTCCCTGCTGTATGGAAGAAAGGCGTGCTCAGGATCATACCTAAAGGGAACGACAAAGAAAGAACTGATGTTAAAGCTTATCGACCAATAACACTTCTTCCTGTATTGGGGAAAATATTAGAAAAACTTATTCAAAATCGTCTACGAGAAACATTGACACCATCATACGTACATCAATATGGATTCGTCCCAGGTAAGTCCACGGACTTACCTGGGACGTCATTATGACTGCGCTTGACTGGGTGAAGGTCTGCACAAAGAGGTACGTAATCGGTATCTTCTTAGATATAACTGGTGCCTTCGATAATGCATGGTGGGCGATGATTTTGACTAAATTAAAAAATCGTAATTGTCCAAGAAAAATTTTTCAAATATCTTGTGATTATTTTAAAGATAGAAAAATTATAATTTGTTTTGGTGATTGCATCATTGAAAGAGATGTGGACATGAGTTGTCCTCAGGGTTCGGTCCTTGGACCGGACTTCTGGAATATTTTATTCGATGACTCCTCCAGGTTACCCTTACCTGAAGGCACTATTGCGATTGATTACGCAGACGACAAATTGTATTTGGTCTCTGGGAACAGTAGAAAAGAAGTTGAAAATAAAGCTGAAGAAGGTTTGAATATGATTTTTAACTGGGGAAAGGAAAACAGACTGACTTTTGCTCCCCATAAGACCATGGGTCTCCTTATGAAAGGCTCCCTCAGTAGAGGTAGAAACCCTTTCATAAAAATGGGAGATACCGCAATCCGTTTCGTTGAGAGTACTAAATATCTAGGCGTTACATTAGACAGATCGTCCTCGTTCTTGACTCACGTTAAAAGCGTTTCTAGTAAGGCCCAGGCTCTCTTCTTAAAACTGAGAAGAGTCTCAACTGCTGAATGGGGTTTACGTTTCCCTGCGCTCCGTCTATTATACACATGCATATATGTGGCACAAGTTTCATATGGTGCCTGTGTATGGGAACATCGACTGGGTAATTCACTCATTCATTCAGCGCTTAAGAGGAGCCAGCGAATCCCTTTACTGGCGCTTTCAGGAGCCTACAGAACAGTATCATCGGATGCTTTGCCAATTTTGGCCGGCATTTTGCCAATAGATTTAGAAATTAGAGAAGTTTTGACAAAGTGTCTGAAAAGAGGAAGTCCTGTAAACCACCTTGGTATTGAATTAATACCTGGTGGAGCAGTGCCTCTCCCTGAACTTCTAAAGATGATGAGAAAAAGAACGCTGAGTGAATGGCAGATGAGATGGGATAGATCGAATATGGGAAGATGGACCTTCTCCTTCTTTCCATCAGTTAAAATCAGAATGGAAGGGGCATATCTTTTAATGGACCACCATATCACACAATTGCTTTCTGGGCATGGAGAGTTTAGAGGTAGACTTCACAGACTGACTCTATCATCCCATCCCAATTGCGCTTGTGGTGATACTGACCAAACAGCCGAGCACATTTTGTGGCACTGTGAGATTTTGACGGATGCTCGAGATGAAATGATTGATGGTTTGCAGGTTATTACGAGACCTGTTTGGAATACAGATCTCGTTTCGAATAAGGTAAACTTTGAGTGCCTGAGGAAATTCACGAAAGTCTGGGTTGAGAGATGGCCTGTTCTTAGAGTCGCTGACTAGCTGTAAAATTACTTAGGTACCAGGTGTATTTTGCTTTTGAATCCACGGACACTCTTTATGATTCCTTTACTGCTTGGATTTATTTGTTATGTAATATGTATTTTGTGTTTTTGTTATTTGTTTTTTATTAATATTTATTTTATTATTAGTTATTTGTTATATTTTTCAATTGTATTTTACATATTTGCGTTATGTTTGTTCTTTATTAATATATAATAGTTAATTGTATTATTTGTCTTTTGCAATATTTTATTTATCTATTTTGTTCACTATATTTTCAAAAAATTTATATAGTTGTCTTGCGATTTGTTTTATTAATAATAACTTTAATACCTGTTATTTATGTCATGTTCCTTGTTTTGTTATGTTTGTCTTTAACCTTTTCATTGTTTTACTGGATGAACTGAACTCCAACTTTTTTATTTTTTTATTTATTATTTTATTTCCCTATCCCCGTATGGGGGTGTGATGGACCTCGTTCCTGATTCATATTTACTTACATTATCTGTTTTGCAGGTCCCTCTCAAATCTTTGCGCCTCCCCCAATGACATGTGTAGGCTTGAGGCTTGATCAGGCGACCTTGCTGTCCTTTGTCCTGCCTCTGACTACTCAATGCTGAAATTTTCTTTTAGTCTTCGGGTATTTTACCCCAAATATTCAGTTAACATTCTTTGAGGCTTCACTGAGTGGTTGGCTAAGGGACACGGAAGCTAAGTGTGGTTTATGGTCAGACCGAATGCCATTCACATTTTTTGTTGGTACTTGCCTATTGATTTGAGATTTATTGTATTTTTTATGTTCTCCATTTTATACAGGTGCTTGCAGGATTTTTTTACACGATGCAATGCCGCCTCACGGAGTCTCATGAATGAGTTTTTTTTTTTCATTTTGCCCTGTTTAATTCACATTTGCTTTACTAACATATTTTTGCATTTTGTTTTTCCTGTTAAGCACTTGCATACTGCTTACTAACAACGTATGCAGGGACACTGGAGGTCTAGATTCGTTCAAAAATAAATAAATGTAGCTTCGTTTAACAAAAAAAAATTAGTATCTTGCGAGAGCCTTGAAGGAGTAACCATATGTTACTTATACCAGGGCGGGTATGTGGTGGATAACCTCCAATGTACACAACTGTCGGGACACACTAAAATTAAAATAGAATAATATTGAATATTCGATACTGCGATGGTAGCGCAGTCTGCCGGATCCAATGTAAAACATTCCAAAATCAACAACTCCTTAGAAATAAAAAAAAATAATTAAAAGAACATTTTCCAGTGGACCAAATTGTGAATCTAAACCATTCTCGAATCCCCTTGAACCCACACAAAAAATTTCATCAAAATCGGTCCAGCCGTTTAGGAGGAGTTCAGTGACATACACACGGACAGAAGAAATATATATATTAAGATAAGACGATTAAAAATATAATAGGAATATAAGCCTGAAGTAGTAAGCAAAAGAAAGTAAGAAATAAGAATGTAATGGATGAAATACATAACACAATTATATAAAGTTTAGCAACGTAATAAAATAATCTCCCAGAGTCTATTATGCGGTTCCCCCTCCCCTATTGTCACGTTTTCCCTTGCACATGAAAGTCGACCCTCGGGAGCACTCCCGTCACGTGACAGACATAAAGGACCGTGACCCCGTTGCGGTCTGACGGAGGGCAGCACACTATCTACCCGCTCCAGAACCCACCCCAGCCCTCAACTCTTTACCGCCCCTGAACAAGTAGTAACAAGTAGTGCCTAGAGGAAAATGTTTACGTCATGGGAGGCCGATGGAAGTTTTATTTTTGTTTTAATTGAAAAAAAATGGCAACGGAGACTAAAATGATACCTATCCACATTATCTATACTAATATTATAAATGCGGAACTGCGTGTTTGTTTGTTACGCTTTCACGCATAAAATAGTAAAATTCTTTCACCAATAGAAAGCTAAATTATATGCGAGTACTATAGGCTGTATATAATGGTAAGCTCGGGCGTTATCAAATTATAAATATTAATATATTATATTTATTATACGTTTTCTGTCAAAACAAATCGTTGCCGTGGAAACGTTTCTTTATTAAATGGCGTAGCAACGCATGCCGGGTACCAGCCAGTAATGTAATAAACAGACGCTTCCGTGGTAGAGCGATTAAGATCTTCGAATACGAATCCAGAAGTCTCGGTTTCGAGTGCCGGCCTATTTACGCAAATAAATCTATACTAATATTATAAATGCGAAAGTGAGTGTTTGTTTGTTACGCTTTCACGCCTAAACCACTAAAAATTAAAAATTATTTCACCAATAGAAAGTTACATTATCAGCGAGTAACACAGGCTGTATATAATGGTAAACTCTGGCGTTACGAAATTTGTATAAATGAAAATGTGTGTATTTCATATATTTTATCGGCAGGGAGGAAAGGCAGGGGGAAGGTGGGGTGGTTCGCGGAGAGGGAAGAGACAAGGGAGGGGGAGGGCGAGGAAGGTGGAAGGGAACGGGGACGCAGGGGAAAGGACATGCAGGGAGAATCAATTTATTTCTTCGAATGGCAACACATGCCGGATAACAGCGAGATGAGATGCCTATGCGTTGCTAAACCATTCAAATGAATGAATGAGTGAGTGAGTGAGTGAATGAATGAATTAATGAATGAATCAGTAACCCCTAGTATCCCCAACCTTCCTCTTCCCGATGACCGGAAAACTCAGAATCATGCAACTTTAACACCTCCCTTGAAGAGTCATTAAAAAAATGGTTATGTTCGGTCATGGGCCATTTTTCATGACTTTTAATGACTTTAAAAGGGGTGTTGAGGTTGCATGATTCTTGAGTTTGTCGTGGAACCCCCTCTTCCCATATCCTGCTCCTCACTCCCTTCAGCCTCACAACATACCCCAATTGGGGATGCCGTAATCCCACTGGAACCGGACAGTTGGGTGCTGCTGAGTACCTTCAGTGGTACTCACAAATAAAAAATTAATTTAATGAAAACAAATAACTTTGTGTAAACCACTATTTAATTAACAATATCAACATGTTTTCTTCGTCAGGATAATAAGTTAATTAACATATAAATGTCAGGGTAATAAGTTCATTAACTTATTATCCAGACAAGAAAACATAGTTTTCGAAACATGTTGATATTGTAAATTAAATAGTGGTTTACACAAAGTTTTTTGTTTTCATTAAATTAAATAATGATGCCACAAAGTGAATTTGCGAATTTTGAAGAAAAAAATTAATCTTTAAACTTGCCTTTACTACTTGTCTAACCTTTGTGTAATTTTAACGTAACATTTTTTAACCTTTCGTATTGTTTTCCCCTTAGATTGTACTGTTATCATTCTATTTAAGTTTACTACACAATTTAAAAAAAAATATTTAAGCTTATGTATTTCATATTACGATCGCATAGCATACAATAATAAATAATAAAAAATAAAATTAACGTAATGTAAATTATTTTGAAAACATACATGTAAAATGGGTAAGCACAAAATTGGAACATAATTTGCATATAATAATTTCGTTTCTGTTACATTAGAATAACTATCGGATATCCGCCAAGGTTTTTTTAATTTAAAAGTATAATTGAATTGTGATTAACTAAATAGAATTTAATTCTATGCCCATTTTCCTCATTTTTTTCGATGAAAATACATAAATAATTTAGGTATAATTTGAAGTAACGCACCAGGTAAATAAATATGTAATTAAAATAGTTAGTAGATAAAAATAGATAAATAAATTAAAATAGATAATAGTTAAAAAATCAACGAATTTTTTGTTAAAAATTCATCTGCGTTCGGAAAAGGTTTACTATTTGTATAAATCAGCATAGATTTGTTAATAAATTATAATACATATCACCAAATAAATGTCCATAGGGACATACTTGCTCAGAAACGTTCTGGTGGAACACAAATAACATTTGGATAAATGTTTATTTAATTTTATTACTGTATAATTAAATGTAATTAAAATTAAATTGTTGAGATATTTGTGAACCATCGACATTGTTTATTTATAAAATAAATAAGCTTTTGGCCTTCCAAAAGTCTGAAAAACGCATAATGGTTGTATCATTGAAGAAGAAGATAACAATAATAATCTAAACGAAAATATGAAAAAGAACAAGACACAGAAAAATAGAAAAAGATAATGGTTGCAAGTCGCAACTGAAACCATTATCTTTAAATGGGTAGTTGCCTATAATATGGAAAAAAAAGAGAAAAAAAATAATTGAAGATAATATTGTTAATTCTAAAATTTGAAATAAGAGTTTTGACTAATATGACGGTTTGACAGAAGGTGGCAATGGCGGAATTGGCACGTCCCGGTTAGACGAAAGGCTCTGGGTTCGTGTCCCAGTTGCGACCATTATTATTCTCTTTCGTATTTTCGTTTTTTTTATTGTCATTGTCATCTTCTTCTTCCATAATATACGAAAATTGATGGGAATAACTTTCAAAAATTATAAAAAGACAGTTTATCTTATAAAAAATTGCATAATGGTTGGTTTGACAGCGCTTCTGGGCTGAACCTATAGTCTACCCTATTTATTTAGTGATGGGCGCCCCTCCCAGCCCCTCGGGAAGCATGCAGAGCAGATATAGGGCAATCTCGCCGCCTCATCACCCCCCAACCACCTCCCAACTCTCAGACTCACCGAGATTACTCGCCCGAGAATGGAAATTCACTACGATTTTTAGTAACTCTTCGATATATTTTAAGAGACTTCATTTTCTGTAATAATTTCACTACACTAAATATCAGGTTAAGATAAATATCGCCATAGTTTTATTGCTTCGTTTTTTATAAGATGGAAAAAATCGATATTGATTACTTTTGGCAGTTAAATACACGTTTCAAGACCAGGAAGTTTAAATCCAATTTTTATTACTAATTATCATTACGCGTATTGAGAAAATTGAGAAAAATTGTTTTAAGGAGATTTAAACGGGTTTAATTCGTCTTGTGGAATGGTAGGTATATGGTATTTTGTGAGGCTAAAATTTTTGAGGTACTCGTATGTGGTATTTTATTTGTTATAGGAATGGGGAAGGGAAGGAGATATGGAGGAGAAAGGTCGGAAAGTACCTAACTATTCAGATTTAAATACCGAAAACGGCTAAAGCAATTTCAATGGATTATTTTAGATTGGTGTTTCATCAGAAAGGCTATTCCCTAAAATTTGTGATAAGAAATCGTTCTCCCGCGAGAAGTGCTGTCAGATTTGTGTGATTTTCTACAGCTGTTAAATGAATAAATAATCATGCATACTTGCAAGAAATCGTGTTTAAAACGACCCAAATTAAAATACGTGACAGCTCACAGCTGAAATTTTGACATCGGCCGATAAAAAAAGCAAATAACAGCCGTAGAAAATCACACAAATCTGACAGCACTTCTCGCGGGAGAACGATCTCTTATCACAAATTTTAGGGAATAGCCTTTCTGGGCGGTACTACAGAGATACTCAAAATAAATGTACACCATTATACGAGTAGATACACATTAAACGTAGATAAATTATATGATTTTTGAGAAACATTTCAGAAAATAGAGTAAAACATTTATACGGAATTAGGATACCTATGTACTTTCTTATAATGTACAGATTTATGTACATATATATAAATAGATATATTCTTGTAATGTCATAAGATTTACAGATTGGAAAAATAATGTTGATCAAAATTAAGAGCGCTGCGAGATCTATGCGTACTAAGAACGAGTCTGAATAGTGAAACTTTATCAAATTGTATTCTTAAATAAATTGATAAAAACCCATTTTTTTTCATTTTGGGTCGAGAGTCCGGTTGGAGAGATCTAGGATCTCGTTGGAGATACTGGATTTTTTTTGCAAAACGGAGAAATTCGACAGAACCAGAAAAATATAAAATCCTTTGCGTTGGTTCACTAAAATTCACCAAGACTTAAAATAACATTATGAAATAAAAGTATATTTATACAATAAATTAATAATTACCTGCAGTAACGCATCTGGCACTGGTATCTGCCAGTTGAATTCGAACTTCTTGGTCATGTTGGCGTCCCCTTAAGAACGGGACCGCCACACTCCGCCCCTGGAGAAAAAAAAAACATTTTTCAACTATTAATAACAAGTCATCGCTAAAACGAACCGCCACCGGGGTAGGAAGAAATACAGGAGTACAGTAATACAGTAATACAGAAATACAGTAAGAAAACGTATAATAAATTTATATTAAATAAGTTTCCGTAGAAAGAAATCACTTTGTGGATTAACCATAATATGGTTATAAATAAAATGGTTAATAATATTATTATTGAATGAAATATATAAAGGTATTAGACATATTTATTATATTAAAAAACCGATTTCGCTTGGCTCAAGCGATTGGTGAATAAATCTAAATAATGTAGTGGTTAAACACAAAGCCTTGTATTTCATTTAATAATAAAAAATATAATACATTTTAGTATTCTGCATTAACGCATTTTAATACTTTCTTACAACATATTGGAAAGCAATGTCTCATATTAGTTAATCTTGGTAAAGTTATAACATTTTTATCCTGTGATGTGGCTTTAACAGATTTCATGTCTAACAAACATGGATCAAGTGTTCAAATATAATGTTATGCTGATTTTAGAAATCAATAAGCGGACAGCTCACAGGAATACAAATTAAAAATGTCACAAAATTTTACAAACTTGTTATAATGACGTTTTCCACGAAATTGAAGATTTCTGCTCATGCTTCTGGTACATTATAAAAAAGCTAACAAAAACCATCCTCATCTATTTTATTATCTCGACATTTTCCGGGAAGTTGAATAATTCTTTGCATAAGCGAAATTCTGAAAATGTTGCTTACTTGCCAAATCGAAGTTCATAAAAAACACCATTAAATGTATCTGTTTTGTGGATGCTTGCAAACTAAAAACATAAATTAATTACCTATGGTTATCATTTAATGCTGGCTTCTTCCTCTGTTTCTATAAACAATAGTTACATCGAATTAAAAAAAGAAGTTAATTATTGAAGATTGGTGCGGCAAGCGGTGTGTTGCGTCCTCACTACAGCTCAGTGATAAGGAAAGCCGAGCTCAGTATCAACACAAAGATGGCAGTGTTCAAAACGGTATATCGCCCGAAGCTCACCTAAGGCCACCAGATATGGATGCTAAGCGAACGAACGCGCTCTAGAGTCGAAGCTGCCGAAATGAGGTACTTGAGAGGAGTGGGATCATCAGTATGTTAATACGTGAAGCAAAAACTTTGTACCCCTTTTTACGAAAATTGCGCGGACGGAGGAGTATGAAATTTCGCAAACTTATAGTTTATATAGAGAAGGAGTGCAGAATGCTAATATTTTTTTAAAAATTATGCATAAAAAATACATTAAATCAATAAAAAAACATAACAATTATGGTCGAATTTCGACCATTGGGCGACCACTAGTATAAGAAACTCGACGATCCGAGATGATCTAAACATTGAACCACTGTTACTCTTCATAGAAAAATCGCAACTGAGGTGGCTTGGGCATGTACTAAGAATGCCTGATGACGGAATTCCGAGGAACATACTATGTGCGATTCCAGACGTCCAGTGGGCCACCCCAGACACAGCTGGGCGGGGCAACTCCAGAAACTGTGAGGAGAGGATGGGACTGCCATGGACTGAGGCCGAACAGTCAGCTCAAGACAGGGACATATGGAGGAGCCTTGTCGATGCAATGGGTCCCCGACTCGAATAGGATAAGGGGTCGATGATGATGAATTATTGAAGATTTTACACAGCATAAAACATGAAATTCATTGAAATGCGTACACAATGCTCCCAAAAAAATGAAAAGTGCGGAAAATAGAATTTGCCGGCAGTTTAATTTATAATTGTCAGCAACCCGGGCCTTTATTGAGATAAATACATTGACCTAGTATATCCAAATATAAACAAATTGCCCCACTAAACGATGTCTATTCTGTGAGAAGTGTAATAAAGTTAAGAATTAGTTCTATGATCTAAGAACGCACCTCTCACAACTCCATCGTAACCTCTCTAGTGTTTATAAACTACGCGTACAACAGAAATATAGGTTACAACTGAGTTCTCAGTGGCTGGAACATATTAGTATAGTCCGACCGAAACAGGACTTTCTACCGAAACCGAATCTTCGGTATCTATCTCAGTTTCGGCAGAAACCGAAACCGAAATTTCTTTAGACTTGTTAAAAATCTATTGTTTACTGAAATTTGGCTCGTTTTTTACAGACAGTTAACACGTGGTAAATGAAATACAAAACAATAATTGAAATATGTGAAAAAATAAATTATTTTTATATTACTGCTACAAAACAAAAAAAAAAAAAAAAAATAACAAAACATGTTCAACTCTTCTTGGATCAAAAATTTGTCACTAATCAACACTTATATTATAAAGGAAGGACCACATTAATTGAGTATTTTAATTTTAATGCGTTTACAATCACAACGCTGATGATGGCGGGTGACACACGAGCTACGAACTCATCCGAAGTCAGCCGACTGACACGCGATAATTCACGAACGCAGAGTTTCGGTGCGGCCGAAGGTTCGGCAGATTATCTGCCGAAAGCGAAACTGATGCCGAAACTAGATTTTTTGCCGAACCTTCGGTCGGTCACTAATTAGTGTAACTTTTGAGTCACAAACATGTGATTCAAAAGTTTTTTTGCGGTTTCTGTAATCTAACGTATTACGAATTGCGTAAAAAGTAGGTCAAAACCAAAAATAATAAATGCATTGATCCTTTTTCATAACAAATTCAAATTAAAAATATCATTTGAGGAAAATTTGAGTGATACAGCTTCGTTAATTTTATTCTATACCCTTTTGTGTAGAGCCAAATATATGAAATGAAATTGATACAGTTGAACTGTGGCCAAGTGTAAGTTTCCTTGGAAATACGCATATTAGTGCCTGAATATAATATATTATTATAAACATAATGATTTATTTTGTCAGAGCGAACCCAACGCAATGTACATCGCTTCGTTTGTAAAGCAAATTAGAAAAAGGGAAACCGATACATTCCAATGCAGTGTCAATTTCCTCTGAAATATTAATTGAATTAAAATTATGTAGCCTTGGGTCTGGATGGAAATTTTACGAACAGACAATAAGCATTATTAATTGTTTTTGCGTTTAATTCGTAGAACTCCATTTAATTTTTTTATTTTATTTAATTAAAATTAAATTTGATAGTTTTATTATCAAGTTCCGCAAGTATTTTATTATGTATTTTAGTTACAGCTGTTTCGGTTACACCATTTTCAAACTGTGGTCCTTGATCTGTAACTAAAATACATCCATACTAATATTATAAATGCGAAACTGCTCGAGTTTGTTTATGACCTTTTCACGCATAACACAATATAAAGACTTTAATAATTCTTTCACCAATATAAAGCTAAATTATATGCGCACACTACAGGTTGTATATGATGGTAAGCTCTGGCGTTATGAAATTATAAATATTAATATATTATATTTGTTGTACGTTTTCTGTCGTTAACAAAAGCGAGTTTTTGCTAACGTCAGAAAAAAATCTTTTCCATGGAAACAATGTTGATATATTTTTGGGCTCTACGCTGGTAGGTATTCAGTCTACTGGTCAGCTACTACTGCGAAAATTCAAATATTAGAATTCGTTTTTTTTTTTGGACAAGCTTGGAATAAATGTCAAATGAGAGTTTCTATATTAAAAATATAATTCGTAACGATTATAAAGACTGAATGATAAATAGAGTATTTTTTTATTATATTAACGAACTTCCAAAAATTTAAATAAAAATAAACATCCGAAATGTTTGTAAGCGCATAAATTCCGAACGAATGAACTAAATTGGATAAGTATTTTTTTTTTCTTTGAGCTATAGCATTATGAAATTTAGGTGGTAGGCGAGATGTTTGAAAACTGAATGAATATATGTAATGCGGGAAGGGATGGGGGTGGGGTGGGGTGGAGATAATTGATATGTGCAAGCGCTACAGTAATTTCCCGTAATACCATGCGAGCGAAGCCGCGGGGAAAAGCTAGTAATAAAATACTTGCAGAACTTGATAATAAAACTATCAATTTAAAAAAAAAAAGATAAAAAAAAGACAATAAGCAGTCCATGTCTACTGCCAGATATTTTAAAATGAGAAAAATGTACAAGGTTTTCAAAAAGTTCAAAAGTTTTCAATAGAACTGATATATTTTTATTTATTCATTATGAAATACAGAAGTACATAATTATTATAGTAACGAATGAAAACTTTGAGTGTCCAACTAGATTCCTGTTTTAGAACAATTAAATTGAAAAAATTAAGTTAATATTACATAGATAAAAAACGAGTGCAGTTCACACGCGGTAGAAACCTTCAGCCACACAAACTCAACCAATAGGAGTCTTGAAAAGTCAACTCATAATCAAAGTGGCCAACGCAAGCAGCTTGACAGGTGGGTCGTACCTTTGTAGGTACTGTACGTAGGTAAAGTTTCATTCTATCTCATTCTCTCGCAGGCTAAATCCTATAGACGTATGTGTTTGTCTCTTTTTAGTGCCTTTTCCGTTTCATCGAGTTTCAAATCACAACGGTGCTAAAGAAGTTTAATTTCTGAAATTTGTTTGCAGTTCACACGCGGTAGAAGTGAAACCTTCAGAAACTAAAGTAGACAAGAGTGGGGAGGCTACGAAGCACCGCACAAAGAGACCAATTATTCCATCTCATTCTCTCGCAGGTTAAATAAATCCTATCGATGTATTGAGTTTGTCTCTTTTTCGTTTCATCGAGTTTCAAATCACAACGGTGCTAAAGAAGTTTTAACTTCAAAAACGTAGATATAAATATCACTTTATTTTATTTATGTATGGGTTATTAATTATTATACTATTTAAAAATGCATTTCATATTAAGCATCAAAAATCGAAAAAAATTATGTCATTAGATATTAAACAAAAAAAACCATCTTTGGAGATGCTGTGTGGAGGGTCTTTTTAGGAAAGAAAGGAGAGGAAGTTGGGAAGGAAAAGGGTATTAGAGAAGGGTAGGAATCTGGGGTTCAGTGTGTCCAGGAGTGACGGAAGTACAAATCCACCCCTCCCACTGCGGAGCAAGGCGATGTTCCGAGAGTAGGTACGGCTGGAGAAATCAAAGGGACTCCCTCAACCATTCTCTCCCGATCCGGCCTGGCATGCAGCTGGTGGGTAGACGCATCCGCCGCCAAGACCCGGACAAACCTCACCCCATGATCCCGGGCACCCCTGCTAAGTCACCAAACGTAGCGAACCACTTGGGGTGTCCTATGGCAGAGGTTGGCTATCCAATAAATGGTTCCCGGGGCAGAGGCAGGTACCCATACTCGCCACCGTGGCGGAAAATAGGAACTTAATAATAATAATAATAAAAAACAGATGTATTATAAAAAATAAAAAAAACATTGTTCTTAAATGGATGATTTTTTATAAATCCGGTTTCTAAACAGTTATTAAATTGTTGGTTTTGTATGGTCTTCGACGTCAGTTACTGCAGAAATTGTTCCTAAAGTGCATGTTATGGTAACGAGTGGCCTACGAGAAGATGCGTGAAATAGCTCCATTTTGGGTATATCGCATCGACCAAGTATAAGAATCGACAGGAAACATGCAAATTAATAAAATTTCACAAATTTAGTATCGTCAAAAGGTTTACGTAAATGGGACTTTAGAAAAACTAGCACGATTGTAAGGGCATTTACAAAAAAAAAAATTGTGCAGTTTAATGCAATTGTCTGAAACTGTCCTGTATGCGATTTCAAGTTTATCAATCCGGTTTTGTCTGGTTATTTATTCCCTCTTAAGGGAATAACCAGACAAAACCGGAAATATGTAATTTTTTAATCAAATTTTAGAATTTTAGACTCTTTTCCACAATTTTTTTTTAAATTGATTTCGAAAGACTGTTCTTTTATCTAGTAAAGCAATTTTTTAAATTCTAAGAAAATACGTTTATTTTTAGTACAATAAGGTTTTACCGTAGGTCGTCGGCAGATGTGTTAAATTTTCAAACAAAATTTTGTATTATACAACATACATTTCAAACCATGTTATCATGCAGTAAAATAAATCAATACATTATTTTGGAAAGCTACTTTTCAGAATTTTAATTTTAGTTCAAATAAAATCATAAAAAAAAGATCCGTGCCCTTGTTTTGTGACGAAAATACTTCAGTTTGTCTATTTATTTACGGTCTTACAAACTAATATATTTAAAAAAAAATACTCTCTTATTTTGCTTAGACATTATTGAAAAATTATAAATACTTATGATAAAAAAAATAATTACAAAAAAACGTAATTTTAATTATTTTATCATCGCGAGTTTGAGCATTTTTGAATGTGGGTATTTATCAAAGAAAATTTGAAATGAAATAAAATCGATATTGGGTTATTTTGTTAAAATGCTGGTATGGAGAATAATTAATCTTTCTCATCGGAACCGCTCTGTACCGTTGCAAGGGGACGATCGCAAAATCATCGTTAGACGAAATTTAAATTCTCGGCTGCTGGTTAATGACTGATAGGTTTAAAGCTATTACACACGACGAAATATGATTTTTTTTCTCGACGATTTGAATTATTGCAGCAAAAAAGAACTCTCATAAATAATGGACAATAATTTTACCCGCGGTGAATTGCGTGCGGTGAATTGTCCCCGTGATGAATTTCCCGCGGTGAATTGTGGGCAGAGAATGTTCCTAGAACCACCAACAACGTAAGTACTTATAAGGTGGCTTGCATAACAAGTTACGACGGCCGTGTATGTACTTACAGCATTACACTAGACACGGCAGTGCTGAGGCATCCATTCAATTGGATTAACAACTAGTAAGGTTGCGTAAGTTGCATATTGTTATTACTTAACTCATTACATACGCATTTTTCGATTAAGGCCCGGTAGTACCCGCAAAAGAAGGACAGATATGTAAATACGAATGTTAGAGGTAGCGCGCTAATATTAAAAAACGATAATATTTAAGCAAAAATTGTGAAAATGTTTAATGAAACATGACTCGTTTTAATAGAACAATAATGTCGTGAGGAATGTCTAAAATAGCATTTAAAGAAACAAAGTGAATTTTTTCTTACAATATAACTTGTAAATTAACTGAAAAAAAAGTTTTTGTAATAATTTTCGGAGCATACTTTGCGATTTTTTTCTATCGAGGGAATTTCATATAATTGCCGTTTCGGCGCAGGGAATGTATAGATATTATCTTCAAGAATATATGATTTAACGTTTCAATTGCTCAAGCAGAAATGCACTTCAAGATGAACTTACGCAGCACATCCATTTGTGCATACGCATACGAGTCCGCGTACGAGACCATATATCGACCAAGTATTAAATATATCGATGAGACCCGATGCGATGGTATCTCGATTAACTTCGTCCAGAAAGCTGGCGTAAGAGGCAGTTCGCATCATGCAAATAAACAACATTTGCAGTTAAAAACACAAAATAAGTATATTAAAGCGATACTAAAAAACAGCCGGAAAACCTAAGAAAATTGACACTTTTTGACTGACACTCACTGACTTCGAAAAACTGTGTTACAATACCCGATAATTCCAGTATTGTATCAGTTTTACGGCAAATAATTACACACGAACAGAGTTCATTGTTTATGATGTGTAACTGCTTTTTATTTTAAATTGGTGGTTATGTGGTGGGGGATGAATAGCAATTCATTTAAATATTTTCAGTATAATACCCCACCAACTGCTAAATTATCAGTATCAAGCTGCAATTTTGTGCAAAATTTATTATTGTAATTTAAACATAGTCGATATGTTGATCATTATCGATAAAAAAGATTATCTTAATCGACAAACAAACTATTGTTATATTGATCAAATTTGACACAAAATGTCACCAACTCGTCACAAACGTATTTACAGCTTAATTAAATTAATGCGTTATTACCCCCCCCCCCCCCAAGAACTAAACTTAAAATTCCATAATGTGTCTCCAGGAATGACGGACGTATGATTCCATCCCTCCCACTGTGTGCAAGGCGATGTTCTGAGAGAGTCCTGCTGGAGAGGTCAAAAGGTCTCCCTCAACCAGTCTCTCCCGATCCGGTCTGCCACGCAGTTGGTGGGTAGACGCATCCACCGCCAAGATCCGGGCAAACCTCACCCCACGAACCCGGGCTCCCCTGCTAAGTCACAAAACGTAGCGAACCATCTATGGCAGAGGTGTTGGTTATCCGATAAATGATTCCCGAGGCGGCGGTACTCATACTCGCCTCCCAAATTGAAATGTTTATTATTAAAAATTAATAAAACTTCAGCCTCACAGCATACCCCAGTTGGGGATGCGACAGTCTCACTGCTTCAAGATAGTTGGGAATCTTGTGTGGTATAGACGTTAGAAATTAAAAAAAAAACAAACAAACAAACAAACAAAATCAATGCGGTTCTGGTAGAAGTCAGCGGCACCTTTGTGAGTTGATCATCTAATAGAGTTACTTCGTGAGATGTTTGATTAGTGTTAAATTCGCTCCTTCCTCTGTCTTGGAGCATACAGCATTTACCAAACCGCATATTAAAAATAGATTAGGCCCGTTGCCCTAAGGTTGTTTTCAGCATCAATCATCAAGACAATTTATGTAACGGGATTTCTAAAAAAAATTCTTATGTTAACATAAGCCAACAAATTACTACGGTAAATAGTTATAATTGCATAGGTCCTGAGACATAAACAAATATTTTTATTTAGTTATAATCGAAAATATTCAGTTATCTATCTAAACAGTGAAATTAAAATTGTAAAATACACTGCTGCCAAGAAAAAATTCATTAATGAAAAAAATTCACAGTATGTTTCGGAAAACATATTTTTTTACCATTGTAAAATGCACTTTTTTTATTTCACTAATAGGTGAATAGATAGAATTCACAATCAGTAACGTTGTTCTGATTTAAATCCGAGCACTAAAAATAATTAGGCATAAGAAATTTACAAAAGATATAAACATTACGATAATACTAGCTGGGGTACCCGCCTTCACTCAGGGAGTTGATATGAGATTGAACTCATTCGAACCAACGACGGATATCCCTACCTCTACCAATGGGTAGCCCCACCCATACAAAAAAAGGCTTCGAATGGTCCACTACGTTAAAGAACATTTCGCAACAATCGAGTGTTGTGGAATGTTCCATAATGGCCTGGGATGTTCCGGGATGTTTCCGAACGTTCGAGACTATTTCCGAACGTTCCAGAATGTTCTAGAATGCTCTCGAATGTTCTGAAATTTTTAGAGGGCGCAAGTTCCAGCCCTTATATCTTTAAAAGCACGCCTTTCAGGAAAAAATGGGAACCTTCTTCGTGGATGGGGGATAGAGATACCACACCATACTTGATCGTACCCGGACTTGTTTTTGAGTTTCAGCGGCACGCAACTCTTTGTACACTTTCTTTTATAATATACTAGCTGGTACCCGGCATCCGTTGCAACGCCATTCATTCACTATTCCCGAACATTCCACAATGTTCCGGGATGTTCTGAATGTTGTGGAATGTTCTCGAACACTCCCGAATGTTCTGGACTGTTTTAGAAATTTCTAGAGCGCTAAATTCCAGTCCTTATATCTTCAAAAGCACGCCCTTCAGGTAAAAACGGGAACCTTGTTCATGGATGGGGGATAGAGAGCTACCACATCATATAACTCCCTTGATCGTACGGGACTCGTTTATGAGTTTTAGCGGGATACACACTTTCATCATACATGTATATAGATTATTTATTATTCATGAGTGGCGGGCGGGCTTAGTAATTAGATTATTAAACAATTGAAAATCAACTTTAATTTTAATCGCTTACATTGTAAACTAATAAAATAAGTACCGATCTATCTAAACAGCTTTTTGGTACTCTCACTCGATTGGCTAGTCAATCGAGCCTTCTATCCACCGGCATACGAACACCTCTACTACACCGTTTACAAATACATAATCAATAATCACCACAAACTAACCTAATTACTCGGTAGATCCAATAACGCGCACGAAGCCCGCTGAGATTTATTCGCTAATGGGATGCGGAATATACTTATAAGGCTTTATGCAACAAATTACCCCTATTTACTTCCCCACCTACCTGCGCAGTCCCGTGTAACCAACGTGTAACAAGTATTTTGTCATGGTTTTAGTTCTCTTCTAACTAGCAAGTGAACAAGATATAGAAAGAAGCACTAATTTAATAATACGAGTCACATTTTTTAAATGTGAGCTTGGGATTCATGAAAACTGCACAGATAACGTCTTATTAAACAATGTCGATTGGAAGCCTAGTGTCACTAAAACTAGCTATATTAAATAAAGCTACTCGTCTTAATTGAGTTTCTGCATTAAAAACAGCGTGGCTTCAAAGTTTTGGAAACCGTGGTAAATCAGCGGTTGTCAACATTTTTCAGCCCGCGTCCCCCTTGAGTTTTACTACAAATTTGTTGTACCCTGTATCTATCTTGTGTACCTACACGTGTAATGAACGACATGTTTCTTTTTGTATTTTTTTAAAACTCTCATCCATACTTAATATAATAAATGCGAAACTGCTCGAGTTTGTTTATGACGCTTTCACGCATTAACCAACAAAAAGATTTTAAAAATTCATTCACCAATAGAAAGCTAAATTACATGCGAAGACTATATTCTGTATATGATGGCAAGCTCTGGCGTTATGATATTATAAATATTAATATATTATATGTGTTATACGTTTTCTGTCGCTAACAAAAGCGAGTTTTTGCTAACGTCAGAAAAAAATCGTTTCCATGGAAACGATGTTGATATATTTGTGGGCTCTAAGCTGGTAGGTACTCAACCCCCTGGTCAGCCACTGCTCCAGAAAATTCAAATATTAGAATACGTTTTGTTTTTTTTTGGACAAGCTTCTGTTTTGCAATAAATGTCAGATAAGAGTTCCTACATTAAAAATATAATTCGTAACGATTAGAAAGACTGAATAAATGAACTGAATAAATAGTGTAATTTTTTATTATATTCACAAACTTCCAAATATTTAATTAAAAATAAACATCCGAAATGTTTGTAAGCGCATAAATTCCGAACGAATGAACAAAATTGGATAATTCTTTTTTTCTGTGAGCTATAGCTTTATGAAATTTAGGTGGCAGGCGAGATGTTTGAAAACTGAATGTAAGGGAATGAATGTATGGAATGCGGGAGGGGGTGGGGAGGAGGGGGATAATTGATAAGTTCAACCGCTACAGTAATTTCCCGTAATACCATGCGAGCGAAGCCGCGGGGAAAAGCTAGATATTACATAAATTTAAGAATCAAGTCACACAAATACAATTAATGCAATTTTATACAGTGTAAAAAGACTTCGGGCGTTTTTAATCAGTGATTGCGTTTTTAACCAGAAATCGTAACTGAAACTTTTGTTCCACGTCTTTTTATTTCGACGGACAAAAAAATCTATATTCTTCATACATAACTCTAAACTCACAAAGTGTATTGAGAGGATATATTTTTTTAACCTGAAAAAAATTGTAGAATAAAGTTTCTGATGTATCAGTAGTTAAAATAAAAGCCCGATTTCCTGTTACACCCTGTACAATCAATCATACAATGTTAACAAAAAGCCAATGTGATCCTAGAGCTTGTTTTGCAGAGCAAAGTTTTACATAGTTTGGCTCATTTCACATGGGTAGAGCTGAGTTTTAAAACCTACATTCGTGCCACGATATTGCGTACCCCCAAGTTTTTGATTCGCATACCCCAAGGGGTACGCGTATCACTGGTTGAAAACCACTGATGTAAATTAATAAGTAATTAATTATTACATAGTGTTACTTTGGCAGATCACAATTTATGGACAATTATTAATACTGAACATGTACAATAAATTGTACAACATGTTAGTCACGCAATGACACAAGAGAAGATTTAAATGCACAATAAAATAACTTTTGGGACACATGATATAATTATGATAATCCAATCAAGGTAAATGCACGAACGTTTGCCACGGATCGATTATCGTCGCGAGCAATGAATATTTATATAAGTATTGTTGTTACGGCAGAAAAGCATAAAACCTGGGACTTTTATGTAACTTCTTTGCTTGACATCAAACATAACACACAACTTGGGAATTATGAAGTATTTTTTTCAGCCTGCTCAAGGACAATTCAATAACATGTTCCGATGTACTGCACGAAGAGGGTTATTATTTATGAATTGAATGGAAGTGCAACTTTTATTTGAGCAAATGAAAAAAAAGATGGCTTGTCTTGATCATTCGTTTACTTCAGAATATTAAAAACTACAGAAATATGTTTTTAGTAATAATGAGCTGAAGAAATGAATTTCCACCAAATTACAAATATTTCAGTACATTTGAATAAAAGAGAAATGCGTTTAAGAATACAATTCTAATAATGTCGTAGGAGGTCAATTAAAAAATTAAGTAAAAAAAAAACAGATTTTTTATAATACAAAAAATAATATCAATAACAATAAAATCTAGTCGCCCCGTGAAAACCATTATTCTTAAATATTAATAATTTTTTTTCAAAATATTGTATCTATTAAAGAGACCTACTTTACGATACTTTGACGGCCGGTGTGGTCGAGGGGTAAGGCTCTTGACTCGCAATCCGAAGGTCGCGGGATCGAATCCCGGCGTGGGCAAATACATTTTATTTGATTAATTTGTAATTCATTAAAATATATATATATATATATAATATAATATATTTGCGGCACCTTTCAGAGTGGAAGATACTCTCATTATCGCCCTGGTGTAAGACCACCATTCAGAATTGAAACGTTGCTTGAAGTGGCTTTAGCCATGTAAACCAGATCTGAATAGCCAGATACTTCTCTACCTTCCTCTTGCCCATATCTTTCCCTTTCCCACTACCTTCAGCCTCACAACATATTTCGATTGAGATGCCGTCTCTCGATAGTCTCACTGGCTTCAGATGGGAGCAACTGGGACTCTTGTGAGGTATTCACATGAAAAAACTTACGTAAAATTTCAGCCAGGAATTTCCAGGTCAATGCGGTTATTTTCAACATGTCTACCCCGAGCCATGGAATAGTGAAATATTCATATAAAAAAGTATTTGAGCACATAAAAACTATTTATTTTACACCATGGAAGGGTCTTCCTTAAGAGGAACGTTTGCGCGACCCTTTTCGGCCCGTTTCATACAAATCTTAATTCTGGATTTGAGATCAAAATACTCAACCAAACTGAAAAGTTATTTTTGTAATCAAAAGGTGTTTCAAATATCTAGTATGGATGTGTGCTACTTTATTTATTTTTGCTTTAAATCATAAGATGATTTAAAGATGATTATCGTGGGCTGTATTTATATCCCACCAAATTCAAGCAATGAAGTATACAGATGCCATAGTGAGGAAGTTGAAGCTATATTAAAGAGGAATCCTAGTGCAATATTTTTGCTTGCTGGTGACTATAACCTTCCAAATGTGAACTGGATGAACAGTGACAATAATATCAGTGTTAGTGAGTCTGAACGCATTATTCTAGACATGGCGTTATTCCTAGGTCTGAATCAGGCAAATACTATACCAAACGAAAATAATCGTACCCTAGACTTATGTTTTTCTAACTTAAAGTCACTTTTAATTGAAGAATGTAGTGAACCGCTGGTGCCCATAGATGCTTATCATCCTCCACTTGAAGTTATTATTCCTCATGTGCATGTTAATACTTGTAAGCTGTCTTACAGTTACCAAAATTTTTTCAAAGCTGATTACGAGGAAATTTGTAATTATCTTCTCTCTTTTGATTGGTCATCTATGCAATATGATGACATCAACACAGCTACCAATAATTTTTATTCTGTTTTGGGAAAGGCTATTAGCATGTATATTTCAATCATGAAATATAAGCCAAGCACCTATCCAAAATGGTATTCCAATGAACTTATTAATGTTCTTATTACCAAAAAACTGAAACATAAGGAATATAAATTATATCGAAAAAATTCTGATTATATTGAATTTAAAGATTTAAGAACTTCGTGTAAAAAAATGTCTATGACCTGCTACCGTAACTATTTAAATAATATTCAAAACTCCATACTAAATAATGTTAGTTATTTTTGGAAATACTCGAAATCTCTTAAAGAAGACGATTCTGATTTTCCGAGCAGTATGCACCTAAATGGCAGCCATAGCAATAATACTGATGGTATTGTTAACTTGTTTGCAAAATTTTTTAAAAGTGTTTATTCAACAGACTCAAATAATTCTCCTATTCCAACAACTACTCTAGATGAAACTCTTGATATTTCACAGTGTACCATAAGTATATCTGATGTAATTACTAAAGTTAAATCCTTAGATATCCACAAATCTGCTGGACCGGATAATATCCCTACAATATTTATCAAAGAATGTATCAAAGTAATTGCTCTTCCATTATCCAAACTTTTTAATCTATCTTTATCTAATGGAATTTTTCCTGATAAGTGGAAAATTAGTTATTTGTCTCCAATTTTCAAAAAGGGTGATAAAAGTGATGTTTGTAATTACAGACCTATATGTATTCAATCCACCATACCGAAACTCTTTGAAAGCCTAATACTTGACAAACTTTTTACACAAATAAAACCTGTTATATCACCTCACCAGTTTGGATTTATGCCAGGTAGAAGTACTCTTTCCAACTTAATTATTTATGAAAATTTTATAAACAATGCTTTTAAAGAAAAAAAACAAGTGGACACTGTTTATACTGATTTCAGTAAAGCATTTGATACAGTTTCCCATGAAATCTTAATTTGGAAATTAGGAAAGCTTGGTATACGCGGCAATATATTAGCCTGGTTTAAAAGCTATCTAACTGGAAGACAACAAATAGTTAGAATTAAATCCTCCCTGTCAGAAAAAATTAATGCAACAAGTGGAGTTCCACAGGGTTCACACCTTGGCCCAATCTTATTTATCTTGTTTATAAATGATCTTACAAAAATATTTCATGATGTATCTATCTTACTTTTTGCTGATGACCTCAAAATTTTTAAAATTATTGAAAATATTTATCATTGCAATATTCTTCAAGATAATATCAACAAATTGTTAATTTGGTGTATGGAAAATAGACTTTATTTAAATATCTCAAAATGTCAAATTGTTAGATTTTCTAGAATAAAAAATCCAGTGATATTTAATTACAACATTGATAACAATACTCTTCAGACATTAATGCAAATTAAAGACTTGGGCATCACTTTTCAATCAAATCTTTCATTTGTTAACCACATAACAGAAATCTGTAATAAGGGCTTAAAAATGTTGGGGTTTATAACTAGGCTAACTAGAAACTTTAACAATATAAAGTGTATTAAAATGTTATATTTTGCTTATGTTAGAAGCCAACTTGAGTACAATTCTCCTGTCTGGAATCCTCATTATAATATGCACGTACAAGCTGTTGAAAGAATACAAAACAAATTCTTACGTTTTCTAAATTTTAAAATGGGTATTTCAGCAAGTATGTTAAACTACAACACACTTTTAAACGATATGAATATGCTTAAATTGTCAGACAGAAGAATTTTCACTGACTTGGTATTTTTATATAAAATTCTAAATGATTTAGTTGATAGTCCGGTATTACTTGAATTGATAAGCTTCCGAATTCCACTTCGTAATACTAGAAGTCAGGATTTATTTCAGTGCAGAAATTCTGGGACTAACTATCATATGTATTCCTCTTTGCCCAGAATACTAATGGAGGGAAACAATTATACCAAGTCAGTGGACATCTTCAATTTATCTTTGAATAAATTTAAAATATTGTTATTGAGGCAGTTCAGTTATGTACAATAAAATGTTTTTTCTATGCTATATATGTAAAAGCCCCGAAAAAGGGCGTTTATTTATAAATAAATAAATAAATAAGATATAGTCCATTCAAGATTTTAGAGGCAATTTGGGCAATTATTTGTGACTAAATGAAAAACAATAAAAAAATTATTTTACTTTATTTATTTAAAAAATACAGTGAAAAATAAAAAAAAAACTAAACATCGTTAAAAATGTATTTTTTGGGTAGTAATTATAAATATAAACGACAAATTTTTGTTCCGCCGTAAAAGATAAATTGTATTTTAACCTTACACCCATCAAAATGAATTTTTATTTTTTATTTTATACTTCATCACATGTTTATGATAAGGATAGAAAAATTATTTTTTTATTGTTTTTTATTTACTCACAAATAAATGACCAAATTGCCTCTAAAATCATGAAACATAAAATTTTTAATGGCCTATATTTTATAATTTAAAGAAGAAAAAAAAAATGGTTGTCTGTAAAGTCGGTTTACGGATGATAATTTTACGTGATAACGTCATAAGAAAACATTGATGAAAAATTGCATTGATGCGTCATAAGCCGAACGCTTAGGCCGATCGTGCCTCTCTATCGCTTGTTCCGCCCTCTCGCTTCACGCTGGACTCAGGCGGAACGTGACAATGAGTCATGCTTTTTCGTGAGTGCAGCCGGCGTTCATCGATTTATAAGACGTTATCACGTCAAAAAATTTTAATGGCCTATATTTTATAATTTAAAGAAAAAAAAATAATGTAGCTAACTTTTTGGTTACAAAAATAATTTTTCAGTTTGGTTGATTATTTTGATCTCAAATCCAGAATTAAGATTTATATGAAACGGGCCGAAATAGGCCGCGCATACATTCCTCTTAATTAGGTAGATAGATAATATTTATTAAGATAAAATATTTTGGTACAATTTGCGAAGCTTGAAAACCACGTCAAAATGACGAAAGCGAAGAACTAATCACATTATTGAATCAACAGAATGCAATATTCCATCAAAAACACAGTTATCAAATAATTCACAGAATGTTTGTTGAGAACGTCGGGACGCCTCGTGAGCTAATCGTCCTTTACATTCCAGACCCAGACCAGTACAAAAGAGCCCGCAAGTCACATGACCCGCGCAGGTGCCCGGTGCCCGCCTGTTTGCCTTCCGCCACGGTCACGCGCGCGCCCGTGCCCCTATTATGTCCGGCAAAATGTACACAGTTATACACGTGTACTGCACACTGTGGTACACGTGTGCTGTGCACAACACGACCCCGTAAGGTTTCGGATTAACCTGCGAGGCAGATTGAACGGAAAAAGAAGCCTTGTTCAAACATCTTTCACATTTCACAAATATTTTTTTTATAAGAATATCGTCAATTTTCTTCTGGGGAGATTTATCCAACATTTGTCCATCATCTGCCCTGATGATGGACACTGTAACGCTGTCCGAAACGTTGGCTAAAGAAGGAGGTAGCGCAACACGGCATAACACCTCAAAAATAAATACCAAAAATTTTTAAATTATTTTTTTCATAGCTTTTAATGACTTTTCAGAGGAGTTGAGTTGACTTTATTATCAGTTGTCATGAAATCGCATACATATTTCATTGAAGGTGATCTTTTGTATGTGAAGTGACGGGAATGATTTTTGAAATAATTTTTTTTCTCAAAGTACGCAAGTTATTTTTAACATAATTAGAAAGATAACATATATGGCAGATAGTAAGTCCGGGTAATGACACCACATCATTCCTTTTGATATTTTAAATCATAATAGACTTAATCTCGATCCGTCCTGCCACTCAGTAGCTGGGCAAATCTCCTCCGCCAAGACCCGAATAAACCCCGCCCCATGAACCAGGAAACTCCTGCTAAGTCAGCAAACGTAGCGAATCACTTGGGGTGACCTGTGGCAGAGGTGTTGGTCATCCAATAAATGGTTCCCAGGGCGGTGGTACCCATACCCGCACCCTAAAATTAGCGTTGTGGTCAATCTCCCTTGTTTCTATTATATGATACTAGCTTTTACCCGCGGCTTTGCTCGCATGGTATTATGGGGAATTACTGTAGCGCTTGCACTTATCAAATATCCCCCTCCTGCATTCCATACATTCATTCCCGGTACATTCAGTTTTCAAACAACTCGCGTGCCACCTAAATTTCATAATGCCAGAACTCAAAGAAAAAAATAATTATCCAATTTAGTGCAGTCGTTCGGAAATTATGCGCGTACAAACATTTCGGAGATTCATTTTTATTTAAATATACCAACATCGTTTCCACGGCAACGATTTGTTTTCTGACTCGCTAGCAATAACTCGCTTTTGTTAGCGACAGAAAACGTATAATACGTATAATATATAAACATTCATAATTTTATAACGCCAGAGCTTACCATTATGTACAGCCTATATTACTCGCATATAATGCAGCTTTCTATGGGTGAAAGAATTTTTAAAATCGGTTTATTGGTTTATGCGTGAAAGCGTAACAAACAAACGCAGTTTCGCATTTATAATATTAGTATAGAAGTATAGATATAGATGTGCAATGTGGCTCATTGGCAATACCGACACAAAACTAGCAACCGCGATCTGTAAATAACAACCTAAACATTAGTGCCGAGTAAAGAGTAAAGATAATGGAGGTCTGTTTTTGAACGACTTTAAAGTAGGTCGCGGTGAAAATCCTCATTGAATTATTTAACGACCTGTGTTTACATAACATCATCATCATCTTCGACGATGACCTCCGTGGTAGTGAGGTAAGTTTATTGGCTCCGGACCCAACCGATTAGTAGCTGACAGATCCGAAGCATCAGGTTCCTATCCAAGCGTTGCGGGTTTAATCCTTTGCTAACTAAGTACTCCATCATTGCACAAACAAAATTTTCCACATTCAGGAAGAATTTAAATATTGCGAGTTCGAAACCCGGCGGAGGCAAAAAGATTTTATTGAATTCATTTTTTTATTTATTTTTTTTTAAATTTATTTAGTAAGATGTTTTACATTTAAATACGTTATTTATGAAATGTTTTGACTGTCCAACTAGGATGATTCCCGTTTTAGAACAGTCAAATTAGGATTAGTGTGAACATATAGAAAATGATTTGTACAAAAAAGAGGGAAAATCGAGGAAATAAAAAGAAGAGAAATAATAAAAAATAATGTTAGAAAGTTTTAAACATAGTAAGTGTTATTTTTTTAGCATTTGTGTTGTTATTTCACAATTAGGGGCCATCCATAAATTACGTCACACGAATTTCATGATTTTTTACCCCCCCCTACGTACCTGTCACACATCGTCACATTTGTGAGACCCCTCCCCCCTAGTGTGACGTCACATATTTTGCAACTTTACATCTAAAAATAATCAAAATTCAGATTTTTACATGTGGCGTCAGAGCTGATGACCCCCCCCCCCCCCTCGTACCCCTTTTCAAACTTCTCTATTCCCCCCGCCTTAAGGTGTGACGTAATTTATGGATGGCCCCTTATTATAATAATGTAAATAACGAACGGGTTGCAATCTTTAGAGCACAGGCGTCGGGTGGGAATGATATCCATGTTCTACCGGTATTTCGATGGAAGATGCTCTGAGGAACTAGCGTCATTGATCCCTTCGGCACCGGTGCATAGTCGGGAGACACGCCAAACGCGCGCCCAACATATGTACACGGTTGACATTTGTCACATGAGAACGGGTCGTTTTTTCGACTCGTTCTTGAGTTCAACAGCTCGGCTATGGAACGATTTGCCGGCATCTGTGTTTCCTCCCTCCTACAACATGGGTCTCTTCAAGACCAATGTTCATTCCTTCCTCTCCTCAAAAAGACCCTCCACACAGCATCCCAGATGACATAGGCCCTGAGGGGAATTATTTTCCTCAAGGCCTCCTGTGTGGAGTTAATGTAAAAAAAAAGAAAAAACACATTTTTATTTATTTATGCGAGTACCGCACTAGTTCCAACTGCTCCCACCGGTCTGGAGCCAATGAGACTAACGCATCCCCAATTGGGGTATGTAAAATTTGGGAGGCGGGTATGGGTACCGCCGCCCCGGGAAACATTTAATTCGGTAGCCTATGGCAGGGGTCACAACCACATCCCTTCCATAGGTTACCCCAAGTGGTTAGCTATGCTTGGTGACTTAGCAGGGATGCCTGGGTGGGGTGAGATTTGTCAGGTTTCTGGAGTAAATCGTATTTTCCCCGATCCCACGTAAAATAGCCTGATGGAATCTGTTTAGATCGCTATTCTACGAGGTTTTTGGAATGGCAAACATGTAAAAAATATAATTCAAAATAAGAAATGCATTATCGCATAGTAAGTAAATCTTAACCTCCCCAGCAACAGCAGCATATCCCAAATAATTTTTAAATTTTCACGCGTACCAAATACTTTTTGAGTAAACATAATTATATTCAAGACAATAAAATAACTTTGTTTCATTCCACTTAACATTATTTTTAACCGACCGGTTTCGGTTCGACCTGAACCTTCATCAGGGTGCATAAAAATATGAAATAAAATACGGAGTATTTAAATGAAAAGCAGAAGAGGGAGAGAGAACATTAACTTTGGTGGGGGCGTGGGGAGGTACGTAAAAAGGAGGGGGTAAAAGGGTAGGCGTGTGGAAGTAAAATATGTTAAATGAGGCTAAAAAATTGCAATTTTAAAATTCTTCTTTTGGAAGATTTTTGATTAATTCATTGTTCGGAAAAAAACGTGCGGCTCGCAAAAACTTGACAAATCTAATTGTTAACTTAAAAATTGGTGTAATTTATTTTAAATGCTTTTTTTATTTTTTTTTTATTTCAAGAGCTTCTAGATTATTAAGGCTAACCCATTCTATGTAGTACATCTATCCCCGAAGATTTATTAAACGAGTGATCTTTGTCACAAAAATCGATTAAAATTCTTGAAAAAACACCATAGGGCTTTTTTTTCAATGTACAACTTCGTATAAATGATTGATATTTATTACGACTAGTGGTCGCCCAATGCTCGAAATTCGACCATAATTGTAATGTTTTTTTTTAATTGATTTATTGTATTTTTTATGCATAGTTTAAAAAAATATATTAGCATTCTGCACTCCTTCTCTATATAAACTATAAGTGTGCGCTCCGTCCGCGCAATTTTCGTAAAAAGGGGTACAAAGTTTTTGTTCACGTATTAATATACTGATGATGATGATAACCAGAAGCTGTCAATATTTGTTGTGGGAGACAATAACATGACCCTGAAACAGAGCTCCGTTGTAAGTTGTAACATATTTTTTTATTACATGTCGTTAGAACGGATTTATTAGCGGTAAGCCTATATTCAGTTTAATATGCCTATATTCATTACTTTGTAGAAAATCGAATTGTCTATCCAACTAAGCCAACTTAAGGCTCGATCCACTGAAGAGTCAAAGGATGTCATGGGCGTGTCAGTGTGCCCCAAGTAATTCTTTTGTAGATGATCAATTTAATCAGCCTATCGGCACACTCGGTATTTAAGATGATAGATATTATACCCATAGGTCATAGTTCTAGGGATTATCTTCCACTCAGTGGCTCGACCACTTCAAGTGTGAAAGTTCAGGTGTTATTGTCTATCGTAGCATCGTCTTGTACTTTCTAGTAAAAAATATTAATTACCTAGTGCCCGGGAAAATTAACCTAAAAATTCAATGATCACAGGTATGAGAACACCATAAAGGGTTAATTCTGTGCGTAGATATTTTGAGGGAGAGTTGTTTATCTAAGTGTAAAGTTTACAATCTTGTATAAGAATAGGGTATCGCAGCCATAGTTGACATGCTCACCAGTGGCGGTCCGTGAGTTTTCCAGAGTGCGCTAGAGTGCTAAGACTGAAAAATACAACGTTATTGATGTTTTTGTACTTAAAAACGAATTTATTTTTTCAAAATTTCACCTTTTTCTATGGAGATACACTAAAATTCTTCATAAAAAATATCGAAATTTAAAAAAAAAAAAAAAATTAGTTTTCAGCTACAACAACGTCGTATTTTTCAATCTCAGCACTCTAGCACACTGAAAACTCACGGACCGCCACTGATGCTCGTGCTTGCTTACAGAATTTTTCAAATTTGTTATTCAGAGAAGAAAATTCCTGTAAATTGATAAAACCTTTTTTTAAAAACGTCACCTGCTAATTTAAGTCGTCTGCCTGTGACTGTAACACTGGTTCAATGAACTCGGAAAATTACCTTTCTGATGAAAACCGTTAGTAAACTTGAAAAATTCAACTCAGTCAAAAAATTTAATGAAATACGCATTACAAATAAAGAGTCATTAATTAAAAATTTCAAAAAATGTTAGGTACCTACTTTATTGTTTGTCTGAATTGTTCACATAATTAGTTCCAATTTTGAAAATGACACTTAAATTCAAAGCAAACCTGAAAGATAATTGAACCGAAGTTACATACAGAATCACAACAGAAATTAATATTTTTAGTTATTAAAATAACACTGTAATTTTTTTTAATACCTACATTCATATTCAAATTCGAACATTGTACCTTTTTCGCCAAAATCATTAAATTATTTTATTTTATCATCGTACCATAGCGTTAGTAATATAAAATGTTTTTCCTTACTGATTCTTTTCAAGCACATCACTGTGGGATATGAACCAATACTTATCTAAGAATGTGTTGTACCATCAACTCTAATTGCGTAACCTATAATTTGTAATTTTTCCATAATTAGTTCCAAATGTTGGGACTTTCAATCGCGGGACTGTTTTTCAATACCGGGATTACGGTGCTAGCATTATTCAATCCCAGGATCCCGGTAATGGCACAGCGAATTTAATTTTTTTAAATTAGTAACAAAGCATTTACAAACAATTTTTTTTTTCATGTATACATAGATTCGGTAACATACATCATTAACAAAATTTCACTAATATAAAAGTAGCTGCACAAAATAAATAAAAATCAAATACTACGAAAAACTAATTCAATATTTTGAGACTTAAAATGCGACCTCAATAAGATTAAAGGGTCTAAGGTTTCAACATTAAGTAATGATTTTTTTTTTTTTGTTATGAAAAACAAATAAAGTAAAAAAGTAAATATGCCTATTTTGAAGAAATGATTTTTTTGTCGCTATTTTCCCACATACCGAAAAACGGTTCGGATTCCACACTGGCAATTGGCATTGATTTTAAATACTTGTAGGTAGGTACCTACCTAGCAGTTGTCTATAATAGATTTACAGCACGCTGCGTTACGAATTCGAAATTTGTCTTCCTTTACAATTTAAATGTGTAATTCCGACACAGAGAAAAATATAGTTTACTCGACTAATTTCGACATTTTAGCGACGGAACGTTGTCTTCATTTTCATCTTCTAGCAAGGATTTAGGTTTAAACTCATTGTAGAGATTACTCTGGATGTGCAAAACAAATAGGAAAAGAAAGCTCATCTGCCTAAACAATCCCGGTGTAGTGATGTCACAAGATTTTCGATAGACAATTTTAAATGTTATTCAGGCTTCAACAAAACTTTCCCTTCTTCTAAGAAACAACGCAATGTATATAACCTACCCCAAAATATCGATGATCTGTAGGTATCCCTAGGTCTCAAGAATATTGATTAAATAAAATGACGGTTGAAACAAGGTCGTGAAACCAACAAAAAATCCCGTAATCCCGAGATTTAGACAAGCGCAACACCGGGATTGTGGTGCCGACAAATGTGCGGGATTCCCGGGATCCAGCTTCTCGAGATCCCGGAATTGAAAGCTCTACTGAGTATCCCTTGGGAATCAGTAATAATAATACTAAGTACTCATTAGTATTATTACTTATTGTGTAGTTAATCTATATAACTATATACTATTTTTTTTTTTTTTTTTACAGTTAATACCGCACAAGAGTCCCAACTGCTCCCGTCTGGAGCAAGTGAGACTATGTCATCCCCAATCGGGGTATGTTGTGAGGCTGAAGGTAGTGGGGAGGGGAAGGAGATAGGGAAGAGGAAGGTGGGAAAGTACCTGGCTATTCAGATCTGGTCACTAAACACGGCTAAAGCCATTTCAAGCAACGTTTCAATTCTGAATGGTGGTCTTACACCAGGGCGATACTGATAGTATCTTCCACTCTGGAACGTGCCGCAAATATACTATATATTATTTTAAATGAATAAATTGTGAAATAACACAAATTAATCAAATAAAATTTATTTGCGCACGCCGGGTTCGAACCCGCGACCTTCGGATTGTGAGTCGAGAGTCTTGCCTCGGGACCACGGGGACAATTATACTTATCCCTGTTGCATGTTGCATGTGTCTGAAATTAAGTAAGTACGTTTCGCCCTACGGCACCATTTTAATCACAATTTCATTAGAAATAAGTACCAATAATTAATACACATTTCATAACCACGGTAAATTAAATAAGTACCTAATAAATGATTATTTTGTTATTATGTAATTAATTACTATAATGAAAATTGCTTATTAACAACCTTGATTTTTACTAGGTAGGTAGTATCTTTTGATTATATTATATGATTTAGGTAGCTAACTAATTTACCATCACCTAGTTTCCCCGCAGAGGTAAGCAGAAAGGATAGAGGATAGACCGCCACACAACTCTGTCTCGATACACACTCCCTGCTTCATTCATATTCACACATCACGCATCGTCCCTAAACTCTTCCTATGCAGACTCTTGAAGTGACCTGACACAAGTATTTCTGTAAATTAAAAAAATAAGTAAATATTACCAATTAGGTATATACGAACATGTAAATTAAAAAGAATATAAATATAGGTATACAATACTAGGTAGGTGCTACATCAATTATACTAGGTAGGTCTAGGTACATCAATCATTAAAAACATTAATTTCGGTTTGTCTAGTCTACGATTATAACTCTGGTTCAATGAACTAGACTTGTTTTGAATTTAAGTGTCATTTTCAAAATTGGAACTGATTGTGTGAAGAATTCAGACAAGCAATAAAGTAGGTAGGTACCTAGGTAAGCTACCTAAAATACTATTTTAAGAGAGAATTCATTATCTTAATTGTCATTTTCAAAACTGGAACTGATGTAGGTAGATATGTCACGAATTCCGACAAGCGATAAAGTACCTGGGTCGTTCTTCTTTTTAACCTACATAAAGTTGTCTCCACCAGTTACCTAGTTAGTGGAGAAAAATTCAACAGAATTACCAATATTATTATTTTATAATTACTTTAATATCTACTGTACTAAAGACGTTTTAAAAAAATGTGTGTTTATATTTTTGTAGTAAAAATTACGTTACAGAGTTGTAATTCCTCGTCATAGAAGTGTATTTCATACAAATCACAGTTGTCTTCTGCAACCTCGACTTGCGTATATTCTATAAGTTACAAAAAAATGATATGACGACATAAAATATAAAACTATTTTTAAAATCCAAAAGGTAACTAAAGATAACTATCAAGTAACAGGGATTATTATTTTTATTGTTGTTTAATAAAATATTTTAAAAAATCTCAAAAACTTGTCTCCTACAACTTTTACGTCGTACGTTAATTCTGTCACGTGGGTTGTCATTCGAAATAGGTATACACGCAGCTCGTGTTTGTCACCCCCAACAGGCATTTTAGGCCTCCCTCCCCCCTTGCTACAATTTCCCCTCTGAGATCCAGAGAGAATTCATTTATAGTAAAAACAAAATATGACAGAGTGGTAAAAGTTATGTAGGTTAAAAAGAACAACCCACTTAGGTACCTATACATTTTTTTAATCAGAAATTATTTTAATTCTACATTCGAAATGCGCATTTCTTTTGTTTATTTCTTTTGGTTAATCTTGACAAATACCTACCTACCTAGTCAAATTTCGCGATTTTTCAAGGGTCTGCGCATTAGCTAACTTGAAATTATCAACCCTACAATAATAATGTCCTGTAATGTAATAAATACATAATAAAATAACATGTAACACTAGTTTGAAGGAGTACAGCGATAAGAAAAATACGTAAAACGCACAAATGATAAAATAATGCAAAGGTATCCGTTTCAAATGTGTACCCATTGTTATTGTTTAAGCATTCATTATTATTTTATTATAACGCAACATGCTAAGCTTTGCCAAAAGATAATTTAAAAAGGTTAAGATTTTTGAACCACAGGAAGAAATTACAATTTGATATACCTACCTAGCCATTTTCATTACCTATGTTATCATTTTTCATTACAAAAGAAATGTCTTATCATTAGGTTTCTGGCAAATTATAATTTATCTGTTTAACCTATCGTTAAATTGAAAACTGGTTGAGCATTTCGAAAAAAGACAATAGGGCAATAGATTATTGAAACGGAGACATTATTTGGATCATTTTGACGGAAAATAATTGGCAACAACCTCTACTCGAGTGCATTTTGACGTTGTAATGTCTTCATCGGCTAATGAAGATTCGAGTCGGATGCTTACAAAACGAATCAAAACATACTAGGCAACTCGAATGACTCGAAAAATAGAATATTGTTTACTAAAACGCACCTGAATATCAGCAAAAGGTCCTATTGGATTCCAACAAGCAACACCATCGTACACAGAATGTTGTAAATTGTAAATAAACCAAGCGAAAATAAAAGGAGAAGAAGCGCGCAAGCAATAACACTAGACTTATTTAGTTTACAGTATCACTGTTGTTTAGTTTATATTAGCACTTTTGGAACCAAATGAAGATATCACGTCAAAAACATAAAATAACAACACCGCGCCCGACGGAACCACGGAACACCGTACCGAAGCGAACTGTGAACTGAGATTTTGTTTGTTTGACAGGCGGACAGGCGAGGCAAGCCGCGCGCCGCCATCAACTAGAGATGGTCGACAGTGTTGCCAACAGCGCTTGGCCCAATATCGCCGTTTCTCATACGCAAAGTAGCCTAATGTAGCCGAATTTCAGTTGCAAGAGCCTAAAGTAGCCCAAACGCCAAAATATCAATATGAATAAAATAAAATGTAATTTTTAGCAATTTATGTATAACATATTTATAATGTATTGATAAACAGGCCCAAGCCTAATATAAAACACCGTAATGTAACTTAAAAGAAAGTAAAGTAATAGCATTTAAAAAAAATAAATAAACAAAGATTAAGATGATTCCGATTCGTCTTCTGCTAGCAATGATAAGGCATCAACAAGACTTGCCGTCGTCAGTAGTATTAGATATAGTTGCTGTGCTAGTACTGGCGCAAGATCCACCGGAGACGTACATTTTTTTACCAGCATGTAAACTAACCATGTGATTACATGGTTGAAAGTTGTTGCAACACATACTTCCTACATTCATATGGGTACGAATTCTAAGAATAGCGATCAGAGTGGGTAGTTGTGAGCGATTCCTTAATTTTTTTTCTTAATTATTTGCGATTCGGTTGATTTAAAAAACTTGTCTCTGAAGTAGCCTAATAGGCGACCAGTCGCCTTTTAGATTTTTTCGTCGCCGATTCTCGTTCTGAGTAGCCTAAATGGCGAAAAATCGCCTACGTTGGCAACACTGATGGTCGATATTCCTGTCCCGGTTACTTCGCTGTCACTGGGTCGCCCTTCCCGCCATTGGGAACAGGTTCCATTTCGGTCTCCGGTATTTGAAACCACAATGACATTCCATTTTAAATAATCAACCATCTCTAGAACTGTCGTTTGTTTGTGTTTATGGGGACAGGCATGATGCATGAGGCTGCCGCTGTGTCAATTGGAGTCCAGGTGTCACTGACTGGATCCACCGTTGGCAACTAGTACTATTTTGGTCTCCAGTAACAGTACCACAGTAATAGTGTGTTATAGCTCTTTTCAAACATCTCTATTAGAAATTTAAAAGCAAATTTCTTCGTCTTTATTTTGATTAGTTGTGTAGTGCTGAGAAATAATGTAATTATCCATTATTCAGGGCCGGCCCAAACCTCAAGGGCACCGTGTTAGGTATTATCAGTGCCTTGGCTGCTTGGCACCTTGGCTTTGGCGAGTCGGCGCCTACACAGGGACAGCTTTGGAATTAAGTAGGTACCTCTTATATATATCGATGGGGAAACATTTTACGTTTAGATATCAAAATAACAATATTATGCCTTTGGTGAAGATTGCAGGATTATAGTCAGCCTCCGATAGGGGCATAAATAAACCAATCCCTAGATCGATATCTTCGGGCCTTTTTCCGGGGAAACATTTTGTCACCAACTTACCACAGATATATTGAAACCATAAATAAACGGAGACAAAGATAGAGGAAGTTCATGGCCATTTGTTACCATAACAATATAATTGGACCCAGCCTACCCCATTAATTCATTAGCCCAACAAGTTATTTGAAAATAAAAATTTTTAACAAAAATATATCAAAACGTTTCCTCTGAAAGGCTATTCCCTAAAGTTTTTGATATGAGATCGTTCTCCCGCGAGAAGTGCTGTCAGATTTGTGTGATTTTCTATAGCTGTCAAATGAATAAATAATCATGCATACTTGCAGGAAGTCGTGTTTAAAACGACCCAAACTAAAATACCTGACAGCTCACAGCTGAAATTTTGACATTGGCTGATAGAAAAAGCAAATAACAGCCGTAGAAAATCACACAAATCTGACAGCATTTCTCGCGGGCAGTGTTGCCAACTTGACGGATTTTCCGTCATTTCTGGCGGATTGGAGTGTCCCGAAACGGGAAAATTTTGTGTTTAACGGAATTTATAGTATGACGGATTTCCTAGCGGATTCAAATAAAGTAACAAAATACATAATTTTATAGGGGAAAATAGCCTATATTTATGGAGAAATTTTTATACCTGAAATTCTCTAGCCAGCCACCCCCCCCCTAGACTGGACCAAAATATGGGTGTCTGATGGAATTCTGACCGACGATCCGTCACGATCTAGCGGGAACGGAGATTCAGAGTTGGCAAGTGGGAGAACGACCTCATAAAAAATTTTAGGGGATGGATCAATGACGTTACAATATACTGTAGACGCGGGGTAGAAATCTCAAAGTGGGAAGCCAAAAGTAAGGTAATTGTACTAGTCTCGATTTCTAATACTTTAGTACTAAACTGTCACTCGTCGAGTAAGGTCGTGCTTACCAGTAGGTAAGTTGCATTTAAAAAGCACCAAAATGCCCTCCTGTGGGATGAGAAAATATTTCCATTACACGGCAAACAGTATAAGTACAAGCAAATTACTTATTATTATCGATTATTATAAACAATACTATTAATTTTCATGTTTTCTGCCAGACGATTTTAAATGTCATTACAAAAAATACACACACATTCTTTGATTGTCTTACGGCCACACTGAGGCCAACTTCCAACTACAAACATTCGGATGATTTGTAGAGGGGTAGTTCGAGCGTTGGAAGTTCGAGTTGAAAGGTTGGCTTCGGTTTGGAAGTAGCATATCTTTTTTATGCATGAATAATTTTTGAATTAAGACATTACTGAAAACCGATGAAAACAAAAGAGTGTTGTTTACTTGCCACTTTATATTGGGAGTATGTGAGACTATGGCGAGTCTATTTATATTACGTCTTTGGGATGGATAGCCTTTCAAGACAACAAGGTTCCATCTGACAAAGTCAAAGTGCTGTCATCAGAAAATGAGCTATACAGCTTTTGACGGAAACCTGTTATCCTGAGGAGATGAAAAATCAAGCGGTCGTAAAAAACCTAATGACTTGAAATATGATTTCCTTATAAAAAGAAAACCTCTTCAAATAATGATTATGGTTTTCTACAACGGTAACGAATTTCAACATTTTTCTGCTTATATTCGAAAAATTAAAAACTCAAATATTTCTGTTCAAATATGTTTTTTATTTTTCAAATAAACAATACCACACCAATAGTGTAACGACATACCCAGTTGCCATCCCAAGACATTCCTTTAACCCCTATTGTGTGGCTTGAATTTAGTAAATATATCAAAGCCAAAATTAATATTGAAAATTGTATTTGAAATAAAAGACAACTTCTACTAGCAAGATTTTTTACGTTGGAATTTTCATTGAGTGTAATGAAATACATTAAAAACTTGCTCTACACACTGCAAACTGCAGTTAACCTCAAGTTAGTGATTGTTTCACTGGACTGCATATGTAGCCAGCCGCGCTGTAGGGGTTAAAGAGCAATTTAACACTGGATATATCGCAGCTGACACTTGATTTCAAATCCACCTTCTTCCTGGGGTCCTTTAAATTGGTTTAACGTAACTCAAAACACCGTTTCTGTTACCTAGAAAAAGACAGTATTTGAGGAAAATGATTATATTTTCATAACAAAAGGTCCCAAACAAAGATGTACAAACAAAAAGCTATAAATATGCTTTTTTTTTTTTTTTACAGTTAATACCGCACAAGAGTCCCAACTGCTCCCGTCTGGAGCCTGTGAGACTATGGTATCCCCAATCGGGGTATGTTGTGAGGCTGAAGGTAGTGGGGAGGGGAAGGAGATAGGGAAGAGGAAGGTGGGGAAGTACCTGGCTATTCAGATCTGGTCACTAAACACGGCTAAAGCCATTTTCAAGCAACGTTTCAATTCTGAATGGTGGTCTTACACCAGGGCGATACTGATAGTATCTTCCACTCTGGAACGTGCCGCAAATATACTATATATTATTTTAAATGAATAAATTGTGAAATAACACAAATATCAAATAAAATTTATTTGCGCACGCCGGGTTCAAACCCGCGACCTTCGGATTGTGAGTCCAGAGTCTTACCTCGGGACCACGGAGGCCGTCATAGAATTCTTACTTAGAGGCTTACTCATAGAATCTTTGTTTTTGCGGTAAATAACAGCTGCCGGGTTCCACAATATCTTGGTTCTTGAAGTAATGGAAGAAAGACCTAAATATAAAGGTGGATTTAGACCAAACAAGCAAATGCTCATTATAGTCCGCTCTTGCAAATTATTTATATATTACTCAGTTACAGAGCATTCTTTCGGTGCTCCGAGTGCATTCGCCGAAATTAGTAGAATGCACGCTCGTTTAAAGTAAATGCTGTGTGTGTTTGCATTGCTTCGTGCTCGGACGCGATCGCTCCTAGAGGCGGTTTTTTCAAAGTGTTCTTACATATGTTTTTGGAACTCGCATCGACGTGTTTGTACTATTAATGGATTGGAGTAATGAAAAATGTCAACAAATGATAGAAGCATTTGAATTTTCAGAGGTCTGTGGGATCCAACTTACGGAAAATAAAATAAAATATAAAATTAAGTCTCTTCCTTCTTCTTTTTTCAATAATTGAGTCACAACGATAAATGTAGCATTTGAAATCACAATATCTCTGTCTCACGCACGCTCTTCACAAGAACTAGAAAAAAAAATGATTGTGACCGAAGGCGTGTCAAGTATGGTCGGAAGGAATATTTGTCCAATCAGGGACTCTTCTTTATGGCCCTGCTATTAAGAGAGAGCTTTTTGCGGGCCAGATCTGGCATACCAATTGCCGATCATTGCCCTACATGATTCGCTATGTTTGGTGCCCGGGTTCATGGAGTGAGGTTTGTCCAGGTCTTGGCAGTGGATGCGTCTGCCAACTAACTGCGTGGCGAGCTGATTTGGGAGAGGCCGGTTAAGGAAGACCCATGGTATAGTGAACACTCACTGATTGTTGAAGAATGAGCAATGAGCATTCGCTCGCCTGATCTTAACATACCTAGAGCATCTGCAAGAATTCTAGTTCTGGTTCGTTTTGGTGAAATGGTGAAAACAAATTAATAAAGATCAAGAAATAATGCTTTTGTTCCAGCTCTACCTCTATGTAAGTTTGGTCTAAATTAATCTTTAGCTGAAGAAAATAAAAAGATGTACGAGTATACCTTCGTAAACTTCTGTGACCTCCTTGGCAGGAACAACTACCACCGGAACACTGCCTTGGAAAGACCTTATATTCTCTGAAATAAATATAATTAACCAACGTTTGTGATCTAAAAATAGTGTTTGGGAAAGCAAAAGAAAAATTTTATGATAGACAAAAAATATTTTTTTATTTTAAATAGTAACTGCTATAGAAGTATGTAGGTGTTTTTCAAGGCCAAATGGCGCACTTCCAAAGTTGAAAGTAAAAAATTTGCCTAAAAAATCATCAGGTAATTGTTAAAAACAAATGAACATAAAAAAAATATCCTACGTACTTCTATAGACAATATATTTTTAAGGATATGTTCAATATTTCAAGTAAATCAGTTGAAAATTGTCTGAGTTATGTTTCCTGCAAACTTAAAAAAATGCTGTTTTGATATACGCGCGTTTGAAGTTTTGAGTAGTAGTAATAATTTTGCAATACCTTCAATCTACGTTGCCCGCACCATACAATTGGCTTTCTAGATTATCGTCCTGCTCTTGCTTTTCTTTTCTGCTTGATATTAAGCGATCCTTGTGTCTTTTACCCGTTCAGACAGCGATCTCTCTGAATTTTTTATGCGCTGTTTATCGATTACTTATGTACTAAGTACTAAACTAAGTACCAAAATTCGAAAATCGAGTACTTAAAGATTTTTTCCGACCATAATCTTTTGGGACATCATTTTTGAGGTCTTAGGGGACAATTTAAAAAAATAAAAATAAAAACGATTTTTCGAAAATCCTAGGGTGGCCTAACCCCTTAAGCCGCAGCTACCCGAATTTCTACCAATTTCTTAATATCTCCCTTAAACATTTGAAGTTTTTAAGCTCTTAAAAAAATATATGTTATTTTTTAAGATAATATCGCAATAATATAAACACAAATTATATGAAATTCCCTCGATAGAAAAAAATTGCAAAGTATGCTCCGAAAATTATTTAACAAGTCTATTTCTATTATTTTACAAGTTATATTTGTGAAAAAATTCACAATGTTTCTTTAAATGATACTTAAGATACCTTCTACTAGATTGTTGCTCTATTTAAAACGAGTCATGTTTTATTAAACATTTTCATAATTTTCGCATCAATTTTGTCATTGAAAATATTGGCGCGCTCTGTCCAACATTCGTAATTACATATTTCTCCATCTTCTTTTTGGGCCGGGAAGCGTCGCCTTAAGAAGAATAAATATATTTGCCAGTATTTTTGGAAAAATTATTAATTATGAATCCGAGCTGTACCTGATTAAAGACCACCATTCAAAATAGAAAGATTGCTTTAAATGGTTTTAGCCGTGTTTGGCAACCAGATCTGAATAGCCGGTACTTCCCCACCCTCCTCTTCCTCGGCTTCTTCCTCTCCCCACCACCTCAAGCCTCACAACGTACCCAGATTGCGGATGCCCTAGTCTCACTGGCTCCAGATGATTGGGAGAGAAGGGACTCTCGTGGGGTACTCAAATACAAAATAAATTAACAGTGATAAATAATGAAAATCTCATTTAATGGATTTTTAGAACAACAAAAACACATTGTGAGTGTTGTTGAGATTAACATTATTGAACAAAACCAAAAAACTGTATGGACAAAATTTAGTTATCCATACTAATATTATAAATGCGAAACTGCTAGAGTTCGTTTATGACGCTTTCACGCATTAACCAATAAAAAGACTGAAAATTCATTCACCAATAGAAAGCTAAATTATATGCGAAAACTACAGTCTGTATATGATGGCAAGCTCTGGCGTTATGAAATTATAAATATTAATATATTATATTTGTTATACGTTTCCTGTCGCTAACAAAAATCGAAAAAATCCGTTTCCATGGAAACGATGTTGATATATTTGTGGGCTCTAAGCTGGTAGGTACTCAGCCCCCTGGTCAGGTACTGCTCCAGAAAATTCAAATATTAGAATATGTTTTGTTTTTTTTGGGCAAGCAAGGAATAAATGTCAGATAAGAGTTCCTACATTAAACCCATACTTTATACTTTATTAATATATTTAATATTAATATAATATTATAAATGCGAAACTGCTAGAGTTCGTTTATGACGCTTTCACGCATTAACCAATAAAAAGACTTTGAAAATTCATTCACCAATAGAAAGCTAAATTATATGCGAAGACTACAGTGTATATGATGGCAAGCTCTGGCATTATGAAATTATAAATATTAATATATTATATTTGTTATATGTTTTCTGTCGCTAACAAAAGCGAGTTTTTGCTAACGTCAGAAAAAAATCTTTTCCATGGAAACAATGTTGATATATTTTTGGGCTCTATGCTGGTAGGTACTCAGTCTACTGGTCAGCTACTACTGCAGAAAATTCAAATATTAGGTTTTTTTTTTTGGACAAGCTTGGAATAAATGTCAGATGAGAGTTCCTATATTAAAAATATAATTCGTAACGATTATAAAGACTGAATGATAAATAGAGTATATTTTTATTATATTAACGAACTTCCAAATATTTAATTAAAAATAAACATTCGAAATGTTTGTAAGCGCATAAATTCCGAACGAATGAACAAAATTGGATAATTCTTTTTTTCTTTGAGCTATAGCTTTATGAAATTTAGGTGGCAGGCGAGATGTTTGAAAACTGAATGTAAGGGAATGAATGTATGGAATGCGGGGGGGAGGGGGGGGGGGGTGAGGAGGAGGGGGGATAATTGATAAGTTCAACCGCTATAGTAATTTCCCGTAATACCATGCGAGCGAAGCCGCGGGGAAAAGCTAGTCTAATTATAAATTAGATCTCTTGTATTTCAATATCTTTGAGCGCATCCCTTGTTAAGCCCCCGCTATCCAAATTCAACCGATTTCTTACATATCTCCCTATCTCCCTTAAACATTTGAAGTTTTTAAGCTCTTAAAAAAATATATGTTTTTTTGAAGATAATAATCTAGATTCTTTCCACGCCGAAACGCAAATTATATGAAATTCCCTCGATAGAAAAAAATCGCAAAGTATGCTCCGAAAATTATTTAAAACAAGTCTATTTCTACTATTTTACAAGTTATATTTGCGAAAAAATTCACAATGTTTCTTTAAATGATACTTAAGATACGTTCCACGAGATTTTTGCTCTATTTTAAACGAGTCATGTTTTATTAAGCCTTTTCGCAATTTTTGCTGCAATTTTATCACTTCAAATATTAGCGCGCTCTGTCCAACATTCGTAATTACATATCTCTCCATCTTCTTCTTTTTCGGTTGAGAAGTCCGCCTTAAATAGAGACCATACAGAATAAAACAATTCATTAACGAAGTTAATTTTCAAATTTTGTAAAAATTTTATTCAAGTTCTGTTATTATATCATTGCTTCACAGAATTTGTACAGAACTTTGAATAGTTCAAATTCTGTGAAACAAATCGTCCTTAGTGTTGCAATCAATGTATTTACTTTTTGAAGTAAAACTTCTTTATGCACGCTTGACTTGAGGAGTAAGCTGGTGAATGCGTGACAAGAGGGTTAGGAAAAGTGTGATCGGGCGAGGCGAACGAAGCATAAAGAAGTTTACCGGCAGCATAAAGAAGACCGGTACCGGTCCGTGGATCAAATGGTATCGGGCCGTCCAAGTCCCTGCTTGAAAATCAAAATTACGTAAAAAAAATCGAACACACCCTATAAAACATTAAATAATTAAAGTAAAGAGCTCGAATGAGACGCAACGACGCGAGTCACAGCTCTTATATTCTGCTTGCCCAAATGCAAGTGGAATCATTTAAGAATACGTGAAATAGGTACTAACACGCGTTTGATTGTATTGGTGACTTTATTCCCGTTTTTCAACAAAATACTTCTATTGCGACCAACGAGAGCTTATTATTACTAGTGGTCGCCCAGTGGTCGAAATTCGACCATAATTGTAATGTTTTTTTTTATGTATTTTTTATGGATAATTTAAAAAAAATATAAGCATTCTGCACTCCTTCTCTATATATACTGTAAGTGTGCGAAATTTCATACTTCTCCGTCTGCGCAATTTTCGTAAAAAGGGGTACAAAGTTTTTGCTTCACGTATTAATATACTGATGATGTTAATTTTAAGGCGATGTGTACAATTTATACATATTAGATGACATAACATGTAATGCCTAAAAAATCTCTAATATAAACGATCAACCCCCCCTCTATATATATTATTTCATATTTTATCAAAATGCTGACTGGTTTTTCAAAATCGTGTCTAACGTACCCGCATCTACTCGAAACAGAAGGTGTCCAGGCGGCCGCCGAGTTTATTCACAAGTAGCAAAAATACCTAACTGCAGTGTACCTGAGGTATGGTACTGGACCCTTAAATTAAAGTTCTTGTACTTTTAGTTTGTAGTTTGAAATAAAAAATTCAGGATTCAGGTTTATTCTTTCAGTTTTAGTTTTTAGACATTTTTGTTTTTAATTTGCCTTGTATTATTTATACTACTTGCGCACAATATAATTAATTAATGTTTTTCTTAAAGTGCCCTGTTATCAATCATCATCCTTCCTGCTGCAGTCCGGAACAATAAACCCAAACTGCGCTTTTAAACTTGGTAATATATTTTTGATCCTAGAAAAGAGATGAGTGCATGAAGCTGAGAGTTTGCCAGGACGTAGGTGTATTTTATAATATATGAATAGATATTGCTCCAATAAAGGAAATACATATCTAAATGACACTACATGTAATAATAATTGACACACATATTTTCATACGAATTTATTCATAGGTTATTGTTGTTACAATAAATAATTAATATTGTACTATTTTGTAAATGAGATTCACAATAATTTAGTGAAAATAAATAAATCAGACAAGAAATTTACATTGGTGAAATAGCAATATAACATTATTTATAAACATTGAAAACTTTTCAATAATAATTAATAATTAGGGCCAAAAATTAGACCTTGAGTGCCACCTACGTATATATTCAGATCCAATTAGCTTCCCCTGTATTGAAAAGTCATATTATTAGACATTGAGTATAATCTGAATATATATTCAGATCCAATTAGCTTCCCCTGTATTGAAAAGTCATATAATTAGACATTGAGTATAATCTAAATATATATTCAGAGCCAATTAGCTTCCCCTGTATTGAAAAGTCATATAATTAGACATTGAGTATAATCTAAATATATATTCAGATCCAATTAGCTTCCCCTGTATTGAAGTCATATTATTAGACATTGAGTATAATCTAAATATATATTCAGATCCAATTACATAGCTTCTTTGTTACTTGAAAAGTCATATCCATATTATTATAATAATTTATTGAGAATTGTAATCATTTAAATTTATTTTTATTGCCATTTGATTTTAAAAACATGTGCAGTAAAAATACATGTTAAAAATCAATACGAAAATATTTTTAAATTGAACAAAAGTCTATGTTGCTACTTTTTAGAGCCAAAGGAATTCTTTTCAGATATAAATAAAAAATATTGCAGCAAGATACATACTTAAGTGCTTGTTGGCTATTTGTTGTCTATTTAAGTAAATCTAAGTATGGAAGTCCATTTGGTAGAAACACACATAATAATATTTGTTATTTGGCAAGTTTTTATCCAAATCATTAGACTATAGGTACTGTTAATTTGTCCATGCCAAGTTATTGCATACTTGTATTCCAACTGAATCCTTATTTTAAAACTAATTTATAAATAAATTAGCAATCGTTCTAGGATAACAAGGCATGTTATTTATTTTAAATATTACTTATGAATTAAAATGAACAAGTGAGTGATGAATAGTAAAATGATAAATGTATATAACAATATGCTCTTAATATCATGGCTCAGTAGGTAATATAATAATGTATAAACAAGTAGGCAATTGCATAAATCTACACAATGAATAGTTTTGTTTATAGTGTTAATTACTATTAATCTCTTTTTACACATAAAAACATCACTTTATAGGTCACTAAACATTCAAATAATAGTGATGAATCTTAATTTGGACAATTTAAAAATAATTGGAGGAAAATCTTCTGTCAAATATTACGTTGTCTTCTCCACATTTATAAGGGAAACAATAAATCGATAACAAAAAACATATTAATTGTTAACAGCCTATCGTATTTTATCGTAACCAACATTTTCGAAATTTTACAGGAGAGGGAAAAAAACTTTTTTTTCATCAACCAAAATTGTTTTTTGTAATTAAATTATTTCTGTCGCGGAAGCAAATGGCGTTTTTGTTTCTATGTACTTTCATTAAAAGACTCATGGTAATCATATTTTCTACTATAACACAAATTAATACCATCTCCGTGAGGCGTAAATATTTAATCTATTTTGAGGGTGGCTTCTTCGGTTGTGTTGCTATTGTTGTCATAAATTAATTTGCATTTTTTTTGGGAGATGGTAACCTATATTAAATTTTTTTTTTAAATGTACTTCTAAATATCCGAAGGGAAACATAATTAAATTTTAAGAATATAATGACAAACAGACAGTGGTGTGCAAATAAAAATGAATCAAATAAAGAAATCAAATGATAATAGAAAAATGTGATAAATTTCTGAAAATGCATTGTGACCGTCAATTTATCTCACGCTAATTCAATGAAGATAATTTAACAGCCACATATAAATAATTTCAGTATTTTTCAACTTTGATAAAATGTTTTTTTTGAGTATAAAAGTAATAATTTTCGAAAAATGTCTCATTAAAGTGAAATTTAACAAGACTGTTGGACAAGATAAATAGGCTGTTAACCATTGAATATGATAAATATTTTAACAAAATAAAATTTTCATATAGAGGTCTGGAAAGGTTTAAATTTTAAAGTTGACCTGATATTCTTATACACCTCTACACAACGATTACTCTTTATCCAAATCCAATTTATCATTACGGCAAAGTTGATACATACACTTCATTTACTTTGGTTCCTTTTGTGATACATCTTAATAATTTACATTTCATCCAGTTACCCCAGTTTACGTCAAAAATACATCTCACCTTCCTTATCTACAGTTTACATACATTCATTAAACACAAACCTACTTAATTACTAAAATTCAAGGTGATAAATTTCATCCATTTATTATACATTTAATACAATATTAAATGTGTCAGCGACGTCAACTCAGAACAATTAAAAAAGGATGATATTAAAACGGTGAAAATCATAAACTAAAAAAAAAAGATTTAAGTATGTAACAAATCAAAACTCGTGTCTCTGTTTTAAAGAAATCATTGAGTCTTTTGAAAATTTCCGCAAACCAACTATAAGAGAAATGGTACCAATATTAAATAAGTTAATTAGAAGACAATGATTTCATGTGATGATCAGTCTTATCGTGATTGAGGCTTGTGACAATGATTCAAACAAACAACGTAATTAAAAATAATAAAGACATTTTATCAAATAACGTAAGAAAGAAGTAAATATTTGGAGGAATGCTGAAATAAAAAAAAAGATGGTTAAGGTTTAGCCTGTAGAGAGTTGGCTAAAAAGAGACAAGAGAGTGATACTTGCACATCAATACATCAATTATTTATATAAACACGAAGAAGATATTATGGAAAATGTCTTTTGCACTAAATAACAGTTGTTAGAAGAATTATTGCAAACATTCACTGCCATTAGAAAGTACGTGTCGGTTCACAAATGTTTTGGGAGGGTGAATATTTAGCAGTTTGTTTATAAAAGTGATTTGCGGGTCACACTCACAGAGAGTTTAAATGGATCACTACTTGTGCTTGTTAATTTCATCGGGCCGTCGTCACTTATATTAAATGTCATTATCACTGCAATCTACAAGTGTCCAAGCTGCATCGATCCAGTACCATTGTAATACTCCATCAAGGTGAATAGAAGATCTATCGGTGAATTGGTTAAAAAGTGTCCTTATTTCTACATGAGGAATATTATCAGCACCACTACTTATTTCCGTTTCTATTATTATTTAAAATATTCGTTTTGAAAAATAACTTAAAATAAAATTTGTGTCAGGTAATAAATTATTGAAGAGTGATCATTATTACGACGAAGCGATTTTACATTAGCCGCGATCTGAGAAATATGTATGTACAAAACCTCCCAAATTAGGAAAATCAGATTGGAAAGGTAGATATCTAGGATTTGGCCTTTAATCACGCAACTCCGCTGTCCAGGTGGCTGCGCTTCTTGACATCCGCCCGAGGAGAGAGGTGGTGATCCGGAGTGGACTTGAGGATGTCCGGCTGTCCGTGGGACATCACCCGGTCCTGGCTGGAGGACTGGTGGGTCGACTGGTTGGTCTGTGAGGAGCCGAAGGTCAGCGTGGCATTGCGCTCTGACAGCGTCATGGTGTGCGAATTGGAGTTGAGGGTGTTAGTATTGTGCATGGAGTGTGAGTTGAGCGTGTTGTGCGTGGTGTGTGAATTGAGCGTGTTGTGTGTGGTGTGGTAGTGCGTGGAGGAGTTGAGGGTGTTGTGGTGCGTGGAGTGTGGCAGCGTGGAGGGCGAGGAGTGCGGCAGGGTGGAGGGGCCGGGGCGTGAGCGCAGGGAGCGGTGTGACCCGTTGCGTGTGAGGGAGTTCATCTGCGGTGTGCCGGGCCCCACTCGGGACAGTGCGTTCTTGTAGTCCGCTATCAGGTGGGTGAGCTCTGCCATCTGAAATATTTCAATTTCTCTTTCACACATTACAGATTATTTTACAAAGAATAAGAAAAATTCTTGATTGAGTTAGATATATACTTGGGTTTAAACAAATAATAGGTTTGTGAGTGTGAGCTAGAGTTGGGTGACATTGGGTGATTTTAGTCTCCAAGGAACTGAAATCATAACATTTTGTCTCAATATTTTGGAGATGCCGTCTTAGCTTTAATATCTCTCAATTATTGATGTCCACAAATGACTGACCTTAGGTTTATTCAGGCTAATAATCATTTTCTCGATGCCCATGGTGCCATCTTCTCCATTGATGACCATCATGAGGTCGTCTTGGACACCGCCAAATAGACCAATGCAGGCGTGTGCGTAGCGAGCAATCACCCCCATGGACGCTAGCTCCAGGATGGTCACCCCGTCCTCGGACACCGCCAGCCACACCATGGATAGGTCGGGTTGTTTTATCTGTGGAAATAGAAAAAAATATTAGAGCCTAATATACAAAAAAATAATTCAATGGATTCTAGTAGTACAAAAAACGCCAAAACCGCTTTAATATAATAATCAATATTCAAAACTTCTGTAATTAAGATGAAGCTTTAAGTGAAATCCTATTTAGATACTATTTAGATTAATCTTTACGACGAATCGGTTTATATTACGAACATCAAAAAATATGCTACGGATAAATTGAAGCTTTTACTAGCTTTTATATGTATTGGAATTACAATAAAATTATTATTAACATAACAAAATTATTATTTACATAAATATAAGCGTAAACCACAAAAAAAAAATGTTTTTGCATGACTTAACTATAAGAAACAATTTTTAAAAAAGACCCCTTTATGGCTAAGACTATTTTTGAGGTTTTGTATGTTCTAACTTTTTTCATACTTATAAAATTATACAAAAAATAAATAAAAACCACTTTTTCGCTTACTTGCCTCGTGCAAATAAGACGCTCGATTTTAAATTTTGAAGGCATGAGAATCGAAATATTTCTAGCGTTTATATTCCTCTTAAGAGTGTGTTATATGGCAGAATGGTATTTTGCTGGAAAATGGCTGTCTAAAACGGCTTAATACTACATTTTGTGTGTCATTCCCAGACTTGATATTTTTTGTTACTAAATAATGGACTATTATTTTTCAATCTGCTTATTAATTTTTTTAATTGATGTAGGCATTCGACCATAAAAAATAAAAACATTGATACACCATACAACCCACTTTTAAAACTTCGATCTATGATTGTCGCATTAATAATGATTTTACATTATATTTTTAAATTGAAACATGTAAACAATACACACATCTGTAGAAGTACGGCCTCTTATTATCGTTATGATATCTGTGGATATCAACAATTAAATAAATACTTAATTTTGCACGAAATTTTAACACATTTCAAAGTTTTTTACCATTCCGGGAGAGGAGCCCCCGTTGAATGGTGGTGAAACTATACGCTCCATATTTCATAGCCAATATATTTCTAAAACGCCATCAAAATGTTCCATAAATGAGTCAAATACTACAATACCAATTCACTTCAAGTAATGCGATAATCTAAGGAAGCTACAATAACAGTTAGTACTCACAAATTCTCTTTTTTTATGTAACTTTACCGCATTATATGTTTTCAACTGACAGACGCGTAAAAAAACAACATCCAACATGCGTTCTGTTTGCAACTTCACGCGTATTGTTGACCAGCGCGCTCGTTTTGCAAGTATGTGCGAGAATTTGTCTTTCTGAGTGAACGTTTTTTACGTACGCGGTGTTTGGTAATAAAACCAAAAATTACCGTCTCGTAATTAGATTCTTAGGTAAATATTTACTAAATAGGGACGTGCTTAATATGCACTTTTTATTTAAAAAAAAAACTTAATATCAGATAGATAATAATGGGAAGTAAGTATTCCAGTTTCCGCAATTGGAAAGTAATGAATTTTAATAGTTATTTCGTTAAAATTAAAATCGATTATTCACTTGGCGGCCATTATCAATATAGGAACACGCTTAATGTACACTTTAAAAAAATTAGTAGGTAGATTTTAACTAGAACTAATTGATTCAGTAACCGGAAATTGGAAATAATGCATTTTAATGGTTATTTTGTTAATTTAAAGAATGCGAAATGTCATTTTTTTTTCAAGGACGCCATGTTATTAATTACAACGGCAAATACGCATTTTATGGTTTTAAGTGATAATAAGTCAAGTTTTCCACTGTTCCGACCTTACACGGTAAGGGGTATTAGCATAAGGAGTAAACAAGTTTATTGCAAACAAGTTTTTTTTTTTATTTTTATCTTTAAAATTTCAAATGAAGTCAATAAAGTTTGTACATAGAGAAACAGACAAAAAAAAACTTTTAAAGGAAAAATTAACAATAATATCGCCTTTCTGCGTATAAACACGTAACCATTAACACGTTGTCAAATCAAAGATATTTTATGATATGATATATATCTATGATATCTATTCTAGAAAATATAGTTTAAAGACAATAAACGGCTGAATATTTAGAAGTTAAATTTAAAAAAAAAACACCATAAAATCGACTACAAATGTGAACCACGAGATTCCAAACGGCAAATCGGCAAGGCAATGGGCCGAATCAGTCAACTTAATTTATAATAATTAAAATTTACCAACAAATCTTTATTTTTATATTGATCATGTACAAACTTGTGATTTACATGTGTCATAGGTGTTTCTGTATATACAGTAGGACCCGTCAATTCGAAATCCACGGGACATCAAAAGTAAAATTTTGAATTGACGAATTCCCACGTAATTGGAAATTTAACGAAAAAAAATCGCCGAAAATTGAGTTCCTCGGTTGCAAATTCAAATACGGGTAGGTTCTTCGGAATAAATTCGTAATAATACGACTTATTCCCATGTAAGTCGCCCAATGTATTCGAAGTAAATTCATAAAAATACGATATTTTCCGTAAAATATTCCGCATAAATCAAATTTTCACGGCCGCGACCGTCGCGGCCATGTCGTTAAACTCATAAAAATGTGATATATTACCGCGTAAATCGAAATTTCGTTGCCGATTTCTGATGCAACCGGCTCTTCAAATTTAGATATTCAAAGAAAATTCGTAAAATTACGATACATTTCGCGTAAATCATACTTTGATGTATAAATCTAATAATAACGTGAGGGGAAGGGGACATGGGAGGGGGAATGGGGACGAAAGGCGAACGGAACGAATGGGAAAAGACACGCAGGGAGAAACAATTTTTTTATTAGTGGCATTTCAACGTATGCCGGGAACTAACTAAGTAATCTATTAATTTTGAAAAAGAAATTCGTTCAGCAAATAATGCGTAATGCGTAATTATATTTTGTCGATAAAATGTGAAAAAACTGAACTAAACATATTTTTATTATGAAATAAATAAAATAATGTTAAGCCCATTAAAAGTCCGGCCCTTCTCTGTAGATCACCCTCCCTCCACTAGCTGCCAATAACTTTTTTCGTCAGCGGAGTTTAGGACGAAATTTGTGTAGCGACGCGCGTACAATTTTCAATATTTCAAATTCAAGAAGGTATCTCTACTGCCATCTATCGAAGTAATCATAAAGCAATTCTTGCAGTTTACGAATTGAATGAAGGGTATCATATCCCTTTAATGACAATATTAGATTTTCAATTCAATTCCACCCAATAACTGGAATAATTATTATAATTATTCCCAATCTGATGAGGACAACCAAACGCAGGAATAGCAACACAAATGCAAAAGTGAAAATCTTTGATATAAAAAAAGAGCTCCACTGTAAATCTGAATGAATACTCACCCTCGCTTGGAAGAGCGTTGCACCAAAGAAGGGCCATTTCCTGGTGCAGTTCAGGTAAATCCTAATACAATCCAGAGCTGTACGGCCCCTCAATGCCAGCCACTTGATTCTCAGTTTATCTTCAACATCCCTGTAAAAAAAATTACAAATAAAATTGAATAGCTTTAATAAATAATATAATAGTGAAAAACTGATTTCAGAAGAATGTAGATAATCGCCTAATGTGAATAGGTGTGCACAAATGATTTATTTCATAAATAATGTACGCAATTGGAGAAAATAGGGTAGCAACAAAAGACTGGCTTAAAGAGGTCCAAAATGAAACACTACCTGGGAGAGTGGTGTGGCAAACCACCAACGAATGCTGGTGAAATACTAATAAATCATGCCCTTTCTGCGCATCACTAGAGACGTACATCTGCACAACTTCTTTTGTTTGTAGTCTAGTTATAATTACCTCAGCTGTTCGATGGACATCCCAGTCCTATAGCGGTACGGGTAGAACCTGTCCACTAGAGCCACGGCCTTGTCTGGTTGACAGTCTCCCATCTCCAGTTGCGCCATGAGGGCGCCCAACTCCGTGCTCAGTTCTCGGGTCACCGGGAAGCGTCCAGCAACAACTATAAATATATGCAGGGGTTAGATAGTTATTTACAAGATTTTGAAAAAACCGGAACTATTAGGGCAGGAAACACTGAATAGAAAATACTATGTGTGATCCAAACCAATTTAAAAAAAAACAGCTGTCGTCAATTTACATAAGGTACTAGAGAGGCCTACAAAATTGATCATCTGTTAAAAAAAAAAATTTGATATTTGAAAATGTTCAATCAATCTCACCCAACTTTGGGCATACAGGCATAAAAATAAGTGGCTCACCTTGCTGATTGACCTGGTAGCACAGCAGCAGCCTCTCGCGGTCTGTCTCGCTGCGGGCCGCGTGCCGAAAGTAGAGACGGTTGCGATAGCTCAGTCGGATGACTCGTGAATTCTCAAATTTACCCGAGCCCTTCTCACGCAGCGCCGTCTCCCACTTTGATATCACATCGCACAACTGCAAAAAAGAACAAACGCCATGCGTAAATGTCTCATAAAAAATCTCGTACACTTATGCAGGGGGCAATAAGGGTGAAATTCCAACTTAACTTCTTAAATGTCAGCATGTCCATATGGATTTAAAAAAATCATTCCTCTGAATATAACTAGCTATTCTACTATGGTACAATAAATACTATTTTTATAAACATATAAATTATACCTGGTAATAATTCCTGGTAAGACGGTAAAATTTACAAATCATCATTTTGTAAAAAAAAAAAGTTATGAGGAAAGTAGAATCAGATGGCGTACGGCGCAAACTTTGCGGCGGGACACCAAGAACTAACACCGACTTCCTGTTTCAATTTATGCATAGTGAAAATGCATATTTTATTTTATTTTGTCTAAAGTCTAAAAAAAATAATTTGCCACATTATATATTAAGAGCAATTCCGAGACAAGGTTTGTAAGTAGGAGATTTACCATTAGAAGAAACGGATAACATTTTTGTAGGCCTATTTCTTTATTATTTCTAGACATAAAAAAATTGACCAGTAAAGTCAAAGGCCAATCTCTTCTACTCGCTTTATTTAATTAAAGCATCTATGATATTCCTAGGCGATCAAATTTTCAAACAAAAATTTGCTTTATTGGCTTTGATTTCACTAAGGCAGGGGTTACAAATGTCATACAAAATTTTTCCTATTCAAGAAAAAAAAATTAACTTACTTAGGGCCCACAACAAATTTCCATCGGTTAATCGATGGAAGTTTGTCTACCGTAAGCGACTTATTTCAAATGTTATCCCAAAGAGTTTTAAAGTAATAATACTTTATGTTGGATTTTAAACACCGTGATCAAATTTTAGACATTAGTCGACACCTGTTAATGAAATTGAAAATTAGACGTCTGATAATGGTTACCTTTTTATCGGGTTTAATGTGATGTTCCAAGTCTTTCTCTATGGGGTCATCACTGAAGAGGGTGAAGCCAGAGACTGCTGGTTCCCGACAACACAGCTCAGAACTCAGTGTGGACAGAAACTCCTCCACAGTTGTTGATCCATCGAAACTGACAACCTGCAAAAAGGAGACAATATAAGGGGAGACCCGAGCGAGATGTGACACCAACAAATGGACCAAATACTTGGATTGAGTATGTCAAGAGTCTGAATGAACGTGAAGGAAGGAAGGAGTGTGTGCCTAGATAGAATTGTGTGGTAGTTTTTCTCTCTGCTTCAAAAGAAACACCCCGAAAAAGTTGCAACTCGTGCATCGGAGCTATTTAATGACGCTTGCCTAACTTCTTTCTGCAATATTCTGAAAGGGAGGAAGAAACAAACCTCCTTGGACAGGTTTTTTTTTTTTAATTCGGCGAGACCAGTGAAGAGAAAGGCAGTGACTAAAAGTTAAGCTTAAATGTTACTAAGTTGTGTTTAAATAATTGTAAACTAAGTGACCAAAATAAAAATGTATAAAATTAGTTTATTTCTTTACATTCTCTTTTATTATGTTTTTATACAATATAATAAATACATTTTTCTTATTCAAAAATACGTAACAAGAACAACTGGAGTGGCATTTTGGGGGCTGGAACGGATTAATGGCATTTCAATCAATTTCAATGGGGTAAATTACTTTGAGATACAAGCATTGACATACGAGCAAGGTTACGGAACGAATTAAACTCGTATCTCGAGGTATCACTGTATTACTTTTCTACTTTGCCATACTCACGCTTATCCCCTCTCTTTTACCTACTCCGCCACACCAAAGTTGATGTTCTGTCTTCCTCTTCTATGTTTCATATTTATCTGTAATTCTGTATTAATTTTACTATATATTTAAGTAATAATTATATAAAAAAAATTAATAAAGTAGTTCCATAAAATGAAGAGACCAAAGTTAATGTTTATATAAAATAAAAACATTACTCTACTTCAGTCTAATAATGAATTAAAACAACATTTTTGAATGAATGAATCTTTCCATTCATGCCAAATCTTCGACATGTGCCAAATACATCTTGATCAGGCGACACACAAAAATGATATAAAAATATTAATGCAAACTTATGTTCTATAAACTTCTCTTCTAAAATAATGATATATTATATGTAAAAACACATTATGTGATTTCACAGAAGTTTCCAAAATATTAAAAATTAGTAAGTAAGTGACTTTATTTTTACGGGATATTCCCGCGTTTCTTCATGCTTAACTTTACTAGGACCCCCCCCCCACTTCAACACCGTGTAACTTTTTGACTTTAGAATTTTTCGTTTGCTTTTTTTTTATGTATTCCTTAATGTTTAATCAATATTTGGTAAAATAATGGCTTGTAAAAATGTTAGGTTTTTTTTTTATTGCGCCTGAAAAAATAGAAGAGTACCCCCTTAAACAGTATTTTACCTTTCATCCTTATTTAAACTGTAGTTTACCTTTGTAACATAAATACCACTTTTTGATGTAGACTGGATTTTCAAACCCTGGTGCCATTCAGGCCCCTCGGGTCGATTGATGAGGATTGATAGGATAACTTTCGGTAACTTCTCATCATTCCCTAGCATGACTGCATATGGCCAACGAATAAGTAAAAGTTCACAATGACTAAGTGTTCTTAAAATATTCAACGTCAACTTTGTATGTTAGCGATCTGCAGTTATCCTAGGGAATGGTGAGAAATTACCAAAAGTTATTCTATCAATCCTAATTGATCTGATATATTATAATAGATAAAAAATATTTACATAACTCGGAGAATTAAAGAACATGGCGCTTGGTACATTAATACCACCATGTTTTTTAGTCATTTTTGTTATGTGAATTCTGCGCAAGAGTCCCAACTGCTCCCAACCTTCTGGAGCCAGTGAGTCTATGGCATCCCCGATTGGGGTATGTTATGAGGCTGAAGGTAGTGGGAGGGGAAGGAGATTTAGTTATTTATTTGTAAGAGACAAACAGCTTTTACATTAAATATAGATACATACATATAAAATTAAATTAAGTTAAGCCAAAAAGGTCTCCTATGTTAAAATTATTTGAAGATGGAGTTTTATTAGATCTAAAAATTAATTTTTGGTGAGGGGGAGAGGAAGAGGAAAATAGGATAAGGATAGGAGATGCTCCCGATACATTCTACAATCTTGAATTAATTTTGAATTAATTTTCAATCGTACGCGTTACTTCTATTCGGTATTTCTGAAGGGTATTGTTAAAAATGTCTATATTGTAAAATGTTGTATTATATTGCGCACATAAACGGGGAATCGGGGTTTTTTTTCTAATATTAGTTCTACATGATGGTAAATAAAATAAGTCTAGAGATGGGGAAGAGGAAGGTGGAGAAGTACCTGGCACAAAATTCAATATTCAGAACTGGTCACAAAACATGGCCAAACCGATTTTAAGTCATGTTTAGATTCTGAATGGTGATTTTTCACCAAGGTGATACTGAAAGAACACGAGAACACTATGTTCATTTGATTAACATTAGGTCTTAAATGAAATTTTGTGGCGACGATTTTTTGAAATAAACAAAAGTATAAAACAGAATCAAAGCCAGATTTAAACATAGGCTACCAAGGCTGCAGCCTACTGACCTGCACAAATTACGGTGGCGAAGATATTATAAATTATAAGTACCTTCATCAGTATAGTGTTCAGGATGTTTTTGTTTAGAGCCATATTATTTTTTTTTTATTTCCATTAAAAACTAAAATTTTCTTTAAAATATCTTCTTTATCAGTTGTTTGATTTTTATTTCTACTAGCTGAATATGGTAGTTGAGAAAATCATGAAAAAAATGTAATTTATAAAATTTGTTATTAAAAATTCTCTAGCCAACCCCCCCCCCCCTCCCCCCTAAGAAAAAATCTAGGGACAAACTTCTTGTTTCTCTGGCTCCTTCAGATCTCATCCCAAGACCTCACATCAGTATTTGAGTACCTCATAAAAACTCATAAAATCGAGTTCTACCCAACACTAGGCACCACAGGTTTAGCCTCAGTGTCTAGTGCCTAAATACAGCTCTGAGTAGAGTATGAATAAAGGAAGAAACAAAATGCAGTTACCTGGTAGGTGTTGTTGAGCATATGGACGGGAATGGCATGGGGGAGGCTGTGGTGGTAGGGATTCTTCAGCAGGATGGACAGGACCTCCATCCGCGAGGGTTTGTCTTCTCGCCCACCGTTTCTGATGGTCCTCTCCAGAGCCCTCTCGCAGTATGCCGCATACTTCCCGCATTCAGTCCTGGAAATTACAATCATCATTTTTTTTATTTATGCTGACTCCGTCCAGGAGGAAAACCTCAAGGACTCTGAGATCTTCGGGGATGTTGTGTGGAGATTCTAAGGAAAGTAAAATACATATTATTATAGTTAACCCATCCGATCCAAAGTTATTTTGACTGAAACTGACCACAGCAACTGAATTAATTTTGTGCCAACTTGCCCTGAATTTATTGAAGTAGGTTGTAACTTTTTTGGATGTATATTTATTTGATATAATAAATAAAAATAATTGTTAATTTTAAAAAATCGGAAAATTGCCAATGCAAACTGCTATTTACGTAAAAATAATTATATTTTCGAGGGGTACACATTATGGCTGCCTGAAGGGAAGGATATAGATAAGGATTATAAGATACTAAGTGGTCATAAATAATGGCCACTCCGAGGAAATGGGTTAAGTGAAAGTTCGGTTTATCTTAACAATGGGGGTTTTATAACCTTCTCGTTAATAAGATATTAAATTCCTTTTCGTTATTCAAAGACTGTTTCGTCAAATAGTTGAGCTCACCAAATAATTAATCAATAATATCTATAATCTATCTAATCTATACTTAACCTACTTAAAATGAATTATTTATAACGTTAACCTCTCCACAAGTATGGACGAAACGGTTCATCGAAGCGAAAAAATGCCCAGAAGAGTATGGACGAAACGGTTCGTCAGTGGCTATTATTCAAATACCGTCATATTTAATCAAACTATTTGATTTGTGGTGGCTTCTTCTGACATCTGTGCATAGTTTGTTGAAGTTTTGGAAGTCATACCTACAATAGCAACTTCACAATTTTAGTTTAAAAATTATTTTTGCGTCATTTAGCGGTCGCCAGAGAAAGGAAGCAGCTTTTTTGTATGGGCACGTTTTTTTTCGATGTTGGTTTATTTTCGTGGATTGATGTTGACCACGTTTTAATCCAAAATATAATATTATTTTTAGTTAAACTACGATAATTTATAAAAAAATATTAAAAAAATAAACCAAAAAAACTCACTCCTCACGTTGTGATGGTTCAGTGTTGTTTGAACAAGTAGACGAGGAAATTTTTTTTTTTAAATATTTAAATTCGATCATATTACTGACCTCTGTTGGGTGTGTTTGAAAACGAAATTGAAGGAGTCTGTAATAAAATACGGGTTAATTATCGCGTGGGAGGTGCTAGACTATCGGAGATGTAAAACGTTGGACAAATTGGAAATGATAAATTAACAATTATTTTGAACACAACGAATAGCGAGAGAGAGGCGGAGCTAAAGGCGTTTATCTGGTTGAAGGAGCGAGAGTTCTCACGAAGTCCATGGTATGGAATGCAGACCCTTATGAATTTGATCATAACTCACTTCATGATGACCAAAAATAAGAAATTGATAACTGTTGAAATTCGGGACCGAGACTCTATTGAGATTTTGAAAAAGATCGTTCAGGAAGTAGATTTTGGGTTAATTATGAACTTTTGCGTTTCAGTTATTAGGAGCGACATGGGGAAGGTTTACAATCTCTTGTGCATAAGTGTCGTTCTAAGAGATTGACAGGTAACACGATTTTGGCTCTTAGAAGAGGTCATTAAGCCGAAATCACCACTCTAGGTTACGTACAAAATAGTGGAAAAAGTAATTAGCCAAATGCATAAAATTTAACGGCCTGTCTAATTCTAAATTTATTTACAAATTCGAGTGTGATTTTTGAAGAGATCAATAAAACATTTTGACAGTTATTAGCTTTTTTCGGGAGAACGAGACGATGAGATGTGGGAGGTTACTTAGTAGAGATGCAAATAACAGGGACAGATTAGGCCATGGTGGTGATAAATGGCCATAAATGAAAATCGAAATCAATAAAAATGTGAGTTTAATACTGGGAAAAGCCTTACGGGCGTTGCTATTTGTTTAAAGAGAGAGTTTGTCAGAGTATAAGGCCTAAACACTCACAAATACGGAAAAACAAGGGAGAATACATATTGTTCGTAGAATAATGCGTAAAATAAAATTCCTTCGCGTTAGGTTATAAAATAATGATAATAATAATAAATTATTCCAGAATGTATGCAGGGGTAGTGCGGTGTAATACATTTATTTTGAGTGGGAGAAAATGTCCTATGACAAGTTTGAGTCGAGCGCGTGGTCCACCCCTGTTGTACTCTGCTAGACCGAGATAGTCGGAACCCCGATTTCAAGGGTTGGTACGGTGACAAACGCAGAAAGGCAGGAGGAGGCATGAAGCAAGAGTGGAGGGTGGCAAACTAGTAAATACGACTCAAAATTGCATGAACTTATTTTGATTGATGGGAGATTTTCGTTTTAAATAGGCAGGTTTTTTTTGATAACAGGGGGGTGAAAGACGGGCAGAGAGTGAGTGAAGATCAGTCAGTGGAATTCGGCGGAAGAATACGGTTAAGTCTGGAAGTTTTGGTTCTAACCAGCTCGTAGCAACGGTTAATTAACTTCAGTGAAAACAGATAGTGGTAATTTTATTAAAAGGGAGTCCGGAGTTTATTAATATAATTTTTTTTTTAATTTTGCGGAAATATGGAGAGGAAAAATCGTATAAACTTTACGTAGATTAATTTGGGCTTTAATAATAAATATACCGCTTGACGGAAGCTATAACAAAAAATGATAACTACAGATGATCGAACAGAGTATAGATTTCAGGACATTACATAACAGGGGGGGGGGGGGGAATGGTCGTAGGGAGGTGGAAAGGGTTTCTTTGTTTTCCCACAGGTTATAACAGGTGCAGGTCCAAAATCACAACGAGCGTGTATTCCCGCTAGGATAAAGGGTACAGTTATCAATCACTCTCGGTAAGTCGAATTACAACTCCATAATTTAAATTACAGGACATGCTGACCGCAAGAACGAAGCAGTCAATTGAACTATTGTTTACTATAAGTGTGCGTGTCGGTCAGGGGTTTTTTTTTTCTCTTCACCGTTATCACTCGGGTCCAGCCACCCGAACCGTCGCCTAACAGCTGGATGCTAGGAACGGAACAGCAGCAAAAAATGGTTCTTACAAGTACCTAGGAACGCAGAGGCAATAAGACTACGATAGTACACCCAATCGAATTGATGAAATTTTGGCAGTACAACTTACCCAATTGCAGGCGTTGGCTGACAGTTTGGCGCAGACTTCGACAGGAGGAGGGCGTGAGAACCAGATTCACGATTCTATGCATGTATAACATTATATCAACCTGTTTATCTGCGAAATTTCTACCTGTTGTATTGCGTGAATTAAATTTTCACGTTTGTGGAATGTATACGATGGTACTGAGACTATACATAAGTGAGATATGTATGTCGGAAAGGTAAGGGTTTTCCCTCATTACCATGTTACGAGGAGGGGAGGTACCAGCCACAGACTGGGCGGGTCACGCGCTATGTCGGAGGTCATTCCCTTTCGCGGGATCGTGTCGAGCGAACGGGCGCGAAAGGTTATGTACCAGGGATGCCGAATTGTATGTCATGGACACGATTCGCTGACGGAGGCGTTTGACCTTAGACATCACGGGAAGCCTGCAGGGTTGAGTGGAGGAGACCGCTAACAAGGCATCTTGCGGGAAAATTCTGTAACGTTGTTGCATTCTCTCATCTGTGTCAACCCAAAAGTAAACGTAAGGCCCACAAAGTGCGCCTTATGTCAACTATTGGAGGTGGAAAGACGAAGACGGTCGGCTTTAATGGTCTGCCTCACAGCTTCGCGCCACTTGCCCGCGGATAGAGTCATGACAAGGGACGAAATGGAAATACCCCTTTTAGAGCCAGTAACGTAGAATCTGGAGGCGTAATGAGTATTGGAGTTGACTGGGAAAGGTTTGAAAGCCTGCTGTTCTTCCTCTGGCATGAGTGAGTCCGGGTATGTCAGGGTGATCGTCCAAGAGATCCGCCAGATACCGGGGTATAGCTCAGACATGCATTGGCGGGATAGTTGTGTCCGGAGAACTGCCCACTCGGTCAACTTGGTTAGTGGAGGAGCCAATACTAGTTTGCAAAGAAATTCTCCTTCCTTTCCTTTTATCACTTCCTTAAGATTCCCTAGTTCTGCCGTAAATTGGTGCTACTAACAATAACAATATTTCTAACGGTTATGCATAGGATAGGTATTTCAGATTGGGAGACGCGGGAGCAGCCTATTCGGCCATAGAGAGGCACTTCTAGGTACGTACATTTAAATTAAAGTAAATAATGAACTTGTATTGCCATTTGATTGTCCACAGGATCGACCATTACGTGAGCTAGGTTCCTTCTTCGTGATTTACTAACTGACCTTTAGACGTACAGTTAAATTTTACTAGCGCAAAATTGGACAAGAGGATGGCTTAACCAGCCTTAATAGAGTAGGCGCCAAAGGGATCACTATAGCGGGGAACGGGGACTCTACAGGGAGTATACAGTTAGGGCCATAGGCATCGGTAGTGTAGGGCAGTTAGACAGGGCGTATCCTTCATGCGTTTGAGAAAACAACAGAAAAAATTCTTCCACGCCTTTTAAAGAGTCGAAAGTTACCACGAAAAAGAGTAAATACATTAAATTCCTACTCCAAATAATCTGGAGGCTTCGAAGCAAAAATCAATCACAACGTGAAGTAAAGGGTTTATTGTAAGATTTCCCAAGACAACCTTGTTTTACTGTGTTTCGCATCACAGGGGTTGGGAAAATGAGATCAGGAAAACGGCGTAGCTGAACCTTCCGATCGGAGATCTCAACGACGAAGAGAGAAAAGGAAAGGGTGAAAAAACCTTGCAGCGGGGGGGGACCATCACAACTGTTGCCGCGAGCCAGGAGTAAAAGGTAGTACAAGGTGGAAGGATTTCGACGTGTTTTGAACGTATTGATGGATACTTTCGTGGGAATAAAACTTGCGAAAATAGAAAAAATAATGTTATTATAATTGTATAGAGCAGTTTTATGTTACGTCACTTCAAAAGCGGTTAACTTAATAAACAAAATAAAAATAAAAAAAAATAATAATAATAATCCATTACAAGACATTGATAAAATAATATGAAACGAAGAATAAACAGAAATTACAAAACGATAGCGGTACTTTTCTAGCACAGGATAAAACAAGAAATTTAAAACTGAAATATGATATACTAACGGAAGACAGCTTGTATTTAGAAATGAAGAAAAAAATGTAAACAAACCATTAGTATAATTTATTACACCAAGAGTCTAAAATACGTAGGGTAAGAAAAAAAATTGTAAACAAAATATTATTAAGGAATTTTGACCTCGGCAGACTAAGATGTAGGCCATTGCAGGCGAGGGTAGAAAAGATGCAAGCAAAAAAAAAAAAAAAAAGGTAAACGAACCGTAAAAACGGAGATTTATGACCGGTTCTCGAGTACAACTGCTAAGTCGGATATATTCGTCGAGGAAAAAAATTTATGACGATAAGGTATAGCTTTTAGATTTTTGGTTGATAGAGGATGATAGTTACGTTGAAGCAGATCGAGCCGTTACGAAATGAACAAAAAAAAATAATACGCGTATAAAGAAAAAAAAAAACAGTGATTTCAAAATTTTACAGATAGTTGGTTTTTAAACGAAATTATAGTCTTAACTGAATCGTTTGAAGAAACAGAATCTGTGGAATAAAAACATATAGAATAAACTTTAGTTACGTAAACCGTGGCGTTACTAGTGACATTAGGCGTGAAGACAATAAAATCAGATAGAGACGGGGGAGGTAGGAAAAATTTTAATCAACCTCCGACTTATCGAAATTATATAACGTACCAATATAACGTGCATTGAACTTATATAACGTGTCGTATAATCGACTTATCGGACTTATATAACGTATAAAAGGTTTTACAAAGTGAGGAGAAGAAATTGGCTCTATAATGGAAAAATTAAAATATCGATAGATTTTTAATATTCAATTATTGATACGAAAGGATTAGTGAATAGTTTGGAAAGAAAAAAAATTGCGCAGAGAATTGTTGTATTTATACATATTGATCAGATAAACCATGTTACAGACAAAGCGTATCTGAAAAATTTAAATTCAAATTTTGTGCGAGGTTAAAAGAGAAAAAAAAACGAAAAATAATTACGTACCTACTTAAAGGTTTGAATTTTAAGGTTGACAGTCGGCCTTCCTTATCAGTTAAAAAGGACATTCCATGGTGCCATCAAACCTCAGTATTTGTTAAATTTACGATAAGGTTTGTCTCGTTTTAGGGGAGACCTTCAGTTGGCGAAAGTTATTTAAACAAACAAATAAAAACGCATTCATCATTCATCTCGAATGACAAAAAGACGACAAAAAAAAAAGGTCGGCATCGGAATTTGGGACTTTTTTTCAATAGTGTGTACAGGATGGAATCCGTAATGGTTCGACCTACATTAAGGGGAGACACGTCGGGATTATGAGTGGCGAAATATTGAGATTTGTGCATCTCCGATTTTACTACTGGCAGAGTTGGAATGTATTTTTTTCAGAATGCGCTTTATGTTAATACGTTTCGGTATTGAAAGGGTACATTGTCTAAGTTGCGTACAGGGCATTTATTAATGGTGTCCGGAGCGGGCAATTTTAACGATTTCGGACAAACTCGTTTAGTAAAATACATTTATTTTATTAAAACACAAATACCTTTGTATACATCGCTGTTATTTAATACACACTTAACACGTTTTGTGAACGATGTTCACCTCATCAGGACTAAAGTATAAAAAATTAAAATAAAAATAATAATAGAGTATATATAAGAGTATATATATAATAAAATAATAGTTAAATAAAATAAAATATAGGTTAATAAAAATAAATAATGCCATCGCAAAGAAAAAAAAAAACCCTAAATGAAGGAGTTTTCTTCAAAAAAAAAATTAGAATACATCTGCGTGCCTCGGGGTCCTTAATTTAAAGTAAGTGAAAACGTATTAACAAGTTTAAATGATAAGCAACTACAGTTCAGTTTTAAAAGAGAGACGTCACCCGGTCGCCTCTTAAGATAGTCGTCCTCTATTTTATAACAGAAATCAGCCAAACACCCAAGGACGGAGTGCGGTCGCGTGGACCAACAAATGCAGTTGGTGATAACGGTGTTAACGGGCGGCTGTCAGTTTTTTTTGGGACAAGTGGAGATATATAGTAGTTCGTGAGCACAAAGAAACAGAGATTAAGACACTTGATAAGGAACCAGGACGGGGCCGAATTGGGGAAAACATATAGTAAACGAGTTCGGAAAAAAAAAAAAAAAAAAAAAAAAAAAAAGGAGGGGGAAGGAAAATAAGTACAGTGGATCATCGAGGGGGGGGGGGGAGACAGTAGAAGATTTGCGTGGATTTTGAATTGTTGTTTGAGGGAGGGGAGGAGAAGAGGTCATAGAGAGGGGAAGTATAGAGGGAACAAAACATTTTGAAAAGAAGGTGAAGAAGGAAAACCTTAAAACCTATGTTTACAAATTTTTCCATCGACTAAACACGGCGTGTTTTGACGCTGGAAAAAATTTATATAGGGAGGCTGTGATGGTTCAGTGTTGTTTGAACAAGTAGACGAGGAAATTTTTTTTTTTAAATATTTAAATTCGATCATATTACTGACCTCTGTTGGGTGTGTTTGAAAACGAAATTGAAGGAGTCTGTAATAAAATACGGGTTAATTATCGCGTGGGAGGTGCTAGACTATCGGAGATGTAAAACGTTGGACAAATTGGAAATGATAAATTAACAATTATTTTGAACACAACGAATAGCGAGAGAGAGGCGGAGCTAAAGGCGTTTATCTGGTTGAAGGAGCGAGAGTTCTCACGAAGTCCATGGTATGGAATGCAGACCCTTATGAATTTGATCATAACTCACTTCATGATGACCAAAAATAAGAAATTGATAACTGTTGAAATTCGGGACCGAGACTCTATTGAGATTTTGAAAAAGATCGTTCAGGAAGTAGATTTTGGGTTAATTATGAACTTTTGCGTTTCAGTTATTAGGAGCGACATGGGGAAGGTTTACAATCTCTTGTGCATAAGTGTCGTTCTAAGAGATTGACAGGTAACACGATTTTGGCTCTTAGAAGAGGTCATTAAGCCGAAATCACCACTCTAGGTTACGTACAAAATAGTGGAAAAAGTAATTAGCCAAATGCATAAAATTTAACGGCCTGTCTAATTCTAAATTTATTTACAAATTCGAGTGTGATTTTTGAAGAGATCAATAAAACATTTTGACAGTTATTAGCTTTTTTCGGGAGAACGAGACGATGAGATGTGGGAGGTTACTTAGTAGAGATGCAAATAACAGGGACAGATTAGGCCATGGTGGTGATAAATGGCCATAAATGAAAATCGAAATCAATAAAAATGTGAGTTTAATACTGGGAAAAGCCTTACGGGCGTTGCTATTTGTTTAAAGAGAGAGTTTGTCAGAGTATAAGGCCTAAACACTCACAAATACGGAAAAACAAGGGAGAATACATATTGTTCGTAGAATAATGCGTAAAATAAAATTCCTTCGCGTTAGGTTATAAAATAATGATAATAATAATAAATTATTCCAGAATGTATGCAGGGGTAGTGCGGTGTAATACATTTATTTTGAGTGGGAGAAAATGTCCTATGACAAGTTTGAGTCGAGCGCGTGGTCCACCCCTGTTGTACTCTGCTAGACCGAGATAGTCGGAACCCCGATTTCAAGGGTTGGTACGGTGACAAACGCAGAAAGGCAGGAGGAGGCATGAAGCAAGAGTGGAGGGTGGCAAACTAGTAAATACGACTCAAAATTGCATGAACTTATTTTGATTGATGGGAGATTTTCGTTTTAAATAGGCAGGTTTTTTTTGATAACAGGGGGGTGAAAGACGGGCAGAGAGTGAGTGAAGATCAGTCAGTGGAATTCGGCGGAAGAATACGGTTAAGTCTGGAAGTTTTGGTTCTAACCAGCTCGTAGCAACGGTTAATTAACTTCAGTGAAAACAGATAGTGGTAATTTTATTAAAAGGGAGTCCGGAGTTTATTAATATAATTTTTTTTTTAATTTTGCGGAAATATGGAGAGGAAAAATCGTATAAACTTTACGTAGATTAATTTGGGCTTTAATAATAAATATACCGCTTGACGGAAGCTATAACAAAAAATGATAACTACAGATGATCGAACAGAGTATAGATTTCAGGACATTACATAACAGGGGGGGGGGGGGGAATGGTCGTAGGGAGGTGGAAAGGGTTTCTTTGTTTTCCCACAGGTTATAACAGGTGCAGGTCCAAAATCACAACGAGCGTGTATTCCCGCTAGGATAAAGGGTACAGTTATCAATCACTCTCGGTAAGTCGAATTACAACTCCATAATTTAAATTACAGGACATGCTGACCGCAAGAACGAAGCAGTCAATTGAACTATTGTTTACTATAAGTGTGCGTGTCGGTCAGGGGTTTTTTTTTTCTCTTCACCGTTATCACTCGGGTCCAGCCACCCGAACCGTCGCCTAACAGCTGGATGCTAGGAACGGAACAGCAGCAAAAAATGGTTCTTACAAGTACCTAGGAACGCAGAGGCAATAAGACTACGATAGTACACCCAATCGAATTGATGAAATTTTGGCAGTACAACTTACCCAATTGCAGGCGTTGGCTGACAGTTTGGCGCAGACTTCGACAGGAGGAGGGCGTGAGAACCAGATTCACGATTCTATGCATGTATAACATTATATCAACCTGTTTATCTGCGAAATTTCTACCTGTTGTATTGCGTGAATTAAATTTTCACGTTTGTGGAATGTATACGATGGTACTGAGACTATACATAAGTGAGATATGTATGTCGGAAAGGTAAGGGTTTTCCCTCATTACCATGTTACGAGGAGGGGAGGTACCAGCCACAGACTGGGCGGGTCACGCGCTATGTCGGAGGTCATTCCCTTTCGCGGGATCGTGTCGAGCGAACGGGCGCGAAAGGTTATGTACCAGGGATGCCGAATTGTATGTCATGGACACGATTCGCTGACGGAGGCGTTTGACCTTAGACATCACGGGAAGCCTGCAGGGTTGAGTGGAGGAGACCGCTAACAAGGCATCTTGCGGGAAAATTCTGTAACGTTGTTGCATTCTCTCATCTGTGTCAACCCAAAAGTAAACGTAAGGCCCACAAAGTGCGCCTTATGTCAACTATTGGAGGTGGAAAGACGAAGACGGTCGGCTTTAATGGTCTGCCTCACAGCTTCGCGCCACTTGCCCGCGGATAGAGTCATGACAAGGGACGAAATGGAAATACCCCTTTTAGAGCCAGTAACGTAGAATCTGGAGGCGTAATGAGTATTGGAGTTGACTGGGAAAGGTTTGAAAGCCTGCTGTTCTTCCTCTGGCATGAGTGAGTCCGGGTATGTCAGGGTGATCGTCCAAGAGATCCGCCAGATACCGGGGTATAGCTCAGACATGCATTGGCGGGATAGTTGTGTCCGGAGAACTGCCCACTCGGTCAACTTGGTTAGTGGAGGAGCCAATACTAGTTTGCAAAGAAATTCTCCTTCCTTTCCTTTTATCACTTCCTTAAGATTCCCTAGTTCTGCCGTAAATTGGTGCTACTAACAATAACAATATTTCTAACGGTTATGCATAGGATAGGTATTTCAGATTGGGAGACGCGGGAGCAGCCTATTCGGCCATAGAGAGGCACTTCTAGGTACGTACATTTAAATTAAAGTAAATAATGAACTTGTATTGCCATTTGATTGTCCACAGGATCGACCATTACGTGAGCTAGGTTCCTTCTTCGTGATTTACTAACTGACCTTTAGACGTACAGTTAAATTTTACTAGCGCAAAATTGGACAAGAGGATGGCTTAACCAGCCTTAATAGAGTAGGCGCCAAAGGGATCACTATAGCGGGGAACGGGGACTCTACAGGGAGTATACAGTTAGGGCCATAGGCATCGGTAGTGTAGGGCAGTTAGACAGGGCGTATCCTTCATGCGTTTGAGAAAACAACAGAAAAAATTCTTCCACGCCTTTTAAAGAGTCGAAAGTTACCACGAAAAAGAGTAAATACATTAAATTCCTACTCCAAATAATCTGGAGGCTTCGAAGCAAAAATCAATCACAACGTGAAGTAAAGGGTTTATTGTAAGATTTCCCAAGACAACCTTGTTTTACTGTGTTTCGCATCACAGGGGTTGGGAAAATGAGATCAGGAAAACGGCGTAGCTGAACCTTCCGATCGGAGATCTCAACGACGAAGAGAGAAAAGGAAAGGGTGAAAAAACCTTGCAGCGGGGGGGGACCATCACAACGTACAGTTTTGTTCGCCAAAACTCACTCACGGAGAGGTTAATATCAACATTATTTGTTTTTCAAAAACTGTTAACAAATCAATCTTTGATCTCTCTAAAAATGATTAGGTAATTATTATTCCACCAAAAACAATTCTAAGAATGTGTAGAATTTTTTTCAATGTTCGAGGCAATAAACTTTTTTTTTTGACAAAATTTTTTCAAAACACTCTTCTGACAAAAACAAACACATTGGGTTGGGGCCACAGCGTTTTTAATTTTACCTCGGCCAGGGAAAGACAAAACATTGTGGCTTTGTCAGATGTTTTAAAAACATTTTGCCACAGGACACGCGCCTTAAGATTCATTATGTATTTATATACTTACTTAGAGTCTGAGTTTCTGGACAAGTGCAGTTTGAGATACCACAGTAACCTGTTGTTTCTGGGCACAAAGAGGCTGACGGCCAGAGCCAGCAGCTGCCAGCCCTGCACGAAGCTGTAGGTCGGCGGGTTGCTCTTGCAGTCCACGGACAGGAGAGGAGCCTATCAGGGTTGCCACAAGAACAAAGTACAGGTAATAAATAATAAATTATTAGACATTTCAAAACAATATCAGTGAACTTTATGAGTAAACGTTTCAAACATTTCTTATTTTGTGGAAGGCCATTAGCGAAATGATATCTTTTTATGACAGCTTTAAACATCGATTAAATACGGTGTCGAATTTTCTAACAAAGCTAAACATGTAGATTCCGGTTTAAAACGGATATGGAAGTTTATGGAAGTCCAAGTTACAGGCTTTAGTCTGCAAGCAGATCCATAGACCCCTTCTAATGTAATACTGAATTTTTACAGCGACATTTTTGTGAAATATTACTTGAAAGTTTGTGCAGCCAAAGTAAAGGTAAATCCATGAATACTAACAGAGATAGAGATAACGATAATAATGATCATGGCACTTTAAGACAAATATGTCCATAATGTGAAATGAGTAAACTGAAAACAAGATCAATTAAAATAGCTCACGACTTCATTGCCAATATGTATATTTAATATATATGATTAAAAAATATGTAATAAACATTTCAGAAAAAAAATTGTCAATACACGGTGGCCACAGAAAAATAATGATAATTCCAGGTTCTCCGAAGTGGTTTTTACATTTTTCCCCGATTCTTTATTTGATACAGGGGCACAATTTTCAATATTTTATTTTAGACTGCAAAAATTTACAAGGTTTTGACTTAAATTTTTGAATTAAATTAACATAAATCGAAATGGGAACGCAAATAGTCTACTAGTTAGTAAACCCTGAAGAAGTGAGCTTGGCTCACTAGAGAATTTAAGTATATTTATTTCGGCCCGGCAGCGACGGTAATCACTAGGAAAATTTCGATTTACACCGAAATACTTCGAATTTTTATGATTCTACTTTGAATACATGGATTTGAAGGGTCGAATATCTGTATTTGACGGCCCGTCCACGACGGTATCAGCTGCAAAATTTCGATTACAAGGAAATGTGATGTATTTTTACAAATTTACTTTTAATATCTGAAGTTGTAGGCCCGTCCACGACAGTCATCAGTGGCGATTATTCAATTAAGGGCGCCCGCAGACGAGAGACTAAAACTAAAAATTCACAAAATTCAAAAAAAGTCTCTTGTGTTCATAACAGATTTTTAAGCCTGCAACTAAAGTCTATCATCTACGGGCGCCCTTACTCGGGAATAAGTCGTTTTATTACGAATTTACTTCGAATACCTACCTGAATTTGACGGGGCATCCGCAGAACTCGAATTTTCGGGATTTTTTTTACTTAAAATTTCGAATTTAAAAAATTCTCTGACATTCCAAAAATATTTATAAAATCGGTGAAATTTCCCTTGTAACTCCCCGGTACGGTAAATTTCCCTGACAATACCCGGTTTTCCCGATCTGTGGCCACCCTGCAATAATAATAACCCGACAAAAGTTATATTAAAAACTGTCTAAAATATAAACTCAAAATTAATAACAATTTATTTTTATGTTGTCATCATGCTCAAATTAACCCAAACTCATTTTAGCCAATTTCTTAATAACTTCATACAGCCAATTTGTTAATATGATTATGTGCGGGACAAAACACAACAGCTCCAAGGACAATATTGGTTACCTCAAAATAAACTGCTTCAAAAAAACCTTAGTGGATGAAAAAAACACTGCAATGTTTCTTACCGAGGCGTAACGAACGAAGATATTTCTTGTGATGGTTTAAAATACAGACATATAAAATAAAAACACATAATTCCGGGGTAAATATCTGGTATTTTTACTGCCTTAGATTCTACAAGCTAGACAAATGGTAATATTATTATTTATGAGATATATTTTTTAAATTATAGGAAATAAAGCAATTAACGCTGGTGCTGCATTTATTATATTGTGAATGTAGATCAAAAGCATACGTTTTGAATAAAAATAAATATACATTGACATAAATAATAATAAATTATTTATTATAGTTAGTATTCTTGAAAAAAAAAACTGAGCTAAAAACAAAACACTTTATTTATCATTTTTTTTTCGACATATTCGCCATTTAAAAAAGTTAGTTAATTTTCTCAATGTATCTACTAAACCAACATACTTATGAAAACTAAAAAATTTGCCAATATACTTTTTCACTGTAACCACGTACAGTGAAAAAATATTTTTTTTACGGCCTCCGTGATCCCGAGGTAAGACTCTCGACTCACAATCCGAAGGTCGCGGGTTCGAACCGGCGTGCGCAAATAAATTTTATTTGATTAATTTGTGTTATTTCACAATTTATTCATTTAAAATAATATATAGTATATTTGCGGCACGTTTCAGAGTGGAAGATCTTATCAGTATCGCCCTGGTGTAAGACCACCATTCAGAATTGAAACGTTGCTTGAAATGGCTTTAGCCGTGTTTGGATCTGAATAGCCAGGTACTTCCCACTTTCCTCTTCCCTGTCTCCTTCTCGACATTTTGTAGAAAACTCGAGGTGGCAGCTAGCGCCACACGCTAGCCAGTAGTGAGAATAATGACTCCTCCTCGACTCATCTTGAGGCCAACGCTAGCGAGTAGCGAGCAAAGTTGACCACCTTCCTATTTTTTTCGTAGTTTGTCCACAATCTGCTATTTAGCCAGTAATACGATTACACTGAGCGAGTTTACTAACAGATAGTGAATTTCCCAGCTAATAGCTTGTAAACTCGCTCAATGTCATCGATTCAATAAGTAGACCATTATTTTATCAGGCCACCATCCGGACTGGAGAGATCGTGATAGATGTAGTAGTATTCAAATAAAATAAATAAATGTTTAATAAATAATATGTATGGTTAACAATGTTTAACAAAAAGCCTTGTGAAAAAATGCATCTCATATTACTTACTTTACTTTATTTTAGTTCAGTTTGCAGTAAGTTTTTTCAGTTTGCGAAAAATGATTCAATACCAACCTCTTCTATGGAAGCATAAATAAATAATTTTAGTCCATAGATTCCTGCAGAAGATTGAATAAATATATGATTGCTTCATAACTTTTGATTTAAAAATCGGAAATAAAAACATTTAGTAGAAGTGCTTTGCTAAAAAAGACACTGATCAGAAAGCCTATGAATCCCAAAAGCATAGCCCTAATTTCCTCGTATAAACAAAAATTAACCATATCATCACAGTAAAGCGATACTGCAGTAACCGCCACTATCTTTGAGCTTACTTTATGGGAAACTTTTTTCTGCATTCATTTACCTGGCAACAATGGTTTTACGAAGATTATTTTGCCGATGGATCAAAATTCACAATCCATTTTCTAAAGTTTTGGCTCCTACATAATTTTTTTTTGTCGGTTACAGTGAGTGAGTGAGTATCGCTTTTCTATGATGATAAATTTCAAGTGAATGGTGCTTATGGGATTCGGACTTTATGGTGCTGAATGAAATGTAACCAGGAATAATATTTGTCAATGGTGATGAAATATGACCGATGTGAGGATCAGTGATGTAGCGACAAACACACAGGCCCCAATCATAGCAAGGCCCCCTACGACATCAGGCCCTTTTTCATAAATTTTAAAAAATATATTGAGGAGGTCAATAGCCAGGTGAGTAGGACACTCAACTAGCAACCAGACGGGCCGAGCATAATACTCAAAGTCGAAAATCTCAACTCCCTTTTCTATTTTATTTTATACAAGGAATGTTTAATGCAAATGTTGATTAATAATTGAAATTTGTATTTAAAAAAATAAAGATGACCACCAAAATTCAATTTAAAATTAATAAATACGGCAGTATTGAAAAATAAAACAAAATGTGATGGAATCCGCCAGGATTACGGAGATTCCGAGTTCCGATCCCGAGGGGATCGAAGTATTTTTCTTATCTTGGTGTTTTTCAATGGTTTGCTTCGATAATAAATAAATAAATGTTCTGGTGGTCGCTACGCCACTACCGTAGGTAAATGATTGAGTCTAGTCGATTGGAGGATGGGAGATATGTGATGACTGTGAGATGGGGTGAGATGGTGCGATGGTAAGATGGCGAGATGATATCCGAGTGGTCTGCTAGGATGATCACCTACCTGGATGGACAGAGGAGAGCTGGCGTTATTGTGGGCCCCTCCCGAGCCCCCGTTATTGGAAATGACTCCAGAGCCGCTGTTAGCCGACGATCCCGTGTCGCAAGTGAATAGCGATTGCGTTGCGCACAAAAGTAGTTGCTGCAAATGAAATGTTGGTGTTCCACACAAACCCAAGGAATGTTCTATATTTCTTTTTAATCCTAAGGTGACCAGTTGTTCAATCAGTGCCAAGATTTAGTTAGGTATATATTAAATAGATAAAAAATAAACACAAACAATTTTAAATGAAGGAAAAAGGAAAATAAGTTGCGCTGGTAATATCTGTAAAGTGATGTAAGATTTATTCCCGATGATCATGTTAAATATTGGTACAATATTAATAATCATTAAATTTATGTTAGAGAAACCAATTAATTGCTAAGCTTGGATTTTAATTCTGGAATTTCCTGCTATCTGAACAGCTGCTATAATCACTTATGAAGATTATGGCATTAAAATTCTGGTGGCGCAGGTAATCAATCAACCAGTGATTATTATGCTGTTGCAATATTTAAAACTTTATTTATAAAATTGTGACTTTAATTTTACTTTTGCGTAAAAGATATCACCTGAGATAAGTGAGAAATGGAATGTTTCTTTATGATTAACAAATTATTAGTTATGTGGGCAGTATCTTTTTACTATCATAACCTTAATCTTTCACCTAGCGCACAACAAAGCAGGGAAAATGGCTTTTATAATAAGGTAATAATTTTTCATCAAAGTTTCCGACCGCAATTTGAAAAAGAATTTTGAAACTTTGGGATATGTTATGAAATATTTTTACATGAAACGACCAAAAGGTGAGTTAATGATAATGTTTATAATTGTAATGATAATGTTTATAATTGTAATGATAATGTTTATTCATTTGCCTAGTAAAATACGTAAGATTTTTTTTTTCCTTTATCATTAATTTTAGTTAGAAAAAATGTAAGGTAAGCCATTTTTAAAACTTTTTTATGTTTGCACTCAAAATTTTATATTTCAAAAATTACATGTTTATTTCAAATTATAAAAGTTGAGAGCATATTTTATCGCCTTTAAAAAAACAGTTTTTAGTTTTCAGATACGTTCAGAAATATTCCATTTATTTGGATTTTGTTACAAAGCAGAAATATTTTAACCTTCTGACTGAGGGGTTAAAGTCAATCTAAATGAGAGTTGATTGAAAAAAGATTCGAAGTTGCTATAAATTTATAAAAAAGAAAAAGAAAATTAGCTCACTTAGCAACAATAAAGTACCTCGTACACTTAATTAACGTTTACTTACATTACTTAGAAGAAAATAGGTCTTATTATAAGTCAAAAGCAAATTTATGTGCTCTCATTTCGAAATGAAAATGTTTAAAAACATGATTTTTTGCGAGTGCTAAATTGATTGAAATAAAAGAATTTTGCAACTAGATTAAAAAGTAAAAATAAAAAATTAAAACTCAAGAAGGAATCTAGTAGGTTGTTATAATCAATTTCAAAAATTCTGATAGATAATAAGAGACACAATATAAGAAGAAGCAGCACTCATAAATAGGATTTAAACACATACATTAAATTACACCTGGTCACCTGCGTTATATAATATTATTCAATACATACATACATACATAAAACTTTTATGAGAGAAGTGGCCATTACAATCAAAATATTAGGTATGTTTTTTAAATGTTTATGTGACACCCACAGGAGATACCCCAGCCTTACAAGTATAGGAGTTAGGAGATAAACTCAAAATATTGCTATTAAAAAGATTTTCAACGGAAGCATTAGATGAAAATATTATCAAAAATACTAATTCACCAATATCTCGGGGAAAGAAAATGTGGCAGGCCTGAACCCATTTTTTTCTTCTAATCTAACAAATGCTCTATCAATATGCTTTTTTTAACCTATCTCCCATTATTGACAAATATATACAATTTGATATTATTTTAACTATGGAGAAATTTTGCATATCAAGGATGACCAAGGATGAATCTATACTAAGATTGGGTTGTTTTTCAGAGATTCAAATGTAAAATCGTCATCAAATGGCCAATTACTTACCATACTCCAATTGTAAAGCTAGCTTTACACTCGTAAGTAAAATTTGCAACTTATGTAAGATTTTGACAGATTACTCACAGGAGCATTTACATATGCATCCAACTCGAGGTAATTAATGCTCACGGAAGTTGTTCCGTAGTTCAACCTGTGTAAATGCTTATGCGACTTTTTACATCTATAAATTTATTTGCGGTAAGATGGCTTCCTGTCAACAACGACTTTCAAATATAAGTGATTTTGTCAATAAAGACGAAAAGGCCCAAATAAAGTGTTGAAATAGAATTTGGCTTAGAACAATTCTCCACGTGCTTTTCAAAGTCGGAAATTAATGGAGTTCTTCCATTTTATCCGAATGACAGCTACCTGACAGCAACCGAAGACAAATTCAAATATGTAATGTTAAAAATAGAAACATTGAGATTAGATAGGATTGGACCGATAATTGAATAGAAGGATGCTCATTTTCAGAAAACTTAAATATGTATAAATAAATACTAGTTTTATAGGAAAAAAATCCTACGAAAACAACTGACTTTTAAATTTAGACATTTCGCAAAGGCACATTTTGATACTATTTCTTGCGGCAAGTTTCACAGCTTATTAAACTGATTTTATAAGCTGTGAGAAGACTGGAAATTCGCACAGACGCGATTAGACCTGTCAAAAAACTTCTGAAAGAACAAGTTCTGTAGCTGGCTATTTGGGTGTCGTTTACATTGGTAATTTGGCCATAAATCGCTTACATGAGTGATTTACGGGAAAAAACTTATGAGTGTAAAGCTAGCCTTTCAGCTTTTCATTACTAACAAATTTTGATCAGCTGAAATTATAGCACTGGTATATGCAGGTATAACGACTTGACAGTTGTATTTTTCTGCTGATTACAATTCATTCAAAAACTGAAACTTATCTAGTATCGGCGTATGAAGACCTTTCAAATGTAAAAAAAAAACACAAAATGGCGCTGAATGGCCAATTGATAACAATGTTACATTTGATTATCTAACAAACCCTAACCTACGAAGAGCTCGAGGTTGTCTCAAAACTTTCTGGCTCCACAGGCCAAATAAACTAGGCAGAAAGTGGAAGAGGTATTTATTATTCAGCTGTAGACAGGGACAGTAATGATGATTATTAAATACTCATTGTCCGAGGCCGTTATTTAAAAGCAAAGAGATCTACATGACCTAAATTAATACAGCATTTGTTTTGTTAGAAAAACATCATGTTACAATATCTTGCCTCGAGAAATTAATGAATTAGCAAAATAATAATCATTGAAAACATGTAAAGATGAATTATTTCTGCAATATTTACATGAATATAATATGCATATCCAAGTATTTGTCAATTTCATTTTGTGAATTTAAAAAAGTTATGTTATGAACATTAATATGAGAAGCATAAAAAGAAAGCACCATTGAAAAGAATATTATTGAAAAAAAGTAAGGTTCCCAAGTTTTTGAAAGTTGATTAACCCCTAAAGACTAAGTCGGCTAACTACAATAGCAGTCCAGTGAAATTGTGACTACTGCAATGTGAAGTGAGTGCTAGGTTTTAGAAGTTTTTAATGCATTTCATTACTTACTGTATATGGAAATTCCAAAGCAAAAAAATTGATATTGTAAAAGTCTGTTAATTATGCATTTCAGAGATAATTTTCAGTATTTATTATATTTGGCTTAGAGATATTTAAAAAATATTACCCGTCTTCTAGGGGTTAAAAAATTAAAGAAATTTATTAAAATAATGCAAGTTTAAATTGACTGAAGTAGACGGAATTAACTATTTAAATTGATAAAATGCATTTGCCAACATAGCATTTGTAGTTGTTTTAATAAAGAACTGTATGGTGAAAAAAAAGGACGTTTAAATAAGCTATACAAAAACTAACACAAACTTGTTAACCTTAAGTAAAATTAAATAAAGAATTTACCTTAGAAACCGTAGAACCAATTGACAGGAACATTTTTAAACATAAACGAAAAGCAAGTACAGAGAGGGATGACAAACCTTTTTACAATATTTATAAACACAATATTGCAAATTATTTATTAGGTTCACCGTCCGCAGTCTATTGATTAAAAGAGGACACAGTGATTTATTTCTTGTGATCAGTCAAAAATAATAATATATAATACATTACATAATGGTAATCAATAATATATATACACCAACATTCCATTTGAGATACAGCTTTGTGCATTATGAATATATTATGTTGTATATAAATTACCAAAATATACAGAGGAAAAAATGAGTTTGTCCTGATTGATGATTTTGATAGTAACCCATTGACCACCTGCACATAATTTATATATTTAAAAAAATAAATGCAACTTTTTAAAAATCATGTAAGAGATCAGTGGCGTAGAAAAAAAAATTTATACTCCGGGCAAATCTGTTGCGGCCACGAAAAAAAACCCGCAGCGTTGCTAACAGGTCCTCCACCTCACTTGCCGCTTTCATCAATTCACATCGAGAAAATGCTCAAACTTTACACTCAGAGAAAAGCTTAGTGAAGAATTACTCAATTCTCTTTCACTCTCATTTTTGACTGAGCATTTACACAGAATCAATATACAATAAATATAAAAAATGTCATAAGTAAAATCTAAATAAATTTCATGTCAGAAAATACATTTATGGTACTTTGTTGAATAAATACAGACTTTACTTATGTACTTTGTTGAATAACAACAGACAAGTCCCGAGGCTGGCCGAATGAAGCTTCATTCTGTGCAAGAGCTTAAAGCCACGCAAAAGTCGGTTTTACCCCTATTGTTTACCTGTTAGGTGAGCCAAAAGATGTTACACATCAATAATAATTGGATTACTTGTACAGCGCTGTTTTCGTGAAAAATCATCCAATCATTCAGATTCAAAATGTGCTTGATAGCTTTTGCTTTGTTTAGCAACTGGACCTGAATAGCTAGATACTTCCCAATCACTCCCCCAATTTCTTTTGACACACAACATTTCCGAAATGGAGGTGCTATAGTTCCATATAATCAAGACAATTCTGTCAATTCCTGTACGGTTTCTTGCACCGTGGGCCCTCAGAGGCTGACCAGGTCGCTACGCCACTGTAATAGATACTTTTTGACTTAACAGGAATAAGGCAGCCAATGGGTTATACTAATCTGATAACTAACTACGGTTCATATTTATCTAAAAAAATGTCCACAATAACAGCAGACACTCTAAATTACTACCGTAACTAGAAAAGGACAAGTCAATAATTCAACAATCGAAGAGTCCTTAACCGGGTACTGTGTAGCTAATGATACAGGGGAAAAACCTCTCTGGCTACAAATAAAGCTAAAGATATGGAATTATCATATGTGGGGTCAGATTTAATATCTACCTAAAATGTAACCATGATACCAAAAAATAAGTGAATAGTTTACATAAAAAAATTATTATAAAAAGTTCCGGCGATAACATTTTTAATGTACGCAAAATTCTTGCTAACAAAAAACTGTACGAAAATAAAATTACACAAATAAAAATAGATAAGGAATCTGCGATCTGATCAGTCATACTGTTTGCAAAGCACGGATTATAGCAAAACATGCAATAAGCATCGGATATATTGATATAATAAATTTTAACAGGTGACATTGATGGATTGCTACTACAAAGAGAGAGCGTGAATTACAAAATAAAATAAAGCTTTCTATTAAGACGTCACGTTAAATAAACATATTACCGTTATCAATAAATAATTAAAGTCAAGGAAATGGAGGTGAGTTATCAGTGATTTAACTTGCAAAGCGGTGTAAGAACACTCAAACATTTCTACACGCGCGCCTTATATCGATTTTTGATAAAATTTTTTAGTAATTATAGCGAGAATTCTATTTTGGACTGAAATTTTTCTGTACACGGCCAATTGAGGTCGCCAATAGCATGGTGGGAAGGGCGTTTGGCTCGATACTAACAGCAGATACTTAACAACTCTGTTTTTAACATGAGTTATAGTTCTGTATTTTAAATTATATAAATTCATATTGAAGTATAAAAAAATTGATCAAACAAAACAATTCATTTATAACACATTTAAGAAAAATAATATGCATTGTATTGTAGAGAAATTCATTTACATATAAATGAAAATACAACAAGTGACACAATCATTGAAAATAAAACAAGATAGGGCTCGTGCTAGATGGATTATCAAAATTCGATCAAGCGCTGAAATGTGCCAAGAAACAGCAGTTAACGGGGTCCGTTAAAATGCCAAGAATCGGAATGGCGCCGATCACTGAACAAATATGACAGAGGTTCAAATGCGGCAAATTATAATTTAGTCATTTTATGTAGATATTTATTTTGAAAATAAAATAATATTTCATTCACTTCATACAAAAATACAATTGAAACAAATGTAAAGTAAAGTGCAATGCTTATGCTCTGCTCATAATGGGAAAAAGTTCTCAGCGTCTTTTTAAACCAATTTTGACATTGGCCAGACTTTTTCAAGGCGTCATTGGATGGAAAAAGATTCCAGAAGCTATTTCACTCCAAACATGAACCGGTCAATATTGTATTTATACAAATAAAAACAAAAACATATCTGTAGGAAGATAATGGTGTAAGTGAAATGAACCCATACCAGAAAAATTCACCTACAATGTAAAATGTGTGTTGAATGTTTTGGCATTTTATCTACACAGAATGGCGAAGTTAGAGATATTACGCTGATAGTTGCATCGTAACCTCTCCCCTTTTCTCATAAACGATGTATGTAACAGAAAGAGAGGTAACAGGGGAGCTCTCAGTGGCAGGGCCATGTACACAGTGCTGACAAACGTGTACTGCTCGGGCACTTAAGGAGGGACCCTGTTTGTCTCGTTTCACCACAATTATTTTGCTGAACAAAAGAATGCGTTGTTAGCTTGAAATTGGCCAAATTCTAAGGCAATTACCACCAGTGTGAAGGATTATGAGGTAAACAACAACATATTACAGATAAACAAATAATAAAAATGTACACGGATATATACAAGAGCAGTTGTAGAAATCATAACTGCTAAGCTATTTGCAAGCTTATATGCAGGGCCTCAAAATATTATAATAAGTTATGTAAGCACATAAATATTATTACGAGGTTAGTTTAGTGAAGTGAATGAAATATTATATAAATTGTAATGTTAAACGTTTCATGTGTTTTCCTAGGAAGCAAACCCATTTTGTGAAAACATTTAAAATGTATTTCTCAGTATTTAAATGTGAAGATCACCATAAGATTACCAGCATAAATGGTTAACAAATTGATAACACACGCTTGTTCAAACAATGGGTAGGTAAGGTAATACATATTAATATATATTATATCATTAAATAGGCATGTTAATGTGATTCAGTTCCGAGAAAAGTTGTTCAATTATGATAAGATGTTCAACATTAAATAGACGTGTGAAAGCGATCGCCTTCGAAGAAAAGGCATTCAATTGTGATAAGATCTTCAACATTAAATAGATGTGTGAGTCATTGCTTTCGAAGAAAAGGCGTTCAATTGTGATAAGATCTTCAACATTAAATAGACGGATGAAAGTGAATGCTTTCAAAGAAAAGGCGTTCAATTATGATAAGATCTTCAACATTAAATAGATGGATGAAAGTGAATGATTTCAAAGAAAAGACGTTCAATTATGATAAATCTTCAATATTAAATAGATGTGTGAAAGAAAAGGCGTTCAACTGTGAAAAGATCTTCAACATTAAAGATGTGCGAAATCGATTACTTTCCAAGAAAAGGCGTTCAAATACGGTAAAATATTCAGAAGGAACACACATTTACTTTTCCATCCATAATATAATAAGTATGTATGCATTTAAAAAAATTGAGTTTTTAAAAATCAATTTGGTGCTGAAGCACTCCATAATTGAATTGAATTGATAATAATAGCACTTTAACCTTGTATTAATTTAAGAACTGTAATCGTAATTCCTTACCATTTGTTTTAGAAATTCTTTCGATAAACCCGACTACAAGAATTAAAATGTTATTAATCATGTTATCTGATAATGCGGCATCCTTCAGACAGTTTTGCACAAAAACGGGGCCATACAAATGATTTAAATAAGAATCATTAGCAGTGAGTATTAATTTATTGTGAAAATCATAGAATATCTTTACTTGAATTTAAAAAAATTACCAAATTACATCCGCAATCATTTTCTACATTGTATTTTGTACACTGCAACTGAGACTTAAAATCAAGAATCCAAAAATTTTAAGTCACTAAAATAAAACAAAGCCATGCACAAACACCCTGGATACCATACAAACACGGTAGGAAAATGGCTGACTTTATTAATAAAATCTACCAGATGATTTATACAATATCCATTCTATATTATTTATCCATGGAAACAGTGGCGTGGTTGTCATTTAACCGTGGGAAAGTTATTGTACGCGAGTAAGAACATTGAATATGGTACCAACTGGTTATTATGAAAATCACAAAAATTGCACTCTCTGCACTTTCCACGGTAAGCTAACAATAGATGCCAATGTCTCACGCAGCTCAGCGTATCCTTGAAACTTGACAAGAGGTGATTAGAGGACCATCAGGAGGTCTCTGGGAGATCTCTGAGGCTTGAAGAGGATCATTGGTAGGTCTCTGGAAGTACTCCGGGAGGCTTTGAAAGGATCTTCATGTCTGACAGATTCCCAGAAGAACTCTGGAAGAGAACTTCTAAGAAATCTCTGCCTCGGTATAAGTGTCCGCTGAGCCGTGGGCGGGATACAAGCAAAAACAAAAACAAGTTATTGGCGCATTCAAGCACTTACATTCTTAAGCTTGAGATGCATGCGAGGGGTGCTCGGGGAAGCCCTGCCCTGGTCCTTGGTTACCTGCACTCCGTGCTTGGTGTGCAGGTGGCGGCTAGTCTGCTTCACGAGGCACGACACCAGCTCGTCCTGTAGCTCCGCCACCTCCAGACACTGCTGCAGGGCATTCTGCGCCAGCACCACATGGTAATCGATGCCCGCGTGCTCCACGGCAACCGACATGAACAGCTGGCAACACTGACCACAACACATACATTTTAAACTTATTAAGTCTTTATTTTTCAGTGTGATGTAAAAAAAATATTATTATGTGACACCTTACGAGAGCAACCCTATGTGTTCAGTGCAAAGAGAGGGGAACCTTATTGTCACTATGGTTGGGCAGCGTTCTGAAGTGTGCTAAGGTAGGGGCTGTAGGAAGGGATTATATGAAGGAGGAAAGCAGATGCCGGTAGCTCACTATTGTCACTATGGTTGGGCAGCGTTCTGAAGTGTGCTAAGGTAAGGGCTGTAGGAAGGAATTATATGAAGGAGGAAAGCAGATGCCGGTAGCTCATTCCACTTACACATAGACTTACACAAACACGATATGAAGAAACGACCGACATGTTCCCACAAAGCCAATATTAACTGTGAACGGGTGATTGACTTGTGTCTGTCGAGTTTCGTGCACAAGGGATAAATGTTGCTAGTTCCTTGGAGCAGGCTCTATTGAAACACCCGTAGAGCAAACTCAGCATGCCTACACTGCGTCTGTGCATTAGAGATGGCAATTGGTCTGTGACCATTGTCAATCAGACGAACGACCCTTTTTTGCAAAGAATCAAGTAGATTTTTTTTTATTTTTTTTTTTATTTTTTTTATTATTAGAAAAAAAAGTAAATATTTACAATAAATAGATAATATATTACATTTCATATCAGACTTTTTTTGGTTACCCAATCAGTAGAGAAACATTCTCAGGTCTAACTGGGGAGCTAGTCTATGTAATTATATATAAAGATAATAAATAATATGCATAGTTACAAAAATGGAAAAATAAGATTTTCAAAAATACTGTGAAATATTACAAAAATATTGTACAATAAGAAAATAACATAATTAAAGAAACAGAATATCAACAAAAATCAACAAAAAATCAACAAAAATAATAGCAACATATCTGAATAGCAACATATCTGAATATATCTGAAAATCATCGATAAAAGCGAGTCAATCTTCTCTGTAAAAATACAACGAAAGTTTTTTTTAAAATTTAGAATAGTTTTTCTCACTTTTTATTGTATCCGGTAAATCGTTAAATAACTTTGGGCCTACATATTCATAATGGTGTTGTGCAGCTGTCGTGTTGCATCTAGGTACATATATGTTCCCAGAAGTTCTAGGTCTTATACTTCGCGTTGAGGACATTTCAGATTCTTTAAAAACTTTTAAAATAGCATTTCTTTGAAATAGTTTTGAAACCGGTGGGACCTTAAATTTTTCAAAAAGTTCTTTGGTTGGAAAAATTCTTGGTTTTTTAATAATAACTTTGATGATCATTTTTTGTGTTGTTACTATCGGATACAGATTATTCTTGTAGATGCCCCCCCCATGCGATTATTCCGTACTGCAAAACTGACTGCACAAGAGCAAAGTAAACCATTTTAATATTTGAAAGATTTAGGATATTTCTTAATCGTAAAAAAATGTAAGTAAGTTTTCTAATTCTTTTTACACAGTTTTCGATATGTTTCTTAAATTTCATGTTACTTTCTATAGTGATCCCTAGATATTTGACATCTGGGGTTTTTTTCAGGATTTTACAATTATTATCGTTACATTCTCCTCCTTTACACGAACGACTGTGCACTATCACGCTAATATTGGAATCTGTGACAGGATCATTAAGGTAAAAAGGTATATATGATGTTTTTTCTGCATTAAGACTAAGTAAGTTATCATCAAACCATTCCTTCAATATGTCAATGTCAGCATTCGCAGCTATATTCACTTCTGTCCATGTTATTCCTTCGATTATGATGACTGTGTCATCCGCATATGAGATGACACTTCCATTAAGAGGGAGAGTGAACATGTCATTGACATATATAAGGAAAAGTATAGGCCCGATTACTGTGCCTTGTGGAATTCCATATTCAGAAGACAAGGGTTCACTTAATGAATTATTTATTTTAACGTATTGTTCTCTATTTTTTAAGTAACTCTGGAACCAAGATAAAGCTTTGTCTTCCAGTCCAATTTTCTCTAGCTTAGCGATCAGCCTAGAATGCGACACACTATCAAAAGCCTTTTTCAGATCGATAAATATTCCCAGACACTTCCGACGTCTATCCAAATTCCCCATAACTAGAGAAGTCAATTTTGCAATTGCATCATGAGTTCCTAGATTAGGTCTAAATACATATTGGTTAGAATGGAGGATTTTTTTTTCTTCTAGAAATAGGAATAGTCTCTTTTTCACAATTTTTTCAATTATTTTAGAAATGTTAGATGTCAAAGATATAGGCCGGTAGTTAGTCATTTCCTCTGGGTTGCCAGATTTAAAAATCGGACTAACAACAGTTTTTTTGTAATTATCTGGAAATCTTCCAACTGAAAAGCTTAAATTAATGATATGCACGATAGGTATTTTTAGAAAATCTTTAAGATTTTTTATGGTTTCTACTGTTATTCCATCGTAACCCGGCGCTGAGCCACCTCTCAGTGAACTAATTATATTTACAACTTCCGGTTCCGATGTGGGCCCAAGAAAATGCATTTTATTTGAATTTATTGAATTTCTCTCAAAAGCCTCAGTGGTTTTGCTAGCAGCTAAAGGGTTAATTTGTTGTGCTAAATTTTTTCCAACATTTGCAAAAAAATTATTAAATAAGTTTGCACACTGAGTCGGCTCATCTTTTACGTCTATAGAATTACCGTTGTATGTCAGTCTGTGTATTTCCGACGCTTTCCGTTTCTTATCAATAATTTCATTAATTGTTGACAACATTTTTTTTTTATCATATTCTACTTGTGACATTTTTATTTGACAGATTTATCAAGTATTTTAGGGCTCTAGTTATATTAGACTCAGTCACAACCTAATCCATCATCTTTTGAAAGGGCCTTCCTTACTGGCTGTTGCCACTGTCCTTATAAGCAGAAAAAAATAGGTACCATTATACGCAGAAAAAAACATTGAAACAATGTTAATAATTTAAAAAACAGGATAATTCTAGTTGGGACCAAATCATCAATAATGTTTTAGTTAAGTAATTTTAAAGCGCTATTTTGCATGCATGTAGGGGCGAATTTTGAAAATGTCTTAAACATTATCTGGATTAAACAGAACAGTGACAAAATAAAACCTCATAAAATAATAGGTTAGGTTGGTTTAATTTTAGGTATCAATGTTTTGCTTTGCATTCTGTTCCGTGATGCCATGGAACTGCAAAAAATGCAAATTTTACAAACATGTGTTTACAATTTTGTATAAAAAAGGTAGCAAGTGAAATATTGTATTACCTTGAATAGTTTGATGGCTTCGGCTTGCAGAGCCTCCGAGTTCAAGGAAGTTAACGGTGAAGCAATGTTATCTTTTGAATGCAGCAGTTGGGGGTGACGCCATAGTACACAATCTGTAAAAATTAAAAAAATTCCACTGATGCATCGTTAGGCAGTTTACTATCCTTTTAAAGGACATATTATCTGTGATCAACTAACTTCACAAATGCCTTAAACATTTCAGCTAAACGACAGCATAAAGTCCAGCATGAAGGTTAGGTACGAAAAAGCTGTCTGGGTAATGGATGCCGTGTTTGCTGACTATTGACCAAAAACATAATTGAATGGGCATTAACTTTCAAAGAAGTGTTTGGCATTGTTCAATCGCAATTTGTAACAAAATGTCAACTGTGGTTTGGTAAAACCCTTCAAGCCACCAAATGAAAACTTTACAGGAGACGATAAAAATGAATATTTACAAATTCGTAAAACTAATTAAAAATCTCAAAGTTTATATGAAAACAGTTATCTGTTTTTTAAAAGGTTGATGTAAAGTATTGCAATTCTATTTATAATTATGAAAGATTTGAGGATTGAGTATTTTCATCAATGTTTTTTACGAAATAACCTAAATTTCTTTTTACCACGTTGTACTTCAAAGATGTATATTCTACATGAAACCACTTTTTTTAAAATTGGCTTCACACAGGAGGTATTGAGGAAAATAATTCCTCTTAAGGCGTATGTCATCTTTGGAAAAGCTGTAGAGGGCCTTTTTAGAAAAGGAAGGAGAGGAAGTTCTGACGGAAGTATGAATCAAACTCTCAAGGCGATGTTCCCAGAGAATCCTGCAGGAGAGATCAAAAAGTCTCACTCAACTAGTTTCTCCCGATTCAGCCTGCCACGCATTTGGTGGGCAGACACTTCTGCCGCCAAGACCTGAGTAAACCTCACCCCATGAACCCAGATACCTCTGTTAAGTCACCAAACGTAGCGAACCACCTGGGGTGACGTGTGGCAGAGATGTTGGTTATCCAATAAATAGTCCCCAGGATGGCGGTACCTATACCCGCCTTCCAAAATATAACCACTGAAAAGTAACATTCTTAAAAAGTGTGACGAAGGGTTTGACCAAAACAAAGTTGATATGTTAGTTTACAAAATATTTTATTTTTTATTTTAACTCATTCAGACCCCTTGAGCATAATTATGCACACAACTTTCAAAGCATAATATAAGGTATAATTTTATGTTTTTTTAAATGTTTCACCTTTTTATATTAGACTAGCAACATTATTATTGCCTAAAAATATGACTAGTGGAGACATCTACCCGTGAAAGTTATATATGTTGGTTCTTTCAAATAGTGCGACCGAACCGTTTGACAGGAGTGCTGGTAAGAACATTTTGTTTTCATTGTTTTTATTAAAATTTCATAAATATTTAACAAAAGGAGTACGCAGATGCAATTTTAAAATGTTATCCCGTTCCATGTAAATGTAAATGTCGTCCCGTTTCCATGATGCCTGTGCTCTCGATCTGGCTCGAAGGACCATATGTTTGTTACTATCGTGGTACGAAAGCACAACTCGATGGAATTTGCAGGAAAACACTTCTTGTTATTCTTTAACACAATTTATTAAATAAAAATACAATACTGGTGACAATAGTGATCTCCAAGACCACACCACACTGACAAATATCGAAGGCTTTATTTCCCTCGATATCTCAACACTCTACTGAAGACAGGCACCCATGTACCCCTCAGATCGAGATTGATTACAACACTCTACTGGAGATAGGCACCTATATGTACCCCCCAGCTCGAGATTTATTAAATAACTCCGAAGGTACAACATGTACCTTCCCGTTTCACTGTCAAAACAATACTCTCAACACTCTACTGAAGACAGGCACCCATGTACCCCTCAGATCGAGATTGATTACAACACTCTACTGGAGATAGGCACCTATATGTACCCCCCATGCTCGAGTTTGATTAAATAACTCCGAAGGTACAACATGTACCTTCCCGTTTCACCATCAAAACAAATACTGAATCATTTAAAGTAAACATGGTACATAAAAAATGGTGAGAAAATAAATTTTAGCAGTTCCCACACTAATTTTAAAATATAAAATCCAAAAAATAATAAAACAATTTCCTAAAAGGGCCACTAATAAAATTGTAACATTATAAGGATTAAAAAATATTGCAAAATTTTATTACTATTTTCACTTGGCTAAAGCCGACGGCGCATTTATCCTTGAGGGTGTTATAAAATGCCGCCAGCAGACACTTCTCCTAGGGAGTGTCATAAACATAAGTAGGTGTTATTTGAGGGTACTTATTCAAAGTACCGACTTTACAAATAATAAAAGAATTTGTCCCAAATTTGCAAGGGAATGCATTTATATGATACCAGCCATATTATTCAAGGTTTGGACCTTATTCATGAAACCGTGAGATAATATTTTGTTTGCACATTTTGCACATTTTAAAAGGAGAAACTACGCGTAACTTAAATGACTAAAATAATGAATATTACAAATGATATTATTTTACAGACTAAATGTATTAAATCGCATTCTAGGAACAAACAAGCATTTTGAAGAAGATGATCCATTGGTTATCACTGAAAAAAATAATATAAAGTGGCGAAGGAGAAATTTTGATGCGTTGCATGCTACTTTTGAAAATGGGGAGGACGACTATATTGGGCCACTTATGGGTCCAATTCATTATTTTTTACATTGAATTGGTCTTTAATTGCTTTGCTAGGCTTTTATTGTCTTTAATTGTTCTGATGTTTTCCAGTAGGCTGTTTTCCTCTGGACACGTATACATATTGATATTGTGCAAAAGAGGATTTTTTTTTTTTTAAGAGCGGAGACGGCTTACACACATATAGTTCCAGTGAGCACTTGGCCATAGGCCCATTGCGCTATCTCCCATTTTACCTCATTCCTTTGACAGTAACCCAGTCCCTTTTATAAAGTTCACCAGGATTGACATTGGAAACGAAGCTATATCTTCTGGTTCGAAAATGTATCCTCCCAGGTTTCATTCGTCAACAATAGTTTAGTTGTCGAAACAATTGGTTTCCTTTGGGCTAGTTAGTGTAGAAATACCCATAAAGCTAATGTTGTTGTTTGTATTGTTAAGCTACCGTGTTTTACGATTATTGAACTGTATGCTTGCAAATTGATTGTACCCAAATAAAGATAAATTGTGTTTACTTGTAAATTGACTATACCGTTACAGTATGAATATGATAAAAAGTGAAGTGACGGATTTATTACAAATTTTCTTAAGAAAAGGAATATGTATTTAAAATTTTAAGTTTCTTTTATTTTTACTACTTTTTGTACTACTGTACTTTTTCAGGCATCCGGTATTTTTTAAGCCAATTTACATTTTCAATTTCAAAATTTAAATATTTAGAAAGAAAATTATTTTATCTTAGATCAATTATTTATCTTAGATCAATTTTTTAATTTTTTAATCAAAATTCAAGAATTGTGAATTTTGCGCGCCAGCCTTGACTGGCAAAAATTAATGATATTATTTTCTTATTATTCAAAGGGTTAAAAAGAAATTAAAAAATTCCCTCTCTTCTAATTTACAGGTCACCAAATTAATTTAGCAGCACAATGAAACTCTTCACATTCATAAATAAAACAAAGAAAAAATAGACCAAAAGGAGTGTTTATTGTATAGAAAATAAAATATTATGAATGTACCTATTACATATTGGTGATACATTATTTAGGTAGGTTTGAAACATAAACACAGTCGATTCTGCTTAATTGGTACACAGGTTTATCGGGACATCAGGTTATTTGGGACATTTTTCAAATTTGACCTAAAATATTCCAACTTTGCACTCGATTTAACGAAAGCTCAAACAAGCAAAAAAGTTGTACCGTAAAATCAACTTCAAATGTGATGTAGATTCACCAGTTTCCTGCTTGTACTACGTTTTTCCGAACACCGTATATATATTAAATAGAGATTGAAAGTCTTTTATGATTTAAACGGCGGTGATCACACAATAGTAAATAATAGCATACTACATAATAATTGTAAAATATTTATAAAGATAAAAAAGAAAAACTATGTAACTACTAAAATTGCAAAAAATAATCATGTGCACAGGGTTTTAAACATTATTAATTTTTTTTTTTTTAAATATAGTGAATCAAACAAGTGTACTGCAAACACAATACATATATCATATTAATTATTAAGTAATTCAAATTTTGTCTTCAGAAAATCTTCATTTTTTCATTTCTGCTTCCACATGTTCCTGGGTCCTGGTCCAGGTCCTGTACATCTCTTCGTAGGTTTGCTTTTGTCCCTCACAGTTTGCGATGGTTTTCTCAGGAGCCAAGTTGAAAATTTCTTGAAGTTTAAAGCAATTACTTTCTGCATGGCAAACAGTGTATTCACGAGCGTCTTTGACAAGTTGTCGGTATATATTTTTCAGTTCAGAGAATTCAGAATTCACTTCCAGAGGATACATGGTTCTGAATAATGTTTGAGTTTCAATAAACTTGAATTCCTGCAACACATTAGATTGCCCAGAAACTTTCAACACTTCATTTAATAGAATGAAGTGAAATTTATTTCCATTATGTGCCACGAAACACGCTGGTTGTTTGATGCCTTCCAAGAATTTTCTTGTTTGGTTCACATCTGATTCGGAGATCGGCTCTGTGCCAAAAATCAGTAAATCTGTGTTCCGCACATAACGCAAGTCACTACTTTGAATGATTTCTTCCGGAGTCCTAGCCAACATGCACACTTTTCGTACCGCTAGATATTCAGGGCCATTTTTTCCTATAGGAATTTGTTTAACACCAAAAGGGGTACCGATTTTCAAGAAAACAAATGTTTTAATGGTAGCCAACTTGGAGTCCTTGATCGTATCCATTATTGCAACACATATATGTAATATGCACACCGCAATCAAAAACACAAGACTGACAAGTAATGATATACAATTCACGCAATATATAGCAAAGATTAGCATGTTATCTCATTCACACTCAGAATACATTAAGGGGACCCGGTGGTCTAGCCCCCATATTTTCGACAAGTTTTTAAGAATTTTTTTATAAATGAAAACAGTGAACAATGCCATTCAAACTTTATAGATATATTAAATGACTTTAATAGTATACAAAAATATTGTTATTAAAAAAAAATAATTCTATGTAGTTAAGGAACTGCGCTGAAGTTGCCCTCTTCATAAATACGGACCTTGGTGGTGGGTCCAGTTTTGGCTTTTTCACTAATCCGTAAACAAAAACAAAAACATATTTATGATCAGTATGAGTGTAGTTATCGCAGGAACTAAAACAAAAAATAAATAAAAAAAATTGACAAAATGGCACGTTGTTGAAATATAAATTCAGAAAACAGACTGTTTTGGTACTGCTGTACGGAATAACATAGTAAAATTTGAAACGAATCGGCTGAGTAGTTTTTTTTTTGCCTCACACCATGCAAAAAAAAGTAGTTTTTAAATAAATGAGTTTGAAGTTTCGTCCGGCCCTTTTACCTGCTTCTGCACTGACCTGCTAAATGGGCTGTAGAACTTTAAATATCGTCAACACCGTTGCAAAAATTTTACAGTATATTTTTAAAGGATTATACTTTTGAAATATTATTATATATTATTTCAAAAGTTTCAATTATTATTATATAAAGTTCCAATAGCATTGTTCACTGTTATCATTTAAAAAAAAAATCCTAAAAACTCGTCGAATTTACGGGGGCTAGACCCCCGGCTCCCCTTAAATGATAATAACTATAGATAGCTTTACAAACTAAACACTTACTGACCGCACAAGAAACATGTGGATTTTTATTTTCTGTTGTCGGAGGAGGTGGGAGGGCGGGGGGGAGTTTTGAACTATTGGCCCTTCGTTGGGAGTTGGGGTTGTCAGGGAAATTCAGGGTGTGAAAACGGTTTCTTAAAAAAAGGATGGAGATCATGTTTCAGATGTTCCTCGGCATCACATTTATGAATTGGATAAAATAGTAAAAATATGTATATGTATACAGTCAAATTTAGTTATAACGATCACGGCAGTAGCGAGTTAACGAATACAATGAGCAATTGCTCAATGATAGTTTAGTTCAGGTTTATCTTTACACACTCGATTGCCTTTTGATATAACGCGCAAATAATATTGTCAAAACGATTTCTAATACATCATATTGTAAGCATAAATACATCATTGGACCTGAAAAAAACTCAAATCTCGAAAAAAGTAATAAAAGACTAAGGTACAGTACACTAGCGATGTGTTGGTTCAGCTGAAATGGGCTCTTGAACTCGGGTCATTTTTCAAATCGACTACTCCAAGAGAACCTGGTCCCGGACCCGAACCGGGACCCGGAACTCAGACCCGGTCCCAAACCCGAAACTCGGAATCAGACCGAGAACCCGAATGCCTCCACCGGCGTCGGGTACCCTATGAGATGACGCACATCCTTAATATTCTTTGATAAAAACATTGACTTATCCATCATAGTAAAGATGATGCTGTAATATCATAATGACACTATAAATCCTTATCACCCATCCTGAAACATGAGAATTGCAATAAAATCAAATTTATTTTTAGCCTTTTCAATCATATAAAAATAATGACTTTTGTTCAATTCTGCGGGGAGATAAGGTTATCACCTCTATTAAAATATTTTTATGACACTACCTAAGTTGCCCACTATGTGAAACATTTCTTTCGATTAGGTACTACCGAGCATCACATAAATAACGCAAATAAGAAAATAAAATCATACAAAAATTGGGCTGTGCAATTTTGTTCCCCTTTTACAACTTTTTTGTATTCCTACTTGAATTTTACTGGAAAAACATGGGGTAAGTTTATGACAGTGATGCATAACTTTGCCAGTAGAAGGGCTGCTTTACCTATTTTTCAAACATGGGCCGCATGGAGTACCTACCTAAAAGTGAATTTTTTTATATTCGTCGGGGGAGGGGGTCGACAGCGAAATTCCAGATTTCAAGTGTCTGGGCATTTCTTTTTTCGTGGTGTGCAAACCGCTTTTTCAATTTTTTTTCCATTCAGATGGTACGAAAAAACTAAAACTCTAAAAATAATTTCAGTCAGAGTTTTCAAGAATTGCTGCAAAAATTTAGATTTTTATCTATAGCCATATGGGCCTTCAGTGGCGGTTCTTCACAAGGGGACCGTGGGGACAGTCCCCACCAGATATTCCAGAAGCATACCAAGAAAAAAATGTCAATTATTTGTGTTCACAAAAAATAATGAATGCATTCGTAACATAAAAATAATTAACAGTTGCAGAAATACAATCTAAATAATTATTTCGGATAATTTTTAGGCTCGAAATTTGACAAGTTTCTGCAAATGAAAGTACGACCGCCCTCCTTCCTTCCTTGTAGCATACTAATACATACGCGACACGCGACCGGCTGACCGAAGACTTGAGTTGGGACTCAACTAACTTAGATACTAGCGTGCGCACTGCGTTCTGCGCAGTTAGGGGATATCACCGCGATTCATTACTTCTAAAATGAATTTTTCGCTAGCACTGAATACTTTTGTATGAGATTCCAGGATCCGCGCATGCGCGCTTGAACCATCTATACCATAATCTTGGGGACCGATTCTAGATTCCCCCTGTGAAGCTTGTGAATGTTGCTTTAGTCCTAATTGAGGTAGGTCAGTTATGCACGGGCCGGAATTCGCATTACCTAGTTGTATTATAATCGTATTTGACCTCTTATTAAATAATAATATTGTTATCGATTGATCGGATTATTTCTATAGCGCCCTTCTCGTGGAAAAACACCTCAAAAGAAATTTAAACGGAAGTATCTTGTTAAAGAAGAAGATAACACTTATAATCTAAATGAAAATATGAAAGAAAACAAGACACAGAAAACAGAAAAAAACAATGGCCGCAACTGGGACTTGAACCCAGACCTCTCGTCTAATCTAATATGGAAAAAAGAACTAGTTGAAGATAATATTAATGATTCTAAATATTTGAAATATGAGATTGACAAATATGACGGTTTGACAGAAGGTGGCAATAGCGAAATTGGAAAACGCGCACGTCCCGGTTAGACGAGAGGTCTGGGTTCGAGTCCCAGTTGCGACCATTGTTTTTTTCTGTTTTCTGTGTCTTGTTTTCTTTTAGATTATAAGTGTTATCTTCTTCTTCAATGATATATTACGTTGATGGGAATAACCTTCAAAAGTTATAAAAAGAGAGTTTTTCTCGTAAAAAAAAAAAAAATGGAAGTATCTTGTGTTATTTTTATAAAACTTAATATTTATGTATGTACCTTTTTGGTGTTTCTGGTTAAGTGCGTGACTTTTCCTTTGATCTACTATGCTTATTATACCTTTATTATACTTAAGTAATAAATAAAAAAGCTTTTAAAAATAATTAGTGAAGTCGACTTTTAACTGAAAAATAATCTCAGTGCACTAACGTTTGAAGAAAAAGTAAAAGTAAAATACCTACCGAGGAGCTCACCAACCATGTTCATGTTGTTAATAGGTACTCGTAAAAAGTTAAATTTCAATCCAGAGTGGCTCTTCAAAAAATCTTGGTTACGTGCTAGTGTTTTGTTAAAGATTTTTTTTTTCTTTCTCTGTGTACTTTTTAGTCTACAGGGTGTACTCAATTTGGGTATAAGACTTAAAACTAATTTTAATCTTAATTAATTAATAATAATTAATTGATATAGAACATTTATCGGAATGTTTAACAAAACACGAAAATTCATAGGAGTACATGACAAACGCAAAAACTTTAATTTTTTTTGGAAAAACAAAAACAACAACAAAAAACATGGAAAGCATCTACACAAAAAAATTATGGTCCCCACCACCGAAAATGTGCTAGAGCCGCCACTGTGGGCCTTGCTAAATTGTCATGAGGGGGTCCACACGAATTGAGTCTTGGTTTGTGCATGGGTTGTGTATCACTGGTTTATGGTGAGCAAAATTTTACGACCGGTTTGTAATCGAAATGATATGGGCAAGCCAGTAAAAATCACATTACGATGGACAATTTAGTGATATCTCGAACCGGGTGATTCATATGAGTTGAGTATTTTGAGAAGGAAATTGAAAAATGGTGAATGAAAGCAAAATATAACAATCATTGATTACGCATTTTATAAATAAGCAATACCCATATTTTAAAAATATATTGTAAAATAAAATTTGTCAATGTATTGGCAAAAATATTGCTATGTTATATATTTCTTATTAACGAGTAACGGCTGTAAGGAGCAAATTTTGTCAGTCCCCTCATACTAGTACACGTTATAACCAAATTTGACTGTAAATATTTATCGAACGCAACAGAAAAAAATGTTTTGTTGAAAAATAATTTGCTAAAATATACATATGTCTCGAAGGATGGTTAACTTGCTGAGTGGTGCGGAGCGAAAACGATATGGGGTTGCGCTCCCATGCCATTCGTCTCCCATGTCATGGACGTATCATGTGTCGTATGCGTAACCAATGTTTCTTCCTCATTGTCAGCACAAATACATAATTGGTTATGTCAATGTATCCATAATATATATGTACTATCAATAAAACGATTTACTTAAATAATAATAATGTAAACTACATATTTTAATCCAATTAAAAAATGAAAAAATTCTAAATATGTACTCTGCGTACTGAGTACGCAGCACCAGAGTTCTAGGGATTTTTTTAGGGATGGGTTAACATTGTTGCAATAATTTAATACCATAATAATGTATATTGGACTAACTTGGATCTCCATCAGTTTCCATGAGTTTCTGCACAAGCTGCTCGTAGTGGGTCCCCTGACTTAAGCCTCCACCACTGACCACCGTGAGGTTGTACAGCCAGGCATCCTTTTCTGCTTTGTTGCTGAACAGCAAATATGTGGGGCCCTGCAAATTTACAAAACAAACATGATTTCTGATTCTGATTATTAATAATTCATATTATAATAGAAAAAAAAAACAACATGACACAATAAGTAAATTTTTTAATATATGTGTTTTTTTTATCAATTTTGACCTTCTAATTTAAATACCAGTATACATATATTATATAAACAGCGTCCACAAACTCGCAGTACAATTGGGAAACTGGTGGAACTACTTCAGAATAGACATGATTATAGATTTCACCACTAAAAGAATCATCATGATTTATTTTTGGGGTATTGCTTGTTTTGCGCTACCTCCTTCTTTAGTCTACATTTCGGACAGCGTACACATCAGGACAGATGTGTACACATTAATACTGTATGATACTTCAGAATAATTTATTTGATTCAAGCTTTTAACGCTTATTTATTTATTATTCTTTACATATTAATATTACAAAGATTGTATGTTGTCCTCGATTCCAAGTGTTTGCCTGTGTTGTGAAGGACAATTTTCAATTTTTTATCATGCGAGCTCATCCTTTAGTTTTATTGTAGATTTTTGTGGTTTTGCAATGTTTTACGTGTTAATCGATTGTCGTGATTATTTTCTTGTTTCTTGTCGATTGTTGAGTGATGAATTATGGATTGGTATGGGATTTTTGTGTTTAATTTAATATGGTCAATATGAAATATGTGTGGGTGGGTAACAAGTTATTTTGGTTAAAGTTAATTTTGGTGCTAATGGGTCCATGAAACAAAGTTACTTTGTGGATCCTTCTTATTTGAAAAACTTGATATACATATTGATATACTATTAAGCAGATCTTTTTTTAGTTTTTTTCATTTTGACAAATTAACTTTAGAGATCGCAGAAAGGGAAATATGTTTTTTTTTTGGGTGGTTTAGGTATAAGGCTAAAATCTTTGGCTAAAATAGATAATATGTCAGTATGTATGGTTATTTTTATGCAGTTTGCATTTGTGATATTAAAAAAAAAAAATAAAGATATAGATAAAAAATAATTATCACTTTAAATTCTGTAACCGATTGTTTTAGTGTGACAGTGAAATTGTCAGAATATTATTTGTTTTTGGGGTGTTATGTCGTGTTGCGCTACCTCCCTCTTTAGCCAACGTTTCGGACAGCGTTACAGTGTCCATCATCAGGGCAGACATGTAATTGTGTACATAAGTACATAAGCACATATTTCACCACTAACAAGTACGCAATTACACATCCGCCCTGATGATGGACACTGTAACACTGTCCGAAACGTTGGCTAAAGAAGGAGGTAGCGCAACACGACATAACACCCCAAAAACAAATAACGAAAATACTTTTGGCCGTGAAAATCTAAAAACTTATGTTGTGTATGTTTTGTTGTATTAATTATTTTTACACCATGCATTAGTGCGTGGTTGGGAAACACGCCAAAGGCGTGCACGATTGATATTTTTCATATGAGAATGGGTCGCTTCTTCGACTCATTCTTGTGTTCAACAGCTCGGCTGTGGAACGATTTACCGGCCTCTGTGTTTCCTCCTTCCTACAACATGGGTCTCTTCAAGACCAATGTTCATTCCTTCCTCTCATCAAAAAGACCCTCCACACACCATCTCAGACGACACAGGTCCTGAGGGAAATTATTTTCCTCAGGGCCTCCTGAGTGGACTTAAAGTAAAAAAAAAAGTTTGTCTCAATTTGTTGTCGGTGTTCAGATTTAATATTTGAAAAGGGACAAACCTTTTTTAAATAGGGTGTGGCTCCTGAAAACTGAATGGTTCTCACTCCTTTTGTATTTCATAATTTTTTATTTTTGATATGCATCAATTTTTTTGTGCAGGATTTTTTTTATTTTATGATACGAGTTGATTTGTATATTTTTTTATCTATGTAATAATCCTCAACCACCATAATAAGGGCTGTGTCTAGTTTGGTAACTGAGAAAATATAAAATTTTGCTAAAGTTAAATTATCGACAAATAAAGGAAATTAAATTAAACTCTAGCTTATGAATAATGGATTTTTATCACAAAATATCTGTTTTATCACTTTTCTGTTTTGTCACCGTTCTGATTTGTCATGGAAATGACAAACAGAATAGTTTGGTTATGAAAAGTGTTTGACAGAATAGTAAGGTACGAAAAATGTTTGCAATGTAGCGCATTGCAGTTCTAGTAGTTCAAAGATCCGAGATTGTACCTGGTGCTGGGGGTAAATGGCAATGGTGAGGTGCGTCTGCGTTTCATCGTTCCTCTCCTCCGAGTCCGAGTCCGATACGTGCTCCACGTCCTCCACACGCGCGTCTCTCATGTTGATCTGGCCGGCAGGATTCTGAAATCAGCAGAGCGCAGGAGAAAACTATAGCAGCTAAATAACCAACATGCCGTTTACCTTTAGGGTAGGCAGAGAGGAAGGAATGCCAAAGAATTAGGTCTTGGCACAAACTCCTTGTTTCATTAACTTTCATATATTGCCTCTCTTAACCTAACTCCTCTGTTATTCTGATTAATGACCTGACTCAAGTACTTGGTTAACTTGATCGTAGCATGTTTTCTACCATTCACATTCCTATCATAAGTTCTCCTTACACTCCTTTCTTCATTCACCCGCTCTACACATTCAAGCCTTCTAAGCGTCCCTCTCTTAATCTTACTCATTATGCTTAACCTCTTACGTGCCTTAAGCTTGTTTACATGCTGTAAGTAAGGTCAAATTGACTATCGATCAGTTTACCAACACACATCCATCAGTTTATCAACCTGATGAATGTGGAATGGTATTTTGAAAACGGGGAAAAAATTACCTTGATGAGTTGTGGTCAAATATCGACATAAAAACAAAGCGATAGTTTTTTTTTGTGATTGTTTTCTGTTTACCAAATAATATATCTTATTATTAATGTAATACCATTAGAAGTTTTTTTTAGAAAAAGCTAACTAACTAAAAAAAAGATTAAAAAATCTCCCATTTTGGAAATAATTGTCAAAAAATATATTCTTACATATATAAACTGATTTTATTATTTCTACACAAATCTGAACACACACCTAACAGGAAAAAATACAATTCAAAGGAGTTTTCAAAGGAATAATGACCTTTGTACTCAATTGAAAATGTAAAACATCGAAAATTCTTTTAAAATTATTCAGAGTAGCTACAATAATCAAATAGAACATAGATCCCAGATTGATATCAGTGCAAGCGATTCTGACCTTATCCTTCATACAATTTCTTTATACATAAGGGCTAAAATCGCATTAAAAAAAACAGATTTTTTTTGTGCCCGCCGGCGAGATGAGAGCTTGTTACTTACGCTGTCTGCCGATGATTTGAAGTACAGGAACATTTTTCCAATGAGAACGCACCAGCTCTTCTTAGCATGGCCATTTTTCACCTTCGTAAGCCAACCCTGAATAGTAGGCTTGTTGTCTTCCTTACTCAAGAGTAGTTTGGTGGCGTTACGGCGTTGAACATTCTGTGAATAAATGCATTAATACCTGTGTAAATGTAAATAATTGATAATTTCAGGTTCAGTAACTTCAGATAAGCATGTTTCTGTATCTGTTTGTACATAATAAGATAAAGTGAAATTTGTTTAGCACCCTTGAGGTGATTTTGAACAAAAATGGCGCTAAACAAATTATTCAATCTGAGTATTATTATCTGAAGGTCTATATATTTTCGATTGTTGTAAACAGAAATGGCGTCCTCTGTTAGGGGCTATCCATAAATTACGTCACACGAATTTCATGACTTTTTGACCCCCCCCCCCCCTTCTTTGTCACACATCGTCACGTTTGTGAGACCTCCTCCCCCCTAGTGTGACGTCACATATTTTGCAATTTTACATCTAAAAGTAATCAAAACTCAGATTTTTACATGTGACGTCACAGAGCTGATGACCCCTGCATACATACCCCTTGTCACACAATTTCACACTTCTCTACTCCCCTCCCCCCCTTAAGGTGTGACGTAATTTATGGATGGCCCCTTATGTCAAAAATAAAATTAATAAAACTTTGAATTTCTCAGTTTGAAAAACTTTAATATATTCCCGACCCATTTTCCGAGCATTTTTTTCCCAATTTGTAATTTTCTGGCATTTAAGTAGGTACCTTACTTCGGGATAAAAAAATTAATTTCCTGAACGTTAGGCAGGTACCTACTATACCACCGGATAAAAAAAGTGTATGCTCAAAAGTTAAAGTACAAAATAAATGTTTACAAAATTAATAAAATAAGAGCTGTTGGAGTTTTGGATGGTTCGATTAGGAATAATATTACTTGTTTGACTGACGGGGTAAATAGTTCTCCTTTTTACTGCCAGTGGTGAAAGCGGCCTTACTTCGTAGTTTCTTTAGTCCTTCTTTTTACCTGACTTTATTTTGATAAAACATACTATATGTTCATCAAAAGTTATTAATGTATAATATAGTATCCAATGATAAATTACCTGTAGAACTCTGATCCAATCCTCCATGGTGGCAATGCTATCTGCAGTTAGGTAATAGGTGCGGGAGCCGGTGTATATCTCGAAGGTGGCAGCTCCCTCGTTCCTTGATATTTTGCAGGCCTCTCCCAAACCGATCTGGCCTTGTGGTTTCCGAGTCACCTCCGACTGCGATTTCCAATAGGAAAGCGTCCCGTTTTTCAAGACGAACCTGCAATTTTGAAAATTCACATTATTACAGGCCCTTGACAAGGTTCTTACAATACTGTAAGGTTAGCTCAAACAGAGGGTAGAGTGGTCATTGGCTAGAATATTGTAATGTAGCTTAGCCTTCTCTTTCCACAGAGAGATCTGAATTAATTCTTCTAATACAAGCGGCCACAGAATCAAGCAAATATATATGAATACCGCAAAAGAGTCCACTGCCGCACTGATCCCATCTGGAGCTAGTGGGACTATGGCATCCCCAATTGGGGTATGTTGTGGGGAGGGGAAGGAGATGGGGAAGAACACGGTGGGGAAGTACCTGGCTATTCAGATCTGGTCACCAAACACAGCTAAAGCCTTTTCAAGCAACGTTTCAATTCTGAATGGTGGTCTTACTCCAGGGCGATACTGAGAGTATCTTCTACTCTGGAACGTGCCGCAAATATACAATTGAGGTATGTTGTGAGGCTGAAGGTAGTGGGGAGGGGAAGGAGATGGAGAAGAGGAAGGTGGAGAAGTACATGGTTATTCAGATCTGGTCACCAAACACGGCTAAAGCCATTTCAATCAACTTTTCAGTTCTGAATGGTGGTCTTACTCCAGGGCGATACTGAGAGTATCTTCCACTCTGGAATGTGCCGCAAATGTACTAAATATTATTTTACATGAATTAATTGTGAAATAACACAAATTAATCAAATAAAATTTATTTGCCACGCCGGGATTCGATCCCGAGACCTTCGGATTGCGAGTCAAGAGCCTTAGCGCTAGACCATGCCAGCCGTCGTTCTGTTATTTAAAACACATTGGTAATTTGAATTTTTATTATTTATTGAGTTTGTTAATACTAACGTTAGAATATAAACTAATATGGACGAGGTAACTTTTCATTGTATAAATAAAAATATTTTTACAGTAAGCATAACATTTATTTTTAAATACATTCATTCTTCATACTTTCAGACATTTCATCATACATCTTTAATCCTTTATATATTAGGCAGTTCTGTGATTTAGATTTTTTCTTATGTGGCACTAACTCTATTTATATTTCTGGTTTTGTAATTATATATATATCTCTACTAAAAACAATTTCATCTTTACAGTATTTTGGCATTTGGTTTTTCATAACTTTATGTACAAAAATTGACACATTAAATAGCAGTCGCTTTTTTATTGGAATCCAATTTAGTAAATAAAATGAAATATTTTGGTTAACACTTACTGATCTCACACTGAAGCTCAGAGTGTGAACATAATTAGTAAATTTATATAGTTTTTGTGTTCGTTTCAAATGTTGAGGGTGCTAAACAAGGTATGAACATTTGTGACTGCTGTTTAAAATACGGGAATATAATTAAAGATTTTAAATTTTCATTGGTGATCTCGTGCGCGTAATGTTTCAAGGGGAATGGTAAAAAGGTACTTGCCATCTCTTCCGCCACGTCTTGAGTTTACCGCCCAGCTTGGCGAGGTGGCCGCTCTTCTCCAGCGGTTCCTGGCGGCGGGGGGAGTCCTGCGCGGCTGCCACACTGCTCCGGGCGCCGGCCGCCAGTGAGGGGAGCGACAGGGAGGTGGAGGTGGCCTCGCAAGCGGACACTGCGTCCGGTGGAATCGCATAGTCGTCCGACATGCCGGACTCGAAGGACGTATCTGGGAATCAAAAACACACTCGTTAACAACACTGTAGCCACGGCTGTCACAGACAAAAACACCTAATGACTTACAATACACTAGCCACTAGTGGAAAACATATATGGCTTATAATAAAGCACCTTTAGAGCACAGGCGTCGGGTGGGAATGCTATCCAGGTTCTACCGGTATTTCAATGGAAGATGCTCTGAGGAACTAGCGTCATTGATCCCTTCGGCACCGGTGCATAGTCGGGAGACACGCCAAACGCGCGCCCAACACATGTACACGGTTGACATTTGTCACATGAGAACGGGTCGTTTTTTCGACTCGTTCTTGAGTTCAACAGCTCGGCTGTGGAACGATTTGCCGGCATCTGTGTTTTTTCCCTCCTACAACATGGGTCTCTTCAAGACCAATGTTCATTCCTTCCTCTTCCTCTCATTCATCTGGGATGACATAGGCCCTGAGGGAAATTATTTTCCTCAGGGCCTCCTGTGTGGAGTTAATGTAAAAAAAAAAAACCATCTGAATTGAGGTAAATCTTACTATTACACTCATTCCTCAGACGCCGTAATATAAGCTCTATACTATCAATCCCTAATGATGTGAGTGTGGATAACATAAAATTCTGTCTATCAGGAGTTCAGTTCTGTGTTTCAGTAGGGAACATTGGATTTGAAAAACAAGCACCAAGTTATGGACCTAATTAAACTGCCAGTTTCTTTCTTCCTCGGAAGACGTTCGCCTCTCTGAACCGCATCCGGTGCAATCGTAGTCTAATTTATGATCTGTTTTTCCTTTTTCATATAATCTGGGCCTCTTTAAGACCCCCATTAATAAATCCCTTCCTACAGTCCCTACGTTAACCCGCCCTACGCCTTTACACTGTAAAGATAAGGGTGCTCTTGTAAGTTGATATTAAAAAAAAATAATTATTAAAAAAAAAAAAACAAATGGATTCTGAATTGTGTGAATGTAGATTAGACGACAGAACTTTATTGTAAGCTTCGTTCAAATGGCAGGCATAAATCAGTGTTGCAACGCACACCTCATATCATGTTAACATGCCTCGCACGCCGCCTTGCGGAGACACGAGGCATCAACGTCCATGGAGCATAAGTTGTAGAAGAATGCCCACTCCATCAGAGGCACATATGTGCTGAATCAAGTGACTCCAAAGTCTTTAAATGGCTGAGCATTAAACAACTTCAGTATCTCATTATGAACCAGCCTCCCTAATATTAAGAAGAAGAAAAAGTTGTGTGTGAAGTAAGCGATGCCTCTATTCTGGAAAAAAAAATGGTTAAGATGTGAACCTTTTCATTGAATCTTTGTTTACATTTAACAATGAACACTGAAACGAACTGAAAACGGAATAAATTGTACAAAAAAATATAATCGCTATAAGTAATAAAGTATTGTATTTGTGTTACAGTAGCAGAGCTGCATTCTCGATTTACGCGCAATAGAAACAGCTTTTACAACAATAGCATTGCTGTAGTTTTTTCAAGGTCAATTCATATTATACCAGCTAGTGAGCGGCAGACACGACAACATTGATTGTTTATTTTATTACCTAATGTGAATATTTAATATTTAGTTGTATTTTAATGTGAATTGTTTTAATTTAATTTATTCTCTTCTTTTACCTCATATTTTTATTAAGGCTTTATTTTTCTTATTTGTCTTTATATTTTTTGATTATATTTTGTTATTTCTAAATTGTTATTTGGCATCTTTACATAGCGAAAGATAAATCATAAACTATGAATTCAGATTATTAACACTTACATACTTCCTAATGCTAATTTAATAACTACATACTCATATATCGTGTTAATACTCCCTAAAATATATAAATATATATATATATCTAAATATGGGCATGTTTCATTGGGCGCTTATTATTATGAAAACAATAACATAAAAAAATTGCACACAAAAACCACTGTTATAATCAGTGTTATAGTGTTATATTAATATACTAGCTTTTCCCCGCGGCTTCGCTCGCATGGTATTACGGGAAATTACTGTAGCGGTTGAACTTATCAATTATCCCCCCTCCTCCCCACCCCCACCCCCTCTTGCATTCCAGACATTCATTCCCTTACATTCAGTTTTCAAACATCTCGCCTGCCACCTAAATTTCATAAAGCTAAAGCTCACAGAAAAAAGAATTATCCAATTTTGTTCATTCGTTCGGAATTTATGCGCTTACAAACATTTCGGATGTTTATTTTTAATTAAATATTTAGAAGTTTGTTAATATAATAAAAAAATTACACTATTTATTATTCAGTCTTTATAATCGTAAAGAATTATATTTTTAATGTAGGAACTCTTCTGACATTTATTGCAAAACAGAAGCGTGTCCAAAAAACACAAAACATATTCTAATATTTGAATTTTCTGGAGCAGTAGCTGACCAGGGGGCTGAGTACTTACCAGCTTAGAGCCCACAAATATATCAACATCGTTTCCATCGAAATGATTTTTTTCTGACGTTAGCAAAAACTCGCTTTTGGTAGCGACAGAAAATGTATAACAAATATAATATATTAATATTTATAATTTCATAACGCCAGAGCTTGCCATCATATACAGAATTTAGTCTTCGCATATAATTTAGCTTTCTATTGGTGAATGAATTTTTAAAGTCTTTTTATTGGTTAATGCGTGAAAGCGTCATAAACAAACTCGAGCAGTTTCGCATTTATAATATTAGTATGGATATATAGCTGAAACAGGTTCTGACTTTCTATATTTGTATTCAAAACATGTTTTCAAGCTGAACGATAAATAACAAATCAGGGATTGCCAACTAAATGTGCGAAAAAAATAATAACAGCACTCAGTTCATGAGGTGCAGCCGCCGAACGATTATTTTTTGCATTCCGAACACAAAACTGGCTTTAATTTAATAAGGAATCTATGCGCAAGTCTGTTTATAGAAACATTTAAATGGGCAGAAGTGTGATATTACAGTAAGACTGTAGATGAAAGCCCAAAACATTTTTACCATAGTACGATTATGACATATGACTCTCTTGATATATATTGTTATCCTGTTTCTTTTGAAAATGGCTCTTCTCACTTGACAAACTGTTGACCCCTGAACTATGCTAATATTATTTTTTTAACCACTTGAGTGAAGGGGATTTCTGGGTGTTCGGTTTTCGATTCAGCCATTCCATTTAAGAAATATCATACCACCAAATATTAATACGGAAACATATTGACCGGTTAGTGGCTGAGTTGGCATCGCATTTGCGTCCCACCCAGGCATCGCGTGTTTGATTCCTCGGCTGGTTAAGTCCTCCATCATAACACAAGCAACATTTTGCACTTATATATTTTTTTATATTAGCTCCACACAGGACGCTTTTCGGTAAATAATTTCCCCCAGGACCTGTCATCTTTGAGGATACTGTGTGGAGGGGTTTTTTTAAGGAATGGGAGGAGTGGAAGATCTGGGAAGGAAAAGTTATTAGGGGTGGGTAGGAATCTGGGGGTCCGTGGGTCCAAGAATGATGGACGCTTGAATTTATCCCTCTCGCTGTGGTGCAAGGCGATGGGTCGAGAGAGTCCTGCTGGAGAGGTAAAAGCATCTTCCTAAACCAGTCTCTCCAAATTCGGCCTGCCACAGGCGGGAGGAAGCCTCCGCCACCAAGACCTAGACAATCCTCACCCCACGAACCTGGGCACCCCTGCTAAGTCACCAAAAGTAGCGAACCACTTGGGGTGACCTATGGCAGAGATGTTGGTTACCCAATGAATGGTTCCCTGGGCGGCAGTACCCGTAGCCGCCTCCCAAAATTAATTACTATTTAACTATTAGCTAAACAAAAAAAAATAATTACTAAACAAAACCTAATTATAAATATCCTGATAATTTTTATGTTGCCTTGTTTCCACAACAAAAATTTAACAAGTTTTATTACTTAAATATATTTATATTCATATTTTATAATGCGAAAAAGTCAAAAAACTTCATCCTTCTGCTTAGGCTGTTAAGAGATCACAAACGGCTAGAAGTGTTAGGAGAAATGCTGTTTGCGGATACCCAACACATCTTATTTTCCACGTATCCAATTGGTCGTAATACTCGCAATCTGGATGACGTACACGAACAACTTGTCAAAGATTCTGCAATTCCCTCTAATGATTGGAGGGCAGAGATTAAATGCTTCAAACTTCAAGAAATTTTCGCCCTTGCTCCAGAGAAAACCATAAAAACCATTTGTGAGCGGGCGTGGTCTGTTGAAGAGGTCTTGCATCAATGGAATGATTATGTGAATCAAAAGCAAGAGGAATATGCAGAGGAGTATTGGAATTCGTTTTAAAGCTTTTTGGGATATAAGGGTTAGTGTAAAAAATATATGTGCCGCTTTGACACGGACGACACGGTTAAGTTTGCAGTCCGGGTCAAAATATCTACGGATTTAAAGCTTCTTTATTAAAAACTATTATAACAGCGGGAGACGGTATTTAACACCGTTAATTTAGTTATTATTATATTCATAGTAATTAAGTTTAATGAATACCTAATTAGTGATGACTAAAAATATGGTTTCAATCAAGTTGCAAGATCTATGCAGTCACCAAGTTAATTAATTTGAATAAAATATTAATTTGAGAATATTAATTTGAAAATTTCTTCGAACAAATCTTCCAAAATTTGTGAATTATTTCCAAAGCCTTTAACAACTTCTGACTTCCGTCAAAATGTTGTCCGAATCAAAATTAACATTAAAGATTAAGGAGAAAGATCGAGAGATATTTGTATAAGTAGGTATCGCAAGTAGAGTTGACGCAAACACACAGCATGGCTTGTTTATATAAGCATACATCAAACTCGTTACTGGACTTCATAAAAGAAAATTAGAGCGAAATTCAAAAGGTTTTCATTTTTTCATTTTCATGAACAATCGATAAAACCTTCTAAACTGCCAGAGCAGTTTGTCGCAGTTTAAATAAATAATTATTTAATTAAATGAAGACATTATGAGCGAAACTCAATCGAAAATCTGGAAACAGAAAAATCTTCATTTAATTAAATATTACAGTTTGAGGTTTTACTCATAAAGTTAAAATAATAAATAATAAATAATTATTTTATCACTGAGGCATAATAATTATTTTCAATCCATTTATACAATGAAAAAAAAAACACTGTAAAACTTTTTGAATACAATATTAATACATGTTGCATACGTAAGACAAAATACTGTTTTTCATCGACGTTTGGTAAGGACATCACTGGACGCAAACAAATGTGCATCATTACAAATAATCCTAAGTTTGGGTCAACTCTAATTGCGCAACCTACATATAATTTGTATGGAATGAAATGTTTTATTGTTATTTTTAAATGAATATTGTATATTTTTAAATGAATGTTTCAGAAGTTTAATGCAAGGCACTAAAATAAGGATTCTCAACTGGTCGATTGCGGAGCAAATTTTAGTTGATTCCAATATTACGTTTGTGAATTACGAAAAAAAGTTTTTTAGTAAATTAAAAAATATTTTAACCGTTTTAGTGCTTTGCTTATTTTGCAAGATCTATAGATATAAAAATCATGGTGTTCAATAAAAATGCAATATTACAAATACAAAAGATATTAAAAGTATATAAAAATGTAAGATTATGTCATTTCACAATTGTGATTACCCGCGCGAAGTCCATGTATTCCCTTTTACAGCGAGCGCATATGAGGTTGGAACTGAGACATTGCGATGTCAAATAATGTCACTTTTGCCATCGTGGCCTCCATTTATCGGAACAAAGGTCTCGTCGTCCATAGTGTTGCTATCCTTTAATAGATCCCGATTGTCCGGAAGTAAACTAATTTCCGACATGGTGAAAAATGTTGATTCTTTTGCGGATGTATTAATTAAATGATATATTAATTATAAGACTCGAACCAACCACAACATACAGCGCTCAAATTGAACATGCGCTTTACCAAGGACCGACAAATGCTTGAGGACCGAAATATCGCTGGGCAGTACTATAACGTTTTAATCTTAAAAAATGTATATCCTGGTCTTAGACAGATCGGTTTTACTAAATTAGTGCTTATCTGTAGCGGTTTTGGTAAAAATTTTGAAGAATAAAAAAAAATTCTTGTAATATTCTCGTTAACCTTCAGGCTGCATTTAATATGTGTGGTGATTTCACCTCCATGCGGCACTCATCTCGTCTCGAAAAAACATTTCTGAATATCAACTTCAGCCGGGCCGTACCGAATAGAGATGGTTAAGTTCTGCATTTTGCTGGAGGCCTCCGAGACGTGCTTCTTTTTAAAAGTACTTGAGTTCTTGGAGCAAGTCCCGGGAGCCACTCCCGACTCGTGAATGGCTCGGACCGAGTTACACGAGTTCGACCGGAACCCGATCTTGGTACCGAAGCCCGCAAAAGAACTTGAAAGCACGATTACCGTTCCCGACACGCGAGTGGCTCGGACCAAGATGCACAGGTTCCACTTTTCATTCGAACATTTTTTTAGAAATCAGACAAGACGATATTAGTGCAGCGAAGAGATCATATGACTTGCAAATAAAATCACGATCAGAATTGAACTTGTTGTAATCGAATCGCATAACTGTTTAAAAGCTGGTAATAGAGTTACTTGCAGCGATTTTGACGTTATTATTCAAAGAGCAGCGTTGAAATCTCTCCTTGCGACTGAGGCTAGAGATAATAAATTTAAAAAATTACATACCTCTGGTCTTACTCTGCTTGCTGGGAGAGCCGCTGCTTGATCTCTTGGCAGGGCTAAGACTGGAACTGGTCTTGACAGACTTGGAGGGGCTGCTGGCGCTGAGGCTCGTGTCGCTGGAGCTGCACTGGCCGCCTGACAGAGACAGTGCCGCGACACCAGTCCCTGCCCCCCCAGTCCCAATTCCCACCCCCAACACTCCCGCCATCCCCCCTGTCCCCGTCTGGGACGTGTAGATGGGCGTACCTGTCCAACACACATCATTATTATTTATCTATTTATTGAAATGGTTCACAGATAATTCCCTTGAGCACTCAGGCTATGAGCTCATTTCGCCTCATTCCTTTAACAGTACCAGTCCCTTTGATGTAGTTCACCAGGGATGTCATTGAATATTTAGTTTTGTCTCCTGGTTCATTAATGTCTCTTCCCTTCAGATCAGGACATTGCCACCATGGGTAAAATAGAGTCTCTTTATCCTCTTCACATTTCCTGCATCTGTTCCCAATAACTGCTTATGTCTCGTGAGGTGGCAGTGTCTCGTAAGTAGTCCTACCAGTTAACTCAGATAGTTTCTGTTCATATTTAGTAGTTGTCTGGTTCGTCCGGGGTTTGGTCCGTTTATGAGTACTTTGGATTGTCTCATTCCGGGTGGTCTCTACTGTTTCTTCCAGTGCTGGGATTTGAGCATTTTTTTTTCAAAATTTAATTAGGTGTGGCAAGCGGCCATTCTTCCAACCGGCACAACATTATTAATATCTTTATTTCTTTATTTTCATCTTTATTTCTGAGGTTTATGTCCGGTTTACTTTAGGAGAAGTTTAATAATTTAAGACTTCTTACATGATCAAAGACAAGCATCAAATGACGCACCAGTGGTAACAATCTTAATAACCCACAATAGTTGGCTTAGCTACTTAGTGCCAACCTGACGATGTACACAACAGTTTTATGGGTTCCATGACAAAATACAACATTGCGTTGGTGTGGCAAAAGAAGATATCAAGTGACATATTTGTATAGTGAATGTCTTTAAATACAAATTACCTATTTACGGCGGAACAAAAATTTGTCCTTTATACATTTTGGTGAAAGTAGTCATAATTTATTTTATAAAATGTAATTTTATTGAAATAGGTATCATCAGGTTACTCAATAACTTTTATTTTCTTTGAATGTCTTTAAATACAAATTACCTATTTACGGGGGAACAAAAATTTGTCCTTTATACATTAAAATTACTCCCAAAAAATGCATTTTTAACAATGTTTTATTTTTTATTTTATTTTTCATTGTATTTGTAAGGTAAATATAGAAAAAATATTTTTTTAATGTTTTTCATTTACTCACAAATAATTGCCAAAGTTGCCTCTAAAATCATGAAACACTAAAATCTTTAATGGCCTATATCTTATAATTTAAAGCAAAAATAAATAAAGTAGCTCACATCCATATATTAGATATACCTTTTGATTACAAAAATAATTTTTCAGTTTTATTTGGTATTTTGATCTCAAATCCAAATTTAAGATTTGCATGAAGCTGGCCGAAATGGGCCGCGCATATGTTCCTCTTAAGAGTAAAAAATGTGTGGAAGATTTAAAGTTTATTGTTCTGATTCTGATCACTGTACTAAAAATGTGTAATTTTAATTCATAATTATTGATTTAAAAAAATATCTAATCTGCACATTTCAAAACAGTTCCAACTGGCTACAAGTCATCATGACGTAGAAAACGCCATTAGCTCATAAGACGGCTGGCACTGATGTTGCCCGGCGTGACATCAAAACCGCCATTTTCACAAATAAAAAAATATTAATAAGGCCGTTTTTGATAAATCGAAAATGGCACATTGGTTGATATACTGTTTGGAAGAGGATTGGGGCAGGATGAGAAGGACTGAGGACTGGGAGCGAATGACGAGGGGCCATAGCCAGTGGAGAGCACTTACAGAAGAGGCAAAATCCCTCCCTGGGATGTAGCGCCGTGATTATGATGATATGGTAAACGGAAAGTATATTGAATGTTGCAAAAATATCCCAGAGATGAATGTTTGGTAAAACCATGACTGACGTATTACGAATGTTAAGGTTGGAAAAAAATGCAAGGCTGATGTAAGCGTAATGAATAAGATGAAAAGTTCTCTTAGACGGTTTCGACACGAAGAGCGGATGGACGGGGAAAATAGTATCAGGGAAATATAATATGGCACATACCGAACAGAAAAAGTTTGGGATATCTGAAGAAGACAGACGCAATCAATAATACCCGAGTAGGGTCATATAAAGAGTTGGCACAACAAAGGATTATGCGCGAATGAGAGAGAATTTCAGATAGGTAGATTTTTATGCATCTTTCCACTTTGCCAGTGAGAATGTAAGAATAGAGTTGTATTCTATAATAATGTATTTTGTATTCTATAATATTCTTTAATATTATATTACTTTATATTTTTTCTATATTCTCGCACATTCTTTATATTTTATATGGTAAAGTACTGTATAGAAAATCGACCATCACAACACGGGCATGTGCCTAGCATGGTGGTCGAAAAATCCTAAAATTCATGTAACAAACAATTTAATGAATAAAGAAAAAAAAAAAAAAAAGAGTTATGTGTCTTCCACTTACTGAAAGTATGATGAGGAGTGTGTTGGGCTATCCCCATGGAGTGAGGGTCTTCTCCATCAGAAGAATCGTCCGAAGAGTCGCCGGTGAATGGCATTGATCGTATTTGACTGGCACGCTGCGGAATCAATTAAAAAAATCATGACAATTAATTTTTTGGGTTTATTTTGCACATAAAAAAATATATTTAGTCAATTCTATGCATGAAGAAATCCAGTGGTTAAGAATCTTCAAGACAATTTTAAAGAGTGTCATTACATATTACATTATTCATGCAGGTGAAAAGAAGGGCCGCGTTCGAGAAAATGGGTTTTGTTTTAAACCGCTGTATCTTTGAAAATTTTGCATACATTTGAGTGAATTTCTTTACGTTATACTCAACACATCAATAAAAATATTGTCTGAAATATAAGTTTACTTTGTAACACGACTCTATAAACTGAAGTTAAGATTGGTGTTGGGTTATTTAGTAATGTTTTACGTGTAAAAAATTTACCAGTGCCACAAGTATACGGATTTATTACCAATTCTATCTGTTAAATATAGTGTCCTTTTGATAAAATATTCTTTCACACAAAAGATAAGATAATGTGGAAGACTATTTTATCACTTTTTTTAACGTATATACTTGGAACAGGCTCAGCCTAGTGAGGTGGTATATACCAAAAAAACTTGTATATTGTACAAATTGTAATATTATCTTGGTTAATAAATAAATAATTAATGTATAGTTGGACCTTTACAAAGAGACTGGTATACATTATTCATATAAAAAAAAATTGTGGATAATGTATAATATTATATTTCCCGCCTTTAACCGCCCCTACCTTAGGGTTATTTTTCAAAAAGTAGGTAAAAAACATCGGGTTTTTTTAAACGGTTTTTAAACCGCGCCACTTGCGAAGAGATTACCGCTAACTAGCGGCGTTACTTGTACAGGAGAGATGAAAATACCCGTCCCATGTCCCTCAACTTGATGTATACGAACGTATCGCGCACGTTTTGTGGGTTTCAGTTATCGTTTTTTTTACCTGAACGTACGTGATACGGTTTGTTGCATTCGGGCGACAATATTGCGGACGTATCACATACGTTTGTATGTGTAGGGAGGTTAAAGAAGAACTAGTGTAAAAGGAAGAAATAATTCAAATTCAAAATATTCAGTCACTAAGGAGTTACTTTCAGTTATTTATTGTCTAACGTCTACGTCTAACGTTAGTTGCTGAAAAAAGTTAAATTTCTTTTTTCAAAATGAAAAAAAAACAAAAATTATTAGGTTCTCTACATGATGTAGATTCACCAGTTTCCTGCTTGTACCATGAGTTTCCGTACACCATGTAAATACATAAATATAAATATATGTATATATTTTGACATTACCCCCTTGACAGTGGCGTAGACTGGTACGGAGATGTCCTGGTAGCTAACTGGTTCCCCAGCAAGGCGAGTGGTGGCCGGCGGGCTCAGTTCGTCCCCAACCGATTGCTGGAGCCCATCTGCAGCCACCTGGATCGTTGGAAGAACATCAAAGGAATTACAAACAAAAAATACAAAAAACAAATCGTATTTTGATTAAAAATATTATAATACCCAAGATATTTAAAGCGTAGAGCTCTACGACAATATTAAATGTTGGAACAAAATAACCAAATTGTGCTTTTAATAAATTGCGATATTTTCCATAATATCCTAATTGACATGCCTGTAAATAAAGCAAACAAGTCAGGTAAAGTAAATATTGAACCTGGTATATTTTGGCCTCCCAGCTGGGGAAGCGGTGAAGGGGTGGTGTGGGAGGGCGGGGGGTAGGGGGCGCCAGGGATCCCTCACTGCCAGTACTGGAGCCCCCTGGAGCACCCAGCCAGCCGGGGGTACGCTCTGCAAAAAACATCAATACATAGAACTTTTAAAGTGCTAAAATGAAAAAAAAATTATAACTATGAAAAACATTTTTAAAAACTTAAGTAGGGGTCGGAATTTCAGTTTTTTTAACCTCAGCCTAAGCTATACTTACATTCATCAAGTTGCTATTAGGCACTAATACTGGATATAATTTAAAACACGCTGTTTCCCATCAGGGGTAGGCAGAGAGAAGAGACCACCGCACAACAATTGTCACGACTTTCTTCATTCATATATTGTCCTTTAAACAGAATTTTTTTTTTGTGAATACTGCACACAACTCCCAACTTCTTCCATCTGGAGCCAGTGAGTCTTTGGTATCCCCGATCGGTGTATATTGTGAAGCTGAAGGTAGTGGGAGGGGAAAAGGTGATGTGGGAGAGGAAGGTGGGGAAATACCAGGCTATTCAGATCTGGTCACTAAACACGACTGAAGCCATTTCAAACAAAGTTTCGATTCTGAACGGAATACTGAGAGAATCTTCCACTCTGGGACGTGCCCCAAATAAACTATATATTATTTTAAATGAATAAATGGTGAAATACCACAAATTAATCAAACAGAATTCATTTGCCCCTGCCGGATTTTGAACCCGCGACCTTCAGACTGCTAGTCAAGAGCCTTACCCCTCAACCACAGAGGCCATCAAACACGCTCTTACAAACTCGTATTTACTCTTCTGTTATTCTGACTCTTGACATGACCAGACTCAAGTATTGTAATGTACAATTGAATGGGTACTTGATGATTAAATTTGTTCATACATTTTGCATTTCTTCGCATTTACATTTTCCGCAGTTTAATATACTTTTTAAAGAAAAATATAAAAAAGAGGCCTTACTGTACATGTCGCAGACATCCAAATTGATAGACTTGCCCTAACATGAAATCTGGGTATTTCCACAAAACAAACTATGACATCAGTCATATGTTGACCGACGAAGAGCGCACATTGAAATAACCCTGCACAGAAAAGTAAACTTTTTTTTAAAGTTAGGCAACAGTTTTCAGCGCAATCCATTGTGGAACTTTTCTGTGCAGGATTTTAACCAAACTGCCTGCAAATCAGATAGTATCGTAGTGAAGCAAATATGAGTGAGACAGATAAATAATAACACATTTGTAAGTCTAATTAAATAGTGGGAAAAAATATTCAATTTTCAAAGCAAGCCCGAACTTTTGTTTACCCGATTTGGGATTTACAGTGTGTGAAATGTATAAATCATTCTACAAATCATTGTAAAAAGGACTAGTAATTCGAAAGCAGATTTTATTTTCGAGGACTAAATAGTGATATTACAATGCGAGTTGCCTGTATACTGTCAGATTTACATATTTATTGAGAAAAAAACAGAAAGGGAGACCTCCCCGCTCTGCGCGATTTGGTTAATTCCCCTTTCCCTGATGGGCTGGTCTATCAATTTGGATGTCTATGGTATATGTATTTTTGAACACACTGTGCCAACAAGTTTCATTAATATGGTAAGGGGGCATCCATTAATTATGTGAGCTGTTTTTTTTCAATTTAGACCCCCCCCCTTGGTGAGATTAAATGATAATTGGCCCCCTACCCCTCATGTGAGACTTACACTACACTTATTAAATGACTATTTTTATTTTCATAAAAATAATAGCCATTAGATTTTTCAGCTGGCAAAATGGGACACTTCAAAAGAAGTGAAACAATTTAATTTTTGATTGGTGAGATTTTACTGAACCCCCTCCCCCATTTTGAGCTCGCGTAATTAATGGATGGCTCCTCATCATCACATCATCAGGGCAGTAAATTTTAAACAAAATAGGTACTTAAAAATAACAGCTTAGTACAAATAAAAATTATAAAATCATAGAATTATTTCAATGATCAAGGCCAATGACGTTATCCGTCCAGACTTGCTATTGTCTCACAAACTCAAAATTAAATGCGGTAAGTAAGAACACTCTTGTTTCTAGGAAATTCTTAATTCAAACTTTGTTCACGCATGATGAAGATAGACATTCAAAGAATGTGTGCTTATGGACGAAAAAAAAAAGTGATTAGACTATTTTAAAAAATAAAGTTTACTTAGCGACAGCACTGACTTCACAATTCGGCTGTTGCGCGCCATTGGCTTTTACCAGTTCTTGGCTTTTACCAGTTCTTGGCTTTTACCAGCGGGTAATAAAAACATTTACTCATCACACGTGACCGCATTTTGACATTTTTTTAATGCAATTTACTTAGGGTAGGACACGACCTCATGCTAAGCGCGGCAGTTTAGTACTAAAACTACACAATCGAAAATAATACAATTGCCTTGTTTTTGGCTAGCCACTTTGAGATATTGCCGCTTTCATCTATATATTGTAACGTCATTGATCAAAACGGCATTATTCGGTTCGCTGAGATTTATATGGTGAAAGTTAATTTGAATTTAGAATAAATTCAGATGTTTTTTTTTAATATGTATACAGAAATAACAACCTCTGCTCGGGGTGTAGATCTCTGCGTAGTCGTGTGTGGTGTCTCCATCAGTGGAAGTATTTGGGGTAGTGGGAATAATTACTAGATTCTCAACAGCGGCCTGCAAAAGAAAACAAATGGATTTATCAACATCCCAGCAGGGATTCAATAACTTCGCCCAGACACCGATAGCTGGAGCAAGAGCTGTACCCAACTAGCAGTAAGTTAATAAAAAATAATGAAAATGATGGAAAAGACCGAATATACTAAAATAATCATAATTAATTTCATACACTTTATTTTAACTTTTTGACTGCTTACTTAAATATCGCTAATTGGGAATTTTTTTTTTTTTACATTAACTCCACACAGGAGGCCCTGAGGAAAAAATAATTTCCCTCAGGGCCTATGTCATCTTTGAGGATGTTGTGTGGAGGGTGTTGAAATGTCTGGAGAAAGCTAATGATGTCCGATTGAAAGAGTAGAACAAACAGTTTTTTAGACCACACCACTCATTTTAATATTTTCATCATCATGGCATAATAATGGCATCAGTTATAGTACTGAGTACCTCGTACAAGATGGCACTACAAATCTGCCGTCGTAAATAAAAACACAGTTTCTTCCTCGAGAATCTCAAGGAAGACATGTGTTTTTACTTACCACGGCAGAAATGTCCCGCCACCACTTCACAAAATATATTTGCCCAAACTCTTTTTCTTATTACTTGGAGATAAAATTTATGAAAAAATGTTTAACTGTAGATAAAAGATGTAAATTATAACTTTAAATATATTTGTAAGGAATTATAAGCACCTGCTGTCAAGCCAATTGCAATTGGCTTAGCGGGACTGGATTGTTGATTTATAAAATAAATAAATAAATTAAAAAAAAAAAAAAAAATTTATCTTTCAAAAGGTTTTTGCATTAATACATATATTTTGTATTACTGCAAATGTTTTGAGGTCGTGTGCAGGCTTTAAGAAAACATTCTGGGTAAATTTTTCTCTCTGAAATTCTTTAACCACCCTATGGACTTATTATTCAATGGTTAACGTCATGAATTTTCCACGTATCCACCCCGCCTCTATCACCCGGTGTATCGGATAACTGGAGGTAGTGGATTCAGATTACAGAGACTATGCTTTATGTAACTTTGTAACAATTTACAGTAAATTCCGCTTAATTGGGAACAAACATTTTGTCCCAAATAAGTGAAGTTAAGGGATGCAATTTTTTTTTTTTAATGAGCTTTTTACATATACAGGGTGTTAAGGAATATATATTACTTATTTTAAGCAGTGATTCCTGACATATTTGGAGTAAAATTTTCTAATGAAATGTCTCCGGTGAAATATCATCGCAGGGCATGTAATACCACCAATGCGAAAAAAATAAAAATTTACAGGAGAGTGAAAAACCACATTTTTAAGCAAGAAGATGAAAAAAGACTTACATGATTTTTATTTATTGTGTACATTAATCATCATTAATATAAATAAATATTATTTGGAGGTAAAGCTTCATTTTCTTGCTTCAAAATCTTCGACCAATTGATTGATGTTCAAAATTGACTTTTTAGTCTCCTCCAAAATATATACTTCTTCACTTTATTAATTACTTGTAACCGAAAAACCGAAAAAATGGCATCCACTTTTCTGACCCTCGCCGTATACTGAACGACAGCTCTTTTTTATTAAAATTTGTTTACTGAGACATATTTTGGATGGACTTAATAATAAATAATGATATTTGGATGATTTATATAGCGCCGTTTTTGTGAAAAATCACCTCAAGGGCGCTGTAGGGGCACTTAGATTGGAATTGGTCCCAATTAAAGGGAATGGTGTCCTAGACAGCCGAAGTAGGTTAGTATCAGTTTCGTTATTTGGTTTCTATTCCCTGGGCTTTTATCCCAAATAACTGGCTGTCCCAATAAACTCAGTGTACCAATTAAGCAGAATTCACTGTTTATATAAAGTGAATATTAGGGTTTGTATTTTAGAATTGAGTTCAAAATATCAAATGTAACCAAATAAATAAAAGAATAACACACGGCAAGATCATCGGCGAGCAGACTGCCGTTGGTGTGGTCCTCCATGGTGACGATGGCGTTGGTGAGGCTGGAGATGTGGCTGTTGATATTGACCACGGGGTTGGAGGTGCCGATGGACAGGTTCCTCCGATGTCGGACGGGTGTACTGTAGTGCGGTTCAATGGAGGAATGGTGCGGTATCTGAAAGTAGACAAACATCATAGAGATTTACGTATTACAGCGATTGATTTTTGGGATATTACACCGTGTCTTGCTTCCCTTTCTTTAGTTGACGTTTCAGATAGTCTTGCATCCATCAGCAGGGCAGATGTGTATTTAAAAAAAAAAAATATTTTTTTTATTTGCTCCCCAACAGAACACATCACATATAAATATTGCATTAGTTTACAATTTGAATATGGTTGCAGTGACAAATCCAATTAAAGGTGAGCTTTCATCTCAAAAATCTTAGTATGTTGTAATACATATATTACAAGTATGTACCAACTTATATTACAGTATGTATGTACTAAATTATATTACAGATTGTGGAGAAGAGTGTGTTTATGTGTGAACAAGTGTAAATAAATTTGAATTACTTGAGGTGCTTCAAGGCTTTCTGATCGTCTTCTACTGGCGGCAAGGAGGGCTGCGGAACTTCTTGATGGACTCTCCTCTGCACGCACCTCTAGAGACAGACTGGTTCTGTTAGGCAACTGGAAAAAGAAAAAACTTTTTAGTTTTTTTTTTTTTTTTACATCAATTCCACACATCCCGAGGAAAATAATTTCCCTCAGGGCCTATGTCATCTGGGATGCTGTGTGTAGTGAAAAAATATTTGTATCAAAGAGTGGCATTTGCACTAGAGATGGGTAAGTTCTGCATTTTGCCGGAGGCCTCCATGACATGCTTCCTTTTTTAAAGTACCTGAGTTCTTGGGGCAGGACTCGAAAGAACTCAAAAGCGCGACCTGCTCCCGACCGTGGCTTGGATCGAGACGCACGGGTTTGAGGGTAGCCGGCGAATCCGGGACTCGAGTGCGAGTGGCTCAGACCGCCAAATTCCGGGTTTGGGTCCGAGTACTGGACCGGATTCACTGGGAGTAGTCAAGTAGCCTATCTCGACACAGGTATATCCTAGTATAAAAAATGTAAAACAATATAAAACCCAATGTAAAACCCAATGTATATAGATTAATAAAATAAAATAAAAAAATTTGAAAAAGGAATAGGAGTAGGATCCGCTTCTCGCGAAGAACCCGAGTTCAAGAGCCACCTCTAGCTGAACCTACACATAGCTAATTTACACACAGCAGTGTCCTGCCCATGTTTCTATCTATATATTGAATGCACAACCTTCATTAGCTTTGCCACTTTGATAGTCCGTGCAGATTGGTCACAGCTCGGCAACAGTCGGCACACTTACATGCCATATCTCCCTTTGTCTCTATTATCTGTGGTTCCTGAAGCTCTGCTGATCCACCTGCCCACTAGAATCACTGGCATTGTACAGAAGTGAAAGAGCAGAATCTGTACTAACCAGGCTATTCCTGGAGCCCTGCTGAGCGATGTGGTTCCTGAGGAGCTCAAGCTGCTGGTTGCAGCGGTTGTTCTGCTCCCTGAGGTGTTGGTTTTGCTGTTCCAGCTCCCTAAGCTTGTTGGTCACCCACTCCTTGATGCGGGCTGCCTTTGCCTCCACTTGTTTCGCGTCCTGGACTCGCAACTGCTTCTGGAATCAAACCATTGTAATTAGTAATGCAACACAAATGGTAAGAAAAAATTTCAAATTCCAAAGCTACAGAATACGAGAGAACTTTTTATTTACTCTTGTATAAAATAAACAAACTATAATTATTAGTATACAACTTTGACCGTTCAGGGTACGCCATGTGCCACATCCAATCAACAAAAAAAGCAACATGCACTTTCCATTCTGGTAGAATATTTGATGTTATCTGACTGATTACATTAATTACTCAAGTACCTAAATATTTTTGCCTCTTTTTTGATTCCATAATAGATGACCTAAAATATAGGAAGTGGCAATGTATGAGAAAGTTCTGAACCTCTCAAATAGGGAATCTAATCAGATAACAAAATTAATGGTCTAATTAAAAAAAATCGAAGTGTGCAATTCTTATGCGGTAGAAGTGAAACCTTCAGAAAACTAAAGTAGATAAGAGTGAGGAGACAATGAAGTACTTTGTTGTCAATGTGAAGGATGATTTTTTTCATTTTCTTGTTATCGAATTCATTTGGTAATCTTATAAGTATTTGTGTTTTCTTCTTCGGAGTCGCTAGATGTTGCTTTATTTTGTGTTTTCTTTTGAAGATTAAAAAAATGGATTTGTTTGGATTGAAAAAGTTTAGATTTTGTAGGATTCGATCCTTGGTCGGCTAAATGTCCGCAAAGGTTCGTCAGGCGCTTTATACCACTACTTGGAGATTTGCATGGGACTGTGGATTTATCGTATTATATTGGAACTGAGTACCCGTAAATTATATAAATATTTTATTGCTTTCTCATTCTCTCGCAGGCTAAATCCTATAAAAATAAGTGATGGTTTCTTTTTAGTGTCGCTCGTTTGCGTTTCATCAAAATAAGTATTAATTGAAATCATAAATATCGAAGGAATGCCCAAAAATAGTTTTAAAATTTAAATGAATCTTACAATTAGTGATATTTATGGTCTCCTTGTCATACTCAATTAATTTAATTACCCATTGAAAACCCAATTCTAATTCTGCCGTCAGAGGTCTCTTAGTAACAATATTTTACTTTTATGCCGACAGATAATTGGATATCAGGGCGGGGATCTCTGATTTTAATAATAAAAAGGCTGTTTTTAGTTATAATCTCTCTCTCTCTCTCTCTATCTCTCTTATTATTACTGCTTTTATTAAAAGATCTTGTTAAAAGACTTAAGGTCGGAGACCGGGCAGTATCTTAAAAATCCGGAATGTTACCAGTGTTGTTTCGATTCAATATAAATTGTCTAAAAGTTTTTGTGAAAAATATATGAATCAACTAAAAAACCAAAGTGTTTGAAATCTACAGAAGGATCCATTATAAAAATACCTGACTAGGAAATAAACCAAAGAGTTCCCCGACCCTATAGAAACTGGCTCATCTCTACCGAGAGTAGGCATTCATGCTGGAAGGGATGTTTGGCATCCTCATAAAAGCTTACCCTATTGAGTTATCTCAATTTAACTACCATTCAAATCAACCTGCATAGCAGCTGTCTTTTGTAATGTGTAATGTACAGAAAGGGCATGATTTATTAGTAATTCGCTAGCTTTCATTGGTGGCTTGCCACGCCAGACTCTCCCTTGCCTTTGTGTTTTTGGTTGAATATACGATAAGATTAGAAAGACAACCCACCTGCTCTTCAACCTGTCCTTCTAGGCGCACGATGGCCTTACGCTCGGCGGGCCCCTCGCCACAAGGGGGCCACTCCAACAGCCGCTGTTCCATCGCGCGCACCTGAAATGAAACCACTTTCTGATTAGTTGTTGTCTTAAAGATATTATACATTTGGCTTCACAACAGTACAGAACGATGACAAAACAATAGTTAGATATATTGAAGAAAAGAGAAACAAAATAACAAACAAACTTCAAACCTAACCTAACCTAACCTAACCTAACCTAACCTAACCTAACCTAACCTAACCTAACCTAACCTAACCTAACCTAACCTAACCTAAATAACCTAACACAAACTAAGCCTAGGCAAACCTTTTTTAATTGTGTTCGGCTTTGTTACTGTTACGGGTACATTTCAATAACAAAATAATCTGTAATTATTTATTTGATAGTCAATAATGATGACAAAGTCAATTTTTAATGAAATATGAACATGTAAAAATGAATGAACCTTAGAACAGGGTACCCCAGAAAGATCACAATCTTTTCATTTCAACTTCTGTAAAAAATTATAAAAAAATAAAAAATATATACATATTTTTAATTTTATTTTTTATATGAATGTCCCAGCTGCTTCCGTCTAGAGCCAGTGAGACTATGGCATCCTTAATTGGGGTATGTTGTGTGGCTGAAGGTGTTGGGGGGGGGGGGGGGGGAAGGAGTTGGGGAAGAGGAAGGTGGGAAGGTACCTGGCTATTCAGATCTGGTCGCCAAACACGGCTAACACCATTTCAAGTAACCTTTCAATTCTGAATGATGATCTTACACCAGGCCGATTCTGAGAGTATATTCCAGTTGATTAGTCAGACATCTCCGAAAAATCGAAATTTGAGCTGAGTCATTTGTAAAAGAATATCCTTCTGGTACAATACTCAGATTACTCCTCAACACCACTAAATCAATTATATTGCAGAAAAAATTGTAGTGAAATAAACAAAATGTTGATGTTTTCTGGGTGACTAGTAGGATATTTCAAAATATCTTTCAATGTATTTTTAGTTTTTTATTTATGTTATAGCATATTTAATATGTTATATTATTTACACACACATACGCGTGTAAATAATATTCAAATATTATTATTTTTTTTTAAGAAAGGCAAACATTCCTGGGTTACGAATAACCAAAACAATGTTTGAAAATCTCCTACTATCACCACAGTAAGCCGAAAATGTTGCTTGAGTTATGATGGAGGACTTAGCTAGCCGAGGAATCGAGAGAGTTGAGAAGATGAAAGAGCCCTAAATAAGTGCGCGGGTGATTGGTTAAGATTAAGCTATACGTGAAATCCTATTTTGATACTATTTACATTCATCTTTACGACGAATCGGTTTACAGAATGAAAATAAAAAAATATGCTATGGATAAATTGAAGCTTCTACTAGCTTTTCCATATATTTGAATTACAATAAAATTATTATTTACATAACAAAAAATATAAGCGTAAACCAACAAAAAAAATAAATTTTCATGACTTAACTATGAAGTAATTCGAAGTAATAAGAAACATTAAAAAAAAATCCCTTTACGGCTATGACTATTTTTGAGGTTTTGTATGTTCTAACTTTTTCATTCTTATAAAATTATGCACAAAATAAATAAAATTTCGCTTACTCTTGCCTCGTGCAAATACGACGCGCGATTTTAAATTTTGTAGGCATGAGAATCGAAATATTTCTAGCGTTTATATTCTTCTTAACAATATATAATATTATTGCAGTTGATGTTGTGAAAGGGTTAAATTCAATACATCTGTTACGAAAGATCAACTTGCAGAAATAAATCTTATGCAGGATATCAAATAGAGAACCCAATCCATTCGCGGTGTCTCTGTGGTTAAATAAGTTCTGTGGTTAAATGAATTCTGCTATTATCCGATCTATGAAGCCCAGTGCCGGATTAGCCCATAAGCAAATTAAACAATTGCTTAGGGCATCACGTCTTGGGGGGCACCAGAAACAGCATCTAGAAAATACTAAGTGCGATTCCAGAGGGTAGACGTCCAGTGGGCCGCTCCAGACACAGCTGGGCGAGGCAACTCCAGAAACTGTGTGAGGAGAGGTTGGGACTGCCACGGACGGAGGCCGAACAATCAGCACAAGACAGGGACGTATGGAGGAGCCTTGTCGATGCAATGGGTCCCCGACCCGAATAGGATAAGGGGATGAAGATTATGATGATGATGATTGAAAAAAAAATCTTTAATGCATATCCCTCGACGTAAATGGTTCCATTTGATCCTACGTCAGTTGGCCCCCCGGCGTACTTATATACAATATGCAGTCGGTTTAGAGCTGGTTCACACTCAGCTATCGAATATAAAAGATCAGAGCACGCCAAATAACGCTCTCCATACAATCCCTTCAGACCGTTCACACCTAAGCGTTTTTAAGCGCAGATCAATCATAGACAATACACATCTCAGACGTAACCGCTCCAGACGCGATATCCCAGAAGATAACTCTCCCCTTCTCCGACTAAAACAGGAGAGGGGGTCATTGTAATTACGGAGCTGCCTAGACCCGTGGATGACAGATGTCAAGTTGACAGACTTCAGTACAAAAATATGTGTTCCGTTGCCGCTCCCTAATTCGACTGACCCCCTCTCCTACCACAGGAAGAAATATTTGATAGCCTCGTGTGAAAAGACAAAAGATAAGCGCTCGCGGATCAACAGATATCTGCTCGCAGATACATAGCTCAGTGTGAACTAAGCATTATGGTAAATAGGTTTAAATATACCTACTTAAACAATACATAAATAAGTGGGCAGAGAGGATGTACCGCCGAATAGCAAAAGTATAAAACATATTTTTACTGAAATGAATATTTAAAAAAAAAAAGGAAAAATTACTTTCCACATATGTAGGTACGGAATATACCAGCGTATAAGTACAAACATCGACAGTGTAAATAAATTCGTTTGATATCCATACCAACTAATTATTTAATCGTTTTTTTAAGTCGATTTTAGGTTTGAAATTGGTAAATAATGGACAAAAAATTATAATTTTATAATTATGGTAATTCCGAAGGCCAACTGTCGGGGGATCAACTGTCGGGTCACCGTTAAATAGCTGTTTCTTGTAGTGATTAAGTTGCAACTAAGTGAGTCTAGTTTTTGGACTGTTAATTCGTGATGGAAATTCCATTGTATTAGAAATGAAATTGAAAAACTTTTGCACTTTGTTCCACTTATTTATTTTCACCAGGACTGGTTTCATCCTACTACGGACATTTTCAGACTGGTAGTTGAAATTCTTTTGCTACGGCAATTAAACAAACTTAGGCAGGGGTACACAACATTGTCTCTATATAACGAAGGTTTCTATTTTGTTAATTTAAGGTATTAAAAGTTATTTTGTTAATTTAAGGTACATATAGGTAATTATAAAGTTTATTATTAAAATTATGAATGATGTTACATAGTAAATAGATATTTTTAATTCACATGAATATACATGAATTTATAAAATTGAATTTAAATAGTCTGAAAATGTTCCCAGTAGGATGAAACCGGTCCTGGTGAAAATAAAAAAGTGGAACAAAGTGCAAAAGTTTTTTAATTTCAATTCTAATTGCAACTAAGTATTATTTAAATAATTTGTGCGTATTAAGACGTAAGATGAAAATTTGTCAAAAATTAATAATAAATTATACAAATGGCTTAGGGCATGTCCGGGCGAACATGTCCTGGCGAACATGTCCTGGCGAGCATGTCCTGGCGAGCATGCCATTAAAAGCCGAGTGACGAGCATTTCAGTGTAGAAAATAGAAATGCATACGGAAATCACTCAACCTGCGACGTCATGCTCGTCCGGAGATGCTCGCCCGTGAATACTAGGCTTTTGAACCAAAAGTTTATCAAGTCAGTGGCGGCATTAGTTTCCATTCAAATCTACATTAAAAGGCATTTCTAATGTGTATTATTATCTATTCGGTGCGTAAAACCATAAATGTTTTATTTGAAATTCACGAACGCTCGATTGTAAATAATAATTACATAGGACCTAAACATTCATGAATTTCCGAGTCCCACCTCGAAAACCATTTCGTTTACAGCAGAGTATAATTAATTACTAATTTACTCCAAGGAATTAAGGAAATGGAAGCAAAAACATTAAGTAAACTAAGTAGGTAACCTTCATTCAAATTTTATAGGTTTTGCAAACGGAGAAAATTTGAACACGCAAGTCTTTAGGCACAAAACCTATTCATCAAAGTATATAAAGTTGATTGTCCCGGTGTGGGTTTATTTTTTTAAACAAATCTACAGTTTTATTCCAAAACTGATGAAATTTTACACACTTGACCTTCAAAATAAGAGGAAGGTCACCGTATAAACCACTCCACTTCTTTTCGCAGCACTTAAAGCAGAATTATGATACGAGGTGTGTTAAAGCAAAGGATGCAATCTCCAAAATGTCGGAAAAAAGTTGTAAATGCAGTTTCGTAGTGATTCGAATTGATAACCTAAAATCAATTTGCAAATCTGGTTAGTTACAAACTCAGCTTTCTCCCATCAAAATCAGAGATTGAAAATATGTATCAAAGGCAAAGATATCAATGTGTGTTTTTGCTTTTTTTTTCAAAAAAACGAAAGTGGAGATTGCTGCCTTTGCTTCTACACACAATTACATCTTGATGAAATTTTGTTCACTTTTTTAACATTAGCTCCACACAGGACCCTGAAGAAAATAATTCCCTTCAGGGCCTACGTCATCTTTGGGGATGCTGTGTGGAAGGTATTTTAGAAGAGGAAGGAGAGAAAAGAAGATCTATATCTGATTAAAAAAAAAACTGTGTAAAGCCCGGGTAACGCTGGGGATTTCAGGAAGTAAAAAATAAAAACAACTAAACACGGAGGTAGCTTATTCCAAGACAATGAATGTCTGAACGAAAAGGTTTATTTATGTATTTTAAATATGAAAAGTGAAAAACATTGATCATTTTGTTCGTTCTTGTTTAAACACAAATGGATAGCCGAACCGGTAAACGTCTTTTTGTTGATTTTATCGGAACAATTGAAGTTTTATGTCCTCTATCGTTAGACAAAATAACTCTAATTATTAAACACAAATGGATTGCCGAACCGGTAAACGTCTTTTTGTTGATTTTATCGGAACAATTGAAGTTTTATGTCCTCTATCGTTAGACAAAATAACTCTAATTATTAAACACAAATGGATTGCCGAACCGGTAAACGTCTTTTTGTTGATTTTATCGGAACAATTGAAGTTTTATGTCCTCTATCGTTAGACAAAATAACTCTAATTATTAAACACAAATGGATTGCCGAACCGGTAAACGTCTTTTTGTTGATTTATCGGAACAATTGAAGTTTCATGTCCTCTATCGTTAGATAAAATAACTCTAATTATTAAACACAAACTGATAAACGTCCGAACTGGTAAACGTCTTTTTGTTGATTTTATCGAAACAATTGAAGTTTTATGTCTTTTATCGTTAGATAAAATAACTCTAATTATTAAAAACAAATGGGCACTCAAACCGGTGAACTTATTTTTGTTAACTTTATCGGGACAACTGAATTTTTATGTCCTACATCAGCGGTCAGTGTGGTACGTACCTCTTGTGGTACGCGAATCACAAATTGGGGGCACGAATGTAGGTGATATTAAATTTACATTAATGAGTAAAATCTCAAATTGTAATATTTTATTAAATGAAGACAATTTTATCGAAACTAAATCGAAAATCAGAAAACAGAAAAATCACAGAAAAAGATAAGATCACGTCTGAGACTCAAACCCAGGAGAGTTGCGCCCCGGCAAGGTCCTGGGTTTGAGTCCCAGATGTAACTGTATCTTTTTCTGATTTTTCTGTTTTCAGATTTTCGATTGAGTTTCGCTAATATTGTCTTCATTTAATTAAATACCGAAATATTAAACTTCCCTCTTCCCTTCTCTCCCCTTCACTTCCTCAGGCTCACAACATTCCCAAACTATACATGCTACAGGGCCGGTATTTCAGTATACTCAGGAATGTTATCAGTCGGATTAGATTGTCAGGGTACCCATCAGAGAGCAACTGAGAACCTAAATAGCTTTCAAACCAAGCTCAAAAAGCAACTAAAATACCGGCCTATAGTTTTGATGGCTCGGGGCAGTTGGAATTCTTGTTCGCTAATCACATAAAAAACATGATTTGAGTTAAATAAAGCAGTGATATTCGAATGAAAAAGGAAAACATTAAAAAATATATTCGGTTGTTTGTGATGTGAAATATTCCTGCGTGAAGTTTTTCACCTTCCGTGAACTTATAATTTCCAAAATCTGAAAAGATCGTGGGAACGATTATTCAAATATCGATCGTCCAGTTGATTATCCAGCTGATTTCAGACATCTCCGAAAAATCGAATTTTGAGTTGAGCATGCAGTTATATGTAAACCTGTACCCTCCGTCTGTATAACATTCAGATTACTTATAAACGCCACCAAAATAGTTTTAATGCAGAAAAACTTTTAGTGATTTAAAAAAAAGTTGATGTTTTTTGGGTCACTAGTAGGATATTTCAAAATATAAAACTAAAGTATCGGACCGTTATGCCTCCCGGTGTTATTTTATAGCATATTTCAAATTTAAAACACATTCACTTATAAATAATGTTTGAATTATGGTGACCATCGAATATTGCTTTTCTCTTAAACTCAAAACTTGGTATTTGGAGATGTCTGACTAATCAACCGTACGATCGACATATGAACACGATACAGTAGGTAGATACAAAAATTATTTAATTTTAATTAATTAATAATTCCATTTTTGAATTGTGCAGTTCTTTTGTTCAAATTTTTGACAGATGATTTTTCAAGTTTACGAACGGTGTTCATTGAAAAGGTTCTTCACTTCTGACATCTCTCTGATTTGTCAACAACAAAACATTTTAAAATTGACAATATTTGTTTTTGAAAGGCAATATAATTATGAAGAAAATATTTTCAGTTTTATAAATTCCACAATTACAATATCCCGTGATTTTACACTGGTTGGCGCTGGTTTATGTTATAAAAAGCAAATTGATCTCCCTCAGTAGTCCGAGAAAATTTGCCTCGAATATTCCTTACTTTATCCCAAACTCAAAATCGCCATACTGGAGGCTAAACTTGTATTCCTCGGGACGGATTACACCGAGGTTCAACGACACCCGGTGCTATATTCGCCAAAGGATTTTGAGCCATATCAGCATATTGCATTCCGGAGGTCGTTTCGTAATAATACGATGTAGATGTGTTCTGTAGGTACTCAAATTCGCAGAAAACATCAAATATTATCTACTATATGAATATAATGCTTTATTTACTACGCGTATTGCGGAGAATATTTGGAATTCTTTGATCATAAAGAAAATTCGAATGGTAAATGATATTTCTCATTCTTTATATGAACGGAAGCTTTAGTAAAGCTTTTGGCGTCAGGAACTAAAAATATTTTTGGCGATTGCAGCGGAATCTGAACTAAATTTTCAAAGAAAAAATATAATAGTTTTGGAGACTTCTCACTAGTTACAGTGAAGTAAGGTCGATGCAATTAATACATAATGAATTTGTTTATACAGTGTGTCAAATAAGAGTAGAAAACATAGGAAGGCGCCACTGTATATGGCAATACTATACCATCATATGGCAATACTAAACATTTAACTCAAGGTGTTAATGTAAAGCTATGTAACCTACATCTTAATAAAAAATTAAAAAGTCATAAAAGTGAAAAAAATATTTTTTCATTGCAATATAGATACCCACTATTCTCATACAAAAAATGTTTGTTCTTAAAGAAAAAGTTGTTAAAATGTGGTTAACTGTGTTCTATACATTCGGTGTCATTGCACACTAAAGGAATATGTGACAGTTAATTTGATGTTGCCAGCCTACAAATTTTGTAGTTCCATTTTTAATATTTTCTACTATTATTTGACAGACAATAGGGGGTGTTAAGGGACGGTTCCATGACAGTTGATCCGCCGACAGTTGGCCCTACGGCATACTTATATATACAAATGCAGTCGGTTTAGGGCAAAAACGATATACCTACTTACACAAAGTTAACGAATAACATTAACAAGTATAAAACATATTTTCATTTAAGTGCATCAAAGATAAAACTACTTGTCTGTATATTGTTTATACCAGCGTATAAGTAGAAAAAAAATCGACACTGTGCATACATTCGTTAGATATCCATACCAACTTATTATTAAAGGTATTTTTGAAGTCGATTTTACGTTTGAAATTGGTAAATAATGCCCAAAAAATTATAATTTTATAGTAAATATCATTTCGGGGGACCAATTGTCGGCGGATCAACAACTGTCGGATTACCTCGAGAGACATAATATGGAGCTGACTTATTTAACCACGATTCCTTACCATATTTGGAATAAAAAATGTAAATGAAATTTTCAATCTCCGGTGACGTTGTTGTTTTTTTTTTTAATAATTTTTTTTTACATGTCTTTTTTAATATCACTCGGCTGAATAACCCCCCCGACCCTCAACTCGACATTTAATTGATCAATACTTACTGATTTCTTATGCTTTTTGGTAAAAGAAAATAAATGCACCTATGCATATAGTCACCGGAGTATAAAATGCTAAGTATTTTTAACTTTAAATAAGGTCAAGAATCACTGGTTAAAGTAAGTCAGGTACGTTTCTTAACACCCTGTAAATCGTCCTGCCACTGAGAACTCCGCTGTAACCACTCTTTCTGTTACATGTGTCGTCGTACGGAAAGAGGAAGAGGTTACAACGAAGCTAACGGTTTTATTTACCGTTTTTACGAGCACATTCGCACCGAGGAAGAGGCAGAATCACAGGCAGAACAAGTAAATTCATAAAAATAAAATAAGGATACGCAGCAACTCGAAAGGATTTTTTTTTGGATGATATATATTAATTTTTTATGAGAAAAACTCTCTTTTTATAACTTTTGAAGGTTATTCCCATCAACGTAATATATCATTGAAGAAGAAGATAACACTTATAATCTAAATGAAAATATACGGTTTGACAGAAGGTGGCAATAGCGAAATTGGAAAACGCGCCGTCCCGGTTAGACGAGAGGTCTGGGTTCGAGTCCCTGTTGCGACCATTGTTTTTTTCTGTTTTTCTGTGTCTTGTTTTCTTTCATATTTTCATTTAGATTATAAGTGTTATCTTCTTCTTCAATGATATATATTGATTAATTATGTTTTGATCGGCAATATTGATGGATTTTCCAGTGGCTTCACCCTAGTTTCAGCCTTTGAAATTGAATAATGAAATTAGCTTTGCGACCTGCATTTATAAAAAAAATGTGCACATTTCACGACGTCAACCACCGTTCGTTGAGTTTTTGCTTTTACAGAACACAAATTTTCGGTATATTTATTGCCATTAAATACAATTTGTAGAACTCCATTTTCATTAAATAAGTCCGGTACGCCTCATATGTCATACATACGTCTGGTAAAGTTATATAATCGAGAAAACAATCTCATGGGTAAATAAATAATAATACATAAATAAACTATTCGTTTTTTTTTTATGAAATAATAATATTATCAAATATACAGAAAAAAAACTTAATTTTGGCCTCTTAGTTAAGATGAATTGAAACGTAATTGAATAAAAGCATAAATCTGAACAGGTTATATTTCAAGATAACTTTCTAGAAACGAGTCACAAAACTTTCCGGTTAATATGATTGAAAGGGATGGCTCATAAATTTTTTTGTTTCGATTCATGTTTTTGACGTAAAAATAAGGTGTGTAGGTTGTGGCGCATGACACATGGTGCGAAAGCATGTTATGAATTTTTGTTTCTGCAACCGTATTATTTATTAACAAAATACAGCATGCTCGGAATATATTTTACTGTAATTCTACACGACGTATATTTCGCTAAAACAGAAAGAAGTTAATATTTTTTTTACTCTTTCAGTATTTGCTCTAATAACTATCATCGGTGAAAGTTTATACCTACTCAAAAAACAACAATTAATCGTTTACCGGAATCTATAGGGTTAATATTAATAATGTAATAATTTTCTACTCTTTCAATATTTGCTGGAACAACTATCGTTGGTGGCAGTTTTTATCTAATCAAAAAACAACCATTAACCGTTTACCGGAATTTATAGGGTTAATATTAATAATGTAATAATTTTCTACTCTTTCAATATTTGCTGGAACAACTATCGTTGGTGGCAGTTTTCATCTACTCAAAAAAACAACCATTAACCGTTTACCGGAATCTATAGGGTTAATATTTGCTGGAACAACTATCGTTGGTGGCAGTTTTCATCTACTCAAAAAACAACCATTAACCGTTCACCGGAATCTATAGGGTTAATATTAATAATGCAATAATTTTCTACTCTTTCAATATTTGCTGGAACAACTATCGTTGGTGGCAGTTTTCATATACTCAAAAAACAACCATTAACCGTTTACCGGAATCTATAGGGTTAATATTAATAATGTAATAATTTTCTACTCTTTCAATATTTGCTGCAACAACTATCGTTGGTGGCAGTTTTCATCTACTCAAAAAACAACCATTCACCGTTTACCGGAATCTATTGGGTTAATATTAATGATGTGATAATTTTCTACTCTTTCAATATTTGCTGGAACAACTATCGTTGGTGGCAGTTTTTATCTAATCAAAAAACAACCATTAACCGTTTACCGGAATCTATAGGGTTAATATTAATAATGTAATAATTTTTACTCTTTCAATATTTGCTCGAACAACTATCGTTGGTGGCAGTTTTCATCTACTCAAAAAACAACCATTAACCGTTTACCGGAATCTATTGGGCTAATATTAATAATGTAATAATTTTCTACTCTTTCAATATTTGCTGGAACAACTATCGTCGGTGGCAGTTTTCATCTACTCAAAAAACAACCATTAACCGTTTACCGGAATCTGTAGGGTTAATATTAATAATGTAATAATTTTCTATTCTTTCAATATTTGCTCGAACAACTATTGTTGGTGGCAGTTTTCATCTACTCAAAAAACAACCATTAACCGTTTACCGGAATCTATAGGGTTAATATTAATAATGTAATAATTTTCTATTCTTTCAATATTTGCTCGAACAACTATCGTCGGTGGCAGTTTTCATCTACTCAAAAAAATCGTCATGTGGTTCAAATAATCCAAAAACCTTCGCGAGGGTTTTAAGAAGGTATTTTGAAAGTTTAAAACATTTCCTATACTTGATATAGTAATACACAATACACTAATCCCCAAACACATTTCGATTTTTATATATATAGATATATATGTAGATAATATGAACTCTTCCATAGTCGATTAGTCATTCTTTTTTAAAAGTACTCGCAAATGAATAAATACCATGAAAAATAGGATTCTTTATTGTTACGATATATATTTAAGATATCAATAAGAGCGCCAACTACCCAAAACAAGTGGAACGATGGCGAAAAAAATCCACTTTTTAGTATAGAATGAGACGACGATAGGTGAATGTATTTATAGTACCTACAGTGCGGTCTCACTCATTGCCTCTCCACAGTAGAACACTAACTGGTACAGACATAGTTAGCAGAATCCGATTCAACATATTCGCGTTCCCAACCAATAAGGTGAATTGTAAATATTAAAAGAGTATTCCTCTTTAATTCAATCCGGCCACAAACATTATTAATATTATAATTTAATCATTGAAATTACATTGGCGCATCCGGTAAATGAAATAACATCAGTAATCGGAATAACATAACATCCTCAAATCAGGGAATGTTGTGAGGTTGGAGAACGCGGGGGAGAGCGAAGAAAAGGGAAATGTAGGAAAGTCTGGATATTCAGATTCGATTACTAAAATTAACGTTTGATTCTGAGTGATACCCACGACACTGGACGTGTATGCCACTCTGGAACGAGGTGCTAGTCAATACATTTTTATTTAAGGCTCCGTACCCGAGCACGAAAAGAAGAAGATGGAGAGATATGTAATTACGAATGTTGGAGAGAGCGCGCTAATATTTCAAACGATAAAAGTGAAGCGAAAATTGTGAAAATTTTTAATAAGACACGACTCGTTTAGAATAGAGCAAAAATCTCGTGGAGGTCTAAAACAACGTTCAAAGAAACACTGTGATTTTTTTCATAATCGTACATATAACTTATTAAATAATAGACAGGCTTGAAAATAAAAATTTTCGGAGTATACTTTGCAATTTTTTTCTATCGAGGGAATTTCATATAATTTGCGTTTCGGCGTGGGAGTTGTATAGATATTATCTTAAAAAATAACATATATTTTTTTAAGAGCTTAAAAACTTCTAATATTCCAGGGAGATATGCAAGAAATCGGTAGTAATTCGGATAGTGCCGCCTTAATTAGGTACTAGATTTATGTGAGAAAGCCCAGTGAAATTAAATGTGTAATTGCTCTTTTTGATTTTTGAACAAGGGACTCACCTTACTCCTAAGGGACTCCTTAGGAAGGGCTTTGTTCTGCGTACTGCAAGGAATTTTAGAGACACCCGGGTTCTCATAATTTTATTCAATTCCTTTGTAAGGAGTATACTTGAAGGTGGGTCGGTAATTTGGAGTCCACATCAAGTAAAATATTCCCTCATGTTGGAGAGAGTTCAGGAGAAATTTCTAAGATTTCTATACATGAGGGAGTATGGCTATTATCCGTGGCTCCATCCTACCAACTTTCTTTTTGGGTATGCTCGGAATGAACCTTCTACGGGTCAGAAGGGATGTACACACTGCTACGCACTTCTTCAGATTGACCCGCGGATGGTTTGAAAACTTAGTTATCATGGAGAGCATTCATTTCTATGTTCCCGATGGGTATCTCCGCCACCGACAGCATAGACTGTTCTATCTTCCGGCCTGCAGGACTAACTTGCCAATGTCTTGGTCATGCTTGGTTATGCCGGTCGGGAGAGCAATTTTACTGTCTAAAGCGGCGCTGAAAAAGAAGAAGATGGAGAGATGTGTAATTACGAATGTTGGACAGAGCGCGCTAACATTTCAAGTGATGAAATCGCAGCGAAAATGGCGAAAAAGCTTAATAAAACATGACTCGTTTAAAATAGAGCAAAAATCTCGTGGAACGTATCTTAAGTATCATTTAAAGAAACATTGTGATTTTTTTCACAAATATAACTTGTAAAATAATAGAAACAGACTTGTTTTAAATAATTTTCGGAGCATACTTTGCGATTTTTTTCTATCGAAGGAATTTCATATAATTTGCGTTTCGGCGTGGAACGTACCTAGATATTATCTTAAAAAATAACGTATATTTAACATATAAGAGCTTAATAACTTCAAATGTTTAAGGGAGATATGTAAGAAATCGGTCGAAATTCGAATAGTGGACCCTTAACAAAATTAATTCGGATATTGACATATTTAGCGTTAGTTAAGCTGCCTTTAAAAGGCAAGCTCTATTAATTCTTGTATAGTTCGTATGCTTAAGTTTTCATTGAAATACTCTTACAAATGTATTTTGAATGTAAAATTTTGTATTTTTTGAAACAATAAATTGAATTGAATTGAATTGAATATTACCTCTATTATCTCTGCCAAACAGATTGATTTTGAACTTTCAACAGCATTGTAATTTTTTTAAATAGTTTAGTTTATGGAATCATTAGAATTTTTTTTGTAAATTTTTGAATTGAATTGAATGAAATTATCGAAACTGGCTTCACACCCTTTTAAAGAGCCTCAATTTTTACGAATCTTTAATTATGTTTTTGAAATGTCTAATTTGGCCATATTCAGAAGGATGCACCCCTGGAACTGTGATTGTAACCTATACACACATAAGTAATGTTAAAGCACAGATTTCTTAAGACAAGTCAAGCATACTTACTTATTACAACACAAATGAATTAATTAGTAAAACAATTTGACGCATAAACAAGAAAATATTTGAAATTAAAACAATAAACATACTTTCCCATGACGCATCCATCGTGAAGCAGTATATATTTCCAAGATTCACAGAAAGCACAAGTGGGAGTGAGAATGGGAGCGGGTGACTCCACCCCTGCTGGAGGCGCGTGTCACTAGGGTGGATTTATTGCACTAATAAAATAGATGTGTTGAACCCATTGCACACTTTTACGCAGAGACACTATTAAAACCTCCGAGGATTGTCACTAAACACAATAGTCACTGAATAAACCCGGATGAAACACGTTAAACTATGTCTTAACTTTATAATTAAATAACAGAAAAAATAAAATATATTAGATATACACTATCAAAACGTTTCCACATTATTAACAAGGGTTGTTCTGAATAATGATTGCGACAATCATAATAAAATGTTGGTAAATTAATGAGGATATATTATGGACCTATTTTATTATTTTTTGTGAAAATTATACAAATGTACATATATTTTTTTATCATTAACCCCACACAAGGAGAAAATAATGTCTCTCACGGCCTATGTCATATTTGGGGATGCTGTGTGGATAATGGAAGGAGAGAAAAAAAAAGAAAGGGAAGAAAAAAAAACGAGTGCGCTTTAGACCACACGACTGAAGTAAAACTTCTTTACGCTTCGTTCGCCTCGCCCGATCACACTTTTCGTAACGCTCTCGTCACGCATTCACCAGCTTACTCCCCAAGTCAAGCGTGCGTAAAGAAGTTTTACTTCAAAAAGGTACGAGACGTGATTAGCAATCTAGGGCTCAGTATCCAGGAGCGACTGATGTATGAATCCATCCCTCGTAGCTGGTGGGCAGGCGAACCCGCAAAGACCTCAACACACCTCACCCGATAAACCCGGACACCCAGCTAAGTCACCAAACGTACTACTTAGGGCAACCTATGGTGTAGGGGTGACGATACCTAAACCCGCATCCCAAATTTAAAAAAAATGTTTTAATAAAATTGCTACTAGCAATTTTTGTTAAATTTTAATTTTACTTAATATAATAAAATTTATGCAAAAAAAATCTACTTTATTACATGGTGGATTCAATTTGGAAGGGAATAACAAACGCTGTCACTAAGTCCGTAGTTAAAAATAAAACGAAACGTTTATTTTATTATTATTAGTAGGTATAAACGTATGTGTATGTATATACATGAAACAAGTGCGGTAGATGTTTGTCGATTTAGCAAAAGTATTAAATAACATAATTACAATAGAATAACTTTATTTGATTACCACTTTATTATACTTATATCTTTGACCAACCGGTTTCGGTTCGACCTAAACCTTCATCAGGGGTTTACAAAACATGAAACCGATTGGCTAAACATATATAATAAAGTGGTAATCAAACAAAGTTATTCTATTGTATTTATTATAATTATGTATACCCACAAAGTGTTTTCCATACGCGGAAATTTATTAAATAACGTTTGCTTATTTACGCAAAATTAAGCATAAAAAAGATATTTTTATCTCGTGGGTCATTTGCTTTTAACAAATACTTTAAAACCTTACAAATTAAGCTTTTTGCATCGTATAAGCTCTTTAAAACTAAGTAGGAACATACACCGTTGAATTATTAATCTTTGATTTATTTACATTAATCACGCGTTCAAAGAGGAACATAAAGACAAGTACAGGAATAGAGCCAACGAATACGACTATACTATAATAAGTACAATATTATTATGTTGTGCACTTTCAAAGCTTCAAAATGGACAAAAATAAACGGGGGCCGACCCTCCTTCATACGATACAAATAAATCAGTCGTGTCGAGGCGATGTGCTTTTTACCAGTACGGTAAAACATGACATGACATTTAACACTGAAACACAGCTGAAATAATTCACGACAATATTAAATACAAACTGATTCATAATACCACGCTATTTCTTTCGTAAAAAAACAACACCGAGAGACGTTCCACTTTTTTACTGCCAACTCTTAAATAGACACTCGGTTGTTTTAACATTCGAAAAAATTCAAATAAAGAGCGCGCTTTTAATTTGCAGTTTTTAATCTGTGGCTATCGAGTGAAATTGTTTGCGGTCAGGGAAAAGCGATCCCTCTTCTTCGGCCGGTAAGTGCAGACTGGAGGCGCTTGAACATCCAAGGGGACAAAGGACTCAACCGCTCGAGTCAAACATATTAAATTACTAGCGCACACGAGTAGAAAAGCATGAATCAATATATCCGTCTTCTGAAGGCTTACCTTTGTTTGAGGAAACCTTTTTATAATAACGAGTGATGTTATTTAGTAACTGAATAACTGGAGGGGACGGGGTACTCGGTACTAGTACTCACAGACTATGCAACATAACGTGGGCAAGTCCTGGTCTAGAAGACACAAGTAAAAAAGGGGGTTGGCAAACAATTTTTCCAAAGGGCATATTCAATCAGTTGTTAACAAAATAATAAAGAATTATGAATGGTGACCTTCTTACAATGTATCAAGTTTTAGCGGAATTTTGTGTGGGGTAAAGAGATTCCAAAAGCTTTATAATAATATTACATTATTCCTCCAAGTTCTAGCATAGGATGTACTTTACAAGGAAAACTTCAGTACTGAGATCCGATATCATGGAGGTTGATCCACTACCAGAGAGGGTCGAATCAGTATTTAAATTCAATGCATTTATTCACCAGAAACCATAAATTTAACACATAAGTTATGCGGAGTACTGACAGGGATGAAAGTCAGGGATATAAACTTGATATACCAGACTAATGACAAAACTTGAAGTAGGAATTAAATAACAGTAACTTTGAAAAAATATATTATGCCGAAAATATTCTGTAGCATAAAAATCATTGATTTCCATTATTAACACTAACTAAATACCTACATACTAGTATTGCTACCTGACTTTGCCCGAGATTTAACCCCATGACATATATCGATCGTCTAGTTGATTAGTCAGATATCTCAGAAAATTCAAAATTTGAGTTGAGTATGCAGTTATATGTAAAAACGTACCATCTGTCTGGTACAATACTCAGAGTACTCGTAAACACCACTAAATCAAATAATAAAGCAGAAAAAAGTCAATGTGAAATAAAACAAAACATTGATGTTTTCTGGGTTACTAGAAGGAAAGTTCTAGGTAGAAAACATATTGTGCAATTTTCATGGTACCAGAGCTGTTGAGGGTTTTGTTGATTCCGAAAACCGATTTTGGCGTTATGGATGTTTTTTGGAGTAAACATAGTAAATCCACGCTAATCTTAGGCTTCAAACCATTCCAACAATCTTAAGCCTCAATTACATTAAGCGAGTTTACAAGCTACTAGCCGGTAAGTTTAAAAGCGGGTGAATCGGCGAGTGAGATTGTCATGATGACACATAAAACTGTCTACTCGCCCAGTAGCGTCAGTAGCAGCTAAAATAACGACTCTCGGGCGAACCAACTTGAGTTCGCAGCTAGCGCCACACGCTAGTCAGTAGCGAGAATAACGACTCCCGTGCGAATTAATTCTGACAGTTACGAAATCAGCTGTTGGTGGGCCGCCATCTTTAGGCAAACGCTAGCGAGTAGCGAGCAAAGTTGATCACCTTTATATTTTTTTCGTTTATTAACAGAATAGATTCCCAGCTAGTAGCTTGTAAACTCGCTCAATGTCATCGAGGCTTTACAAACTGCAAGACTTAAAAAAAAGATGGAAAGTTAGTTGGTTTACAGACGAAATTAGATTTTAAATTTATCTTTTCCTCATGGCCTCAATTACGTAACTGAAAAACGATTTTTAGTCGTTACCATAATTAATTAATTTTTAAAAATATTGTTGCAATAATAATTTTAAGGGGTTGAGTAAAAGATACACCCCTGTGCTGTGATCGTTCGGTACTGGCATTTTCGTATGACTCAACGCAAACAGCAGGGGTGGAATCGCCGCCGAACCCCGCAGACTTTTGTCTTTTTGGACTTTTGACATTCAAAACTTTGTTACCAAGAGATAAAAGCCGAACACTTAAAACATAAAAACTCAGTTTTATGATTCATAAATCGAAGAGCCAAGGAAAGCGATTTTGTTTGCACTTTTTAAAACATAATCACTTAAGAACATTTAGAACGGGTTGTTTCACCGAATTTGAATAATTCATCAAATTTAAAAGTTATTTACATTTCACGGCTGTGAAAGTCTTATTCAAGTTCCGTTACGTTACCTACTTGAAAAGTGATCCATGATGAAATAATAACAGAACTCGAATAGAACTTTCACAAAAATTGAATTTTAACTGTATCGTCCTTAATTTTCATTGAATGAAATTTCCTAACTTGTTTTCATCAATAAACAATTGAGAGGAGAATTCTCTTCAAAAGAAAACTAAGGTACAAGATAATTTATATAAAATTTTATGAAATTTAACATCAAACAAGTTTCCAGGTCTATCAACGTTTTGTTTCTTCCCTCTTACAACATGGGTCTCTTCAAAATCCAGGGCCACTTGTTAATAAGCGACTTTTAAACAAATATTACAGAATCAAATCCCAGCGAGAAAAGAGGAAATAAAATCATTTTTTTTACATTGTCTCCACACAAGAGGCCCTGAGGAAAATAAATTCCCTTAGGACCAATGACATCTTAAGGGATGCTGTGTGGAGGGTCTTTTCAGGGATAGGAAGGAAATGAAGTTCTGGGAAGGATAGGGTATGAGGGCAGTGTAGGAATGTTCAGGGATGACAAAAGTATGAATCCATCCCTCACCCTGCGGGGCAAGGCGGTAGGTCAAGAGAGTCCAGCTGGAAAATTCAAAAGGTTTCCCTCGACCGGTCTCTCCCGATCCGGCCCGCCACGCAGTAGGTGAGTAAAAGTTTCCGCCGCCAGGACTAAGACCAACCTCGCCCCATGAACCCGGCCATCCCTGCTAAGTCAGCAAACGTACCCAAGTCAACAAACGTACATGGTGTGACCTAAAGCAGGAGTGTTGGTTATCTAGGGTCCCAGGGCGGCGGTATCCATACCCACCTCCCAAATTAAAAATAAGAAGAGCAGGAAATAAGGAGAAAAGAAATAAAATACTAGAAAAATAATACCTAGAATTTTGTACCTCGTTCCAGGGTGAAAAATATTGTCAAAATCGCTCTGGTGGGAGGTACTTTGAAACAGCTTTATGTATTTTTAGAGATCAGATCTGAATAGCCTAATACTTTCCAACCTTCCTCTTACACATCTCCTTCTCCTACCCGCTCTATTTTCTTTTCATCTTTGGAAAATTTTTGAAAATAAGAGATTCGATAGTATAGCTGCGCGGGATGGCACTCGTATAACTTGTCTGGATATATCATGCTATAAAGGTCGCGTAAATATAGAAATAATAACGCTTGGCGATTAATAATTATATTTATTTATAACTTTAACTTACGTACAAATTAATATTCAACCGCGACAATTAATCAGAAGGTTTTAAATCGACAGGTGACATGATCGACTCTAGTACCGAAACCGCAATGGCGCTGCTCGTAACTTTATCGAAGCTTCTGAAAATTCTCGTGTGGCCAGTGTATGGAAAATAATGATACCACTACACAAATAGCCAACTCGCTATAGTCGCCACAATAGTTTCACTGAGCAGTCGAGACTATATATAGCAGTCATATCCGAGCAGTCGAGGCTAAAAAAAAATAGATGTAATTATGTAATCAGTTTCCAGTCATGATTCGAATTATTACAAAAGAACCAAAACTAAACAGAACACTATCTAATATTATCTCATTCTGTGAAGTGATATAAATTTGGTAATTTCATTACGGAAATGGGTTCCGAAGTCCGGTTTTGTCAACGCACAGCGTGCATACGAAATTTATAGTTTAATTACGGAAAATGGCGCCACGGTCGGGGGAGCTTCGCGCTGGATGCGGTTACTACCAACTTTCAAACCCAGTGAAGATGTGCACATTCATAACAACTTCACGAGCTTCGCCGAGATTTACGTTCATGCCGCGAAACTTTGGGGGTTATTTTTAACGATAATCTGAGAAAACACTCGTAACTCTTTACAAAGTTGTTAAACCTTCAGGGTAATTTTTGCGTTTTTCAGAACGACTCACATAGGTCTCATAAAAATCATGGTGTCTCCCTTACTATCTATCATAGTAAGAAATATGATCTATACGGTATTGGAAAGAAAAAACACCACGCTACATAGTTGACCACAATATAATTAAAATGTACACCTTTATGAGACCAAAGTTTCCGACCGCAATATGGAAGAAAATTATGAAACTTTGTGAATATTTTATTAATTATTTTTTACATGAAAACAGAAAAGTGTAGAGATAGTAAAGCTTTTAATACATTTGTAAAAACCGTGTGTTTTAATTTATTTTCATTACCAGTAATTTTTCATTGAAGAAGAAGATAACAATAAACGAAACAATAACTAAACGTAAATATGAAAGAAAACAAGACACAGAAAAATGGAAAAACACAATGGTCGCAACTGGGACTCAAACCCAGACCTCTCGTCTAACCGGGACGTGCGCGTTAACCAATTTCGCTATTGCCACCGTCTGTCAAACCGTCATATTTGTCATTCTCATATTTTAAATTTTAGAATTAACAATATTATCTTTAACTAATTCATTTTTCCACATTATCTTCTTCTTCAATGATATATTACGTTGATGGGAATAACCTTCAAAATTTATAAAAAGAGAGTTTTTCTCTAAAAAAAAAAAACAGTAATTTTAATTAGTAAAAACGTAATAGCCATTTAAAAAACATTTTAAAGTTTGCATTCACATTTTTTTATATTAAAAAAGTTACATGGTTATTTCTAATCATAACATGAAAGCACATTTCACCACCTTTCAAAAAGAGTTTTTAGTTTTGGGATACGTTAACAAATATTCCATTTATTTCGATTTTATTGCAAAACGGAAGTATTCTGACTTACTAAAAGAAAATGGTCGACGAAAGAGGGGTTAAAAAATCAATAAATACCAACTAACTACCTTCTTTTTAATAAGCGATAAAATGTAGTGTTAGCCTAGCTTTACTTTTACTAACTAGGTGCTTCTTTATTGTTAATATTAATGAAGAAATATTTATCCATAAAGGTATGATCATTGATCGAGTGATTTATTTGAGCAATTTTTAATTATATTATTTTTCATTATAACTTTAGTGGTTCTTATAAGATTGCAAAATGTGTGGAATATCTCATAAAACCCTAAACACAGCAACCCCAAAGATGACGTAGGTCCTGAGGGAAATTCTCAAGGCCTCCTTTATGGGGGTATATACATAAAAGAGTTTCAAATCCTAGGCTAACAATATTTATTTTTATTTTGTAACAAAGATGAAATTTTCGATTTAATTCAACTTCAAATTTATCATAATATGCTAGTTTTCCCCAATCCAATTAGGAAAATATTGAGAAAGTGCATACACGAAAGTTGATAAGTAGGTACACGGCTACTCAGATTTGATTACTAAAATTATTTCAAAAGTAAAAGCTACTTTAAGCAACGTTTCCACTCTGAATGGTAGCCTCTCACCAGGAGATATAATAATATTTTGTCTTATAAAAAATACTTCCTCTTCTTCTCTACTTCATCTTCTTCCCCTCCCCACTCCCTTTACTCTCACAACATACCAAATCGAGATGCCATAGTCCCACCGCCTTCGGGCAGTTGTGGACTCTCAGGCGGTATTCACATAAAAAGAGGAAATTGATGTCAGCGAAAACACGAAGCTGACCTAATTCTTGAGAATTCTAATTACATTACCGTCCTGAAGATAAAAGGGGCCATAAATTATGCCGCATAAATAACTAAAAAACATATACAGGGTGTTAAGGAAAGTACTCGACTTACTTTAACCAGTGATTCCTGACATTATTTGTAATAAAAAATATTTGGAGTAAAAAACAAAATTTTCGTCTGCAGTTACTTTTTGACGTCTTTTTTAAAAAAAAATTCTTCAAAATTTCATTTAAATTTTCTACTTCAAATAATGTCAGGAATCACTGGTTAAAGTAAGTCAAGTACGTCTTTTAACACCCTGCTTAAATCACAGCGAAAAGTACACTGTGATTAGAGACTTTCGCGCGTTAACGTATTAGGCGCAATCAAGGCGCAATACATGCGGGAGAGGAAAATAAAAAAATAAAAATAATACAAAAAAAATATCTATATAAATGGCCGCCGGCCGACGAGACCGAGCGGCGAGACAGTGGCAGAAAGAATGGGGCGAGACGAACAACGAACAAAGACAAACGAACCACGACACATCCACATGAAATAATACCCCGTCTTCTGGCAACGCATCAACACGGCTTGCCACTTCACTGAATCAATATTGGACGGAGATGATGAGAATCCAAGATGCGTTGGTTTATCCAGTTTAGTGGATATGATGGCGCGTGCTGCGAACGGAATATGAAATGCTATATTACGAGTAGGTATGTTATCTAGACAAATGTGGACGATTTACGTGCTGATGGGTCATATCTGTTTTAGCCTTGAGATCATTCGAGATATTAAATTGCACGAGTATGATTATTTTTTTATTAACGGTACAAATGACCTTTTTATGAAAGACCTTAGTAAGCTTTTTTTAAAGCGCTTTTTTAGAAAGTTGTGAGTTGCTACACTGTTAATAAGGTGTTTTAAGCCCTCGGGCCTAGACACAATAATATCATGTGATCAAAATATTCTCTATTGAAATGTCAAGAGAGAATATTTTGCGAATATTCAGCGAAACTATTTGAAATTTCATTTGATTAAACGTATCCCAAAGTAAAATGCTGTTTTTGAAAGCAGATGAAAGTCTCTTTCAGATTTAGAATAAAACGTTGAAAGTAAAAGATTTTTAAATCGCTTACTGATAGTTTTTTATTGTAAACTGTATTTACCACTTTATTTGAAGCAACAACAAAAATATTAGACTGATTGGACTTCACTTTTATCGTTTTAAATATTTAAAAAAAAATGGAAAACCTTGACCCGGATTGGCGGTTTTTTGTTTTACAGAATTTTTTCAACTTACACAGGAGCGTCTATTGTAAACTTTTAAATGCAAAGAGAAAGCTTTTAATTACGCCATGTACGTAATTACGTTTGGGTAATTACGCCATGTACAATCCAAAAAATAATCAGGATAGTACTTTTGGCTGTGAAAATTTCAAATTATATTTTCTGTTAGGCTTCTTATGACATTGGGATACAAACGATAGTCGATAACACTTAACTTATAACAAATTCTCGGAATGTGAAAAAGAGTCACCCAAGATTTTGACAATTTTCATGAAAAGTCATTAACTACTTTGTCCTCCGTGTCACTGATCTGCATTAAACTAAACATTACTGGATTAAAAAAATTACGCAAAGCGAGTACTGTTTTTTTTCCCTTCTGGCGTAATGAAAAGTCGCAATTCGAAGTCTTCGTATAACATAACCTGACGATAAAGTGAGCTAAGATATAGAATAGTGAATGAATAAAAACGTATGAATGATTTCGATAAAAAATATAAATGAGTTACACACTTACTTTACTTGATTAATTGGGTCATATTTGAATCATTACAATAATTAAGTGCAGCCTTAACAAAAAACATATGTGTCTATCGTGGTTGCGTGGGGTGTGCGTTGTGCAATACGAGTACATCACAGAAATGCAAACATTTACAATGCAAATCTTTTTTTAACAACAAAATGTGCATCATTTTGTTGTTAAAATCATCATCATCATCATCAAAAAAAAAAAAATGCGACTGTTATCGTTAAAAGATAGAAGAATATTTAATGATCTTATTTTTTTATTTAAAATAAATAATAACTGGTTTGACTCCCCTGAACTAGTTTCGCTGGTGAATTATCACGTACCTAGTAGAATAACTCGACTCAAAACACCTTATTATTGCAACAATACTCTCAGTAATGCTGAACAAAATTCAATAATACATCGTCTACACTCTTTAGGTAATGAATTTGCTCATATCGATAATGCCGGAAGTCTGTCATCATACAAAAGATGCATAAAACAGAATTTGTCTGCTATTACTACGACGTAATCATAATATAATCATTAATCAAGTCCTACCTTTGTAAACAGATGTATGTAATTAACTTTGTAAACAGATGTATGTATACGCAATTGTATGAGCGTTCCCAATATCTATGATTAGAAACATATCATAATCAGTGATACCTTTTATATTTGGTAAATTTATATTATCTTCAATTTTTGTCTCCTAAGAGCATTTCTTACTCTTTACTTGTTACACTTTTTTTTAATATTTATAACTTTACACTTTTTATTTCCTACCTTTAAACTTTCTATCTCAATCTGCAACTTTTCATTATACTTTATATTTTATAATTTTATGCTTTTACTTTATACTTTCATTTATCTATCTTACTTTTTACTTACTGCTTACTACCTCAACTCCTTTTTTTACCTTTAGTTTTTATATTTAACTTCAATTTATGTTGTTACTTTCGTTTTGTTATTGTTTTATAATACATATATAATATAATTTATGTTAATGGCACATGTTGTGCCGTATGTTTTTGAAATAAATAAATAAATAAATCATTAAAAACATTGATAAAACCGGTTTAACCCTTTAGATGATTTTCATAAAAACGGCGCTACACAAGTTATCCAATTATAATTATTAAATTATTAGCATAAAAATTACAGAACAATAATATACACAACATATATATTTCAACATGTACACAAAATATATTCAAAAATGTTTTATTTTTAATGCCGCGAAAGGTTCCCACAGGGCAGGCAAAGATTTCTAGCGAATTTTTACCAAAAGGGTTGTGTGTGAACATGAAATAGAGGAGAAGAAGCAAAAGGATTTAATGCATTTAGGTGGAGTCGTAAAAAGTTGCCTACCGTATTAAATAGTGGATAAATTTAGTGGGAACTTAAAAAATCTGTAACGCAAATCAATTGTAGATACACGTAGGGTAGATACAAATAAAAAGGCACCTTTACTCGTAGGTATGTAAGTGTTTGGGGCAGGTAATAAAATAGGGGGACGTTGCGCGTATGGCATTTTTTGGATTGTAGCATTGGACTACAACGATACACTATTATTTCACAAAGTACCGAGTGTTTCAGAATGATTACACGGAAAAATAAAATAATATAATATCTATTTTTGGTAATAATTTTTTTTACTATCCACTTAAACCGAGTAAGTGGGTCGCAACACCTGTAAAACTTTTGAGTTTTATTTTTTTTGTAAATCCCAAAATAAAATTTTAGTATTAAGGTGTTTTTTGTTTTTACATTAGCTCCACATACGAGGCCCTGAGGAAAGTAATTCCCCTCAGGGCCTTTGTCATCTTTGGGGATGCTGTGTGGAGGATCTTTTTGGAAAAGGAAGATGAGAGGGTGCTGGGAAGGAAAAGGGTATTAGGAGTGGGTAGGAATCTGGGGGTCAGTGTGTCCAGGAGTGACGGACGCATGAATCCATCCCTCCCACTGCGGTGCAAGGCGATGATGTTCCGGAACACTTAAGCTGAAGAAGTCAAAGGGACTCCCTCAACCATTCTCTCTCTATCCGGCCTGCAATGCAGCTGGTGGGCAGACGCTACCACCGCCAAGACCCAGACAAACCTCACCCCATGAACCCGGGTAATCCTGCTAAGTCACAAAACATAACGAATCACTTGGGGTAACTTATGGCAGAGATCATTACAATGGATGCCATCAATATTGTCGATCATGTTTATCATTCGTATAATGCTTTTTTATATATTTAATCCTCAAGGAGACAATGGTTCTTCTTTTAATTTTTTTTTATAAACTAATTTAAAAAAAAAACAAAAAAAAGCGGTGGTTGATAGGACGAGTGGGTAGTCCGCTCGGCTAGCAGTCGAACGGACGTTGACTACCGGTGACTACCTACCGATTAACCCTCTTTCAACACAAGCTATGCTTAGTAAAAAGATCTGTACTATGAATCTAAGGGTTTATAGCTGCTTTATATCGACAAACATCTAAAAACATGAAACCTTAAAAAAGTTGAAAAAACGAAAGAATCTGAAATGCAAGAATATTTGATGCAATATTTTAAAGTGCTACCTAAAAACAACCATAAGGATTAAAAAGCTGTTAACCCTTATCACCCTGTTCAAACACGTACGAGACGTGACAACAGCTGGTAGTAGTTAGGGTTAGGTACTAGAGTAGTTGCATACATATTTAAAACGGCACGCAAAGGGTTGGAATGCTAACATGTGGATATAACGCATACATAATGAATAAAATTGTGTGACAGGATTGTGAGAGATTGTGATGTAAAATTTTAGATTGATGTAAAACCGGCCCTTTCCAATTACTTTACAAAAATTTAATATTAAATAATAAGTTTTAAATTATATCTACATTTTTGGAATTAGTAACCTGTAGTGAAAATCTATTGTAAAAAGGTGATTTCAAAAGCTTTAAGTTTTGTTTTTAAATAATAACTTTTAAATATAGCAGTCTCACCCAGCTACGGGCATCTTCAGACTAATCTGTCTAATTTTAATTGCAACGATTTTAACAGGAACAAACCAGTCATAAAGACAAATATTTTTCAAAGATTCATAAAAAAATAAAATGGATTTTTTAAACGTAAAGAAACATGTAAACTTCTCTTCTTAACTATAATTCTTAAGGGCATTACTAATGACTACAATAAGGATGATATTATACAAGATATTATCCAACAGAATGAAGATATCAAGGCTGTGATCATAGATAAACCAGAAACTGAGATGACGTTAAAAAAGATCTTGAAAAACAAATATAATAACACTTCTAATTACATATTAGAAGTTAGTACTCAAATAAGAAGAAGGCTAGTTTATACCGGTAAAATCTATGTGGGGTACCAAAGAATACAAGTAGAAGATGCCCTTCCTGTGGTGCAGTGCTACCATTGTTTGGGTTTTGGACATACTTCTGTCAGGTGTCTTCATAAAGAAAAGGACAAACCATTGTGTACACACTGTGCTGGTGATCATTCCTACAAAGATTGTGCTAACAAAGATAAAGAACCTAAATGTAAAAACTGTGATAACAAAAATAAAAAAATGAACTGGAATATTGATATTAGGCATTCTGCAAACGATAAAACGAAATGCATTGTGTATAAAAAAATGAGCAATTTAGCAAAGGAAAAAATAGAATATTGACTAGTAATAACATTAAACATGTCTCAAAGTAGATGTAGTGATATTATAATACATTTGATTTTTTCTCGTAGAATTTGCTACATTTCAATAAATACAATTTACGTTGCCAAACATTACACATTTATATTTCTATATTATATTAAAGAAAAAAAACATTGTAATAAGATTCTAAATTTCCAAACGTCGTCATTTTCTATTATTGAATATTCATTTTATTGCATAAATATTGTTATAAACATTATAAAAGATCACAAAATAATTAACAAAAACAACATTATTATATTACATTATGTTTTTAACAATAATTTCATAACCACACCTTCAATAACATTTTTTTGTTTACTTAAACATGCATATTACTGTGTACTATATCTCACATTCATAAATATAAAAACAGTTTTTAAAAAAATCTTAAAATATGATAAATATTCTGAAATAACACTAGATGTGAACATACAGTTTATTTTATATTTATTAAGTCTTTATAAAAAAGTATTTGTAGCAATTAGTTCTAGATTCAATCACTTTTATATTGTTAAATATTTAAAATTAAACTCTTCAATCTATAATCACAATACTTCTGTTGTTAAACAAAACCAGAAAATAATCTATTCTCAAGGGCTGAAAACTGCAAAAGATATTAATTATTGTTCAGGTTTTTCAAATGGAGTCATTTTATATTGCTCTCTTTTCATGTTTACTGGACAGATAATAAGAATACGTGTTAATTGTATTATTTATGTACGGGATTTAATGAACCTAATAAAAATATTAAATTTTATTGTTTTACACAAAAATGAAATATATGTAATATTATTTAATGCTAAATGCATGGAAAACCATTTTGTATCAATATATTATACCATCTGCTATTACATTAAGAAAAATAATTGTGGTATCTCGGATAAAAACAAGTATGTAATTATATCAAGTACAAATTTGAACCTCACACTGCATTATATAGATATATTTATTATAGAAATATTTCAATGTGTAAAATCAACCAAACCCGTATTAGAAACTTATTGTATTGCATCAAATTTAACTACGAATTAAATGGCGCAGAATAATTTTTCGTATATTGATAATGATAACGAAATAGAATGTAGTACAGTAAATAATTTAGAAGTTTGGATAAAAAAACAAAGCATAAATGCTTCTGATAATCTTGTTTGTATTCAATTAAATATAAGATCTATACAAAAATATTGGGATGTATTGCATGTATATTTATTAAATAGTTTGAAGCATATTGACATTCTAATGCTATGTGAAACATCTGTTCAAACTGAAAGTACGAGTATGTACAATATTCCCGGATATAATGCATATAACTACTGCAGGACTGATAAGTCAGGAGGAGGTATTATATTGTATATAAGAAACAAATTTGAATTTAGACCAAAATCGTTCCAATCACAACATTTTGAAAATATAACAGGAAAGCTCATACTCCAGGACGAAACTAAAGTTAATATAATAGCCATCTATAGACCTCCTAATCTCAGTAAATCTTCATTTCTAACGGAATTATCAGCACATCTTGATACAATTAATAGTAAGGAAAATATTATCTTACTCGGAGATCTAAATCTAAATTTACTAAATGACCAAGATTATATCATAACTTCGTATGAAAACTTACTTACTAACCATTATTTAACTAAATGCATCAATATAGTAACCAGAGAAGCTGTATTAAATGGACAAATAACTCGCACTTGTATTGACCATATATTTGCTAAATTTAGAGGCAAGAAAATAACTGCTTGCGTCTGCGAAAATAATATTGCTGATCATTTTATCACTGCTATTAATATAAAATCTCATAAACGTCCGATAGACTTTGCAAATAAGTATGTTCAAATCATCTCACAAAAGGCTATTGATAGATATATCAGAGATTATAACTGGAGTAAACTTATAGAGGAGAAGGATTGTATTCTATTATATGAAAAAATAAAATCTTTATTTAAAAATTTTTACAATAGTAGTTCAAAAACGATAGTGCAAAAACCGAAAACACGACCTTATGCAATAAATGAATGGGTAAGCAGTGAATTATTATGTAATATAAATAAAAGGGATAAACTATATAAAAAATGGAAAAGTACATCAACAAACAAAACATATGAAACAGAATACAAAAAAACACGAAACCTTGTCAATAAACTTATAAATAAAGATAAAACTAAATTCTATAATAATAAATTTAAAACCTGTTTTAATGATACAAAAAAAACCTGGGATGAGATAAATAATATTTTAGGACGTAAACCCAAAAACGATTGTGATGAAACTATAATACGATACATGTTAAAAGATAGAACTGAGGATTCTGTGTCAAATGATTTTGTGAATTACTTCTCGGATAGCATCAGCAACATGTTACATAAATGCAATCACAAAGCTTCTAATATAGTACTGGAAGAACTACCTCATAGTTTATATATACCAAGAGCAACTATAACTGATATTGAAAATATCGTTAAAAAAATGAAAAACTCTAAAAGCACAGGTATTGACAATATAAGAATGTTTGATTTAAAAAGAAATATAAAAACTCTTGGGCCAATAATAACTCATTTAATCAATATGATAATAAAGCAAGCAAAAATTCCACAAGAATTTAAATGTAGTATCACTAGACCAATATTTAAAGGTGGAAAACACATTGAACTGGGAAATTATAGGCCAATTAGTATTCTACCAGCATTAGAAAAAATTCTTGAAAAATTTTTATCAAATAAATTAAATAATTACATTGAAAAATTCGCTATCATAGATCCAAATCAATATGGCTTCCAAAGAAAAAAAAACACTGAAAAACTACTGCAAGATTTTTCCAATTATATAAATAATCAGTTAAATAATAAATTACATGTTATTGTTTTATTTATCGACAACTCTAAAGCTTTTGACACAATAAACTCTTTAAAAATGCTAAAAACTCTAGAAAAAATTGGAATAAGAGGAAATTTGTTAAATTTATTTAAAGATTATCTTACAGATAGAAAAATATGTACCAAAATAAATAATACATTTAGTAAAACAAAAAATATATCTGCAGGAGTTCCACAAGGTTCCATATTGGGACCTACACTATATATAATCTATGTAACTATAATGAAAAAACTTTTCTCTTTTGTAAAACATTTTGTATTCGCAGATGATACGGCATTGGTCATATCACACAAAGATCTAAAAATTGCAATTGAACTCTTACAAATTGACTTTAATCAACTCTGTAAATGGTCACATGATGCAGGGCTTTTAATAAATGCTAAAAAAACTAAAGTAATGCATATAAGATCACCAAATGCCAAATTTCAATTTAATCCTAATATTATTTCTCATAACTTTAATTGCATCCACAAAAATATTCAAATTAACTGTAATTGTGAAAGCTTAGAATTAGTTACTGAATATGTGTATCTTGGTGTTACAGTAGATTGTTTTTTTAAATGGGACAAACATATTAAAATAACCTGTAAAAGACTCAGATCAATTGCTAGCAGAATGTACACATTAAATTTTTTCCTATCAATTGATACACTTAAAATAATTTATATGTCACTAGCAGAATCAATAATAAGATATGGGTTAACAATATGGGGAAATACTACTGTAACCAACCTGAAACAGGTACAAGTTGCACAAAACGCAATTGTAAAATTATTAGTTGTCCCTAACATTTTCAAACAAAGACACAATACTCCGTTGCTGTTTCAGAGTGCAAAAACTTTACCTGTGAAGGCAATACTATGGTATAAAATTATAATTCAGCATATATTTACCCCGCAGCATAAAGAGAAACTAGATCATAAATATAGCACTAGATTCACGCGTAACGACGGGTTAATAGTTCCGAAATTCAATAATAAGTACGGACAGAGAACGTTTGAATACAACATACCGAAGATATTTAATTTATTACCTGACAATATAAAGCAACTTAATTCTATGAATAAGGTTAAATATATGCTGAAAAATTGGTTATCGCAAAAAGAATATTTATATTTATGAAAAAATGTATGAAAAAAATGTTGAATCTGTAGAAATAAGATGTTAATTATAACTCTTAAAATATATTTGTAATGGAACCATAAGCACCTGCTGACAAGCCAATGCTATTGGCTTAGCAGGACTTGTTTGTTGATATTTAAAATTAAATTAAATAAATAAATTATAAAAAAAAAAAAAAAAAAAAAAAAAACACAAAAAAAAATCTCTAAAGGTGAGCCTTTTCCGTGTGGAGCTTCGGGGCGTACACAAAAAAAAATGCTCTTAAAGTAATTTTCATCGGAATATAAAACATCAATTTGACCTCTCAGGTCCATAGCCTATTTTGACATTTCGTCAAAATATTTTCGCTTTGCAATAAAATTCAATATTTCTAAACGTATTCGAAAACCAAAAACTATTCTTAATACTTTCAAATTGCTTTCAAATTTTAAAATTCAAAATAAACATTTAATTTTAGAGATACAAACATTTTTAATGCATGCACTAAAAGTTATCAAAAATGCTAACTCGTTTTTTCTTACTAAAATTACTGATAACGAAAAAAAAAACACATTTTTTATTAGATAAATGTATATTTATATTACAAACGTTATCGTCAACTCATTTTTTTGTCGTTTAAAAAAAAAATAGTAAAAAGTTCTCAAAGTTTCATAATGTTTTTCCAAATTGCGTTCAGAAACTTCGGTTTCATAAAGGTGTACATTTAAGGTATTTTGTGGTTAACTTTTATATTTGAATATTAAGCGTGGTGTTTTGTCTTTCTAAAACGTTTAGATCATAACCACGATAAAAAAGGAGATCCAACGATTTTTATGAGACCTACATGAGTTGTTCCGAAACGTTGTGTCTGTTCAGTGACCAAAAAGTTGAAAAAATACTCATACAAACAAAAATTTGGACGAAACCGGGTAGTAAATCCATCAACTACTAAGATTTAAACCCAGGTTCTAAATTAGGATAGATTGCAAATTCATTATAAAATATTGTTAAGTTTGGTAAAAAAAGTTAACATTTATTTTAATTGCGGCCGAAAAATCTACATTTTGCGCAAAATGCCTAAACTACTAAACTACAAAGGCCACCACATGAAGAACTTTAATTACTTCAAAACAGTATTTTCAGTATCGCCCTGGTGAAAGAACACCATTCAGAATAGAAACGTAGCAAACAATTGAAATGCTTTAGTCGTGTTTGGTGACCAGATCTGAATAGCCAAATACTACCCCCAAACCTTCCTCTTCTCCTCCCCGCTACCATCATAATTGGGGATGTCATAGTGCTACTGGTTTCAAACGAATGGGAGCCATTGGAACTCTTACACGAGATTCACTAACAAAAACGGAAGAGTAATAATAAAAATCACACACGTCCGTTAATTTAGACACGAGACAGGAAATCATAAACAACGAAATTCTGGGAAATGCAAACGGAATAATTTTAGCGAGCTTTAGTCATAGCAAAATCAAATCAGTTCTCAGAAATGGTAGTATATATAAGTCAAAACAAAAAGCGTGTTTTTCAAATACCCACTTACAGTTAAAACAAACTTATGAGTGAAAAGGTAAACATATGATTAAATAAACAAATATTATTTAATAATCCAATCCAAACACCATAGGACACATTTTATGAGAACAGGGAGACATTAATTTTGTTTACAGTCAAGATAATTATTTTCCTAAACATGTAAGTATTATGTTTATAAAAAAAGTGGGCATTTCTCAGCATTAGTAGTTAATTAGTTGTCGTATTTTATCCTGGAAATTTTATTTCGTTAATAAAACAAAATGAAAACAAAACATAACTCGATAAAGGTGACATCCAAAAAAGCGGGAAACCGACGCCATTTTCTCTGAAAGCACGAAGAGAACTTTCCTTGGAAGCGTTTACACAGTAGCAATTTTGACGTCGAAAACGGGAACCACAATGGAAAAGCAAAGGAAAACATTGCGGAACCCTCATAGTTAGTAAGTTCGGTAGTTCAAGTTTACTCCGCCGTGAAATGCACGGAAATGAGCAGAGCTTCCCGTGCTTCACGTAATTTAGTTAACACAATGTAGTGTGTACTTACGGTTGGTCGCTACGTGGCGGCAGCACAGTCTCGCCGCTCGAGCGTCGTTAGTTTGTATTTCAGCCGCCAGGGCTTCTCCGGTTCCTTGTCAGACATTGACACGGACGGAACGAGACAAAAATCGAAAAGGAACAATGCCATTCAACGCATTAAATGTCTTTATTTTATTTTTCCTTATCACAGAGAGTCGATTGTGTCAACTAGACGCTGTCGAACAATGAGCAGTCTCAATTAAGCAAGAATTTGCCATTTGTACAAAGCGCAAAAATATAGCAGTTTGCAATTTGCCTTTCGTTATTGTTGTTCTGAGAGGAGTTCTGTAAAAACACAATATTTTGATTTTTGTGCTAAAAAACAATCATCACGAAACGTTACTATTGAAATAATAAAGACATTTGGATTAAAAGCTTAACGTTAAACCACTAAATCAAATAATCAAGAAAGCGTTAGTGTGGAGATGTGGAAAATATGACAACACATTTCCAAATAACAATGCATTATTTAAAATAAATGCAAAGTGGTGTATTTTGCTTAGAAATCACAGCACTATAACAGGTGCATCAAGAATAATATGTAAACGTGATATTGTGGCATTAAAATTGACAGATATTGGCAAAATGAACTGGAGGAGAGTATAAGAGAGCAAAGGCACTCGGACGTTAGTTGGCAATAGTGGTAAATAATTGAAGAAGGCTTATCGATCAAACACACGCACCAACAGACGGACACTCGACGCACATACACTAAACAATAACAATAATGCAGATTATTCGTTGTCCGAAAGGAATTAAGTTCGATGTCGGGCGGCCTTGCGGGGAATTACGGACGGTATAGGCGTCCAAAAAGAAATTCCGCTCAAGTCGGTGGTATACAGAGCGAGGGTAGTTATGTATATGGGAGCGCGTGGCTGGACGGTTTAGGGGTGAAATTCGCCCTCGTTTCGGAACTGCGCATGCTTCTGGAAAATGGCTGACATTGTCAGGGGTAGGAGGCCTCTTTCGTCTCTACAGCTGTTTATACTACCCCAATATCCACTTAGTACTATTCCACGCGAAGGGACTTAAAATACAATAAAAACTACGAAAGAAGCATTGAAAATTAAATGGCGAAAAACTACATTTTTTAACATTATTACATATAATATTTGCATCAATTGAACCCAAATTTGAAAGGTCGTTAACCTGGGGTTCAAACGTGTAAAAAGTGCACAAATATTTCGACTGTTCCAATGAACAATGTCGGATGTGCAAATTGGTAATTTTATTATTAAAGCTCTGTAAAGCATCACAGCTACATGTTTTTACCTAAAGCTAAAACTTTATTTATTTTTTAAAATTAATGCTAAAGCTTATCTATGCTTTAGTTGTTTATTAGAGCTAAAATACAGAATTGTTTTGATATTTTGCAATTCATCAGAAAAATGTATTATGGCCTTTAAATGGTAATGGGACAAATCGCTTTGGAAAAAGGATGAAAAAAGGTTAAATTAAGGTTACCTATTTCTTTCCCATCCCACCATATTCAATTTCACAACGTACCCCAAACGGGGATGCCAAAGCCTTGCTGACTCCAGACGGTTGGGTGCAGCTGGGTTTCTTTTGGGGTATTCATATAAATAAATAATAAAAATGTTAGGTTAAGTTTTAAGGCGGGTTTTGTTCATCACTTTTAATGACTTATAGCACTTTTCAAAGGTGTTCTGACTTGTCAGTGCTCTGTTTACTCACTGTTATGATTTGAACACTGTTCTGATTTGTCATATAAATATTTATTTTTTTACATTAGCTCCACACAGGAGGCCCTAAGGAAAATAATTCCACTCAGGGCTTATGTCATCTTTGGGGATGCTGTATGGAGGATCTTTTTAGGAGAAGGAAGGAGAGGAAGTTCTGGGAAGGAAAAGGGTATGAGGGGTGGTTAGGAATCTGGGGGTCCAGTGTGACCAGGATTGACGGAAGAATGAATCCATCCTTTCCACTGTTGTGCAAGGCAATGTTGTGAGAGAGTTCTGCTGGAAAGGTCAAAAGATCTCCCTCGATCGGTCTCTCCCAATCCAGCCTGCCACGCTATTGGTGGGCAGACACATCCGCCGCCAAAATCCGGACAAACCTGACCCCATGAACCCGGGCACCCCCTGTTAGGACACCAAACGCAGTGAACCACTTGGTGACCTATGGCAGAGTCGTTGGTTCAATAAATGGTTTCTGGGGCGGCGGTTCCCATACCCGCCTCCCAAATCAAAATATTTAAATAAAGGAAACAATTAAAAGCAATTTTTTGATAATCGTAAACGTTATTGTCTTCCAAAAGTAAATTAAGTAAATATAACAGAATCTGAACAATCGGCTAAAAGGCTGTTTAATATTAGTTTCAAGTTTTTATTTTATTTTAAAAGGTTGTCAACTTCGAAGATAAACAGATTCTAAACAAATTAATAGACGGCTGTCAGATAAATCAACAAATTTAAGCCGCCGCTATCTGAATTTCTACCGATTTCTTACATATCTTCCTTAAACATTTGAAGTTTTTAAGCTCTTAAAAAAATATATGTTATTTTTGAAGATAATATCTAGATACGTTCCATGCTGAAACGCAAATTATATGAAATTTCCTCGATAAAAAATCGATGCTCCGAAAATTATTAAAAAAAAGTCTATTTCTATTATTTTACAAGCTATATTTGTGAAAAAATTCACAATATGTTCTTTAAATGATACTTAAGATCCCTTCTACGAGATTTTTGCTCGATTTTAAACGAGTCATGTTTTATTAAACATTTTCACTTCAATTTTATCACTTAAAATATTAGCGCGCTCTGTCCAACATTCGTAATTACATATCTGTCCATCTTCTTCTTTTTGAGCCGGGAAGCGCCGCCTTAATAATAACTTGAAAGCCTATTGCGATGACGCAATAACCGCCTTCAGCGTAACTGTAGAACAATGAATACCCCAATCATTATTAAGGTCAGTCGTTAATTTACTGTATGAAACTCATAAAAAAATTCCACAAAAAGTATATATTAATTTTCTGCAGAGCGATTTGCATAGAAAAATATAAACAAAAAATATGATGCCTTGTTTTATTATGTGATCATATTTAAAAGATTTGAAGTGCCACAAAGAAAACGACCCTGTGAGCTGAACACAGTGGCTTTAATTTAGAAATTCTAGAATTTCATGACGCCATGGTTCGCATTGCGATGTAGCAGAGAAAGATGCCAAATCTAGCATCTTCGAAACATACTTGACGGGTACTGGTGCCGTTTCGGGATGCAAGATGAATATGCATTGATGATAGCCAATCCCCGATAATAATAAGAAAAATAATACGAAGAAAGACATAGAACAATTTTCAACCTAAAAGTTAAGTTTTTCTTTCCGTGTTCAGTACCTACTCCCAGCTGAAGAAAAATGAAGTAAAGAAAATTGTCATGCTATGAAATAAATATTGAATCAGAAATACAAAATACAAGCTAGGATCGTATGTAATAATGCAGATCGATGAAGCCTTTCGTAGTATGCATGAAGTGGGGTATAGGGTGCAGGGAGAGAGATGAATGCATCTCCATCTCCCTAAATGAGCGGTTAGGATGCTGAAAGGGGATGAAACTAGTGTGACCATTCTACTTTAAATTTGGCGGTTCTAAGGACTCTAAAAACATAATTTTAATTTATGAATTGGAAAACATTTAAAATTTGTAAGAAGTGAATTGTGTACAAAATGTTTGTGGTATTAAGTTTTAAGACATAAATTGTATATTTAATTAGCCGGCTTCTTTTTTATTAATGTTTCTGACTGGGTCTGAGTATTCTAGGACATCCTTTCAAATTATGGAGAGAAGAAATGTGAATTTAAAGAGTAATTTTATTTAAATGGGCAAATTTCAGAATTATATGGAAGATTGCAGTCGAGTTCAGACTTAGAAGAGATTAAAAGGTTGAATGGAGGGGAGGCAATTTTCGAGAAGGCCACATACAAGAGAGGATATTTATTTTATTTAGAGGATATTAAGAATGCGACCACCAAAAAAATTGTGATCTAAAGTTCACATTTTCAGATCACAGAATGTACAATCTGGAGAGTCAAGGACGTGAATTTTAAAAATATGAGAAGCAGAAGTATTACGCAAATCGTCAAAATTTTAAAGAAATTTTTAAGCATCCTTAGATCTTTAGCGTTATTTAAACCCATACGTTAAAAACCCATACGTTAAAAGTTAATCAGTCTTTTATCATATTATCAGCCCCTTGTGTAAATGGCCTCTGGGTAAAACATTTTCTCAGACAAATAAGCTGGTGACAGCTTGTTTAGTGCAATAATAGATACATCAACTGCTCCATCCTGACACTGCGAAACATATCGATATTCAAAGTGATTCTATTTAACAACAAGAGAGCTCTCCCGACTGCATGACCATTGGTAAGTTAGTTCTGCAAGCCGGAAGATAAAACAGTCAATGTTTTCGGTGACAGAGATAACCGTCGGGAACATAGATACTAATTTTCTTCATGATAGTCGAGTTTTCGAACCATCCACCGATAATGCGATCGGCAATCGATCGGCAGATCCGGCCCACGAAGTGCTCCCTGCTAACACGCAGTTAACATTCTGCCTAGGACGATTATTCCTTCCCACCGTGCTTGGCACACAATCGGTCACAATAATTTATTTTTTATGTTTAATTCTTCTGAAAAAAAAAAAAAATAAACCTAGGTTTTTCAGAACCCGAAATGTACTAGTGGGATTTAATAACTACCATGCTACTAACTGGTTAGTCGTGATATTTCAAAACAGCATATCAGCATATATTTGCGGATATATGTAATAATCACTTCGATTTTTTTCACCTGCGGCGCTTTTTCCTTGCGGGTTGCCCAAGTGACTGAACAGAGCACATGAACTCATCGACTTTCGCGTGGCCCGTAAAAAAAATTGACATATCCGTATACAGGGTGTTAAGGGACGTACTTGACTTACTTTAACCAGTGATTCCTGACATTATTTGGAGTAAAAAATGTAAACAAAATTTTGGTATCCGGTGACTTTTTTGGGGACTTGTTATTTATTTTTTAAAAATTTTTTCTTCAAAATCAAACAAAAAAAATTCTTCCGCATGTCGTCACTGGTCACTTCGCCGAGTAGCCGACCCACTCCTTACCCCGCCTCTTAACTGTAAAATACCTACCATTTTTAATGTTTTTGTAGAAAAAAAAAAAAACATCAATGTCACCGGAGACCAAAATTTTATTTATTAGATTTTTATAAGTACATCTCGTACTTTTTCATTTCATATCTTTTAATTTATGTTCCAAACCTTATTATAATCTCTCTTATTGTATAACGTTTTACTTTTTACCTACCATCTTTACTTCTACGTACCATGTGTAAAACCTATTTATGTTATCTCTGTTATTTAAACACACTAGTATGCATTAAATCATAAAAATGTAATTTTGTATGTAAAAGCCCATTACGGCGTTAATTTTTTTTTTTTTTTTACATTAACTCCACACAGGAGGCCCTGAGGAAAAAATAATTTCCCTCAGGGCCTATGTCATCTTTGAGGATGCTGTGTGGAGGATGTTTTTGAGGAGAGGAAGGAGTGAACATGGGTCTTGAAGAGACCCATATTGTAGGAGGGAGGAAACACAGAGGCCGGCAAATCGTTCCACAGCCGAGCTGTTGAACTCAAGAACGAGTCGTAGAAACGACCCGTTCTCATGTGACTAATGTCAACCGTGTACAAATGTTGAGCGCGCGTTTGGCGTGTTTCCCGACTATGCACCGGTGCCGAGGGGATCAATGACGCTAGTTCCTCGGAGCATCTTCCATTGTAATACCGGTAGAACAAGGACAGCATTCCCACCTGGCGCCTGTGCTCTAAAGATTGCAATCCGTTAGTTAAATTAGGAGAATCTATCAAACGGACCGCCCGTTTCTGCACAGAGTCAAGGGTTCAAAATAAATAAATAAAATAAATAAATAGCCCGCCATCAAAACTAGTTACCGACCACGTCTAGAGACTACAAATTCATTATAGGAACATCTCCAAACTGTGTATCCCGAAGTATTTTAGGGAATGGGCACCCTTCTAGCTTTTAATCACGGACCCTTTCCTAAGTTGAATAGGAAATTGAAGGGGGGTTGAAAAATCAATGAATGAAAACACTTGTAAATCTAATCCCGCGCGCACCGCTTATCCTCGCGGAGACACGTTATGCTGTGGGAACATCATAATATTCAAATCAAATTAAGGTGGCACCTTTTACATTTTATTTAATTACTTCATTGTATTCGAAAAGGAATTGGGCTGCAATACATGACAAAAAAATTGCATTTTCAAAAGTAGAGCAAATTGTACCTAATTAAAGTCTTAAAATAAAGCTGGTAAAAACCCTTGATTAATTATTGTACAAAGACTTTTAAAAAAATAGTTGCATTAAACAAAAAAAAATGTGAAAGTAAAGAAAAGCTTTGTTTTATATAGTAAAAAGTACAAATTGTAAGAAGTTTATACAAACTTAGATGTTATCTTATATCAGTATCGACCTAAATTTTTTTTTACATGAGCTCCACACAGGAGGCCCTGAGAAAAATAATTTTTCACAGGGCCTATGTCATCTTTGAGGATGCTGTGTGGAGGGGTTTTTTTTAGGAAAAGAAAGGGAAGAGAGTTCTGGGAAGGAAAAGGGTTTAAGGGGTGGGTAGGAATCTGAGGTTCAGTGTGTCCTGGTCATCCACCTCCAAGACCTAAAACCTCACCCCATGAACCCGGGCACCCCTGCTAAATCACCAAACGTAGCGAACCACTGGCGATTGCGTGGCTTCTTAAAATGGCTTTAGCTACGTTTAGTTAATAACGTCCCCTCCTTTTTCAATATTCTTTTCTTCCCCCATATTTACCCAACAGTAACTTTTTAGGGGTACCATAGCCCCTCTCAGCATGATATCTTACGTGTTGAAAAAATTCTGTAAACGAAATCTCCAAACAATAAAAAAATCGATGGCTTTTGTGATTGAAAACAAAACAAAAATAAGGGTGCGAAAAAGTCGCGAGGGTTGACACAAAATCACGAATGCGAGTTTTTGTTTTGAATCCGACATCGTCACGTGGTAGTTATCGATCCCAGCCTAACAACTCGGTAGTCCATATAATATAGTATAGCAGCGTGACGAAAACGTTGGCGCAGCACTACTAGTACTGGCTGCCGGGTTGCCGGGGGGTGGTTACTGGATAGGGGTGGATAGCCTTTCCACTGCCTTGTAGCCCAACTGCAGTGCATAGGAGAAACCAAAATTCACAGGACTAGGCGAAAATACTTATTAAATGGTCTACTAATTTATTTAGTAACTTGCTAATTTAGAAACTTACTATTTTAGTGAGTTACTAATCTAGTAACTTTTTTTTTACAAGAACTCCACACAGGAGGCCCTGAGGAAAATAATTTCTCTCAGGGCCTATGTCATCTTTGGGGATGCTGTGTGGAGGGTTTTTTAAAGGAAATGAAGGAGAGGAGATTTCTAGGAAGGAAAAGGGTTTGAGGGATGGGTAAGAATCTGGGGTTCAGTGTGTCCTTGGTCATCCACCTCCAAGACCTAGACAAACCTCACCCCATGAACCCGGGCACCCCTGCTTAGTCACCAAACGTAGTAAACCACTTGGGGTGACCTGTGGGAGAGGTTTTGGTTATCCAATAAAGGTTCCCGGGGCGGCGGTACCCATTCCCGCCTCCCAAATTGAACTTACTAATTTAGTAACAATCATAGGCCTCCTAGCGGTAACCTAGCGTTGTGGAGGTCGCGGCTTCTAATCCTGGCACGCGTAAATAAATTTTATTTTATTAATTTGTGTTATTTCACAATTAAAACATTTAAAAATAATATAAGATATATTTGCGGCAAGTTCCGGAGTGGAAGATAGTTTTAGTATCGCCCTGGTGTAAGACCACCATTCATAATTGAAACGTTGCTTGAAATGGCTTTAGCTGTATTTGATGACTAGATCTGAATAGCCAGGTAATTCCCTATCTTCCTATTCCCATCTCCTTTCCCTACCCAATACCTTCAGCCTCACAAAATACCCCAATTGGGGTTGCTATAGTCTCACCGGATCCAGGCGGTTGGGAGCAGTTGGGACTTTTGTGCGGTATTCACATAAAAAAGGTACTTACTAAGTAACTTCATGACATAATTATTTACAATCTAATTATGAAACTAAGAAATATAAGAATTTATTAGTGGAGAAATATTCTTTATTCGAAATATACCAAAGCTTTTCAATGTATATTGTCAAGCTACTAATTAGGAACATTATATATTGCACAATTCAAATAGGTTAGTTACTAATAAAACAATAATTTAGTTAGTAAATTACAAAATTTAAACATAATTTATAATTTAGTAATTGAACAAATTTAGTCGGTAGAGAACAATTTAATGTTACATAAATCTGATATCTTTTAGGTTTAAATACTTTAGATTTTTTAAATAAATATGATTAAATTTTGGACATATTTTTGATAAGTCAAGAAATATATATTGTTTACAGGTAATAAAAATTTAGTTGTAAGTTTGCTTATTATTTAAGTATTATAAATAACACGCATTTATTTGTTGAAACCGCAATCTTTGCCAAAAGCTGAATTGACACCAAAATTATAGGATTTTGTAATAAAAAAAATCATAAACCGAAAATGTTATTACTTTTTCAGATTTTTGGTCTTATGCACGTGCTCTGGTCCTCTATGGTAAAATAAATCATTAAAGAGGCTCCACTGCCACCTGCCACCCCTCTACCCAGTCCACTCCCACGGGGAACAAATTGAGAATGTTGTGTAATCCTAGCTGCAAATGGAACGCCGAACAATCGATACTGCAAGATTCAGCCCTTCTCAAAGTGTTAAATGTATAAATATTATATTGATGAAACAAAAAAAAAACTTTCCCATTTTTTTAAATATATAAATTTATATGATATATTTATTTATTTATTTAAACGCCCATAGGGCTTTTACATATAGTGCAGTACATGTTTTTGGAAAAATATAAGAAATAACATAATATAAATATAAGAAACAAAATAAAGATAACATAAGATATAAGATATACAAAATATAGATAACACAAAATATAATAGTTGACACAAAGCAGGTAACATAGAATATATGGTAAGTAAATTAATGTGAGATTGTTATTTTATATATATATTAACGTACATATAAATATACTAAGACAGGAGTTTGTGGGACTTAAATAATATTTTAAAAGTAGATGTATTTATGAAGACGAAACGATCTTATTGAGAGAATTTTTTCTAGCCATTTTTTATTTCCCTTTTACACAGTTGTAGTTACTACCCGGCTTCGCCTGAGTTGCAATATTAAATTTTAACAACTATAAATAACAACTTTTTTTAAATATGAATTATTACCTATAATTAATGAACATTTATTTTTTTTTCTTTCTGTTCTATCCCACATAATATATGAGTTGACACATAGATGGCGCTAGATAATAATCTACAAGGTTACCCATAGATGGCGTTTGGCGGTCGATATTGTAGAGACCGGGTGTATAATAAATAAGGTGGGAACCTCAAGGTCGGGGTCCACATCATTCCAACCGCCTGCTAAATAAAATATGAGAGCCCATTGTCAATCTACATATCACAATAAGGTCCAAAGTGTTTGTTTGATACCGGAGTTTTTTAATAAGAACTGAGACAACCCAGAGTTAACAACAGTTTCAATATATTTTTCCCTTAATTTTAAACCAAATATACATTTAAAACGAAAATAAAAACAATGAAGTAAAACTAACATAATATTACCAACTTTAATCACAACCACCTACACATCAGCACAGGTTCTCCTTATGTTCGTCCTCTTACTTCTCATGGGTCTTATGTAAAAACGAAAAAGGTTCTAAAATAATAATTATGATAAAATACGAGAATGATGTTGTCAGGTACGATCTCTCGTTGGGGACTAGTATATGCTATCTGCATGACACATCTGCTATCACACAACTACCTGATGATGAACACTGTAACGCTGACTGAAACCCCAAAAACAAATCACGATAATACTTTTGGCCGTGAAAATCTAAAATAATATCTAGTATATACAATTATAAATGTATGATGTAGGTATGTATGCATGTATGTACCTATAGTAATATATTATACAAATAAAATAAATAAATATGGAACAAACGACGAGAACAACTAACAAAACTTCAAGTCTTATTTAATTACAGTTAATATTGATGTTTCACGAAGTTGAGATTCAAAGCAGAGCTATGAAAATTTCACAACGCCAAAGTTCACAGTTCTAATTTTTATCGTTTCGGCGAACTGGTTTCTGCTTTGTTAGTGAGCTAACCGACCCAGACTCACCGACGTCATCTGTACTCAGACAGTCTGGTACCCACAGAGTCTGAGAATATTCGAATGATATGGTATTTATAAATTTAGTTATATTAAGTCTAGGTGCCCTTATTGTCTTTAATGTCTATCCTTCTTCAGATTTGAACACCGTGACGAAGCGACGATGGAAAAACAATGATACATTATCATCGGAGCGGTTGACCGATTTAAAGAATTGCCGGAGACCGATTATTCATACTATTATTACTTTTGTGAATAACAGTACCTATTTGTAATTATTTTCCTACACTCTTTATTCAATGCGTCAACGGAACTCGCGGAGGAAAGGTAATTTCCTTGGTTTAGAACCAGAACACAGGATAAAAAACCCGGCAAAAACTAAAAAAATGTATATCTTTTAGGTTTATTTACGTATTTTAATATTTATTTTCCATTATTAAAATAAATCAAAATGTGATACTGACATTTGCATAAACTGCCACAATGAAGATACTTTCAGTTTTTACAATGGCCCTGGAGAGAAAACACTATTATTATTTTTTAATTTTAACTTTTATGAGTAAAACCTCAAATAGCCGCCAATATAATATGCGTTAAAAAAATGAACATAATATGGGTGGTTCTTAGTCAAACTGTGATACAGTTAAAAGTGACCGAATTTGATAACGATATCTTGACGCAGTGGACAGCGCGCTCCCCCGTAAAGAGAGGTCCTGGGTTCGAGTCCCAGAGGTGCAAATATCTTTTTCTGATTTTTCTGTTTCCAGATTTTCGATTGAGTTTCGCTCATAGTGTCTTCATTTAATTGAAAAAACTATTTATTTAGGACGGGTTGTTTCAAAAAATTTGATGGATTCATCAAATATTTGAAGTTAATTTTCACGTTCTGCGTAAGTTCTATTCAAGTTCTATTATTACATATTTCGGAAGGTTAAAGGAACCAAAGCGTGCACCAGATACTAAGTTCGGTGAGCGCGCTTTCGGAGTGTCAGGACCCAAAGCCTGGAATGGACTGCCACACGACTTAAGGATGATCACAAATTCAGCGGAATTTAGAACTAAACTTAAAACCCACCTTTTCAGACAGTCGTACCCTTAAATTCAAAAACCTTTCACCTTAACCTTCAATGCCCGCGACATTGTAAAAATAACTCATTTGTTAAAAAAAAAAAAAATAAATAAAGAAATAAAAAAAAAATAATAATAAAAAAAAAAAAAAAAAAAAAATCAGTTATAAGCTTTATGTAAGGGTCATTTCATGAAGATTCCCTAAAGACTCCTAAATTTTCCAGTCTCTCAAAATAAATACAACTATACTTTTGCCACTAATCTTTTAATGTAAATTCATGCAAAGTCCAGTGTTTTAAATATAATGCCCTCCGCGTGCAAGACCGTATCTTCTGCAACTATCTTAACGTATCTATTAACTTTCTAATTTCTCGGAAGTGACCTGCCAGGTAAGTATGTTTCTGTATCTGTTTGTAAATAGTTAAATTAGATAGAACCTAGGAATTAATAATAAGCTGTACAGCGCCCTTGAGGTGATTTTTCACAAAAACGGCGCTCTACGAATTATCCAATTATTATTATTATTATTATTATAGACCAGTTATTTCACAAAACTGAAATCATCACAGAACTTGAATAGAACTTACGCAGAACGTGAAAATTAACTTCAAATATTTGATGAATCCATCAAATTTTTTGAAACAACCCGTCCTTAGTATCGAAAACGTTGCTTAAATGACTTTTTGTCGTTACTATAAATAAACAGCTAGGTAGGTCCTTCCAAATTCGAATTCGATAGGGATAGAAGAAAATTTTTAAAACTTGGAAAAAGCTTCTTAACTCAATATGAAATAACCTTTGAGGTGCACTCACTGAGTGCACTACTATAACAAAAAAAAGATTTAAATTACCACAACAATTATAATTTTTATACCCACTCTTAAGACCTTAAAATATCGATGGCCTAGTACGGAAACAAGTTAAAAAAACCTTAAAATACGAAATGGGTATCAAAAGATTCACCAAACGGGGCTCTTCCCAGTTTTAAACAGCAACAAAATTAATAAAAATGTTTGACTCCTTAAGAGTACTATTGGAAAATTCGACCGGTCAGTGGTCGAGAGGGCATCGCGTTTGGGTCCCACCCGGGCGTCGAACGTTCGATTCCTCGGCGGGCTAAGTTCTCCATCACGACTCAAGCAACATTTTCGGCTTACTGTGGTGATAGAAGGAGATTTTCAAACATTGTTGGGTTGTTCGTAACCCAGGAATGTTTTTTTTTTAAGAAATTTAAAATTTTATCCAAAAACATTCAGATTTTCCCAGTTTTTAACTATTTCGAATTAAATATTTAAAACCGAAGATATTGTTTAAAAAAGTTTGCATTTGAGGTAATGTGAAAATTTCATTGAAAACTATTGAAAAACAGTTTTATACTGGGCCACCGATATTATGGTTACAGCGATAATGTACCAAATGTTAACGAATCCGCACTATTCTCACCGCTATGAATAATGAAGCCCCATAACAGCATCAACACAATGGAAAATCAACACATCTTTGAAAAGTTATGAAAAAAAACAAAGTATGTAAAGTAGGTTACGTTGGGTTAGGTAATGAGCAATTTCTTAATCACTTTATATCACTTTTCAGAGGGTTGGTGATTTGCCACTGTGTTGAGGTCTCATGGAACTGTCATCATTATTAAAGATGAATAACAAAAAAAATACTTGTGGTAAAAAAGATTTACCTTGTCTTCTGCCTCTTCCGCGCGTCCCTCCGCCTCCACCACCCGCTGCTCAAGTTCCGAGAGCTGAAAAAAGAAAATAAAAAGTATTAGTAAAAGAAAAAAAAACATATCTGCTCTAAAATAGTTAAATTTATTGTCCATTAATATTTTTCACCGCTGCCGAATATAACTAGCATTGCCATCTAGCGGCAAACGTGAAAGTGGGAAAGCTCCGCAAGTAGCCGCCAAAAGCTTTCAGGTTGAGCTTTCAGAAAACTTTTGGGAATATACCACAGATGGCAGTATAGGGACAAAACACAATGAATGTTCCTGGTCATAAGTTCATAGTGATAAGAATCATAGTGTTTTTAGCTGTAAAATACACTTACAAGTAAATCCTGGATATTGGAATCGGAAAAGTAAAATTATTGTACAAAATATATATTGACAAAATATATGATGATAATTTAAGAATCTGTTCGCAAGATTTTGCCTTCCTTTTATATTTATATAGGTATATTTTATAGATAAAAACCGTCGCCTCTCCTCGCGTCGCAGAAACGGGTGGTCCAGTTGATAGATTCTCCTATACAAATGGTTTGCAATCTTTAGAGCACAGGTATCGAGTGGGAATACTATCTCTTGTTCTAACGGTATTTTAACGGAAGTTGCTCCGAGAAACTAGCGTCATCGATCCCTCATTCGGCACCGATGCACAGTCAGGAAAACACGCCAAACGCGAGCTTAATATTTATTTATACACGGTTGTCACTTGTCACATGAGAACGGGTCGTTTCTACGACTCGTCCTTAGAACGGCTGTGGAACGATTTGTCGGGCTCTATGTTTCCTCCCTCCTACAACATGGGTCTCTTCAAGACCCAGATTCACTCCCTCTTTCCATAAAGATACCTTCTACACACATTTCCAAATATGACACAGGCCCTGAGGAATATTATATTCCTCAAGGCTTCTGTATAGAATTAATGTAAAAAATATATAAACATTTACAGAGTACTAACAATTATTAAATTATAAAAAAAATAGCATGTTGTGTGGGTAGATATGTAAATAAATCGTTTGACACTGTCAATATTTTACGTACTAAACGTATTGTATTAACCAGTACACAAAATAAAACAGTTTTTCTCAAAACCATGTTTTTAGAGTTGACTGGAATAGTACATCGAATATTCATCCGATTCACTTCATTCAAAGTTAAAATTAAAGAAAATCAAATGTATATGCGGATGAATCTCGACTTATAAAATAATATTATTATAGGACAAAGTTATTGCACAATTAAGACCTTTTTTTGTGAATTTTCATTTTATATCCGCCATTTTTGCAATCAACCTTTTTTTGCAAACTGTGGTTCTTGCGCATTCTACATTCATATTATATCGTTTTTTTTTTTTTTAAATTTCATGTTTTAAATGATTTCAAAAGACTCCAATATTCCAGCCTATTTGGTCGCACCCTCCGCTAACGGCCGCCATATCTATAGATGCAGATATTGAAATAAAACTTTCAATGATGTTTTTCATGTTCACAAGTAACAAAAGTTTCGTGAACGAAAATAAATTTTATCTTTGAAAAAAAAACTCGGCTGGACCAGACTCCCTCCCCCCCTTAATACGTCGTCGGGGACATCACACGTACTTTACTCAACAAAGCAAAATTGGCATTTGGTGAAATTTTGAAAATTTTTTATGGTATATCTGTACCAACAGTTTTTTCTCAATTCAAAGCGTATTTTTCTCAGTTTAATGAAATGCTCCGGATACTAGTTGAGGGAAATCAATACAATCTGAATAACGGTCATAAAAGTTGGCGACCATTTTCTATTTACTGCTTTTATACGAGAGACAGTAAAATTAAACGTTATGCGGAAACGGAGGGAATAAATAAGGAAAACAAAAATAAATTAACCCAGCGAAAAAAGTAAGTCAAATGCAAAACGGAATCGAATTGCGAATCGCAAATAAATTATTTTTAAATTTCATTGGATTAAAAGTGGGTTTATATTCAATAGGATCTTTCATAACAGAAGAAAATTTGCTAGATTATTGGTGTTAAGGGACGTACTTGACTTCATCGTGTCATTCCTGATAATATTGACAAAAAAAAGTAAAATTTACTTCGTTTGTGAGAACAATTTGGGAGGCGGGAATGGGTACTGCCGCCCTTTTGTTGGGAACCTTTATTGGATAACCAACACCTCTGCCATAGGTCACCCCAAGTGGTTCGATACGTTTGGTGATTTAGCAGGGGTGTCCGGTGGTGAGGTTTGTCTAGGTATTGGAGGTGGATGACCAGGACTCATTGAACCCCAGATTCCTACCCACCCATTAAATCCTTTTCCTTCCCAGAACTCTTCTCTCCTCCCTTTCCTTAAAAAAACCCTACACACAGAATCCCCAAAGATGACATAGGCCCCGAGGGAAATTATTTTCATCAGGGCCTCCTGTGTGGAGCTCATGTAAAAAAAAAAGAAATTTTGGTCTCCGGTGACTTTTCCACGTCTTTTTTTTTTTCAATTGTTTTTTTTTTGTCAAAATCAGACAAACAATTTTTTTTCCTCATGTCATCACTTGTCACTCAGCCGAATAACCGCAGAACACCCCACCCCGATCCAAACTGTTCAATCCCTACCGATTTTTTAAGTTTTCAATAAAAAAAAAAAAATTACAGGAAACAAAAAATTAATTCACATTTTTTGCTCCAAATAATGTCAGGAATGTTAAAGTAAGTCAAATACGTCTCTTGACACCCTGTATGCGGATATATCGGGTTGATGTATAAAATATGATATTAACTTTCAACGTAAATTATTTTTTAGAACTAACTAATCACTACGTCGTTTCCTACAAGGAGAAGAGTAGGCAGAGCTGATAGACTGCCACAAAACTCCGTTTTGGCACACACTGCTTGCTTCAATCACATTTATATATCCTCGAATAATATAAACATTCAATAACCGAATCAAAGATAATAATATCCCACTTTGTTCACAATAAATTCGTAGTGTTTTGCAGTTGTCAATCCTACGCCCGAAAAACCCAAAGACTTGGAGGCAAAGTAAGCCGTTACGACATGTTTGTAGAGCTTTAATTAAGCCTCAATTAAATGAAAAAAAAATGAAAATCTGCTCACAAATAGGATCAGGAGAATAGAACGAATATGGTATGATGCGACAACCCAAATTAGATCATCGATAGCCGCTTTTGTAAAGTTAGCAGTCCGACAGCATTAATCCATTAATCAAAATATGACACCATTCAAATATCGCTGTCAGTCAGAAAGAACGTACAACCAAAATTCTGCTTCAAAAAGTAGAGCCTACATAAATAATGTTATTAGCATTTTAATGAGAATAAAGCCAGAGCTAATTCAATAAAACAGGTTTCTTTTTCCGTAGTGCGATACTTTATATCGAACAAGAGTTGAACTAGATTAGCAAAGAGGATACGACGGAGGCTTAAGTGATGGGAAGGGATGGTTATGAAAAGTTAGAAGAAAATCGTTGTTAGATAAATCAATAGCACGAACAAGAAGGGTATTGAAATTGTCTGTTCAATAGGACAAATGTTTGTGTAGGAAAGAATATTTTAAGTTCGCACATAAATCTTTTCTTCTTTTTCCTCGTAGATAAGAAAACTCTATCGATTTCGATATTTGAGTACTCTAAACTGTAATACGAATGTTTCGATTTATAAAAAAAATCAAGTGAAAAGCACTAAGATTAAAATATTTTGAAAACATCGAGTAATTATCGTTATTTGTGTTGCTCTACCTCCTTCATTAGCCAACGTTTCGGACAGCGTTACAGTGTCCATCATCAGGGCAGATGTGTAATTGTGTAATTGTTAGTGGTGAAATGTGTGCTTATGTACATGGAAGCAATACAGTGACAGCCAAAAAAAAAAATAACGAAAATACTTTTGGCCGTGAAAATCTAAAAACGTGTCGAGTAATTAGTTTAGTTTAGAAAGTACACATTGTGACAGAGAAAGAAAGTTGGAAATTGTATCGATAAGGTAAGTAGTAAATAGTAATAGGCACTATCGTATGTCATTTTCATTAAAATAAAATGACGTCATAAAGTGAATTCGTGATTTCTGAAGAAGTAAGAAGTATTTATTTATTGGGAAATATTTAAAAAGAAAATGAAAAAGGTAATAAAATAACGCATCCGTAAGTCAAAAAACATATAAAGATTCGATTATTTATCGAATTTTAAAACCCTATTATCGTCACGGTTTGGTCGCGATGGATGGTTATGTATGTAGACACACAATGCCTACCTCGCACATTGTTATTTTTTAAGCACGATCTTGATCTGAGAAAGGGGTTATCACGACTGCAATGAATATCCCGATCGAGTCTTTTAATATTTTACACTGTTTTAATTATTCTGCTTCTTGCAGCTAGTAGTAGTTGATAATTTTTTTCACGTTTTTTGAAGATGATACAATAATAATATTACATTTAGTTACCTATAACTTCACATTCATGCTACGCGATTTGCCTATGCGAAGGAGCTTCGGGTTACGAAGTGAGCGTTGTTTTGACCGCTTTAATAGATTACTTTTATGGAAGTGTATTGAGATATATGTGAAGGCACTAATTTGACCTATGAAAGCTTTATATTACAAGCAGAATTAAATAAATTACAAGTTATTTTGACTGTCTGTCTTTTCTTGTGACCGCTTTAATGGTTTACTTTTATAGAAGTTTAAGTCACTTTTGTAAGTCTAATGAGTCAAGTACGCATAGGTACCTTATATATTTAGAGTTTGGAACCCGCCTTGAAGATGTTCCAATTTGTTATAGATCTTCGGCGAAGTCGCGCCGATATCAACAACCGACATTATGAAGTCGAGCGAACGTGAAGTTGGAGATTCTTATTTCACTTCCAACTTTGCTCGCACGCAGGGAAGTTGGTCGGTGTTTTTGTTTGTTTGCTCCGCGCGACATCCTCGGATGTATGGATGCAACTTGCTGGCTGCAACTTACTGACTGCAACTTGATGGCGGCAACTCGTTGGCTTCTTGCTGCTAGCCCCCCGATTTCCTGACTAGCTAACGGTAAACGCTTCAACTGTTGAGAACTTGGGAAACTTCTCTCCTCCAACCTGCTCCGAGACTCATCGGCCCGTTGAAATATTAAAATGTTTGACATAGTAGTTATATATTTTAAAGTTGAATATTTTATAGTTGCTTCCATCCACATGCGTACTTACAGATATTATTATTAATTTTATTCAGCTTGATTACGACATACAAATCGTTTATTAGAAAGGGAGAGAGGATAAAACGAAACTATTAGGAGTATTTTTGTTATTTATTTTTGGAGTGTTATGCCGTGTTGCGTTACCTCCTTCTTTAGCCAACGTTTCGGATAGCGTTATAGTGTCCATCATCAGGGCAGATGAGTGATGATGCTGGACTCATCTGTCCTGATGATGGACACTGTAACGCTGTCCGAAACGTTGGCTAAAGAAGGAGGTAGCGCAACACGGCATAACAACGCAAATGACAAATGGCATGACAAAAATACTTTTGGCCTTGAAAACCTAAAATCATACCTATTAGCAGTAGGTATAGATATTTTAAATAAGTAAGTACTTCCTTTTTGAAGTGAAATCTTACTAAGCACCGTTGTGATTTGAAACTCGATGAAACAAAAAACAACGATACTAAAAAGAGACAAACACGCGCTTCTTAGCCTCCCCACTCTTGTCTACTTAAGTTTTCTGAAGGTTTCACTTCTACCATGTGTGAATTGCACACTCTATTTTTTTTATCGAGCTGCCTCTTTAAGAAGAGGTTGAAGACCACTCTCTAACGCAACGTATCCTTTAGGAGCATTCGCCCTAAGAAATTAATTAAAACATTATTTTCTGGGATATTGAAAAGATAAGAACATTTGTTTCGACTTATTTCATATATTTATTGTACTATTCCCAATCTAGTTTTCCATCTTGCGTAGTTTAGTATTTTGTTTTTAATTATTTAAATATTATTTATGTTAGAAAAATAATAAACAAGTAATATACCAGCTGGGCGTGAAATTCAAAATAAATAACTTCTTAAATAATCGTAAATTCACCTTGTGGCGTCATTTTTATTAGACAAAAACACATCACTTTGTATACACCATCTGATTTTGAAGAAATCATTGGTTTCGATTGAATAATAATTTGGATTTAATAAGTGGTGCATACAGTAAGCGTCAAACTCTAATGCCCACCTGACGTTTACACAGAAATCATCGCAATAGACGAGTTTAAGGTCCGAAAAGCGGCATGCCTTCCCGCCCATGCCTTTTCTCTGTCGCAGGTATGTTTAAAGCAACTTTATCTTTCGCTTACGGTCATTGTAAAGTCAGTAAAATGCGCGATATACCTGCGCGAGAATGGATCGTATCAAGTTCAGATCGGTATTTAAGTTTGACGCGTTCTGTACAAAGTATATGATACGCTTTCCTTTAATGTAATTTAAATCAATAATGCACTACGCATTCGTACTAAAATTTTCATTAAAATGCATTAGATCTCTTCTTCTTTCTTGCACTGTCCCAACTCATTGCATAGATAGGCTGTTGGTTCGGCTCTTCTTGTTCTCAGGCTATATTGTCTTCGGTTCTGTGTATCGCTTTCATCCAGGCCGTTTCTCTGCAATATAAATAAATAACAGAGCTAATTTGCCAACTATGCGATTCCGGTCATTTCAAGCAATGTTAAGCAATTTAAGGTAACAATAAACTCTCTAGTAAATTATTTATAATTTGCAAATAAATGTGAATGTATGAATAGGTATAATTACTTGAATTTGCTCGATTCTTCGATTCTACTTGCTAACAAGTCACCTTTACTTACATATTTTTAATCAGCGTAAATATAATGTTTTGTTATTTTTATATGTTCTATTCTCTTACTTAAGTTTCCACTTTATTATTTTTTTGGTTGTAACACATAATTGTATCACACTTGAATGTAAAAGCCATTTTATGGCGTTGAAATAAATAAATAAATATTTTAGAGCATTGCGTCATTTAGGAGTTCATTCGTCTTTCTCTGGATGACTGTCGATGAAGATCATAGACATTGCCTGTTTCACTGTATGGTCTGGTGATCTTCGTCTTCTATGTAAATACCATCTCAACTGTCGTTCCTCCAGCTTACTATTTATGCCCGTGACACCCAGGTACCACAAATGCGTGAACTTTTAATTCTATCTTTTAGTGATGCTCCTGCGACCATCTAAGCATTCGCATTTCTACTGTTTCGAGTTGCCTAGGGTAGGAGTTGTACATAGTCCAGATTAGGAGCCATGCATTATTACGGGTCTATCAATAGTCTGTTATATCTTTCCTTAAAGTCTTATTTTTATTATATTCACTTTAAGTTAGATCTCTTATAGGAAATGATTATTTAGATATACAAATTTAATTAAAGATAATCAGATGACGGATGATTGTGGTGATATCAACACGATCGAATATTCTCTGATGCAGTAAGCAAAACTAGTATCTACCGATCTAACTGCAGAAATAATATATTTTTTTTTACATGAGCTCCACACAGAAGGCCCTGAGGAAAAAAAATACTCTCAGGGCCTATGTCATCTTTGGGGATGCTGTGTGGAGGGTTTTTTTTAAGGCAAAGAAGGATAGGAAAGTTCTGGAAAGGAAAAGAGTTTAAGGGGTGGGTAGAAATCTGGGGTTCAGTGTGTCCTGGTCATCCGCCTCCAAGACCTAGACAAACCTCACTCCATGAACCCGGGCACCCCTGCTAAATCACCAAACGTAGCGAACCACTTGGTGTGAACTATGGCAGAGGTGTTGGTTATCCAATAAAGATTCCCGGGGCGGCGGTACCCATTCCCTCCTCCCAAAAAAATACATAATAAAATAATACAATAAAAACATAGTGAAATTTCGTATTGTAAATACAACTATATTGATGGGAAATTAACAAGCGCGAACATGATTTCCCTAAACATATAAAGTATGCTACAAACCATAAAAAATAACATGATTTTTAGAATTTTCCCACAGCTAAAATGGCGTAAAACGGAAGCTTATAACTGGCAGCAGGTTCGGGCAGCAAGTAGGCAGGCAATAAGTAGGCAGGTAGTACCATGGGGTATTTCCACGCGGCAGAGCCACGGGGCGGTGCCACGGGGTAGTGGCACGGGGTAGTGCCACGGGGTAGCCGGCATTGTCCCGCGCGGCGAGGCGAAATCATAATAAGGCTTTTCCACGGAGGGTTCTAATAGATTAATAATGAAAGCAAATCCCTGAGAATATACCTACTATATTTGTACCCGGAGGAGCATGTACTTTCATACTAAAGACGGGGGACAAAAACTGTTAGATGCGCAACACACCAATAAATTTATGTGTATCCCGTCTCAGAACGGACATCGTCCAGCAAAGCAAATAAATTACACGTATATATTGTATTACAAATAAAATTCAACGAACGCCCGGTTTGCCGGCAATACAATACCTAATTAATTACTTAAATAAATTTTTAATTTTTTTTATTTTAAAAAGAAAGACAAACATTCCCGGGTTACGAATAACCCAACAATGTTTGAAAATCTCCTACTACCAACACAGAAAGCCGAAATTGTTGCTTGTGTTTTGATAGAGGACTTAGCCAGCCGAGGAATCGAACACGGGATGCCCGGGTGGGACCCAAACACGATGTTAATTTTAGTTTGGTCCTGAGAACAAAAATCCCTCAGTGCCTATGTCATCTTTGGGGGTGCTGTGTGGAGGGTCTTTTTTTATGGAAATGAAGGAGAGCAAGTTCCGGGAAGGAAAAAGTATGAAGGGTAGGTAGGAATCTGGGGGTCAACGCGTCCAGGAGTGACGGACGTATAACAAAAACATAATAAAATGGTAGGTGTTGGACAGTTGGAGGCGGGGTAAAGGGTTCGTCGGTTACCTGGCCAAGTGACCAGTGACGACATGCGGAAGATTTTTTTTTGTTTGATTTTGAGGAAAAAAAATTTTGAAAAAAAAGTCGTCAAAAAAGTCACCGGAGACCAAAATTTCATTTACTTTTTAGTCTAAATAATGTCAGGAATCACTATTCAAAGCAAGTCAAGTAAATCCTTTAACACCCTGTATAATAGTGAGCTCTGGCATCATGAAATTATGCTTTGCTAAACCGTTCATCCGGTTGCGATGAAACTTTGGTGAATTGTTGTGAACACGCCTGCGAAGGTTTCTATATGTACGGTGAGCTCTGGCATTATGAAATTTGTATAAAAAAGTGCAATAGGTGGCACGCGAGCTGTTTGAAAACTGAATGTACCGGGACTGAATGTATAGTTTGCAGGAGGGGGGAGGGGAACTCCGGAGGGGGGTTCACGGGACGGGAAAGCGGTAGAGGGGAGTGGGGAGAGGAAAGGCGGAGTGGCAACGCGTGAGGGGAAGGGGAGGCGGGAGAGGACGGGTAGGCGGAAGGGGAAAAGGATGAATGGGAAAGGACACGCAGGGAGAAACAATTTCTTTATTAAAAGACCTAGCAAAGCATGCAGGGAGCTGGCTAAACTGAGTTTAACATAGAACATGGTTCAAAAAATATTCCAAGATCGATTAAAAATACCATATTTTTAACTGCGCACGTAACTTTAAAAAATGTTTAAATTTAACTCAAAAAAAGGTTTGCGGGCCCCTCGACTAAAGACTTAATCGTCACAAGACATGTCACTAAGTAGCAAATAGCAGCCAACAGCCTGCAGCCAACAGCCAACAGCCAACAGCAAGCAGCAATACAATACGAAGCGATATACAAGGGGACTGATTGGGGAATATTCTGATTTGTCGCATTGCGGAGTGAAGTATTGCGGGGATAATCAAAGAAAATATATTCCATTGTCCGGGATGCCGGCAAAAAATAAACAAATATGAAAACAATACCTGTGCAATGCTGAAAAATTAAATATGTATTCATGCATTGTTATCGTTGCAAAATCAAAATATAAATAGTAAATGACCTTATGATAAGGTAATGTTGGTTCGATTCCCACCATTAAAAAGTACAAAAATAGTTCTTTATGAAACAAATAAAACTAATCTTAACCCCTAAGGCTAATTTGTTCGGTTTTAGGAACGACTCAAATAGATCTCACAGAAATCGTTGTCTCTCTTACGGATAATAGTTAGAAATATGATCTAAACAGTATCAGAAAGAGATAACACTACATATATACACTTTATATTCAAATCCAAAAGTAACAAACAAAATAATTATAATGTACCCTTCAATGAATCCAAAGTTTCCCGCCGCACTTTAAAAAAAAAATTAGAAATTTTTGGGCTTTTTTAAAATTAATTATTTTTATATGAAACGGCAAAAAAATGAATTGACCAAATCTTTTATAATATCTACATAAATAAAGCATGTCTGTGTTATTTATTTTTTTTATCAGTAATTTTACTTAGAAAAAACGTTAAATGAGCCATTTTTAAAACTCTTCTATGTTCACAATCAAAATTTTTACTTTACAAAAATTATGTTTATTTCAAATTATAAAATTTTAAATCGTAATTCATTACCCCTTATTCGACTTCTATGACACATTTCGTCGTGCCATGACTTTCTAGGACGTCCCCGACGTATTCCTTCACCCACTTGCGCATCATACATGCTAGTTATACAACATTCGTTTATTCAATCTAACCGTCCAATCACGTTGATAATAAAAATAATTAATGCCAAAATGGTTTCAAAAAAACTAATTTAGCTCATTACTCTTGAAAAATATTAATTACTTTAAAAATCAACGCCGCAGATGCTGCGTACAAAGACGATTAAATTATTCCGTAAGATAAACAAAGGCAAACTTTTGTACACAGAAAAATAAACACCGTAACTGCAAGCATCTAATAAGAAGGTGCATTAAATAATGCACCATTTATTCTGCGAATGTCATATTTCTTAAAGTAGACGAGTTCTTTTGTACGGAAATTAATGGGAAATTTCCCTCGTAGGAGAGAGACGAATAATTGCAACAAGTGAAGCGGAAGAAATAATGTACGGGGTAAGGAAAGAACCGGTGAAAAATGCAGTCCGTGGGAAATTGCTCTATCGCAGCGGAGCATTAAAGAAATAAGGTACCCCCGCTACACAACCTGAACCTACCCCCGGTTAAGATGTCACGGTGGAGACGCGACTGGAGTCTGCGAAATAAGTCCGAGGTAGAGATTTAAATTGCAAAAGGAAATTGGAGAAGCCAGAGCTTTTAAAAGAGCTGCCGTCTAGGAAAGAGACCGCTGTAAATGCGCTTTTACGTAGTATAAATAAGGGTATTAATGAGACGGAAAAATCTATTTGATTTATTTAATATTATCTACTTTAAATAACGCTGTACTTTGTTTTTGTTTTAATTGAATATTCGAAGGTAGAAAAATTGTCCTTGAAAATTAATAATGCTTCATGTGGAGAGCAGTTGTCGGATTCTTTGTTAACTCCACAAATAATGTCATCTTGGTGCGAGGATGGTATTTTTAAGGAGAACGAAGTAAATCTAGCCCTCGAAGAAACCTTTGACGGCCAGCGTAGTCCAGCGGTAAGGCTCTTGACTCGAATACGGAAGGTCGCGGGATCGAATCCCGGCGTGGCAAATAATTTATATTTGATTAATTTGTGTTATTTCACAATTTATTAATTTAAAATAATATAAAGTATATTTGCGGCACGTTCCAGAGTGGAAGATACTCTCAGTATCGCCCCGGTGTAAGACCACCATTCAGAATTGAAACGTTGCTTGAAATGGCATTAGCCGTGTTTGGTGACCAGATCTGAATAGTCAGGTAACTTCCCACCTCCCTTTTTCGCATCTCCTTCCCCTCCCTTACCTTCAGCCTCACAACATACCCCAGTTGGGGATGCCATAGTCTCACTGGCTCCGGACGAGAGCAGTTGGACTCTTGTGCGGTATTCATATAAAAAAATAATGTCATCTTTGTAGATGCTGCGAGGTTGGTATTTAAGGAGAGAACGAAGTAAATCTAGACCTCGAAGAAAGCAATTTGCAGGAGGCAGGAATCACAAAAGATGAAAAATCGATCCACAAGTTATTTGTTAAACACATAAACGATCGTTTTCTTAAGGAAAGTGGTACATAAGCTTGTTTTCACGAAAATATTATTTTACTAAATATATGTATGACGTACGAGGCGTGCCTGACTTATTACACATGTAAGCTTTGCATACTTTTGGCGCTTCTCCGACATCTTCATCTGAAACACGTAGTTTTATTTGCAATTTAATGACAATGAGAAATTATTATTTTTCATTTAAAGGAAAATAGAAAATCGTTCAAACTGTTAGACAATTTTCTGCCAAGTTATTGATGAAATGATTGATTCTAATCACTTTGGGTGGTAAGCGACAACTAAGAAGTCCTACTAGGTAAGCATTGCTTACTTAATAAATGTAAAGGTATGATCACGTTACGAATCGACAGTTTTAATTAATCTCAAGTGACATGTTTGATTTCGATAATATGTTTAAACATCCATCTACAGGTTAACCGTGACATTTGTATTCCTCGAATCGGGAAACTGCATTGCCTTGAACATAATTGATTTCTCGCCCGTTATTCAATGGCAGTTGGCTGTAGAGTAACTAATTCAATTGCCGTAAAATATAAGTACAGCATCACTATAAGATTATAAACTATTCAAGAAAATAATAAAAAACAATCATATTACAATGTTCTAAATATGAAAAAAATATTCTATGGAAAAAAATTTATTGAAAATAATATTGTTGTTAACTCTAAAATTTGAAATATGAGATTGACAAATATGACGGTTTGACGGTGGCAATGGCGGAATTGGTGAACGCGCGCGTACCGGTTAAACGAGAGGTTCTGGGTTCGAGTCCCAATTGCGACCATTATCTTTTTCTATTTTTGTGTATTTTGAAAGAGATCAATTTCATATTTTCGTTTAGATTATTTTTGTTAGTTTCTTCTTCAATGATATATTACATTCATGGGAATAACCGTCAAAAGTTATAAAAAGAGAGCTTTTCTTATAAAAAATTGAATATTCCAATTTCACTATCTAAAGCTAGAATGTTTAAAAAATCAATAAATATTATAAATGCTTTTCGTCTGTCCTATTGTTTAAGATCTGAAAGAACTTCGGTACCTTTATAATCGGTCTAATCGACGAAGGCTTTTACACATCGATGGTAAAATATAAAGTTCTGTTTTGACTCGATTTGGCATAACATCTCTGTGTAAATTTGTTTACTACGTTCTGGTTCTGATTCAAAGTGGTGACCGTGTTAGATACTACTTCTCTATTCCGCCAAAGTTCGCATGGTCGTCGATTCTTTTACAAACTGCCAAATTAGAATAATCTAGATAATGGTACCTAGCGGCCTGAAACATTTTTGAAAAAAGAATTGTCATTGAGATGGTGACATTTCTTTGGAAAAATTGTATTTTTCCTTATTTGAAATTAAAAAAATATAAATATTTACGCAAAATATAAGTGGTGTGCACATAATTTATTAGGCAGGTGGTAACTCCTTTTGATTTATTAAAGAAGAAAAAAATAGAAACATACTTTTTCGAATGCGAGTTTCACAAAATTACTTGAACATGTTGTTCATGTTATCTCTTTCAGCGGAATTTATTTTTGCTTTGAGTTCCTTAACAAAATTTAAGAAAGATTCAAAAGATAAATCATATAAATTGCTTGTTAATCATTCTGAAAAAATGCCCTTTAAAGTGATGCTTCACTTTCTTAAACTCCCGCTACTTCTTCATGATCAGTGGAAGCCCCGAGGGGATGTTTGATTCGGGTTGTTGCTCCAACTATCCGGGGCAGTATATAAATCACAGTCAAAGCAGAACGCTGCGAACACCCTGTAGTTTGGGAATTTCGGCAGGAAACTAAGTTTAGCTCCCGAGCCCCGGTGGAATCCGATATCAATTCAACCGCAAAGGGAGTCCGGACATTTAATGAAAATAAACTATCATTAATGATATAATGAAATATCAAGTGAATCAACAACAAACAAGACGTGACAAAGTCTTGCGAAACGGTTACGTTTATCGAATACATTAAGATGTTTGAGTTGTGAACATTGCAGATAGGAAGCAAACAAATCGCCTGTGGCAAATATGTGAATTGTTAAGGAATTATTTCTTAGCGTAAAATAAACACATTATTTTAATTAAATGAAGACATTATGAGCGAAACTCAATCGAAAATCTGGAAACAGAAAAATCAGAAAAAGATATTTACACTTCTGGGACTCGAACCCAGGACCTCCCTACTTTCCGGGTTGGGACAACCCGGAAAATAGGGAGGTCCAGATTTTCGATTGAGTTTCGCTCATAATGTCTTCATTTAATTAAATATTACAGTTTGAGGTTTTATTCATAAAAAGTTAAAATAAAAATAATAACACTATTTTTGAAACTGATAATTCATGGTGGAATTCCATTATAATATATTATAATAAAAACAAATATAAAACTTACCAGTCTGAAGATGGCTCTAGCGAGCTGAAACCGGTTACGGTCATTAAACTTAAAGTGGAAAAAAGTTTTATATTTGTTTTTATTATAATATATTAAATATAATAACATTATTTTAACGTCAGAAAGGCCACAATTTCATTAATCTTAATGCTCATGATGGAATTTAAAGCACAAAGCAGAAAGAAAATTGCGGATTCCTACAAATTATATTAGCGTAGGTAATATATATAGTTTTAGTGGTTTGTCATATATTATTTTTTCAGTTTCCATTTTATTTTAAGTTACCATTTTAATACTTTACATTAGTGCATGCTTTAAAAAATTTTCGTATAATTTTCGCTTATTAGGTTATGTTCTGTTATCGTAATCGATGTAAAAGCCCATCAGGGCGTAAAAAACAAAATAAAACATTTTAGAGGACTTTCTGATATCTATCTAATTCAATTTAGGTAGCCAAATCTAACGTAGGCACAAACATAAATTCTGGCGTGGGACATTTTAAATTATTTAAAAAAAAACGATCATCAAAAAGTGGTCATATCTCTGACGAAGCCGGGTAAAAAAATCAGTCGATCGCGATAAATTTATTCTTTTCTGATGTCATCTACATAATTCAAGACAGTAGTTTTTAAAAAGCGCGCCAAGTACACTCTCAAATCTCTGGAAACGTACGCATATTATGGAGAACAAAACTTTTTCATCTTTTTGATTCGCTATATCTCAGAAATGGTAATTCTTAAGAAAAAAAGCGTTACAAAAATTATTTCAGATAATTCTATGATCTACAATTTTTGTCTGACTTATTTTTATGATAAACTTACTGTTTGGCTGAAAAATGTAAAAAAAAACAATATTTGCGAACTTCGACCATCAATAATATTTTTTGCAGATGTGGGATCGATGGGGACTTTTTACATTTCATTTATAATGGTGTTACCAACATTCGTACCAATTTTCAGCTCTATGCGAATTATTGTAACATTGAATGTCTATTCTGATCGGACTAATGATCACGGGAGAGTAATAACTACTAATGTTATGATTTTTATACATAATTCCAAAGGAAAATAATTACGTTGTCGATCAACCAAGGACTGTGTACAGTTGTTTTAGGAAGACTCTTGTAATTAAAATTACTTTTTTCCAAAATCGGTAACAAGGTTACAATTTTTCGTGACGATAACTCCTATGATGACATCTCCGTAATGCAAAACTTAAGCAAATAAAAAAGATAATTTTCCAATGAATGATTCTACAAGAAAGGTAATTTACGTGCGCGATATTTACACAAGTGACAGCGCGCTCAGGAGACCAGAACGATGGTTTACCCAATTTAGGCTTCACGTTGCTCTATGCCCCGGAGAGCCTTTCGTTTCAGCGAGGCTCGCCGGCTCGAAACCATCCCGTCATCGGAACAACAAGCAAAAGGAAGGGTGCTCTACTTGGAGCTTATAAACAACTAGCGGGAAATTGATAATGCTGTTGTAGAGTGATATATAAATATAAATGGTTATCGTAAGGTGTCATTTACTGACAATCACCTCAAGAAGAGTGAAGAAAGAAATCACCTCATTTTGCGTGTGCTTGTTCTCTCAGAGCTAAGGCCGTGCGGCAACTTGCACAAATTTAATCAAAAACTCATTAAAAATGACCAACGAGGCCGAATTAGCTTGCGTGTACTCCGCGCTCATCTTGGTTGATGATGACGTCGCCGTCACTGTTGAAAAAATCTCCACCATCCTGAAGGCGGCTAACGTCACCGTCGAGCAATACTGGCCAGGACTCTTCGCCAAGGCCCTCGAGGGAGTGAACGTTAAGGATCTGATCACCAACATCGGTTCAGGAGTTGGAGCCGCCGGCCCAGCTGCAGCTGCCGGACCCGCCGCCGCAGCCGCCCCCGCTGCAGCGGCCGCCAAGGAGGAGAAGGAATCCGAAGCTGAGGAGTCTGACGACGACATGGGCTTCGGTCTCTTCGACTAAACAAGTACTGAAACTGCTTGAAATTTTTATACATTTTTGTACAGTTATAATGTACTAAATACAAAAAAATCCAAACACAAGAATGTGTGCTTTAAATTAATTTAATCATTCAAGTTTTCAAAATTACTTTCTGACGTTAAACTAAATGACTAAGGTCACTCCAAGTATGGGAGCCAACGTATTGAATGATTTGCCCCCAAATTTAACAATAATTATACATCCAACGCAACACATATTATAACGTTATATTGTTCATTTCAAACAGTTGATTTCTGAATAAGACTCAAAATATTTTCGAACGGTGACTCTTAACTTCCAAAAAGGACATGGAAATTGGCGAGTAAATTTCAGTACCTAGGTATTATCGTGATTTATCATGGGCGTATTATACCGTGTTACGCTACCTTTAGCCAATGTTGAACTATAACACTCGCGCTTAAATTGTCAGACAGAAGAATTTTCACTGACTTGGTATTTCTATATAAAATTCTAAATAATTTAGTTAATAGTCCGGTATTGCTTGAATTGATAAGCCTCCGGATACCACTACGTAATACTAGAAGTTACGATTTATTTCAGAGCAGAACTTCTGGGAGTAACTACCGTAGGTATTCCTCTTTGCCCAGAATACTAATGGAGGAAAACAATTATACCTAATCAGTGGGCATTTTCAATTTATCTTTAAACAAATAAAAAGTATTGTTATTGAGGCAGTTCAGTAGTTATCAGTTCGAAGTTTCAGTTCGAATCGAACCCAGAATCTTGGTCTTGCCGGGTTGGTGATCTACCAACGAGCTAATGGGACCCTATCCCCTTCGGTCATATTTAACTGTATCATACTTCGACCAAGAACTAGCAACTTCATTTTCTTGACGCATATTTTTATTGGCTGCCATCTTTATGTACGATTGCAAGATTCATCTTGGCCTAAATGCCATCTAGATTATGTTCTCTTTAGTAGATATAATAATATGACCGAAGGGGATAGGGTCCCATCAGCTCAGCGGCAGAGTACCGCCCCGGCAAGGCTAAGGTCCTGGATTTGATTGGTAGATGTAACCTTATCTTTTGCCGATTTTCGATTGTGAGTGGCTAATACTTTTTTTCATTAATTAAATATTACAATTTGAGATTTTACTCATTAAGCTAAAATAAAACGTAATAAAGTATAATTTATTCATATTTTATTAAAAAAGATTATAAATAACCGAATTATCACAAAAAATATGGGTAAATGTTTCACGTTGTATATTTTATAAGGCAAAAGCGATGTTATTATAAAAGATGATTGTTTTTTATAAACATCCACAGCTCCGTAAAGGTAAAACACAGGTAAGCTCAATAAGCATTGCAATATTTAAGCAAGTAAACACATTAAATTTAAAAACAGCAAAAGAAGATTTCCTGAATTTCATATCCAACATCAAAGGACAAGGGAAATACTCATTTTTCTTTAATATAACTTCCAGCTTTTGGGGATTTGGCCGTGCTCCCGGGGGACATTCAATTTTTAAGCGAATGAAAAAATATATTAAAATTTTAAAAGGAATGAGAAAATGGGAGTTGTGCTGCTTTGATCGCTTTATTTACTCAAAGAATTTGCTAGGGGAATTAACAGGGACTCAATCCTGGCTTATAAATAAAATAATGCTAGTAAGCCAGAAAACGAAATGAATTACACGAGGGCCGTGATTTTTGTTGCCGATTTTGGAGAAAAATACAGTTTTCGGTTGGTATTTGCATGATACATACAAGAAGTCGTTTCTTTTTCTCAAATTTCAACATCAAGTTTGCATGGAAGAATTGTCCTTGCTGCAGGGATGGCAAACTTTTGACACGCGTGCAAAGATTAAGTGTGCATGTAATATATGTCATTGCTCCAGGGATAGCGATGTTTGACGCGCGGACAAAGTTTGAATGGAGGATATAATTTTAATTTCAGATGCATTTCAGTAATGAAAAAATGCAAGTATTTTGGTCAACCTCTCATTACCTCAACCTCTAATCACCGGCTCGAACTTAGTCTTTAATATTATGAATGTGTTTGATGTTTGGCAGATATATGCAAAAACAATCCTCACTAACCTATACACAAATATACATAAATATTATGAAAAAAGATTAAATACTCGCTGTACCTACTCGAAATAATAACAAAGACTTACTACAAATTCCCATAACGCATACTACTTTTGGTCAAGGAAGCTTCAGATACCTCGCTACAAGACTTTACAACATTCTACCAATTAGAATGAAAAAATGTGATTCACAAAATAATTAAAAAAAAAACTTTAAAATTTTGATAAAAAATAATGATAGAGCATTTACCAGTGCACTCACCCAAATTTTAAATTAGTAATGAAACCAATGCTGTTATTATTGTACCAGTGTTATTGTTATTATTAATGCAACCAATCTATTAAGTGATTATATTTTAATATAAGTGTAGGTTTGTTAACAGTATTATAAATTGACTTAAAATAACCGCCTCAACAGAGGCCAGCCTTGAGGCGGGTTACGAGAAACCAAAATTTATAATTATAAATCTCTATTCTTTAAGTACCTACTGTTTATATGTTTATTGTTTTCTGTTGTTTAACTTTTGTAACTTTATGTTACCTTTGTAACCTTTAAACTGTTGTAACTTTTGTACTTGTGTAACCTTCAAACTATTGTAATATATACTTTTTTGTAATTATAAATCTTTCAAATTTCGTTCAATACAGATATATTATTATTAACCAACCAACAAGATACGACTTATTGTTACTATTTATTAAAGTGGAGATTTTATTAAAGGTATACGAATAGGCCAGTGAGCACTTTAACCGAAGGTCCATTGTGCTATCTCCCACTTCACCTCATTCTTTTCCCTTGAAAGATCTTGTAGCGGTAAGGGTTTTCCAACGAAAGTCCCCTTTTGTTTGAATAAACTAAAGATGAGTTCACCAAGGTGGTCTCAGCTCTCCTCTACTCTTAGGCTCCCCAAAGGTCCATCATCAGGTGCAATTTGATTTCGAATCAAAATATCTTACCGTTAAAAAAACCTATTTTTTAAAATTAGGTATTTTGCATTTTATCATCTTATATCAACAGGGTATGTATATATGTACAAGTCTTTGAAACTTTCTGATGAAAAAGTGGGGTTTTTTACAAAAAAAATCTGTAAAAATACCAACCGAAAAATTTACGGAAAATATTGAACATCGTCCAAAAAGCCACGGCAAACCGCTGCGCCATGAATCTGTTTGAGAATAGAAAGCTTGCTTTGTGGGGCGGTAGCGATACCTAGAGGGTCCTTATCAATTCAATGGGTCCCCGACTTTACGGGGAAAAGGAGAAGATAATAATGATGAAAGCTCCACTGCGATTGTTACACGAAAGAGTAGGAACTTTGTGTTTTTCTTGGATAAGATTAATTTTCCGAATATAGACCGGAGGTCTGGGAATCGGCGTAAATAACCTAAATTAGTGTAGAAATTAAAATCTTAGGAGTAAGGCTTAGTGCCGAATGTTCATAAATATCCATTTAATATCTATAAATATTATCCATACACATCCATTTTATACCCCTATATATCCAAACATATTAATCTATTAAACAAACCGCCTAGCTCTGCTTTGACTTGTTCCACGTATTTATTGTACTATATTCCAATCTACTATTTTTCCATCTTGCTTTGTGAAGTTTTGTTTTTGTGTTATTATGCTCATTTAGATGTTCTTTGGGTTAAAAAAAATTAACACGTTAAACCCCCGCCGGGAGCAACATTGAAAATAAATAATTTATTTCTTCAAAATAGGCATATTTACTTTGGGGTGTCATCATTAATTTTATGAAAAACAAATACCTTTGTATAACACCACTATTTTATTAACAATATCAACATGTTTCGAAAACTATGTTTTCTTCGTCAGGATAATAAGTCAATAATAAATAACAAAAGACAAACAAGTATAGACTAATTAGAACATAGACAAAATATTAGAAAGGAGAGGTGATTAATTACCTAAAATATATCATAAAAAACAATTATATAAAATAAAATATAAAAATTATTTTAGAATGGGTAAAAAATTACATTAACATAATAAAAAAATCTTTTAAAAGGAAAACAAGAAGTCTAAATAACAAAATAAATTATTATAAGTATAAGTATTAATACGAAAATAAATTTAAAAGATGGCTATTTTTAAAAAACGTTTGGTAATTTATAATAATTAAATTTACTATTAACACTTTTTCTAATTTCTAAAATTTCTAAATTATCTAATTGTATACCCGTTGTGTTAGTGTGTAAAATTTTTAAACCTTTATTGATATCAAAAGAATGACCTGTTTCCAAAATGTGGACTGTGGACTGTAAATCCATAGGCCGCTGGTTCAAATCCGGCTCGAAGGACCACAAAAATGGTGTCGCGAAACTGCGACTCCACTGTTAATTGGCGGTAAATACTGCAAAGCAAAGCCTATGCAGCCCTCGAAGGACCAGTCCCGAAACTACGTGAAATCGCTAAGTTATACGGGACGATTAGATAGCATACACTCGCAAAACCCGATGGATAGTCAGTCGATAGTTCAGATCTGGGCTTTTGGAAAATTAGATAAGCCCAGATTGGAATAAGGAAAATAGGACTCACCGTTGCAGATGGGGCCTCGCTAATATTCTTATAACAATACATGCGCCCTGTCTGAGATGTTATTTTGTACTGAGCAGCAAATCACACTGTCACCTCTCCAAAGTTTGGTACTTTTTGCAACAATTTTTATGGTGACATTTAGGAGGGAAAGATTAGGTAGGTGGGATAAATTCAGGATTTTGACATATCTACCCATCAAGTCCGCGAATGCAATACCCAACCAATCCCATATAAAATTGCGCGAACATTCTCCCGGCCTTGGAAGTACCTACCGAAACTGAAGGTACTTTCAAAATAAAGTAAAGAATTATAGTGAAAAATAAAAATGTTAAATTTAAATATATATATAAGCGATTGATATTAGATAGTTAAGAAAAAATAAAAATAAAAGAAATAAATAGAGATAAAGAAAAATAATTATTATTGTGTAGGCAGGGGACACAATTTCACGACTGGTCGTTTAAAGTTCCCAGAAGGGGTTCTTACGAGTGCCACCCGAACCACTCCGTCTTTACCCGGAAATATTTCCTCAGCAACCCCCACCGGCCAATAAAGTGGAGACGCATCTTCTTGATGCACCAATACTACAGTACCTACAAGAATGTTATTGACGGGACTATTCCATTTTTGTCTCATCTGCAGAGAGTGAAGATACTCTATATGCCACTTCTTCCAATAAGATTGAACGAGGTGGTCCAAAAGCTCTTTCCTTTTCAGCAGACTAATGCGTTCCTTAGTCATATCATAAGCGGGCAAATGCTGAATCGGAGAAGACATTAGAAAATGAGCCGGAGTAAGAGCTTCTGGATAATGACAACTGCTTAATAAACATAACGGCCGTGAATTAAGTAAAGCCTCTATTTGCGTCAGAACTGTGAGAAGCTCTTCATAACATAAAAGTTGAGTACCCACAACCCTATACAGATGCGATTTAATGGATTTAATATTTGATTCCCATAATCCTCCAAAGTGAGGAGCGCGAGGTGGAATCGTCTTCCACTCAATTCTCCGAATGTTAAATTCATTGCGAAGGACTTCATTAGTTGAATTTGCCTCCAAAAATTTATATAAGTCATCAAGACAATTCTTCGCGCCTATGAAGTTTGTCGCATTGTCACTGTACATACACGAAACGGGTCCGCGTCTGGATAGAAAACGTTTAAATGCATTTAAAAAATTGTCCGTACTTAGATCTGATACCAATTCTATATGTATAGCCTTCGTCGTTAAACAAATAAATAGACATATATATGCCTTTTGACTTTTTACTCCACGACGCCTAGAAAGGGTTATCTTTATCGGTCCGGCAAAATCTACACCAGTATGTGTAAATGCTTTTGCTTCTTGAACTCTAGCTGTAGGTAAATCAGCCATTGGCGGTATAATATTAGAAGGTGCGGTTTTAAAACAGAAATTACATGCATGTACTCGTTTGCGTATTAAGTTTCTTCCCGATAAGATCCAATAACGCTGTCTAATTATAGACATAAGGAGATGAGCACCAGTGTGACAATTCACACGATGGTAAAAATCTATAATTATATCGACAATATGATCCTGTCTTGGCAGAAGTACTGGATGTTTGTTTTCATAAGGTATATTCGCGTTTGTTAATCTACCACCTATGCGTAACAATCCATTATGATCGACGAACGGGTTTAATTTTCGAATCGAAGATGAACATAATTTTTTCCTCTGTATTAATTGTATATCGGCATAAAAATACTTTTTCTGTAGAGCTTTTAATACATTTATTTCAGCAATATTTAATTCCGTGGAATTTATAACTGTTGAACACGATAACTTCCGCGTAAATCGTAAAATATATACGACAATTCTTAGCAGTTTTGGCCATGAAGAAATTTTTAAAGCAAGATTATATATTGGAGAATTATTCTCTATTGACGTTATCGTGAACGTATGCGACTTTTTCAATTCCAAAGTATTCTCCTCCTGCGCTGAGGGGGAAAAGCTTTTGACAGGCCACTCGGACACTGGGTTCGCAGCCCAGGGTGGACCGTGCCACCAAAGAGGATGATCAATTAGCTGAGCGGGCAATAGTCCACGTGATAAACAATCACTAGGATTGGTAACTCCATCTATATGATAAAAATGTTTCGCAGGTAAATTTTCCTGAATTTCACTAACTCGATTAGCTACAAAAGTTTGCCATCTGTGCGGGGATGAGTGAATCCAAGAAAGTGCTATTTTTGAATCTGAAAAAGCAAATATATCGTTTATAAAAACGCGATTTTTATAAGTATCTATAATAGATTTAACAAGTCTAGATAAAATAAGCGCAGCACATAATTCCAATCGAGCGAGCGAAACTATTTTTAAAGGGGCTACCTTGGATTTCGAACATATCAAATTCATAGTAGCGTTGCCACTCTTATCTGTGACATGAAGATATACTACGCACCCGTATGCTTTCGTACTCGCGTCTGCAAAAGCGATAATATTTATCGTGCAGTCCTCTTTTACTCCCAAATATCGAGGTAAATTTAAATTAGAAAGCATCGGTAATTCTTCCTTGAATTTGACATATCGTTTGACAATACTTTGGGGTAGTTCTTCATCCCATCCTACTTTCTCTAACCACAGCTCTTGTAAAAGTAATTTGGCATATAAAATTACCGGAGCAACCAAACCTAATACATCAAATAAACGTGCTATTGTGGAAAGAATTGATCTTTTACATATAGTTTTCTCCTCCGTGGGACATATCATAAAATGAAAACAATCAGATATCGGATCCCATTTTAGTCCTAAAATGCTACAATTATCCGAGAAATCCATCGTTGCACGGTGCGACTCTGGTAATTGAGCGAGCAAATGAGCAGAATTACTCGACCATTTAACTAATTCAAATCCTCCAGACTTGAACATCGCCATTAATTCTGTAGACAAAGTGACGGCTTCACTTATAGTATTTACAGAATATACAAAATCGTCCATATATAAATCATTAATTGCAACTTCTGCGGCTTTCGGGTGACGATTTCTTTCATCGCTCGCTAGCTTTCTTAAAGTTCGCATCGCAAGGAACGGTGAACAATTTAACCCAAAAGCTAGCGAATTAAATTGATAAACTCCAATTTCTTCATCTTCGTGAAATCTATAAAGAATTTTTTGATATTTACGATGGCTTTCCGTTACCATTATACGTAAATACATTTGTTTAACATCTGCGGTCAATGCTATAGCGAATAAGCGAAATTTAATTAAAAGTGTAAATAAATTAGATTGCAAGTTTGGACCAGTATACAAAATATCATTAAGTGACAACCCTGAACTGGTCTTTGTACTGGCGTCCAATACAACACGAGTTTTAGTTGTTGCTTTATCTTTACGAATAACTGCATGGTGAGGAATGAAATATCCCTCATCAATATTAGATGAAGACGGAACTTCATACCTTATATATCCCTTTTCCAGATATTCAGAAATTACTTCATTATAACTCCGATGCAATTCTGGTGACGTATTAAATTTCCGTTCTAAATATTTATATCTGCGTTGCGCGACACTGAGCGAATTTCCTAAATTATTAGGATCTATCTTAAAAGGTAAAGACACAATATACCTTCCCGAGTCATCCCGTTGGACGGACTCGACGTACATTTTCTCACATTCCGCGTCTTCAGCACTCATCAATGACTTAATAGGCATGTCTTCCATTGTCCAAAATTTGGTTAACGCATTGTATAAATCCACGTTGGTTATGGGGCCGAAAGTCCACGAAACGTCCGGCGTACACTTAGGTATTTCACCCATTACAATATATCCGAATACCGTTTGTATAGCGGGTGGTGCATTCGTATTATGTTTAGATAAAACCTTATTTCCTAGCATAATATATGGAAATAACTGAGCACCTAATAAAATATCGACATCGGATGGAACGTTCCAATTTTCATCGGCTAGATTTAAACCAAGTAAATGCTCACATGACTTTGTGTCAACATATTGTGTAGGGAGCTTGTCCGTGATTTTTTCGACCACTAATAGGCTTATTTTATATTTATCTTCTGAAACACGGGATTTAATTGTTAATGCAACATGCCCCAAAATTGGTGTCTCCACTGAACCAACACTTTTAATAACTGAATTATTTAAAGGAATTATTTAAAGATTCAATTCATTACAAGTATTTAAACTAATCAAATTTTGTTGCGAGGCGCAATCAATTAAACACCTGACGGTTACTTGATTATTTTTAATGTCGTAAGCGAATAACTGCGCGGTTGACAATAGTACATTCGTAGCTAAATTACCCGCCGTAAAATCATTATGATGTTTATTCCTTGTTATTAATGTGACAGCTTCGTTTTTCGAATGACTTTCGTTGTTCACCGTACCCTCAAAATGCAAAGCAGTATGGTGACGTTTTTTACAAATTCTACAATCCGATTTAGATGAACATTTTACCGTCTTGTGTTTATCGCTTAAACAGTTTACACATAAGTTATTTAATTTTACAAACTGAAAGCGAGCCTTTGGCCTCAACTCATTAAATTGTTCACATTTAAACAATTCAACATGATCGCTTCGATTGCATTTCCGGCATTTATTATTATTACTACGATTATTATCAAACGACTTCGGTTCAACCACAGCGAAAGAATGCGAAACCTTATTTTTATTATTATTAACTTTACTTTCTGCTCCGGTTCGTTCAAGAATTTTAACATGCGAACGAATATATTCTATTAAATCGGTATATGTAGGTATATCTTTCTCCCGTATGGACATTTCGAAATTTTGCACCAATTGCATATCTAATTTTTTCAGTGCAATATGTAAAATTATAAAGTCGGTTAGGTCATCAATACCTAATTCTTTGAGCGCAGACATGGAAGACGCAAACCGTTCAATAAAATTATTTAACTCATTTGAGTTAAATAATTTTATCTTTAAATAATTCTATTAAATATTTTATCCAAAGATTTTAATTTGTCAATTAACTCAAGGGAATTTTTTATTGTATGTTTAGGGTTAAAAATTTTGTTATCAAGAATTAATTTATTGATTGTAGAAGCCAATTTATAACTAGGGGCGTTACAATTGGACACAACCGGTCTAATAGGTTTTTCTAATTTATGGATTTTTAGCAAACTGTATAAGAAAAACAAAAACAAACTGTATATATACACGTAGTTGACAAGAATAATAATTGGAGAAAAATTGTATTTTTAAATAATAACACTTCAAATTTGATAATTAAAAACATGCCAGATAATATCCAACCAGCTTTTTACGCCAATAACAAATTAAAAAATTATATATTAAATAACAAGGACAAAGGTGTGTTTTTGAACAAATCTGGGGTTTATAAATTAATTTGTAATGATTGTAACTTTTTTTATATTGGAAAGACTTCTAGAAATTTTAACATTAGAGTTAAGGAACATCTAAGATGTTTAAATAATAATAATTATTCAGAATTTGCAAACCACATTTTGGAAACAGGTCATTCTTTTGATATTAATAAAGGTTTAAAAATTTTACACACTAACACAACGGGTATACAATTAGATAATTTAGAAATTTTAGAAATTAGAAAAAGTGTTAATAGTAAATTAAATATTGTAAATAACCAAACGTTTTTTAAAAATAGCCATCTTTTAAATTTATTTTCGTATTAATACTTATACTTATAATAATTTATTTTGTTATTTAGACTTCTTGTTTTCCTTTTAAAAGATTTTTTATTATGTTAATGTAATTTTTTACCCATTCTAAAATAATTTTTATATTTTATTTTATATAATTGTTTTTTATGATATATTTTAGGTAATTAATCACCTCTCCTTTCTAATATTTTGTCTATGTTCTAATTAGTCTATACTTGTTTGTCTTTTGTTATTTATTATTGACTTATTATCCTGACGAAGAAAACATAGTTTTCGAAACATGTTGATATTGTTAATAAAATAGTGGTGTTATACAAAGGTATTTGTTTTTCATAAAATTAAAAATAAATAATTTAGTATCAATTTAATACATTTAAACATAAACAAACATTAATTTTGCGTACATATCCCCAAAAATATCCATAATAGCCGTTTAATATCCATAAATATCCACACGTATCCCCATAAATATCTATTTAAAATCCGTAAACATACATTTCATATCTATTAATGCCCCTTTAACATCCATAAACATCCATTTAAAACCGAAAATAACCACAAATGTCCATTTAATGTGCATAAACATCTATTTAATATGCATAAACATCTATTTTATATGTATAAAAATCCATTTAATATCCATAAATATACTTTTAAAAATAAAATAACCACTAATGTCCATTTAATGTGCATAAACATCTATTTAATATGCGTAAAAATCCGTTTAATATCCATAAACATCTATTTAAAAATAAAAATAACCACAAATGTCCACTTAATGTGCATGAACATCTATTTAATAATCCATAAATTTAAAAAAATATTCTTAAACACCCATTTAGTATATGTTTATACGTAATTATTCATTGAATATCCATAAACATTTATTATAAAACAAATTACATATATATTTATTTATACTCATATCCATACATATATATAAACATCCCTAATAAAAGCACACAAAGCAATGTAGAATAAGTTATGCATCACAATTACCACTACATAAATACATTAATTTGTACATGCTGGTTTGTTTGATTACTTTGACAATTTCCCTATTCAGAGTTTTAACATAAGTACTAACTGTTTTGAAATTAAATGCTCTTTTTGTTATCCAAGTTCATAATTGAAAACCAACTTTTGAAATGTTACAATTTTAGAAGAAATTTTAGTTTTTCCTTACTTTTAAGTAAAAATCACAAATAAAGCTTTAATGTAGGTACCATGCATTTTAGACTATTTCATTTGTATTAGGCGAAGGAAATATAACATCAAAAGGCAAAAAAGATCATTTTACGGAGTATTTTTTTTAATGCACAATAAAGTGTTTTAGAATTTTAACATCAACAGTCCAGTTAGCCAACATGCCAGCGAAGAGGGTATAAAAATGAATGAATCAACGTTAAAAGAACTTGGCGTCCAGAAGGTATCCGTAAACAGATAAAGTGCGGAGATCCCTTTAGAAATAAAGGGACGAAATGAGCAAGGAAACATGCAGCACAAAGGGAATGCCGTATGAGGCGGGGACACTTCAAAGGACGCAGTAATTGCCCCGGAAATAACACGGGGCCCGAAGCCCGGGCAGATGATTCGGACGCTGATCGAGGTTAGTTGGACCCTCTCAGTTGTCGATCATCCGTGTAATTTGAATAAACGCAATTTGCGGGAATACGCCAAATGCATGAACCGTCGAACTGTTTCATTTTAAGTATGCACAGACGGGAGACTGCACAATATCCCCTATTTCTAATGATGGTAGCGAATCGTTGGCTTTACAGTATACTAAAGTATATACACTCGTATATAACACAATGCTATTCAAGCGGTAGGTCTTATTTATGTATACTTGTTAGCAAAAGCTTCCCGTTAATAGAGACTTATTGTAAACTCCTCCATTTATTGTAACCTCTCCATTCAACCGCTTAGGTAATCATAATGTTATTAAGGCTACGTAGTAAGCATTCAAAAATAAGAAGGTTTGAAAGGGAGACATATAAAAAAACCAATGTTCGAGGAGCAAAAATTGCGAAAATATTTAATAAAACACGACTCGTTTAAATACAGCAATAATATCTCGGCATTTGTCTTAAGTAGCATTTAATGAAAGACTTATTAATTTTTCGGAGCATACTTTGCGATTTTTTTCCGTCGAGGATATTTCATGTAATTACCGTTTCGGCTAAACAATCATATAGATATTATCTTAAAAAATAATACACAATTTTTTAAGAACTTAAAAACACAAAGTGTTCAAGGAAAATATGTTATAAACCAAAAGAAATTCGGAATGCCGAATCTTAAATTTGTAAGCCATTCTTAAAAGCCCTTGATATTTAGTTACTGCACTCTTTATTAATGATACGAGCATTCTATATTTGACAATATCTTATTTTTATCACGCGTGTAATGTACCTAATATAAAGTGAAAGCCCAAATGGGGCGTGAACAAATAAACAAATAACAGAAAAAGAGGTTTCAATGGAAAAGCCACGTGAGATAGGTGGCCAGTTGAAACTGTCAACCTGCCCAGGCACAAGTCACCAACCAAAAATACACGGATTGTGGAAATCGCAAAATGAATAATGAAAAAATGATAAACTGACCATTTAAAAGTTTTAAGGTTCATCTATGTTTAAAAAATCAACGAAAAAACTTGATACTTTGGGACCTCTTTGTACAATATGAAACAATCATTCTAATAGCATTATCTCAAAACAAAGTTTGATGACTTTTCCTGTACGAAGGTTAAAAGAAGTAATTAACAGTCAACTTTATATAGAATCACTCCAAGGGTTCTTGACGTAGGTTATTAGGTGTAGTTTTTTTTAAGCGTGTTGCGTGTGATACATAGTATTGGTTCTTGACATAGGTTATTACGTGTAGTTTTTTTAAGCGTGTTGCGTGTGATACACAGTATTTAAAGCAAGGATGTTCTCCTATTTTTCTCCTGATACTACTCCAATGAAAATCCAAATTCTCTAAGATTGAGGTTTATATATAAACCTCAATCTTAGAGAATTTGGATTTGAAAAGTGTCTGAAGAAATAATATCCTATATCGTATAATATACTTACATAATTATATTCATCACATATTGAAAGTATTTAATTGGATTTGACTGATTCGACAGTAATTTCACTTTAGCGTCAACTAATTTTTACATCTTGGCGTTGTAAAATGCAGGATTTTGACAAATCAGTTTTGAATAATGTCCAGCCTTGTCACTCTGTAAACAAAATAAATTATTAATACTTGATGTGGTATACAATACTCCTCTCTCCTGTCTTATTCAGTACTTCCAGAGCCTTAAAACTAAGTATTTTACTTTGAAAAGTGTCTGAAGAAATAATATCCTATATCGTATAATATACTTACATAATTATATTCATCACATATTTTAGTAGATATTTCATTAAAAAACAGACAATTTATCATATTTTCTTCTCGCCATGTTTTGACATAATAATATTAAAATAGTTTTTTAGGCTAGTTTTTTTTTTCCTTTTTTAATTAAACCCAAACTAAGAACCTCAGAACCTATTTCAGGGTCATGTTTTAATAATATTTTGGAATAATAAGAGAAGAAGAAAAAACTAACCTTAAAACTTTGACATTTGGCAATGGCCGTCAAACAAGTAATCGTTCTTAATTTTAACAAAATAACTTTCAAATTCATTATTTTTCAATTCCGGAAACTGAAATACTTACTTCCTATATATCTAACTGTAAGTGTTTTTGTAATAAAAAGTGCATAAAGCGTATCCCTATTAGGTAAATATTTGCCAATGCCGCCATAAATGAATTATTTGGAAATAATAATATATGACAAACTTACCAGCTAATAATCCACTCTCCCAATTTCTCTAACAAATTGATAGTTTGTCGGGTGTCGATCCATTTCAAGAGATTGTGATTTTATATTCTTTATAATGAAAATAAACTAATGTTTATCGGTTGTTGAAAACAACAATATTGACATGACACTGCCGCGACGCGCCATTTTTTGATTCGATTGAAGTGAAGTGAGCGTTTGTTCTGTTTGCTGCATTGTGGGATATTGCAGTTTTGTACGCATAATTTATCAGGAAAAAAAAAAAAAAATTTATTTATAAATGTCTATTCGTTCAGTAATGATTTTTTATGAGTCACTTACTAAAATAAAATAAAGGTAGGGGGTTGTACCGCATAAATATCAGGATGTCATGTTAAATAACACAGCGACTGAATAACGTTGAATTATTATGACGAAGTACGAATATCTTATTAATAAATTGTCATGCTAAATTATCAGGCATGAAATTATTTACTAATATTATATTGTTATAACGTTTTTTTTCGGGATCGTCATGATATTAATATCAGTATAAGGATATATTATCAAAGCAGATTGATAATATATCCTTAGATTGATATTTTTATTAATTGGGCCTGTTAATTTATCGTTAGAGCAGAAATCGATTTCTCTCAGTGTAGACCCACTGGTTTCGGCCAGGACTTGTGTGAGGTATACCTATACCAAAAAAGTTATTATGGTGGTTTCATCAGCCGGGGACGATAATTATAACTTATTGTCCTCTATACCTACACAATGTTACTTTATTTTTATTTTGTTTGTTGGCTCGCCAACAGAATACATCACATATAATTATTATATTAAGTTTAAAACTGAATATGGTTACAGTGGCAATTTCAATTAAAGGTGAGCACACCATTCATCTCAAAATTCTTAATATGTTGTAATACATAATAATAAATTATATTACAAGTACGTGCATTAAACAAGAAGGATCAAATATTAGAAAATACATACATACACACTTATGTGTACGTGTGCATACATGCATGTATATGCATACGTGTGCACACTCTACACACACATATATACATACACATGCATACATGTACATATACACACGAACGTAAATATACAGTTATACACATATTATAGCTGTAAGTGAGGAGATCATCAGAGACATGTAAGTATAAGTTCCTTCTAAAGGTAATAATTGAATTTGAAAATACATCCAAGTCTTCATGTTCCCAATATTTATTGTACAGTCGAGTCATTCTTGAGGTTGATTTGAAATAACTAGTATTATTGCAGTAAGAATCGATCCACTTACTGTAAAAACCGTAAAAAGACGATAATGAATAATAAATAAATAAATAAATCTCTAACTGTATTTTCCTGCAAACTGGGGACATATTAGGATGTTTATTATTGTCACAGACGTTTGGCAGTTAAAAATTCTCCGCGGGGAGAGTGGGCGTGATTGATACGGGTCATTTATATTGTCAGTGCTTTATATTACCCTAGTCTCCCCTTCCCCTAAATGTTTTACAGAGCAGCATCATTAGTGGACATACCTTATTCACTTAAAAAATATTCTATCAAAATATTCATCTCGTAAAGGTATACCTCATTTATTAATAAGCGTCATTTGTCTTTAAATCAAGAATTCCAATTATTTTTTCTAATCATCATGAATCAAAAAAACTTATTGAATCTAAAATACCCGTAAATATGGTTAAGAATCAGATTTTTTAAAGATATACATGTATGCACATAAATTTATTTAGATACATAAATAGATTTATGAATATACATAAATCAAAATAAAATAAACGCCAGGGTTAAGGGCAGTGAAACTGAAAAAAAAAGATATAAATGAAAAATAAAAATAAAAGATACGTACAATATTTTCTAACCAGAGATCTAAGGCTGGTGGGAGCCAGGTTTTGAAACGAGAGATTTCAGCGACTTCATTGGTTTTAACTTCATGGTTTCAATAACTTCTGGGACAACGTTTTATAATTGTTTTCTCTTTCAAATCCCACATATCTGACACTGTCTCCCGCGCCAACAAAATGCTTGGATTTGTTCTTCGTAATGCGAGATCATTTACTAATGGAATTGCATTACGGAGAACATATGAAGCGCTTGTCCGCAGCATCTTGGAATATAGCTCCATTATATGGGTCCCCTATGAAAAAAACCATATCCTAGAAATAGAAAGAGTTCAAAAAAGGTTTATGCTTTACCTGTATATGAGGGAATATACATACTACCCATTCCTGTATCCATCGTTGTCTTCAACAGGAATGCTCGATCTTAATACATTAGAAGCCCGCCGAAAAGTATTTTTGGGTAAACACTTTTTTAAGCTAATCTCCGGCATTATACAGAATCCACCCATGTTGAAGGAGATTAACTTATATGTACCTAACGCGTACAGTCGTGGGAGATTCCACGCACTTTTTTATGCTCCGATAGCGAGAACTTCTTCCTATCAAAATGCGCCATTAAACAGAGCAATTCAACTGCTAAATGAATCTGTATTGAGCATCGACATCTTCAATGCACCTACAGAGAGTTTTGTAACTATCTTCTGACATATATGTCACAAGATAGTGAAACTGCCTCCATACACTTTTTTCTCTAAATTTTGTAATCTTCTCCATAATATTCTGGTGTATAATTGTTTTATGGAGAACCTGATAAAATAAATAAATACTTGTTTACATAATATTGAACCAAATAAGCTTGCCCTGAACTTCGTATAAGAAGTGTCCTGAAATTTGCATAGCAATTTCTGACTGTTTTTTTTTACAGTAACTTCAACAATTATCATCGTGATTTATTTTTAGGGTAAAATGCCGTACTGCGCTACGTCCTTATTTAGGCTAAAGACCACAAAAATAAAACACGATAATACTTGGCCGTGAAAATCTCAAATTATATCTAACTAAACTATGTTTATTTTGCTTTTTTTCAAGACATTTCCAAGGAGTCACGAAATTTTAATTTCAAAGTAAAATATGTCAATAATATAAGTATCTGCACAATACAATGAAGGGAATTGATTCTCCAAACGACAATATTAAATAAAGTCAGGTGATCTTATAAAGTTGAATAAATAAGTTTGTACAAGACATGGGTCGAGATAGAGCACCTGGAGAGGTCAAAGGGTCTCTCCAAACCGGCCTCTCCCAATCTGGCCCGCCACGCAACGTGTGGGCAGGTTTATTCGCCCCAACTTACCTCACCTGACGAACCTGGGCATCCCTGCTAAGTACAAAAAACGTAGCTTGGGTTGACCTATGGCAGATGTGTTGGTTATCTAATAAATATAAATACAGATAACCTCCTTCCAAATTCAATTATTAACTATTTATTTCTTCAAACTTCGCAAATTCGCTTTGTGGCGTCTTTATTAATTTAATGAAAACAAATAACTTTGTGTACACCACTATTTAATTAACAATATCGACATGTATGTTTTTAGGTTTTCACGGCCAAAAAGTATTTTTGTTATTGTTTTTGGGGTGTTATGCCATGTTTCGCTACCTCCTTCTTTAGCCAACGTTTCGGACAGCGTTACAGTGTCCATCATCAGGGCAGATGAGTGAATCACTCATCTGCCCTGATGATGGACACTGTAACGCTGTCCGAAACGTTGGCTAAAGAAGGAGGTAGCGAAACATGGCATAACACCCCAAAAACAATAACAAAAATATCGACATGTTTCAAAAACTATGTTTTCTCTCCTTTCTAATATTTTGTCTATGTTCTAATTTGTCTATACTTGTTTGTCTTTTGTTATTTTTTATTAACTTATTATCCTGACGAAGAAAACATAGTTTTCTGAAACATGTCGATTTTGTTAATTAAATAGTGGTGTACACAAAGTTATTTGTTTTCATTAAATTAACTATTTAATTTAATAATAAAATAACAATGAATATACAAAATAACTTTCATTGATGGGAATCCTAATATCGACAACTTAAATGTTTAACGTGATATTTGCAGTCTTTTAAAGCTAGAAACACATTTGGGCTGAGTCCTCTTTAAGTCCGTAGGCCATTCCCTGCACCGGGCGGCCAGTCTGATGGGGTGACGGGCTCCGGACTCGTGGCCATTGAGCTGATGGATGTGGCTGGCCAGGCTACTAAGCACAGCCCCGGGAATAGGCCGTTCTACCCACCACCCCTCTTCATTGGTCACCGCTATTATATTGATAAATGTTCATAAATTATGTAGCCGCCGCGGCTGGACTGATATACTACTCCCACTGTGTTAGGTGCTATTATTTGCTGCTGATATTCGAGTTTGAACGATTCACTTTGCAACGAATCTTCGAAAAACTCGAACTAATCGATACATTTGTGTTCTGTTCTTTTCGTTGAAAAGAGAGAAGATACTTGTACGTATTAGTGAAGGAACAAGATTGTACTGAGACATTAGCAGTAGATTGTCAAAATGAATTGATTCATGGCGAATTAATGAATCGGTTAATTTTCAATTATTGAAGACAATATCAGCCCCCCCTTCCTTGGTAAGATTAAGTGATATTTGGAGGGACTCCCCTACCCCTCACGTGAGACTTACACTACACTTATTTATTTATTTATTTATTTTATTTTTATTTATCAAAAGTATACAATACAGAATATAGTATATTATATAAAGCATTGTACTCCCAGGAGTTAATAAACTCATTGCGGGAATGGTACGCATTACATGAAACATATAGCTGTATGTATTAAATGGACATATGATGGGGACATACACAACATTATTATTTCAGATAGTCATTAATAAGATGAAGTTTGAGCATGTTAGTTTGGGTCTTTTTACATTGACTTGCACGTTTGATCTCGTTGGGTAGTTGATTATATTTTGTGTGAGCTATGTATTCTAGGGATCTTAGTCCATATTTTGTTGATTTGATTTTTGATATAAGAAGTTTGTTGTGATTTCTTGTGTTGTGTTGGTGTACGTCGCAATTGTAATAGAGTGTAGTGTTGGAATGTGCCGAGTGTTGAATTACTTGTAATATAGTTTTAGTTATTTCAAAAGTGGGAATGGTATTAAAAGGAAGTATTTGGGTGTTTCTGTAGATATCTTTGACATGTGTGTCCCAAGGTAGACTGAAAATATTTCGCAGGGCTCTATTTTGAACGACTTGGACTTCTGAAATCATTTTTTTTGTAGCAAATCCCCAAATTCCGGCGAGATATATTAGATGTGAGTGAATCATAGCATGGTAAATCGAATTATTATATTTATTTTCATAAAGATAATAGCCATTAGATTTTTTTCAGCCGGCAAAATGGGACACATCAAAAGAAGTGAAAAAATTTAATTTTGGATTGGTGAGATTTTACTGGACCCCCCCCCATTTTGAGCTCACGTAATTAATGGATGACCCCTTATCTACATTTCCTTAACGCATATTTTTATTGCCTGCTATCTTTATGTATGATCCAAGTTATATTTGTGAAAAAATTCACAATTTTTCTTTAAATTATACTTAAGATACCTTCCACGAGATTTTTGCTCTATTTTAAACGAGTCATGTTTTATTAAGCGTTTTCCCAATTTTCGCATCAATTTTGTCATTGAAAACATTAGCTGTCTGTCCAACATTCATAATTACATATCTCTCCATCTTCTTCTTTTTGAACCGGGAAGCGTCGCCTTAACAAACAATTTAATAATCCTAAAGCTATTTTGATAAACGAACAAACAAATATAATTCACTCACTATTCTTAGATATGTTCTAACCAATTTCAAAAACTTAATTATGCTAGAAAATAGAACCACGAGTCATCATTTGGAAATAAATCACATATTCACCATGACTTGCTCTGTACCCCACACGGCAGAACAGACGTTCTAGCCAAGCACAGCATGACAAGAGGCTTTCAAGAGTATAATTATTTTTTTTTTCGTTAAAAATTATGAATATTTTATGTGTATTGTAATAGGATTACGTTAATCTGTAATCGACCTTCAGTCGAATTTAAACAATGCAGTAATTGGGGAAATAATAACCATTAAACATTTCAGTCATTTCTTCAATACCTGTCTAGAAATAATAAAAACACATCGTCTGTAAGTGGTATGACCACAGTTTGATAATGTCTTCAGAAGGCGAAGCAGCTATCACGCGTAAAAATAATTATATAGCAGAACTTGTTTTTAAATAATCTGTTTTTATTAAATGAATTATAATATTATTGAATATATGAAAGGAATAAAAATTAGAAGATGGTAGTCAAAATGTCGACCGAGGGACATTATATACAGTTTTGAGAAGCGAGAGTGTAATCGGTACTCGCTGAGCATTTTCCAGTGAGATTACTTGCAAACGAGTACCATGAAAACTCGCCCTTGTGCAATCGACCCTAATGTGTTTTAGTTGACCTGTATGTCTATTTAATGAACGTCGATGCGTTTTGATAAACGTGGACAATGATAGTGGAGGATTCATCTTTATATCACTTTATTCAAATTATATCACTTTATTTAAATATACACAATCTACATGTATCGTAAACAATCAACTATTGAGAGGGAAGGGTAGAAGGAAGGGGGAGGGTAAGAGTGGGGGAAGATTATTAGATTTAGGGACTACAATGTCATTAGAAGAAAAAAAACCGGTTAAATTAAAAAATGATTAAGAGGCTGTTCACACACAGCTATAAAAGATGTAGCTTGGCCTATTTCAGCATATCACTTGCCATATATTCGCATTGGGAATGAAATGGCATGGTTTTTGAAATTTTTGCGCATATTAATTGTATCTGCTTCGATATTAACATTTTATGCATCTATATTTAATTTTTAAAATTAGTGGACATTTACTCCTGATGATGTGAACATCGTTCACGAAACTATAAGTGTAAATTGTGTATATATAAATAAAGTGATGTAACCTAAGTTATTTGTTTTTTTAATAAAATAATTAACTTTTAGAAGAAAACTCATCTTTTAGAAGAAGTTTTATTCAAAAAGGTAGACTTTGCTTGGCCTATGTATTTGGCTTTAAGCTCTCATTCGAGTGCTCAAAGCCAAATAACGTTATAAGCAAAAACATACAAATAATTCTAAGCCTAACGTTTGACTCCAAGCCCTTGAATTATAGGTATTTTTGTTACTTGACTTCAAGACCAAACGTTATTTGCAAGTGTTTTGTAGATAACGTTGTTTGACATTGCATTATGCATCGTAGATACATAGTTATTTTAATTTATTTATGTATTCACGAACTAAAGTACAATTATTACATAATTAACACGTAACACGCAGTGTGAAATTAGTGAAATAATAGGAAAAAAGGATTGTATGTAGATGATCAAGCGATAACGGGGATTTTCCATTTAACATTAAAACCTGCATGTGTCCGAACAATAAAGTGCATTTAACTTGTATGTGGCGTTGTTTAAGGTCGTGATATTAAAGGAACCCATATCTTTGGCCGCACTCCAAATGTCCTCATATTTATACCCACACACTTGACTGCATTTAAATGCATTCGAAATTTTACCATTGTACCGCGGAGTGCAAGATTACACAAGGAATAACTATTTGGTATTCCTGGCAACGGATGGCAAAAATAAATCAACTCTTCTTTACTAGACATATAAATTATCAGGAAAATCGTGATGTTCCTGTATGCGAGCGAAGAGGAACAGAAAAATCAAACAACTATTTACAAAACAGTTTTTAAAATTAAGATAAAAGCTGGATAGATTTTCACAAAAAGGGGGCCATAATTTTTTTTTAATAAAAAACTTATTCATTGAAAAAAAGAAATGTTACAATACATTTACAGATATTAAATAAATCATTGACATCGCAACTGTACCTTGCGATATTGAGAATTCACTACATTTTGAGCGACTAATTTGATCGAGCAATTTTACTTCTTGGGTTGTTTCAGATAGAAAACTAGTTACCCACGCTAAGACCTTTCCTTTGATTCCAATTGATTTTAAATATTCTATTATTTTTTATCCAATTACAAGAAGACAGAAATTTTTATCCAAATATAGAAAAACAGAAATATTATATAAATAAATAAAGAAAAACTGAAAGTGGCCCTTTTGGAAACAAGCCACAGAATTGTAATGCTCCGTAAAGATCTGAATAGCCAGGTACTTCCCCACCTTCCTCTTCCCTAACTCCTTCCCCTCCCCACTACCTTCAGCCTCACAACATACACCAATTGGGGATGCCATAGTCTCACTGGCTCCAGACGGGGGCAGTTGGGACTCTTGTGCGGTATTTCGTGTAAAAAAAAATCAATGGGTACCGCCGCCCCGGGAACCTTTATTGGATAACCAACACCTCTGCCGTAGGTCACCCCAAGTGGTTCACTACGTTCGGTGATTTAGCAGGGGTGCCCGGGTTCATGGGGTGAGGTTTGTCTAGGTCTTGGAGGCGGATGACTAGGACACACTGAACCCCAGATTCCTACCCACCCCTTAAACCTTTTTTTATTCCCAGAACTCTCCACTCCTCCTTTTCCTTAAAAAATCCCTCCACACAGCATCCCCAAAGATGACATAGGCCCTGAGGGAAATTAATTTCCTCAGGGCCTTCTGTGTGGAGCTCACGTAAAAAAAAGGAAGATCGAATAAATAAAGGGTAAAGGGGTTTGAATGCGCTGACTCCAAACGTTTTAAAAATAAATACATACCTATACATAAATTAAAAAGTTTCTATCACCCATACCAATTAAATAAACAGAAAACGTCTGAAGAAGTGCAGCACTTGGAATTTGTAAGTCAACACTATTATTAAAATTGTTTCCATTACGAACCATAAAACTTTGAATAATCCATTACGTGTAAAATATGACGAAAAGCCATTTTTACTATTTTTAACATGTATAAACCCAAGAAAATTATCTTGAACCGACTTCACAACTCCGAATATAATTTAGACGAAAAAAAACATAAAACATTTTTGGACAATGAGAACCATATAGATAATACTCAATTTTTTAAAAGAAAAACTCTCTTTTTATAACTTTTGAAGATTATTCCCATAAAATTGAATTTAGACTAGACGCTATTCAGGCTAAAAACCCTCCACACAGCATCCCCAAAGACATAGGCCTTGAGGGAGATTATTTTCCTCAGGACCTCCTGTGTGGAGCTCATGCAAAAAAAAAAACAATTCTTAGAATGTTTCTTTCCAATAAAAAGAGTAGTTGCCCATAATATGGAAAAAAGAATTCGTTGAAGATAATATTGTTAGTTCTAAAATTTGAAATATGACGGTTTGACAAAAGGTGGCAATAGCGAAATTGGTTAACGCGCACGTCCCAGTTAGACGAGAGGTCTGGGTCCGAGTCCCAGTTGCGACCTTTGCCTTTTTCTATTTTTCTGTGTCTTGTTCTCTTTCATATTTTCGTTTAGATTATTAGTGTTATCTTCTTCTTCAATGATGTAGATAATATGTATGAAATTGTGGCAATGGTCTATTAATTTGGACATCTGTAGAATAGACTATAAGAGTGTATTCTATAGATGTCTAAAGTCGATTTAACTGCCAATTTTCACCGGGGATGTTTTCAGTGCCCATCTTCCAGCCGGGGAAGCATAAAATAAATTCATCATTTCAAATCTAAACTCGCAGCACCGGAGTTTGTAACAAACACCTGTATTTACTTTTGGGGCTCGCTGCGGCGAGGGCTGCCGGTCGGAGAGGAGTGGGGTGGGTGGGAAGGGAAAGGGGAGGTTTGGGAGAACCACCCCGCAGATAAATAACGACGCGTCATATCTCATCCGTGATGGGCTGGTTACTGGGAAGGGATGGCCGGGTTATCCAAATATTCGCGTCGGATTATGCGCCGATACTGCTGATGTGTCGAGTGGCGTTTGCTTAATAACGGATCTACCCCATAAAGTTGTTAAAAATATTTTAAATTAGATGAAAACGTGAGTCAAATACACGTACGCATTCACATTACGTGGCTGTACGATATCACAGCTTACAGCTTTTTAATTAAAAAAAATGACAATACCGTACTAGAATCAGAACTGTTCCACATTACCCGGAGCCAGTAGGACTATCCCCAATTGGTATTGTTAGGTTGAGAGAAGTGGAGATAGGAAGGAGATGGGAGTAGGAACGTTGGAAAAGAAGTTGGCTAATTCTATTTTAAGCAATATTTCGGTTCTGAGTTGTGGTCTATCGAGAGGGCGATACTAACTTGTTGATGTACAATACATCAATGATGATCCTTAAAAGTGTATATCACTCTGGTTTTTCTTCAGAAACTGACGATTTCCATGGCAGAGCAGCTGGGCTATTTAACCATGTGCGTAGAATAAACGAATTTGAGGTGGTCGTGGTGAGAGTTTACACAATATAAAATTTGCTTGAGATATCTACTAATACTAGAGTTTCAGGATATAAAATTTGCTTGAGATATCTACTAATAATAGATCAGAAATGAAGGATTCCCAAACATCCTATCCCTTTCTTCTGGTCAATTCAATAGCCAATTCTCCTTCATTTTATTCATTTCAGAGATATTCATATATGAAATTTTGGGATAACCTTCAATATAGGTGTTATCTAAATAACATTGCTCCGTAACCAACTTTAAAATATAATATGTCAAGCATTCGGAAGAGATCGTCAGTAAAGTAACGAAAAGTAAAAAACCAAAATTTCATAACTTTTTAGCATAAAGCTTGGATATATATATATATTTTTTTTAACGGTTGGAGGGTTTTTTTGAGGAAAGGAAGGAAAGGAGGTTCTTGTAAGGAAAAGGGTACATGCAGCTGGTGGGCAGATGCGTACGCCGCCAAGACCTGAACAAACATCATCCTATGAACACGGGCACCCCTGCTAAGTCACCAAATGTCTTGAGGTGACCAATGGCAGAGATGATGGTTATCCAATAAAAAGTTCCCCGAGCGACGGTACCCATACCCCCCTCCCAAATTGAATAGAAACAATCGAATAAATGGCGCTGACGTGCAGGCTGTCGCCAAGCAAAAACCTATCTGTACGGAATATCAAAGCTTAGCAGGTAATATAAAGTTGGTTGTAGGTAGAACAAAAGGCGGAGCGTCGCTGAATAGTTGTGCGCTCGGTTTCCCTCTAAAAATGATTCATGGCCCATTTCCATTTTTCCATTATCCATAATTAATTATCTATAATATCCGATTTCAAAATGAGAAATATCGTTTGTTCAGATGACAGTGGTTGGAAGAAGGTAGTTGTCACCGGTTTCATACACCAATAAAAACAAAAATGTTTAACATAATTTATTGAATGTTTAGCGTTCTCCTAACGTGTTTTTTTGAGTCACTTTTTGAAATATTTGCATACAGAGCTCCGGGCCAAAAAGGCCCCTTTCTCGTTCATCACGAATTTGTTTTTTTGCGTTAGTTTAATTTCCCGACTTTTGGATACCCAGTTAGATCCAAAACAAACACGGCCTTACGAATGCATAAAACCCCGGCGATCGGAGAGCGGAGAGCGGAGAGCGTTGAGCGGTGAGCGGTGAGCGGAGAGCGGCTCGAGACCATCGCTTCGGGTAAACGGGCAATACAAATGCGGGCGGTGCGGCCTCGGCCGGACCGAAAGGGTTCGATTTGTCAACGCGGCCCGCCCTGTTTGTTATGCTTAGCCCCCGGGGCACGGAGATTATTCACTTTGACGGAGTCGCGGTGGGAGAAGAGGGATGCCGACGTTGTTAGGTTAATTGGCGGGACAAAGTCATCGTTAGTTTGACCTGAAAGATAAATAATTGCTGTTTAGAAAGAAGAATTCGCGATTAACTACCTTACTTCCCATTAACAAATCGCTTTATAACTTTTTATAATTGCTTCGATAATAATCTTCCTACTGGAGCAGTAACTTTCTTGGTCTGGACATAAGGTGGAGGCAAATAAAATATTTTTGCTCATATCTTCTTCTTACATATAAAAATCAATATTTGTTTGTTTGTTCGTACTTTATGCGTTGCTATACCGTTCATCCGATTGCGATGAAACTTTGGTGATTTGTTGTGCGCATGCCCGCAAAAGATAGGCTATATATAATGGTAAGCTCTGGTGTTATGAAATTTGTTTAATTGAAAAGTGTGCATTTCATATATTTTAGCGGCACGGAGGAAATGCAGGATGGCGAGGGGAACGGGGGAGGTGGGGTTCACGGGAGGGGTGACAAGGGATGGAGAAGGCAGGGAAGGTTGAAGGGGAACGCGGGAGGGAAAGGGGATGGAAACGTATGCTTCTCGTTTAAGATGATGTACCACGTCGTGTGAAACTCGGTATCAGGCCGCTAATAATAACCCTCCTTATGTAGATGGCGATAAGGTTTAAATTCCCGTTTGACACCAGCCGCCTGTTTTGATTTATGTACGAAAAAACTTCGCCAAAAGCGTGTTTTATTTTATTTTGCGAAGCCCAGGCACAAATACTTAAACGTTTTACCATCATTTAAAAAAAAATTACCTCTCCACATTATACAATAAAACCATAACTAGAAGCGGTTCGTAAGTAGGAGATTTTGAATATAAAAGCAGTTTTTATAAGACTGATACTTTATTTTTTTCTGGGCTTATAAAAAGACTAAAAAAAAACCTCTATTATGGCGTATAAAGGCAAATATGTATTCTACTCGCAGTATTAAATTAAAGCACTAACGTATTTCAAGGCAGTCTAATTTTCAAAACAAAATCACTTGATTTTGCATTGCTTAGTAGTGCATTTATATACCAGAATCGGTCTGGTGAAATACCACCATTCAGAACCGAAAAGTGCCTGAAATAGCTATAACTACGTAATAATATGTTTAGTGACAAGATCTGAATAGTCAAGAGGTAGTTCCAAACCTTCCTCTTTCCATTCAATATCCCTTCCCCACTTCCTTCAACCTCACAACCATCCACAAAGTGAATGCTGTGAGTGCCATTGTGAGTATAAGTATTCAATAAGTAAGTTGTGCAAAGGAGTTCGATAAGCAGATTTGTATTTGGGCTCAGGCTAACAGCATACGATTTAGCAATTATTGTCACAATACTACTCAAAACATGATTCCAGTGGAGCTCAAGTACTTGAAACATACCGGTGGCAGTGGGGTAAAACCCTTTTTAGCAATTAATATTAAAATAGTTTAATAAAAAATCATTGGTTGCGAGCAGTTGAGACTTTTATATAATATGAAATAAAGCAGAATTTGAACAGCTTTGCTATGCAAAAATTAAGAAAAAAATGTGGTGTGAATAAATTTGTATTTATAATATAAATTAAACAATCGTAAATCGTTTTTTTTTGTTGGTTTTACACAAATTTATTACGTATCGATCAGTATTTTGGTGGGTGACATCGACAATTGGATATACATTATACAATAACATTCACAGAATTAAATATAGACCGATAAGACCTAAAGGCGCAATCTGAATTTTGATTGCTTCGGGAATTCGGCAAACGTAGAACGCGATCGCCGAGAGAGGGAGGCGGTAACAACGTACCGTGAATCAAATTTCACCCGAATTAAACTGACATATGGCGTGTCGACCTACAGAGCGGGCGAATTAGCAAAACGGAAATGTCAAATTCGCAAAGTCGATGGGCGGAATTAATTCAAAATGCACACAAATTACGAGCGAAGCCTCATTAAATATGTATGTCATAAACTGTTTCAGTTGGGCAAAGCATGTGAATATTTAAATAGTAGTAATACTAATAATAATAAAAAATCAGAGTGTGCAATTCACACGCGGTAGAAGTGAAACCTTCAGAAAACTAAAGAAGATAAGAGTGAGGAGACTGCGAAGCACTTTTTTTATCTGTGCAGTTTTTGCTGGTTTATAGTTAAAACCTAAAAATACTCACACGTATTTCCTAATGAAACCTTTCATATTTGTGCAACTATTTAGAGGTAGAAAACCCTTTTAGTTCGTAAAAGTAATTATTTGATATTATTTCTAGTGTCCGACCGAAAAAGGACTTTCTACCAAAACTGAATCTTCGGTATCTGTCTCAGTTTCGGCCGAAACCGAAAACGAAACTTTTTTAGACATGTTAAAAACTGAAAATAAGCCAAATTTCAGTAAACTGTTGTTTACTTATATTTGGCTTATTTTTTACATTAAACAGACAGTTAACATGCACAGAAGAAATGAAATTAAACAGAAAAACCTTATTGAGTTATTTAGTTTTATTTGCGTTTACAATCACAACGTTCTTATTACACGTGTTAAATGAAAAACAACAATTGAAGTATGTGGAAAAATAATTATTTATTTTTTTGACTACTTAACTACTTCTCGTAACAATAATTGACGATGATGGCGAGTGACACACGAGCCACGAACTCACCCGCGATAATTCACGAACGCAGGGTTTCGGTGCAGCCGAAGAAGGTTCGGCAGATTTTCTGCCGAAACCAAAACTGTTGCCGAAACTATATTTTTTGTCGAAACTTGTCAAAACCAAACCTTCGGTCGGTCACTAATTATTAGTAACAGCACGAGCCAAGTAAAGAGAGCCAAGCCTAAAATAAAAACAAAAAATAATAGTAGTGTGAAGATCCATACTAATATTATAAATGCGAAACTGCTCGAGTTTGTTTATGACCTTTTCACGCATAACACAATAAAAAGACTTTAATAATTCTTTCACCAATATAAAGCTAAATTATATGCGCAGACTACAGATTGTATATGATGGTAAGCTCTGGCGTTATGAAATTAAAAATATTAATATATTATATTTGTTATACGTTTTCTGTCGCTAACAAAAGCGAGTTTTTGCTAACGTCAGAAAAAAATCTTTTCCATGGAAACAATGTTGATATATTTTTGGGCTCTATGCTGGTAGGTACTCAGCTTACTGGTCGGCTACTACTGCAGAAAATTCCAATATTAGAATTCGTTTTTTTTGGACAAGCTTGGAATAAATGTCAGATGAGAGTTATATTAAAAATATAATTCGTAACGATTATAAAGACTGAATGATAAATAGAGTATTTTTTATTATATTTACGAACTTCCCAATATTTAAATAAAAATAAACATCCGAAATGTTTGTAAGCGCATAAATTCCGAACGAATGAACAAAATTGGATAAGTAATTCTTTTTTCTTTGAGCTATAGCATTATGAAATTTATGTGGTAGGCGAGATGTTTGAAAACTGAATGTAAGGGAATGCATATATGGAATGCGGGCTGGGATGGGGGTGGGGGTGGGGGGGAGATAATTGATAAGTGCAAGCGCTTCAGTAATTTCCCGTAATACCATGCGAGCGAAGCCGTGGGGAAAAGCTAGTAATAAATAAACCAAAACAATTATAGTTTAACAGTCACTAGTCATGGTAGCTGAGAAAATCAAGGTACAGCCAAGACCAGCCAAATATCGAGAAAGAGAACGCACAAACCACAACCTTCAAAGTATAAAAACACTGATTGCAAACGATAACTTTGATTGGACACGATTAAACTAACTAACGACTCATGTCGACAAGCCGTCACCAGTACGCCTGTGACGTCACAAATCCCGATTCGTGAATTCGTGTCACCGCCGCATTAAAGATCTCGAAGCTGAAATAAATTCGGCAACTTTGGGGCGTGGCGCTGAATTATCGCCGCAAAAACGGATTGGCGAATTCAAAGTTGGCAAGTTAGGAGATATTATAACGGTAGGCATTATTTCTGTCAGGCGTTAAACGACCTCACACGAAGGGAACGAAAGAGGTGGGGGAGGGGGAGGGTGCTTTCTCCATTTGCGCAAGGGTTGGAAAATTATTTAAAATGGAAATATTGATAAAAGAAAAGACATGGTAAAAATTTAATTTAATTTAAAACAGCGTAAGCTTTACCTCAAGGATCGACATGTAAAATAGCGAAGGTATTATAAGCATCTAATTATATATTTTTTAATTAAATGAAAACAAATCACTTTGTAAAGCACCACTATTTAATCAAAATTATTTTATTTATTTATTTAACAGCCCGTAGGAATTTAACATATAGTGCAGTACATGTTTTTGACAAAATACAGAGTTGAGTAACATAAAATATAAGAGTTGACACAAAGTAGATAACATAGAATACAAGTTAAGTAAAAATAGAGATAAAGATAGTTTATGAAGTAGAAAGAAATAGTTGGCACATACGTCGTTTGAAGTTTGTCAAATTCAAATGATTATCAAAAACATCCACATTATTTAAATATTTGTTACCAAGACTATATATAAACGCTGTATTGGAAAATGCAGACTATAGTTTGAATGAGACGTACTTATATAAAATGTTAATATTTGTCTAGTCGTTCGTGTAGGTACATGAAGATTTATTAATTGCAGTAGTTCACAACAATTGAATTTAGAGTTTAATAATTTTAATAAAAAGGTTAGGTCGTTTATTTTTAATGTGAATTTTGTAGAAAGGCGACCAGACAATGAAGTTATGTTCCATTAGGCTTCTAACAAGCGATATGTATAACAGTTTAATGATTTGTAACGATTTAAAGTATTTAGTTGCTCTTAATACAAATCCTAATGTTTTCATACCCTTATTTACAGTTTGTTGAATGTGGACCATGAAGTCTAGTTTCTCATTAATTATTATGCTAAGGTCTTGCATTCAGATACTCTAAATTATCTACATGTTTCAAAACCAGAGGTTTCTTCGTCAGTGATTCGTTTTCATTTAATTAAAAATGACGCCGCAAAGTGAATTTGCAAAGATTGAAGAAATAAATATATATTTTTAATTTCGAAAAGCGCCAAAATGTAAGCCTCCCCAGTAACCATTTGGCTCAGAAACGGGTTGGCTATGCAAGTGGGATTAAAGAAACCAAAACAAGAAGAAATGTCGTCAGGGTAAAGGAATGTGGAAGGTAAAAGAGAAATGACAAAGGGAGATTGGAAGAAACTTTTCAAATCACTAAACATAGCTAAGGCCTATTATTAAAACCCATGTTAAACCCATGTTAATGTTGGTGAATTTCAATTACAATATTGTGTTTCAAACTTAACTTTATAACTCTTTTCAGTGGTGTATTTTGAATGAAATAATAAAAGTTATTTTTTATTATTTTCTTGAGTATTTGTTTATGTTTGCTGCAGGTACCTCGAGGAAAGGATGCGCGGCCTTTTTTATACAAAACTTAACTTGAGGCCAAATAACATAACGAATTTGAGTGTTTTTTTAATCAAAGAGTTCAAAAAGAAAATTTTGTAAAATTTTTAAGTTGAGTATTTTTGCCTCAAATCAAAATTAATTTTGTATGAAAAAAGCTGCACCTTTTACGTAGATCACGTTTTATTGATACCTTAGCAGAATTTTTTATAAAACTTTATTTAGAAATGTTAGCCCCACAGGGTGCTTACTTTTTTGAGCTTTATTAAATTATTATTTCAATTAGATTATTGTACTAGAGTGTGATTAGTGAGGTAGAGTAAATACAGGAGTGACGCCACACTATTTTAATGTGGTGGAGATACGAAAACTATTCCAATAAGGCATTGTATTTGAAGATATAAGTCAATGTCTATCCGGCGGTGTGGAGTTCACTGAGCGTTTTTGAAAATTTCACCCGAAAAAAAAAAATCAAAAAAGGTTTTACGCCAACGCCGTAATCGAAAATTTTAACTTTTATTTTAGCTTATTTTTAACATGTGTACATAAATTATTTTTATTATTTATACATGTGTTCTAGCTGTGGTTTTGGGATGGCATTTCGAACACGAAATGGGGAGAGATACGAGATACCATACTGAGCTAAATTTGTCATCATTAACTTACACAACTATTTTTAAAATTATTTTAGGATGCCAGGAATTATCTGAAGAAATAACATTAGCAGGGGGGAATAGATCGAGAAAAATCTGACGCTGGCTAAAATAGAAAATACGATAGCAAGAGACGGATAGAAATTATGGAATTCCAGTTCTTTTAATAAGAAGACTCTAGTATGAAAACCCCCATCAAACCTCCTGATGCTATAACTTTCTAAAATTTCTCCGTCCAGCTCTAGATCTGCCCATTTTGGCCTTACAATTTATTGTGACAGAGAAAGCACAACAAAAAACTTGATTTTTTTTTTAAAGAAAGACAATCTTCTTCTACCACCAAAGTAAGCCGAAAATGTTGCTTGGGTCGTGATGGAGGACTTAACCAGTCGAGGAATCAAGCACGCTACGCCCGGGTGGAACTCAAACGCGATGCCCGCTCAGCCATTGACTAGTTGTGAAACCAATTCCGATTCTGCCAACACGTACTATTAAATGTAAGCAAATATTAAGTATGTTGACCTCCCCAGCAAATTTAAGGCATAAAAAACCTTACCGATAAAGAGTGCAATCAAAATTCGAAATCAGGTTACATCGATTTTTCACTAGGTTCTTCTGGGACCATTGAAGAGGATTACAATGTGTGAAATGAATGTTGGTAAAAAAAAATTGTAATAAAAATAAAACACACCGGATCGGCTAAATTCCTTCACGTTTTTGTCTAAAATTATAAAAAAAATATAATTCGTTTCATTTTCAAAATCCGATTTTAATTGCCATTTCTTCAAAATGGATGGCTTCGTCTCTACTTAAACCAACAATTAATTTGTCAATACTCGAACGACTATAAAATCCCGAAAAAAAATCATTCTAGCCTACGAGGATTTCATAAGCATTTAATAAATAACAAGCAAAGAAAAAACGCGAATACGAAACAAAATACGCGAAACAGGCACACATTTTGAAAGTATTCTAATTCACAGGAGACGGAAGCAATCTGTCAAAAAAACAGGACGAGTATGGCTGTTTTTTCCGTTATTTTGTTTGTTTTATTCATATTTATTGCCTCCCTGGGTTATGCGGGCCCTGCAACTCGATACAAAGTAGACGTAGAAAATACAAGATTGGTCAATGATGTTATAAAAACTACCAATAAGGATTTCACAGAGGTGATTTGTAAGAGACTCAGATGAGGGATTGAAATCTAGACGTCGTCGTTGGAGGTTTTGAAATATTGAATTTTAGGAGAACACATCCTGGTCGTGTCTTGGGAGTAGTATGGATTGTAAAACACGACAAACAAGACAGTCATTCTTCGTACGTAGCATAACATCAAACTATAAGAGAGAAAAGACTTTCCTCAATACCATAACTGAACAAATATAACCTACCTTCCTAATCATGCAATGAAAAGAACGATTCTGGGAAAACGTGTTGATGAACACGTATGCTTTTAATATTGGTATCGCCAACCAAATGGATAATACAAGGTAAAAAAAAATTACATTGATCGTCGACAGCGTTCTATGGCTTTTCCCGTGTAAGATTATTATCCATTTTGTAATGCACAACATACAGATAACATGTCAATTGAGGATCGCTCAAACATGCAGACATATTTTCATCAATAAAGAATTAGGTGCCTCTGCCTCTGACGAGGCTACTTTTATAGTAGAATATCGAAGAAACATTTTCATTCAAATTTAGGTATTCTTCTAGTGGAATCTATATCAATGCATAGCCCATCGATCAATATCTTGTGACAGCCTCCATTGTGTCTCTGCATGCCTTGTCAGGTAGCGGACAGACACTTGAGGGTGCGACTAGGATCTAGGGGATGTAAAAGGGTTGAAAAGTAGCTGCCACCACCAGAGAAAAACCTAATACCTGGAAAATGACAAGAAAATAATGTATTATGTCACTCAAACGATACTACTTATTTTGTCAAGAAGATTTTTTCCCGAATTTTTGCTGTCTTCTTTAATTGGACAACTTAATATGATGTTGTCTTCCTTAATATGATTTTTCATTTAATTGGTAATTTTGTCTGTCACAACTTTTGCTTCTGTGGCATGGTTATCATGGGAATCAATAAAAGTGGAAAATAAATATTTTTCTGTCCCCTTCTTGGATTAGCTAGAGTTTTAGCTGCTGATTAGTACTATAGTAGCACTATTCACATTTATTACCGCTTAACGGATTAACTCTTGTTTCCATATAAGAAAATTTTTGGTACACCAAGGAGCGTGCAGAGCGTACAATGACAATCAAAATCTGAACCATTCAAGATTATCATTGGTCAAAAATACTGTTTCTTGTTTTAATATAACCCATTTCTACTGGGAATCAAGGGGACGCTTGATAGAAGATGTAGCAGAGGAAAACGCCACACCTCATGCCTTTGAAACCTAAATAACTTGTAGGAGTGAAGTCTCTTTGCTGTTCCCGGCTGGACTTGCAGGATAAAGATTGTCCTGATCATAGCATAGGAAAGGAATCAAGCAGAAGAAGTACATACTAATGCAGCCCTTTTGAACGTTGGTGAGGGATATAGGATGGGTGTAGTAGAAGAGAATAAGTAGTTATATTTTATGTTACCTATATTTTGTTTCTTATAGTATATGTTATTTCCTGTATTTTGTCAAAAACATGTACTGCACCATATGTAAAGTCTTACGGGCGTTTAAATAAATAAATATATAAAATAAACATAAACAAAAGGCTTGGATCAATTTTTAAAAATTCCTGTGCCTTGTTCTATTTCATTCTTCATTTAAATATATTAGTACTGGTAGCAGAAAATAGTCCAAATTATTCCAAATATTATCGTAGTCGAAAGGGGCGCCATATACTGCACTGCATGGGAAATTACATGACGACAAAGCCTAGTCGCGCGGTTCGCACATTTGACTATGGGTTCGCTTGTTGCAGTCTTGCAATCGACTACCTCCCAAGGCGCAGAACAGTAAGCCATTATGTTATCGAAATGGAAAGTAAATAACTAACTTCACCTCGCGGCACTTCTACAGGGGTAGGCAGTGTAAGCACAAAGAACGCCGCACGACGTGGTCTTGGCTCTTAGCGCAAACTACTCGCTTCATTCATATTCAAATATATTATCATCTCATACTTACCCTTATGTTATACCGACTCAAGTGATACAACTATAATTTTTTTAATTCACTTGGTGACCGGATAACTCTGAATGAATTCAACTCACACCTCCTTTGAAAAGTCACTAACGCACAAGACAACGGACATTTTTTTCTTCCATTTTTTTAATTTCATTTACTAAAAGATGCATTTGTTAAAAATGCTCTCCACAGATTTGTTCAAAGAAATTCGTAAAATTGACGGAGATACATCATTTTATGTGAATCCGTTTTAAACAGCTGTATGTTGAATTACCCTTCAGCAAAACTTAGAACGCGTTTTTTTCGAAACTACGTTTTTCAATCTGGTTGACAACATATTAAAAAAACTATACATCCGATTTGCATGCACCAAGTCTTACACTCTCCGAAAATCCAGTCTTTACGATACCACGTTGGGATTTTTATATAAAGGGCCCCTTCTACATTTTTTTATTAACGATGGAAATTTTACATTAAAACGGGAAATAAAATTCGCTGGTCCGCCAATTTTTTTTTTGACATCAACTGTTTCAAACGGTTTCACAAAAAATGCTGTATCTCCGTCAATTTTACAAATTTCTTTATAACATCTAGTGAGAGCATTCTTAATGAAAACATCTTTCAGAAAATGAAATAAATAAAAATTTTCAAGGAGGTTTTGAGATGATTCTGAGTTGGCATGGAACCCGTACCGTATCTTCCTGGGGCATTTTATTCATATATCTGAAACCAGTAAGGTTTCATGGTTCCGATACTTCTTTCGTCATCAGTTCGTTCGTCACGACCAAAAAATGTACCTTAATCCAATGACATAACAATATACATAAATGGGCTGTAGAAATCTCAAAGCGGCAAGCCTAAGGCCCTCCGTTCATGGAGATACTTACAAACTACGTGATTGTGACACAACCACAAGTACCCTGCAGATGTACTACTTTTTAAAGCTGGTTTCCGTACACGGCACTACCCGAATTATACTGAACTTGATCATTTTTCACGTGCAGCCGTGGAGTCGAAAGTCGTAACACGATGTCGAACGATGTCAAATGACTTTTTTTCCAACATTAATCTATGCCTTCTTCACTAAATCCTTTCTTGCGTATTCTGGTAATGTAAAGTTATGTAAACACGCATTTTTATTCACTTCCAGAACAAATCTAACATTACTTTCATGTTCAGACGCCATTTCTGTCAAACGTCAAACGAAAGTAGCAGACACGAATGCTACAACGCGTAGCGCGCTACCAGCACCGTCGTTAGCGCGCTACCGACTTCAACCTGACATCCGTCGCGCAGCGCCGTGTACGAACACCAGCAAAATTGTATGGCGGGTACCCACGAGCGGTGTGCGTGCTACGCGCATCAGGCTCGAATAGTTTGTAAGTAGCTCCATGTACGGAGGCGCTAAAGCAAGTGAATTGCAGTGTTTTCGATTTTGTAGTTTTAGTACTAAACTGCCACGCGTCGCGTAAGGTCGTGTAAGCAAAATGCATTAAAAAAATGCGAAAATGCCCTTGTGTGTGATGAAAAAATGTTTTCATTACTCGGCTAACATGATAAAATTCTACATAGAGCATTAAATCACTACACTAAAAGAGTGAGACTGTTCACATTCGAATTCTTTTCAAAGTCTTTTCTGAATACAGGTGAGTTGTGTTGTGGGTAATTGCATCTCTTATCAAGAGTTACTCGCTTTTAGAAAACATCACTTAGGCAACATCGCATTAGGAAACATATGTCCTTTCAGAGCAAGATTAAAAGGGCGCTAAAGTCATGTATGAAACCTTTGCGCAAAATAATATTATGTCATGTAGATTCCCTTTGACCTGACTTTGGTATTATAAAAGATACATTAGAGTGAGCAGGATAACCTTCGCGGTTTGAATTTCAGCAGGTCATGAGACCTTTTCAGTAACATACATAATAATATGGTGATAATAATAATAAAAAGCAATTTATAAAAAATCAGTCATATTAAATACATGTAGGATTACGAAAGATTTTTTAAATATTTATATTGAGGGATCAGTAGGGTTTATCGGTCCAGTTAGGAGTTCTATCGAGCCGAACCCTCTTATATGAAAATATCTGGAGTCGGTGAATTATTTTCCCATTTGGTCTCTGGTAGATTGACATGTTGTTATTGTATTATTTTGTATTTATTATACTTATATAGTGCAATTGCATAACGTGGATTGACTAGATGATCATTTGTGGAAATGTTTGTGGAAGGGTTAAGTTTTTCCTGTGGGGAAGATTTAACCCGAACATAAAGTCAAAAGAACAAAAATTGAAAAGAGAATCTCAGGCGCGTTTTTCTTTAATTTATTGAAAGATCCGATGAGCTCTTAGACTATAGGCTTATTGTACTACCTCCTATTTTACGTCACGTCTTTAGCAGTAACCCGGTTTCTTATAAAGTTCACCAGGGTCGTCAATGTAAATGTGGCCATGTCTTCTGTTTCCACAATGTGTCTTCCCAAGTATCCGAGTCTTGTTCCCAATAGAACATGGCTTTGACATGATAGGTGAATTGGTGAATCAGAATCAATATCTATTGGTGTTTTCCACTCCCAACTACTGCATGTGTCTCCTGAGATGGAAGTGTTCACCTTAGAAGTCCTACCTGTTACCTAAGTGATTTTCTGTCCATATCGAGTAATTGCCTGATACATGACAATAATAATGATATAAGTCAATTTATTTTTATTTTTATGTAAAATAGCATCTCGGGCGCGTTACAAAGCGAGAAAAAACCTAAAATCTTGTTAACTTCCTCTTTCTCATCTCTTTCCCATCCCCACTCCTTTCGCCTCACAACATACCCCGATTGAGGATATCATATTCCCACAGAAATTGGATAACTGGAACTCTTAAGGTATTCTCACAATAAAAAAAAACTTCAGATTAAATGAGGCTCCATGGAAACAGAAAGTTGGTGCGTATAAATATGTATTGCACGCATATAAAAAACGTAATGCTGCTATTCAAAAATAAGGCATATGGAATTTGTAAAGAATATTATTAATGTACGTTGAATGAAAAATGATGATAGCAGTGAAATATAAAAGATGTGCTAACCGCAGTTTTTACTAGGTGGGACTGTGCTTTCTGGTGTCGCCGATATTGTTAACCAATTGACGAATAATCTAAATGAACGTTACACTAAATGAACGAATTCTTTCCGTATTCAAACTATATTGTTGACCAATACAAATGCACTCAATCAAAAATCAACGAAGTGAACAAATTCTTACAGTATGCAAACTACTCCCACTAGATAGTAGTCCGCCGACAGTCGCACGGAGATCACAGCATATCTCTTCTGTATTTCAATATCTTCGGATGATAGCCGAGATGCATAACGAATTTTATGCAAATTAATATGACTGCTTAACTATTTTGGCAATAACTTGGTTCACCCCACAATTTAATTCCGTCAACTTATTACCACCCCACGGTTTAATTCCTTCAACTTTTATTTTATTTTGTCAATAAGTCAATATATAAATATTGACTTATTGACAAAATAAAATAAAATTTTCATATTAATGTGAAGTGAATGGCAACCACATCAGAATAAACCGCCTTAAACACTATGCAAAATATTGTCTCGAAAACAGGACCGATTCCAGTTTTTCGGGAGTTTTATAATGTTCACAACTTCTGGTGCGCACCGCTCAAAACTTTTAACGCAAAGTTAATTAATTATTCAACAGAGAAATCCAACGAGTTTCGACCCCGGGGGAGGGAGTGGGCTATCATCATGCGGGGATACCTGAGGGGAAGGGGGAGGGGATAGCAGGATTGGAGGACCCCCGAGGGATAAGGGATGTGGCTGGGAATTCCACGACGAGAGGAATCTGGGGTCAAAAAGAAACAAATTAGATTTTTCGGTCCGGATTTGAAACGTAACATCTCTAGCAGGTGTTACCGAAATAATGCAATAATATAAATGAACTTATTGGGAAATTAAATAATAATAATTCAAGCACCAGAGTTTTCTCTTTTTCAGAAATCGTGGAGAATATAATGATGCATTCCATTCACAGCCGCAAAGCGTGCATGGTGGACAAAAGCGGACTAAAGGACTCAAAGAATATTGTACAATTTTAAATCGCTGGCGCTGTCAAAGAATGGCCACTTCGCAGATTCCCCCGAGGTAAAATGAGAAAATTTATTGATTTTATTAGAATATTGAAAAACATATTTATGTAGATGTCATCAACCAACCATAAAAATATAAATAATATCAATAAACACGGAATACTTTGAAGTTATCATTGGGTCCAAAAAAGCCTAAAATATCAAAGAGTAAGTAAGTTAAAGAACTGGGTAAAAGAACTCCCGAAAGTGCTACCATAAAGAATTGAACTTTTGTCAAAAAATAATATCTTAGCATTAAGATTAATATTTTCTTAGCATTAAAAATTTGGATTTAAGACGAATATAATCACAACCTTCAGAAAAAAAGTACGTTTTATATTGCGTAACAGTAAAGACAAAAGATACACCAATTGCCAAAAATAAATGTTCAAATGAATGTGTAGCGCAACACGACTAAACACACAAAAATTTACGAAAGAAGGTGGTTTTTACAATTTAATAATATTATGTACATTTTTACTCGTACAATTTAACGTTTTACGTCGTGCGTATTAAAACACGGAAAACTTTTAATAACATTATAATTCTAGAAATAAAGGGCGAAGAAAGGATAATAATATCCCCAAAAAGAGAGAAAAACTAAAACAACATGGTAACTTTGTTAAAATTTCTGTTTCCGCGGAATAAAAACCATCAAACCTAATCTCAAACATTCATCCTGCTCTTCCCTCAGATGTACGGGATTATAATAAAGTCCAAAAGGGGGGATAATACCCCTAAATATCTCCCGCCTGTGTACGTGTAAGACTTCACACGGCCGGGTAGGTACTCCCACCTTATTAGGAAACCGTGAATGCTCATTATCCCAACTCTATTTTATACTTCTTCTGGCAACACTGGCGCTCGGTTGGCGCCAAATGTTCCCGCGAAAAATAAGAAACGTCAAATAATATTATTATTTTAGGTTAGGTTGGGCACCGGACTGTGGAAACGTTCTTTGGATTATTATTGTAGGTTAGGATAAATGTAGGTGGGGTTTTTATTCAGATGGGAATTTATACACTGGGATTACTTTATAAGTGAATTCCAATGGGTACGGCATTTGCATTTGGGTGAAAAATTCAATCGGTCATTGATTTATATTTAGGAATGCCTCGAAGAAATACGAGATATATTACCATTACTTGCAAAGAAGGGTAAATTATAAATATTATGTGGGTAACTACTTCATTAAATATTTCTTACGGCAGTCTCGATGTTGAAATATTAATTTGAATTTAATGTTAAAAACATCGAAGTCACCGGGCTGAACGGGAATGGAATGCACAACCTATTTGTCTACGACAGCGTTTCTAAACCGTATTGAGAGAGTCGCCCCTTTTACCACAGTAAAATTATCCAGAGCGCCCTCCCCCACCCCATCTTGTACTGATACTACGGATCTTGCTTCGTATCACTGAAAGAACACAAATATACGTAACAAGTATTGCCTCATTGAAGAATATCATTGAAGAAGAAGATAACACTAATAATCTAAACGAAAGTATGAAAGAGAACAAGAAACAGAAAAATAGATAATGGTCGCAAGTGGGACTCGAACCCAGAACCTCACGTCTAACCGGGACGTGCGCGTTAACCAATTTCGCTATTGCCACCTTCTATCAAACCGTCATATTTGTCAATCTCATATTTCAAATTTTAGAATAAACAATATTATCTTCAACTAATTCCTTTTTCAATATTATCGGTAACTACTCTTTTTATTGGAAACAATCTTTCTAAGAATTGGTTTGTAACCTAAATAGCGTCTCGGATAAATGTATCAGAATTTATTCATATGGAGCTATTGACTTTATAAACGTCTAAATAATTTTTCTTTAAATTTTTTTTATTTTATTTTAATTTTTCTTATAAAAAAAATGAGTATTGCCTCAGTTCAAATTTTTGTTTGTGAAAGTGTAGATAACTTTAAAAATCGTTACGTCTAAAGAAAGTGTGTCAGTGTACCAGTGTGCCTAGCTCGTGAATAAGCTTATTTTCTATACTGACACAAAGCCTACTCGCGACTTCTGCAGAGCCCCCCAAATGTTAAAAATTTGAAAACGCCAGACCTCTAAAACGCCCACAAAAGGGCGCTGGCGTCCCGGTTAAGAATCACTGGTCTACCGTAAGCGTTTTTTACTGCAGCACTTTTTTATACATTATAAGAGATCCTCGCATCCTCCGTACTACACAGAGACAGTGCCAGGAAAACAATATCGTCACTCGACAGGGTGATTTTGTGAGGCGGTTTGGGGAAGGGGCTGAATGAATGGACAAGTGTAAACAGCTCATTTCACATATGAGTCGTTTTGTAAATAAATAAGTCAGAAAATCGATTCGTTCTCATGCAGACGAAATCAAGAACTAGACGACTACTATACAGAGAAATCAACAATAAAAATAGGGGTTTTGCTCCATGCGTACGTAGGAGTATTGCAACCAGGAGTACGTAGAGATCGTCAAATATTTTATTCATTTTTTTTTTTCGTAAGAAGCAATTAGTTTGTGGTTAGACATTATATTTAAAAGAATTAAAACACTTTGTATTTAAACCACGAATTTATTATTTTATATATCTACCGGTTTCGCTTCGACCAAGCTTCATCAGGATGTAAAATAATAAATTCGTGGTTTAAATACAAAGTGTTTCAATTCTTTTAAATATAATATTCCTATTAAAAATAACTTAATTGCAATAAAATTAGTATTTCTACAGTCGGATAAAGAAAAATGACGCATACCAGTGAACAATCATGGATTAATCTGAATTCTTGATTCTTGACAAATCAGTTCTTTTTTTTGAAATAGGTACTTTGTCGCCTGTGTGTATTCTTCACCATTGAAAAAATTTCAATTTTGAAAATGACACTTAAAATCAAAGCAAATTTGAGTTCACTGAATCAGATTTCACGCAGGACTAACTAACGCACATCTATTGCACAGCACAGATAACCGAAATTATCACGCTTGATAAGTACGCCGATTTGTTAAACGATTTGATGCCGTTAAACGATCGTAAGGCGTTTTGTTATTAGTAAGGCTGCAAGTGTTTTACTAAAAAGCATACCTACCAAATCATAAATTCTCTCTGAATGGAATCCCTTGGGTTCGGAAAACGGAGAAGTCTATACAAGCTGCTCAACGTACAACTGACAGAAGACTATCTGTAGACCAGAACCTGGGACCCTTCAATAATCACTGGCAAAGTGGAAGGCAGAAGCAGATAGATCACCAATGCGCTGGAGTAACCAAATATCACTGGCGTCCGGTGCGTCGGTGTCCGCAGCGTTTCACGCAGCGCAGAACCGCGAGGATTGGAGGAGCCTTGTTCCAGAGTAAAAAATGAAGTAAGGGTCATGATCCTCAGCAATGAGGAACCGACTTACGAAGAAAACTTTATTAATTCTTATGTTTAAATTTTATGCTACAAAGAAGTATTTTATATTATACATTCCTGTCACCTACCTCAAAACATGTTACATCCAGTGAGATACGTAGAAAAATAGTTTAAAAAAAAATAAATTTAATAAACGCCGAATTATCGGCGTAGAAAAAAAAACAACGAATCGTCTAAATTTTAGGGAATGAAACAAAAAGAGTTTCAACAAACTTCATAGAGCTTTGGTGTGAAATCAAAAATATCATAGCACCACCTGGTGGCGTGCGAGGAGTGACGTAGATTTGCATTCGAATATGGAAAAAAAAAAGTTTCAAAAAGAAAAGAGAGAATCTTTACGGGAACACAAACGCACATTCAAATTTGATTTGATTACAAAAAGTTCGCTTTGATCCCCGAGAGTTTTAGGCAAAAGAAAAGATATCTGGGGCGAGAACTTTCACAATACTCCTTGGAATTTTAAAAACGTTTAGAACTTCGCGAAACATTTAGGCCCGGAGGTAAAGTTCTGTAAAATATATTTTTATGGAATCTGAAACGCTTTCTGTGTGCGTATGTCTTAGAAGGAGAATGCTAAGCTAGTTTGGAAAAGGGGGAAGGTTGCTACGTAAGACCTACCCGATTACCATGTTAAATGTCGAATAAAATGTAAGGTAAGAAGTCAAGAAACTTGAACAACCTGTGTAAAATAAAAGATAAATTCTTGTCTTATAATAAACGCAGGTTGGCTTAGTACTTACTTAAAGGGAGGATATTACGTTCATAATATGATTCATTAATTTAAATTAGTGGTGCAAAATTTTTTTCCTTTATTATTTACATGCTTTATTATTAAATACCGCGTTAGGATACGATACGATTGTACCACCCCAACCGGGAGCACTCCAGTCCAGGTGACACCGGTACAGGTTTATTGTGAAAACAAACTTATGGGTCCGAGTGGTTAATAAATGAAAACCAAAATTTCTTCTGAAAACAGTACATACCTCCCTATTTAATTATAAACTATACTTTTAACACGATTTGTCCAAATAAACATAATTATTTTCTTTTCAAACTTTCTTCAGGCAGGTAGTTATCATAATATTGAAAAAAATGAGAATAAAAAAGTTCAAATAAACTTTTCACATTTGAAAAAAGAATCCGTACTGACATTTTTAAATTTGTAAATCTCAAAATCATTCACTTGATACTGGCTAGAACACTCCTTTGGAGTGAAAAGCCATGAAAGGGAATTTTTATTTATTTTAATTGATAAAATATTTTGTATTTTCAAAAATTATATGATAATGCGGGTCCACTGGGTATTTGGCCTATGCTGAGGCCCCTATTTAACGGCTACCGCTTTGAAAAGAAACGGAAAGTAAAAACAAATAAATAAAATAAATAATAAAGGTTTTTTCATTGAAAAAGCTTTAAATCTTTCTTTAAACACTCGTTTTAAAATTTTACTAACTAAAATCTGCTTATGTAAAAATATGAATTGAACAAATAGGACCAAACAAATTCGCATTGTTAATTACAAATAAAAAAAGGATATTTCAAAACTCTTATATCTCACGGAGCACTTAGAGTATGATCGAAAATACTGCAAAACATAAATTTCAATAATCTATTGACACCAGAGCTCACCGATTGCAAAAATTTAGAGGACATCCAAACAGATTTTCTGAATGTTATAAGACGAGTTTTAATGAAAAAAGGCCGTTGTTAGGAATCGAACCCTAAAGTGCTGGCCAAGAGTTGAAATTCTTAGCGCTTTGCTACGGAATGTAGGATATAAGATTAATTTTAAATAACACCATATTTTATTATGTAGATCAACGTTTCGCGAGTCACGAATGAGCGCATTCCCGCGGAGGCTGTTCTGACAACGCGAATAATTTAATTAATGGAGGATCAATTAAGGGAGCGGCCGTGAGCAAGGGGAGGTGTCACGGATAGGGAGGGTGCGAGGGCGCGAGGGTGGAAGGAAATCCGGGAAAAGGTGACAACTTCTTATTAAAACAAGGCGACGATCTCCTTCGAAACATCGTGGCATTTTAAATCGTGGTATTTTAGAGTAAAAAAAATTACAATTGGAAGAGAACAGTATAATTAGTTAAGTATAGTACATATTAAAATACTGGTCAAATTTCACAAAAATAATGATAAATCAGATTTCTTTAGCATTTGCATTTTCAAAAATGGAACATTGTGTGAAGGATTGTACAAAGTAGGTACCTACCTACATTATAATATTTTAACAGAAAATTATTATAATTTCTTCTTTACTTCCGAAATTGAAATTATAAAATTCTGTGATTTTCACGGGTCTGCGTTAGTAATCAAAAATACTAATTTTCTGTGTTTGTCTTGCGTGACTCTAGTTAAATGAATTCCAAAACTCAGATTTGCTATGAATTTATGGGTCATTTTCTAAATTGGAACGGTTCGTTTGAAGAATTAAGATAAGCGATAAAGTTTTAACAGAAAATTATTTTAATTGTTGTTTTCAAAATTGGAACTGATTTGTCGAGAATTCAGACCATTTCATGATTTTCCACGTATCTGCGCTAGTGTATAAATGAAATTACCAACTTTACGTAGCGCCATGTCATTCAAACACCACAAGGGTGATTTACATTAATTTGTTATTGTAGGATTTTCGCATTGTTTGCAGATCATTTATTGAAAAATAATCACAGTTTTGATAAAAATTTAGGACTAAAAATCCTTCATACAGGTTATAAACCATCGTAGAAAAATAATTTTGATATAAGAAAACACGTTAACATCAAACCAGATATAACTAATAGGCAAAAAAAAATATAAACCCTCTTTTAAACATATATACCACTAAACCGGACTTTCCCTTCTATATAGTAATTCCTAATTCTAATCAACTTCCCCCACTCTAACCCCTCCCCGTTCCTTCTAACCCTTCCTCCTCCAAAGTGATCTATATTTAATTTTTAATATGTGTTCATTTACTCCTGATGATGTGAACAGCGTTCACGAAACATCTAGATTATGTATTTATAAATAAAGTGATGTAAACTATTTTAGTTTTTTGTTTGTTTTTGAGGTGTTATGCCGTGTTGCGCTACTTCCTTCTTTAGCCAACGTTTCGGACAGCGTCCGTGTCCATCAGGACAATGTATCATCAGGGCAGATGTGATGCCCTGCCTCTGCACTATGATGGACACTATAACGCTGGCTAAAGGAGATAGCGCAACACGGCATAAAACCCCAAAAACAAAATCGAAAATACTTTTGGCCGTGAAAATCTAAAATCGTATCTGATGTAAACTAAGTTATTAGTCTTTTTAATGAAATAAATTATCACAAAGTGAAAAGCTTTCAGCAGAAGTTTAAATTTTTTATTTTTATTCAGTATATTTATATAGTTTATTACTGGTGATAAAGAACTTTTCGACAGCCAGACCAGGCACACGCCCGTGCTGTGGCGGTCTGCAAAGCCATTTAATGTAATTTTAAAATGGATATTTAGTATGTCTTCATTTTAATTGGGATTCAGAAAGCACGTTAATGTTAAAGAGAGGTTAAAATATTAAAAATAAAGTGGGTGTTGCATCCCAAACTGCATACGCGTCGCAACTTCAAATGTACTAGTGGAATATAAGATGTGTTTGATAAAATTAAGTTATTGTATATTACTGCATACGAATCACAGCTTCAGATGAACTTGAAGTCTATAAGATGTGTTTGATGAAATTAAGTTATTGTATATTACTTAGGATAACAACGGAAGGTATGAAAGGAAAAGGGATTACCAATCTCTTACCTTTGTACCTTCTCTGCCAAGGAGTACAAAACATAATCAATTTAATATAATTATCCATTACCTAGAGGTAATCCAAACGAATAAGTATGAAATTTTATGTACACAAACATCACCAATAACCTGCTTCCATGATAGTCAAATTCCTTCTTCTCACTTAAGGGGGTATTGTAGTCTAGAAGCGTGAATTGTATGTATTTTTTCAGGTGCATTAAAAAAAACCATAATATTTTTACAAGCCATTATTTTAACAAATATTGATTAAACATAAAAAAATACATAAAAAAAAATCAAACGAAAAAATTCAAAATTCAAAAAATTACAGTTAATCCAAACAAATGCGGCTATGGCTCGAACTTAGGAAAAGTAAAATTTTTTTCGCAAAATGGCGGCTGTCTGAAATAAAAACGACATTTTTTTATTAGTTTTTTGACTTTCCAAATTTTTAAAAAATAATAAAAATTAAAATTTTGTTATCGTTTTAGTTCCCGCCATGAAGTTAATGTATAAAGAAGGCTCACACCAAATTTAAACCAAATTGATTTCGTAGAACTTAGATATCGTGTCAATCATCTCGAAAGAAGTAGTTTTGAGAAAAATGCGTTTAAAATTTTGTTCTATTCAGATTATGGTTAGATTCCGTCGAAACCGCGACATTAAAATGGTTGTAACTTTTAAAATAATGCGAAATTCGAAAAATCCTTTAAAGAAGATATTTTTGAATATTTAAATTTTGGAAATATGAAGAAATTTTTTTTTTTTAGACTAGAATACTACTGCCTAAAAAACTAGAACACGCGAATAACATTAACAACTTGCTTCCATGATAGTCCGAATTCCCTCTTTTCCTTTCATAACAACAATATCAATCTTGCATTCATTTCATTGCATTATTATGGTTCAAAAATTCTAATAGTTTTCCAGCAAGTTTATGGCTATGGATAGGCAAACCCACCATACGGTTCCCGGTAGGAACCAACCATATTCTCATTTCAAGACCAAACAATAAGGTTTGCACCTCGGGGTGGCAGGTATTCGTACTATCGCACTGGTGAGAGACCATTATTCAGAACTGAAACGTTGCATTGCTTGATATGATTTTAAGTTTGTTAACTGAATAGTAAATAATTCCGAAACACTTCATTATTTTTCACTTAATTTTTCTTTTCTCCCACTCACTTATTTTATTCAAAAAGCATTCCCCGAAAAAGGAGTTGCCATAGTTCCACTGACAGGTGGAACTCATGCACGTTATCAAATGAAACAAATACACAGTGAACGAAGAAAAACAAGATCCTTTGCAAGGGAGAGAGAAAACTGGCAATCAAAAACGGAATATATCATCAAAGGACTCGTTTAGTCTCGGTTAAATTCATGCAAATAAAGAAAAAATGTTTGACTGTTAAAAAACAATCGGTCCCTCAGAGTAAATAGTGGGGGGATTATTTTGGGTCTGGGGGGTTATTGGAGGAGGGGGGTTTATTCCAATAGGCATTTCCCAATCATCAGGGCTCTGAAGGACTTAACTTTAATCATTTGGAAATTGAATATTCAATTTAAACGGAGGTAAGCGAAAAAGATTCAAGCCATGATATTATTTTAATAGAAATAGGGATATAAATTGACGACATTTTACATAAAGGAAAAAGATAGTAATTTACACGAGATACCATAAGATTGGTAAAGCTCAGAGCTAGTAGGAAAATGACATCCTTAATTTTTTAGTACCGCAAAAAGTCCTTACTTTTTTAGTACCGTCCAAACTGCTCGAAGCCTGTGAGACGATAGCATCCCCAATTAGGGTATCTTATGAGGTTGAAGGTAGAGGAAGCGGGGAGTGGAAGAAGATGGGGAAATGGAAGATCTGGTCACCAAACACAGCGAAAGCCATTTCAAGCCAGGTTTCCATTCTGACGGGCAATACTGTAAGTATGTACTACTTTGGAACACGCCGCAAATATACAATATAATTTTAATTTAATAAACTGTGATATAGTACAAATCAATTGAATCAAATTTACATGCGTATTTGCGAGGTTCGTAAGTCATCTAAATAAAGTCTCAAGCACTCAACCACGGAGGCCATCTTAGGGAATGTTACGAAGCAATCAAATGTAGAAAAGAGGGAAGATAGTTACCTTTTGAATGTCCGTAGGGCTTTTTCATACATGATACACGTCGAACAATAATAGGGTAAAAATAGAAGTAAGTTAAACATTACAAAAATAACGGTAGAAATTTAAAATTGGGTTACAAAAAAGTATGTATATATATAAATCTAAAATGTATATTCTAGTAAAATGTGTGTTGGATTTTTTTAACGTAACATAATTCCATTAATCAAATAACAATTCCTGTCACTCAAATAAAAAGGAATTCGAATCCATTCCGGATGAGAGGCGAGTAATTAATAACTAGGATATCAAAACCAGATACGTCCGAGGATCTGACATTGATATTTAAATAAGGGTTGATTGTGATTCATAAGCTCAATATTCAATAACGGTGATTGGTTCGAGCTAAGGGGTACAAAAAAAACACCACGAACAATCAATCCAACATATAATCACATCAGTTAACTGCATTCTGCTACTGAGTTTGTGATCGATTATTTTTTCTCGATTATTAATACGATTATATCCACATACACTTCACAAGTCTTACAAAATTCTTGAAAATAAATAACTTTCAACTGCACATTATACAGGATGTTAAGGGACGTACTTGACTCACTTTCACCAGACATTATTTGGAGTTAACTCGTCTAATCACAGGAGACCGTATTTGTCTCAACTCATGTTGGTCTCTCGTAAATCGCTGTAACTCCCTTACTATCATAGTGATAAATATGTTATAAACGGTGTTACAAAGGCAAAACAAAACGCTTTATTTTCAAATCTGTAAAATAACCACCAAAAAGTAAAATGCATACCTTTATGAAACCAAAGTTTTGAATTGCAATTAGAAAAAAAATTTTAAACTTTGGGAATTTTTTATTAATTATTTTATTAATTTTTTTTTATATGAAAAGACAAAAAAAGTGGGATGATAATAACGTTTATAATAAATACATTTGTCTAATAAAAAAAGTTATGTGTTTTTTTTCGTTATCAGTAATTTTGTCAGAAAAAAGTTAAGGTAAGGCATTTTAAAAACTTTTTTATGTTTGCAAGTAAAATTTTAATATTTCAAAAATTATGTATTTATTTCGAATTATAAAATTTGAAAGCATATTTTGTCACCTTTCAAAATCAGTGATAAGGTTTCGGATATGTTCAGATATATTCCATTTATTTGCTTTTTATTGTAAAGCGGAAATATTTTGACCATCTGAAAAATACGTCAAATTTCTGAAGGCTTCAAAATTTAACTGATTGGGTTGGGCGGTTACCTGGCTGAATAACTCGTGATGACATGTGGAACAAATTTTATTTGAAGAAAAAAAAATATCAAAAGGTCACCGGAGGCAGAGATTACATTATTTTTCAGAGATTGTTCAAAAATTTTACTCCAACAAATGTCGGAAATCACTGTTAAAGTACGCGAATTATGTCCCTTAACATCCTATATAGAACATATTTTTTTGCATACACGTGCATACATACCTTACAAAATCACTATTAAATTTGAAGTAAAAAATGGAGTTAAACGAATTAAACAAAATATAGAACAAAGTAATTGAAAATTTCCCAGAGAGGTCTTTTGTAACATTATCGTTCTAACATCTTCGGCCTTTTTCGTTTTCATGTAAGGCGTATAAGAAGGAATATTTTTTGTCGATGACGTACGAACTTAAGAGGGAATACCCAGACAAAATTGGAAATATGTCATTTTTAAATCAAATTTTAGACGTATTGACTCATTTCCACAAAAAAACATTAATTGATTTTGATAGATTGCTCTTTTATCCAGTAAAAGTATTTTTTTTTAGAGAAAATGTGTTTATTTTAGTACAAAAAGGCTTTACCGTAGGTCGTTGGCAGATTTGTTAAATTTTCAAACAAAATTTTGTATTATACAACATACATTTCAAACCATACAAATATGCAGTCAAATAAAACAATAAATTATTTGGGAAAGCTACTTTTCAGAAATTTAATTTTAGTTCAAATAAAATCATAAAAAAATTTTGTGACGAAAATATTTCAGTTTATTTATTTACGGTCTTACAAAAAACATATTTAAAAATAATTACATTCTTATTTTGCTTAGACAATATTGAAAAATAATAAATACTTACGATCAAAAAATAATTACAAAAAGTACATAATTTTAATTGCTTTATCTTCACGAGTTTGAGCATTTTTGAATGTGGGTATTTATCAAAGCAAATTTGGAATGAAATAAAATCGATATTGAGTTATTATGTTAAAATGCTGGTATAAGGAATAATTAATCTTTCTCATCAGAACAATCCTCTACCATTGCAAGGGTACGATCGCAAGATTTAAATTTAAATTCTCAGCCGCTGGTTAATGGCTCTTAATAATATCTCTGGGACTTGACTGGCTACAACATCACCACATTTTCCATATTTATCATTGAAATTTTTCTTTAGAATATGTTGTTGACGTAAAAAAATTTAAGTACATTATATAATAGGACTACTTTACTTCACCAAACGCCATTTTAACTTCCAATGATAAGTCCTCGTCTCCAGTGCAAAATATGAGATTGGCAAATGGGATTATATCAGGTGTACCTTTATATTTTATTACAAGAGTCTGCATACCGAGCCTTTGAATGGCGCCTCCGGATCCCAGTTCAACACTTGTTGGAATTCAATAATTCTTTGCAGCGCCGGTCTTGAGTTTATTGGATCAGCGAGCTTTTGAAACAGCTTTACACTGAAGAGGAAATATCTCTCGAGGATGTGTTAAACTTGTCATAAATGAAATGTATGCGTAAAAATTTAAGTTAGCAAATAATTCTCCTGCCAAAAATGGGCTCTAAAAATTTCAAAACCAGCGCCAAAGAATATTGCACAAATTCGTGTATCTTTGTAATAAAAAAAGAATAGTCCAGACGAGGATCAACATAGCTTGGCGCCTAACACAAGAGAAACCTAAGTAAGAAGGATGTGTGCGAATCCGATGCGTTTATTAACATAACGACAAGTACAGTTTGTATGCGCCAAACTAAAATGCCGACCTGAATTTGATACGAATCCAATATGAGACACGTTCCAAAGTGGAAGATACTCCCAGCATCGCCCTTGTGTAAGACCACAATTCAGAATTGAGACATCGTTTGAAATGCCTTTAGCCGTGTTCGGACCAGATCTTTACCACCATCATGTACCCACCTCCTTCCCCTCCTCACTACCTTCAGCTTCACAACACACCCCAATTGGGGATGTCATAGTATCACTGGCTCCAAGCAGTTGGGAGCACATGGGACTCTTGTGCGATGTTCACATAAAAAAACACTAATTTCGGTTGTGTAAAGCGAAAAATTATTAAGTTCAACCTAACTTTTAAATTTCCAAAGTGCCAAGTTTATCAGACAACCGATAAAGTAGGTACCTACATTATTTTATTTAAATAATAATGGTTATTTTGTTAAAAAAAATTACCACGCATATTTGAAATGTTTATTTTTTTTGGTTTAGGTACATTTATGACAGATCTAAATCTAAATAATGATTTTTAAAATTTATTATTGGTGTTCACTCGAATGGTGAATTTCTGATCGTCTCTGATTATTTTTTTGAAAGGTAATGATTATTATGCAAACAAATCGAGTGCAGTAGAAGTGAAACTACCACTCACACAATATAAACCAATAAGAGTCTTGAAAACTGAGCTCATAATCAAAGCGACCAATGCGGCCAGCGCGACGCTTCGTAGATATTGTTCGTAAGTAAGGTTTCATTCTATCTCATTCTCTCTCAGGCTAAATCCTATAGATGTATGTGTTTGTCCCTTTAGTGTCGTTTCCGTTTCATCGAGTTTCAAATCACAACGGTGCTAAAGAAGTTTCACTTCAATAATTTAAAAATATTTTTAGTTTCAGATTCCTGCAACTATAACATCGTGATTTTAAGGGGTCTGCGCTAGTGTTAAATAAAAAAAGGTTCATTTATTATTGTTTCACCTACTGAGTGATTTTTTAAACATGTTTTTCAACACTAAATGGGTGCAGCGAAAGGATGCATGGCTTGCAACCGTTAAAAAACTGGAATCTAAACCTCAATCGGAAAAGGATATTTATAAAGATTATTACAATTTGATTGAATTATTCTTTTAATAAAAAGGAGATGTTAAATATATTTCCAGAGGCTGCCGAATTATTACATTTTTTTCAGAATAAGTTTTGAGAGAAATGGTGTAACATAAAGTTTATTTAAAAATAACTAAACGCTGCAAGTTGAGTGCAGGTAGGAGCTACATAATATCGTAGTTACGTTTCTCTTCTAAATTTATGAAATCTCAGGTTCTCCAGAGGACGGCAAAAGAAATTCCCCGTGAAAGCGAATAGATGCAACGCCTTGAAAGGAAGAGGAAGTGGTGGGTGGAGGCAGTCGGAGGCGAGCAGGGCTTTTCAAAGGAGAGCCGCTCCATATGGGCGGTTCCACGGGACAAAGGTGAACCGATTGTAAGGAAACTGCCTCGAGGTGGGGCAACCACCATTCTTGAGAATGTGAATCATAACGAATAATATTTTTTAAATATTTGAAACCTGAAAATGTGTGTCGAAAAATTGCCGAAGTAAAATGTATATACCTACTAAAAATTTTGTATTAAATTTTACAAATGTAAATGTAGCGATGGGTACTTTTATTAAAAGAATGTAAAAATGCGACTGTAGTAAACAAGTTAAAAGCGGTTGAGTTAATTTCACAACGCGTCTCAACGTGTTCTTGGTGATATTCTGCTACTCTGTCGCACATTTTGTCCCATGTTCCTGTTATAATTGATTAACGTCATTTCCCTCCAGGAGAAGGTTAATAAGAAGATTATTAGTGGCTAGCATGGGTGACACCCGGGGCAGATAACGTGGTGTCACCCCAAGAAAGAACGCGGTGTCACCCCCCCCCCCCCCCCCCAATTAAAGTTAACTTTGAGAAATTCAAAACGCTAATTTCGACTTCATAAAAAATAACATTACTAGCTAATCAAATCTGTAAAAAAAATTTTCAAAACCCTCAAGATTAATTATTATTTATTTATTTACAGCAATGAAATACAGAAAATGAACATTCTGATGATTAATCACGTTTTTCAGTCAGTTCTGTTATCGATCCTGCTTTATTTGTATTCGGGTTTTGGGTTTATGAGTTATCGTTTATTACAAAAAAAAATAACTATCAAATCAATTAATTTATTTTTTTGAAAGATATCTTTCAACACTTTTAAAAACAATAACAGAATAACAACTTTTTAAACAACCAATAGGTAATAATTTCACGAGTTCAAGTCAATCACAATGTACGAAAGAAATGAGAATGAGAAACTGACAAGCGAGGAATATTTCAGGGGAATCTCTAACCAAGCAATAGTTATAGCTAGGAACGAAAATAAGATAACAGAATTTTTGCTTAATCCCTGATCGACTGAGCCATAAAGCTACGAAAATATAAAAACAGACCGTGATCATCAGTAAAATATTTTTGTGACCATATTCTACCTTCGTAATTTTTTTTCCACGGTCGGGTGTTAAATGTAAAAAAATCAACCCAAAGATAATGGAATACGAAATCAACCCATTCATGAACTAAGCATGTTAAAAAAAGACCGTAAAAGTAAAAATTATCAATAATTTTTTTAAGTACGAAATTATCGTCACCCCATATCCCGAATATCGTGAAGACTTCTAATAACGCTCTCCTTATTTTACTCCAGCCTTCTATATTGGAGCAAATTGGCAATTCTTCGTCACTCCGCGACAAAAGTGCCGGTAGCAAGTACCTTCCTATCAGTCGCCAGGCACTTGCTACCCGCCCATACTACACTTGTATCCTGCTTTATAGACTACTCCTTGAGTACGTTACACTTTAGTGCTGAACACTTTAAGGGTTCTCATTTTAAAAGCGTGTTGGAGTAGCTTTGAGGACATCATTATTTAGGGCCAGTTGTTTTGCCGTAACATTGTCATCAAAGCGCTGATCAACGCCTTTTTGTTTTATTGACATTTGTATAGTCCACGTTGAACGAACGAATTGTGAGCTGACAAGCATAATAAACATGTTTTTCATAAATCAAAAGCTGAAACGGGCTAAGTATTGTCTTTTAACGAGGACTATTCAAATGTAAAGAAAACACAAAAAGTGTAAGTGATTCGCGCTAAATGTTTGTTTATTTATTTAATATCAACGGTGTAGATATACCATAAACACGGAAAACCTATCAATAAAGCATAGTTAAATAAGATAATAAAAAAGAGTACAACAGTTAATTGTGGCTTTTGATTAAGAAATGACACCAGAGATACAATTACATATAAAATTCTATAGTAAAAATAAAATTAATACTGATTGAAAATATTTGATAGTATAGCCTTCCTTCTTGTACCTACCTAGCTTCCGGGCAGTTAAATAGATCTGCCACATCTGCCTATCTATTACTAACTTCATGCAGCCTAGATGTATAAGCGAGTGTTTCGTATACTCAGTCCTGTTATTGTTGCATTTAAACAGGATTTTGAAACGAGTTGCTCTCGTGGGTACACAGAATTCATGGACGTTAGTTAAATCAGGACTGCCTATTTTTCGATTTACAATTTTGAACACAAATATTAAGTCGGATATAATTCTTCAATCTGAGAGTCTCAATAAATTTAATTCTTTCATCAAGTAATTATAGTTTATGTTTTCAATGGGAATACCGAGTTTAAAATTAATGTATCTTAGGAATTTGTTTTGAATTTTTTACGATTTAATCTAAATGTATATAGGGGGACCAGATCGAAGAGTTATATTCGACTAGACTACGTACTATTCGCATTGAATATCGGTAAAACAACTGGCCGGATGATCTTAACACACCTACCGAGGGATCTTGGATTAAGTAGCAAGTAAGTGGAAACGTACTCTCACCATTCAGGATCAAAACGTCACTTGAAATCGCTACATCCAAGTTTATTAGCAAGATTTGATTAACCTCCCTTTTTTAAAGTAGCCTACTTCCTACCCCCCACTTCCCCCAACCTCATTAAATCGATGACATGGGAATGCAGTACATAGTTTTACTGGCTCCGGGTAGTTTATAATGTTGAGCGGTGTCACAAAATAAAAAGCTCATTTTTGTGAAACACAACCTTATAGAGTAGGTACATACGTAATTCCAGCCTCATTAAACCTTACATATATACATAATGTTGCCAAGAGAAGGTGTTTCTCGAGGAGAGGGAACCGCAGGTACAACGGAAGAAGGTAGTGGACGTGCAAGTACAGGGGAGGTGATGTAAGGGTGGCTGGTTCTACGTACAAGGGTCTAAAGGCGTTGTCACCACGCTGCCTTCTGCCTTACTGGGAGAAATTCATTTAGCGTCACATGTTCTGGTAATGCCATTATAGAGGTAGCCTTGGTCATGGCTTGCGAAAACTACACGCAATTTTTATTTCACTGTCTATTTTCAGGGAAAAAATAATAACACGCCTTTAAAATATGTGATCTTGTTAATTATTTTTGTGTTTAATTAAAATTAAATTTAATAGTTTTATTATCAAGCTCTGCAAGTATTTAAGTATATATTTTTGTTACAGTTATTCTAATATAGATATATATAAAAGCTTCGAAAATTGACATTTAATATAAATCTTATAAATAAGTCGCCTAACAGTGGATTTATAACCACAGTTTGAAAATGGTCTTGTAAACCGAAACAGCTGTAACAACTATCAATTTAAAATAAATATTTAAAAAAATATGTGATCGTGGATGACAAAAAATAATCAACATAATGTGTATCGATTTCAATGAAAATTTGAAAGGATTATTTTATTTTTTGTAGCTGTGTGGATAAATGCAACGGAAAAATGCAACAATAGTCAATATAGTGTCTTTCGAAGTTCCAGCACTAGCCTAAACTGTTCTGACACATACCAACACAACCCTGCCACAAGCAAAAACAGCTTTGTCATAGATAAACACAATTTTGTCACAAAGTTCCGCAACGTATTTCTGTCACAAGGCAACACAGCGCTGTCAAGTCAATAGTTCTTCACCTGGAGTAAAAACAAATGGAAATATAGGTATAATATTAATGAACGGCTAAACATCCTGAGCTGCCATTACCATAAATATGATATTAATGATACACAAACCTCGACAGTTCACGCCACGCTGCGCTGGTTCTTCTCGGAACCCGTTGCATGCGACCGGTCACGACATTCAGCGATACAATGCAGAATGGTACGTTTAGTGTGGTTGATACAACATAAACATACGCGAGTTAGTGTGACAGGTGACAAGTGTAAGAGTACTAGGTTGTAGGTAAATAATTTAGTGCGTGAGCTCCAAAGGACGAAAGCTCGGCGAAATCGGAAAGCGAGGCGATCTAAGCTTTTCAATACGACAGAAAAACAATTAATGTAATAAAAACTAAATATTTTAATATGCAATGGCAACAAGTGACTTAATTAATAGTTTTCTGAATGTTAATATGCAATGGCGACAAGTGACTTAATTCATAGTTTTCTGTATATTAATATGCAATGGCGACAAGTGACTTAATTCATAGTTTTCTGTATATTAATATGCAACGGCGACAAGTGACTTAATTCAAAGTTTTCTGTATATTAATATGCAAAGGCGACAAGTGACTTAATTCATATGTTCTGTATGTTAATATGCGATAGTGACAAGTGACTTAATTCATATTTTCTGTATACTAATATGCAATGGCGACAAGTGACTTAATACATAGTTTTCTGTATATTAATATGCGATGGCGACAAGTGACTTAATTCATATTTTCTGTGTAAAAATATGCAATGGCGATAAGTGACTTAATACATAGTTTTCTGTATATTAATATGCGATGGCGACAAGTGACGTAATTCATATGTTCTGTATGTTAATATGCGATGGCGACAAGTGGCTTAATTCATATTTTCTATTTATTAATATGCAATGGCAACAAGTGACTTAATTCATAGTTTTTTGTATATTAATATGCAAAGGCGACAAGTGACTTAATTCATATGTTCTGTATGTTAATATGCAATGGCGACACGTGACTTAATTCATAGTTTTCTGAATGTTAATACTAAGAGATATTTCACAAAATATCTTTACAGTTCATTACTAATTTCATATGCTTATCAAAAACAAACCGTTGTCCTAAATCGTTAATAATGCAGTTTTTGTCCAGTATGTAATTTCCCTTGCACAGGGAAGTTAATAATAAAAATGCAAACGCCTAGAAGTATTCGTAAAATGCACAAACGATTGTTGTCCGATGCAAGTATCATATGAGATTCCTCACATGCCCTAAGCTCTCCACTTAATTCCAATAACGAAGTGGAAATTGCCACAAATAAGGGCCCTTCTCCACCTAAGCCGTAACGCGATTACCGATCTGCAGGGACCGTTACTGGTCGCCCATTTTTATTCATTAACGCCGCTAACGGTTGCTGGGAATAGGGAAAAAAGAGAAAATCCGTAACGACCATTTTTACCAGTTCCTGTATTTTTTCCAGCCCCCGATGGCATAAACGGGTGTTAACACGCCAAGCAAACATTCCATCCCTCTGTAGATAAACATTACTGGAGGGTCTACGGACTATTTTTTCACTATTCCCCGGTAAAGGGCGCAAGTACTCAAAATACAAATATAGATGAGTTGAATTTGAAAGTGATTCCATTGATATTAAATTTAAAACCTGCAATATTTTTTAAAGGTACAAACATCTCAGCCAATAAGCTATAAAAAAATCTCTCGTAAAGTTTTATTTTAAAATTTTCAGTCAATAGACATTCATTTTCCATACCTGCTTGATTGAGTTGTCTTTGAAAAGTTCGGTAGTCCATTAATAATGGGTAATGATGTAATCTATAGAATGTAATGTAGAAATAGTGAAAAAATTACCACTCTTAAAAACAACATATTTAGATGTTTCATTAAGGGAGTATTCTAGTCTAGAAGCATGAATTGTAAGTATTTTTAAGGGGCAATAAAAAAAAAACCATAAAATTTTTACAAGGCATTATTTTACCACATATTGATTAAACTTTAAAGAATACATGAACAAAAAAAAACAAACGAAAAAATTCAAAATTCAATAAGTTACAGGGTGTTGAAGTAAGGGTCTCAAAAAAATTACGCGCCTTGGTTGACACGATTAACCCTCCTAGTAATCTAAAAAAAATCTAATTAATTCTTAATCCAAACAAATGCGGCTATGGTCCGAAATAAGGAAAAGTAAATATAAAAAAAAAAATTCGCAAAATAGCGGCTGTCTGAAATAAAAAGACATTTTTTACCAGTTTTTTTGACATTCCAAATTTTTAAAACTAGTAAAAATTCAAATTTTGTTATAGTTTTAGTTAGCGCGATAGAGTAGTGTATAGAAAAGGCTCACACCAAATTTCAAGTAAATTGGTTTAGTAGAACTTGAGATATCGTGTCAACCGTCTCGAAAAAAGCAGTTTTGAGAAACACGCGTAGTTTTGCTCGATTTAGATTTTTAGTAAGATTCCATCTAAACCGGTCGAACTAAAACGGCTCTAACTTTTAAAATAATTCGAATATTGAAAAATCCTTTTGAGGAGATATTCTTGAATATTTAAACCATCGAAATATGAAGAAGTTTAATATATTTTTTTCTAGACTAGAATACCCCCTTCAGACAATAACTTCATAGTTTATTTACATACTTGTAGAATAATATAAAACATTTAAAATCGTTAAAGGAAACTTACCCATTGAAGAGTGACATGGTTTGATGCACTTTTCAGGGTGTGGTTTGAATTTTCAGAGTTGGTGTTTACCTGAAAGAAAGAGAAAACGTATTAGATAATGTCTACGATTTGATACGTATAATACGTGGAATAAATTAAAAGAAATAATTGAATTAATTAAGTGGATTGGGACTGAAGTTTAAAAAAAATTACGATGCCCATTACGCAATGAAAAAATTGATGTAGATATAAGTAATTTATCTGGAGTGGTAATCAAAATGTTATCTATAATGCATTGATTGAATAAATATCAGTTAAATAATCGGAAAGGGACACATAAGCTCAGAGCTGCTCCCCGGCAAGGCGAAGGTCCTGGGTTCAAGTCCTATATGTGACCGTATTTTGTTCGGATTTTTCTGTTTTCAGATTTTCGATTGAGTTTCGCTAATATGGCCTTCATTTAATTTAAAAAAAAATCCATTTATGATTTAGAGACGGTGGATTGCGCTGTTAATAATCAGGATTTTTGGATCTTGGTATAGTAATTGTTACACCAACCAAACCGCCTGGACAGCGTGACACGTACGATAGAAAGAAAAAGAGAAAAGGATTGTTCCACAAGTAGTCGAGTATTGCCTGGCAAAAAATTATTCATTCGATTAAGGTAATAAAATTTAAAAAGTGTAATAAAACTGAAGAAACCACTTGGAAACAGTCCACAATATTAGTAAGAATAATACGTCGTAGGTGCTTGAAACGTTAAAATATAACTTAAAAATAAACAATCAAATATCTTCGTGATTAATTTTACATTACGGGTAGCGCTACAGTGTCCATTGTCCATCATCAGGATAAAATAACGTCAATGAAGGAGAAAGTGCAACATGGCAAAATAACTTAAAAATTAATAACATTAATACTTTTGAACGTGGAAACTCGAATCAAATCAAATATCGAACATTTTCTGTAAATTATCGGGACAGTTACAATTTTGATTCGATTCTCATCATTGCAAAGAGGAATATATAAATGTAAGTCAAAAGGCTCTGCAAACGAGCAACTTTTTACAGCAATTTCTTGCAGGCAATGTATTCCTTTCCGTGTCCTTGAGGGAATCCAGAAAAATAAACAGTTAAAAATGGAACTCCATCAAAATAATTGTAACAATACAAAATATATCTGGAAAAATACATCGATTTCCTATAAAAGACAAATTAATAAAGAAAAATTATAATCAAAGTGGATACCTACCTTGCGCAGCATTTCCTCCAGCGACTCCATGTCGATGTCGGAACTACCGTTGTTGTTGTTATTTGTCATAGAAGATTGTGTTCTTTGCACCATTTAACAAGAAACAAGCCACCGGATCTGCTCCAGCGAGAGCAGACCACCCCTCCGTCCCCTTCCCTTTCCTCAAACGACCAACACCCGGCGCTTCACGTCCAGATCACTGCACCAAGTACCAGGATTCACTGTTTTATCTTCACTGATTCACAAGGGATTCACACTGATTCGTAAAGGATTGGCAAACAGCCACAGTTTATTCGGAAAGGAGTCATTTTGGAATCATATGTTCACAATTCTGGGTGAAAAAGATTGATTAAAAGAATGCACGTGATAACAAGAATAGACAACAAATAGTAACCATATTCAAAGTGTAAAAAAAGAGCGAAAAATAATTAGGTACGATAGATAGGTATCTGATGGCGCCCGCACACACGCAACATGAATATGAATAAATAGTTCGTCATTATAGAAACTCAATTTTTTAAAGAAAGGCATACAAATAAAATATTGGATTGAATCACCGATACAATATTGTATTTGCTTGTATATGAATAATAATAAATAATAATAATTATAAATAATATATATAATAAAACTGAAAATGATTTGACAACAAAATTAGGTCATTAATAATTCATATTACTTGTAAGGTTTTTCCCCGAACAATATTGAAGTGAGCTACAAACCCACGGTAATAAACCTACTGGAATTTCTAAAATTTTAGAAATTCGACGTCTAAAACGACTTAGTAACAAATGTAGTTAATATAATTGATTAAAATCCTTGTAGACCACCCCGCTTCCCCTCCCTCATATGTTATGTATATAAACCGTAGACTAAGAATAATTTGTACCAGTCTGAAGATGGCTCTAGCGAGCTGAAACCGGTTAAGGTCAATTAAATTAAAGTGGAAAAAAGTTTTACATTTGTTTTATTATAATATACTATAATGGAATTCCACCATGAATTGTCAGTTTCATAAATATAAGTATTTGCTTGTCTTTCTTGAAAGAATTGAGTTTGTGTACGGACAAAACAATTTATTAATTTTCAAATTGTATTGTATTCAAATTAGTTCACTCTATGAAAGAACAGATTATGAATTCTTTTAAGTCAACATGTGACTCGCCCGGTCGTTGATTTTCCCCGTATTTTAAGACGGTGTGGACGCTTAGAGCCAGCAAAAGAAAGTGGATAGACGATAGAAATGTAGTGCTAGAGAAAAATGCTCAGAATTCCATGTACAACATGACGCACAAATAAGAATTCCAACTTGAAGAAACTCATAGTTACTGGCAAAGTAGACAAAAAGGTCATCAATGTGCTTAAGTGACCAATTATCACTGGTGTCCGGTACGTCGGTGTCCGCAGCTCTCAACACAGCGCAGAACCGCGAGGAGTGGAGGAGCCTTGTCCACCATGGAAATTGGAGTAGGAGTCACGATAATCAGCAATGAGGAACCGGCTTCTAAAGAAGTCATCACTCTGAATAGTGAGCCTCTCAGTCCTCACCTTCAACAAGGTGAGGACTGAGAGTATCGAATACCAGGTTTGAGTATTTAATTATTAAAATGGCTGTATTATCAGTTCATGTGAGGTGATTTAATCACTAAATCGCCAACAAGTGGTATCAACAATAGTACACAACTGCTAACCCTGTACAAATCGCAAGTGCGCCCCACGGTTGAATTTGGCAGCCACCTCTGGTCTGGAGCTCCAAATATTGAAAAATACCCTCGACTCTGTGCAAATATGGGCGGTCCGTTTGATAGATTCTCACACCTTAACGAAAGGATTGCAATCTTTAGAGCACAGGCGTCGGGTGGGAATGCTATCCGTGTTCTACCGGTATTGTGATGGAAGATGCTCTGAGGAACTAGCGTCATTGATGCCTTCGGCACCGGTGCATAGTTGGGAGACACGCCAAACGCGCGCCCAACATATGTACACGGTTTACATTTGTCAAATGAAAACGGGTCGTTTTTTCGATTCATTTTTGAGTTCAACAGCTCGGCTATGGAACGATTTGCCGGCTTCTGTGTTTCCTCCCTCCTACAACATGGGTCTCTTCAAAACCAATGTTCACTCCTTCCTCTCCTCTAAAAGACCCTTCACACAGCATCCCAGATATATTTATAGGCCCTGAGGGAAATCATTTTCCTCAGGATCTCCTGTGTGGAGTTAATGTAAAAAAAAATCACTTATTGCAGATTAATCGACTTGCGTGATTATTTGATCCACTTGACGATTAAAAAAAAACATTTCTAGCACTGTCACGGACATGCGATTCATAATCTTCCATTAGAAAATAATTTATTCAGCAATAAATTTTTTTTTAAGTAGTTTAAAAAGTTGACCGAACAACCGCGTATAATAAGTTCAGTTCCAGAGGTTTTATTGAAGTAAGCAAACATGTCGGGGTGAATAATAACGTAAACGCCATTAAATAATGAAAACAATGTTTTACGGCCGCGGCGATAATATCGATTTAAATTACGGAAAGCGGTAGTAAAACGCGAAACCAGGGGTAGCAGAATGCGGCGCAGGCAAAAATCTGCCTACAAAAGCGAGTACATCTGAGAATTAATAGCCCACCTCCGCAATAAAGGGCGCTTTTAACGGCTTAAATCGTAAAAATCCCCAGGAATGATATTGTGGTTAAAGATATAAAAATACGATATGCGCCCTGCGCCGGAATGGGTCGTAAAATATCCCGAGTGGTTCAATCCGCGACCCGAACGGGTCCGCAAATCGATCCATCCGCATCCCTCATCGGCCACTGTAATCCTGTAAACAGGCGTCAATCAATAACATTTATTAGGCAAGCCGCTGATGGTTCCGGTATAACCAGTTTCTCGTAAAAGACATATGTGACCGTAATAAAGAGAGGTCACAATGAATCTCTAAGTTGCAAGACAGTACAAAATAAACTAAAACTATTCCATGTAAGTACAATTATCTAAAATGATTCGCTATGAAACATATGAATGATACAATGCGAAGTGTTGATAAACATTAATGAGATAGGTGAAGATTGTAAAAATAACATCAGCATCATCTCAATATAAGTGTAGCATTGATATAAGAAATATATAAAATGGTAATGGAATCCAATAAATCTAAAATAAGGAAAAGAAAAGACCGGTCAGTGACTGGGTAGGCATCGCGTTTGGGTCCCACCCGTTGGTCGTGTGTTCGATTCCTGGCTGGCTAAGTCCCCCATCACGACACAAGCAACATTTTCCGCTTAGTGTTGTGGCAGTAGGAAATTTTCAAACATTGTTGGGTTATTCGTAACCCGGGAATGTTTGTCTTTCTTATTAAGAGAAAAGAAAGAGAAAAAGGAAAAGAAAAAGTATTCCATAAAATCAATCAGTGTTACTATAAAAAAATACGTTAATATTTTCTCAAGCGAAACTTTATTAAAGGTCAGTGAACGAACAATATACATCTAGAATTAAAACAGGAGAAATCTTTTATTAAATAGTCTGCTGAAACTTTTAAAAAGTCAAACTCATCAAATGGCGTTTAGATCAAATCTTCAAACAGCTTATTATGTACAACTGAACATTTCGAAACTCGTTGACACAAGCAATATTGACAAACCACCCCAGGCGCTAGAAGTTGGCCATAACGCCGTTATTATTATTTATTTAAAGGCTCATGATTCGTGAATAATAATGGGTAATGAAATTTTAATAATAAAGTTTGTAGGGTATGAACCACCCCTAGGGGTTGCCTGGTTATGGAAATACGCCCGGAGTGAGTTTACAGCGGGTTGGGGGGAGTTCAGAGTAAACATACTATCTCTTTACATATTTAATCTAATTTGCTTAATTGTAATTATCATGGGATTTTACGAAAGTTAAAAGAAGAGGGAGGTTGCAAAATGAGAGCAGATGAATGTAGGTACTGGATGTTTTTCTTTCTGAGAAAAAAGACTTTAGAAATACAACGTGATGAAAACCAGCAAAACCTCGCTCGAGGGGAGTTTTCGAATTTGTACCTTAGATAATAAAATCCCAAAATAATACTAACTCCACACTGCAGACCTCTCTCTTCATTTTCTTTAACATAGGATGCTGCGCGGAGGGTATTTTTAAGGAATGAACCTGGGATTCGAAGAGATCCTTGTTGCAGAATGTTGAAGATGATCAGAGGAAAATATTGTTTTACTCCTTGGCTTAGATGGAGCCCTTGTTCAAGATCTGGTTACTTAAAGTTACACTGAGTATGAAGGAGACAAGATTATTGTATGCTTCTTTTTGTTCGAAATCTGATAGACATGTTTAATTAACTTAATTACCACGAGAAAGATATTCTATTAAGTTAATTCATATCCAACGAAAAATAATAATAACAAACCAAAAACATCCCCAATTTCAAAGAAAAATGAACCACAGAATAATTTTATCCGGCAAAGAAACAACTCTCCTTAAAAAAATATTGTTAGAAAAAAAAAACCCACCTAAATTGCTCAAACGGCCGTGAAAATCCAAGAACCCTCAAATTATTATTACACCCGGCAATATTCTTCTCCCGGATAAGTGGGTTATATTCATTCCTAATTCAATCCAAGACTTGAAAGCTTTACGATGCAAGTTCTGAAATTAAATTCCAAAGAAGTTTCTTCGGGCCCCTGCTCCCAGTTCGAGTCTCCGCGGATTGACAGCCACGTTAAGTAGGACATAAAACTTTGGCAAAGTTAATAAGTATGTTCGGGCAAATCTGTACCTACTCCCATCTATCCCTCCCGTCTTACCTACCTATCCTGTTACATCCATCTTGCTATTGTCACCGGTTCAAGTTTGACTCCTAACCGTGAAATCAGTACAATTTCAACACCGCGCGGACTGGCAGCCCAAATACTTGGTCTCGTCGCTTATAGTCAAAACCCGGATCCGCGCAAAATACGTGCTTTCCACCGCGAGTTATCTTGAGTGCATGAAGTGTGGGACCCAGGACGTCATCAGCAAGGTAGGGTTTCATCTTGTTTTCGGTGGACATCCCATTTTTTCCCCTTCATCCCTTTTTCCATTCCAACAGTGATAGGTGGAGATTCCGAACTCCGCGGTAGAAAGTAACAGGCTTCCAATCAGCTATCGAAACATTGGTCCTTCGCCGGATGTACATTCTTTACAGATTAGTTAATTTACATGATTAGAAATTGTACTCAAACTAGTTTCATTACAAGACGATTATCAATAGTAGGTAGTTTCGGTAGATACGGCTTATCAGTTCAGCTGGTAGGTAGATAATATTGGGGCAAATAGAATACTTTATTTGTTACAAGTAGATACCTACTATTATAATTGTTAATTTACGTATTTAATACATTTCAAAATGGATAAAGTTGCAACCAAAATTGGTTCGTTAAAATTAAAACGGCAAAGGCTCTTTGGGAGAGTGCAGGTCGCATATGATCTCATTAAAGATTTAGAACAAAAGACTAAGCTATGTCAATTCAGAGCCCGAATGGATAAATTAGAGTCCACATATGACGAATTTCAAAGTATTCAATGTGAGCTGTCAGATCTGGTGTCACTTCCCGAGTTTGAGTCGAAAAATGATATATTGGAGGTTTCGCGTGTATTTGAGGAATTGTTCTTTGAAGTCACATCGGCACGTGATGCCTTAGAAATGAGTCAGAATAATCGTCATGACGTGTCAGACGGAGAAGTACAACGCTCTGGGCCGCCCGGTCGCAGTTTACTAGCTCCGGAAATAAAAATTCCTATATTTAGTGGAAATATCGGAGAGTGGCCTCAATATTTTAATTTATTCAGGAGCCTTGTTCATGACAGCACTATTTTGAGTGACATTGAAAAATTTCATTATTTATTGACCTCTTTGAAGGGAACAGCTTTGTCATTGGTTAAGACTATTCCATTGATTCAAGAAAATTATGAATTAGCATGGGAAACACTGTGGAGTCATTATTCTGAATCTAGAGCATTATTTATATATTATGCCAACTCGATTTTAAATTGTAATTTTGCTAATAATGAAGAGATTTTGAATGTCTTGCGTGAAAATCTCTCGGGGCTTCGCGATTTAAACCGAGGAAAATTATTTGAAGAATTCGTTTGTCATATGGTTCTGCAAAAAATAGATTTAAAAACGCGTCGGTCTTTTGAATCTCTTGTTAAAAAAGATGAAATACCGGATACTGGAAAATTAATAGAATTTTTAGCAACTCAAAACCGTATAAATATGTTATCAGATATTAAAGAAAAAAAGATTCCTAAGCGGGTATTATTTTCAAATGCGAGTTCAAACGGGCATAATGTCAAGAAAATTACTTGTATAATGTGCAATCACACACATCACTTGACAAAGTGTCAAGACTTCTTATCACTAAATGTAGACAGTAGGAGGGACTTCGTAAAAAAGGAGAGGTTATGTTTCAACTGTTTAAATTCGCACCTTATTAAAAATTGCCGTTCAAAGTTTCGATGCAAACGGTGCAAGCGAACGCATAATACGCTACTCCATACTGATGAAAGATCTCCTTCGCCAAACGACCGTGATACTGAAAGTGATAACCCAGTAATATGCAACGTAGTGTTTGGATTGAGTAAGCGTTCTATATTGCCTACCGCGCTAGCAGAATTCCTTGATAATTCAGGACGTAAACATACTGCTAGGATGTTAATCGATACGGGAAGCGAGATTTCGTTCATTTCGGAAAGATTATTTAATATATTGGGCTTAAAAAAGAAAACATGGAACGGTAATATACGGGGAATTAATAACGCAACAGTTAGTAATGTGCAAGGTTTAGTTAATTGTAAAATATTTTCCTTGCAAAACAGCTCTTGGGTTGCAGGGCAGGCAGTAATAATCTCCAATGTTACGTCAAAACTCCCTTATATAAACTTTCAAGATACGTCTGAAGAATTTAAAGGTCTAAATCTTGCAGATCCAGAATTTAGAAATCCGGGAGAGATAGATTTCCTATTGGGGTCTGACTTGATTGCAAAAATATGGAGGCAAGGTTATATTTCAAACCGTGATTTAATAGCTGTTAATACAATATTCGGATACATAGTTATGGGATCATGTATACAAGGTTATAATTCCGTACAACCCGTTATGACGTCAGCGTTGACTGCAGTTGAAAATAGTGACTTAAATTACGCGGTAAGTCGTTTCTGGGAAATTGAAGAGGTTTCTAACGAAATTATTCAGAATAAGGACGAAAATGAATGCGAAACCATATTTCAATCAACAGTCAACCGGGAAGAGTGCGGCAGGTATATCGTGGCACTACCTTTCAAGAACAGAGATCATGTGGATATCGGAAGTACATATGATATCGCCCTTAAGAGATTTTATAATCTTGAAAAACGCTTGTCATTAAATCCAACATTGGCAGCCCATTACTGTAAATATATGGATGATTTCTTACAGCAAGGCTTCATGACAAGAGTTTCTCCATCGACTGAGATACCGAATACTTATTACATTCCACATCATGCGGTTGTTCAAAAAATAGGAAATGATATTAAAATTCGGGTGGTCTTTGACGCCTCATGTAAATCTGATAAACAAATTTCGCTGAACGATTGTTTATATTCGGGTCCAAAATTACAAAATGAAATAAGTCACATACTTTTAAAATTCCGTGTATACCCGATAGTACTCACTACGGATATACAAAAAATGTTTCTACAAATTCGGTTGAGAGAAGAAGATACAAATTTTCAAAGGATTCTCTGGCGATCTTCACCGTTACAGCCGGTAGGGCATTATATACTTGGTACTGTCACATTCGGGGTGACTTCTTCGCCCTATTTGGCCATAAGAACTTTACATGAACTGGTGAAGGATGAAGGTACTCGATTTCCAAAGGCTTCTAAAGCACTGTTGTCGGACACATACGTGGACGACATCGTTACCGGTGAATGGGAACCGGAAAGCGCCGCTCAGCTGCAGACGGAGCTAAAAGAACTCCTTACAAAAGGAGGCTTTCAATTGAGAAAATGGATGACAAATTCGCAGTCAGTTTTAAATAACATTCCAATTGAGCACCGGAGCCACACGAGTGGTAAAGTTGCATTTGATGATGGAACATCTTTCTCGTTGAAAATTTTAGGTTTAATTTGGAATCCTGATAAGGATACATTTTCGTACTCGGTAGAAGAAAAAGAAAAGGTTTTTACAAAACGTGCGATACTGAGCTGTGTTGCACGTATTTTCGATCCCATTGGATTAATAACACCTGTTGTTTTTAAGGTGAAATGTCTTCTACAGGAACTATGGAAATTAAAGTTAGGTTGGGATGACTCCCTCCCGGAAAAAATTGTTAATTTATGGGAAAATTTCTTGGATGAATTACCTAGGTTATGTTATTTACAAATACCGAGACATTGCAGTACAATAAAAAACTCAAATTGTACTTTAGTAGGATTTTCAGATGCGAGTGAATTAGGTTACGCGGCTTGTATATATTTGGTTACGAACGAAGCACAGCCTCAAGTCACATTACTTACGAGTAAATCTAAGGTTGCACCGCTGAAAATATTATCAATACCACGTCTCGAGCTTATGGGAGCTTACCTACTTTCAAAGCTTGTAAAAATGACGAAGTCGTCTATAGAAACTCTCGTGAAAATTACAGAAATAATATTGTTTTCCGACTCCACCATAGTTTTATCATGGATCAAGACACCCCCTCATACTTTGAAAACTTTTGTCGCGAACCGTGTTATCAAAATTATTGATGAAATCGAGGACGCAAAGTGGTACCACGTCGCGTCAAAGGAAAATCCAGCCGATTTTGCTTCTCGCGGTTTATGTCCATCGCAAATAATAGACAACAAATTGTGGTTTCAAGGGCCTCCTTGGTTGGCTCAGCCAAGTCAGAAGTGGCCATTGTCTTTACCGGAAAAATTAAATGAAGAGCTACCGGAAGTAAAATCCCACGTCTCAACAGTTAACAGGCCGCTTGATTACTATGAGGGCCTACAATTTTTCCGATTTTCTTCTTGGAACCGTCTTCGGAATGTGGTCGCTTGGTCGCTTAGGTTTATTTACAATACGCAGCAACGGACCAAGGATGCTCGTAGATCTGGAATTCTGACCGGCGCAGAAATAAATCGCGCGGTCACCCTAATAGTAAAATGCGATCAGCAGTTTCATTTTCCCGAGGAATTCAGAATGCTGCAAAATGATGCGGTCAACTCAGTGGCATTTCAAAAATTAAATGTGTTTATTGACCACGAAAACATACTTCGCGTTGGCGGGCGGCTCCGCAACTCTCATTTAAAATATAATACTAAGTTCCCAATAATCTTGGCAAAAAACAGTAAGATTGCGGAACTGTTAATATCTTATTACCATAAGGCCTATCTACACGCTGGTTCACGAACTTTGCAATTCCTGATTCAGCAAAATTATTGGATTGTGTCGGCACGTAATAAAATCAAGAAAATGGTGTCCAAATGTGTGAGATGCGCGAGATTGCGAGCGTCCCCGCAAAATCCTCTCATGGCCAGTCTGCCAGAAGCGCGTGTCACACCGAACCGCGTATTCAATCGGGTGGGGGTGGATTTGGCCGGCCCATACGTCTTAAAGGAAGGAAAACGCAGGGGTGCTAAGACATACAAGGCTTACTTTGCAATTTTTGTCTGCATGGCAACGAAGGCGATTCATCTCGAGGTTCTCTCAGATCTCTCGTCTGACGCTTTCATCGCTACCCTCGATAGGTTTGTTTCACGACGGGGTATTTGTCAGGCCATTTATTCGGATTGCGGTACGAACTTTGTTGGGGCGAAACGCCATTTGATTGGAACACAAAATTTTTTAAATAGTTGTCGTAATGATGAACAAGTCATGCGTACATGTTCAGAAAAGGGAATAGTGTGGAACTTCAACCCTCCCTCCAGTCCTCACTTCGGAGGACTATGGGAAGGGAACATTCGAGTCGTTAAAAATCATTTAAAACGAGTAATAGGGGACACTTCATTGACGTTTGAGGAATTTACAACTATATTACATAAAATAGAAGCCATACTAAATTCTCGTCCCCTCTGTCCTCTAACCTCAGACCCTGAGGACATTCAGGCCCTTACTCCGGGTCACTTTTTAATTGGAGAACCGTTAATTTCGATTCCAGAATATAACTATTCAGAGGTTAAGATAAATCGTCTCAATCGGTGGGAACATTTAAAGAAAATGACACAACATTTTTGGCAGCGCTGGAATACAGAATATTTACAAGCGTTACAAAATCGAGTCAAATGGTATAAGGCTACCCGTAACCTTCAAGTGAATGACCTAGTGGTCATCAAAGATACTAGGAGTCCTCCATTGAAATGGCCGCTCGGCAGGATAAGGGAGGTGAAACCGGGCTCTGACGGGGTCGTAAGATTAGCCTCAGTACAAACCAGCGATGGTATATATCTACGGCCTGTGGCAAAGCTTTGTCTTTTACCTGTAGAATAAGATAGCAACGTTTTTTTTTTTCTTTTTTATGAATATTGGAATAGGTTCATATATTTTTTGTTTTGTTTTGTTTTTATGCCTTCAATGGTTTCGCATTGATTGCGATTCAGCTATCTTTTGTTTTAGTTATGTTTTTCGAGTTATTATTTTTTCATTACATTCTGCACGTATAGTCTTTAGTTTCACGTGCACCTAGTTTGTAAGGAATAGATTAAATGTTAGGAATAGGTTTCTTTTCATATTCTTTCACGTGTTAGGAGTAGGTTTCTTGGCCAGTTTCGATGGGTGTTGGAAAAATGGTATTTTTGGCGGGCGGTATATGTTCGGGCAAATCTGTACCTACTCCCATCTATCCCTCCCGTCTTACCTACCTATCCTGTTACATCCATCTTGCTATTGTCACCGGTTCAAGTTTGACTCCTAACCGTGAAATCAGTACAATTTCAACACCGCGCGGACTGGCAGCCCAAATACTTGGTCTCGTCGCTTATAGTCAAAACCCGGATCCGCGCAAAATACGTGCTTTCCACCGCGAGTTATCTTGAGTGCATGAAGTGTGGGACCCAGGACGTCATCAGCAAGGTAGGGTTTCATCTTGTTTTCGGTGGACATCCCATTTTTTCCCCTTCATCCCTTTTTCCATTCCAACAGTGATAGGTGGAGATTCCGAACTCCGCGGTAGAAAGTAACAGGCTTCCAATCAGCTATCGAAACAAAGTATCTTACAAGTTGTTGGATTGTGTTTAGTCTGCTACGGGGGACGATTTGTTTTAAAGTCTTCATTTAGTGGATATTTCGGATACAAACCTCGGACTGTTTTCATAATTAGTCCAAGAGTGTGTGCCCGTGCATGGATATTTCAAAATAAACGAATGATACAAAATAGGAGCTGGGTTGTTCGATAGGCAGGGATTATGAAACGTGGACACAATATTTATATATTATTCATTTAATTGATAATGCGGACTATTTACAAAATACACTATATTCACCCCACGAAGGACTTATTTAAGGACTTCAAAGTACTCAATATAAAGTCCTTATATGTCAAAAACATATCCTCCTATTATAAATTCAAACATACGAAAAAAACATTTTTTGAATCAACGTATAATACAAGAAATACCAACAAATCCAATTATATTATTCCACCAACAAAAACTTCAATGGCACAGACACAATTTTACTTTCTTGCTCCTAAAATCTTCAATAATTTAACAATAGAAATAAAGTCAATAGCCAAATACGACAGTTTCAGGAAGACGCTCGGGGACTTTTTGATGACTGAATGTGATAATGTTAATAGCCTGTTTCTCGCCTGTTTCTCGTACTCACATAAAGGTGTTATATATGTGTGTGTGTGTGTGTGTGTGTGTGTGTGTGTGTGTGTGTGTGTGTGTGTGTGTGTGTGTGTGTGTGTGTGTGTGTGTGTGTGTGTGTGTGTGTGTGTGTGTGTGTGTGTGTGTGTGTGTGTGTGTGTGTGTGTGTGTGTGTGTGTGTGTGTGTGTGTGTGTGTGTGTGTGTGTGTGTGTGTGTGTGTGTGTGTGTGTGTGTGTGTGTGTGTGTGTGTGTGTGTGTGTGTGTGTGTGTGTGTGTGTGTGTGTGTGTGTGTGTGTGTGTGTGTGTGTGTGTGTGTGTGTGTGTGTGTGTGTGTGTGTGTGTGTGTGTGTGTGTGTGTGTGTGTGTGTGTGTGTGTGTGTGTGTGTGTGTGTGTGTGTGTGTGTGTGTGTGTGTGTGTGTGTGTGTGTGTGTGTGTGTGTGTGTGTGTGTGTGTGTGTGTGTGTGTGTGTGTGTGTGTGTGTGTGTGTGTGTGTGTGTGTGTGTGTGTGTGTGTGTGTGTGTGTGTGTGTGTGTGTGTGTGTGTGTGTGTGTGTGTGTGTGTGTGTGTGTGTGTGTGTGTGTGTGTGTGTGTGTGTGTGTGTGTGTGTGTGTGTGTGTGTGTGTGTGTGTGTGTGTGTGTGTGTGTGTGTGTGTGTGTGTGTGTGTGTGTGTGTGTGTGTGTGTGTGTGTGTGTGTGTGTGTGTGTGTGTGTGTGTGTGTGTGTGTGTGTGTGTGTGTGTGTGTGTGTGTGTGTGTGTGTGTGTGTGTGTGTGTGTGTGTGTGTGTGTGTGTGTGTGTGTGTGTGTGTGTGTGTGTGTGTGTGTGTGTGTGTGTGTGTGTGTGTGTGTGTGTGTGTGTGTGTGTGTGTGTGTGTGTGTGTGTGTGTGTGTGTGTGTGTGTGTGTGTGTGTGTGTGTGTGTGTGTGTGTGTGTGTGTGTGTGTGTGTGTGTGTGTGTGTGTGTGTGTGTGTGTGTGTGTGTGTGTGTGTGTGTGTGTGTGTGTGTGTGTGTGTGTGTGTGTGTGTGTGTGTGTGTGTGTGTGTGTGTGTGTGTGTGTGTGTGTGTGTGTGTGTGTGTGTGTGTGTGTGTGTGTGTGTGTGTGTGTGTGTGTGTGTGTGTGTGTGTGTGTGTGTGTGTGTGTGTGTGTGTGTGTGTGTGTGTGTGTGTGCTTGCATGCACACATACAAAAAAAAAGTTATGTACATTTTTTATAATCTAATTTACTTCTTTTCTCTTCTCTATTTTCTACTCTTTATTATAATTTCTACTTTTTATTATAATTTTTCTAATTTTTAGCGTCACTTAAACTAAATCCATATGTTTACACTACACTTCATATTTCATACAAAGTAACTATACTCCATTGGTCACCATGAAACAGGAAGCGGCCTAGTATGGTAATTTTATATATCTACTTTATGTAAATGTCCAATTATGTAACATGTGTTGTATAAATAAATAACCATTGTAATAAAGCACTTTTATTTTAGTGAGTATCATTTATTTCGAATTAATAGTGCCTAATGGTGCTTGAACAACTCTGCTGTTGCACTCTGAGAATTTCCTTGAGACCATCGATCCAGTTTCTCTTCTGCGGTTGTGGCTTTCTGTAAACAAAATTACCGAAGCGCTGCAAAACCACGGGAAGCCAAATAGTAAGTTATTGTAAAATGCCAAAAAAAAGTCTATTGTAAAATGCTAGTAGTTGTAATATTTACAAAGGCATGTTTTTCGCAATGTTTTGGACAAAGATAATTTTTATCAAAAACTTTGCAATTTAGTTCATCGACTACCGAATTCACCGGACAGGAAAATACGAAATTGGAAATAACAACGGAAAAAACTTTTCGAACGAAGCTTGTTATTTTTAAAAAGTCCAATGAAATGTGCCGGACCACCCGCTTAAACTCCAACGTCGAAGTCGGATTGAAAAAATTGTTTCACGTTCGCCGAGCAACCAGAGCCAAGAAACTTCCACGAATATCCTCTTGCGATACAAAGTGGGCGAAAAAACCGATGAAAAAATCGGGTGAAAAAGCCAGGCGGACCGAAAGAGCCGGAAAAAAGAGCGGGAAATTCAAAGAAAAAGGAACGCGGCGAGAAAAAGAGCGCAAAACGTGTTCGGAGGGAGTTGGTCGGGTAATGAGAATTGCACGATGGAGGAAATACTTGAGACGATAGAGGAACGCCGCTGATAAGAAATGTTGTAACCTCTCCCTCTTCCTCATAAATGATGCACGTAACAGAGGGAGAGATTCTCAGAGATCTCAGTAACAGGATCAACAAACGATGCGATGATGGGCCCTTCACGTTTGATTTAAAAGGAATACGATTCCACAAATATAAATAAAAATATTCCTGGAAAGTTACGAAAAAAACAAAAATTTATTGATAATTTGTTTTAAATTATAGTCGGAATCCCAACGACCCCGAAACAATGAAACAGTGGCATGTTTGAGAAATGTCGTGAAGTCGAAGAAAGAAGGGAATGAAATGGAAAGATCTAGCCATCTCTGGGTTCAGAGCAAAGGAGTTCGAAGCTGAAAACAGAATTGAGCTTACGGAGAATTGAACCCACGGCACGGAAACCACTCGACTATAAGTCTATCCAAATATTACATCATACATAAAATATCATGCGGCAAGGGATAAAATATCATGTGGCAAGGCAATTAAAATTATCATTATGTTTGTGCTTCTAAAGAAAACACAAACAAAACCGAATAAAAACAATAAAATATCTGAGAAACACAGAAGAATCCTTTTGGGAGGCTTAGGGGAGAGTTTTTTTAACAAAATAAAATATTTATAAACAATCGAAACTCACGGCTAGAAAATACAAGCTTAACTTGGATTTTCGTTGTTTATTTCAATTACTTACTTATTGACCCAAGAAAATGTTTTCTTTCGAATGAAATTCTTTAATTAAAAAAACAGTATATAACCTTTTTCGTGGAAGGAATGATTTGAACAGAATAATAAAGTAAAACAACTTTTATAGGATTATTTGAAAGCCCAAATTAAATTAAAACAACAAACGTTATGGATGTCCTCCGTAAGGTAATGGTACATAGTTTAATGCATTTGACTTAACCTCTTAAATGCCAGGGAAGAAACTCGAAAATTTCGCGATGTTTTGACTTTGAAGTAATATTTTGCGGATTTATTTTATGATATCGTATATAATATTTACCGAAACACGTTCCCTGAACAATAAACTATGCTAACAAATAATATTATTTGCGTTTATTTGACAAATTAATAGTTTTATCGATCTTTTCATGACATGCGACGCTCAAAGTTTGACAGCTCAAATCGCGGCAGAAATGTCATTTCGAAAGTCATAGATATGTGCAAAGATGATTATTTGAGAGACTAGGTGTGTTCCTTATATCTGTTACGTCAAGAACAAGAATGCCCCAAGCGATTCTGACCTTGTCCTTCATACATTTTCTTTATAGATAAGGTTTAAAATCGCATCTCATAATTTTTTTTTTATGGCGCGTCCTGGGCGCGCAATCGGCAAACCAGAGGTAGGATTCGAGTCTCACATAATGAACAAATATGTGATGTACATATCGCTGTGTGAATGCACTGTCAGATGTCACTGAAGATGCTACATTGCAGTCTGCAGGATGAAGATTGTAGTGATGATAACCAACCTCCGATAAGAGAAGACCCCACGTGGTGAAGGCCTGCATAAGAAGAAGAAACAATGTGACCTCTAATATTGGTTTGATATAGAAATTACAGAGAGTTATCTAATTAATTAACCAATAAGGAGGTTGCGCAACACGGCATAACGCCCCAAAAATAAATAACAAAAATTCTTTTGGCCGTGAAAACCTAAAATCAAACCATTAATAGTTGTACTGGTAACGCGTATCCAAAGTAATATTTATAAAATAATTGTTCAGTTTTATTACCCTTACAAAGATTCATTAATCGATTAGTTAATAAATCCTGAGTTATCAATGAAAACTTCTTAAACTAGAATTAAAACATTTCAAGTACAATCAATTGACGTGCAAAGGTAAATATTTTCAGCAGGAAAGGCTTCAAGTTAAGTGTTTTACTTGGAAATTGCTTGGGTTTATTGAATCAAAGCTTGTTTCCTTCTTTAAATTGGATAAACCCAGTATGGAACAGCGTTGCAAGCTATTGCAGAGTTTGGCCCAAAATTTCGCAATAAAGCTTAACCAATCAATCATAGCTGACTGAGGAAAAAGTTCTGCACGGAAAGCCGAAGGAACACGGCGTGACGTCAAACTTTACTCAACTTGTGAAATCTGAGAGCGAACCAACAATGGTATAGGTGCCCACATTGGGAGACTCAAGTTGAAATACACGATTTCAGGGCAGTATTAAAAACATTTAAAATCACAAATAAAAAAAAAAATACAATTCAATTTAATTAATTGGGATATGAATTAGGTTTCGAAGTATATTAAGTAAAAAAAAACTAGTAGCTAATGACGATACGTACAATATCAATAATTTATTTATTTATTTACTCACACCACGAAGGCTATTACATGTACACGTAACTTTAGATACATAAGTTATTCAGGAGTAAATAATATTCGTAGGTTAATTCATTTATTAGTTTTTCTAAATTTATTATAGTAGTTATATTATTATTATAAACACAATAATATAACTTTGTTTTAATTCCACTTTATTATTTCTTTATCCAAAAAACCGGTTTCGGTTCGACCTGAACCTTCGTCAGGGATGAATTAAAATAAATTGATTTTATTCATCTCTGATGAAGGTTCAGGTCGAGCCGAAACCGGTTTTATTTGATAAAGAAATAATAGAGTGGAATTAAAACAATGTTATATTATGGTATTTATTATAATTATGTTTTCCCACAAAGTGTTTGCTATATGTGAAAAGATATATTATTTAACGTAGGTAGGTATATTACGGTGCTGGAAGTGACAGATTTTTTGTGTTAATATAACCCAAGGCGATTAAATTATTTCCTTGGGAATTGAGATATTTATGTTATTTACAAGGTTTGAAGATATTCTTAATAAAAAAGTTGCTTAAAATGGTTAGGTGACCGGATTGTAATAGTTAAGTAGTTGCCAACCATCAGTTTTCTTAGTACATTAAATTTGGGAGGCGGGAATGGGTACCGCCGCCCCGTGAACCTTTATTGGATAACCAACACCTCTGCCATAGGTCACCCCAAGAGGTTCGCTACGTTTGGTGATTTAGCAGGGGTGCCCGGGTTTATGGGGTGAGGTTTATCTAGGTCTTGGAGGCGGATGACCAGGACACACTGAACCCCAGATTCCTACCCACCCCTTAAACCCTTTTCCTTCCCAGAACTCTCCTTCCCTTCCTTTCCTTAAAAAACCCTTCACACAGCATCCCCAAAGATAACATAGGCCCTGAGGGAAATTATTTTCCTCAGGGCCTCCTGTGTGGAACTCATGTAAAAAAAATCAGTTTCTTTATTAATTTTATTGAAAAAATCATTTAATGAATATCCGTTACTGGATAAATCCATAAAAGTTTAAACTCCCGCTTTTGTACTTAAGAAATATAATTTTATTTGTTTCGGCATCATTCATCGGTCATATTTCCATGACAATAAATATTAAATTACAAGTCCATCGGTTAACCACGTTATTTAACAATTGGTAAGCAAGTCCAGTTACCGCTGTGAATATTTCTCCTCGCCGGCGTTTTCTTCCAGGAAATGTGATTTTAATCGAAATTCTAATTTCCCCCATTCATGGCATTTCGTTGTGGGCGATTCCATCTTAATTAAACGGTTCATTTCCATTTATATCTCGTTTCGTTCTTCTGCCCCATAAATCTCACCCCTTAACCGACAGCCCTTAACCGGAGCATTTACCAAGGACCAAATATTTTTATAACAACGCAACGCCGATATAACGGCGAAACGATGTTCAAAATAGTAGATACCTAATGCACTGTAAAAAAACAACAATTAAACCACAAATAAGCCAAAATACGAGAAGCAATTATTTTCAATTTTATACGAACATGCATTGATTATATTTTTCAACAGCAAACACAATATTTCAAAGCTCATGATAAAAATAACGTTTACCTATGAATTCCCCATCGTTTAAAAACTGGTCAAATGCCACGGGAGGAAACTCGTAAATTTTGCGAAGTTTTGACTTACGTAATATTTTGTGGGTTTATTTTATGCTATCGTATATAATGTTTACCGAAACACATTCTTTGAACAATACACTATGCCTAAAAACAATATTACTTGCGTTTATTTGATGAATTTATATACTTTACGATCTTTTTCACGAGAACGACGCCAACGAATTTGACAGCCCAAATACCGCGAAAAATCTCGGCAGGAGGGCGTAAACAATTCCATAGAAATTATTCCGCTTCCCAAGGTGCGTTCAAGGTATTTTATACATTAAGAACAAGAATGTCCCAAGCGATTCTGACCTTGTCCTTCATACATTTTCTTTATACATAAGGATGAAAATCGCATACTAAATTTTTTTTCGAAAGTTTTGTTTCGACCGCGCCGGCACGCCACGGCATATAACGAGTCTGAGATTTTTTAAATTTAGCTATTGCCTTCTAGCTTTCAGTTAAGGTTTTTGTTTTTACTAGAAGTTTCCACCATTGTCTATGATCATCGTTGACAGGTGTCACGTATTTATTCTGCTCCGTTAAAATAGTTAAAATCTGTGAAAAAAGTCTATTTATAATATACAAACCGATTGTAACAGTGGCATCACAGTGTTGCAGTAAAGCTGGAGTAAATGCTGTGTATGTGAGTGTTTTTTTTTTAAATAAGAAAAACAAATTGAAAAAAGCCAAATCACTGTGATATAAACACTACCGACGTATTATGATACATTTGCCTACTCATCAATAGATGGCAGTAGATATATAAATATATCAAAAATAAATTAATACTTTACTCTAGTTGACAATAGATGGCGGTAAATACACCAATTTAAAAATATTACTTTCCGATATTCTTAAATAGATGGCAATAGGTGTATAAAATATAAATTATTTATTCTCTAAAAAATGGATAAAGGAAATAAAACACCCAGAGTAAAAAATCCAGACCCGTTTACGAAATCTTTTATAACCCCAAGATCCCCAACTGAACAAGAGGACGATAACTTATCGTCTGACTCGGAAAACAATAGAGATGATGAAGAAGAAAAGTCTATATTGATAGAGACAAACCAAGTGAGTAATGCCCTTACTAACTCACGAATCATAATTAATTCCGTGAAGACAACACTCTCAGAAAGTAAAGGAAAAATATCCATGGGCCAAAAAGAAAAAATAAATGAAGGAATGGATAGTTAATTTGACATTATAGCTCATTTAGTGGCAGAAAATAATGAAATGAAGGGCGAATTGAAAATTCTCCGGCCGCTCACAAAAATAATTACCCAAAATTTTAATGAGATGAAAAAAATAATGCAGGAAAATAAATCGCTTTTCAATAACATGAACACTAAAAATGAAGAAATCAAAAAAGACAAAAAAAATAATAATGCCTGAAACATATGCGGAGAAGGTAAAAAAATACGAGCCAATTGTAATCATAAAACCAAAAAAGAAAAATCAAGAAAATATTGAAACAAAAAATGAAATTAAAGGAAATATTGACCCAGTAAACTTTGGAGTAACAGGAATGAGAAATTTAAAAGATGGGGGGGTAATAGTAGAATTCAAAAATACCAGCAATATAAAAAAAATTCATGATGAAGTGACTGGATTGATGGGAGACAAATACGATATAAAAATCCCACAAGAAATAAAACCTTCGGTCAAAATTATTGGCTTAACTGAAAAATACTCATTTGAAGAAGTAGAAAAGAAAATGAAAAGTCAAAATGAGTTTATTTTTGAACCAAACTCAAAATTGAAAGTAACGTTTATAAAAGAAACGAAAAATCTTAAAAATCAAATCAGTTACACCATATTTGCTGACGTTGACGGAAAGACATTCGAGAGGATGTTAAAGGAAGGAAAAATAAATATTGGTTGGGACAGATGTAGAGTTTTCGATAATATTAATGTCATGAGATGTTTTAAATGTAATGGGTTTAATCACAAGGCTATAGATTGCAGAAACCTACAATCTTGTCAAAAATGCGCAAAACATCACGATGTAAAAGAGTGCACCGATGAAGATCCCCAGTGCATCAATTGTATAATGACAAGTAAAAGATTAGGACTGAAACTAAATAGCAGTCACTCAGCCATGAGTAAGGACTGCCCAATTTATAAAAGAAAACTAGAAGCAAAAATGAGCAGAATCTCTTTTTTATAAAAAAATATTACGATAAAGATGAAATTATATACCTGAATATACAAAGCATCATAGCACATTACGAAGAGGTCAAAATACTTTTAGAGGAAAAGAAACCTTTTATGCTTATGATGAGTGAAACACATGTGACTGAAGATATCCAAGATAGTGAAATTAAATTTGAAAATTATAATACCATCCGCTGCGACTCACATAGTCGACATACGGGTGGAGTGATGATTCTCTTGAGTAAGAAAGTTCCATATGAAGTAATATCAAATCACCAATTTGAAAAACAGTGTTGGATCTTAGCCATCACCATTAAACCAGGAAATAAGAAAGGTGTATACACTGTTGTTTATAGATCGCCAAACACAAGTAAGAGCGAATTTTTAACATATTTTCAAAGATGGTGCATGGAAAATTTACAAGATGAAAATATTAACATTATAGCTGGAGATTTTAATATAAATGTCAAAGCGAATGCTGACATATACACAAAAAAACTGAAATCTATTATTCAAGCTGCAGGGATGAAACAATTAGTCAAAGATTTTACACGAATTACTAATACGTCAAAAACAGCGATTGATCTGGTAATGTCAAATAAATTCAACTTAAACATTAATGTACTAGATAGCCCTAAAATTAGCGACCATAGCATCATTCAAATTATACTAAATGACAGAGAAAAATACAAGTCCAGTAAAGAAACACAAGTAATATCATTTAAAAATTACAAAAAATACAATAAAGAAAATTTCATTCAGACCTTAGAGACTGTTAATTGGAATAAAATAAATCAAATGGAATATAACAAAAAAACTGATCAGATGATATTAAACTTAAAAAAATCTATTGATGAAGTAGTTCCAGAACAGAAAATACATAAAATAAACAATAATAAATGGTATACAAGAGAACTTCGCATAATGCAACATGATAGAGATACATTTTACAAAAGAGCATGCCTTACTAATAGTACTATGGATTGGGATAACTACAAAAAAGCAAGAAACAAATACTCTAAAGACATAAAAAGAACGCATAATGAGTATATAAAAAATAAAATAAACTCAGAAGAAGGTGATCCCAAAAAAATTTGGAAAAGCATAAAGGAATTAGTACATGGCGAAAACAAAGACGACATAAAAATAGTAATATTTCCAAAAGAGATAAATGAAGAAAACATGGCTAATAGCTTTAATAAATATTTTATTGAAAGCATCACTCAAATTAACAAATTAATCCCCAACATTGATGTTAACCCCACAAATGACAGTAACGACTCAAACAAAGAATTATTTGTCTTCAGAAAAATAAATGCAGAATATTTATTTAACATTTTAAACAAAATTAAATCAAAGAATAGTTCAGATGGATTAACTATTGGCTTAATAAGAGATGCTTTTCCAGTAATTGGATCTACTCTTTTAAATATTATTAATGAGACAATTGAAGAGGGAAAATTTCCACAGTCATGGAAACTATCTACTATTATACCGGTCCCAAAGGTTAAAAATACCAGAAAATGTGAAGAATTTCGACCAATCAACACCTTACCAAAATATGAACAGATTCTTGAAGTGATAATAAAAGAACAAATTTTGCAATACTTAGATAAACACAATATTTTATACCAAGAGCAATCAGGATTCAGATCCAACAACTCATGTGAAACAGCACTAAACGTAATTGTCGAAGAATGGAAGGAAGGAATGAATAGTAATAAATTTATCTTAGCAATATTTTTGGATTTTCAAAGGGCATTCGAAACTATAGATCGTGATATACTGATAAGAAAGCTTAAAGAAATTGGTTTCTCATCTGTATCCATTAAATTAATAGAAGAGTATTTGAAAGACAGAAAACAGGTAACAAAAATAAATAATCAGTTTTCTAAACCAATGGAAAATAAATTAGGAGTACCACAGGGATCGGTCCTTGGACCTCTATTGTTCATACTCTATATTAATGACATGGTGAAAATATTTTCAAAATGCAAAGTACGATTATTTGCCGATGATACACTAATATACTTAATTGGTGATAACTACGAAGAACTAATAAATATTTTTAATAATGAACTAAATAATGTATCAAGATGGCTAAAAATAAATAAGCTTAAATTAAATACAAAAAAAACAAAATGTATGGTAATTGGGTATAAGAAGACATCCAGTGAGAGCAAAATTAAAATTGACGGTGAAATTATTGAAAGTGTGACTGAAATGAAATACCTAGGAGTTATATTAGATTCCAAACTAACTTTTAACAAACATGCTGAATATACCCAAAAGAAAATTGGAAAAAAGTATCTTTTTTGGGAAGAATACGGCAAAAACTTTCTAGAAAAACTGCAGTCACTATTTATAATTCAATTATTGCTCCACACTTTAACTACTGCTCAACTATCCTTTTCCTGTGTAATGAACGAGAACAAAATAAGTTTCAAATTCTCCAAAACAGGGCAATGAGAATAATACTTCGACGAAATAGATTCTCAAAAGTAAATAAAATGTTGAAGGAACTAAATTGGCTAACCGTGAAACAGATGTTGACCCTGCACACGATGATATTTATCCATAAAATAGTGAACAACATGTTACCAAAATACTTCTCAAACAAAATTATATACAACAAGGACATTCACAGACATAATACAAGGACTTGCAAGGAAATCAGACTACAAAAAAGGACAAAACGAATACGCAGAACAGTTTACTATACAAAGGGATGAAGTTATACAACACTCTACCAGAAACTTTAAAGGCCGCACCAATTGGAAAGTTCAAAATTTATTGTAGGAGATACATAGAACAAGAAAAAATATAGTTTGAAATATGAAATGATATAATTAATTAGGAAATTGTAAACTTAAATGTACAATTTACTAAAATAAAACAAATAAATAAATAAAAACCATCTGGTCTACTACCAAATAATTACTTTTGCAAATAACCCTCCCGTTCCGAAGGAGGGTAATACGATGAGTAAACTCTCTATAATCGAGAGTCTTGTGCGACATCCAAGTTTTTTAAAAACTATTCGGTAATTGATCTGCATTTAAAAAAAAAAACCCGTTACTATTTTTTTAATGTATTCCGAAGAAATTACTTTCCCCGCCCCCCGGATCGCCATCACGTGGCCGCAAAGAAGCCGGAAATACAATCGTAAAAGGAGCATTTCACTGGAAATGACTAAAACAATGTATTTGGGTTACGCTCTATTTCGTACTATCTCTTTTACCCTTTGCTTTACTTAATGATTGACTGGTGGGCGAAGATGGGCCATGTCCGGTTAAAACGGTAGGTAGTAACTAATATCTACCTGGGAAGGGAAAAATGAGTGTTAAAAGACAAGATCACTTCTTGATTATAAGGGAGGCCGGAGAGACCCCTCTTCAGATCGTACGTAATTTCCTCTTCATGAAAAGATTAAAAACTTTACAGCGGCTCTTGCACCCTATTTCCTTGATATGCCAGTGTATTTTTTCATTCTTGAATAAACATTGGCATGTCCTTATCATATTAGTAAACACAGTCTACTAGATCTATTAATGATAAAAAAAGATTGTAAATTACGAAAGATCAAGAGGCCGATCATAATCGATGTTATGGGTATTATTGCTTTCAGAGGATAAGTAATATCGTTTATGTAATCCGAAATAGAGACAATACACAGATACAATCCATGCTAATATTATAAATGCGAAACTGCTCGAGTTTGTTTATGACCTTTTCACGCATAACACAATATAAAGACTTTAATAATTCTTTCACCAATATAAAGCTAAATTATATGCGCAGACTACAGTTTGTATATGATGGTAAGCTCTGGCGTTATGAACGTCAGAAAAAAATCTTTTCCATGGAAACAATGTTGATATATTTTTGGGCTCTATGCTGGTAGGTACTCAGTCAGCTACTACTGCAGAAAATTCAAATACATATTAGAATTCGTTTTTTTTTTGGACAAGCTTGGAATAAATGTCAGATGAGAGTTCCTATATTAAAAATATAATTCGTAACGATTATAAAGACTGAATGATAAATAGAGTATTTTTTTATTATATTAACGAACTTCCAAATATTTAAACAAAAAAAAACATCCGGAATGTTTGTTTGTAAGTGCATAAATTCCGAACGAATGAACAAAATTGGATAAGTAATTCTTTTTTTCTTTGAGCTATAGCATTATGAAATTTAGGTGGTAGGCGAGATGTTTGAAAACTGAATGTAAGGGAATGAATATATGGAATGCGGGAGGGGATGGGGGTGGGGTGGGGAAGGAGATAATTGATAAGTGCAAGCGCTACAGTAATTTCCCGTAATACCATGCGAGCGAAGCCGCGGGGAAAAGCTAGTATGATAATAATTTTAAGGTAAGAACTATTTAAACAAAGTTATAAAGTACCTCTAAGCCATCATGATATTTTAGCACAAGACTGAATTCTCGGTGTAAACCTTATGAATTCGGATTACCCGCACCGAGGAAAAGGCAAGCTTAAGTGACCCGGCTTATCACTAATTCAGTCCAGTGGGCCCGTTACCTAAACCGACCGTGGTCCTACCGAGAGAGTTCAGTGGATTCACTGAATCACTGGCCTCTTTTTATATCACCGCTTCATCTTAGCCACATAATGCCCGACTGCCATCTTAAAACTTTATATATAGGCTTAGTAAAAATAAGCACATTAAAAATTAGGAATACGATCTCCGATGCATCGTAAACGCAGGTTGTAAGATCTTTGAATCTTTCGTAATTGCTGACTATCCAAAAGCTACATTTCTTGAAAAATTGGGGTGTGCTAATCAGTCATCTATTACTTTATTATATGCAACTACTGCGTGGCGGCCGGTTCGAGAGATACTGGTTGAGGGAAGCCTTTTGACTTTTCGCCTTGCACTGCAATTGGAGGGATGGGCTCGTAAGTCCATCACTCCCGGACAGTGACACACTGGGGTCACACTGACCCTCAGATTCCTCCGCACCCCTTATACCTTATTCCTTCCCAGAACTTTCACTATTTCCTTTCCTTAAAAAGACCCTCCATACAGCGTCCTCTACGATGACATAGGCCCGATGTGGGGGTAATGAAAAAAATCTCCACTAAAAAATTTCTCCATTAATTACTAGTACAATAACGATATACTTCCACAACAACGTGGTGATTCATTTATTGGTATGTTCATTTTATTGATTGAATATTCGCAGTCGTTAAAATAAACAGCTTAGCATTACTGCCGAAGTGAGCTTTGCAGAGATACTAGCGATATATATTAACAGTAAAAGAGTAGGTAACAGGGAAAAGTACCACATTTAGAATAAAGCCTAATTGTAAGATAAAATAAAATGTAAGTAATCCTCATAACAATTTAAACAATACCTGCTAAAACCTTACCGGGTCAGGTATCTTACAGTTAGGTTAGCTTACGTGAGTTGCATGAAAGTACCTACATACAAACGAATGTATGGTATGTTTTTAATTAAATTTAAACCCACCACAGCGAAAGGTACAAGTTATAGCTACACATGAAAAACTAAAATAGGGTTTGTTATACTAAGGTTTTACTAAAAAAGCTTGCATTGAATAAGACCATTTTCTTTTGTTTCACAGCATCCACGGTAGTTTTTACCAAACAAACTACAAACTGTTTAAATTTGAGTCATAGCATAATTTTGTAATAAATAATAATTTTCTCTCTGTCAAAGTGAACAATGTGAAAGAAAGTAAAAAACACAACAATTTTATTCATTGTGCGAAACAATGGTAAACAATATAATAATATTCATGCATTCCTGAATTCAATTCAAAATATGTACATCAGCGTGTAAGTTTATAGCGTAGACTCAATTGAAATACGTTGGTTCGATATCAATGATTGATTCAGAAGTTTCCCGAGTAGAGCATATTTTACTTGACTTAGTTTTGGTTGCTGAAAGCGGAAGCAGTAAGTTTTCAGTAGTTCTGGAATACTGAATAATCGGTTCTTTGATATGTTGTTTTACTAGGTAACAAATCGACGCATTTATATACAACATCACTAAATAAAAAATATAATTACAAGATTGCAAGTAATCTGTACTTGTAGATTATCGCAGTTATTATATTTTGTAAGGTTCAATTAAAACGGTAATTCCAAATAGATTTACGGAATGAATTACGAATTACGTCGCGTTCTGTACACTGCTAGCAGGATTGATGGAGATCGGATTCGAGGATTTATTATTTGTTCGTTCAACATAACATCAGATACTAAACGTCTGCAGTGTTTTGTAAATCCCCCGATTCTCGCTAATACCGGGGAAGTTATCGCCCGCAGTAGTGTATTTCGCCAAACCATTAAGCGAGAGTGTTTAGGAGAGACAATAGGAGATAAATCCTGGACCTTTTAAGATCTAAACCAAGCTCCGTGACCATTTATCGTTTGGGAAGAAGGCGAACACGAGAGGAAGAAGAAAGGGAGAAGAAGACTCGTATTTGAGGAGAGAATTGTATGTTATATATTAGAGGAAGCGGCTCTTACAAGGTAGCGAAACAAAACGCCCACTACACACTCTATATACAACACTGCACTATACTCTCTTCTACGCAGCTCTAATCGGCTGGAATTATAACTGGAGAAGGTCAGAGTTCAAAGAAACCTGCAACGTTGGCTGATTGTAGCAAATGTTCATCTGAGCACTTCAGTTTATAGGATACAAACAATAAGTTATGATTATTTAATTGCCATGGTAACTTTTCGAACTTTAAATAAATTATAATAATTATTCTGGAAATCAAAACAAAGGATATATTTTATTTGCTGCTCTTCTGGGCTGACTAGATAAAAATTCAGCCTCACATATAATTAATTTCAAACTGAACATTTATTTTTTCGAATATTGATTCGTAAAACTAAAAAATAAATAAATTGGAGAATGACAAAATTTTTTTGCAAAATCAATACCTACTATAATTGTATATTTCCCACTCGGGTGATACATAAACGCACCAATAACGTATGGTTTACGAATTTGACATTGGTTGAAAATTTGCGGTTCGATACGCGCAAGCCGTTGTTGTGCTCATTGCAACTATTATTAAGGTTCGCCGTAAAGAACTATGATGTAAGAAACTCCATAACAGCCTAAAGAACGTCACAAAAGGTGAAAGATTTACATACATTTTGCCGGGCTATATAACCGCTGTACGAACTACAGCCGCAGCGAACGAGCTCACAAATCTGGGTAACGACCGCCCACTTGCCACTTGCCGTTGTAACAGTAAAACAGTAAAAAGCTCCCGATGCTTGAAGAATGAGTCGTTAACATTTTGAAGGAGGCGTCGCTAACGAGCGCCGTAGCTTTATCGGCGTCGCGACGCTTAACAAACTGACAGCTAGCACTCAAACTCAACTTTCTCCCTGCTCAAACACGAAGCTTCTTTCCGTATTTCTACTATTTTCTCTTAAAATTCAACTCTTCTCTGATTGTCTCAGTTACAGGTTCCACAGCTGTAGCCCTGGAGACAGATGGGAATAAGTCTCCGTAACTGCTTTTACAACGTCGCAAATAGATTGAAAGAGAAAAGGCAGAAAAAACATACATAGATAAAATACAAAAAGTTTATTTCAATTTAATTGGATCCGCAAGACAGACGTAAAACATATAGGCGTCAGCATTGTCAGGCAGATTAATCTCGATACTCTGTTATTTGGGACCAAAATAAATCTTTGTCAAACGTTTGAATGCTGTTTTTTTTTATAATTTGACGCCAAAGGATAAGAACATGTGTTATTGCGTAGCACATAGTGATGAGAAACCGAAATATGTATCTAAAAAACAAATCGAAGGAAGTTTGAATCCTAAAACGGATTGGATTCTTGGATTCTACAAACATACATCCAATTACACCAAGTCCGTGGACATCTTCAGTTTATCTTTAAACAAACATAAAATATTGTTACTGAGGCAGTTCAGTTATGAACAATAAATATTGTATTTATTACCATTCATATGTAAAAGCCCTGAAAAAGGGCGTTGATCAATAAATAAATATATTATATTCGGTCGCGAGAATATTCGATTATTTCGACAATTAAGGGCACACGCTCGTTCGATTGGGAAACGTTTTGATAAGTTCATTTTTATATTTCAGAGTCCATTTGTCAGAGCCTGCTGTTAAGATTGGTGTTTTAGAATCAACAAACGAATAGATTTTCATTTTTATACTTACGTAAAGAGTTAGATTTACGGTACCTAAATGAAAACGAAATTCAAGCTGAAATTTAGTTGTCTGCATTTTACTTAACAAAACGACTAAAATCGAAAGATTTAGTGCAGTGAAACAATCTCCGGTTGTCGAATTGCGTCGACACAAATAATGTCCTACTCGGAGAACGAAAGGGGATTTTATTTTTAGCCCGAAAGCGCGGGGTAAATACGCGCCTTGATCACTTCGACGAGTTTGGTGTTTGCCGACCACTTAGCCGCATGAAAAGAAATGTTTCTCTATACATTCAATGTAAATACTTCGCAAGAAGACGTTTTTAATGAAATGGAAAAGGTTGTGATAAGAAGACAAGCAATTGAAAAGGAAAACACTATCGATCGAAGAACAAATTACAGGTCTTTAATAATTTCAATTCACTTAAACGACACTTTAACCTTACGCGCGCTAAGAAACGATGGAGCTAGCCTTGATTCGTTTTTTAAATGTTCTGTTAATAAGTTTATTTAGACTTTTTGATGAGGGATTTGACAATCGCCCACTCAAACAGAACAGTCAGTTTGTGTAAAATATGAGTATCTGTACATGATGCTCAGGTAAGTTTTTATTAAGAATACATTGGTCTACGTGACTTTTTTATGTGTCGTTCAATGTAAAGGTGAACTACCTCCTTGTAATTGAATTTTAAAATAATGAACTGTTTGCGAATTAAAGTGAAGGAAAAATTACAAGCATTCATTCAATGTTTGCTATTTTTTATTGTTTAATATAAATAAAAAAAAAAACAATTTCTAGTAACTTGATACGACTAATTGTGATACAATTAAGCAAAAAAATATGGAGTTTTATATGAATATATATACAATATTATATTATATGAATACCGCACCAGAGTCCCGACTGCTCCCGTCTGTAGCCAGTGAGACTATGGCATCCCCAATTGGGGTATGTTGTGAGGCTGAAGGTAGTGGGAAGGGGAAGGAGGTGAGGAAGAGGAAGGTGGGAAGTACTTGGCTAATCAGATCTAGTCACCAAACACTGATAAAGCCATTTCAAGCAACGTTTCAATTCTGAATGGTGGTCTTACACCAGGGCGATACTGAGAGTATCCTCCACTCTGGAACGTGCCGCAAATATACTTTACATTATTGAGAATAAATTATGAAATAACACAAATTTATTTGCCACGCCGGGATTCGATCCCGCGACCTTCAGAATGCGAGTCAAAAGCCTTACCGCTGGACTAAGCCGGCCGCCGGAGTTACACCACTTTTACAATAAATAACACATTTTTTTTTTTTTTTGGTTTTAGGCAATTCACCCTGAAAAGAGTGCTTTGTGAACACATATCTTATTGGAAGATTGTGTTGACTTGCCTCAATTATACTTGTACCAAAAACATAATACCAATAAAAAAGTGCCATATTTTTACGGTAATCTAAATGTCTAGGAGTAATAATAAAAAGCATTTTTTCAGCTTACTGAACAAATCGGCTTTTTCGTTCTGCACTCTTAAACCAGTTATCAAATAGGTAACTTCCACCCAATAAAATATAGATAAATGTTTAAGGAAAATCTTGTTAAAAACTCCAGCTAATTTGGAGCAATGGACTAAAGAGTTCTCTTATAAAAAAAAGCACAAACACCAAAAAATAAATTTACTTAAGTTGGGCGAGAAATTCCATTTCACAATTACAAATAATGAACTAGTGCATTCATTGAATAAAACTAAGTTTCAGAAGGCGAACTTTAGTTAGAATCGATCCGAGATGAATTTGCAGAAGTTCCGCGAGAAGCTGGGGGAATAATTTGAGATATCTTCCGAATGCATTTCGAGAACGAGGAAAAACAATCTACTTGTTATCAACTGCTGAGATGCGGGAAAGTTTCAGTTAGTTTCTCGGGGGAAGCAAAACGATTGAACTCGATGATTTATTGATAGCAGATTGAATTATGTGCTTTGAATCCGAATGTTCAACTTGTCATATTCTTGGAAATATCCGTACATAAGTAAGGCTGGCACAAGATAAACTGGACATCACTTAAGGCGCATTATTGTATCAATTTAATTAACGTTAATTAAAAGGAGTACAACACGTGATTAAATATTTCACCAATTAATACACTCTTTTATAGACTGCTCATTGCTACTTGAATTTATAATTTACGACTACGTGAATTTAGATATAGAAAAACGGGTATTTATTTATCCTTATATATTACGAATTGTTTTTATTATGATTCACAAAAATAATTTTCATTTGTGGTAAAATTACATTGCACTATCTCTTGCATTCTTGAATAAGGAACTACTAGCAGTTAAAAATCCGCTCCGCATGTTTTCTCGCCAAATTTAAGTGTTGAAAAATTTATAATTATTGAGTTTGGAATTTTGTAGATCCGATAAAATAGCCGGTTCCTTGGAAAATAATCTCAGGCGATCCAGTGACAGCTAGTCACCGGGCAAGGAACCGCGACAGGCAATGAGTTCATATATAATATAAAACGCGTCATATTATAATTCACAACTGTCAGTGGCAGTTACAATAATATTCATATTATAATCAGTCTATCCATACCCGGAGAGATTCACGAATCTACAAATCCAATAGTACTAACGCCTGCCAGCCGACGTTCCTCATGCTGGCTGTTAACGTAGTGGCCCTATCTTTTGGCATTATTGGCTACTCGCTTGTATTTGGTTCTATTACAAAAGTAGTTTTTTTAGAAATTTCAAGTACGAAGATGGTTTTTCATAAGGCGCGGCGTCAGAGACGTATTCGAAGACGGGTTCTTAAATTTCAACCGTACAGTAACAAGCGTAATAATTAGGTCAGATTATAAATAAATGATTATCACACAGTTACCGTAACCGAACATTTTTTACATAAAGATGGCAGCCAATAAAAATATGCGTTAAGAAAATGAAGATAATATGGGTCGTTCTTAGTCGAAGTATGGTACAGTTAAAAGTGACCGAATCGGACATTGACACCTTAGCTCAGTGGTCAAGAGCACTCGCCCGGAAAGCAGAGAGGTCCTGGGTTCGAGTCCCAGAGGTGCAAATATCTTTTTCTGATTTTTCTGTTTTCAGATTTTCGATTGAGTTTCGCTCATAGTGTCTTCATTTAATTAAATATTACAATTTGAGTTTTTACTTAATTACGTATGCTTATCAATACTCATCAAAGCTTTATTGGTGAAGTTAGTATTGAATAGTAAATAATCCAGTGAGTGAGCAGTGAGATATGGAATTGGCCGAAGGACAAACATAGAGAAAATTTAGTAAGAATTACGTCAGCGGAGGGATACCTGGTAAAATATAGGAGGGAGGGATACATGGTACCATATACCTGCAACATATTTTGAATGTGAAAGTCCGAAAATAATGAAGGGTCGATGTAAGCATACTGAACACGATTAAAAAAAAGATAAATAAATAGATTGGAAATGCACTTCGCAGAGTAGATGAACAAGAAAAGGAGCCTTAGGATAACATGACGTGCAAAGGAATGGAATAAGAAGTCAAGGACAACCGAGTAAGATATGACACGATCGAGCAGATCAAATAGAGTCGGTGTCGAATTAGAAGTCCATCTATGAGAGACCTTGAATATATGTACGGGTGTGAATGAAGTGAGGAGTGTATGCCGAAAAACGTTGGGAGAAGGTTCATCCTCCCTGCTTTTCCTTTGATGATTGTATAATATTATTTTCTCTACTATAATAGTGACTGTTTATTTTGATTAAAATAAACAGATAACATTGACAACTAATTAAACTGAATAGTATAATTTACATGTGTACAGTATTGTATTAATTTTGTCCAAACTTACCCAGAATTCAATTCGCCCTAGGCCTAACAACGTTCATTAGGAACAAGGAAAACATTTCCGTTACATCCTTGATACCAAATCACAAGGCAGGTTTTGCCTATACAAACACGGGACAAAAGAGTGAGGCCTAAAGAAGGCTCTATTGTCTATCTGCTTAGGGGTGAGTTACCACCAACCACCCATCCTCAGTGGAAACGGTTATACGTTTTTAAGTACGAATTAATGAAGACCAGGATCTTATTTAAAGTCAATGCGAAATGTATGGATGTTAGAGGATTTTTAGATCCAATTCAAGGGGATTAAGGAATAAGTAAAATTGATTGAAAATTTAATCGGAGAAGTACGGCTTTTAGAATGCCGAATAACGATTTAAATATATTTTTGCTGTAATTACGAAAGCTTAGCGACCATCTCTCCAGTTTGGGGGGCGGGAATGGGTACCGCCGCCCCGGGAACGTTTATTGGATAACCAACACCTCTGCCATAGGTCACCCCAAGTGGTTCGCTACGTTTGGTGATTTAGCAGGGGTGCCCGGGCTCATAGGGTGAAGTTTGTCTAGGTCTTGGAGGCGGATGACCAGGACACACTGAACCCCAGATTCCTACCCACCCCTTAAACCCTTTTCCTTCCCAGAATTCTCCTCCATTTCCTTTCCTTAAAAAAACCCTCCACACAGTATCCTCAAAGCTGACATAGAACACGGGAGATTATTTTCCTCTGGGCCTCCTGTGTGGAGCTCATATAAAACAAAAAAAAGGTGCTTAATAGCTGTAAGAAAAACGATCGTTTGGTCGTATTAAATTGATTGAAATCTTAAATATAAAGTAGAACAGCAGTTTTCTAGTACAAAAAACCATCAATTAAAGATAAATTAAAGTATAATTAAGTTTTCAGAGATATTTCTAGGCCAAAACATCTCGAATCGTAATTTTCAGTGTGATATAAATGATGTAATATCCATTCAAACGAAGAAAATCAGTTGCTGCATTCTATATTCCACGTTCCATTTCTTTCCACTAATTTCGTACGAAATTGATAGTAAAACAAGAAAAAATAAATAGGAAAGCACAACAAATGCACGAAATGATCAAAATCAAAAGAAATCAACGAACACGATTCTAATAGATAGAACAAGAGTAAATTTTAAATTTCTAATAATAATAATATAATAATGATTTGTCTAGGGCGTCATGTATTTCTAAACAAGCAATTATCTACTAATATACAGTAGTTCTGTATGATCTATCCATCCAACTCGACTAAAATTGCACATTCATCCTTATAACTTCTTATGTTATGCTTGTTAGTATGTAGAAAGGTTATTTGTGAGCTTGGCAATACACAAATAACCTTTCAGAAATCTCCTTCCCGACAGAAAATCGTTTGAGTTTAAGTTGAGCGATGAAAATTGCCAAGGAATTACGTTAGTGAAGGAAAATAACAACAAATTGCCTTCAAAACAATCCGTGACACCGTGGAAACATGGCCTAAGCTGTTACGGCTACCATTAATCATTTCTAATGCCGTGTCGCTCACTCTGTGTATCATAAAACCAGAGACATAGAATACACCTGGTGGGTTTTGACCGTACAAAAAATACCACATTAATTCTTTGGTTGTACATAAACTTATGTGCATGAATCGTATTAAGAGGACCAGATTCGGTGAAGTAAAGCAAAATCAAGTCAAGTTTCAGAAATAATTTATTAGGTAAACTGAATTCGGTTTATTTCGAATACATTTCCCTCGTTACACCTTTCTCGGTGACCGGACAACTCGGACAAATCGGCGTGGATAAAATGTATACATACAAAAAAAAAATTGGCAAAATATAAAAGTCGTAATATTTTTCATTCGATATTTATAAAAAGTTATTCCAACATTTAAATTTAGCTAAATTATGTGGTCTCCCAATTCGGCTGGTCCCCGCGGGAGTTATAGACCACCACCCTCTAACAACAAGAATGTTAGAGGAGGCCTATGCAAAGAGGCAAACTGAGCTTCGGGATATAATATAAAAAAATTAGAACACGTCAAGATTCATACAACAAAAGTTCAGAATAAAAGGCTTATTATTATTATTATAAATTATGTGTACATATCGAAAAACAGAAAAAAAAATTACAGTGTTCACGTCCATAAGCGTTTATATTATTAAATCATAATAATACTGCTGTAACTTTACTCAATCTACAAAAAAACCACAATCTGAACAAAAGTGTATTTTTAGAAATTATCATCTCTTGAAAAATAAAAATGCATGATCATGGAGCATCGAATTAAAATCGAGCAACTTCACAAAATTTTGAAATTACAAAATTGGGCTATAATAGAAGTGGTAGTTAACAGAAAAAGAACAGTTATATGCGACACACAAAGTTGCAAATAAGTGAGGACACTTTATCATGTACATGACACCTTGTAAGAAAGGGTGGTGCCTTGTTCTGTAAGCGGTATTAATAGCTTCAGAATGAACAATATTACACTTGTACGTGTCTACGTATAGGACAATCTTTATCTAGTAGATATATTATTATTTAGAAAACACTATACAGCAAAGCTATACGGCGTCAAGACGAAGTTCAACAGGCTTGAATTTCACGTACTACTTCACTCCCAGAAATACACACGGACGGAACTACACATGCAAGGAAAAACACCTACTGAAATTAAACACGTATTAACAAATTTGTTTAATAACTCCTCGATACGACTCGTACGTCATACGTACGTCTAGTAATATTACTAGACGTACGTCAAACAAGCGTATGGGTCCGATTGGTTATGTTTGAGCTGAATAAATTTCACATTTGAAAAAAAACAAATTGGGTCAGGTTTATTTGACATCTGTAATTCCAGTTGGTGTAATTCTCTTCCTGTGTAAACTTCCTTCCGTATGTTATTCTGACAGTGCTTGGAACGGTGGTGATTGGGACATGAAATTGCCGCCTGTGTGGCACGCAGTCCTAAAGGCTAAATAGCTGTGCCTAACTTAAGACATACGAATCATAAAAGATAATAAAAAATACGAAAAAAATCGAACCACACTGTATTTTTTCAAATTCAGATTATATTTTAGATCAGAATATAACACGTGGAAAAACATTTTATCTTATTCATCGAGCAAACACGCAGATAATTAATTCTGTTCTGATTAAGTATATAACATATTGTAATTATTGACATACGTACAGTAGGGGTAACATTAACTACTATAATGCAGAAATATCATTAATAAACATAATTTTGGAAAAGATAAATGGATGTACTTCTCAGAATGGATTTATCTAGTGTTAACTAAATCACTGCCTAAAATGGATGGATTTTTTCTGGGCACAACTTGAAGAATTATTTTACAAGACGGTGGAACGAGGTTAAGGATGGGTGGCGGGAGGTGCGAGGGGGAGGGGGAAAATGGCGGAAAAGAAGAAGACCGGTGAAGGGGAAAGGAAAGGGGAAGGGTAAATCTCCAAGGAACAAAAACAAACGAGAAAAAGCGCTCGTTAGTGGAAAGCCCTGGGCGAAACACGTCGGGAAATGTCACAATTTACTATGCCGTTAGGTAGAAAATTGATAAAAGAAAACATTTGAAATCAGGCATTGAATATTGCTGACGATAAAAAAAAACTTGGGAACAAAAATGTATACTTAAGTTTATGATAACATTTGAAATTACAATTCTTGGCTCTGGGCCCAGAAGAGGGGGGTTAAAATCGGATAGTCACTATTCATTATACTGACTCGACTGTGTTTTGGTGAAGTTAAATCACAAATCAAAATTCGACGGTAGAGCTCCAAGAATCCTTTTTTCACATTGAATGAAATTTATGATTAGGGCACATACACACAAACACACCCAAATTCGTTAGAAATGTTCCCAAGTTTAAAAATACCAAAATATTGAAGAAAAGTTACTCAATATTAAAAATAATCATAAAGCCCACCTGACTTAATAACAAAACCGACTAAAACACAATCGATTGTATCAACTGATATGGCTTTTATCACAAATATTATTAACATTTGGAAAAATTTAAGTATTTAAGCTTGTTTTCTGTAAACACGATTTTTTAAGTATCACCCTGATAAGAGATATAATCAGAAATCGAAGATTTACAATAAATTCAGATATAATTAATGACGAGATCACTTTCCAACACAATAAACACATTTTCAGCTAACAATACTTCGCAAACGAAGGTGCTATAGTCCCACTGACTCCGGGCAAACAAATTCTAACGTAAATGTTCACATATTTAATGTTCAAAATAGATCTAAGTCATAAAGGCTTCAAATATACATACTTCGAAGAACAAGATTCATAAGAAGGAATAACTTTCTGTTTATGTAATAATAAATCTATTTAGAAATTTTGATGTTGAGTTCAGTTGTGTATATTACACGATATTCGAAACTGAAGAGCATTGCTTCAGGATTGTTAATAGAAGGGTTGAAATCTATTGACTCATACATCTCAGCGAAAAGGTTTTAATTCATTAATCGACTCGTAAGTAAGCAATGCCAAACATGGCAAGACGGAGAGACTATTTTACAATTTATAAATTAATGGTTGAAACTTATCTTAATTCAACCGCACCATTGAATGTGATTTTTTAAAAATATAATTATCGCATAATATATCAAACATAAACAACAATTGACACTATTATTGTCGCAGTAATCTTAATTTAAAAAAAAAACACTCAATATTCGCCGAGTTAACAATTAAGTCGTCTAATAAGGGAAATAAATTAATATTTATTTGGCTTTATTTGATGAATTAGTTCCACGTTCGTATAAGGTATCGCACAATGCTAGCCAGTATTTCTCCATTGATAGAAAATACGAAAATACCCATGTTTGATATTTAAAAATTAATACAGTACATAAAATATAACATGCAAAATACATTGTTCTTGGCGGTATCAAACGTCAAAACCACAATTTGGGTTTATTCTGTTAGAAAGAACGAAAAAGGCAATATTTTATTATGACGGCTCCTTTTAAATTGCAAAATTTCGACCGAAATTCGAAGCGATATAAAAGGAGTATTTTACGAGAGGACCGAGTCGATTTCGGGGCCTATTTTATAAAGCAGATGATACCGCAGTGATTCGAAGACAGCCGATATAAAAATATATGCACGTAGAGGAAATAGGTCAGATATAAATCAATAATTAGAATTGTCTACACAAGAAAAATCCCTTTACTTCTTCTACTTTGTTCGCTTCATTTGATCACCAGTTTGACTGTGTCTAGCGAATGTTAAAAATAATTTCAGCAAAGTTCATTAATCTTAATAATCAATATCACAACACACTAGATAGATTTCAGGAAAAAATAACGATTAATTCACTTAAAATAAATCGTTTCAAAAATGTTTGCATTGAATCATAGTTACAGTCTCTGGAACTGAAGTCAAGTTCACCAACCACTTCACTGCGTGTGCCATCAATATAATTGTATCATAACACCTTAAACACTCTTGATTCTTCAAAAATACATAATTACATTATGTTTTCTAATTTATTACACGTTGAAAAAAAAAACAAACACAGCAATTTGTCACGCAACTGTTAACAAATATGGAATTGTCGAATTGAAAATCAAAGGCCAAAATTGAAAGGACGTAATAAAATGCCAGGAAAAATTTAAATAAAAATATTGTATATTCAGTTTTTTTAAATTAAAAAACGGAAATAACGCCTTTACAAACATAATTATTTGGATTGTTTTTCAAGTGAAAACAAAAATAAAATATTATGAAAACAATAAAAATATGACGTGGAAAAATTAACTAGATGCAAATACATAATACTGTTTTCGTTGCTATACTTAACAAAATATAATGTTTAAGAATAAGCAAAATTAATAGATTCATATCCACTTATTGCTCTGCTTATTCTTCAAGATTATAAATTTTGAAATGTAGCGAAAACATTATTATGGATTTTTATGCAATTAATTACTCCGTGTCATATTTTTATTGATTTCCCAATATTTTGTAATAATTTTCACTTGAAAAACTTCGAATAAGCGAATTCGCACTACGAATTATTTGATGGCGAACGGTTTGATAATACGTGTATATTCAATGTTTTCATAAATTTTTCACAGTGGTGATAAATTCGTAAAATCCAAAATAAAGAAAATTTATAAGCATCGCGCTTTGAAAAACATAACGCACGATAAATATATATAAATTTGTCGCATAAACTGTGAAAACCTGTCAAAAAATATCGTTAAGCGTTATGAACCTTAAAAAACATTTGTTTTTGTATTCACTCGCGCCAAACGTGTATGTCGCGTAGCGCGCACAGAATTCGAGCGTATCGTAGCGGCGGACGTCTACGATCCCGGAGCGTAGGATCTCGACTGCCGCCGCGGCGCCCGTGGGCTATAGCTATACGGAGCACACAGAGTACAGCCTACGCCGTAGTACTGTAGAGGCGACGCTAGGTAGTGCATATGATGTGTTACTGGCCGTTATGCGCCGGCGAAGTAGGTACCAGTGTATTATGTAGAAACGTAGCGTCGACGCTCGATTATTGGAGGGCAGATGAATAATTCTGAGAGGCGCAAGGGCGTCGATGTTCTCGAATTTACGTTTTAAATATTGTTTTATTCATGCCTAAGCTCGTGTATGTGTTGTTTTGGTGTACCGAACACATTGTATACTGACCATTTGAACTGAGTACAAGTTATTCTAAAGAAATGATATTTGCATTTAAGAAGTACGAAACGATTTTAAAAGAAAACAGTGTATTGAGGAATTTTCGGAGAGTCTGGGACGATTTTTACAACGCGGAACAAAGTTATAAATAATTTATGGAAAACATAGTAAATTGTTCTCTTTTCACGGGATATTATTTAAATCTAAATTTTCAAATGCATACTTATCGATGCGCTACTTATTATGATGCCTGAACTAAAGAACAAGAAACCTGTACGTTGTAGAAGTTAAGAAATTGGGACAGGTTTTACTGTATTACGCTTTAGGTCTAAACCACAACTCTAATAAGCTCGCAACATCATCACGGGGCTGGCTGGTTTGAAAAATTCATTCAACCCTTAAAAAATAAAAAAAAAACGAAAAATACGAAAAAAAATTTCAAGCAAAAAGAGTTTTTGAATTCGGGTGGTGCAAGGTGTCAACAATGACTATTTTTGGAAAACACTACGTACTTAAATATTATTTTAAATAAAGAAAATTTGTAAACCATTCAGATTGATGAACAAAAGGAAAAATGGTACATACCTCGAACCAAAGATGTTGAAATATAAAAGATGCGCTATCGGCAGTTTTTACTGGGTGGGACTGTGTTTCCTGGCATCGCCGATATTGTCAACTAAATGAGCGAATTCTTTCCGTATTCAAATTATAATGTAAACCGATACTAATGCACACCTTAAAAAAATCAACCAAATGAACAAATTCTTTCCGTATTCAAACTACGCACATTAGACGGTAGTCCACCGACGGTTGGGCGGCTATCATAGCAAATCTCTTGTATTTAATATCTTTGCCTAGAACAAAGACTGTTAATTCTAAGAATAAATGGAACAAGGAAAATTAAAAAAAAAAACTGACATGGTTATCAAGAATTGGTTATTAGAATATCACTCGTGTAGGGACGTGTATATTTTGAATTAATTATTAAATTCAGGAATAATAACAGTGAAACAAGGTAAATTCGACATCCCCCGTATGTAGATTAAATTCATCAAATTTCATAGAAGTGATGATTTGCAAAACACGATATGGCGGGGAACAAAGCGTTGCGATGGAAACTAATCGCTGAAATGGTACAGAATACGTGCTTCGCTTCGAATTCAGATACAATTTCCTCGAAATCACGGATCATAATAATATAACGGGTGGAGCGGTAAACTATTAATAAATAAGGATTCTTTTATGTTTATGTGAATACCGCACAAGAGTACCAACTGCTCCCAACTGCCGGGCATCCCCAGTTGGGATATATCGTGAGGCTGGAGGTAGTGAGGATAGAAAGAAAGCACGAAAGAGGAATGTGGAGAAGTATCTGGCTACTTAGATCTGGTCACCAAACTCGGCTAAAGCAATTCAAATATAACTGTTTAAATAATTATCAAAATCATTGAGAACTAAGAACACAAAGGAGGAAGTTTTTAATTCATTTTCAATAATAAAACAGAAAAGTCAACTTAAGGAAAGCTAACTTTACTAAGGTGTTTAATTTATTGCAAAATATGAAATAAATTATATATGGCATCTTGGCTTTTTTGTTAACAATCTAATCGATATTTAAAAATCTGATATACACAATATCTGACAAAAAAGCTGTGCAAATTAAATGAAGCCAGAACTCACTGTTCGAAAGATTATGCTGCTTCAGATAATTAGGAATTTCTTTAGAAAAGCATTTGCCAAATTTAACAAACAAAAACTAGTTTTGTTGTAACACAAAATGTATTCTTAATTATATTATGAAAATTGAAATGTGAACTTACTTTCACAGACAAAAACGTATACTTATTTATAAAAGGGACGTATTCTTATATACTTTAACCAGTGATTCCTGACAATACTTGGAGTAAAAAATGTAAACGAAATTTTGGTCTCCGGTGGCATTTTGGATGTTTTCATATTTTATTTTTAACTGAAAACTTAAAAAAAATTAGAAGTATTGGATAGTAAGGCGGTTTTATATACTGACTTTTGTCTTTTTAGTGGAATTTTTTTTGTTTTGAAATTTGAAAAAAAAAACAACTAAAAAAGTCCGGAGAGCAAAATTTCAATAATATGTTTTATTCCAAATAATGTCAGAAATCACTGGTTAAAGTAAGTCCGTTATATAAGAATATGTTTTTTGTCTGTGAAAGGTTCTATATTTTTGGTCATTGTACTATTTTTAAGTTCACATTTCAATTATCACATTACAATTAAGAATACATTTAATGTTATACAAGAAAACCAGTTTTACATAAAATACTGGCAAATGCTTCTCTAATGAAATTTCTAATCATCTAAAGCAGCTAAATCTTTCAAACAGTTTTAGTCTGTGAAAGGTTCTATACTTTTGGTATACATATTATTTATTTTTATTGAGTACTTAAAAAAAGCAGTTACAAGTTATTTTTATTGTTATACAGACCTCATCGTTCTGGGGTCTAATATTACAACAATATTGTTTACAATGTTCTTCTACGGAGATTAGGTCCTATAATATAAAGTAAATAAGAGAAGATTTTATTCGTATAAAGGAAATAAAGAGATTGTAGATCTAATGAAAAGGAATAAACAGTATGTAGATCTAATAAAGAGGAAATAAAGAGTGGGTAGATCTAATGAAAAGGAAATAAAGAATATGTAGGTATTATAAGTGTAGATTTGATGAAAAGAAAATAAAGAGTACGAAGATTTAATAAAAAGGAAATAAAGAGCAGTAGATCTAATGTATAAAGTAGATAAAACTATTGTTAACACTTCAATAAATAACTCAACAAAAATAAAGCCATTTAAAGAAAATAATATTGCCACAAAAAGCGTCAGGATTTTAAAAGACACAACCAAACAAACAAAAGCAAATGATAAACTGGCACAAACTTTATCCGTACGAGTATTATAGTGTTTTGAGTTAATGCAGTTCAACGAGAATGTATTTCAGATAGCGGAGGATGTCTGGCTCCGGCAACAAGACTTGGAGGGGTTTATTAAAATTCAAATTGCCTGTTGCGTATAACTAGCATCGAGCGTCTCTGTAGCCTGTATCCAGGGAGGCTGGCCTCGAACAGGAATTATATGGGAGAAGTGATGAAAACAAATTTAATTGGATGAACCTGAATTAATGTGTTTACATTTCGATGTTAAAATATTCAGCATGTTTTGCAGATTATCAGCTTTTTTGGTAGTTGTATAAATAAATCCACATTTTTTTTGGTGTGATAATCGAAATAGTATTTTGCAAATTAATGGGAACAAAAACAATCAATCTATTTACATAAATGTGGCGGGCAGGCAGACGGCATGGCTTTGATTTTTATACAAATCTACAGTTTTATTCCAAGGTTGACGAGATTTTGCACCATCGACCATCAAAACAATAGGTCACTGTAAACATGAGATTTTGAAAAATGTTTTTAATGTTCTGCATGTTTCGAAACCAATGGTTTTTCATCAGGATAAACGTACAAATATTATTAAATTATTAATATATTCAGTTACACATGATATTCATTTATCAAATACTTAGTTCAATTAATGGGATATAAAATGTCCTCCCTTTGACTAATGACTTAAATATCAGCTTGCATTCGTTTCGGCATGGAATCTATTAATTTTCAGCAGTTTTCCAAGATCTTGTCACCCCAAAACCAGACCTGAATTGCTGTTCCTATCCATCTTTCTCCCGGTCGTACAATCCAATTTACATAATCTATGATTTTAAAGTTTAAGAGATTTTTAGTTATATTACTAGCGCAGCCTCCCGCACTTGCAATATTATGATTCTATGATTCAATCGAAATTCTAAGGTAGGTAAAAAAAAAATTACAAATTACAAATAAATTACGTAAACTATTCATTTTTATCCAACTTAAAATAACAAAATTCTTAAATGTGTTATTTGTGTACCGAGTACACAGCACCGGACCTCAGAGGATTTTCAAACACCGTAAGGGAAACGTTTTCATTCGAAGTTAAATAAACTATGCTGGGACGATGAAAAGAACGCAATGAATTATATTAAATTTACGTAAATAGAAAAACTTGAATAAAGTAATGTTTTAAAATACATTATCTTATATGTAAAAAAGGAAAAAAAATATCTTGAAATTGAATATAATTTTCTTAACCTGCTTTCGAAGGCGTTTTAGATTATGGAACGAGAAGGTTGAACTCGATAAACCCTTATTGTGATCGAGAAAACCCAATAATCTGGGACCTCGCTTAACAGTAATTTAAAATAAAAAATACTAAACTAACGATGAACAAATGGTAAGCATAGATATTAAAAAAAATAATATTTGAAAATCTGATTATTTCTGAAAGAATCTTATTAAAATCGTAAATGATGAAGGGGATTTTAATGAAATGTAATGTTAGACAACCCTGTGTTATGGATAAATTGTAAAAAGATCCTCGCTGTTTATAAACAGCAAACCTCGACTCACAAACATAATAAAATGCGGTAAACTCCGACGTATCATATTTTGAAGAACGCTTTTCCTACATCAAAAGAAAACGTTATGATTTCCGGACTGGCTCCCTCCGCTTATGTATACCGTACGGTACAGTCAACCAAGCGGAGGTAGCGAACCCTCAGGACGCACCACAATGTAATAAAATACACAAACAATCAGGTTTGCTTCATTTCAAAGAAACAATATAAATTGAATGCTTGAAAAAATAGTTAAATAAAAAATTTACGCGATTTAAAAAAAATGAATACAAAAGCACACAAAAATACACACATTAATACAAACCCCTTAAAAATTAAAAATTTAAAGTAGGGGCATCTTTTGAAGTTTTTAGGCCAATTTTTATTTATTTTTCATTATTTAATTTTTAAATATGTCCAATCGGAAATTAATTTTGACCTTTGGCAAAACCTTGTTTTTACTGGGGATTTATTTTATCATTTGGGGAATATTTTGTCCAACTGGACATTTAACCACTTCCAAAATTTCCATTCGGACCATTTTCAATTTCCAATGGCGAATTTATTTAGTCTATTTGGACAAAATTTGTTCTAACTAGGCAAGTCAAAATGTCAATGAGGAAATGTCCAAATACGTAAAATAAATGGACAAAAATAATTCAAAAGATGAGGATGTGATATTCAAAGGGTTAAATGTTCCACTGGACAAAATATTCTCCAAATGTACAAAATATACGCCCAATTGGTATTTTTTTTCTTCAAATGGTCAAAATTAATATCCAATTGGGAATTTATTTTATTCCTTTGAACATTTTGATTTCCGATAGTTGTCCTTTTCGACTTGCTCCGTTTAAACATTTATCCATTTTCCGACAAAATTGACGAAAATAAGAAAATCTTGACAAATTTTGAGTATGTGCTAAAGAAGGTATCAAATAGGGAAATGTTCTTAGAAGACTAATAAATAAACCCAAATGGAAATACTTCAGAGCTCATTTTTACAACTATAGTTGCTCCACATTTAGATTACTACTCTACGATGTTATATTTGGCCAATGAAGAAAATTTGAACAAGCTAGAAGTTATACAAAAAAAAGTTATGAGATATAACCGGGAAAGGAAAGCACTCAAAAGTTAATCAAATGAGAGAGGAGTTAATTGGATTCCAATAAAAAAGAAATTGCCATTTAATGTGACAATTTTTGTGCATAAAGTTATGAAAAACCAAACGCCAAAATACCAAGTGTTTTTAAAAGAGATATTCATAATTACGAAACCAGAACAATAAATAGAGTTAGATTACAACATAAATCATAGTCTGAACAGAACTGCCTAATGTATAGGATATATGAGAGTGCCCGAAAGTATGACGAACGAATGTATTTAAAAAGTGATGTTATGCTAACTGTAAAAATGTAATTTCATAAAATGAAATATTAACCAATGCATATTAGTTTTAGCATATTAGTATTTTTAATTTGTGTACATTATTTATTGAGTTAGTTTATACCACGTTAGTAATATAATTTACTTTTACAATTTTTATTTTTATTTATTATTTATAACACCCTAGTGGGTTTTTACATAAAAATTTTACAATTGAATACAATATTTAAGTATAAAGAGGTTAAAAGCAGTTGTAGCAATTGTAAGAAAACAACACATATGTAAATAATAAAATTTTGTGTAAATTAGATTCTCAAAAACAAAAAAAAGTTTTAAGATTCGTTGTACCGTTAAATAAAACGATAAGTTGTTTAAAACCGTAATCCACAAGCCCCAATAAAAAAAGCTGCCTTTAAATATATGGGTTTAGCCCTCCAAAATTATTAACATAAATTCGGATGAATATTTGAATTCTTACAACCGTAGCGTAAATACTGTTGGTGAATAAAATCAATTTTCGGGTGAACTAATTGAATATCAAATCAAGTCCTGCTCCAAAGAAAAACATAACATTTAAATATTATGAATAATTCATAAGCACAAAGTTTGCCGTAATAATTATTAACGATATTTTCTTGTAAATATTCCCTTTGAATAAATAACTGATTTAGATTCAAGAAGAGACAATCCTAAATATTTAAAGATCCTTAACAACACATTATTAAAGAGATTATGAAATACACTTTATTTATACGAATTGCGAAATAAAGAGATACAGGGGGCTACAGAACGGTGTACCGAGTATTATTGGTGGACGTAAAAATATAGAGCACGTGCTTAAAAGTACAAGTAAAACAGTTCCAGAAAAAAACAGATCAATGTATCAAACAATGAAATTTTCGTTGTGGATGGCCCTTTCCACAAATGATCACAAAATGCACGTAGAGTGGCTTTAACTTGGTATGTTTGCCAAAGATCTTTCTAACTTATTCAGCTGGCAAATATCTACTGAAAAGCTACGCTATTCTGCAGCTATTAGCAGCGATACGGTCGGATATTCGTATATCTTTCCGATTTCGGAAGTAATATCATCATATCCTTCACATCTTTTAAATTGATAAAACAAGGATAAAATGCACTCCACAACCAAGAAGGCAGCCGTTTGGTAATGATTTATGGGGGTATGTTATTAGGTTCCCACTTCATCTAAACTTCAGCCACAATTTATTAATAATTCCCACTCTTCAGCTAAATTTAATTAATTTTATAAAATCTTCAGCGTCTTCAAGTGAGTGCTTTTATTAACTGGCAATACAAATATTGTGAAACACACAAATACGTAATATACACATGCAAAACATCACGTAGGGAGAGGGGGGATAGACCGCCATGGGCATATGATTTAAAGTCTCCCATATTGTTCACGCAAACTTAATGATAACACCATGAAACCCAATAAATAATAATGAAATATATACTTCCCTTAAGTGGAAATTCATTATGAAGTGTTTTCTTTAGTTAGCATCCTTCTGAGATGCTATCTTCGTAATTGGACAAACTTTCAAGAAGAGTAATTAAACAGTAGTCATTTCCGAAGGACGCATTTTGAAAATGCTTTTATTCGATAAGGCACGGAGGGAAATCTTATTATCTATTTGGGAAATTGACAGACATTATTTAGTTCGAAACTCCAATTGAATGGGATTTCATTATTGGGAGAAATATAATTGAATTAATGTTAACAGATTTTAATGGCAAAAATTTACTGTCAGCATCAGAATTGACGGATATCTTTCCAATTATACATTTGTTGAATGGTGAAACTCAAATTAAATTGCTCCGTACACTGAATAAAATATGTTTGCAAAACTGTATGGACAAAGTAATTCATTGTTAACATTTTTAACAATAAGTTTATGTTGGATAAATACGAAATTCGGGAATTGACCGGAATGGCGTAAAAATTGACTGACCCATATAAATTGGGCTTAGGCATGTTAAACAATGAAGATATTAATCAAGTTTCAAAATGAGTGTTACTCACTCGTGGGAATCAGAACATATTCAAATAAAGAGATTTAAAAAACCGAATATTGTGATTGTATAGTCAATGGGACATCGGGTTAAGCAAACGTAAAAAAAATACGTTCCGCAGACCACCATTAAATTTAGTTATGGTTAGTCATGAAAGGACTTTTTCGTATGTATCGTACAAATTAGATAAACACTCACACACAACTGAAAATCGTACAAGACTTAAACATGTATTTGTATGCCCCAAACTAAACACTTCTTTCGTTCAACACCATTATACATACCAAGAAAAATAATTCTTTAAAAAACTACCCGTAGAAATCAGAAGCATTAATGACAAAATACAATTGTTGAACTCTATCAAAAAGTGTTTTAGAGAAATCATCAACGGGAAGGAAGACTGCTTCTCCCATATCCACATGAAAGTCAAACTAATAATTATATTTGTTTTTCCTCTTACTAAGTACATGGATGTTACTTTTGATGTGTCTTTTAGTTATATGATTGCGATGTGACTGCATTAACTGTACGTATGTGAAATGTAACTCTTCTTCCATCCATAAGCAAATGCTTCTAATGGAAGATCAGTATAATTGTAAATAATTGTAATATTATAATACGTACCATTTTCAATAATTTTTTCAATAATATGCATTACGATTTTAATTATTTTCTAGTCATTAATTATTAAGTGTTTCCCAAGTATTTAAATAAAAACAATTTCTTTATTGTATCTTTCTGTCAAGTAGTGCAAAGGTAGTTCTGTTAAATATTTTATGTTATTTGATACCGAGAAAACGGAAATATGGTAGACAATGTATGAGAAATGTTGTGATGTTGAATGTGAAGTGAGGGAGGAGAAGTAATCAAAAGATTTAAGGCAGAAAGATCTGGTGTTTCTGAATATATGTACTACAATTATTAGCTCTCACTTAGAGGCGAAATGAAAATATATTTCAGGCATATTTAAATTATTTCTTAAATATTCATGTAAATTGTCATATTATAAAATTTTACAATTTTAATTTTTGTCACCGCTTTATAATCGGATTTAATAATACAATAATAATGTCAAGAGCCAGGAAAAAGGAAAAATAGGTATGGGACAAAGCTTGATTTTTATTTACATTGACTCCACATAGAAGACGCTGAGGAAAACAATATCCCTCGGGGGATGTTGTCTTAGTGGAAGTTGTAGGGAGGCTCTTTTTAAGGAAGGAAGGAGAGGAAGTTCTGCAGGTATGAGGGGTGGGTAAAATCATGGGGGTCATTGTGTCCAGGAGTGACGGACGTATGAAACTATCCCCAAATGCGGTTGCAAGGAGACAGGTCAAGAGAGTCAGGCTGGAGAGGTCAAACTCCCTCAACCAGTCTCTCGATCAGGCCTGTCACGAAGTGGGCGGGCGGACGCATCCTTCGCCTAGACAATCCTCGCCCCTTGAACTCGGGCACCCTTGCTAAGTCATCAAATTTTTTTATTTTTTTTTTTATTTAGAATACATACATATAACATATTTAAAGGTAAAAAACATGGTTCTTAAAACTAATTACAATATATTAATTTCTTGTTAACAAGCTACCCAACTCAATAGAGAAAGAATTTCTCGTGTTTGAATTTTGGAGTAGTGCCATTGTAAAAAAATAGGTACATAAATTATGTTATTTTAAGTAACTAAATTACAAACAAAAAATAAATAGACCTTTATACATGATAACCGGTCTATATAATGAACAAGAATAGAATAAGAGTTAAAATTTGACATACAATATAGATAAAACAGGCATAGATATGTAGCAGAAATAAAAGTATTATTATTGCATTTGATTATTAGGTAGGTGGTAAGTACATAGAGTTGGTTTAAAAACATTGATATTGTGTTGCATAGTTGTTGGTTATCCAATACAATACAATATCATAAAAAAATACGTAGGTAATTACTAACACAGAATTTAAGTATTTATTTTAAACACCTTTTAATTTTATCTTTCCCGTTCCTATTCCCATTCCGCCTCCCCTTTCCATCCCTTCCTCCATAACGCTAGAGTTCACAAGTATATAAAGAAACCTGCGTGTGCGTGCCACAACAACTCACCAAAGTTTCATCGCGATCGAATGAATAGTACAGAAAAAATTCATAACGCCAGAACTCACTATTATATATAGAAACCATCCCGGGCATACGCACATCAAATCCCTAAAGTTTCATCGCAATCGAATGAATAATACATGAAAAAAATTCATAACGCCAGAGCTCACTATAAGAAACCATCCAGGGCATGCTAACATCAAATACCCAAAGTTTCATCGCAATCGGATGAGTGGTTATAGGAACATAAGGGGCAGACAAAGAAGGAAGCAAGCATACATTCATTTTTAAATATATATATATGAAAAGATTTTCAGCAGCAAAATAAAAATATATAACCATCTTTGACCAAATACTTTGTACAAACTACACATAACTAAGCCCTACAAAATTCTTTGCCTTTGACGAGTAGAATACATAATCGAGTTACTAATAAGACAAACTACATTTGATGGCTCGCTTTCGTGTGATGTAAAAATTTGTCTGAATACAGCTGTTAATTCGTGCCATACACAATATGGGAATAAACACAACACATTATGGTGATACATATACGCAATATGGGAATATACATTCGGAAGAAAAATGATGACGGCTGACCCAGTTCGGGGCATATTGGCCTTACAAAGACCACACGAAAATACGAATGTTTTTGTTTTTGTTTCTTTGATCCTATAACGCCCGTTCGCTCGGAGTTTTTATGCTCCTATACAATACAATACAAACCGAGGAAAGAAAAAAAAAACACAACTCTGAAAATACACACGATGAATTTTGCAAAGGATTTTGTATGTTCGAGTAGGCAGCTAAGTAGGTATTCTTTGTCTTTGCGTCTATTTCATAGAACTCCATGAAACTTAAAAGAATATAATAAAAAAAAAAAAAAAAAACATAATTTTATTTTTTTTTATGATTTTCTAGGCTAATTAAGAGTTTGCTCTTGAGCTTGGCGTAGGAGTTATTTCATAATTATTTAATTGTTAAAACATAATTTTACATACAGTGTATAATAAATATAAACTTAAGTATTAGGTTGTTGTGACGTTATTTTTAATATTGCGTGTTATAACATTCTGATTGGTGATGTTATGGTTGTTAATTTTTTTTAAAGATTAATTTGAACTTATTCTTGAATGTTACGAAATCTGTTATTTTTTTTACTTCTTCGGTAAGACTATTAAAATATTTAAAGCCTTTGAATATATAATTATTGTGCATTTGTTGTGTTGAAAAGAAAGGAATTTGGATGTTAAATTTATGCCTTATTCATAAATTTTATAATAGATTCGTTGTTACGGTACATTTATTGTGCGTATTGTCTTTGAAAATTGTAATAAAAAAAATAGGATTTTAAAAAATCGTTATGATCGGATTAGCGTAATACAATTTTTTTTAAATTTTAATAAAACGTATACGTGTTATACTTTTTAGAATTAGTTACTTTTTTAATAAGATTTTAGCTATATTTCGTATTATGAATTCTGAGTTATGTAAATACGTAATAATAAATCATTGAAGAAGAAGGTAACACTAATAATCTAAACGAAAATATGAAAGAAAACAAGACACAAAAAAATAGGAAACATAACTGTCGCAACTGGGACTCGAACCCAGAACCTCTCGTCTAACCAATTTAGCAATTGCCACCTTCTTTTCTATCAAACCGTCATAATTGTCAATCTCATATTTTGAAAATTTAGAATACACAGAAAAATAGAAAAAAGATAATGGTCGCAACTGGGTCGCAACCCAGAACCTCTCGTATAACCGGGACGGACGCTTTTACCAATTCAGCCATTGCCACCTTCCATCAAACCGTCATAATTGTCAATCTCATTTTTCAAAATTTAGAATTAACAATATTATCATCGACTAATTTTTCCATATCATGGGCAACTACCTTTTTTATTGGAAACAATCGTTCTAAGAACTGGTTTATAACCTAGATAGCGTCTCGGATAAATATATCCTATTTCATCAAATAAATAAAATCCGATATTATCATATAAATAAAATAACTATGTAAGTAATTTTGTGAAATGTAAAATCTTTTGTGTTCATTGAGGAAGTTTTTTTTTAGATTAGCGTTATTTTCCATTTGGGACAGTAAATTTCATGATTAGGTTGCCTTGAGTATCATGAGTCAGGTGAGCAATTAAAACGCCCTAAAAATAATTAACTCTTCGAAGATTAATTGAGTTGAATATTACAACTTAAGCATTAATTGTGTTTAAATCAATCAAATTAACGTGACTTGTACGTATTGTTAAATAAGTGTCGGTAAACCATACCGTACAGCGCCGCGTTATCGGCAAAACATAACCATCACGCGATGCATTTAAGGCGGCCACTATTCCCTAATCGGGATAGGAAGGCTCCACTTGCATTAAAATGTAATCAACCGTTGGAAATAACAGCTAGACGCGGTCAACTACCAACGTTATTGTCGAAACTTTGCGACTTCTATTGTTTGAGTTTATAAAAGTTTTGTTATGTATAAATGTGTAGGTACTATTTATCGCTGCGTTAATTTTGATAATTTCTTGAAAAACTTGCTTTCGAACAATTTATTCATGATCAAGTTAATAATAAAATCAACATAGTAAATACCTACACGTTCCTCAATAACTACTTTTAAGTATCTTAAGCACTCTTCTGTTTTACCATTATTACACTATGTAAACTTTTTAACTCCTTTGTACAATTTTAATGATAACGAAACTACATACCTATGTACATATTAAACCTGTTTGTATCCTTAAAGTACAGTTTATAATGTTATATACTTCATGCTTACAATTATACTCCTGAATAACATGTGTAACTTGAATAATGTGATTCTGTAAAAGCCTTCAAGGCGTGTATGAATAAATAAATAAAAAAAAAAATAAAAATTTTAAAAGAGTCTTACTTATTTTTAAAGTTTTAAATAATTAAACACCTTCTCCCACCGCTTATCTATCGTTATCTATACTTATTATTTTTCAATGCCTTTCTCATATATCTCTATTTTCAGTATACCCACTTTGAATCCTGGCGAAAAAACTTTTGGTTCTGAAAAGTGTTGATAATTTTTAAATAGTGGTTCAACCTCTTGACCGCCGGCGCTTGCTTAATGATACATTAAAAATATTTTCTCTGAATATAACAAGCCATTCCTGGGAAACTACTTATGCTAGATTATATACTGTAAATATATGAACACGTTATCTGGTAAGATGGGACAATTTATGAAAACATCGTTTTGCAAAAAATAAGTAAGTTATGACGAAAATACAATCAGAAGGCGCACGGCGAAAATTTTGCGTCAGCAGAACAAGAGTTAAAAAAGAAATTATTTTCATTTAATACATATGATAGTATTTATACGATCCGAGAATCCGAGAATCCGAGAAACGCCTTGTTTTTGGAACCAGTTCCTATCGGATTTATAAAATGGTCACCAACACTCTAACCGGGCGAAGCCGAACCAAAAGGCGTCCGCAGGGCTTAGCAGTAAAAACTGCGGAGCGTGTTTTTAATTTCTAGTACCTATTATTAGTTTGACGAAAATAAATAGCTTTGTAAATAAATAACTTATTCACCACTATTTAATAAAAATAATCGACATATTTCAAAACCAATTATTTCTTCGGCAGAAAAGTAATTTTATATACAAATATAATGGGCTTACAATTAGATAACTTTGAAATTAGAAGAACAGTTTTTAATTCATACCATTCATTTTAATATTTTTCGATTACATGTACTTATTTATCTACACTTCTTTGTCTTTTATTATATTTGTTATTTTTCATTCCACGTTTATTCTGACAAAGAAACCATTAGTTTTGAAATATATCGATTATTTTTATTACATAATGGTGACGGGTCAGTGGCATCACGTTTGGATCCTCGGCTGGCTAAGTCCTCCATCACAACACAAGTAAGATTTTCCGCTTCCTGTGGTGATTTTCAAATATTGTAAGGTTATATAGTTCAAATATCGTAAACAGGGAACGTTTGTCTTTTTTTAGGAAAAAAATAATATATTTAAATAATTATTGAAGATTATTGAAGAAGTCAAGAAACATTTTTTATTTTATTTTAGTTAGTCTTCGCGTCAACTTCTCTTTAACGTTATATTCAACGGGTGTATTCAACAGTTGACAATTGCTAACGATAGCGGCGTTGGCGATTTATCAAATTATTGTCAACGTCCGTTACTAGCGTGTACCTCGGCTACCATGCGCCCTCCTCGGCGTCGAATAATATACCAGTTTGTCTGAGCCCGACGCAAATTGGCCGAGATCAGTATCTGCGAAAGCGACACGGTGTTCGAAACTCGATAGTGTCACACCGTTAGTAAGTTCACGCTAATTATTGTTAAACTTTTTGAAATGAATACAACATTTGCCAAATCGGATCATAATTCTCAGAAATTTTACATGTTTGATACTTGCCGCATGAAAAATCGTGTTTTTTTTTACACACACATATATCCTTAAAAGCTCGACTCTGGAATGAACTCTTAACTATAATACTTAAATAATATCAACAATTATCAAATCGCAACTAAGGTGGCTTGGACAAAGAATGTCTGATGACCGAACTCTTGGGAAAATACTGAATGCGATTTCAGAGGGTAGACGTCCAGTGTGCCACACCAGACAGTTGGGCGAGACAACACCAGAAACTGTGTGAGAGGATGGGACTGCCATGGACGGAGACCGAACAATCAGCGCAAGACAGGAACGAATGGATGCGCCTTGACATGCAGCGGGGCGGAGAACACGGGGAAGAAGATGATGATGATGTATCAATTCATAATAAAATTATGTATCATAAAAATACACTAGATAAATGGTAATTGACATGATCGACATTCGATCTTGAAACCTTCCGATATACGGGAGTCTGGCTCTAACCACTGGTTTAATGTATTTTATGCGTTGTTTACCATGTTTTAAGTTTTAACCCACAAGGAATATGCATTTGTGTTTTTTCCTTGCAAAACATGGATCTCTTAAAGACATTTTTTAATTTCCATAATTCTTACAAAACCATCAGTAGGCGCTCCAGGAGCACAGCTAACTGATCATTTTTTCCTAATTCCACCCAGTGGTAATACGGCTTACGAGACCCTGACCTTAAGGGTACCTCACACTCTGACATCAGGCAGTCAAGTCGGTTGGCTGGTCACGCGGTAGCCCGGTGACATTTCGATCTCACCGATACGCGATAGTGCGGGGAATGAGGGCCTCAAGCCGATGCGGTTTTAATAATTTTTCAAGCGCAGAATCTGCCATAAAAAGCTGAATTTACCGCGTATAAGTGCCCTTTTGTTCGCCGCCGAGTCGGAAGGCTTGGACAAAGCGCGGAAAATTACCGAACTGAAAACAAAAGCGCGATGAAATTCTATGTGTAAGGAATTTTGAAACATCACAGGGTGCCAATCAACGTTTTTGACAAATTGAATATAGTGCAGATTTTTTGATGGCACGGCCTATGGAATATTCTAACGAGAAAAAGTATGAGCTTCGTGTACAAATAAATGTATTTTTTTTTAATGAGACGGAAGGTTTTTTATTTCAGTACCTACATGACCCATTGATTAATTCATCGAAAAATCATGTGCTCCTCGTACAATTCGGTGGTAGTGCGCGTTTTCATCACGCGACAAAATATTTCCGACAAAATATCCTACGACAAAATATCCCACGGACAAAATATCCCTCAACAAAATAATTACTAAAACTTAACCTAACCTAACCTAACAAAAACGTGACAAAAATAATACAGACATCCTGTAAAGACATTAAATTGTTATTTTTCAAAATAAATTATTGTTCAAAAATATTAAAAAGCAACAAAAATAATACAAATAACAATAAGTTATTGTGTTAACAGGATGTCGGTATTATCTTTGTCGGTATTATACCCTCGACTCTGTGCAGAAACGGGCGGTCCGTTTGATAGATTCTCCCATCTTAACGAACGGGTTGCAATCTTTAGAGCACAGGCGTCGGGTGGGAATGCTATCCATGTTCTACCGGTATTTCAATGCAAGATGCTCTGAGGAACTAGCGTCATTGATCCCTTCGGCACCGGTGCATAGTCGGGAGACACGCCAAACGCGCGCCCAACATATGTACACGGTTGACATTTGTCACATGAGAACGGGTTGTTTTTTCGACTCGTTCTTGAGTTCAACAGCTCGGCTATGGAACGATTTGCCGGCATCTGTGTTTCCTCCCTCCTACAACATGGGTCTCTTCAAGACCAATGTTCATTCCTTCCTCTCCTCAAAAAGACCCTCCACACAGCATCCCAGATGACATAGGCCCTGAGGGGAATTATTTCCCTCAAGGCCTCCTGTGTGGAGTTAATGTAAAAAAAAAAATCTTTGTTTCATTTTTTTGTAAGGTTAGGTAAGGTTTTAGTAGAAATTTTGTTGGGGGATGTTTTGTCCGTTGGATATTTTGTCGGAGGATATTTTGTCGGGGATATTTTGTCACGGGATGAAAAGTCGTGGAACCCAATTCGGTGTTTTATTCCTATTTGACCGAAATGCGAAGGACGAATTGTGACTAAAGGAATATGATAATTTATATTTAGAGGTGTTAAACATTTATTACTCCTCTCTCTCCCTTTTATCGGAATATTGCCGGTTTGCCTTTGAAAACTTACAGACCTTACCGACTTACTCCCCGAGTAAGTCATTGAAGTAAGAAATCACAGTTTTTTCAAAAATACATTTTTACTAGTTTTTTCATTGCAAAACATCAAATAATGCCCAAATAAGAAACAGTTAAAAAGGTAGATAGATATACAAAATGCCAATATGAAAAACTTGTACGTTCATAAGCTCAAAGCACGCGGTCTTTGTTCCAGTGAAACTATTTTTGACGTTTTGCGTATTTTTCCGTGGCACTTTTTCCGTCCTGCCACAAAAGCAAACATAGTCAGAAGTTTTAAACAAAGGTTTGCGCGGCCAACATTGTTCTGTGCTTTGATAATGTTCACCAATGGAAGGCCGCGAATGTGAAAAAGGCCAGAATTCACATATGGCAATGGGGAAAAAACAAACAATGAACAAAATATTCGACGGAATTTGTGGAGTATTTGCAGATATCACGAATGCGTGGAAAATATTTTAAAATTCGCATAAATTTTCAGAAAATTGAAATATTTAAAATATTTACATGTATATTTATAACACACATATTTAGTGGTAGAAAATAATAATTTTTGGATCATTTCTCTAGCGTTGTTCATGTGACAAAAACCACCTCAGGCACTTGGTTAATTAACGTGATAATCGATTTTTCCTTTTCGTGTTTTAGTATGGGCACTACCTGTCAGGGGGTTGTTTATTGATTAACAAATGCAATAATAAATACATAAGTAGGTACCTAGTAATCTTGAAGAAAATAACAATTTGTGAGGCGGGGGTGGGTGACGCCATCCCGGGAACCGTTTATTGGATACCAACATGTCACCCCAAGTGGATCGTCATAGGGCTGCCCGTCATGGAAGTTTGTCTAGGTCTTGGCGGAGGATGCGCCTGTCCAGTTACAGAGTGGCAGGTCAGACCAGGAGAGACTGGTAAAGGGAGACTATTTGACGTCACCAGCAGGATTCTCTCAACCCATCGCCATGCACCGCAGTTTTTTTTTACATTAGCTCCACACAGGAAGCCTTGAAGAAAATAAATCCCCTCAGGGCCTATGTCATATTTGAGGATGCTGTGTGGAGGGTATTTTTAGTAAAGGAAGGAGAGGAAGTTCTGAGAAGCTAAAGGGTATGAGGGATTGATAAGAATCTGGGGGTCGTCAGCGTGTCCAGAAGTGACAGATGTATGAATCCATCCCTTCCATTGTGATGCAAGGCTATATTCCGAAAGAGTACGGCTGAAGAAGTCAAAGGGACCTCAAACCCTCAACCATTCTCTCTCGATCCGGCCTGCCATGCAGCTGGTGGGCAGACGCATCCGCCGACAAGATCCGGACAAACCTCACCCCGTGAACCGGGCACCCCTGCTAAGTCGTCAAAAGTAGCGAACCACTTGGGATGACCTACGGCAGGTGTTGGTTATCCAATAAATAGTTCCCGGGGCAGCGGTACCCATACCCGCCTCCCAAATTGTTGCAGTAGAAAGTATTCACACGACCGTCACTCTTGGACCCAATGACCCCCTGATTCATACCGACTCCTCATACCCTTTTCGTTCCCAGAACTTCCTCTCCATCCTTTCCTTTTAAAGACCAGCTGTGCCAAATTTGAATAAAGTCTGTCACGTGAAAATCATTTAAAATCATCATTGATAACAATTATTAATGACAATGTAGGCTCACATTTCCTTATCAGTTACCAGGAGCACATGCGTTTACACAGGTGTTACCTGCATTATATACAACGCTTTAATCTTAACAGCGCTCCATCACACGCCCGCCCTTTAGGAGCAGGAGATGACAGATTGCGATAACACTATGCAGTTAACTAAGGGCTGATGCAGACATATGGGTGTGGGTGGGTGCAGTATTGTCATTAGAGGAGGGTTCACTTCGATTTTGATAAAGTCAACCGAGATTGACTAACAAACATCAGGCTAAAGCTATTTAATAATAATAATAATGCTTTATTCCAGGATGCGGGGAAGACAGTGCAAACCCACATGTCCAATATTTATAGGGTAATATGTTAATACATTAAATTTTAAGAAAATGATAAATAAGTAAATAATAAAAAATAATCAATTATGTAAGGCGTGGTCTTGGATGAGCTCGGGCCCAGCGCTCACTCAGGAGTGGCGCTTGGTAGTGGAAAGCTATTCATCCGCAGGGGAGGAGAGAATCACCTACAGTTCTGTCTTAGCAAACACACTTTGCTTCATTTATATCCAAAAATCGTCTCAAACATACTCATGTATTATGCTGACATTTGACATGATTCGGGATATGATTTATTTGATTGTCAATCTAGCATAGACGTTCTAAGAGTTATAACCATAGAAGTGTTTTATTCTTAGTCTTGCTACTACACCTATTTCGGCCTATCTCGATCGAATTTTCCCGCGTAATTCAAACTGATTGAAATGCACTCGCGAAATCCTCATACTGTATAGACGTTATGTCAAAAACACTAATAAATTATATATTTAACTCTTAATATATGTACCTTTGCATTCCTTGCTATTCACAATCAATCAATAATTCAGAAATTACAATAATAATTTATACCAGTCTGGAGTCTGTGTGTTATATGCGGTGCAATGGTCCATGGTGGCCTCTCCGTGCATTCAACATCCACTATTGAAGAAGTCTAAGTGTGTTATGTGCAATGATCTATATTGATCTCTTGGTGCATTCAACATCAACTGTTAATGAAGTCTATTAGTAATTGCTGTGTTTTGACCTTGCTCTCTCAGTTCTCAATTATATTGACCAGGAACTATCTTGTTTTTCTCAAGTGTTTGTGTAGTGACAACCGCTAGAGGTGTCCCCCAGGCCTTAAGTTCGACCAAGAAGAAGGATTTACTATCACAACCGAATGATGTTTGGTGAGCCAGATCCTACCCAATTCCATATTATTATCCAGTATATTTTGTGTCAGCATCAAAATCCACAAAACAAATTTAAATGCAGCTCACTCTTTGTTTTACAGTAAATCTAGGTAAAATTATTTATTTGTGATTAGAAAAGCTATATATCAATAGTTGTAAAGGCGGGCTTATTGCATTACAGCAATATATAAACCAAAAGTTGATAATTTGATTTGATAAATTCAGCTAAAATATTTAATGTATAGTGGAGGGAGTTATTACGGAGAGTTCGAAAAGTTTCAATGAGAACAATGCATTTATAGAATATTCAGATTTCCTCACATTATTCAGTGTGGAAAATTGGACAAAATGAGGAACGAGTAGCACAAATAATGACTAATATTCAGACTGCAAATAAAGAGAGCACTGCAGTGGTCGGGTTCAGTTAACTTACTCTCCGAAGCTCAAAAGGAATCAAACTTTCAACTGAATATTGAAATCCTGGAATCGCTTTGAAAATGAGCGTAGGAGTCGTTCCAAGTCATTTGAATACAGAAAGTTGGGGCAAACACGAATTAATTCTATACTATTAGTTCTATGTTTCCATTCAAACTTGGTTACATAATTTAACATTCAAAACAAAGAAACTACACGTGTTCAAGAAGTATTAAGACGGAAATAATGCATTTTTGGATATAAATGCATAAATTTATTGAAAATATAAAGCGAGTTCAGATTCACAATAAAATTGTACATTTTGCACTGAAAGAAGATTTGTTTTTTTTTAACGTCTCCATGTGGTTTCATATCTTATTATGGATTTCGCCAATGACAGATATACTAATCTAAGGATATTTGGTGGAACAAAAAACTTGAGTCTAGAAAGTTTGCTTACCACAGCTCTAAGCCGTGTGCAAACTTTGTGTGCACTTATATGCCATTTAAAATTACAATCAATTGTTAAACCTGGATAAACGTATTTTGAAACAAGTTCAATATTTTTACATGAGCATGGTATTACAAAATTACGGATGCAATTAAAATCATAAAAAAAACCATTTAAGGAGTTATGGTGAGGTTAGCATTAGGAGATCTGATGTACATAAGCTTCGTTTTTTTAGCATTGATTATTAAACCTCCATCATGTAACCTTTTTTGAAAAGTGACAAAGTCAATTTGCAGTAAATTACTCACCATTAGTAAATCCTCATGTAAAATAACTAATGCAGAGTCGTCAGCTTCAGTTTTATAAATATATATTTTTCTTGGATCTTTTCAATTGCAGGTAAAATACTTTTCAACAATTGCGGGTAAATTACAGTAGGTAAAATACTGATCGTTCTATAGTTTTCAATTTCACTGTGTTTTCTACCTCTATAGATGGGTGAATGATGCTACATTTGAGATCTTCTGGTATAATTGCCTTTGAAATCATATTAATTAATAGAGTTCAGATAGGTCCTAAAATATCTTTTTTTTAATATCAGTCAAACCAATTTTATCTATCCCCGGCGACTGACTATTTTTTAAACTTCAGACAACTTTTTCTATATCACGGGGTTTTGCTTTTGTTAAGAGCAGGCTGTGTGGAAGTCTTTTTTATCACTTCTAGGTATGTAATAATTGCCTAACATTTAATAAATTATAATATGTATTTAATAAATAAATAAATAATTACAGAACTTTATTCCTATATTTATTATGTTACCACCATTAAAATAGAATTCGCCAAGTTAGGTGGGTCTATTTTCAAACCAAATTTGTTAAAAAATTGCGAACAATTATTTAAAAAAAAATTATACAAATATTATGAAACTAATGACATGATGAATATATCACTATAATCATAAAATAAATGAAAAATAAAACACAGGGTAAATAAGCTTGTATTTTCTTTTGCAAGGGTCCTCAGAACGCTTTCAAATTATGAATAAGTACGTACTCATAAAAAAATTAATATTGAAAGATATACATTATTAAAATAATGCCGTGATATTTTACTCGTAAATAAACACTATTGTTAAATGTATTATTTAATTTTTAAAAATGAGTATGTACCAAAATTCTGTTATATACATACAATAAACAAAATATTGCGTTGTTGTGAGGAAATGTTTCTAAAAATTAATTGATTCTCAAAAATGTATCTAAAATATATTCATGTTCCGATATTTTTCCGATTTTTACAAATTCCTTCGAAGAAAAGTTGATATTTTGATACACGAAAAAGAATGTAGTTTGAAATACAAATAAAAGAAAATGGTGTAATGTCCAATTCAATTAGCCTACGTTGGGTGAGTGACAGTCGGTTAGTTCTGACTTAGGATGGGTTGTTTCAAAAAATTTGATGGATTCATCAAATATTTGAAGTTGATTTTCACGTTCTGTGTAAGTTCTTTCCAAGTTCTGTTATTATATAGTTATAGAACAGTTGCTTCACAATACTGAAATAATGACAGAACTTGAATAGAACTTACACAAAACGTGAAAATCAACTTCAAATATTTGATGAATCCATCAAATTTTTTGAAACAACCCGTCCTTAGTCAAGCTGAAATGAGCATTTTCCTTTCTGTTTGGCGGAGGCAACAGCGGAATGAGAAGTGTTCTTCTCGATGGAAATGTAACTTTAGAAGCGGAGAACTACATTCAATTTCTCTTGAATTTTAAATGACGTATATAATTTTTATGGAAATACATCAAGTAACAAAATTTAAACGTAACGATTTCATATGTTTGTATGTTTGCATTTGTGTACACTCATATATTTTCATTTTTATATTTTTATCTTTTTATTTTGTCTTTTTACATTATTTATATATGTTTATCTTTTATACCCATGTCTTGACACGTATCTTTTTTACTAAATACAAAATATTATTTACCTCGGAACAGATTTTGTCTAGTGAGGTGGGTTAAAGAAATCAATGTTAATTATTGAAAATAAACGCCCGGGTTGCCGGCACTGAAACTGAAAACTGAACTGAATCATTATTCTACTATACAAAATATTTTTCCTATGTTTTCACTCAAAAATCACAAGTTAAAGTATATCAAGTATTTTGTTAAACGAATAAAAATAAATCTATTATAAATTGAGCTTTCATATTTATTGAAAAATCGGAAAGCAGGACATTTTGAGAACTTCTGTAACGGGCAAAGTAATGTATATTTCGTTTAGTTGAAGCTCGCGAATTTCCGCAGAAGCGCTGTTTTGTTTGAAGAGAGCAATAAACGTGTATTTGGCTCGGATCATGTAAAATTTGGAGGATCTTCAACATCAAATTTACTTCCTGCTCGGCAACATTGGACTCGGGAAAATAGAAACTTGCACATTATTAAACACTTTGATGTTTATGAATTTGTAAACCTTGCTGTCAAAGCTTTCTTCATATTTTGAAAAAGGTACTGAAAACCTTTAACAAAGGCGAGTAGTCTAGGAAGTTATTTAATTTAAAAAAGAACCCCGATTAACGTTTCATAGGCATTATTATTATTAAATGTAAAATATAATATGAAAAATATTATTTTTATTTATTTTATTTATTCATACACGCCTTGAAGGCTTTTACAGAATCACATTATAAAAGTTACACATGTTATTCAGGAGTATAATTGTAAGCATGAAGTATATAACATTATAAACTGTACTTTAAGGATACAAACAGGTTTAAAATGTACATAGGTATGTAGTTTCTTTATCATTAAAATTGTACAAAGGAGTTAAAAAGTTTACTTAGTGTAATAATGGTAAAACAGAAGAGTGCTTAAGATACTTTAAAAGTAGTTATTGAGGAAAGTGTAGGTATTTACTATGTTGATTTTATTATTAACTTGATCATGAATAAATTGTTCGAAAGGAAGTTTTTCAAGAATTCAGCAAAATTAGCGCAGCGATAAATAGTACCTACACATAGAAAAAAATAAATAAAAAATACATGAGTTGTAATATCTTGAAAAGTTATACAGATGAGTTCAACAAGTGTATAGTGTGATAGTAAAAAAGTAAAAAATAGGACAAATTATGTTACAAAAAGTACAAGATAATATTAATACAAAAGAGAGAGAGGATAAAAAGGATGTGTAAGAGTTGCAGTTCAATTGTGCTGATAACGGTACACCTAGGAATGTTTAATCAAAAACGAATTAACCAAATCGTTCTTCCTAGTTTTACCAGTAACTGACATCAATTCAAAAGCGATTCCACTAAATATAAAGGGTATAAAACGTTTAAAAACACATAAAAGAAAACATAAAAACACTAAAATACTATTTCGACGCCGGACTAGAAGTAACTATTAACGATCCTAGCGGCTAATCCGATAGAGTCCATTGCCGATAACTGGATCGTTCTTGGCCAAAACTGTGCAATTAGCTAACTAGAACGTGAATTCTATCCCTGGAAGATTTTCAATAGACACAGACAATCGACATGTCTGACTATCGTAGGGGATATTGTAACGTGTGACTTAAAATGGTGCATAAAGACAATTTTGAACACCAAAAATGACACAAGACTTATACATGATGTTAAGGAATCTATCTGACTTATTTTAACGGCCTCCGTGGTCCCGAGGCAAGTCTCTCGACTCACAATCCGAAGGTCGCGGGTTCGAACCCGGCGTGCGCAAATAAATTTTATTTGATCAATTTGTGTTATTTCACAATTTATTCATTTAAAATAATAAATAGTATATTTGCGGCACGTTCCAGAGTGGAAGATACTATCAGTATCGCCCTGATGTAAGACCACCATTCAGAATTGAAACGTTGCTTGAAATGGCTTTAGCCGTGTTTAGTGACCAGATCTGAATAGCCAGGTACTTCCCCACCTTCCTCTTCCCTATCTCCTTCCCCTCCCCACTACCTTCAGCCTCACAACATACCCCGATTGGGGATGCCATAGTCTCACTGGCTCCAGACGGGAGCAGTTGGGACTCTTGTGCTGTATTTCATATAAATTTTTTTTAAAAAATGGGGTGAAGTTTGTATGGATCTGGGCGGCGGATGCGTCTGCCCACCAGCTAGATTGGGAGAGAACGGTTGAGGGAGACTTTTTGTTCAGCGGGACTATCTCGGAAATCGAAAATGATTTTCCCTGATATAGCAATAAATCTCCTACACAGAAGTAATGTGAAACAGCTGTTGCCACCCAATATATATTTACTCAACGGGTGAGACGAAATGGGATACCTATGTATAATTTTATAACTATATTTAACACATCGGGGGGGGGGGGGGGGAGGTGGACTGGACAGTTACAACTGGCTCCAGACGGGAGCAGTTGGGACTCTTGTGCGGTATTAACTGTAAAAAAAAAAACCGGTGATTACTGACATTATTTAGAGAAAAAATGTGGATAAAATGTCTCCGGTGACATTTTTGGTTGTTTATTCATTTTTCTAAAACGAACAAATTTTTTTTTCGTTGACATGTCGTCACTGCTGGTTTAGGTGAGTAACCACCCGACCCCCCAGACTGACCCAAACAATCCAATTCGTGCAGATTTCCGTGTTTGTAGTTGAAAAAAAACTACCAAAGATTTCATCGAACACCAAAATTCCTTTCACATTTTTTACTCCCAATAATGCCAAAAATCACTAGTAAGCTGAGTAACCACCTGACCCCCTAGACCGACTCCAACCGTCCAATACCTACAGCTTTTTACGTTTTTAGTTGAAAAAAAACATCAAAAGTGTCACCGGAGACCAAAACTTCTTTCATATTTTTTACTCCAAATAATGCCAGAAATCACTGGTTAAAGTAAGTCAGGTCAAAGTCCCTACACACTCCGTACAATATACAATTTTGATACTACTGTGATACAGTAAATTTATATCTTCACGGTTACAAGAGAAAATAAAACAACAAAGAATATGGAAGTTCCATCATATTTTTTTTGCTCTCTAATCATTCAAGATGGAACAACTGGTATGGGTACGTTTTATTGTAAGAATTTTATCATGAAAGTGCATTTTCATGTGGTTTGCCTTCTTAGGTTTAGTATGCAATTCTATGAGTATTATGAATAAGTAGTAAATTCAGAAAAGGTCGTGTTTCGCAGATCTTTATAACTTTGTATGAGAGTGAATAAAAATAATATACAGCAATGTGACGCTCAAAAAAATTACATTATTTTTTATTTCTAATATACTCCTGGAGAAATTTCATGAAGAATTTTTCATGAATTGTCAATTTTCCATTTATGTATTTTTGACCGGATCGGATTCACATTTCAACAGGCGTCTTCAGATTGGTGAAAGTTAAGGAAAAATTAAATATATACCGGAACAACTTTGTAACTTGTTCATCGGCTTAACGGCGATCAACACCAAGTAAATTCACAGTAGTTGAGCACAATAATAATTCTTGTGGGTAGAGTTTAACTAGTATAATTCGTAAGTCTATGAGAGGTTACACGCTAGGAATGTTGGTTAAAAAGATGAGAAAATAACAGGCATATTAGCATAACCACTAGCATGCTGTCTCATTAATGCTCTGTCTCTTTCATACATTGTACGTTCTCTTATTATAAGATAATAATTTCGGTGGTGTGTTTCTGGCAATTTATTATTATTATTTTTTTTTATATTTGTTGGCATGATTCAGACAAGCGATAAAGTAGGTACCAACATTATTTTATTAAATAATAATTCTACAGAAATTGTGCATTTCTTTTACTTAATTTTGTGACAGATGTCAAACCTCATTTTTCAAATTTACTAACGGTGTTCATTCAAAATAGTTCTGATGGGATAATAAATTGACAGGTAGTATTTTGAAAGACAATGACCATTATTAGGGAATTATTATTTTTACTTGATATCATTATTTCTAAAGCTCTCACATTATTAAGGCGCAAAAACGTTTTATCCAAGTAGAACATGAACCCCTGTACTGTTTTTAAGTATGGTCAGTATTAATTAAGTGTTTGGGGAATTGTGAAAAAATTGTACTTATTAAACACATGTGTTCTTTTATTCAGTATTTCGAAGTTAAATGTTTTCTTGATCTGTTACGGAGAGTGCATGCGAACTTCCTTTATTATCTTGAAAAGGTATTACTTAGTCACATACGAGGTATTTATCGTTTCTTAACCAACGCTTCTCGTAAGGACCACAAAGCAGATACGTGTAACCCACAGCCTGCAGGACGTCCGGTCCATTCTCCTGGTTCTCGTAAGCGGATTAACAGCAGCCATGCTCCGCCTGGCGAAGGCTTAGCCTAATTATTGTATTTACGGCGGTATGGGTTGCATGTGAAGGGTCAAAACGGCTTCTATTAGCTGATCTGGAGGGCGATAAGGCTCTGTTAAAGAGAATAGGAGTAATTTAGACTTTAAAGTGTTCGTACGGCGTTCGAAGATTTTACAGATCAGTTTAAAGGCGAATCTGGTTCTTTTATCGTTATTTGATTATTTAAAAGCTCGTATAAGATGATAGTTCTTTAAAACCATCATCTTGCGTGGTAATCCAAAATAAATTATTTAAATACAAAAAAATACGGATTTTGAAGACTGGACATAGAGCGCTTAACTTTTTTCAAGGGCTTCAATTTAAAAAAAAATTCTATTTCCAGTAGGTGGGGTTTAAAGCCCAACATTTGTATACGGTTGACATTACTACGACTCGTTCTTGAGTTCAACAGCTCGGCCGTGGAACGATTTGCCGGCTTCTGGGTTTCTTCCTTCCTATAAATTGGGTCCCTTAAAAAGGTTCACTCCATCCTTTCCACAAAAAGACCCTCCACGCACCATCCCAAACATGATATCGGCCCTGAGTAAAATTATTTTCCTCATGGCATCATGTGTAAAGTAAATATAAAAACGGACTGTTTGTAATTCCTAATTTTTTCGGTAGTGAGTGGAAGATACTTTCAGTATCGCCCTGGTGTAAGACCACCATTCAGAATTGAAACATTGCTTGAAATGGCTTTAGCCGTTTTTGGTGACCAGATCTGAATAACCAGGTACTTCCCACCTTCCTCTTTCCCATCTCTTTCCCCTCCCCACTACCTTCAGCCTCACAACATACCCCGATTGGGGATGCCATAGTCTCACTGGCTTCAGACGGGAGCATTTGGGGCTCTTGTAAGGTATTCACATAAAAAAATATACCCTACCCTACCCTTGATGTTGAAGGTTGATCAAAATCAGCGAAATTTTCACTCCAGATTGCAGTCTGTTTACTTCCTATCGATATAAAATTGTGAGCAACAGTCTCAAAGAATTTCATGATTTAAATTCGATCAACATGACTTCACACCAGCTGTATAAGGGTAAAATTTATACAGACGCATGCTTGATGTTATAATTTTAATAATACCTACTGAATCGATCATATAATTTTTCAATTTCCAGGGCATTGAATCTAGCAAAGGTCAACGTTTTGAGCTGCATGTGTGCATAACCATTTTTATGAGGAATTTTATATCGGTGAACGGAGTGGGGAGACGCGCTTTGAATAATTGATTTCACGTCAGCGCAAAGTTTTATAACCTAACGCAGACGGACGTATTAACTTCGACATTTTATATTGGCGAACCTTGACTTGCATTAAAAAGTGATTTTTGGTGTTTAAAAGATTAATTTTACTATGATTGTGAGTCCAATATTAAAAAAAAAAACATTTTGACATCTAAATTTATTTCATTAATATTGTCATAATAAAAGTATTGAAGACAACAAATAGAAAAAAAAATTGTGTCTAATAATTGAACCTTGTAAAGCGGGAAGTAATACAAGGAGAAGAGATAGGTAAAGAATGTGCAACGAAAGCTTTGTGAAGACTAATTCAGAAAATAATATATATATTTTTTAAAGTAAATAATTATCTTTTCATCAGGGCTTCAGAAGTATGCCTAATGTGATTTGTCTTCAGAGTTTTTTCCGTGAAAATAGCATTATTTTAGAATGAAAAAAAAACACAGGCGGCTATTTATATGTAAGTCACAACAAATGATACATTTATAAACAAAATGTACACAACAACAGAAATAATTGTATTTGCGCTTCGTAGCGGCGTGAAATGTTTAATACTTCGTTGTTTGTGATTTTGTATTTTGGTAACAGCTGAAATTGATGTTACACTTTTATAAAAATCAACTTTTTTATTGTACTGCGTCAAAGGGTATTAAAACTTGAAATGTTTGTCGCCACTTGGTCGCCACCAAAACATGAAACAATATTCAAAAGCATGTAATTTGTGCCATTGAACTATTAAATTTATTTTAATTACTTATCATAGCTGTGAGTGTGTGTGTAAATATAAATAAGTGCCAGAGGGGTTGATAGCAATAAAAACGAGGAGTAATTAGCAATACTAAAACAAATTAAGCGAATATAATTAAAAACAAACAAACATTGTTCGTGCATGTAATGAAAACCATGAAAAGCGTCGATTGCATAATAATAAACGGAACCATAGAAATATCAAAATTTGTACACAATTGACATTTGTCAAATGATAAAAGGGTCGTTTTCTGGAATAAACTATTATTATTTAATTGTTCTCTAGACTTTATGTCCGGGTTAAATCTTCCCCACAGGAAAAATTTAACCCTTCCACACACTTTTCCACAAATGATCATCTAGTCAATCCACGCGATGTAATTGCATTGTGTAAGTATAATAAATTCAAAACTATACAAGAACAACACGTCAACCTACCAGAGACCATATGGGAAAATACTTCACCAACTCCAGATATTTTCATATCAGAGGGTTCGGCTCAATAGAACTCCTAACTGAACCGATAAATCCTACTGATCCCTCAATATAAATATTTAAAAAATCTTTCGTAATCCTACATGGGTTTAATATGACTGATTTTTGCATCTTTATATAAAGATTCTTTGATAAATCTAATAAGCCTAAATTTTTAATTAGAGAGCTAGGTATAATGCCAGTAGCCGAAATAACAAATGGTAATATTTTTATAGTCCGAGAATGCCAAATTCTTTTAATCTCATTTCCTAAATCTATATATTTTCTAATTTTTCAGAAACAGATTTTTGAATATTACAGGAATTTGGAATAGCGATTATTATTATTATTATTATTTACGACTCGTTCATGAATTTTACAGCTCGGCTGTGGAATTATTTGCGGACAGCTGTGTTACCTCCCTCCCACAACATTGGTATCAAGACCCAAGTTCACACCTTCCTTTTCACAAAAAGATCCCCTACCCAGTGTGCTATGCCAACTGAGAATAAAGTCAACTCAACACCTCCTTGAAAAGTCATTAAAAGCTATGAAAATAATAATTTTAAATTAGCCGATAACCCTAACCTAACGTAACCTATTTAACCATTTAAAAAAAATATATATATCACTCTAAATGACCTATCTGAGATGCTTCTGAGTTGGTTTCATTCCGAGTTGTCTAGTTACCCTTACCTAGCACCTCCAAAGATGACATAGGCCCTGAAGGAAATTATTTCTCCCAGAGCCACCGGTGACAAAAATGTAAAAAATTTCAAGTTTATAATATAATAATTTGAAACATTAGTATCTACTCAACGGTTCTGCTTGCATGAATAACATTCATGTAAAATTATTTCAACGCACAAATAATTAGGGAGGAATTAATTGGCAACCACGGATGAATAAATATAATTAATTTAACCTGTTATGAAATTATTGGCCCAATTCAGCAATACATTAACATATACTATAATTGGAATCGATGACATATAATTTAATCAAACTGTGGACGTGAGAAATAATTAGGTAGGCACCGAAATATATAACGCAATTTAAAAATGTTATAAAAAATATTATTCATATAGCGATGGATAAACTTTCAACGGAATTCTAACGTCACACATTTTATTTTTATTGTTTATGTGAATACCCCAAAAGAGTCCCAACCGCTCCCAACTCCCTGGAGACAGTGAGATTTTGGCGACCTTAATTGGGGAATGATGTGAGGCTGTCACGTTACTCAGATAAAAACAGAAATGATTTATCTAAAAGTACATGCACTAATTACATTACAGTATTTCATAGCAACGTGGTTAAGAGAGAAATCATTATTTCCTAGATACGTAGTTACGGAGTTTTGCTTAAATTACACTCCAAAGATTGCCATTTAAATTAAAATGACATATTAACGCCTTCAGTAACTTGTAATACCTGCAGTCTGCGTGGGAAGAGGTCAAGGATGCTTCACGCCCATTAGTCGAGTTGAACACACTATAATAATTTAAGTAGGTACATGAATAAACAGACTATAGCAAGCCACCACTATTTGTCATTGGTATACGAGTAGTATGCCGTATACCCGGTGCCCACGCAAGTGTCAGAGCCGCGAGCCATATGGCATCATCACAACACGAATAAATGCTGGTAGTTTTAACGCTAGACTAATTGATGGAATAATGGAGCCATTGGGACGAGGATTAGCGGCTTTTCTTTCATGTCAAATTGAGATGTCATAAAAGCCGTCTAGAAAAGAGAATCTTAAGTTTAATTAGTTAACATCAATACTAACTAACTTAACATTGTGCTATGTCTCCGCAAAGGTTGGCAGAGAGGATAGAACGCAATGGTACGGATGCTTTCAAACATCAAAATACGTAAATACTCTTCCGTTTTTTCAACACTTAAAAGCATGCGCTTCATTTCATCGTGGCGTATCTTCCTCGGGTGTCCCTGAAGGGAAAGGAAGGAAATTGGATTAATAGAGACAGAAAGAATTGTGTGATCTAGAATAGGAGGATAAAGCAATGAGGTAGACAAGGAGGAACCTGTAAATTGAGAAAACTCAGCTCTGCAGGTCTGGTTATTAAGTTTAGCGAAATGCATTTTAATGCAAATAAAATTTTCAATGTTTCACTCTTTCACCGATGCGACACTGAAAGAGTGTTATAAAAATGTCAGTACTTAAATAAAATTTATCACCGTCTGAGATAATAGAACATCAACGTGCATAAGTTTGGCTAACACCAAAGATATTGAAATATAAACTAATACTGTGACAGTAGATTTGCTCCAGGATTTCATAAAAGCAACATGACGCAAAACCATGTTTCAAAAAAAAGAGAACCAAAATACACAAAAACCCAAGAGAAAACTTTGATTAATTACCAGAACTTTATAACATACAAGCACACCAGATAATCACTGACACACTCGGTAATATAGAACTCCCAGAAAAAAAAGCATTCAGTATGATAAATATTAACGACGAGACACAGAAAATAACCATCACAGTTAATTATATCACTTTAACTAAAACACTTGACTTAGGTGCACACTAATCAAAGGCACTGACTGATACAGACGCGGGCTAAAACGGGATTGACGTTAAATATTTCAATTCCAATTACCCGAAATACCAGGAGCACACGAGACGCGTGGAGTAAACACTAACACCATCCGAATATTTGTGACTAGACGCATGGAGTTTAAACTAACACCATCGGAATATCCGTGACTCCTGTTCGGTAGCACTGAACCAACTGGCGTTAGGAATAAACAGTTCGGGAGGAAGTCATTATACGGAGAAATACACAGACGGACTGGTGACATTGGATGCTTACGTAAAAAGCTTCGCCAAAGGCGTTCCATTGTACAGAGTAGTTACCTATCGCGACACCAGCGTTAAAGGATATTGGGTAATGTTATGACGATTTTGAAATATGCTGCGTGAATGGGTATTTGATGTGCCATCGCAAATCTCGGTAGCTCATAATGATGTTTTTAATTAAGTGTTTGTATAATTTGTATGAAAATGTAATATATTTGCTAATAAAAATGCTGTGTGTGAGAATATTTAAGGAAGTGTGGTTCTGAACTTCTTGGCTCTGAACCCAAAATTCGTGGTGTGCACAATCCGGCAAGTGTAAATAAAGCAGCATGATTTTTATTTTTTTCCGTGTGTATGCTAATTACTTTTAATATGCTTATATTTTCTTCTAATTTTATTTTCTACGGTAATTTGCTAAATATCTCAATTGCTCCGTACTTACGACTTTTGAATTGACTATGAGTTTTTTTCCGAAGGGGAAATTATTATTTTATTTAATTTATTTTCCTTGTCTTCTGTGAGTGATTGTCCAACAGATTTCAATTTTTTTAGGAATTCACTTGATGTAAGGCTAATTATTTTGTAAAGTAAAAAAAAGTATGGTAATAATTATAATAATATTTTAATTATACGTATATTTTTTTGTACGTTAGCTTCGTACAGTAAGCCCTGAGAAAAATAATTTCCCTCAGGGCCAATTTCATCTTTGGGGATGATGTTTGGAGGGTATTTATAATTAAAGGATGGAGAGGTTCTGGGAAGGATAAGGTATGGATGGTGTAGAGGAATCTGGGGGTCAGTGAATCAAGGAGTGACGGGCGTATGAATCCACCCCTCCCACTGCGGTGCAAGGTGATGAGTCGATAGAGACCGGCTGGAGAGGTCAAAGGCTATCTCTCTTCTAGTGACTTCCGATCTGATCCGCCAAGCAGGGGTTGGGCAAACCTATCTGCCGCCAATACCTAAGAAAACCCCACCCCATGAAACCAGGCACTTCAGCTAAGTCAGAATACTTAGCGAAACACTTGGGGTGACCTATGGCAGAGAAATAATGTATGTTTTTATTGGCATATAAAAATATTTAATATTTCCTTCGTAAAGCTTGTAATAAATAAACCGCCTTAGTGAGGAAACAAAAAATGATGCAAGTAATTCGTTTTATTAAAACCAGGATAGCATCATACAATGGAGACGAACAATTTGTTAAGATTCAAAAGAGGAACTGTGGGTACCTGAGCAGTCATGAACGAATTATCGTGTCTCAGTAACCAGTAACCTACAACAGGCATTGGAATAATCGTCGAATCGTGTGATGAATGTCTTTAGAAATTTCCTAGTCAGAACACAACCACATTTGGCATTAGTCAATAACTGAACGTGGAATAAATTATAACACTTCAACGTTACTGCCACGTTACGAGTACCTTCAAATACCTAATCGTAAATCATAAAACGTAAATGTTAACTGCAAGGTTAACATAAACAATTACTTTAACTGCTGATGCTTGATCATCAAAGTGAAATTTAATTAACATAATCCAAGTGTTTAACTAATGATGTACAGCAACAGGAGTCCTGTTACAGGACCCGACTCTTGTCGGCTTGAAAACGAAAACAATGACTTCCTTGTAAGACTGAACCTAAGACGATTGCCGAATTTCATGGAAAAATGTCTGCTGGTATATTTTTACCCGACTGTACGACAATATGTCGTATCTTTTAGGTACTGTCTCCGGGCAGAGACTAAACACTCCTCGACTTTCTGATCTCCGGGGATATTTTAGGAAATGTCATTAAAAATTCAGTGCTCCGATTCCTCAAGGGAAGTGTGTGTCAGTATAATTTCATGATTAAATTGGAATACTAACGATGTAAATGAGAAAACTAGGCCCGTAAGGTTTAATTAAAATATTCCAAAGCTACGCTGAAGCCTGTCGAGATAAAATACACAGCTTGAAACTCATTTTATAAAATAAGAAATGTTTTCAAGCTCATTTAAAAAATACTTTATTAAAACCTACCTGAGGGTACAATATTAAGATTAAATTAAAACGAATCACCACCGAAGTAAAAACTAAATTAAAATTATATTAACAACAAGGATGAGAAAATAATTGAAAATAAAACAAAGATTCTGCGTTTCGGGTTCTTTCACTTCCAAAAAATGAATAGGTGAGGAAACAAAAATATAGCTTTTACAAAATTTTCAAATGCGTATAAAAAGGGAATTTTTATAAATTTAAAGATGGTATTACACACTCATTGAGATGACGTAAAAAAATAATTAAGCGTAATTTTTCTATAAATTTTGAAAATATGGTAACAGGAATAAAAAATGCCACCACCTTTCGGATTTTTGTTTTAAAGCGAATAAAAATGCTTCCTAATAGATAAAAAAAAATGAGTGACCAACAAAACGAAATAATAGATGGCATTTAACAAAAAAAAAACCACAAACTATGGAATTGTGAGCATTGGGGTTATTTATTTATTTATTTATGATATTAACGCCTTTCGGGTTTTACATAATATGACGTAGTATAAGGTATAGCAACAACATGAAAAAGACAGCTCTAGTGAGCTTGTAAAACAGTAAGAAATAGTTGAGAAAGACATACCTATGTAGTTGTGCAGATAACAAATCAAAAATAAATACTACGATAGTTAAATTACAATTTTGCAACAATGAAAAAATATATTTATGTATAATATATGCAAATAACTTAACTTAAGAGGCTCATTGAAAATGTTTAATGGTAAGTAAATAATAATAAAAATATATTACAAGTTAAGAAACAAACCTTATTTCCAATGAAACAATAAAATTTAAAAAATCTGTGAACAACAAAATAAGAATAGCCAGTTATAAAATGAAAATGAAACAATTTTTCGGTCTCAAATTTCTTGATCAATCCAACTTTCTTCTATTTTGAGGCAAGGAACTTAAAAATTAAAAAAAAAAGATAATGATCCACATTTTTCAATCGAAATCTCGGAATCAACCAGTATATAAAGTTAGTAAATTAATGTAATACAATTGACCAGACGAAACTCACCACTGTCACATCCGATATTCAGTTCCCAGTTCTTCAGATATACTCGTACGAGTAGTTTCTAATAAACTTTTGTCGAATCTGTTTTGAATACTCTGCAGTTGTGTAGGTACTAGGCAGAGCAAACATTGTCAATATAACTCGTAGGTATCGTAGTGGTCGCCAATAATACGCGAAACGACATCTAGGTGCGGTTACCGCAACGTACCCGCATCGCTTACCCCAGCCCTGTAGATTATTGCAGGTAACACAAATTTACCGATGTTGGCCCACGAACAACCTAAATGCAATATGCACCCAAGGCAGGGCCGAATTCATTACGACACAGAATTATTATTTTTTAAATTTTAGGTGCAGATCTTTGACGATCGACTACAAGGACAACAAAAAAGAAGAACACGAAAAATGCCTTGTAAAAGCCAAATATTTGGTAAATCGGGCCACAAAGTCTGAGAAATAAATGGAGGGAGCTGCAATTATTAAAGTTGATTTAAATGGCGAAACCGAAATGGTTCAAAGGAAAAGAAAACTTAAAAAAATAACTTTAAACTGTACGTCACAACCAGCAGCAAACTGTCCGAACGAATAAAAGCAAGAGACCTAAGAGATGTCTTCATAAACTGTCTTCTCCTAAATAAATTTTATAATCATTCTCTTTATTGAATAGTTTCGGCCAGTGTTTCAATATAACATAATATCTTTGTTGTTATAAACCCATTTCTGTCCAGTACAATTCCTGATGATTAAATTTTTTTTAAACTTATTTTATTTTATTTATTAGCTCACCAACAGAATGATTACTGCATTCAATTACATTTTCAATATGATTATAGCGATGATTCCAATTAGAGGTGAGCACACCCTTCATATCAACATTCTTAGTGTAACTATAAGTTATAATAAATTAAATTATTAGTATGTAAATAAATCAAGAAGGATCAAAATCAAATATAAGTAAATACAAACATACACAATTTTGTTTATACATAAACAATATATCTATATATATATATATATACATGCATTAACATATACACACGCACACACATATACATAAATACACACATTATAGAGCCAATGCATAAGAGATGAAAGATTCAACAATTGCAAAGTGGCTCTAAGTGAGGAAATGTCAGGTTTATACAAGTACGCGTAAGTTCATTCGGAATTCGGATTGTATCACAGAATAAAGAAGAACCCACGAAATGCTTTGTACGCGTGTTTCGTAATCCAAATATTTGACCAATCGGGCCTCAAATTTCCAATACGAAGCTGTGTTTCAACAAAGTTACGAAATTAAAAATAAGATGGAGATTAACGACGTCAGGTGAGTGTAAATGAGATAGAGCGTGTGCTAAATGAAAAATTTGTTACCATTAAAATTAGTAAGAAAGACACTCATACGAGTATGCTGTCAAAGTCCGCGCGGGTGTCACAAACCCTATCAGGCATACGTTTTCTTAAAAAAATGTTCATCGTTTTCTGAAGTTTATTTTAAGATTTGACCATTAACTATGTCTTAGGGACCGTAGAAAATATTGAATTACTATTAATTGAAGAAAACGGTGATTTCGAATAAATTGTTAATTTTGCTTCTCAAAGATTCCGACACAAATGATTTTGTATATGTTGTCTTGCTGATTCTTAACCACCCCCCCCCTCATCATAAATCACAGGTGTTCAACATGTCCACACAAAATACAGATAGAAAAACGTAAAAAAAATTACGCATGTCACTCTCGCAGTACTCATTTATTCAGAGCACTGAATGTTCTATTGCCAAAAATGTGCCATTTTCCAAGCCAAAAAATTCTAATCAATTAGCTTCATTAGAATTCATTAGAATCACAAAAAAATATTTTCCAAGATACATACTGAAAAAATGCTTCCTATACAATAAACAACACGACTTTTTGATTTCATTATATTTTAAGTTTACGCGATTATAATTTTGGCTCACGGTGAGTAAAGGAATTATAATTTCTGAAGTTTTTTGTATTTATTTATCAGAACAAAAACTTAAAAAAAAAAGTATGCATACACATGAAAAAAAAAACCGATTTGAAAAACACACACCCTACCAGGAATGACTAATGATATCAATTTACCAGACGTGCGGAGAGTTAACTGAATGAAATCAGATTTTATTTGTTTGTTTAAACTATGTACATACCAAATTAGGAATTATCGAGATAAACTAATACTTTAAGATTATGTTATTTCATAGCTTTTTTAAGGGCCATTCATATTACGACTAAAATGGCGATATTAAAATTTTACAAGTGGAATTGAGTTCAAAACTTCTAGTCCTACCCTGAAGACAACATAATGTGCAACTAAACGCAATATGCAAGGCGCACTGCGAGCAGCAGGTGAATAAATCAATTGGATTAGCCAATATAATACCCGGCGTTGCCCGGATCGCTTGTTTATCGTAACAATAATTAATTCCAACACTATTATTACAATGGAACATCTTACCAACGCGCGTGGCCGTTTTAGTGTAGGACGCTAGTGAATTATTGTAAATTGCAACGAGAGTAATGCAATTTGCCTTAGTATTTAATGATGATTGCCATTCAACCTTAACATTATTAATAATTAGTACAGGTGATCCCCGTGGCAGTGCGGTAAACTCCTGAGCTCCGATCGCAAGTTCGAATCCAAGCGTGGGCAGATTAGATATATGCACCTCACAATATTTACATAAAAATATGTTACGTAAAATGGAGTGACTTCGACACATTTCAACTTTGGAACAAAATACATTTTTATAAAATCACTTGTTTAAAGTATCGAATACAGGACGTTAGGGGACGAACTTGATTTCTTTAAACCAATGATTCCTGAAGTTATTTGAAATGAAAACCGTAAAAAAAAATTCGGTAACATTAGGCAAAGTACCGAAATATTAAAAAAAAAAAAAATTTTTTTTTTTTTTATTGACTATAATGGTACGGAGGTTACATGTTTTTATAAATTAAATAAAGTTTTTCTTTTAAAAAATACATTAATTAATAAGTATTACCCCTTTTTTAGAGCAGAGCTCGATTAAAAAAGGCATATAAAAAGGCACATATACAGGATGTTAGGGGACCAACTTGATTTTCTTTAACCAATGATTCCTGAAGTAATTTAAAAATTGTAAACGAAGTCTCCGGTGACTTTTTCGATGACTTTAAATTTTTTTTTTCTTCAAAATAAAAAATCTTCCACATATCGTCACTGGTCACTCAGCGGAGTAATTTTAACACGAATTACTCCCAAATGGAGATGGAATAATTTCGTTGGCTTCGAGGAGTTGAACACATCTCAATAATAATAACAAAATATGATTTTCTTGCATTTCTGTTTCAATTGGTGTTGAATTATAAAAGAAAACTAAAAAGTACTACAATTTCCATGAATAAATGTTAAAGCTGAATTGAAGACAATACGCATTTAACATTAACAATATCAGACTTACCATTCATTCTTAGAAGATAGTTTTAACCGGCGAAATGATGAATGAATTCTAAACGAAATGCAAAAGACTATCAGTATGCGCTGCGGATCAATCGGGGAGTGTATCGAATAATCAATTGCTCCTACAGGAAATGCAGCCAAACGAAGTGACGAGAACTTCGTCAAACGTCTTCATTGAGAAAGACAACACACAACAACGCGTGCCGATACACACGTATCTAGTATCTACTAAAAACTAGCAATCGATACGCAAAACTATATTACCTACAGTCAACAAACTAGAAGACCTAAAACAATTGCTCAAACTTTTAGCATCGATACTAAACGCCTTTGATGGAATACAGGTGACAGGTTGATCTGAAATATTATTTTTTGACATATTATTAAATGGGGGAGAAATTCGAACTAAAAATCTCATGAAAAAACTGATTATTGTATTAAAGGTTATACAGCCTGGGATTGACCTTTTTAAAAATAAAAAGTATTATTTAATAAAGATATATCACAAAAAAATTTCAAAACTGAAGATTCTATAATAAATTGAATAATTCCCATAAATAGAAGCAGCAGACATTTTTAATAACACAAAAATTTAATTTCTAATTTAATTTAATTTTTTAATTTCTTACAAAAAAGCATTTCATATATTTCTGAAAACAGTAGGAATAGGTAAGCGAAACAGTTAGACGACAAACAAGTCTGTGTGGTCAACACAAAGTGATCATTTATATAATTTATTTTTTTTCAACAACAATGTAATTTAAATGTTACCTACTCACAAATTTCAATGTCTTTAGTAAATTGCTATTTACGACAAAATAATAAAAAAAATCGGCAAAAATAATAATTGATCTTGCTGAAATTCCGTACCCAAAAACCGTTCGCTAAATTAAAAATATTACTTTAACGGGTAACTTTATGGGATAGTTTTCGGTTTAAAAATGCGATTCGTAAATAAATCTTAAGTATTTTGTCATCCCTGTTATTTGTTAAACCTACTACAGATGTACTTGCTAACTAAATGATATTTATTAGACGAGTGTCACTGCCAATTATAAATCATCATGTGAGGATACATTAATATACCGATTAACTTACGGTTCATGTTTAAGTAAACCAAACACACAATAAATTTATAACATTTAATGCAAGTTTCACTATTTACGGGTTAAATATCGCGTTTGAAACTTCGTGTCTTCGAGCGAACCCGCCGAAAGGAAACGCAAGATTAATGGAGAGATTTTGTTATGAAAACAATATTCCACACGAGAATGAAGATTATTTATTGCTGGAGATGCAATGTAACTAAAGGCCAATATTATCTTAGCGAGGAATGTATGAATTTATGTACTGACAGGAAAAAGTCTCATTTTAAATGATTTGTAAAACCACTTAGATTTTGTATCAAATTTCATAAAACGGAATTGAATTTGTAAAATCTTTTCTCGGAAAACTAAGCAGTTTTCTATGTGAGTGATTATAAGAAAACTACATCTTCTATATATATATATATAAATCAAAAAATGCTTGCTTATAAATATGTATGTTGGTAAATGAGTTGTCTGTGTTTTGCAATGTTAAGCAGAGGAAATGTTTGAAACTTTAAACCACTGTTTGAATTTTTCCCCATCCTTGCGAAGGTTTTTGGATTATTACAACCACATGACAATACATCTAAAAAGTTTTTTAATCATCACAAAAATTCTTGCGAAGTTGTCACGATTTGAGAATGACAATTTGCAAACCATCGATTGTTTAATCAAAATTCAATTTTCGAATAATCTCTTTAAATTAATGGAATCAACTTGAAGTACTTAGTAAGAATTATTTGCATTTCAAATAGATATCTTGTGTTGATTGTACCTGTACCAAATGTGATTGATTATTATTGTAATATATAAAAATGAAAACTTGTTATATTTGAAAAACGAAAATTTGAATGAAAAAATTGTAATAGGTGGCACGCGAGCTGTTTGAAATCTGAATGTACTGGAACTGAATATATGGAACGCGGGAGGGGGTTGGCGGGACCGGGGAGCGGGAGAGGGGAAAGGGAAGGCGGTGAAGGTGGAGGGATAATGCGTGAGGGGAAGGGGACATGGAAGGGGATGGGGCGGCGGAAGGGGAACGGGACGAATGGAAAAGGACACGCAGGAAGAAACAATTTCTTTATTAAGTGGCTTTGCAACGCATGCCGGAAAATCGCTTTTTTCACAAATTTGAAGCATAACAAAAAGAATACACGTCGCGTAGAATAGAAAGCTCCGATAAGTGATTATAAAAAAAGAACATTCAATTATTTAAATTAATTTAAATAAGTACTTAAAAGTGTACGGTCTTAAGAATAAAGAAATTGATAGATGTTGATTTTGTAGTACATTTAGAGGTTAATACGGAAGTAGTACTTAAACGGTTTTTTATTATCTCCAAGGAAATTTGTCGAGTTAAAAAAAAAAATAATAATTAAATAAAATTACCAATACTGAAGTCATTCTTCGGTTGCTTGTAAGGTTAAAAATGGGAAGAGTGTTTGCTGTGGCTTACCTGGAAAGGAGAGAAAACAAATTGGTCATTGATCATTTAACAAATAAACATTACTTTAACACATTGGTATTTTGAAGATCTTAATTCAAAACTAACAAATAAGAAAACCATTGCAAAATAACACCTTTGTAGTAAAAAAAAAGACAAGAATTCAATTTTACCTCGCTGAGGTGCGAAACTATGGTCAACTTAGCTAAGAACGTACGGTTCCATGCCGACTCAAAAACAAGTCAACTCAATAACCCTTTGAAAAGTCATTAAAATCTATGAAAATATAATTTAAAAGTAGCCCGTAACCCCAACCTAACGTAACCTGTTTAACCTATTAATTTTTTTTTTCATCACCTTAAATGACTTTTCAAAGGAGGTTCTGAGTTGGTTTCATTCTGAGTTGTCCGGTCACTATTGTCTACATTGTCATTGTCCCAAGGTTACTGCCACTGCATTCCGCTAAGTAGGGTGTTGTGGACTGCAGGTAAACCACTACATCGGTAGATAGGACACTGCGAGAACATTGGGGAAACTTTTTCAATGATTATTTTCTTTATGTGGTTCGCTGCAAGACTTAGTAAAAACAAAGTTTAGCCACGGTGAAAGATTCGAGGAATGATGATGAACAAGAAATATGACAGCTCCCACTGCCGTAAGGTATTGCTTCATTGTATAGTTAAATTTTTTAATTTGTTATTAACAAATAGATAAATAAAATCAATTTGGTCCTAGAAAAGAAAAAATAGGTAAGCATTCGGTTTTTTGATTAGACAATGTTAAAAACCTAAACGGAGGTGTCTTGGAGGATAAAAGTGCAAGAGAACGGAAAAACATTGGAAATACACGAGCTTTTAACTTAATTTAAAACATAGATAAGTAAGTACCTATATGTGAAAGAAAACCACATCAATTTAATACATTTTCTTGAAGGACAAAAGTCTCGTTTCTTTGTATAATATTTGCCTTTGCCTTTTGCATAATTAAGTAAGAAGTACCTTTCTAAATTATGTACTTTTAGTCATAATTTATTGTTTCTTTAAATATTTAAATTCATTGCTTACAATTCAAATTTTAACATCATTAGGTATCCTGTATCGATTGGTTGTTATTATTATATTCTGCTAGTTGATTATTTTAACGCGTCGCAATTGATGATGTTTAAAAGTGTGAAATAAAATAAAAGTTCAATAATAATAAAATTATCTACACATATTATCTATTTTTATATATAGATTTGTCAAAGAATCTATATACAAAAATGCAAAAGTCAGTCATATTAAATACATGTAGGATTTTTTAAATATTTATATTGAGCGATCAGAGCGAACCCTCTGATATGAAAATATTTGGAGTCGTTGAATTATTTTCCCATTTGGTCTCTGGTAGGTTGACATGTTATTCTTGTACTGTTTTGTATTTATTATACTTATACAGTGCAATTGCATAGCGTGGATTGACTAGATGATCATTTGTGGAAAAATGTGTGGAAGGGTTAAGTTTAACCTGTGGCGAAGATTTAACCCGGACGCAAAGTCTAGAGAACAATTAAAAATTAAAAAAATAAAATAAAAAGCTTTTATTCTTAGATCACAGATAGTTAAAAAGATTAGTCCACAACAGCTCACTAAAACTACAAAAAATAATTAAAATGAAATAATGTAACGAAATTACAACCCGCCCACGGGAGTAGTTTCAACTATCCTATCTGCAGTTTTAAGTACCACGTTTAGTGTGAGGCTAATAAAACAGGCAGTGGACGGCATAAATTTGAGCAGGGCTATCATTACAGTATCGGTGTTGCGCGGATGGAAGGGGTAGGTAATAAAATACCAGACTGGAAGGCTTCTACGGATTAAAACTACCCCCCCGCTAATAACCGAGTGTATATAATAATTCATAGCGGGCTGCGCGAGCCGTTCCGACAGCGGTGCAGTGTTGACAGCAAACGTATAGAGGTAGTTGTATTCGTAGAGGGAGAGGGTAGAGTAATAATTGTTTTACTAGATGCATGTACTAAATTGTAGGTAGATATGCTTGCAAAATTAATATAAGAAAAACACAGAATAAAATATACGCGTACATCCTTACTAATAATATATTTTTTTTTATTTATTTATTGTTTCTTTAAGTTGCAGGTAAAATTTTTACAATAAAATTTGCAACCTCACTAGGACGCCTGTGTTGAGGTTAACAATTCTACAAATTAACACAATAACACAAAAAGAAAGAACAATATTTTTGTATTTCTTACAGATTGAGATTATGAGAACCTACTCTGCTGGCACTAGGTAGTACATTAATGTAAACATGTAGACTTTTATGGTGACCATAGTTTTGGGAGCTGATTTAAAATAAAAAATAAAATAATAAAAAATAATTGTTGAGTGTCGGGATTACCAAGGTTGAAGGAATTGGTTCCAGAGGCTGAGGAGCTGGTGGAGGGTGTTTGACCTGTGCTCCGTCTTCTCATCAGACGAGTGTATATTAATATTTAACTATGAGGAATAGTCAGGCTACTGGGGGTCGCGGTACTTTCAGACCGCGATCTTGTGTTCAATGATTATACTGGATGACGATTGATAACACTGTACTCTTATTTGAGTGATTTAACATTTATTTAAGATTTTAATAATTTACACAATTAGTGTTCACGTATGAAACGGGTAGAGAGGTACAAAACGCGAACGGGCGGTTGGATCGACTCGGAACGGAATGATTTGCACGGTCATTCTCGGAGCGGTGCTGAGATATTTTTTGGAGAGGTGGCAATGATACCACACGTAAAAATAAATGTAAGTGATGCCCATATAATTTTTGTTTTTGTTTTAACGATTAAGTATTAAGTTGTAAATAATAAATAAATGTATATAATATATTATGCTTTAAATTTGGCAGGAGAAAGCTAATACAAATTCGGCTTATTATTACAATAAACATAATCATTTAGCTAATAATTTAGAAAGGACAAAGTTGAAAAAATCAATTGGCAATCCTCGGCAAACATAAATAATTTAACAATCTTTTTAAAAGCGCTCAAGGAATAAGATGACTTGATATTTTCCGGAAGGCTGTTAAAAATGAGCAGAGCCTGATAAAAATAATTTCTTTGGCCAAAAGAAGTTTTAGTTTGAATTGCAACAAAGTTCAGACCAGAGCCAATTCTAGTAGTACGAATTTGCTGAGTTATTTCTGCACTATTTATATTATTAAAAAATCTACAAAGCGTTTGTGTATTATAAACGGCAAATATACATGCTTGTTAATCCTTCTTTCACCTCGCAATGGAGCAACCGCTTGATATGATTTTTTGCATAAGGCTGGTTAGAGGACTGGGAAGTGACAGACTACTTTTTATCCCAGAAAAGATGAAAATTTTTGTGCAGTAATTTTTGGCTGATAAAATGAAGCCGCGATTAAAGCTAGTATAGTAAATACGTAATTTATGTAAATTTGCCGTTCTGTTAGAAACAATTCATACCTTACGCAAGTCCTTTCTCCGCCTCGCTAATAAAGTATGCAACAATATTTTATGCTGAAGTAACACAATAATTTTGTTTGTAACCACGATTTATTTTATTTTTCCACTACCGACCGGTTTCGCTTTAAGCCCGGTTTCGCATAAGCATCATCAGGGTATAAAAATTAAACTGATCAAAAATATACATTGTGAGTTTATATACATATAGAAAAGGACAAAACATAATATAAGGAAAGAGTGAGAGGGTAAAATCAACATCTTATGTACATAGAGATTGAGAGAAAGAGACGGGTGATATCTAATGACTTACAATATTACAGGGACAATGATGATGCTTATGAAAAGCGAAACCGGTCGGTAGTGGAAAAATCAAATAAATCGTGATTACAAACAAAATTAATATGTTATTTCAATTTATAATGTCAAACCACAAAGTTACTGCTTTCTACCAAAAAATATTTTATGCGCATGTTTGTTTGTTTGGTGATTGTCAGGTGACCAGACAACTCAGAATGAATTCGATCCTTTGAAAAGTGATGAAAAAAATATAATTAAAAAATTGGTTTAAAAGGTTACGTTAAGTTATGGGCTATTTTTACATTTTGTTCATAGCTTTTAATGAATTTTCAAAGATGTGTTGAGTTGATTATGAGTTGTCCATCGTTTGCTACTATTTGATGTATTTTCGGTGTTGTTAATTTCGATATCATATTTAGTCACTAATCTAAGATTTTATTTACCAACGGATGTTTTTACTAACCGAAATATTTTACTCAAAGAAAACTTTTTTGAACACCAAATTACTTTGTTTTCTTAGATAGTAGACGTTATGATTCATCTTCTAATTTACAGAAAATTATTTATTTACATCGCGCTTTTCATTAGTTTGTAAATAATCGCTTACTACGAACGGCAAGCAAGCTATGGAACTATACTTTAGCACTACAGTACAAACAAAGAAGAAAGAAGCTAGCGGAGCAGCCAGAAAATTTATTTACTTACACTAAGAGTTAAGAAGGAAGAAAAAATGGAGAAAAGTTATATTACAACCAGATGGAGTTATAAATAAATTAAGAGCATACCTAACAGTAATTAACTAGAGTATACCTAACACCCAAATACTATTTAGAGAGTTTGTGAGTAATATCTATTGTAAAACTAGAAACTTTAATATTTTAACAAATTTCAACAAAGAAATAGTTGAACATACTACCTTTTTTTTACAGGAGGCCCTGAGAAAAATAATTTCCCTCAGGGCCTATGTCATCTTTGGGGATGCTTTGTGGAGGGTTTTTTTTAGGAAAAGGAGAGGATAGTTTTGGGAAGAAAAAGGGTTTAAGTGTGGGTAGGAATCTGGGTTTCAGTGTGTCCTGGTCATTCGCCTCCAAGACCAATACAAACCTCACCCCATGTACGCGGGCACCCCTGCTAAATCGCCAAACGTAGCGAACCACTTGGAGTGACCTATGGCAGAGGTGTTGGTTATCCAATAAAGGTTCCCGGGGCTGTGGTACCCATTCCCGCCTCCCAAATTGTAAATACCTGAATGAACTCTTGTGTAAAAATTGAAAAAAGTATTCATATTATGACTACGTTCCTGTCACAGATAAATAAAGTAATTAGCGTGTCTGGTAAAAAAATTTTCATAACGTTCAACAGCCAGAAGTGTGACTCCCAAAATAAAATCTCAAATAACAAATAAATAAAATGATTTATTTGGCAATTTGGTCGCGCGATATTGGTAATGCGAGTGAAATGAAACAATGCAATATTATGTAAATTGAAACACGATTCATTTGAGGACTACAAATGAAAATACCTTTGCGAACAAAATTTCACATGAATTCAAATGACAAACATATAACTAATTCTGTGCATTATTGCGAAACTAATTAATGTTTGTAGCATAAAATATAAGTAATTGATGTTTGTTTTGAATTGTTTATCAAACGAGAATTAATTTGTCGAAATGGAATAATAGCAAACACAAATAATACTCCTATCTGGACTGCCCGGGCTTCATCCTCGTAGGCAAATTTAGACCCAAGGGAGGTGTGTGTCTCTACAGTCGAGCTGACGTCAACTGTGTGCGTCTGTTGAATCTGGAAATCTCCAGATTCGACGTAATGTGGGTGCGCGTCAATCTTGCCAGTACGGTAAGGTTTTATGCGTGTCTATACCGCTCACCTAACCTTAGCGAATCAGACACGTCCGAGCTCTTCAAACATTTAAGCAACACTATTGATGACCTCTTGCCCCGCTTCCCTACGGCAGAGTTTGTGGTCCTGGGGGACTTCAATGTTCATAACGAACCTTGGTTGAAGTTCTCGGGATCAACAGACTCGGCTGGACGACAAGCGGAGTCCTTTGCCCTTTGCCACGGACTGGAGCAAATGGTTCAGGAGCCTACAAGGGTTCCTGATGTCCAGTCTCACCGCTCTAATCTGTTAGACCTGTTTTTAACCACTGTGCCACACGGTTACAAGATTGACGTCACAGCGCCTTTAGGATCGTCGGACCACTGCCTGGTGACGTCATCAATCTCCGTAACCTTCAGACCGCCAAACGAGAGGCTGAAAAGAAAAGTGTGGCACTATAGGTCTGCAGATTGGTTCGGTCTGCGGGCACATTTTAATGCTTTCCCGTGGTCAGCTGTCTGTTTTCGGACTTCGGATCCCTCAAGATGTGCCCAGGAAATTGGTGAAGTCATCACGTCCGCGATGGATGGCTTCATCCAATCCACTATTAAGGAAACTGGTGTGGGCTCAAAGCCGTGGTTCAGTCGACAATGCTCTGAAGCAGTGCGACGAAAAAACGCGGCTTACCGAGCCTACAACACATCTCGAACGTCCGAAAACAGAATATTATACAACCAAATTGCAAAGGAAAGTAAGAGAATCATCAATAGGTCGAAATTCGAGCACGACCTGCAGGTCAGCAGAAAGCTGGCTGCCTGCCCGCATGGTAGCAGAGCGTTCTGGTCGCTTGCGGGCTCTATAGGTCGCAATTTCTGCAAACCCAGTCTGCCACCTCTTACCAGACCTGACGGCTCTCTAGCAAATACCGCCGCCGAAAAGGCTAACTTATTAGGCAAAATGTTCGCGGAAAACTCGACCCTCGATGACCAAGGTGCTATCCCGCCGTCGGTTCCTCACTGCGGTTTTCGTATGAAAAAGCTGAGGATTCGGCATCGGGATGTACTCCAAGTCTTACGAGGGCTTGATGTTAATAAAGCTAGTGGGCCTGACGGAATACCTGCCCTGGTATTGAAGAGGTGCGCTGCAGAAATAGCTCCAATTTTGACGAAGCTTTTCAAAATGTCCCTGAAGTCTGGGTCTGTGCCCTCTGGTTGGAAAAAAGCGATCATTCACCCTATTCCAAAGAAAGGTGACCGCTCTAACCCGGCCAACTACCGCCCCATAGCGATCACATCTGTTCTGTCAAAAGTGATGGAACGTGTGGTCAACGACAAACTACTCACATACCTCGAGAAGAACAAAATTATTAACGACCGTCAATACGGATTCCGGCGGAACCGCTCGTGCGGTGATCTTCTCGCGTATGTGACACATGTTTGGGGGCGGTGCCTGGAACGCTTTGGTGAGACCCAAACCGTTGCACTGGATATTTCCAAGGCCTTTGACCGGGTTTGGCACCGAGGGCTTGTCAACAAACTGCCTTCTTACGGACTTCCCGCTTCCTTGTGTACGTGGATTGCCGACTTTTTGAGGGAGAGGTCGATTCAGGCGGTTGCTGATGGTTTCACCTCTTCCTCGCATTCGATAAATGCTGGCGTCCCACAGGGATCGGTTCTGTCTCCGACTTTGTTTCTGTTGCACATCAATGACCTCTTGACATGTGCACCGATTCATTGTTACGCGGATGACAGTACAGTCCATGATAGCTTTTTGTTTGACAAGCCCCCAAAGGGCTCACAAATCCCAATGGCTCGGAGGGCTTTGAAACAAAGAATGGACGGTTACCTCGAGAGTGTTTTCTCTTGGGGTAAGAATAACCTCGTCGAATTTAATGTTTCAAAGACCCAATCATGTCTGATTACGTCTAAAAGGGATCGGAATGATAATCTAGTCTCCTTCAACGGAAGCAATCTCCCGAACAGGCCTTCCATTGATATGCTTGGTGTAACTCTAAGTGACCAGCTCAGGTACGGGGGCTCCATCGAGGCCAGAGTTAAGTTAGCCTCTCAGAAACTGAGCGTACTGTACAGGGCCCGCAGATACTTTAATAGTACACAACTGCTAACCCTGTACAAATCGCAAGTGCGCCCCACGGTTGAATTTGGCAGCCACCTCTGGTCTGGAGTCCCAAAATACCTGAAAAAAACCCTCGACTCTGTGCAGAAACGGGCGGTCCGTTTGATAGATTCTCCTAACTTAACAAATGGACTGCAATCTTTAGAGCACAGGCGTCAGGTGGGAATGCTGTCCTTGTTCTACCGGTATTACAATGGAAGATGCTCCGAGGAACTAGCGTCACTGATCCCCCCGGCACCGGTGCATAGTCGGGAAACACGCCAAACACGCGCTCAACATTTGTACACGGTTGACATTAGTCACATGAGAACGGGTCGTTTCTACGACTCGTTCTTGAGTTCAACAGCCCGGCTGTGGAACGATTTGCCGGCTTCTGTGTTTCCTCCCTCCTACAATATGGGTCTCTTCAAGACCCATGTTCACTCCTTCCTCTCCTCAACAGCACCCTCCACACAGCATCTCCAAAGATGACATAGGCCCTGAGGGAAATTATTTCCCTCAGGGCCTCCTGTGTGGAGTTAATATAAAAAAAAAAAAAAAAAAAAAAATACTCGTATCTACCAAAACAAACAAATAATCATAAAGTTATGTATATCAAGGGTCGCAAGTACAGAAGATGGATGGCACTTACCTATCTTGGCTTACACTCCTTGTCTAATCTAAATCTAAATAATACACAATCTTCAATTTTTCACATCCATTTTTGAAGAATTGGTTTTGTCGATCTTTCCTTATCTTTCGGTAACGTACATGACTTCTTATTCCATTCGCTTGTGCGCCATATTATTTGTTGATGTTCATTTCGCCTTAGATTGAGCAGACGTCTAAACAAGTTTTTTAGTTTTGGAACTGTATTACAATCATAGGCGATACTTTCGTTAGATAACACGATTAAAAAAGGTATGTTTAACCTACAATAAAAATTCTAAAGCAAGACAGAAAACAACTTGCTCTTGGCGTATTGCCCAGCCAAGCAGGCACGGCATAGAAAATCTCACGCGCACACCGCGTACAAAAGCTTGTACTTGTACTCGTACAAAACATTGATCACGTGCCAACAGCATACAAAAATAACCCGAAAATGTTCCTTTTATCATATTATTAGTACAGCCCCCTGAAAAATCAAGGGATATTGTGTAAATATATAAATAAAAAAATAAAAATTAAATTAAAAATATTGCCAGGGCAGAAAATTAAACCCCGATCAACTGATTGGAAGGTGGTTAACTCTTCTAAGAACGTACGCATAAATTCGTTATAAATATGTACAGAAAAAAATGTATTATTTTATTTTAGGATGTTACGTAGGTGCACACATTAGATTTTATATTATTTTAATATTAAGAATTATTACTCTTTCAATGGCTTCCATTTTAGGATATTCTCATTTCTCATTTGTTAATCAACCATGAATGGCATTACTACACAAAGTAGCATCAGTTTTAGACTTTATTCAGTCCACTTTCATCGTTCGTCTGCCAATTGCACACCTTATACTATACATCAGCTATGAATTGTTAGCCTTTAACAAAATCTTTTGTTACGACTGCAGCATTCGGCCTTTCATACATTTTATTGTCTGCAATCATCCTTTTGCCAATATATCTGGCAAGCTCATCCATTTGATTTAGAGTAACAAATTTTATAAATATAATGCAATTGTGAAACATAACAGTTTTGTTTTGTTTCAATTAAATATTCTTACTTATCATTGAATTCGTCATAAAATACTCGTACTGGTGCAAACAAATTTAGTCACACAGTACAGTCGATTTATTTCTTTATTCATCTTTATTTTCTATTACAATTAGTGTACTACAACTCTCACTAATATGAACTTCTGTGTTCAGAGCAGGCGTAGTTTATAACATGATCAGATTATAATAGAAATATAAATAAAAACATAATATTTTATCATTGAAGAAGACGGTAACAATAAAAATCTAAACGAAAATATGAAAGAGAACAAGATACAGAAAAATAGAAAAAGACAATGGTCGCAACTGGGACTCGAACCCAGACCTCTCGTCCGACCGGGACGTGCGCGTTAACCCATTTCGCTATTGCCAAATTATGTAAATTGCATAATTTTACATTAAAATACAAGACAATCAATATTAATCTATAAAGTTACAACAGTTAACCAGTTTATAACAAAAATACAAATAACAAAATGTTACTTTTAAAATAAAAGACTTTCAACGTTCACAGATAACTAACTATTCATAACATGTCAAATCATCCGGTTTCTCATAAACATTCCGCTTATCATTCAATGGTCCACCGGCTAGTAAAAATCCCACTGTCAATTTCGTGATTGAACTTTCTAAAATTAACAAATTGCTCTAAATAATGGTTATTCCATAAATTTAATTGATAAAATCCTAAATAAGAAACTTAAACTCATGTCAACTAATACATTTTTATTTGGTACACCTGAAACTAATAATAATAAAATAATAAATCCCGTTCAATGGCGCAGGATCTTATATATATCCAACTTTTCCTCACTCAGTACAAAACCATTGCCTATCCACAAACCCGCGTTCTATACTGATAACAATTTAGATAAATTATGAAAAAACACTAAAGATAGAGATCATAAATTAAGCCACTCAGGCATTTACCAACTATGTTGCAATGACTCTCCATCATTCTAAATAGGTAATAAAACTAGAAATACAAACATTAGAATAACGGAACATTTAAGATGCTTAAATAATAATAATTTTTCAGAGTTTGCAAATCATCTAATTTCCACGGACCACACTTTTAATAAGGGGGTAAAAATTCTTCACCGTAGCAATAAAAGCAAAAAATTAGATAATTTAGAAGCACTTGAAATTAGAAAATCCCTAAATAATAATTGAAGTATTTTGAATAACCAAATTAATTTATCTTTTAGTGACATTTTAAATTTATTTCGAGTGAACCGCTGTTCTTTCCGGAAATACCACTATTACCCCTAACCCCTTGCTAACCTCCCACTCACACACCTAAAATTTGTATGTCTGACAATATTTATGTCTATGTAGATTAGTTACAATATTCTCCTGACGAAGGAAGGGCGCTTCCGAAACCGGTAGAGTGTAATAAAATAAAAGTGGTCTACAACAAATTTAAGTGTTTTTATTGTAAAAGACATTCATCTTCGTACCATTGAAAATGCATATTTATAAATTGGTTTTGACAAAATCTTTTGATAAATCTGTCTTGGCTAATGATCCAATACTTGATGTATGATTTAAAACAAGTAGGGTTCTGTCTATTGGCAAGCGGAAGTGAATTATATAGCTTTGTTACCTTTGTTATCTAAATTTTCTTTGGTTAAAAGTTGTTTTAGCGATAGGGATAAGAAAGATGTTATGCTTTTTAGTTCTAGTACCACGAGCAGTTTTGATATTGTCATAAGCAGTACTGTGTTTGAAGAGGCACGCTAGTATTTTTGTTATTGTTTTTGGGGTGTTATGCCGTGTTTCGCTACCTCCTTTAGCCAACGTTTCGGACAGCGTTACAGTGTCCATCATCAGGGCAGATGACTCTCATCATCTGTCCTGATGATGGACACTGTAACGCTGTCCGAAACGTTGGCTAAAGAAGGAGGTAGCGAAACACGGCATAACACCCCAAAAACAATAACAAAAATACTTTTTGGCCGTGAAAACCTAAAAACATACCAGGCACGCTAGTATATTTTTGGCACAAAGTTGCCTAATGTCCAAAACACACGTTCTTCTAAAGATTTCATCCTAACTGCTTGCGATCGGAAGTTTTCTAGAAATTTTCTATAGAAAAATCTTTGAAATTAGTGTCCGAGCTTTAAAATTCCACCACATAACAAACTCTGCTTAGTAGTAACGCCATATAGATTAAAATTAGTGAACCAACTCGCCGTGTTGCAGCGTGGTATGATCCGCTCACATTAACTTTTCGTAATCCATTAAACTCGGTGCAGTAAAAAGGGAACTGAAAATAAAGGGAAACGGATGTGCGGCCGCCATTTTGAACATTTAATAATTCCGCTCTAATCTGCAGCTAATACGCGACTAAGTTACAGCGGAACAAAGTGCAGCAGAGTAAATAGGCAACACGAGCTCATGCGAATACCAGCGACGTAAAGTAGAACTGAAATTGGGAAATAAAAAAATATGGACTTAATTAACTATACCACCCGGGAACTCGAAGAGTTATAAGTATAGAACATTCTGTCGAAATACATAAAACCTTTATTGAAATAATTTATTTATTTATTTTTATTTATTTATTCATACACGCCTTGAAGGCTTTTACAGAATCACATTATTAAAGTTACACATGTTATTCAGGAATCAGGAGTATAATTGTAAGCATGAAGTATATAACATTATAAACTGTACTTTAAGGATACAAACAGGTTTAATGTACATAGGTATGTAGTTTCGTTATCATTAAAATTGTACAAAGGAGTTAAACAGTTTACATAGTGTAATAATGGTAAAACAGAAGAGTGTTTAAGATACTTTAAAAGTAGTTATTGAGGAACGTGTAGGTATTTACTATGTTGATTTTATTATTAACTTGATCATGAATAAATTGTTCGAAAGCAAGTTTTTCAAGAATTCAGCAAAATTAACGCAGCGATAAATAGTACCTACACATAGGAAAAAATAAATAAAAAATACATGAGTTGTAATATCTTGAAAAGTTATAGAGATGAGTTCAACAAGTGTATAGTGTGATAGTAAAAAAGTAAAAAATAGTACAAATTATGGTACAAAAAGTACAAGATAATATTAATACAAAAGAGAGAGAGGATAAAAAGGTAAGTACTAAGGTAATCTTTGTATACATAAGTATTAAATTTTGTTTTTATTGTGAACATGAAGAGACCTTCGATTTTAATTTAATAAAACATATTGTTATTTATTAGATACTAGATTATGCACTTTAAGGGTCCACTATCCGAATTTCACCGATTTCTTACATCTCTTTTTTCTCTCCCTTAAACATTTGAAGTTTTTACTCTTAAAAAAATAGATGTTATTTTTGAAGATAATATCTAGATACGTTCCACGCCGAAACGCAAATTATATGAAATAGAAAAAATCGCAAAGTATGCTCCGAAAATTATTTAAAACAAGTCTATTTTTATTATTTTACAAGTTATATTTGTGAAAAAATTCACAATGTTTCTTTAAATGATACTTCAGATACGTTCCACGAGATTTTTGCTCTATTTTAAACGAGTCATGTTTTATTAAGCATTTTCACCATTTTCGCTTCAATTTTATCATTGAAAATGTTAGCGCGCTCTGTCCAATATTCGTAATTACGTATCTCTCCATCTTCTTCTTTTCGAGAGCGGTTACTCGGATATGGGGCCTTACGGCCCCGTAACCGAGCACGAAAGGAAGAAGATGGAGAGATATGTAATTACGAATGTTGGAGAGAGCGCGCTAATATTTCAAACGATAAAGGTAAAGCGACAATTGTGAAAATGTTTAATAAAACACGACTCGTTTAGAATAGAGCAAAAATCTCGTGGAGGTTGTCTAAAACAACGTTCAAAGAAACACTGTGAATTTTTTCATACATAAAACTTGTTAAATAATAGAGCTTAGCTTGAAAATAAAAATTTTTGGAGCATACTTTGCGATTTTTTTCTATTGAGGGAATTTCATATAATTTGAGTTTCGGCGTGGGGATTGTTTAGATATTATCTTAAAAAATAATACATATTTTTTTAAGAGCTTGAAAACTTCAAATGTTCAAGGGAGATATGCAAGAAATCGGTAGAAATTCGGATAGCGGCTGCTTAAGGCCCGGCTTTCCGAAAACATTGTAAGTTTTAAGTCTCTTAAAAAGATATGTTATTATTAAAGATAATATCTATCCATTTTCCACGTCGAAACGGCAATTATATAAAATTCCCTTCACAGAAAAAATATCGCAAAGTATGCTCCGAAAATTATTATAAACGCCTTTTTCAAAATTTTTACAAGTTATATGTATGAAAAAATTCACAGTGTTTCTTTAAATACAATTTTAGACTTCTCCATGAGATTTTTGCTATATTTTAAAGATAACGAGTCGGGTTTTATTAAACATTTTCACAATTTTCGCTTAAATATTATCGCTTTTAATATAAGCGCGCTCCCTCTAAAATCCGTGTTTACAAATCTCTCCATCTTCTTCTTTTTGAGCGGGTGCACCGGGCCTTAACCCTTTGAATTCCATTAAAATGCCAATCGCCCGCCGTAGGCCGGCAGACACTATCTTTTTAAAAAATTACTTGTTTTTTGCAATGTTATGTTTTTCTAAATTGTACCGTCTTACCAGATAATCTGTTTACGAGTATATATTTTTTAATATATATATCCTATGTAGTTTCCCCAGACATGCTCATTACATGCAGACAAATATATTTTTTGTAATTTATAAAGACGTACGAAAATATTCTCAATATTTTATTTTCCACCTAAAAAAATGATCTTCATAATTAAGTCATATAAGGAGGATTTCTTATAAATAAATACAGTAGTTGACGGTCTCCGTGGACGAGCGGTAAGACTCTCAATTCCGAAGGTCACCGGTTAAAATCCCAACGTGCGCAAATAAATTTGATAAATATGTGTTATTTCACAATTACTTAATTAAAAATAATACATAGGATATTTGCGCCACGTTCCAGAATGGGTGATAATCTCAGTGTAGCCCTGGCGTAAGACCACTATTTAGAATTGAAACGTTGCTTGAAATGATTTTAGCCGTTTTTAGTGACCAAATCTTAATTACCAGGTACTTTCCCACCTTCGTTTTCCTCACTTATTCCCTTCCCCACCACCTTCAGCCTCACAAAATACTAAAATTAGGGTGGTTGTGCCCCAATGGTTCCAGAAAGGAACAGTTGGGACTCTCGTGCGGTATCCACGTTAAACACAACTTTCTACAGTTTATCTGACAGACCTGAACCCATTCACAACTCGTGATCGACATAATATGAGTAAGTATTTTCAAGTAATATAAGTATTTAAAAGTTTATACCTAATTTAATTTGTACGAAAATTATTCGGCAAAAATAAAATTGATTTATCAAAAACAATGTAAACTTAGGAACTTATAGGTCGAGACCACTAAATAGATTACACACACAAACCTTCAAATAGAACCTTCAAACCTTCCATACAGATTTGATTGGAAACCGAGGTCACCATTGATTTAGTACCTTTTCACTATTAGATCGAGACATCCAATCAACATTGCGTACTTTGTCTCTCTTAAACTGCCTGATGACAAGTATTCGCCATTCCATTTGATTAGGAATTTGCACTGACAGATCGAATTTTCGTTTTTGAAATTAAGGGTGGATCTCCCAGACTTTAGGACATATCACAAAAAATACCCAAGAAGCATTTCGTGTGTTCTTCTTCATTCGAAGGTCAAAAGTCAATTTTACGACAAACAGATTTATATAATGTTCAATGTATTATGTCAAATATTTATATTGGGAAGATAATACCAAGTGAAAGCCAGAACAAGATTTTGATTGAGTTCAAGATATAAATATTTTACTAGAGAGTACCCGGCGCGCGTTGCAATGCCACCCAAAGAAAGAAAGTGTTTGTGTTTTAATTGTTTATTGAAGGGCAATTCGATTTACAATATATTTTGTTTTTTGCTACCGCAAACCCCCGATCCTTCGTTCTCCTCACAACAAAACAATAAAGTTTCATCGCAATCGGATGAATGATTTAGGAACGCATGAGGGACAAACAAAGAAAAATTCATTTTTATACACTGGGATTACTCAATAGAAAATATTACAAAAAAATTCGTTTGCTTGAAGACTAACAAAAATATTTTACACTTGTACCAAAAGATTCAAGGCCACAACTTGAGCTGAAATCCTAAAACTCTGGAAAATGGAGGATGGTTACCATAGGCCATATAAAGTGTCGATTGAGAACAAGCAAATCATAATTTGTGTCCAATGGAATGAATGCGTTGCAACAAAGGAACGTGAGTCATAATTTTAAAAATGCATAATGCAAGTATTTTCTACATTTTTGTAAGAAGAACGGTTTAAATTAAAGTACAAAAATAATGATTCATTTTGCATTTTATTCCAGAACAACATAATTTCCATCAAATTCAAGCATCTCATCGCTCGTAAGTAAAAAATACCTATGGGGATAAATTTTTGTCTATTGTCCGTCCGTTCAGACAGATTTGTTATTTCCAATCCATATGTCTCGGATTTATTGCAGCTGACCACTCGCCGGGCATAATTGTTGAATTATTGCCAATACCCTTTAAACGTTGCAATTCATGTGCAGAAAAAAACCATAAAACTTTTAAAATGGGCTAGGATTAATTATTACTAGGATTAATAAAGGGAAAGTTCATAAAATCAGACAGTATATTAACCAGCTGGTTTTGCCAACTGGCTTCATTGCAGATTTCTTTTGTTGTGTAACTGTTGGGGAGCTCGTAACAACCAATACAATTTTCACGTGCAATTTATAAGTCCAATCACAAGGCCACAAAATCACTTTTCATAATGTACGTAGAATACAATTACTTTTCTATTGAGCTAATGAAAAATAATAAATATGGTTTCCTATTCTATTTTTAATAGTAACATGGTTATTTCAGAGCTTGACAGCTCATACGGGATATAGGTTGCGAGCTGGAATAGTTGGTTTGATCAAGAAATTCTACAAACAGAAAAAAAACTCAGGACGCCAGAACTAACATTTCGAGAAATTTGTCTGCTTCATAAGACATATTTTTTGGTGACCGGACAACTCAATACTGTGCAACTTCTTTAAAAAGTCATTAAAGTGACGAAAAATTTTTTGGTTAAATACTTTCATACAATAACTTGGTTAAATAGTTTAAGGGGGGAAAAAGGGTAGAGGCTTCAAAAATTTTTAAAAAATTTCTTTCATAAATAGATAGTAAAACTATTCAAAAATATATTCTGAAAATTTCAAACAAAAATTCCAGGCCGTTTATAAGTTATAAGCGTTTGAGTGAATGTCCCTCGGTCAACTACTACTATTTTAATTTTCAAACGCGTTTTGCTCAAAACTCCTTTTTTCAATTTTATGTAATCTCTAGGTCCTACAGTTTTTGATCAACCGTTATTAAACTCAGCACAGTTTCTTTATATAAATGCGCTCTATTTGAACCTCAATCCTAAATAGTATCTTTGTCTTCATTATTTTTAAATGCAAAAAAAACACCTACAAAATAATGGTAAAAATTCACATAAAATTTTCACATTCCTCAAAAAATATCAATTTTCAATTTTTTATAAGGAGTGAGATTCAAATAGAAGAAACAGATAAAAAAAGTTAATTTTCTTGAAAAATTGATTTCAAATGAAAATTGTGATCTCCAAGAGTTACACAAATTGCCCAGCCGGATGGCAATTTACAATGCACGGCAGCCAATATCTCCGTTATTTTTGAGGAAATTATTTGAAAATTTTAGAATACACTCTTGAATATATCTGTAAAATAACCCCAAAGTATTAATAAATATATGTATTCCTTACGTGTTAAAAAAATCATGAAAATCGCTAAAAATACGCCGTCCTACACCCTTTTCCCGCCTTAGGGCGATTATGAGGTATTTAAAAAAAATCATCACTTTTAATGACTTTTCAAAGGAGTGTTGAAATGCCACATTGTTGAATTGTCATGGAACCATATTTTTTAATCATACCTTATAAGAATGGTTGGTGGCCAACTTGACCACTAGGATACAAGAGCGAGACAGCAGATGCTGTAGCATAAAAAGCATTGTAACTGTAGCACTCGCTCTCTCATTTGCTAGCTTCTAAACAGGCAACACGTATAGTGTAACCCCGTTGTGCAAATAAAGATTATAGTCGACCACGCACGCATTATTTAAAGGGAACATTATTTCTACCCAGTCAAACACTCTTCCTAAACACAAATATAACAGTGGCACTATACTAGTAACTCCTCGTTAATGCAAACAGATCGGAATAGTATTTCTTATTGAACAATTAAATGTAATTAGTTTTAAGCTCCATAGCTCGTGACAGAAATGATTTTGCGAGCTGAATACACAGCATAGATAGCCATCACATTTGAAGCCAAATGTGACGAACCCAGAGCTCGTCCGAGATATTTTGGTGCTTAACACTTCCGTACCGGACCAGGGGAACGCACTTACACTAACGAGAGTTTTACGCTGTATCTAAGTTGATTTTTAAACCACATACTCAATAATTTAGGTAATCCTAGAAAATATATTTGGTTATCGATCTGCATTAAAAAAATTAATATTGCATTACTACTTTTCTTAAAATTAAATAGTTTATAACAAATTCCGGCGAATAATCTGTGCCACCCGCCCCCCTTCCCCTCTGTTCGGGCGTACCCCGTTCCTATCTGCTGAATGTATCGGGATAATTCTAAGCGATAGCAAGTAATTTCTAAGTTGTTAGTGGAAAGGACTAGATCGCGTTCGTTTACACTGCGCATCTCGTTTGCTCTTTTTACAATGCTATAATGTTCGCTTGCCTTTCAAAGATCATTCGGTCTGAATCGTTTCCGGTGAACGCCAATCGCCAGTCGAGATTCGGAAACAAGGTGTTATGCTGGCTATCGGCCCGCCTTCTCTGTTTTCTATGGAAAAATACACGCTATGGTCTAAATTCATTAGAATATTAATTATGACTTTATTTATCAAACGATTTTTAAAATGACTACTGAAATACGATGAATATATTTCCCTCTAATTATTATCATAACAAATTACAAAAAAATATGTCATTAACACCCTTTAATTAGCAAAACAAATTGGGGTCCCCGAGTGACCCCCCCTTCGGGTCATGTGTGATTTTTTTCGTTCCGGGACGAAAAGGTTAACCATACAGATTGTTTGCACTATATAAATGTTTTATTGTCTGAACACCAGACAATCCTGCATTTCTGCATAGATGGATATTATGACATGAATTTATAGGCATTATCAACACCTGCAAATTCCCAGGAACTCCGCTAAATGCAGCTGTTATTGTTGAGGATATTTCATCGGAATATTGAACAGCGGCAAAGGATGCAATGGCGGCGATGTGCATACTAATACCTTTGTTAGTGGATACGATGTGCAATGTACATGCATTGAACATAACTACTGAATTTGTAGAAAGCTGCCAGCCATTACAGAACTTACTCCCGACGAATATTTTTGAGATAATTTTAATAAAACAGTGTGAAGTTAGTTTCATCTTACAATTGTGATTGTGTTGGTACATTGTGTGCATAATACCTCTATGGAGCTTATATCCTTTGCAATGCGCATGTCATAAGCTCTGAAATAAATCTTCATTATTGTTATTTTTAAATGTTTTTTACTACTTTCTGCTGCATTATAAATGTGTTCATACCCTTGAATGCGGAATATAGCTTAGTAGAAGGCATTTTATTATAATTAGTTTGGCGTAGAATAAAAATCTGCATGCAAAAGTAATGCATTTATATTTTTATTTACACTTTTCAAATTTTATTTTAAATTTGCTTAGTTATTACTTGTATTTTAAATCTTACACAACTGATAAACGATCATTTTTCATACATTAATGGTTGTGTACAAGTTGCGCAAAGTTTCAAACACGTTTATTAGTAAGGCCCTAATCATATAAGCGGGCTTACAGCATGGCGGCAATTGAAAATAGCATCTTTGTGTGTGTTTTTTTTTAAACAATTGGTCCACACAGGAAGCCCCGAGGAAAAAAAATCCCTTAGGGCCTATGTCATCTTTGGGGATGCTGTGTTGACGGTCTTTTTAAGGAAATGAAAGAGAAATTGTTCTGGGAAGGAAAAGGTATGAGAGTTGAGTAGGAATCTGGGAATCAATTTGCCCAGGAGTGAAAGACGTATGAATCCTCCCCTTTCAGTGCGGTACAAGGCGATGGGTCAAGAGAGTCCGGCTGGAGAGGTCTAGATTATATCTGCCTCAAGCAGTCTCTCCTATGCCGGACTGCCACGAAGTAGGTAAGAAAACGCACTCGCCACCCGAGAAAAAGAACCCGAGCACCCCTGATAAATCACCAAACGTAGCGAACCACTTGGGGTAACTTATGGCAGGACTGTTGGTTAATTAAATTTAATTTACAATCAAACTGATTGATCAGTTTCGTAAGATTTGTAAAATAAAATATTGTAAAATTAAAACTGAATAAACATATTTAAAAAAAAAAAAAAAATTCCGGGCCCGCGGTACCTATACCCACCTCTCAAACTGTTCATTAATTAATTAATGACCTACTAGGCGCTATTTCTAAATTCAAGAATAAAAAAATACAACAATGCATATTTGCATGGCATTTCAAAGTTGGAGATACTCTCAGCATCGCCCTGGTGTGGACTATTAGAGTCTAAAGGATACTTGAACGCTTTTCCCAACTTTTTTTTTATTAAATCACCCACTTTCTTCAAATTCATGGCATTCTCCAAATAGAGATACTTAACATAGTTATACTTGCTCCAAGAAGTAAGAATTGAAAATATGAATTGAGAGTATAAATATCAAATTTAAAATATATAATTAAGGAGATAAGGTAATTAAGTACCTACCTACCTAGAAATCTGGTGATTTCAGAGGAAATTTATTTCAATTATTTAATAAAATAAGAAAAAGTTTTCGGACGGGAGATCTATTTATTGTTCACAGAACTGCTAGTCAGTAAGAACCGAAATGTCAGAAAATTCTAAAGCTTTTTAGACACATGAGTGCTTTACTAAATTTAATCACTAGGCAAGTATTATTAAATCTACTTAAATAAATTTGACGTCATCCAGATATTTCAATTTTACTCCATTCGTTTAAAAATCTTTCAATGCTTCGCCGAAAAAATGGCGCCATTCAAATATCAATATTTTTCAAATCTAAGTCACACACCCACAACAGTAGAGCAGTAGAGAGTATGCGTCCGTTTGCGGTCCAGCCGTTTGGTAGTTTGTTAGCGTTACTTGTGCTGGCCGTCCTCCCCCGGCGGCGTGCGCCCGGTGGCGCCAGGCCCACGTGATCCATTGTCCGGCGGCCGTTTTGTATTCCGTGCGCGGGGCGGGACGGGACCCCGCGTTGGGCGGCTGATTGAGTCAGATTCGTATTCGGATTTGGACAGAGTGCGGTGAGATCGATTGTCAGTGCAATCTTTGGATTTTATCAGATTTGGGATTTTCAGGTTCAGGGTGGGTGGTGTGTACATACTATTGCCTAAGTTCACGTTTATTGGCAATATTTTTAGTTGTGAAATTTCATTTGTTACTCCCGTTGCATTGTTAGTTTGTTTTATTTATTGTATTCCAAACAGAATAATAAAATAATCAATAATAATAAACAGTGTTCATAATAACTAATAAGTGTGGAAAAACTACAGGCCGCCTCAGAACAGGGAACCCTAGTGAGGAGGACTGGAAAAAAAACTTTATAATACCAAATTTTGATATAGATACTAATAAAAAAAAAAAAAAAAAATACAATTATTTATAAATCATAATGCACACTGCATGAATCGATTGGGATACTTTAAACAAATTTAAGCAATAATGTAGGTAATTCAATGGTCTCCGTGGTTGAGTGGATGCGATCATTGGCTACAAATTCGGAGGTCACGGGTTCAACTACGGCGCGTGCAAGTAATTTTTTTTTGTTTGATTGATTTGTGTTATTTCACGAATTATTCATTTAATTATTTATTCACCTAATTGTGAACAAAGGTATGAAAACACTAGGCTTCGTATTAAGAACAACTGAAAACTTTAATTCCATACAGACCACTAAACTATTGTACGTATCTCTAGTTAGAAGCCTAATTGAAGGTAACTCGGTAATTTGGTCTCCATCTTACAAAATTCACATTAATAACATGAGCGAATTTCTTCAATTTTTTTTTCACGGAGACTGCTTTTATAGCATGATATTTATAGTGCCTTTTTACAAAGCTTGTATTTACCGTCAACAACGATAAACAACTGTTTCATTAAGACAACAACGCACATAACCACACATTTACCCCTCCCTCACATAACCACACATTACCAATTCCATTGTGATATTGTCCTATCTACATTACCTTTCCACTTTTGGCAACGTAGCCATAACAAAGAAACAAAACCACTAAATTAAGTACAGAGCAGTTTGAAGCATTCCACCGAATTAAATGCCTTAATACCCACAATAATACTCCACATCCACTCCGAGCTTTAGCATAATTTCCTCTGACTGTTCGGCAGTTAAGTAGTTATGTGCAGTAGACGAAATATTTTTCTAATTAAAACCATGGGCCGACTCGCGGGGCTCATGAACAACTCGACTGGTAAACACAGCAGTCAGCGGGTTCCAAAACTCGTAAGAAAAAAAAAAATAAAGTTCATAAAGGGGAAACTGTAATTTTCTTAATTTTTCTGGCATTCCCAGAACTCCCCATTTAAGTACTGTGCGGGGTATTAATTTTACGTACGAGTAGCTAATTAAGTTGTAATGAGACCGCAAGACCGTGATGCAATTCCGATGCATAGGAAAGAAAATAATACGATTGTTTAAAAGTGTCGTAATTGAAAAAAATATATAAAATAAAATAGTACCGCATAATCCAAATGAATGTTATACATCATGGAAGAAGAAGATAACAATAATAATCTAAACGAAAATATGAAAGAAAACAAGACACAGAGAAATAGAAAAAGATAATGGTCCCAACTGGGACGTGCGCGTTTACGAATTCCGCCATTGGGACCTTCTGCCAAATCGTTATATTTATTAATACCATATCTCTTTTTTTTTTTATTTGACAATATTTTCATAAATAATTTTTTTTTAAATATTTACTTCCGTTCGACGAGAGGTTCTGGGTTCGAGTCCGAGTTGCGACCTTTTCCTATTTTTATATTTTCGTTTAGATTATTGTTTTTATTTTCTTCTTCAATGATGTATTGCACACGATTGTGTAATTTTATCGCACTCGTGTAAGAAAGTAAGTCATACGATTGTGATTGTCACAATTACCGATTACTTATAAAATGTATAATAGCACCTGTCATGTCACATCTTGGATAAAAAATAAAACTAATTTGAAACCTACAAAACATGCCACAAAGCATTGCTAAAGTTGCAACGTCTATAACAATCGCATAGAAAGCAGTGAGTAAAAATGTAATATTAAAATATTAAGCAATTAAAAGCCCTCAATATTTGATCTATAAAAAAATATTATAATGTTCTTAAAAACAATTACCACAGCCGTAATTCTTGCAATACTGAGACATCCAAGACATTGAATTAAATTCTCACTTTCGTTTAAACATTTAAACACAAACATCAACATATTTAAAAAAAAAATTGGTTTAAACTGTGAAAAAAAAAACTTTATAATACCTTAATATAATACAATTTATAAATACATTATGTACAAATTTTGCTATAGATACTAATAAAAAAAAAAAAAAAAAAACACTCATATGAGTATTCAATTTTTTATAAGAAAATCTCTCTTTTTATAACTTTTGAAGGTTATTCCCATAAACGTAATATATCATTGAAAAAGAAGATAACACTTATAATCTAAATGAAAATATTAAAGAAAATAAGACACAGAAAAATATAAAAAGACAATGGTCGCAACTGGGACTCGAACCCAGACCTCTCGTTTGACCGGCACTGTTAGCGACCATTGTCTTTTTCTATTTTTCTGTGTCTTGTTTTCTTTCATATTTTCATTTAGATTATAAGTGTTATCTTCTTCTTCAATGATATACTCATATGAGTGCTCACTACGCGAAAAACATACTTAAAATATTGTTAAATAAAACAAAAAACCTTAAGGGGCGAGGTGGTTGGCTGACCGTTGCACGGCACTGGAGTTTGATGCACGCACTGGGTACCGATTTTTAAAACAAGTTCTGCCTAGGGATGCCAGTCCAAAATATTAAATAAAAAATTAAGTAACTTGGAAGAAGCATTTAAGTAATAATTACTTTGGTCAATGCGAGTACCAAAGGAAACATTATCCATAAATTCAAACAATAGAGGACAAAACCAACCCTTCTTCAAAAGGCATTCTTAATGACTGCAGCAGTGTCTACTCCCCACCCCACCGCCATATCAAGAGATTAAACACGCCTAACTAGGCTGACACACAGATAATACTGCGCCAGACCTCCTACGGGGTTGCAAGGAGGGTGGGGGTGGTAACAGACGAGCAAAGGCTGCAGCCCTGGACCACTCTGGTCCCTACATCATCCCCTCGGAGGTCCCCAGCCGTAACGTCACTGATACAGGATAATCTGCAGATGAAGAGCGTGTGATACAGACTTCAGACAAGTACAATGGAACTCGTGGAAGAGAATAAACACTGAAAAAAATAATAAAATATATACTGTAAAAGCAGAGCTGGCCAGTGAAAAATAACGAAATCCTTTAAAAAAAAAATAAAAAATCAAATAAAAAAAAATCAGTCGGGTAATTCGCACGCGGCGGAAGTGAAACCTTAAGAAAACTAAAGGAGACAAGAGTAAGGAGACTACGAAACACTTTTTTATCAATGTGAAGGATGATTTTTTTCAATATTTTTGTCATCGAATTCCAGTGCACCTTTTCCTATATATTTGGTAATCTTATTAGCATTTATGTTTTCTTCTTCAAAGTTACAAGATGTCGCTTTTTTTGGGTTTTCTTTGCCTGTTTATTTTGGATTGGTTAGAAGATTGAATAAAGATTTCATAAAAACAAAATATATATTTTTTAAATTCGTAGGATTCAATCCTTGGTCCGCTTAATGTCTGCAGAGGTTCGTCAGGCACTTTAACACCAAAAGGGACAGTGAATTTATCGTATTAAATTGGAACTGAGTACTCGCGAGTTAAATAAAAAGTTTATTGATATCTCATTCTCTCGCAGGCTAAATCCTTTAGGTGTATGTGTTTGTCTCTTTTTCGTGTCACTCGTTTCCGTTTAATCGAGTTTTAAATCACAACGGTGGTAAAGAAGTTTTCACTTCAAAAGTATAATCGACGCGATGGTCCCGAAAACAATGTCGGATCAAACGAAAATTCAAAAGCGTTTTGTTGGCTTATTTAAATTTTTTTCGATGATTCAAAAGCCTGTATTTACGGAATTTGTATGAAATTATTTGATTTTTCATTTCTTGATCTCAAAAACAATAAAAATGCAAAAACGAAACTTTAAACAGCTCTACTGTAAATTAACATTTATATTTATATAAGTAAGTAGACATACAAAGGTAGGATATATAAAGGTAGGTAGCGATACAAATACTTCCTTTATATCAAAACACCTAAACCTATGTGTAAGCATTTCATTAGAGTTGGGAGATTTTTGATTCTATACATGTATATTTACTGACATTTGAGTATTGAATTTAGACACTGAACGATTATATTGTATATTATTATGATGATTTGGTTTTTGTGAGAATGAATTGTAAAGATTTGTGGAATGGGTACGAAAATGTAGTAAATAAATAAAGCTCCTTGAGATAGGCAAAACACACAGCACGATTAAAGCAAACATAAATTTCATGTGCTTATTATTTATGAAATTATGTCGTCGGTTATCATTTATGCTAAATACACAATCAAAGAACCTTGATAAGGGTTTGACACTCATAATACTTAGACCGAAATGCTGATGTGAATGAGAAACTAACATCGGAATACGAGCAATATACACCAAATACGACGAATAGGTACATCCAAATTTTACTCATAACTTACTTCTAAAATTCTTACCCAAGAAAAAAAATATGCCAAATATAATTGAGATAAGTCGATAGCTCATCACCTAATGCAAATAAAATTCTCAGACACCATCTATTGATTTTGTGTGAATAAAATAAGGGGCAATAAATGAAGGTGGAGATTTCCAGTGAAAAAAACTTGAAACAGTAGGTACGTGTACACAAACACTAAAACATCAGAGCGTGCAATTCCCATGCGGTAGAAGTGAAATCTTCAAAAAAACTAAAGTAGACAAGAGTGAGAATGTCAATCAATGTGAAGAATAATTTTCTCCATGCCTTTGAATTCCAGAGCACCTTTCCTGTACATTTGGTATTTGTGTTTTCTTCTTTGCAGTCGCTAGACGTCATTCATGTTCATTTTTCATTTTTTTGGCCTGTTAATTTCGGAGTGGTTTAAAGATTGGATATTGATTTGAAGAATTTTTGTTTTTGGATTTCGTAGGATTCTACCCTTGGTTCGCTGGATGTTTGGCCGCTGAAGTTCGCCAGGCGCTTTATACCACCACACTAGTGGAAGCTCTCGTGGGACCGTGAATTTGTCGTATCATATTGGAACGGAGTACCCGTGAATAAATAAATACTTAATTGCTATCTCATTCTCTCGCACGCTAAATCCTATAGATGTATGTGTTAGTCTTTTTTAGTATCGCTTGTTTCCGTTTCACCGAGTTTCAAATCACAAAGGTGCTAAAAACGTTTACACTTCAATAGATCTGCTTCGTGTTATTCATTTTTATTAATTTTTGTAAAATGACAAATTTAATTGTCAGTCAAATACTCATACAAGATTAAAATAATATGTTTAATTAAAAATAGGCCCTTATTACTTACTCACAATGATTCTATAGCTCAGCGAATCATCGTACTCTGTACCTGTAGGTACCGTATACTACCACCATTCAGAATGATAACGTTGCTTGAAATGGCTATTGATGATCAGATCTGAACAACAGAGTATTTCACAACCTTTCATTTCCATTTTTCACCTTCTTCAGCCTTACATATACTACTGGGAATGTCATAGTCCCAATGGCTCCGGGACTTTGAGAGTCTTGCGTAGTACTCAATTTTAAAAATGGATAATAAAAAAATATTTGTTTGGTTTTATGATAGTTTAGTACCAAACCAAGTAGGAACGATTTAATTTGTATTATAGAAGGCCAGTAGGTACTTATTTTCAAGTATTTCGAACGCATTATTTGTTTTCTTCAAAACAAAACAAATGAATAGAGTTTTTTCATTTGTTTGTAAAAGTAAAATTTTCAGCGTCTTCTCTTGTTTTACCTCGCATTGAGAACAACCATATTTTTGTGTGATATAATTTGTCCGTTTGAGATTCTCATAGTTGTCGGTGGTGAATTGTTAATGTAAAAACATAAAATAAATAGATAGATAATCGAAAAATACTTTTAATTGCCCCAGTCCTAAAACTTTTACAATATTTATAAACAAACAAACCTATTTATAAAAAAATTGTGTGCTTAGTTATTTACACATTCGTAAGTTCTATTCTCTCGCTCTTTTACACGATCATTAGAGCTGTATTTTACTTACACAATTCTCATTTAGACATCTTTTCAACTTGAAATATATTTTAATCATAAAAACCTATCTTTAAGCATTTACTTTGTACCTTATCTTCATCTAAAATTACATACTTTTATTTTTTGTGTATATATCCTTGTTAAGATATCATTTTGCTTTGCTATTTCCATTTCTTAACTTCTATTTACCATTCTTTGTTGTTTTACACGCTCATTGGCTCATTATTACTTGTGCAATTCTAATTTCTCATGTTATAATATATGCCTTATACTACAAGTTTTATTATGTAAAACCCGAAAGGCCTTAATGTAACAAATAAATGAATCAATAATATTTTGAGAGAGAAATATATATTACAATTATTTGCTCATAAAATACTCAAAGTTTCTAGAACAGTCACCCTTCTAAGAATAATGTGTACTTTCAGTGAAACTTAAAAGCAAGTAATAAAGTGAAACAGTGCTAAATTCTTTATCGCCGGCTCAGTACGTGTAAGTAATTAGATGGCTGGCAGATAATAAGGAAAAGTTAGATTACTCGGGCTCCGGCTGACGGACGAATGAAATGTGCTAGATACTATTTAATCTCGTCGGCGGAGGATGTTCTAGATGGGCCCTCAGTAAGCAAGATAAGTCTTCGAAATGATCACACGTAGTACAAATAATGTGAACTGAAAAAATAAGGTCAAAAACTGGCTTGAAACATACAGTAACATAATATTATGTAATTAACTTTAGAAAAATAAAGTAGGGGAAATATGGCACACCATAAGCTTTTTAGGATATAAAATAAAATTTTATTGAGATCAATCAGTTTTTATTGGTTAAATCAGTCCCTTGAACTTAATAGTAATCAACAATTATAAATTGAAGGTTATTGACTATCAAATGAAATTAAAATAAATGTTTTTTTTTTAATTTTTGAAATATCTTAAACATTGAACCGTGGTAGGCCATATTGGCCACAAATATAGTGAGCCATATTGCTCTCCATAACAAATACAATTAAAAAAAAGAAGAAATAACAAATTTTTGGATCCAACCTGAAGGGTGACATTCATATATGGCACCAGGAGTCGCACCTTTCTTTAAAAGCGGATGGCTTATTTTTCTTGGGAATATAATCATGGGTGGAACGAATGATCCCCCTGCACTCATTGCTCACCCATTGCTAACACATACTGTACTAATTGTTTCTCCAGTTCTTCGGGTAATGTACTTTTACTTCCCAATTTTGTATGAGTCGCTACACCAGCTGGTAGATTTACTGTAGCTAACAAACGTCTTAAAGTTGTTCGGGGTACTTAATACAGTTTAGAAGCCTTTAGTGATCCCATTTTTTTTTTTTCGTACATCTTCGATTGACTTTTTCATTGACTCCCTGATGACTAAGTTTGATGTTTTCTCTGAGAAATCGGTTTTCTTGGAGCCATCACCCATTGAAAAAGAAAATGATGACATGAGGAAAAATTCTAACGTAGAAACTAGTAAACAATGTGCTTTAAAAATATCGCCACACTGTTCATTGAAAGTTTAACTACAAAACTGCGCACTAGCAATACGAAAACAATTTTTATTTAAAGAACAAGAATGAGTGAAACTTACTAAAAAATTACATCAAATAAGTTAATTTTCGATCGTCGCACGCACAGGACACACGTTCACTCGCCACAACACAGGGATCGGCTGAGGGGAGTCAAGAAAAGGGGCGCGACGTTGTGGCGGATACCTTCATGGCTTGGGTTCTTTGGTTTCGGAGAAATCAAGCCAGGCCATATTGGCCGAGTAGGTCATAATACCCGAAACTACTCTACTAATTAAACAAAATGTTTTCGGATTTGATGTAAATAACATTCTAAAATTTAAATAAACAATACTGGTATGTTTTTAGGTTTTCACGGCCAAAAAGTATTTTTGTTATTGTTTTTGGGGTGTTATGCCGTGTTTCGCTAACTCCTTCTTTAGCCAACGTTTCGGACAGCGTTACAGTGTCCATGATCATCTGCCCTGATCATGGACACTGTAACGCTGTCCGAAACGTTGGCTAAAGAAGGAGTTAGCGAAACACGGCATAACACCCCAAAAACAATAACAAAAAAAACATAATACTTTATGTGTTTTGGTCCAGTCAGTGGCTGGGTTGGCATCGCGTTTGGGTCCCACCCGGGCGTCGCGTGTTTGATTCCTTGACTGGCCAAGTCCTCTATCACGACACAAGCAACATTTTTTACTTACTGTGGTAGTAATAGGAGATTTTCAAACATTGTTGGGTTATTCGTAACCCTGGAATGTTTGTCTTTCTTACAAAAAAAAAAAACTTTTTATTTTCAGTATATGAATTATTACAATGTTCAGTTAATGATGAAATGGTCAGCATAATTTCATTTCAAGCAGTCGATAAGAGTTCGATTCTAGGCCATGGACTTTTTTTATCAATTAAAATTTTAATTTAATTCTTGTGATTATTATACATTGTTATACGTTTAAATTTTGCTATTTAGTACGCACCATTTTAAATACATTAGTCCGGCCGCGACTGTCGGCCGGCCAGCGCGTCTAGGCTCACGGTATGAACGCGTGATTTGGTCGCTAGGCACTCGGGGATAACTTTTAAATCAGATGCAATTAACTCCATGAACTTAATCTGGGTCCTTTAATTGCATCTATTTATTAAAGCAAGAGGTTTTTATCCAGGGGTGGATTCGGTACGCTCATATTATCTTTACAATGGTAAGAAAACCTTTATTACATTGGCTGCAGACTAAATCAAGCATGATTTTAAAAGGTTAAATTTAAATAACAATAATAAGCAGGCAATATATGAACAATGATTCAAAGATGAACAGACAATTTATGAATCTGAAAGGCTCGGCAATTATTGTGAATTATGTGGAAAGTCGTAGTGCAGTTTTATGTTGGGCTGTAGGTGAAGGTTTCTGGTAATGAGGTTCATCAAGGAATCTTGCAAAGTCTTAAAAGCCCGTGATGATGGTTATCTCTGATAGAATCTGGCTCCTGACTTGAGCTGCGTCAGGCGGACGGACCGTTTCGCATGACCGAGCAAACCCACTCCACTATTATTGTTTCGCGTTCCCAACGTTCTCGAACGAACGAACCATATTTTTTTAAAACACAAAATCTACAACATTGACGTCACTGATTGCAAAGATAAGTATATTAGGCTGAAGGTATTTAAGTTATATGATGATACTTCAGAGATAAACCTATAACAAACATGTGCTTTCTAAGTAGATATCATTCAGGGTTTGCAATCCCACGTCCGAAAATCCGGCGGAATTTCAGATATACTTGATCCCGCAGACATGCGGGATTTGCGGGATTTGCGGGATTTGCGGGATTTGCGGGATTTGCGGGATTGCCGAATTGAAAAAATACTAAGATTCCATAAAAAAAACACTGTTTTTTACGGGTGACAGGTCTCCATAGTCTATGTTTTAACGATCTTATTTTTTTAATGTCTTTTTAAAATACTTAACAACTGTATTTTTTATAATCTTACTAGTACCAAAAATGATTGATCTCAAATGAATTTTGAGAGTTTGGAGAGTTCCGCCCGTGATAGTTGTTTTTATTTTTTTTACGATCTTATTTTTATCAAAGCCTCTTTTCTATAAATACTTTTTACATCATGTCTTCACAACATAATCTTTTTATAACATAACTAGCACCAACGATTATTGATATGAAAAATCATCTTAATATTTTTTATTTAATAATATACTAGTTTCAAAGATAATTGTAAACAAAAAATTTAAAAAAAGGAGAAAATATTGGCAGTATGTCAATTTAAAACCCTTCAATAAAAATTCCGTTAAATTCGCGGGATTTCGCGAGATTTCTAAATTCCATCCCACGGGATTTGAAAAAGGTGCGTAATTTGCAAACCTTAGTAGCATTAGATTGTAAGATAATTTCAGTAAATATGCTGCCGTCATAAACAAAGACAACTGGAAATTTTCAAAGGTCACATTCTGATATATGAGACATTTCATATATTGTAATAAAACTTGTATCAGAATGTGACTTTTGCAAATTCACAGCAGCCTTTGTGCTTATGGCGGCAGTGTAAACACGACTATTTTTGAGTAGTGCAGATATGAATGGAAGATTGATCTGTAAATGTCTTCACAGCGATTATATACGGTACGGTGGGAAACAAACGCGTGTTTAAGATTATTTTTTTATATTTATTAATCTACCGCCAAGTCCAATCTCTTGTATTATTTGTCAATGCTCGGATAGTATTTAATCCCATCTAAAGTAAATCCTTCGGCCAGGAAAAGTTTCCCTTAATTCCCACTAATTCCACCCGGCCGTCGGCTACTCGACTCTAATACAGTTGTAAGCTTCGTAAAGGGGGTGCTTCTGGACAAGAGACAGAAACAGTGGGACATCAGTCCTTCCATATATTTTAAAACTGGAAAAAAAGGGAAAATAAATAAACTGCAGCAATCAAAGATAAATATAATATATAAAAGTATTTGAAACTGTTTTAAAACTAAGATTGAAACAAACAAAAAAATATCATCTTCGGCGTTACATACCTTTACCATAGAGTCCTTTCAGTAAACGTCTACAGAAAAAAACACCCTACATCAACAGTTCACTACGCTGAGAGATTTGGTGACCTCCACAACATCATGCTCCATAAGTACCACGGTACACCCCTAAATCATGTCCTAAGGCTTATAAATAAGTTAAGTTAGTATATTTGGTGGTGGGTTATCTTTTATTCAAGCTACATCCGTTGCATAATAGCGAACTTCCATATTTATAAAACTTTTATATGGATTTTCACACAATTGGAACCAGAGACTTTCCAATAAAAATGACTTTGGTGACTTAGCAGGGGTTCCCGGGTTCATAAGTTGAGGTTTGCCAGGGTTTTGGCAGTGGACATTCTGCTACGTGGCAGGCTGAATTGGAGAGACTGGTCGAGAGAGATCTTTTGACCTCTACAGCAAGAATCTCACGGAACATCACCTTGCACCGCCGCGAGAGGGATGGATTCATGCGTTCGTCACTACTGAACACACTGAACCCCAGATTCCTACCAACACTTCATACCTTTATCCTTCTCAGAACTTCCCCTTCTTCCTTTCCTAAAAATACCCTCCACACAGCAAAGATGACACAGGTCCTGAGGGGATTTTTTTTTCTAAAGACCTTCTGCGTGGCGCTAGTGTAGGAAAATAAATTGAACAGCAAAGAAAACACCTGTCATTTTATCTCAAAATTTCTTTCCTCATTCGAAATTGTTTTGGACGAGGAGTACGATAGAATTTTTTTCACATTTCTCCTTCTCCTACAGCATGATACTTTAGAAATATTTGTTTCTGATTTTCACAAGAAGAGAACGCACTCTGAGGAGATGAAAGCGTAATCAAGTTAGCTCACTCAAGCAAATCACAGTCAAATCATAAAATATTATGACTTCTGCCAAATTACAATTAAAATGAAAATTCAACCTAAACCAACAATCAGTTGAGCGATCAAGCAACTCTTCCAACCCAACGTTTGTAGTTTAAATTTCCACTAACAGCCTATGAAATTTTCCTAAACAAGGCAAGATAGAGTATCCTAGCTGTGTTGTGGTCAGGCCCTTCCCACGGGGCATTTAGCCTAAGGGTAGGAAACAATTTCCGCCCTTATTCCAGTGAAGTATGGAATCCTGAAAGCAATCGCATTGTTTATGATTCACCCCGCACGGGAAGAAGTAGTTAGCAAGTGTATTAAGGAGGTTTTCACAACTATCCATACAACCTGGAGGGTTAGATTGGACAGTAGGTAAATGGATTAAAGGGTTTATGAAGAGATACGATGCCTCATTCGGGTGATCCTGAGATTAATAAGATATAAAATGCCCGACTAGACTTTGGCTAGACGTAGCTAAATATGTTTAAGCATACTTAAGCTGATTCCTCACAAAAAGGTAAAATCAATATCTACTGGTTGCTACATATAACGATTTCACTCTCGCTTCGATATCAGTTAGTATAATTTACATTAATAACTTGAGCGAATTCAAAAACAAATTCTGCGTTTTATCAATTTTAAATTAAATATTCCAGTAGAAAACTTAAAATACGATTACTATTTAAATACTCTAAAAATACATACATTAGAAGACAGACGTAAAATAAACGACTTAACATTTTTATTCAAAATACTTAACTCTAAATTCGACTGTTGTGAACTCTTGGAACTCATTAACTTACGAACACCCACAGTAACAACACGACAAAATACAATATTCTGCAGCAGCACTCATAAGCGTAACATACAACGACTCCACAACATGTGAAATAAGTACTTGGGTGATGTTGACATTTTCAATATCAGCTTAGCGAGTTTTGTGGATCATCTAAAACATTTATTTCAACACTATTACTAAACACATCTTGTAAACCTATAAAATAGCTGTACTTTTTTGTTTGTTTTTGTGTTTGTATGACTTGTTGTGTGACTTTTATATAATGTAGTTTTATTTTTATTGTTTCCTTAGTTTCAAAGTATCTGTAAAACTAAAATTACACTACAAATCATGTAAAAGCCCTCTGGGCGTTAAATGAATAAATAAATAAAATAAAATAAATAACGATCGGTAATCCAAATTTCATTGTAATTATTTCTCTGATCAAAAATAATAGTTAACTGTTCTACAAGGTCTAAATTGAAGAATGCCATTTTTTCACAAGGTTCTACTTAGAAAACGGACGTGATACCTAAAATCTGATTTTTAAAGATGATTTTCAGTAAAAATTCATGTTAATCGATCAATTTTCTGGTGATTATGACAATTTTTTTGATATAATTGTAACATTCGCACCAACACCAAATAACTTCTCAAATCTGACAGCAGGGTATTTTCAAATTTTGCCAAAAAAATAAAAATAGATAGTACATACTAGATAATATACATATTTAAATTATATTACATCAATATGAACGAAATTTATTGTTATCACTAACAAGAGTTTCAAATTGATCTACTTGTAAGTCGTTACCTACTATTAATCAAACGTTCAAGAAATTTGAAACTGGGATAAGAAAGTGGAAACTCGGAACTGACCTTAATAGTTACCATAAATCAAATAAACCACAAATTTGAAACTGACCAAGAATGTACTTTGAAATATTACGTACACTTAGTCGGTGGCCTAATATTCTTGAAATTCAATACATTCTTCAGATAATTACACGTACATTAACAGAAGAGAGATGATACATGTTATTCTATCATTTCCTATTAGTCTCCCAAGCTTGATACATTAACAACGTACTGATACACACTTCAGTTCAGACAATGGTTTACCAATTGACGTCTATTGCTTCTTCGGACATCTTGAGTAATTTCCTCCGTTCTCTGAAGGGATGCTGCCTTCGTCTGCAATGCTGAGAAATTATGGACCATTTATCTTCAATTATTTGGATGGGCTAGCCGGTTATACCGTACTTTTGGTATTTAATTGTCGTTAGGTAGACATCGAATGACAGGTTGATGACACACATAATAAAAAAAAATAAAAAAAAACAGTCATACTACAATCCAGACCTCGGAGTTATACTTGATGAAAAATTCAAATTTAAAATCACATTACAAATAATAGTATGAAATTATTAGGATTTTTACTTAGAACCATTGAAAATTTTAACTCACTTCACAATTTCTCAATAGTTCGTAGCCAATTAGAATATAATTCCGTTATTTGGTCACCTCATCATAAAACTCAAATAAAAATTGAACGAAACTTTCTACGATATATCAATTTTAAGTTAAATATCCCATTAAAACAAATTAACTACATTTTCGTTATTTGTTTTTGGGGTGTTATGCCGTGTTGCGCTACCTCCTTCTTTAGCCAACGTTTCGGACAGCGTTACACTGTCCATCATCAGGGCAGATGTGTAATTGTAGGGCAGACACAATAACGCTGTCCGAAACGTTGGCTAAAGAAGGAGGTAGCGCAACACGGCATAACACCCCAAAAACAAATAACGAAAATACTTTTGGCCGTGAAAATCTAAAAACTTATCCAAATTAACTACACTTTTTATTAAATACCTTAAAAATACTTACTTGAGGATCGGCAAATGATAAACGACCTGTGTTTTTTTTTTTAATTGTGAATTCTTTTGTTAAATCCTGAGTCTAGTTAATATTAGAGTACCTACTCAATACACTTAAGCTAAAGACCAATTTAATTGTCCCTGTCCTCAAACAAATTGTGTTGCAAACTCGCCAATTCCTCGCCTACATAATTTAGCAAACGATCATACAAAGACATTTTAACAAAACAAATTCGATATTACATACCTAAGCAAAACTTTCTAAGTCAAAATATTACTGGAATTGTTTAGATTATTTTATATTTTTTTCAATTTAAAACCATATGAAACCATTGTTTATAAATAACCTTTATGTAAAACATTGTAACCATATGTACAAACCAAATGTAAAAGCCTCATGGAATGAAAAAACGTATTTTATTGAATAAAATTATTAATTTTATCGTGATTTTAATACGCATTGGTGGCTTCTGTTACTATTTTTGAAGATGATTGCAAAGATTTTCAAACGGCTTATGCTTTTAATTGAACGTTTTTTTCCTTGAAAATTACTTTCCCCCGTCGTTTTCCTAAAACGGTCATCTCTATTTTCTAGGGAATTTAAAGTTCATGCTTTATTCAATTAACATTTTCCTATTTACAATGCGACGAGTCAATGAATAGTCAATATTGGAAAAACTGTTTGTTTTCGTGAAAAGCTGAAAATGAAACGAAACTGGTGTGTACTTTCCATTTCAAATCAGAATAATTCCCGCTTTCCGCTTACATTCTACATAACTCCGAACAAAGCCTGAAGCATTTAAGTACCCTTTCCATCCCACATAATGTACGGGGCCTTTTGTTCCCAGTTCGCTCCATTGTTTGCAGCTGCGCTATTCTGAACGCAGCGTTATCGGTTAACGCGCCGATAAACGCGCAATTCGCATAGAAAACTGTAACGATCAGGCGGTGCATTCAGGTAGTAATCGATAACACGGTGTTGGTAGCGGGAGAACTGCTCATTGTTTTGCTGCCCTTTAGCGCAATGATGTGCAATTTGCACGCACCGGGCGGAAGTATGATCGAGAGGAAAAACTACTTGCGGTGAAGGGATACGAGTATTAAAACTGGTCTAGCGTAAAGTCAGCAAACATCGGATTACAAGCACAAACATGCAAAATTATACAAAAAAAAAACAGAAAAATGTCGAAATATGCATGTTTTATGCATTATAGGCCGAAAGGGCTCAATTGAACATCTCTCCAAATGTATGTAATCTGGTGTTTTCTGATATACAATATGCTGATAATAACGAACTTTCGTGATATTTTCGAAAAAAACACCACCATTTTTAATATTATTCCTGCCTGGGATAAAATAAGAAAGCTTTATCTCTGAGTTACGGTTCAGACCAAAGATATTGAACTACAAGAGATATGCTATGATGGCCACCCGACCGTCGGCGGACTACTACCTAATGTGCATAGTTTGAATGCAGAAAGAATTCTTTTAATTGATTTTTTAAGATACACAGAAGTATTGGTTAACGGTATAGTTTGAATACGAAAAGAATTCGTTCATATTGTAGATTTTTTTAAGGTGTGCAATATCGGCGACACCAGGAAACCCTCACATGTCCGATTAAGTAAAAACTACGGAAAGCACGTCTCTTATATTTCATTCATTCATTTCACTCTTACATTTCATCATTTATATCTTTGGTTCGGATATTAAATTTACAAGCCTCATTGTATTATACCTTTTCCACGGCTTTTAAATTGGTCACACCCAAGGTTTGTAGAAAATGCTTTTAATAAGGTTAGCTCATACGGGCCTTTTTCGAAAAAAAAAACTTATCGGGCCGCTATCGAAATTTCGAACGCGTGACGTAGCTTGAAGTAAATAAAAGACTGCCACTTGTATTGCAGTTAATTCAAATCTCCCAGGTGGAATATGGGCTGCAAGCTACGTCACGAATTTTTAGCTAATCACCGCTCAACCCCTCGATGAACTAACCCTGTTAAAAGCATTTTCTACGAACCTTACGGGTAACACCGGTGTAAAAAATATAAAATTTGGTTGTTTAGTATATTGTCGTGTAGGTAGCATCTAGTAAGATGTTCAATAAAATTTTAACGCGTTGTATTATTTTTTTCGTACTAAAAAACCAAATAGGTAGATAGATTGTTTTGACAGGTAAACTATTGGCGTGAAAATTCAGTTTAGGGAGAAAATAGGCAAAGAAATATTGAGTTAGTGAAAGATTTGCGATTGGTTTGAAGTTAGAATATGTGACGTAGAAATTATGCAATGCGCGCACGTGCAATACGTGGATTATTGTTTTGATTAAAATAATGTTGTATTTGAAGCTAACAACATATGCACAAGCATAGGAACAGAAAAAATATTCCCGAAGAAAAAATATGGTAAGATGTCCGTTTATTTTTATTAATTGACGCGCTGAACATTTTTTGAACCTTTTAGGTGAACTTGAGAATCTTAGTATCGTGTGGGTTTTACCGTCAAACTGAGTGTTCCCTCGACAAAACCTATTAGTAGACTTTCAAAATAGACAAAATATTATTGCATATCGATAAAAAAAACGACTTAACTAAACACGTAATTTTAAACTAAACCCCAATTTCATTGATGCATAATAAAACATATCAATCTAGCAAAGAAGTTTTTTTTGGATTGTTACTATTTCTCAACAACAACAAAAAAACAGAAAAATATTTCAAAGAAATTGATACGTTTCGAATAGTTCCGTAAATCTCTGGCTTATTATCGTAGAAGATTAAAAAATGAAAACAAAAAAATTCTCGAATTAAAAAAAATAAATATAATGCACAACCTTTTCAGTCATAAAGTAATGGCTCTTAAGCCATCCTGGGGGCTTTACACGCGAGACCTTCCTAATTCAGCGCAGAGCCTTCTTCTCAGCGGAAACTTTTAGCTCAGATAAAGAGCTTTTTTCTCCGCCGCGGTTCGATGACCAGGCGCGGAAGAGACACCGGCTTTCCTTCCACCCGAGGCGCGGTGACCCAGATTTTACAAACACTCCGAGCGTGTAAACCAGGTGGGCTGAGGGAACAGGATTGGAAATCAAACTAATATTTTGTGCAATCATTCATTTCACACAGTAGAGTAAACAATCATAAATTCATAAGATAATAAAAACAAAAAAGGATTTGTGATAATTCAAAGACCAACATATATACAAAAATTAAAACACTTTTATGGATATACAATTAGTACAAAAGTTTTTTTTTCGGTTTATGTTTAATTTCTTTTTCTTATTATTTGTCTACTTTCTTTTTCGTCTTCTTTGTCTAATTCTTTTTCTTATAATTTGTTTAATTTATTTTTTGTTATTTCAATATATGGAATGTATTGCATTGCACTATCCCTGAATACATTGTGGAATAAATCTATTATTATTATTATAGCTTCTGAATAAAAAAAGTACATTCATCGGCCGGCGTAGTCCAGCGTAAGACTCTTGACTCGCATTCTGAAGGTCGCGGAATCGAATCCCGGCCTGGCAAATAAAATTTATTTGATTAATTTGTGTTATTTAACAATTTATTCATTTAAAATAATATAAAGTTTATTTGCGGCACGTTCCAGAATGGAAGATACACTCAATTTCGCATTGGTGTAAGAACACCATTCAGAATTGAAACGTTGCTTGAAGTGGCTTTAGCCGTGTTTGGTGACCAGATCTGAATAGCCAGGGACTTCCCACCCTCCTCTTCCCCCTTTCCTTCTCTCCCCACTACCTTCCGCCTCACAACACACCCCAATTGGGGATTCCATAGTCTCACATAGACGGGTGCAGTTGAGACTCTTGTGCGGTATTCATATAAAAAAAAAAATACATCCCAAAATGGATTTACATGCACTACACAACAATGTGCAAGTTCATCACTCCTTTGAAAAGTCATCAAAAGTGATGATAATTTTTTTTGGTTAAATGGGTTACGTTAGGTTATGGGCTATTTAAGAAAAAAATCATCACCTTTAATGACTTTTCAAATGCGACTTTGTTGAGATGTCATGGAAACAAATGTAGCAAGCAGTTTTGTGATGATTCACCTCAAGTGCGGTTTACATTGAATATCCCCAAATTGATAATACTTATTTACACGCAACAATATTTTAATATGAATTAGTTTTAGGATATTTTTATTTACCTCTGTTACTTTATATTTTTACAATTGAACGCAAAAAGTGTCAATTTCCAATTTTAGAGTTCATACTATTTGTATAATTATTTTGTTAAGTATTTAATTTTTTCATCATTTCGAGTTTTCCCGAAAGGGAGTAACTTATATAGGAATTGAATAAGATTAAATTAAGAGAAGATATTTATTCTCATAAGACTGCGCACGCACTTATAAGCATAAGGTGAATATTTTGAAGTAAAATATAATGTAATGATAATTAAAATACATTCATATTTCTACAAATATTGAAAAGCGTATCTTCGTATATTCATATTTTCCTATTTTCCACGCGGTTTACTTTTACAATGGTAGTATCCCCAATAGATAATATCCCCAGGTCTGATTCAAGTATTTTAAGGTCAGGCTCAGGCTTCGCGGCGTAATGATAAATGCGGCGTAATGATAAATATAACACTCCATGCTCCATTTAATGATGTTACTTCTTGCACTAACTTTATGTACATTTCTTGTTTTCAGAGATTGCATCATGTGGAGAACGAAACTTGTTTTGTCGACATATTTAACTTTAAGAACCTTGCTTTCTTAAAAAAGCATATTATATACATGCAGATATGCAGTAATCTTAAACTGTATCAGTTTGTTATTATGTACTTATGTTCTGTATAAAACAATAGCATACATGTATTTAAAAGCCCAAAGGTGTTTAAATAAATGAATATTCAGGCAACTCGGGCCCTGTTCAGTTGGAGCTTTCTATAGACAAAGGCTGGTGGATAAGAAAGGCGGGAAGAGAGGATCCCGCTAAAACAAGCGGAAAATGTTAACCCGGTACCGGAAGACACGTGGGAAGGTTTTAAATTGGACTTTGAAGTCAATTCTGACGGTCTAATACGTGCCGAGCCAAAAAGGATTTTCTAGATTTATATATTGAATCATATGCAACTTAAAATGAACTGAAAATGGATTTACAATCGTGTTTAAGACGTTATTTTAGAAAACTATTAGGTATAGACAATGTAAACAGAAGGCGATATATCAGAGCAAATATCAAACTGGCATAATGCACACACTATCAAAGCGGCAGAGACAATGAAATTTATACTTTTGACGTGTAGACATAAACAAAAGTGGGGCGCCGCTGTGTGTAGATAGATATATTTGGAGTATGGATGAACGAAGTACGTTACGTAGGTTTGTTTGCCCTGCTCGATGCTTCTTGATATAAAAAAAGTTGCCATACCACGTTTCGAGGTGGGACATCTCAACCCCTCATTTCATTACCCCATACAAACTCATTCTGATGTGGCTAGCGCTATCTAGATTAACTAATTATTACAACTTAAGGTTTTAATCAATAAGTAAATATTCATCCCAGAATTTTTTTAAAATAAATATTCATACTAGACTTGCAGAAAGGTCGATAGACGTCGCACATTAGAATAAAATGGATACATTTATCTAAGACTCTATAAAGATAGCATTTAGTTCAAGAAGAATCTTGCAATCATACATAAAGACAGCAGCCAATAAAAATCGGCGTTAAGAAAATGAAGATAATGTTGGTAGTTCTTGGCCGAAGTATATATACTTAAGTATGACCGAAGGGGATAGGATACCATTACAGCAGCGCCCCGGCAAGGCTAAATAACGTTCTGGATTTCCCAGATGCCACAGTATATTTTACTGATTTTTCAAAGTTTCAAATATTTCATATAGATTCGCTAATATTGTCTTTAGTGATCAATTATTTTTAACACATTTATTACCTTTGAAAGAGGCGTTGAAATGCCACTTTGTTGAATTGTCATGAAACCGGTTTAAACAAGGAGAACACCGCATACCCACTCAGTTTAGGCTAACCACAGCGGCAGCATATCATCTATACGTGAGTAGAACTTTATGGTTGTTACTTTGAAAAATATGATAATCAGGTAAATTTACATGGACACGTATTGATTGAAGTCTACGAAAAAAAAATTAAAATTATAAGGACATCGAATCGTCCTCTGGGTAGAAAGTACAGCAATTTTAGAATAGACATTAATGTTTTGTAGCAGATAAAATATCATTTACATGTTGTCTCAACTTGTAAGGAACATTTTTGAGAAACCTCCTTTACACTTTCTCCAAGCGATGTAAGTTACGAGTCTAAATAGGAGACCATACATTGCAGAACTAAAGCAGCATCAATGAAAATAGTTGTATTGACCATGAAATTAAAGAACAGAAAAAGTTGAAGAATCGTCATAAAGTTTTGACCTATGTTGTTCCAATACAGAATGAATATTCTTCTTACTTCATAGTCCACACAAATAAATGTTGATTTAGAATGCGTTGAATGCATCTTTTGACCTACATTCATTACATGGTGTTCCATTTTTCATTCTTTCCCGCTTTTCCATTATTTTGTCTTAAAACACACTTATTAACTTTGTTGAAATTTGATGATCAACATATTTCGAGTAGGCATGGCAGCGAACACACCGCGAAATGAACCTATCCATTTGGCGTCCACCGTGTCCTGTCCGGGATCCGCGCCATAAATATTTCCCGACACAAAAAATAAATCTTTCTTTTCGGAATAATAATTCGGTATGTTTTCGAAGGCCTAGGCTGTAAGGCTGTAAGGCTGTAGGCTGCGGAGCCTAGTAAGCATAAATTGGCGGCAAGCTAAAACAGTTAGCGGGTCCGGGCTCGCGACGCCGGATATCCTCCCGAATTTATCGTCTGGCACATTTTATCTTTAAATTTATCACCTGCCTCATTTGTAAAGATAAAATGGCGGACCCCTGGGGAGGGTCCCACCCCTGCGTCACTTATCGCGGCGGGGGTAATCTCTGCCACCCATCGATTGGTAGTGAATTAGGAGGGGATGAACCAGTGCATTATTGGTACAGCTAAAGAAAAATAAGAAAAAACCGTAACTTAATAAATATGTTAACTTAAGAAAAATTTCGATGATTTATATATCCATTAACTCGTTTTGGTAGATGCGTTTATATACGTTTAAAAAAATTCTTACAAAGAAAATCAATCAAGATAAAGTACATTACAATTACAACTGCACGCAAATAGTGTAGTGGACTTTTCACATCCATTTTATGAGTATTTTGTAAGAAGGTGAAGGAGAAGTGGAACATGAGGTTTGGGAGTAGGTGCCTGACTATTCGTCACTGATAGTAGACTACCTCAAAAGAAGATAAATATTCAGACTGTTATTGTTATTAATTTTAGGTTATTATGCCATGTTGCGTTTCCTCCTTCTTTAGTCAACATTTCGTACAGAGTTACGTCCTGTTACTGTCCATCAACAGGGTAGATCTGTAGATTGTGGCGATGTGTTTAAGTATGTAAAAGTGATGCCGTGTTACAAATGTTGATTAATGAGAAAATCTCAAATCACAAACAAACAGCAGAAGTTAATTTAAAAAATATATATATGTATTTTTAATAGTTTCTATGGCAACTTTTGTACACGACGTAAGTATGATGTACGTAATAATGTACGTAACGACACGATGTACGTAAGTATAAAGAACAAGTATTCGAGTAATACATTGGTCACGATTAAGAATATTAAGTATTCGTTTCCATATGAAACTTTTCTGAGAATTAATTAATTAAAATATTTTGAAAGGTGTAAAGTAAATAAAATAATTTCGATTATAATTAAAGAATATCAAAATAAGATAATTTGGCAAAAAAAACTAATTTCACGCAAGTACAGGTCACTTGCAAGGATCCGAAAAAGAGATTCGATTTAGCAATGGATGTAAAATATGTGATAATATGAATATAAAGTTACTAACATTGGTGCAACGGTCTTAGGAATAAAACTAAATGGTAACGAATAGGGCACCTTTACTTTGGGCATTGAGAAATAGGATGCATTTTACACTTTCGTCGGGTTTGCGGTGAAATTTTTCAAAACAAAGGCGTCGATTTTTCACAGCACGTTCGTAGGTACTAGGCAACTACTGTCGGGAACATGGATTGCATACGCGATGCTCGCTTCAGTGCACTCGGGATCTGATGAAAAGTAATGCTGTAAATTTATATTCCGACATTCTAACCCGATGGAAACCCAAAGATATATAGTTCGATGAAATTCATATAACGAATTACCAAAAATTGCTGACATTAACGACACTTTTTGTGATATTTGTTTTAGTAACTCTATTGCATCCAACGCATAGTTGTTAATGATAACAGCGCCCTTGAGGTGATTTTTCACAAAAACGGCGCTCTACAAATTATCCAATTATTATTATTATGCAGAAAGCATGCATTAACATTTTTTAACCTTTACATATTGCCGAATTATAAAAACCATTGAGTCCAAAAAGACGGTGGAATAAGATTGGCTTTTTCATGATATGAAATGTGATCATTACGAAAGTTGTTTATAGTTATATGACATTATTGTAGAATCTGACTAGAATAAAACATACTAATGTAGATTGTCGGTGCGTAGGCACATGCGTTAAGCGATGCGTATTCGTGCGTAATGCGTAAAATTATTTTAGTTCAATGAAAATTCAATTTTCAAAATTGGAATGGATTATCACATCAGATAAGCGATAAAGAAGGCACCAAAATTATTTTATTAATTAAAAAATATATATTTGAAATGTGTGTTTCTTTTGTTTAAAGATTTGTCAGAAATGTCGTAATTATAATGTTAATATTCGATACATAAATTTATTTTTTTTAAAGGCATTGGCCCGGAGGCAATTTTTTTTTACAAATACTCGGCTTCAAATCCTATAATATAAAAATACCCTGTGATACTTCACGGGTTAGCGCTGATATATAATATACTAATTCAAAGTGCTACTTTCACACAATAAGCATAGGAGAAAAGCGCATTGTTATCACCTCTTTTCTTTAAATTTTAAAAATAATTTTGCGAAAGACACAACGACTTCACGGTACCATTACTTCAGGGTACGACTACTTATTAAAGAGAACTTTTGGAGTGAACTTTAAATTTTTCTAAACGTTATTATTATTTTTTAATATAATTTATAATGCAATAATATATAACTTTATTGTAGGATAGCGATACTCCCGATATCGTACTAGTGAGAGACTTCAAACCTAAAGTTTATCAAGGTTGTCGACCACACTTCAACTAAAAGTTCCACGTATTTTTAAGCTTTGAACAAAGTGAGAAATTTTAAAGTATTAATCTTTCTTTTAAAGATATGCCGAAATTCAACTCTAATAACAGGCATTTAAAACGTAATTTTATGCCAGAACCGGGCAAATCCCAAAGCCTGTTCCAGATTATCTATTGAAATCAGGTCATTCTTGTTGTTGGAAGGGTTCGCTCCAAACATTTTGACGGAGATTGATGACGAGTACTAATCAATAGTGGAGTGGTTTAAAGAATAGGGGTGGGATAAGCAAGGGGGGAAGTGGTGCTCCCAACCGGAGGGGTGGAGGACGCGGGAGACCGTGGTCTAATAAATAAAAAAAAAAACATTTGAAAGAAGAAGAAAAAAAGAGATTTATCAAAGTTATTGTTGTGGGATTTGACTTAAATGCTGAATCTTCAAAAAAAGATAAAAATTGCTGATTCAGTTCGTGAACTTATGCAAGAAAAGAAAAGAGAGCTACAAATTATTAATGGTCACCGTCTTCGCTACTTCTAAAATAATAAAAATAATAATAAATGTTTCTAAAATGTTCTATGTTTCCTTTTTTTGTTACAAATGTAAAGTTTTGTCTGAGGATTTCCTTTACATATTAAAATTTAATTACGTGGGTAATATGAAGTAATTATAAATATATCATATAAAAAAATATTTGTCGGAAATAATTATAAAATAAATTAGGTATTGTTTTATCAGTGCAGTTGATTGGTTTCGGATTTCAATTTGGGAGGCGGGAATGGGTACCGCCGCCCCGGGAACCTTTATTGGATAACCAACATCTCTGATATAGGTCACCCCAAATGGTTCGCTACGTTTGGTGATTTAGCAGGGGTGCCCGGGTTCATGGGGTGAGGTTTGTCTAGGTCTTGGAGGTGGATGACCAGGACGCACTGAACCCCAGATTCCTACCCACCCCTAAACCCTTTTCCTTTCCAGAACTCTCCCTTCTTCCTTTCCTTGAAAAAACCCTCCACACAGCATCCCCAAAGATGATATAGGCCCTGAGGGAAATTATTTTTTTCAGGGCCTCCTGTGCGTGGCTCATTTAAAAAAATTCAAATACAAACATTAAATGTAAATCGGTCAAAAATTCCAATCAGCCTTACTAAACAACATGTTTTAAATTTTACACAAATGATCAACAATCATTTATATTTAGTAAACCATTGTTTATCAGTAGTAAAAAATTTAAACGTTTATTAATAAAGCTGTACATAGGTGTTTATTAACCAAGTTGGATTAATTAAAGTACCAATGTAGCTAAAAACTTACTGATGAGACACAATGACATACACCATGATGAATATTCTTGAAATTTCGTAAACGACGGAGATTATTGACTGTTGCTTATTAATTATATCAAAAACAAAAATTGTATTTAAAAAATATATAAACATATATTTATGTATATAAATAAGCCTATCCTAACCTAACTAAACTACTATGGTCTTTCCCCACAAAGCTAAGTAGAAAAGACGTAATTGCAACCTCAGTCCTGGTACAGACTCCTTCTTTCTCCCACACATTTTTTTTTTTTTTAATTTTTATTATTGCATAAAAATTATATTTAAATAAGAATTTATACCCGCTAAGCTACTGCAAGTAAGCTTGTCAGCAGGAGATTAGTTCCACAGATTAGTTACAACAACACATGAAATAATAATCCTAAACGCATCAGCGTAGCAACAACATACGCATATATAAGTACATATAACATACTTAAAAACATTGTGATATGAAATGTTGAAAATATTACAGAGACAGTATTTTATGGTGAAAAACAGTGGAATAAGAAAATAATTTTTTTAAATATCATTAGACAGTTGAGTATAAAATACATAAGCAACAAATATTATTTAAAAAAAAAATAATGTTATATTTTATTTTCTTCTAAATACTAGAATCCTCATTACCGACAACTTGATGTCAAGTATGAGGTGAAAAGAATTAATAAACTAAAGACCATCAAACAGTTCATCTAAAATACAAAAAATAATTTTGTAGTAGGCCCGAACATTGATAATTATTGATCATTCGACTATGGTGACCAGACGCCACTGGTCAGTGGACAATTCAGTGGCCGCCAGTGGCGCGTGAGGCGGTTGTCAATTGGGCACTAGGCGGAAAGTCAAGTGAAGGGAACATTTAGCCACTAGCTCGAAAACGGACTGAAAATCAATGCATATTTTCATTTTCGTTCGACGAAAAATAAAAGTGAAAGATAAAATGAAAAATCTTTTGGACTGTTTTTCTGAAAATATGACCAAAAAGAGATGTTTATTGATGACAATATTCACGGAGTGTAAAGTAATATTATTTTAAGTGTTTTATAATGTTTAGAGAATGTATAATATACAGCTTATGAATGCACGACGTAAATAGTATAAAAATGATGGGTAAGGCTCTCGACTATGAATTTAGAGGACGCGTGTTTAAATCCCGGCGTGCACGAGTAAATTTTAGTGAATTAATTTGTGTTGTTTTACAATTTATTATTCATAAATTTAAAATATTATATATTGTATATAGTATATTTGCGGAACGTTCCAGGGTGAAAAATACTCTCAGTAACGACAGACAAATTCCCAGAAAGACCATAAAATCGAAACGTTGTTTGAAATCGATGTACCTGTGTTTGATGACCGGGTTTGAATAGCGAGTCCTACTAGTTACTGTCCCCCACTTTCAGTCTCAAAACATTATTAAAAAAAAATTATAAATTAAAAAAAAAAAAAAAACACTTTTTACACAAACGGCGTATAAAGATTGTAAATTTGTCTTCATATTACATTGTCGTACTCAAAAAGCTCGACGACTCCCATAAAATATCGCGTGTTAAAAACAGCTCAAGCTTGCAGTTTTTCCATTGGCCAAAAACGCATATATCGCCTGGACGAAAAAACCCCAAACTTGTAGTACGTGATGCTGTAACCCAAGGATTCCCAACAATTTTAAAGTTGAGAACTACGTTTATCTTAATTTTCATTGTGATCGTCTTCTAATAAACATATTACAAGATTTTTTAGTTTTTTATAGTTCTGACAAACGTTAAAAATATTAATTTTAAAAGGCGGTAAATATCTCTAAAAACAATTATTTTAATTTTTTCTATTTGTTATAGATATGGGAAAGCAAGGAAGAATTAATAAATAAAAAAAATCAGTATGCAATTTAATATTAAGTAAAATGTATTTTATTGATACGTTGGATAATTAGCGCGATATTTGACAATGTGTACCATTGAATTCGGAGATCGTAAAACGCATCAAATTATTGAATTTCAAAAAAGAAAATTAAGACACGCACAAACTGAAAACGAAAGATAGACATCATTTTTATATGAGTATTTAGTGTACAACATTATTCTAAATGGAAATGATATTTACGTACTTAGAAAATTACAAAAAACTCCCTTTTCCTTTGATTATTAAACTGGTTCATTAACAGAAAAACACGAATCTTGCACAACTAATTTGTGCTACGATCAGGATAGTGCTATTTTTAATCCATGATTGTAAAATTAAAATATGGAAATTCTTTATATTTTCTAAATTAACATTTATAGAGATCGACCAAAGTTGGCTTCGCGATCAATCGGTTGGGAACCATTGTGTACACACTGAGGGCAGTCGCAAGTTAATTCGGGTATTTCTATGCCTCTCCACGCGCCGCACACACGAGAAATAAAGCGTCGTTATTATGACAACAGAGATACATGGAATATTGCACACATTACGCTAGTATTTTGTTCCTCTACCGCGGAAAATTCTTTTATTTCACGGAAATTACGGCTAATAAAGCGAGAGCAATTAATTTCGGCCAAAGCTAGATGTGTGCGTAGTCTATATCATTTTGAGCAGCAGTTACCCAAAAGGTCTGATACAATATAAAATTTTAGAGTTTTAATTCTTTATCTGAAAAACGCATTTTGGAAATACAGTTTAGGAGAAATATTTTCTTTTTAAAATGTTATCAGATGTGATTTAAAATTTTTACGGCCAGCAGTTTCAGGTTGTTTACTAGTTTTCAACTATTCAGGTATTTGATGGTGTTGTGGCTTCTCCTTTTTATTGAGCCATTGTTACGGTTGTCCATCATGAATGCAGAATTTCTAAACGTTGCTTTGGTTCAAAAAAGTGCAGTAGGCCCACAGATTTCAAACAAAAAACTTTAAACGAAATACAGAAACTGTAACGATTGAAATTGCAAAATTGAGTTATTTGACTAAACTAATATTTTGGATCATTGAATAATTATTATTGTAAAGAGCTCCGAAGATCATTCAAAATCCAGTGTTCATTATATTAGCGCGATCGTATTGTTTAGCCTTTGTTTTAACCTACCCTTCTCAAATCAAAATGAACCGTGCTAGGAAATTTCAATCAGAAAAAAGCTTGAACGAATATGATTGCAAATAATATACTCCACGAATATAAAATAGTTCCCATCAAGTCGAGTTCTGGCTACGAGCGGTCCTTAACGTTAAAGCTGTGGAAAGCTTCTCCACTTTCCTCGCAGGAGAGAAGGAGCATTTTCTCGCGGGAAGTCGTTAGTTTTTTCCTCCGTTTCCTTCCAAGATCCAGGAAAAGATAGTGGATTCATTGCGTCATCACCCCGGGCCATTATACAAGATTATTATTAGCGAGATTCTGGTTTGAAAGGGTAAAGCGCTGATGTTACCCCGTGAGTAATGATGGGGAGGCCTTCGATAGTACTTAGCGGAAAAAAATACCCGAGCATTTAATGCGCTTATCTCGATTGAAGGTTATAGGGATTAGGCCCTGTTTGGAGCGTTTAATCTGACGTTGTAATACTGCGAAAGGATGGAAGATAAATGAAATAAACGAAGGAGATTCTGGGGTTTTTTCATACAACTTCTTGTCAAGATTACAGATTGCAGGGGTACGAGTTTTCAAATACTTAACGAGGCCTTTTCGGATTTTTGAAGATTGATTCATATTTGAAGACACGAGAGGAGGTTTTAATTTTTAAAATCACACTTTTGCGGGAATGAAAGAGTTACTTTAAAAATATACGTACTACGAGTAAATTATATTATCTACATGTTATAGCTCTACACCGAGTAAATATCCGCCAATAAATAAATAAATATAATACGTGGTTATAACTTACTTACTTAAATAACTTTTTTCTTTTCATTAGTTCAAAATTTTAATTTACACCTACCTACAAAAGGGGCTATTCTTACGTAATCATAATTTTTTCATGGGAAATTAGGTTGATTTCCTGTAATATGCAGACATCTTCAAAACTTGAAAACATTATTAAACATTTTCAACCAACCTCATCTTTATGTAAAGTTTTTCACATATATTATACAATATAATACTTTACTAATATTATTATTTACATGATCACATTTTTGATTTGTTATTTACACATGTTCTCAACTTCTATTTTCTATTCTTTGCTCTTTTACACGCTCATCAGAGCTGTCTTGTACTTAGGAACACAATACTCATTTAGATATCTTTTCAACTTGAAATATACTTCACTGACTATATGCCCACCCTTTTTCATTTACGGTGTACCTCATCTTCATCTAGTAACTTACATATATTTCAATTAAATAGAATAAGTAGAAGTATAAATATTTCTTTGGTATTCCAATATTGCATTACTTAAACAATTTTAAATTTTGGTTGTTATTTACACATGTTCTTAACTACTTTTCACTATCCTTTGCCATTTTACAAGCTCATGGCTCTTTATGACTTACGCAATTCTAATTTCTCATGTTGTAGTTTACGCCTTATACTCTGTTACGTAAGAGCTGAAAGGCGTTAATGTAACAAATAAATAAATAACACAAGGATATCCATTTCATGGCGGGAGAAGTAACATGAAAAATGAAAAGCAGTTTTTTCAATAGTGATTAGCTTCTACAAATTGTATTAAAAAAATATCCTATTCCATCAAAAATTCATATATTTTTGAAGAACAAATAAAGAACCACTAAATGAAGCACTAGAACCTTAAGAGAGTCACATGTAAAATCTTTTAACATCCTTGTTTGCCAAACCTCTTATGGGCAAAGAAGTTTTAAATATAACGATACTAAGCTATTTCATTCTCTACAGACGGACATCAGAAAAACGCAAACCAGAAGTATATTTAAAAGTAAGATCATTGATTTCCTTCAATAAATATATCCATAAGGAGTATTTCTTAACATATTTTATAATGTAAAAAAAAATACTGATTTAATTTTTACTGTTATTAATAACTATTATTTTTGACTTTTGCGTTATGTAAACAAAAACCTGGATAACAGCCACTGTTTAAATTGCTATCTCAACACAGGCGTTTCACACCTAGTGAGAAAGGCAATACGTCGATTCCAGTAACCAATGTAAAATTAAAATAATAAAACAAAAAAATAAAAAAAATAAAAAAAACCGTCTCAAGTATCAAATATTAAGTCTTATACTTGAATGTAGCAGCCACCTCTGGGCTGGCGCTCCCAAATACTTCATAAAGTTGCTTTATTCTGTGCAAAGGAAGACGGTTCATCTGATTGACAATCCGTTTCTAACAAACTGAATGCCATCTAATACGCACAAACGCTATGAAGGTTGTGTTTGTTTTACAGGTATTTCAGTGGAGGCAGCTCAAATGAGCTTGTAGCATTGAGAGAAGGAGCGGAACAATCGTTCACAGTAGATATTGGCCTCATAAGAACGAAGAGATGTAATTCGGTTTGTACCTATGTGAAATGAGCTGCCGGTATCGGTCTTTCATCCAACAGCAGTCCTAAACATGTAATAAAGTGTAGATTAGAAGTAATTTAAAGTTTAATCATAATCATAGAAAAAAAAGTTATTTCCAAAGCGTCGAAGTTATTAAATGAATCAAATAGATATTAGATTTTAATGCACATATTAACCTCTGCATTATTATTAAAAGCAAGATAATTGATTGCACCATTAACGTAATTAATAGGCAATTACCAATTGAATTTATTTTCTATATCATTGAATATAATACATTACGTCATTTAGGTTTGTAAAAGCTTTTCAAAGTATGCTTTTATCAACACACAATATATTAATTGGCCGACACAATACAGGCGCGTCTTTTTGCAGTCGGCGTTGGAATAATTTATGCAGTTAGGCAATTTATACAATATTATTATTAATGTATACGTGATGCGTGAGTAACGTCGACGCTGTCACTATAATCACAGAACACCGTGTCACCAACGCGATGCGGTCTGTACACGGCGGCGTTCTCAAATTAACAGCAAAGTTGATGCCAGAACATGAATGCAATGAAAACATGACACGCGTGTTAAAATTATTGCAGTAATTTACCAGAAGTCAGCATTGTGGAAAATGCGAATTCAATGTTGGGGCTACTAAAATTATAAGCTCTTAATATATTGTATAGAGAGGGTAGTATATCGATGAAAAAATAGTGGATTGAGAATCAAATTGAAAAAAATGAGATTCTACGGTAAAACTTGATTGCATTAGGAAGAGAAGATCGAGAGGTTAAATTAACTCCACACAGGATACCACGAGGAAAATAATTTTCCTAAGGGCCTGTGTCATCTTTGGCGATGCTGTGTAGGGGGACTTTTTGAGGAGAGGAAGGAGTGAATATGGATCTTGAAGAGATGTTGCAGGAGGGAGGAAACACAGAGGCCGGCAAATCATTTCGCAGCCGAGCTGCTGAACTCCAGAACGAGCGTAGAAGGATCTGTCCTCATGTGACACATCGCTTGCTGAGGATTGATTTGTACTCCTGTATTTTTAGGTTTTTTTAAAGCTGTGAATTGAAGTGTATGTTAGTTCGTTCAAAGTTCAACCAAATATGTTGTTCTTTTACTTACAGGTAGAGAAACCCTGGTATTTTTTTAAAAATGTTTATAGCAATTAGTTTGAAATAAAGGAAACAAAAATATAATTTTTTGAAACTCAAAAACTTTTATTTTTCAAAACGAGTTTTTGTGGACATAATTCAAACCAATCCTCAGCAAGCGACATGTCAACCGTGTGTTAAAAATTTTGAAAATGCATACATTTTCTTGTAGAATTCAATACAGAAATAACAAGCTACAGAAAACCTTTTAAATGAAAAATAATTAAAGGGAAAAAGATTAAATGCGTCTTTAACAACGATGATGATGACGTTATGGCCACAATATTCGGGAGGAAAAGATAAACAATTTTAAAGAACCAAATATCGAATAAAACATTTCAGAACTAAGATTCTTTATGACTCAGATCGAAAGACCTCGCTCTTGAACCCGTCCCTGGATCTCTATTGCGTAATCTGACATATAAATTAACTATGTGCCAGCGAGGTACAATTTTACACAGGCCAGCTAGTCATCCCCTTGTTCAAAATTTAAACAGCCCCGAGCATTTCATAATTTAGATTTTCAATTGATAGTTCTTGATTGGTGCAAAAAGCAATGAAGGTTTAACGTAAAAGGGTAGTTCCGCAGTAAGGTTAGGTTGGGCCGGACCCCTGCCAAAACAAAGGCCGTGGATTCCGATTTAACGTTGGAAATTAATCCTCTGTCAAGAGTGCCATTACACACGGCCAGCGCTGTCACGTGTACGTACTTCGTCAATATCTGGCCTCTTTCGGAACGGGGCAGGTAGCTGTCGATATTGGAGTTCAGAAACATAGAGGTCCACCGAAAATCGACGGTAACATGTATTAAACCTTTTATTAAATATTGTAGGTAAGTAGTAAGAGTATCCAAACATGTATAAAGCGTCCTTTAATCTATGCTTGCTCATTTGCATATAAATTAAGGATGTAAAATGAATTTTTGAAGTTACCTATTTGGGGCGAATATTGGAATAAAGTTCTTTGTGACAACTGACCCGAACAAAAAGCTACGGAATATATCAATTAAAATGTCCTACATACAAAGAAGTTAAATTTATATATTAACCACTTTTAACGCCTTTTAACACACTTTTGTACATGGTAACCGGAAATTCGTAGTACGAGAGGGAAATTGATGAAGGTATTTCACATATGGAATCGAGTTTGTGGAATATATTTTTTACTTGAGCTTTGGTTTTCGTGCAAAAATACAATTAGCTTTACAAATCGATTTTGCTGAAGATAAGAATTAAAAGATATGCAACAAAAAACAAAACAGCGTCTCGTCTTATTTTTTTAAGGTTAAAGGATATTTTTAAACTAATGATGGAAGTGGCGTAGCGAGCTAAAAAGTAGGGTTAGTATAAAAGTTTAAAGTAATGGTAGGGCTAAGAGAAATAAAGATTTAAAGTAATGGTAGGGCTTTCACCAGTGCACTTATCCAAATTCAAAGTTATTGATTTGACCAAATCATCTAGTGAAAATATTTTATTATATGTATATACATACATAAGTATAATTATTCTCAGTTCTTTTCATTGAGAATAGTTGAGCTTTTTCCAATAAATATAGGGTTATTTCGCTACTCTTTTTTAATTAGTTATGGTATATATTTAAAGTGTTATATTATACTGGACAGACGTCCTTACAAGACTGGCTATGAACTAGTTTTGAAGTCCACTGACAGCGGAGTCTTGCCCTATTTACTCATCGTAACTATTCATGTCGAAGACACGAACGGCGATAGACGGTACTGCTCAGACAGTTCTATTTCAGCGGCCATCCGTTGAGATGTGGCAGAAGATCTAACCTATCGACATCTAGAAACTGAAATTACGTGTATAGATACCCATATATTACAGTAAGTATATAAACAAAAGTATTTTTAAATAATTTGCAAAATTACGATTACACAGGCTAGCATTGTAAAGCGGGTTATGAGAAACCTCAACTTTTTTCTATGTTCACTATTCTTTACATATATTACCTACTGATTTATATTATTATCTATTGTTAATGTTATTTATTTAATTTATAAACGACTGTGCACGATATTTAACTTTTTTAAAAAAATTTTATTTGTTAATTTATTACAATAAATTTATTACTATGTAATTATTACGTGAAAATACTTATACAATCTTGCTTTACCTAAATTGTAACTTAAGCCTCACTCAAATGCCTCTGTTTTTGCTGAAGCTTGGCGGCTCTAACGCTTCCGAATCCTGCATTTCTCTTCAAACAATCAGTCTACTTCACGCGTGATCCCTGTTTTCTCCTAACAAAAAACGCCACTGGAGGATGTTCGAATTTCACCTGTTAGTCGAGAAACATATAAGTAAAGAAAAAACAAATAAATAAGAAAAAATACCACCAGTAAAATACACAACAAAAGCCTATTGAGGAAAACCTGAAAAACTACTCGCACAGCGAAAATGTAAAGTATCTCTGAAAAAAATACTGAAATTTTTGGCTTCTTTTTACCCCCGTATAATCCCGCTCCTTCCATACGTAAGTAGGTATTAAGGTAAGTGGCGCAGATAGCCGAGAGTGAAGGCAATGGCCACTTAGATTTAACGTCCTCACCGCGATCCGGGGCTATTGGTAGACGAACTAACACGGACGGAGTTATACGAGTATGTGAGTATCATGTGGGCGGAGAAACAAATGGATATGACATTTTTTCATAGTAGCTTGTTTGACGCAGAAAATTAAAAAAATCGTACCCGTATAAAAGTAGTTTGTATTTCACGTTGTGTATTCTTTACTTTCTTGCAAACGCTGCCATTTCTTGATATTTGGATTTTGAAGTAGTGGACGATGATTTAATGAATTTGAATAATTCCTTACATAAGGAAGAAAAATCTGTGGAAAGAGATGTCGTTGAAGCGCCAATGGCTGAACAACCTTAAAATATTACTAAAGTTGAATTTTACCGACTGGTATCCCTGAGAGTCGCTCTCCGGTCCAGTGCACGATATTCAAATTCATTTTGGTTCCCATGTCCGCTCAGTTCGGCTGTTTTGCATTCCCTCTCGTTGTTATGATTTTAATTTTGTATCAAGTTTATTATAAAATATAATGTTACTTGTAAATATATTTGACCTGAATAATCAAGAATTCTTATTGGCAAAATTCCCCTATACACGCATCTCAGTTTACAGTTCTTGGAAAGGCTGTAAGCTGCAAGTCCAAATCAGGATAAAAATGTATAATTCACCACCTTTCCAAACGCTGATATATCACGGGTGTCCAACTAATTCACTCGCAGTTGATCGTACATATTATATACGATCATATTCTTTCATAAATGTTAAGCTACTTTTCACACGCGCACATCATTGATTATAACGGGAGATCAACAACAACAAACCATTGTTAATATATGCAATGTAAGTAATAGATTTCACGATGGAACATATCAGAAGAAGTATATCAGCGTGCATATCAAGGACATTGATGAACTCAACGTCGGTAGAAATGAATTGTTTAATTGTTTAATTGATGTCAATATTATTTGAAAGAGTCATTTTTCCAACTCCTTCCATCGTAACATGGAAATGAGGGATGAGTTTCGGAATTTGTCTTTCCGCCTTCATAAATCTTACCCTCTTCAATAACCGGATTAACAAATCACTTCCATCATCTGCTTCCTCAAACAGTCGTCGTCCAAATCGGGTTGTGATATATTCATAATTACGTAAAATAAAATAAATAATTTGTTGATAAAATAACTATTATTTGTCTTATGTAAGTTTTCTAAATTTTAATTTTTTCCTGACAAAGAAACTATTAGTTTCGAAACATATTTACATAAAAGGGTGAATACAAAGAATTTTGTTTTGGTTGAATTAAAATGACGCCACAAAGTGAGTTTGAATTATTGAAGTAAAAAAAATTCGTTTGAATATAACCTATTCGTAAGAATTGAAGAAACTAACTAATTAATCATTACGCCCTTTTCCATAGGGGTAGGCAGAGAGGAAGGACCGCCAAACAATTCAGTCTTGGCAAACACTCTTTACCTTATTCACAATCACACTTCGTCTCATAAATACCATTCTATTATTCTGACTCCTGACATGGCCCGACTCCGGTACCTGATTCAATAGATCGTGTCATGCCTTTCTCGGGGGTCCCCGACATCTTCTACCATTCACATTTTCGTCATATATTCTCCTTATACTCCTTTCTTTATTCATTCGCACTATTTGCCCAAGCAATCTGAACGTCCCTTTCTTTCATTGTTGGGTATACATCTTTAATATCAATTTACCAACAACATATTAAATAAACCATTAGATATATCAAATAGCCCCATTTTAAAAATTTCCCCCTTACCAACATCCACTTTTACCCCCTATCTCTTATCTATCTCCCGTTCGTCACCCACCAAAGTTCATGTTCTCTTTCCCTCTTCTATGTTACCTGTACACTCTAAGTCTGTAATTATTTTGGTATGTTTTCATGAAACCCTGATATGAAGGTTTAGGTCGAACTGAAACCGGTTAAGTATATAAGATGTATTATGTTTTTCAAATAAGCTATTTTATTATAATTATGTATACCTATAATGTGATTGCTACCTGTGAAAACTAAATAAATCATTTCTCTTTGTATGTTGTGAGGTGACAAAAAACAATTTACTATTGACGACTTTTTTAGTTAAAAGAGCAGAAAAATAAAGTTTTTAAAAAATGGAAATGTCTGCGTATTTATGTACCAGTTATGCACAACCCCCAATGCCATTCTTAACACCTTATTGGTTGTGTCGGCGCTTTTTGCGAAAGACTAAATAAAGAAATAGGTTGGAAAATATTCCAAACGAAAACACACATCATTTTCGCAGAAACGCGATTTTCAGGACTTTTTAGGCTCCAGCAAATGGTGTGCGAGGAGGGTAGTAACTGAATGATTCCATTCAATATACTATTTTGGACAAGGGTTGAACAAGGGACAGCAAATTATTGTGAAATTATCATGTTTTGATTTGTACTAATCCTGACAAAGAACATGTAGCGATTCATAAGTTCAATGAATTTGTAATGGTTACTGAACTTTTCAGCACGAACTAATTTATGTATATAGCGGAAAACAAGATATAGGTCCATATATGAGACAATAATAACAATTTGCTGACCTACAAAATGTTGATCAGAAGGAAAAAATATTTAATAAATATAAATAGGTAAATTTTCACTATCGCCGTTCGAGCGTTTTGTAGAAAAACTACACAGGTATTTAATTAAAAGAAGACAATATTAGTGAAACTAAATCGAAAATCTCGAAACAGAAAAATTGCACATCTGGGACTCGAAAACAGGACCTTTCGCTTTCCGGGCAAATGCGCTAATCACTGCCACTTGCCTGGAAAGGTATTGGGTTCGAGTTCCAGAGGGGCAAATATCTTTTTCTGATTTTTCTGTTTCCAGATTTTCGATTGAGTTTCACTAATATTGTCTTCATTTAATTTAATATTACAATTTAAGGTTTTATTCATAAAGCTAAAAAAATACACAGATATTAATTATCAAAATAATTAATTTTACATAAATAGAATCAGCACTTTGTTTTTGATCAATGTCAGCTAATATGTATATACATTTCTATTTTACAGTATTGGGGCGCAAAATAAAACTGTTTTCGACACTTTCTCTTTCTCGTTATTGAATAGCAACTAACACGAACTCTTGCGTTATTAAAACAGCAAAAAAGCTTCGTTATATTCATATTTTTCTGGGTCTTATCTTCTATCTTATTTTCGTTTATACAATTAAGTGTTATCTTCTTCAAAAAAGAAAAAAGCAAATTTAAAAAAAAAAAAGAAGAAAAAAGCTGTATAATTAATTATAACTTCAAATATTTCAAATATACTTCAGTTACACCACTCATTGTTTTTCTAAGCACTGGAACAGCACTGTTTTTCTAAGCACTGGAATTTAAGTAAAAAAAATAATGCATTCACAACAGTTATTTGACGGCCATAAAACGGGAAAATTCTCTACGATGGACAGTCAGACATTATTCATTTATTTATTTTAGGGAAATCAACAGTTAACAACTTGATTAATTTATAGATGTATAATTTGGTGACCGGACAACTCGGAATGAAACCAACTCAGAACTATCTCAGATAAGTTATTTAGAGTGATAAAAATATATTTATAAAAAATTGGTTAAATAGGTTATGTTAGGTTAGGGTTATCGGCTAATTTAAAATTATTTTTTTCATATCTTTAATGATTTTTCAAGGAGGTGTTGAGTTGACATTATGCTCAGTTGGCGTGGAACCGTATAATTTACCTAACTGAGAAACCAATTATAGGTTTCCCCATAATACTTTTATATTGTGTATCTAGAAATTAATAATTATACTAAAAGATATTTCATTATTATAAAGAACTCAAACTGAAATCTTACAACAACTATTTATAATTATTTCAATAAATGATTTTCTCATATATGGCAAACATGTTATAACTTCAAATCATAGTTGCATACTCCACAGTACCAAAATCACGGTTTATACCGAAACAACCAAATCCAAGTATTGTTTACCAAGGCGTTAACAGATCGGTTAAAATAGGCATTTTTTACATTCAAAATGGTGGAAAATGAGAGTTCACCCACCCCTATACTGGGGTAGGTATCAGCCTCCCTGGTGACTCCCCGGTCTCAACCAGATTCATTCATCCTTTTTTTATAATGCTAGCAGCCCACGGGCACCAAATATCACACACAGAGTGAAACGCGAAAAAATTGAGATTTTTGGAAACCTTTGAAGGCTTATTTCAGCCTTGTTTGAAGACCTTTATCGAATACAATACAAAAAATGGATTACTCTGTATCAGCTATTGGGAAATTTAATATGCATGAACGTTCTTTAAAGCATTATACTTCCTTGTCTATTTTACGCACGTGGATTCATCAAAAGTAAAAAGGTTATTTAGAAGTTCGTCGAAAATATAAATCTGAAACGTAATTGATTGTTATTTTTTTAATATATGTAGAATGGTAGTACGTACAGTAATTTAAAAAGGGAACATAAAAATGACGGTCTCAGTAGCCGGGTGGTTAATATCTTCGATGACAGTGTATATAGACAGAAGATAGATGTTCTTTTTTGTTTATTTTACGTGAGCTTCACACAGGGGGCCCTGAGGATAATAATTTCCCTCAGGCCTAGGTCATCTTTGAGGATGCTGTGTGGAGGGTTTTTTTTAGGAAAGGAAGGAGAGGAGAATTCTGGGAAGGAAAAGGGTTTATGGAGTGGGTAGGAATCTGGGGTTCAGTTTGTCCTGGTCCAAGACCTAGACAAACCTCACCCCATATGAACCCGGGCACCCCTGCTAAATCACCAAACGTAGCGAACCACTTGGGGTGACCTATGGCAGATTTAATTTAAACGTTACATTTAAAGTACAACAAATGGAAGTGAAAACTTTTTTAGCACCGTTGTGATTTGAACTCCATGAAACGAAAAATAGCGACAAAAAAGAGACAAACACATACATCTATAGGATTTACCCTGCGAAAAAATGAAATAGTATAATCGTTCTCCTCTTTGTGTGGTGCTTAGTAGCCTATCGATCTCTTTGTGCGGTGCTTCGTAGCCTCCCCACTCATGTCAACCTTAGTTTTCTGAAGGTTTCACTCCTACCGCGTGTGAATTGCACACTCTGTTTTTTTTCGAACTAAGACATTAAATTTGATGTCTCAAGCGGTAATTTGAAATTTGACAAGCATTATTTAAAACGGTTACCGGACAACTCAGAATCATGCAATTTCAAGTCCTCCATCGAAAAGTCATTAAAAAATCCTTGGACTACTTAACAGAACGCCTGTTTGAAGAATTTCAAGTACCTACATTGAAAGATTTATGTACCAAAAATTCATTAATTCAAATTACAAAAGAAAAAGATAAATATCAATTTTTAACTGAAACCGTACTCGACTTTAAACATGTTTTTCTATGCCCAAAACTAAATACGTCTTTTGCACAACATCATTACACTTACCAGGGAAGAACTTTTTTCAATCGTCTACCGGAAGAAATCAGAAAATTTAATGATAAAACCCAAATATTGCTCTCTGTCAAGAAACATTTCAAAAATATTCTTAAGAAAAAAACTAATGCCACTTGATTAATCTTGCAAATATCCTTTGTCTTCCATAACATTGTTTCTTTTTTTTAATACATAATATTTTCAAAATAAATACTACAGCACACATATATTCATGTACAATGAATTATTTAAGTACTAACTAATAACAACATTTATGTACATCCCCTTCCATACACAAGCAAATGCTTTCAATGGAAGAGTAGTAAAAACCTAATGGAACCATTTAAAACAACCATATTGTATGAACAACTACGTAGAACAATATATTTCATGCGGCCGGAATTCCAAAAAGAGAAGAATTTACGTCAAAAACCTACAAAACCTTGTAAAAGACACAGGGTTTCTATTATTTCAATTTAAGATTTATTTTAATGAAAAACAAATACCTTTGTATAACACCACTATTTTATTAACTAAATCAACATGTTTCGAAAACTATGTTTTCTTCGTCAGGATAATAAGTCAATAATAAATAACAAAAGACAAACAAGTATAGACAAATTATTTAATTATTATTTTGTAATGATTGTAACTTTTTTTTATATTGGGAAGACTTCTAGAAATTTTAACATTAGAGTTAAGGAACATCTAAGATGTTTAAATAATAATAATTATTCAGAATTTGCAAACCACATTTTGGAAACAGGTCATTCTTCTGATATTAATAAAGGTTTAAAAATTTTACACACTAACACAACGGGTATACAATTAGATAATTTAGAAATTTTAGAAATTAGAAAAAGTGTTAATAGTAAATTAAATATTATAAATAACCAAACGTTTTTTAAAAATAGCCATCTTTTAAATTCATTTTCGTATTAATACTTATATTTATAATAATTTATTTTGTTATTTAGACTTCTTGTTTTCCTTTTAAAAGATTTTTTATTATGTTAATGTAATTTTTTACCCATTCTAAAATAATTTTTATATTTTATTTTATATAATTGTTTTTTATGATATATTTTAGGTAATTAATCACCTCTCCTTTCTAATATTTTGTCTATGTTCTAATTAGTCTATACTTGTTTGTCTTTTGTTATTTATTATTGACTTATTATCCTGACGAAGAAAACATAGTTTTCGAAACATGTTGATATAGTTAATAAAATAGTGGTGTTATACAAAGGTATTTGTTTTTCATTAAATTAATGATGACACCCCAAAGTAAATATGCCTATTTTGAAGAAATAAGATTTATTTATTTTTTTTTTACAAAAAGAATTACATTTATAATATTATTACCTAGGTTTCCATAAGAATTAATTTTATGGTTCTACTAATCCATAAATTGAGCTCTAGGAGCTCGTGTTTATGGGAGGAGTATTTACATGCATAAAAAAAACATAATGTTCTGAAAAGTGTGTATACTATGATCAAAATGTCTTGAATGAAATAAATATACAAATACTTTTTGACATAGATATAAAAAAAAAACAATAACACTAATACATTTTTTTTTATTAGATGTTAATTAGTTAATGGTACAATATATCATTATCCAATTTCAGGGACTTAATTTGCTTTTTAAATTGTTCATATTTCATTGTTTCTGTTACATTTATTTTGTTTTTGGATAATAATATATTGTACCATCTCACACCTAAATATAAATAGTGGTGTTGAGCCGTGGTCGTTCTAAGCATAGGAATGGCTATTAAGCCATTAGTTTTGAATATATAGATAACTGCAATCATCACAACTAAGACTAAAAATCTACCCCAACAACAAAAACTACATAAAATTAAATCTTCCGCGCCGGCCAGCAAGATATTTAAAATAGTGAAATACCCAGCAGTTAATAATAAGGTCCCCCTTAATGGAAGTGGGCCAGGAACCAGCGAAGGGTTGGTTGGCTGCTCGCTCCTGATTAATGTCTCGGAGGCTCGAAGGGCGCGATAAGGCTCAGTCTACCTGATGATGATGAAATCAAAGGATATATTATTATAATGCTCGGAGGCAGCACGCGAGGGAAGCAAATGATTCGATATCGAATCGTTTATTGTATGCTGATAGCTTGTACATGAATTATTTGATTTTAATAATTTAGCCATTGAAATAACAGGAAAACGTGTGATCATCGAAAACAAAGAGTTAAATTCATAAAAAAATAATAAAAGGCAAATAATATGTTTTGAATAAAAACTATAATTCGTTTGTATTTTAAAAGACGAAAGAAAAGGACACAGGAAACTTAAAGAAGACGAAAATAATTTTAAAAAAAGCACAGATCCTTCGACTGGGGAGGAAAAATAAAGGTTAAAAAAAATGTTTTCAAATTGTTAATATTGTAATAGAAATTACAAAAAATTAAGAATTCGTCTGAAAAATAAGTTTAGCGCAATACACACATACATATATGCTCGGCGAATCTATATGTGATTGTGCTATTGTCAACAACTAAGTGCGAACTGAGCTAATGTGTTCCTATCCGATTCGGTCATATTTAACTGTATCGTACTTCGACTAAAAACCACCAACATTATCTATCCAACATCTTATTTTAAGGCGCAGGTTCGAGTCCTAGACGTGACCGTATCTTTTTCTGAATTTTCTGTTTCAGATTTTCCATTGAGTTTCGCTAATATGGTTTTCATTCAATAAAAATATACAATTAGAGTTTTTACTCATAAATTAAAAAAATAAATAAACCTTGGTTTTTTACATTTAAAAAACGTTGGAACAACTTATACAATACTTTTATTATTCTAAAATTATTAAATTCTCAGGATTTCAGCAGGAAAGCTTTCTAAAATAATTCTCAAAGATAACATTGCAATGACGATATAACGAATAATACGTCTATTCCACCTTAAATAAACGTAAATGTCTAAATAATGAAAATTTCATGTAAACGCGGCAGGCTCAGTTTTATGGGCCGGGAGAAACTCAATTTAAAACGCCGGCCCGACGAATGTAACGGTACTTCTAATGGAAAAGAAACATTATTTAAAAATATCATTACGGAAAGCTGACAATGGGCGAGATAGCGCAGGGAGGGGTTCAACTTAACCCTGTGGATAGTAAACGATTAATCGGTGTTCTCGGAATAAGCAACTGCACAAAAATAATCGTTGTTCGGTCAAATACAGAAAGGAAAAAAAATCGTAAATTTGAAGTATCTTCAGCATTAATCGTAAACATTTTTAATACACTTTTGTAAAAAATGTGTTTAACTGGAAATGGCAAAATGTTTAATTAGGTAATTATAAGTGTCGGATGTCACCAAAGTCACTAAAGTCCCTGCAGAACCCCAGACCGATAGGGCGAAGGAGCTTGGAAGGCCAAGATTAAGATGAAGCGACAACGTCCTCAAAGACATATCTACCTTGGAGCTTCTAAACTGGAGAGAGCTGGCAAAAACCGAGATAAGTGGAGGAAGACTCTTGAGGTGGCCAAGACCCACCAGGGGTTGTAGAGCCAATAGTGATAATGATGACGATGAAGTGTCAGATGATTTCATTTAATCAAATGAAACAAACATCAAAAATCACTTATTTCATCAAAACATTTTTACAAAGTGACTTGTTTTCATCTAATTAGAATGACGTCACAGAGTGAATTTGTGATTATCGAAGAAGGGATTTTAATTAAATTTAGTTAAACCTAATTATGGCTTGGAAAGCAGCTGTACTTTTACGATATAATTACAAACAATTGTGTCGGTAGGTACGTACCAGTGGCTTACATTGCAGTATGACCAAAGGTAGACTAGGTAGTTCTCAAGTCTGGGTATGAATTGCGCATTATATACAAATAATGACAATTTTCATATCGTCACGGCTAACCGTTTTTACCACATTCACGACAAAAATACTGTTTTGATCAGAAGTTTGTCGCCTTGTATATTTTTTTCTATTCGCAACGGTTCGCTATTCAAATGGTAGGCACATCTTTTCGGTCAGTGCTATTTTTCAGGTAAAAACGTTTAATTGCTTCACTTGATGAAAGATTAAAATACTCGTTGTTTGTTATTATTTGTGAGCAGTTTCATTGGACAGAGATCGGCACGGGCGGTGTTAATTTATCGGGTTCGTCCACTCACACTACAGAATTTTCGGATACAACTTTTGAACAGAAAAAAAACCGGTGAAAGCTCGGCTCTCAGAGGGTTAAGGGTGGGTCCATAGATAATGCACAGATGTGGGAGTCAAAGCTCTTGATTAAAAGAAGATGGCCGTGCAGCGCGCAGAGCTAGCTGACTGGAGAAGGCTTTCACTCGATAAGCCGGCAAAGTGGATCGATTATGAAATCTGATATCGAAGCCTGATCGAGATGACTGGATTATTCACGTCATTAATTTCTAGTTGGATCAAGGTTAAATGAAATAGAGAATTCAACCCTAACCCGGAGGAAGTTTGATAAAATAAACGAGAGAGAGAGAATATTTTATTTTTCCAATGTAAATCCGAGAAAATTAAGCTATTATTTTGTAAAAAAAGGAAACATAAAAAACTATCGATGTTTTGTAAAAAATAAATGTTCGGCAGTAACAATTTATTGACATTTATAACTTTGTGATGTTATATTAAAACGATACACTACTATTTAACGATCATCATTTTAATGTTTCAGTTTTTTTTTCAATTTCTTTTTTCCGATTCCATATAATGTTTTGCACAAAAATTTTGTTTCCACCCGATTTTAGACAAGTACCAAGCTAGCCACATGCCCGTATTATGGTGGTATTAATAGTATTATTTGTTCAATCAGAAGGCACTGAAAGATACTCTCAGTGTGGATCTGGTGAAAGAATACAATCATAATTAAAACATTGCTTAAATCGGCTTTAACCAAGTTCGGTGACCAGGCCTGAGTAGCTAGGTACTTCTTAACCCCCCTCCTCAACATTTCCTTTGCTTACCCAATATTCTCAACCTCATAACATACTCAAAATGGGGATTCCGTAGTCCCACTGGCTACGAACAGTGAGGAACAGTTGACACTATTGTGGCATTCACATAAAAAAAAAAACTATCAATTAGTTCCATTTATTTACGTTATTTCAGTGTATTATTTTAACTGAGCTATGGTTTGATAAAATACTATAATTTATGAAATTTAAAATGTATCAAATTACAACCAGAGAGCAAATTAGTTTTGTAAGACTGGGTTGAGGTTTATTTCAGCGAAAGTAATTTGATTTCAGCGACACATGCACAATAATAGGCCGGATGGGAAGACGTTTGAAGTAAGTGTAGCTGTTGGAATAAATGGTCTTCTCCCAAAAACTTCCTCCCCCCCCCATAAGCCTTACGAAATTATTATTATTACTTGCAGGCTTTTCGGGCTACCTAACGCCGATCTACCTCGCGCGAGTATAAGGTGAATTCTACAGTGAAAGGGAATATGAACCAACGATTCGGGGACATACATTGACATACTTTTGAGTTGGCTAGTTATTATAATATTTTTCTAAGAAAGACATACATTTATGGGTTACTGACAATATTTGAAAAACCTTACTAGCATCAGACCTAACTGGAGAGGGGGGACCCAGTCATTTGCCAACTCAGCCACTAGCCGATGTGTGCGCGTACCAATACGATATTTACATACTAGTCGAAACCACTGCATGTATTTACATTTGACATTGCCAATTTGCCGTTTAGAAAATCAACAAGCAAAATTTGATAAACCACGAATCTATCACATACAGTGCGCTGTTTTTTCAGGTGTGTACATCTCGATAACTGTTACAGATTGACTAAAAAAACATCATACATTAAAACAAATGAATTTTCTTCGACGTGTCTCCTATATTAGGTCTCATTATTTATATTAAAAAATTTTACCACCACATAAAAATAAATAAGATTAAGTTTACTGAAAAATGCAGCGAATTAAAACTAGTAGTCCTAAGATTTCGTACCCAATAAAAAATATTTTATTACAAGGCTAGTTCCTCTAACAAGAAGGGGTCCCAACAACCGCCACAATGTTCTCATTCACTTACAAGTGAACCTCCTTATATCTACTTTATATTGTATTTCTGTTATGAGGCTTTTCTTTGTTGTACGGTGTTTTATTCGGGGGAGTGATGTTATATTGAAGATGGTGAATAGAGTCTGGGGCAGTGTCGTAGCCACTCTCTGGTAGCTGGGCAGTCGCACGTGCCATAAATTCCTACGTAGTGATTTATGCAATAAATTAAAAATTACTTGCGTTTTTACAATCTTCTTCCCTGCATTTAAATTGAGAACATGCAATAAAAATATAAAGTGTATATTTTTATTGCAGCTGTGTTCGATGTGAAATATAATTAAACTAAAAATTATGCCATTTTTTTCACAGATAAAATAGAATTGTGCCTAAGAATACAGATTTTTTTTTTATAAACTCCACACAGGAGACCCTGAAGAAAATAATTTTCCTCAGGGCCTATGTCATCTTTGAAGATGCTGTGAGAAACGACCCATTCTCATGTGACTAATATCAACCGTGTACAAATGTTGGGCGCGTGTTTAGCGTGTTTCCCGACTATGGACGGGTGTCGAGGGGATCAATGACGCTAGTTCCTCGGAGCATCTTCCATTGTAATACCGGTAGAACAAAGACAGCATTCTCACCTGACGCCTGCGCTCTACAGATTGCAATCCATTTGTTAAGTTAGGAGAGTCTTTTAAACGGACCCCCCGTTTCTGCACAGAGTCGAGTTTTTTTTGTTTGTTGGTATTTTGGGGCTCCAGACCAGGGGTGGATGCTAAATTCAACCGTGGGGCTTCTGTACAGTACGCCCAGTTTCTGAAGAGCTAACTTAACTCTGGCTTCGATAGAGCTCCTGTTCGGAAGATTGCTTCCGTTAAAAAAGACTAGATTTGCTTCATTTGCATAAATGATTAGATTTTCTTAATGGAACCATATCTTTCTGGTACTTCCCCGGCGTTTACTTCTATCAAACTTGCTTGTAATTATATTTTTAGGATCTTCTTCACTAAACTTATATCAGGTATGAAATTTTTTTCTTAATATCCTAAAATCCATGGCCCGATTCTTTAAATAGTTGTACATGGTTTTAACAGACATACGCCATACGAATCCAATTCCACAGCATTCACTCTCTGCCAATAATTGTAATAGTATTAATTGAAGGATTGAAACACTCCCAATAATAATTTCACTGGTCAAGATCATGTGCGCCAATGGGATTAAACTTCGTTCTGATATAATTTTATAAAAAAATTATTTATCTTTATTTTAATAACAAGGTTGAAAATATTGGCCAGTTTATGCTAGCTGACCCTTAAAAAAACTTGTGAAATTATTACGCCACTCGACTGGAGCCTTCGTTATTTATACTGAGACTGCACTTGAAAGGATTTCGGCAGTATTATTACTTCGGACGCGGGGAATTATATTATATTAAGGAGGCTGCTGAGGATTTATAGCAACTTTCTCCATTAAGGAGGCTGTGCGTCGGGAAATGTCGCACACGACAATACGCATTGTTTGGGAAATCATTAAAGCAGCAAGCACTACTGCCAGGAGCGAAGAAATGTGGAAGGGATGATCGATTCACCCCGCAGTAATGTGCCCTAAGTGGCTAGGCTTTGATTCCAAGAAAGCAGACACTTTGTGTAATAAATTATCTTCGAGAAGTTGTTGGGTAAACATCAATAATAGGAATTAGTAAAAATGTACGATTAATTTGGTTGTATATCTGTTAACAGTAATGAAGGTTCACCTGTTCTTTAAGATTATTGGGTGTATATAGATGATAAAAAATATTTTGTCAAATGGTGCACCCGTGTGCAGAGTTGTGTATTTAAGGCACCATATACCCACTCAAAAAGAAGACGATGGAGAAATATGTAAATATGCGCATTAGACAGACTGCGCTAATGATAATATTTAAGTGGAAATTGTGAAAATGTTTAATAAAACACGACTCGTTTAAAATAAGGCAAAAATCTCGCGAGGAACATCTAAAATAGCTTTTAAAGAAACACTGTGAATTTTTTCATATTTTCATTTATTTTCTAAAATAAGTGAAACGAACGTGTTTATAATAATTTTTGGAGCATACAATGCAATTTTTTTCTATCGAGAGAATTTCATATAATTTGCGTTTCGGCGTGGAACACGTCCAGATATTATCTTAAAAAATAACAAATATTTTTTTAGGAGCTTAAAAACTTCAAATGTTTAAGGGAGATATGTGAGAAATCGGTAGAAATTCGGGTAGCGGCGGCTTAAAAGTCGCATTTAACAGAGCTAGTGGAAAAGGTTAACGACAATTGATAAATATTGGGTAAAGGTAGTGAAAACGCGATAGAGTATATTGAGATGTAAATGGATATGCGAAGTTTGTTACTAAATATATCATAAGCAATTAAATTAAGATAATATTGACAGTATTCACAGGTTAGATTTTTTTTGAGTGAATTGCACTTTTAAAATCTCACTCCAATCGTGATAAAAAATGTTGAAATACAAATTGATAATCGGTTAATAGAAAACTTATTAACTTTTTACATAAACGTGATCCACAACAAGATAATTTTTTAAAATTTTCGATTTGAGACATGAATATGGGTACCGCCGCTACGGGAACTATTTTTGGATAACCAATACCTCTGCCGTAGGTCACCCTAAGTAGTTCGCTACGTTTGGTGACTTGGCTGGGTGCGCTCGTCTACCAGCTGAGTGACGGGCGGGGAGACGCCGGTTTGAGGAGACCCTTTGACTTCTTCAGCTGGTCTCTTTCAACCCACCGAAAGATTCATACGTCCATCACTTCCGGAAGCAGTGACCCCTAGTTTCCTACTCATCCTACAGAGGACTTCTTTTCCACCCTTTCTTTCAAACACACAATACCCCAAAATATAACAAAGGCCCTGAATGGGGTTAACGTAAAAAAATAAAAGATACCAAATAACAGTTCGTCTTTAGAAAAAGCTAGTTGCATTTTGTGAACACGCTGCACGGTACTGATATCAAATATCTTTCAGATTGAAAAAGTTAAGACGACAAAAAAGTTGATGCAGTTGGTTCGTTCTGTACGGCACGTAGCAGCACAACACTGGTGGTGAAATTGGTGCAATCTCGAAATTGGATTTATGTTATTGCGAGTGAAAACGTACGAGCCTTTGCAGGAGTAACATAAATGTAGCTTACAAATTAATCTGAAGAACCGATGGAAAAAGATGAATTACCTGAAACAAAAAGAAAAATACGTAAGACTTAAATACTCATGAATTCATCATGAATTCAAAGAATAAATTTTGAAGTAAGAAAAAGCGAGCAAATATTTATAAGTTTTGTGGCCAGTTCTGAAAAATCAGGTTCTCCCAACCTTTCTCTCTTTTTTCTTTTTACCCTTGACGGCCTCCGTGGTCCCGAGGCAAGACTCTCGACTCACAATCCGAAGGTCGCGGGTTCGAACCCGGCGTGCGCAAATAAATTTTATTTGATTAATTTGTGTTATTTCACAATTTATTCATTTAAAATAATATATAGTATATTTGCGGCACGTTCCAGAGTGGAAGATACTATCAGTATCGCCCTGGTGTAAGACCACCATTCAGAATTGAAACGTTGCTTGAAATGGCTTTAGCCGTGTTTAGTGACCAGATCTGAATAGCCAGGTACTTCCCCACCTTCCTCTTCCCTATCTCCTTCCCCTCCCCACTACCTTCAGCCTCACAACATACCCCAATTGGGGATGCCATAGTCTCACTGGCTCCAGACGGGAGCAGTTGGGACTCTTGTGCGGTATTTTCATATAAAAAAAAAAAAAAAAAAAAAAAAACCCTTCCTCAACATACTAACTTCGGGTGTTTGTTATGTGTTGTGATATATACCTGCGTGATATTAGTCACGTACAATTATTTTTTTCTTTTTAAAAAAAAAAGAAATTATCTTTTGATTTAGTTTCTAACGGTGTTCATTTAAAGGTAGATCGCTGACGTTGCACTGATCAATTTAATCAATATTTTTTTATAAATACTTTCAGCGTCACCAATCCTACAATTATATTATCTCGTAATTTTTCATGGGTTTGCGCTAGTTTATCAAAATGTTGTGCGTAAAATTAAAACAAGAACTTCAATATAAATATTTACATATAATTTATTGTTTTTATTTCTTGTTAGGGGAATCCCGATGAGTAACAAAACTCATTTTACTTTAAATTAAAAGAGTTGTCTTTAGAGGAACGGCAAAATAAGTGATTTTAGTGATAACTTTGAAATTATTGAGAAAAATGACGATGGTGTAGAAATAATAAAATGTAAAAAGAAAAGTATTCTTACGTGAAAGATATTGAATATTTTTAGCTTACGTCATTTAATTTGAATTAACGACCGATTTACGTTGGGACATAAATTTATAGTACATAAATTTAAAATTTCTACCCAAAATCGCTTTTTTCAAAATCTTTTTATTTAATTAATGTGTCATCATACACAGACAACTACATTTTTTTTTAAATAATTACCATTAGCTCACGAAAAATTGTCACTGTTGTCTTTAAAATTTTGAAAAATTTAATTCTTTAATGGCCTATATTTTATAAATTGAAATACAAATAAATAAAGTAGTACACATCCGTACTTGACATTAGTTATACATTTTGATTAAAAAAATATTATTAGTTTGATAATTAAGTATTTTTTAAATTTGTATGAAAAAGACTGCGCAGCCGTTCCTATGTACATTAGAGATGGATAAGTTCTGCATTTTGCCGGAGGCCTCCGAGACATGCTTCCTTTTAAAAGTACTCGAGTTCTAGGAGCAGGTCCCGGGTCTGAGTTCTTGGGTGCGGACTGGGTAATGGGTGCCATTGCGGCTAACGAGACGCACGGGTTCGGCCGGAGCCAGAACCCGCAGAACCCGAGACCTGCTCTCGACTTGCGAGTGGTTCGGAGCGAGACGGACGGGTTCGACCGGAGCCGGACATCGGAGCCGGAACCAGCAAAAAACTCGAACCCGGAGCTGCTCCCGACTCGCGAGTGGCTGGAACGCCGAGTTCCGAGTTTGGGTTCAAGTCCAGGACCGGGTTCTCTGGGAGTAGTCGATTAGAAAAAGAAGAAGGAAAAAGCTCCGCTTCCCGCGAAAAACCCGAGTTCAAGAGCCCACTCCAGCTGAACCTACACTTCGTTAATGTACATCCGCTACTATAACTATATAACCTATAAGTCTTCCGGTCGTGCAGCAGTTTCCGGTCGGAGCGTCTCAAACAATAAAACAATCCCGTGTATTTTCTTCACAAATCTATTGTTAGCGTGACCAAACATAAAAAACCATCGTAGATACCGATTTTAATTGCTTGTAATATTAATTGAGACGTGTAAGGATTAGCACGAACTACGGAAACCAAAACAAAGAAATAGTAATTAAGGATTAAAACCGCACTACAAATTGAAAAATAATAAACCTTCATGTTTATTGGACCTTCAGGAACACAAACTTTGTAGGTACGAAAACCTTTTAAGAAAAGTAATCGTCTACAAGCTTTATTTATGTGAAAACCGTACAAGTCTCAACTACAATGGCACTTGTTATTATTAATTGAGGATATTATATTAGCAATCCACAATGGAAATTAATAATTATTATTTTACTTCAAAAGTTGTTAATAATATAAAGTTGCTTCTTCAAAATTAGCTAATTCACTTTATGGCGTCATTTTAAATAAAAATTAAAACAAATTACTTTCTACAACACCACCATATAATTAATATTATCGACTAGTTTCAAAAACAAAGTTTTCTTCGTCAGGATAAGAGATTAATATAAAGATAACAAAAGACAAATAAGAAAGTAGACAAAATATTAACGTAAGAGGTGATTAATTACTTAAAAATATTATAAAAGACAATTATATAAAATTAAACATAAAAATTATTTTAGAATGAAGAATAATAAAAACTTTTAAAACAAACAATAAAAACAGGAAGTCTAAATAACAAAATAAATTATTATTAATGGGACATGAAAATAATTTTAAGAAATGACTATGTTTAAGAAGTATGTATTTAAAAAATATAATTTTTAAAAGAAAATTTAATATTTACTTTATATATAAGCTATCCTCTCCTAAGCACAAAAGCATCTGCTTTATTAGGAGAGTGTTCGAAATATAACGAAACATAAATATATTGTAGGGCTGAAAGGAGTGGGGAAGAGAGGGATATGGAGAAGAGTAAGATTCGGAAGTATCTGGCCATTCAGATCTGGTCACCAAACACAACTAAAGCTATTTCAAGCAAAGTTTCTATTCCGAGTAGTGAAATCTTCTACTAAGGTGATACTGAGAGTAATACCAGTATACCTCCAATATCTATTACATCTGGAATGCATCGTTGTTTTATAAAGAGGAGGCCGAAGATTGAAAGATCCCAGGGTGGTGAAAATGCTACATATGTGGGATCATAGTTCTTAATAGAATTTCAATACTTTTTCACACTACATAGTCCAAAAAGAAGTGAAAACACTCACCAACTGTTAACAGATTTTCAATTAATTATACCTCAGGTACTAGAGAAAAACACAGGTAAAAGTAAACGACACGTATTATTAATACACCATATCAATGAAGAAATTTGGCCTTCTTTGAGGAAACATCAGAAGAAGCCGATTAAATAAACCTAATTAAAATAAAATCAAAGCAGGACTGAAGCTAAATCGATAGCCCATTACGTATTCTGCAGAGGGTATCTCTAAGTAATTTTTCATTGAGTCAGCTAGTAGATTTTTTTATTAAGTTTTCCCGTTTAATTTGCATCAACCTCCGTCAATTGGCGATATAGATATAGAGGATGAGTTCTTTTGTATTGAAGAATCCATTATGAAAATAATTTTAAAATTACTACATTTATTTGATCTGTCTATTTTTATAACCAAAAGAAATGTTATAAATTTAAAAAAAAAGTTATATATTTGGACCACTTTGGGAATCACTGGTTAAGACCATATAAATTGAATAAAGTATAATAAAATCCCATTAAAAAATTGTAAGATTTGTAATTGTTAGGCAGCTCATGGATTAAATTTGAGTTCGAGGAATCCGACGTAAGAAACTTATTATCTTTTTTTTAATTTATGCAATTTCTTTTGGTTTTAAAAATGGACAGGTGAAATAAATGTAACAATTGTATTGCGTTACAGTAGGACAATAGGTGTATAAACGTATTATAAATATAATAATACTAGCTGTTACCAGGCATGCGTTGCAATGCCATTCAAAGAAATAAATTGATTCTCCCTGCATGTCCTTTCTCATGCGTCCCCGTTCTCTTCCATCTTCCCCGCCTACCCCCTCCCTCGTCTTTACCCTCTCCGCAAACCCCACCTTCTCCCTGCCTTTCCTCCCTTCCGCTAAAATATATGAAATATTTTTACACATTTTCATTTATAAAAATTTCATAACGCCAGATCTTACCATTATATACAGCTAACATTACTCGCATATAATGTAGCTTTCTACTAATGAAAGAATCTTTAAAATCGGTTTAGTGGTTTAGGCGTGAAAGCGTAACAAACAAACACACACAATTTCGCATTTATAATACATATTAGTAAAGATAAGTTTTGATACCTGCTAGTACAATAATTAATATCGATAGTAAAAATTTGAAATACTGTCAATGACAATAAATCCAAAAACAAGTTAAGTATGTCATTTTTCTCAGTTGTCGAAATATTTCTAGGAAAATGAGTGCGTTTTTACAAGGTGTATTTCAAGATATCTTTTTTCTGATAAATTAAAAAAAAAAATGAGTACAGTTATAATATCTGAACAATTTTTCCAATTCCCATGATCCATGTGTTATGATCATTTTTTACAAAAATAATCTAAGAATTTATTTCCAGGAATTACATTTTCCACATTTATGTAACCGAACATTCACCCCCCTTGCCCCCGTTACGCGGTCTATCATTTTCTTATCTGGTTTATTATTCATAATGTTGGCAACTCATTAAAGGACGTAAGGAGCTGCAGAGGAAAAACGCGTTCTTAAGTCGGGTGAGAAATTAAATTCTTTACAAAATATTCAGGAGGGAAGATAAGCGCGTGTAACTGTGTAATCATCAAGCTGTATTTTTAAATTCTAAACAAATTTTCAACATTTATTCTTAAAGTCTGTGCATTTTTATCAAGAGTTCTTTTTGAATTTTTCTTAAATGTTTAACATAATGTTAATTATTTTAAAGAATCTAATTTTTAACTTAAGTTTACATTTGCAATTAACTTGGTCTGAGATTCTTGGTTTCACAGTGTGTCGATGAATAAAATATTTGATTCAAAGAGGTTCTTTTTGGAAAATTTTCACTATATCATGAAATAAAAAAAACCACGGATGGCAAGTCAATTTATTTAGCTTTATTAACTTGCATAGAGAGAGGTTCTGAGTTTTTCACTCAAGCATTTTGTTAGTGTTTTTATTTACATCTCCACAGAAATGAAACTTCTTACCCCGTACAGGAATTGAATTTTTCTTTTTTTTAATAGTTTAATAATTTCACGGTAAAAAGAACACTGGAACTTTCAAAGTTTTGTTGTTTCAAAATTCACTGATGTTTGACGAATTTTTCTCAGGTTTCGAAAAGCAACTACCTACTTATCTTAATTTTATTTTAAGGTGGGGGTAAGGTTTTAAAACTCATTTTCAAATGTACAACATGTCGAGAGTATTGTGTCAAAATTGCAAGTAAATCGAAGAAAAACTAAAGAAGATACAGCATTTCAAGCGACCAGCCCTCTTGCTCTTTTCAAGTATATTTCGAGTATAAAAAAACTTTAAATCGATTTTCTCGCAAATAAATTTTTAAAATTCGTGAACATCATAGCTCAAAATTTACTTGACCGATCTTTTTGAAATTTTGTACACAATTCAAAAACATAAATCAACATGTAGTGACGGAGAGTTTTTTTTACTATTTTAAAAAAATTTTATAATAACAAATTCACAGAAAATTTTGGCAAAAATCACACTTTTGACTTCAACATGCTGCAAAAAAAATAAAATAAAAAAAAACGCTTCGTCACTACCTGAAAAAACATTACCTTTTAAATTCATTTAAATTTTTTTAACAAATTATAATGTTCACCGCATAACACCATTTTTTCGAGGCGCCTCCGGAGATTCGCTCTCACGGACTTATTTATTAATATTTTTAATTAAAATTTTTTTTCAAAGATACGTCAAACGTCATACTATAACGTGTATACAAAAGAAATAAGCCGACATTATTCATATCTCCAAAAAAAAATCATGAAAATATGCTTTTTTTCGCCTTTAAAACCTTACCCCCCCCCTTAACTAACCTTGTATGTTTGATTTTTAAGTATTTTTAATTAGTACAAACAATATTAAAACACATTGAATATTGTGAACACTGTTGATCATTGACATCAGACATTACGATGATGATCTCCTAGTTGACACGATTGCTACCCTCCTAATAGTCTAAAAAAAAAAAAAATTTTAATGCAAAAAAATGCGACTATGGCCCGAACTAAGTAAAAGTAAAAAAAAATAATTCGCAAAACAGCGGCTGTCTGAAATAAAAAAATAATTTTTTTACAAGCTTTTCGACTTTCTAAATTATTTAAAAATTAAATGTTTTAGTTTTAGTTGGCGCGATAGAGTAATGAAAAGAGAAGGCTCACACCAAATTTCAAGTAAATTGGTTCGGTAGAACTTGAAATATCGTGTCAACTGTTTCTTTAGAGAAAAACGCGTTTAAAGTTTTGCTCTATTTAGATTTTAGTTATATTTCGTCTAAACCGATCTAACTAAAATGGCTCTTACTTTTAACATAATTCGAATTTTGAAAAATCCTTTTAAGAAGATATTTTTGAATATTTAAACCTTCGAAATATGAAGGATTTTTTTTTCTAGACTAGAATACCCCCTTAAATAAAATAATGTATATATTTGCGGCACGTTGAAAATACCCCCAGCACAGCCCTGGTGTAAAACCACCATCCAGACTTGAAATGTTTCATTAGCTGTGTTTAGTGACAAGGTCTGAATAGCCAGGTACTTCCCCCCCTTCCCCCAATACCCCGTTGCACTCTTACATCTTTCCCCTCCCCACTATCTTCAACCTCACAAAACACTCCAATTGGGAACGCCACAGTCTCGCTGGCTCCAAATGGAAGTAGTTGGGACTCTTGTGCAGTAATTATATTAAAAAAAAATTACTGACTATCATTTCAATGCTTGTAAAAGCTTTTAAAACATAAATTAAAAATAAATTTACGATTAAATTACTATTTGATTCTTTGAAAGAATTGGTTCTTGTGGAAGGAATTCGAATTTACCACTTTAATTAAACCAAAATTATTCAAGACATCGACTAAAAGCTGACTTCTCGTAAACAACATAGTGTAACCCCAATGTCACCAAATCGGGTAGCGATGTAGTTTTTCTGGCTCTACAACTTCCAAAGTAGGGGATTTCATCTAGAGCAGAGGTTCCCAAACCTTTTTTTGTGGACCACTTTCAACATTTTACTGGTTTCGGTGGACCCCCTGCTGCAACATTTTTACCATATTCCCAAAAATCGACACGCGTTGTACTGAATATTGAATATAACGCTGGAGTTGTTGTCTGTCACAACGGGGGGGGGGGGAGGGGGATAAAGTGATATGAGATGAGGGGCGAGATGGGATGTGGGCACGGAATGGGTCTCAAAATGACATTTTTTCACCGAAATACTAGTGCACTATCTGCCTACATTGACAGATAAAGCCAAGCCAACATTTTTGTTCTAGACTATCGAAACCAGCAGGCTTATTCTCTATCTTTTGTGGAATAACGGACGTGATCTCCTGACAGATTTGTGTGATTTATTTGCTTTTTCCATGTACAACGTACATTAAATGAATAAATCATCATGCATTCTTGCAGGAATTCATATTTAAAACGATCGAAACCAAAAAATGTTACAGTAAATATGTAAAAATCGCACAAATCTGATAGGAGATCACGTCCGTCATCTCGATAACGATCCCACAAAAGATAGAGAATAGGCCTGCAGATAATTTTTTGTGGACCCCCACTTACAACTTGTGGACCCCCATTTTTTATCACGTCTACGTGGATCCCCGTCGAGTCTCCCGTGGACCCCTGGGGGTCCACCTGGACCACTTTGGGAATCACTGATCTAGAGTATGATATAACAAAATATACATCTTAATAAAAATGGAGACGGTACAGTAATCTTAATTCTTGCAACAACTTTTGGAGCTTGGAGGAAAGAGCTTGAGGAAAAATAACGGTCTCTTCAAAGAAAAACATCTCGAGAGAAAATGAAAGATTAAATATTATGTTTGTGTACGACTTTTCAATTAAGCCACAAAGACTCATATTATACTTTTAATCTCGAAAGTTCGCGAAAAAAACAAAACTGTCATTAATTTTTGCAAAAAAGTAATTGGAAGGTTTTTCATAAACGACTGAGATAATACTGAAAATTCGTTGAAAAATGTCAGAAAATTTTATATCAAAGCTTGTAAAATTTTATCTTTGAGGAAAATAAACGAGGCAACTTTGCATGGCAGCCTATCCAAGTCAAATCTAACTTTTCCAATTCACGTTCTAACCGAAATTGCATACATAATATATTTCGAAAAGCAATTTATTTAATAGATTGATTTTCAGTAGCAAAGGCCAATATAAATTTATAATTTCAAACTATTATCGAGGGAATTCCTGTAAGCAAATAAAATACATGAAAGGTGTTGACATCCAGCGATAAACCTTGTTGTTTTAAATTCGAAATAAATTTGTTGTAAACTTTACTACGAGTCTGCAAACCTACAAATACATTTTTGTAACTGTTATGTTTTTTTAATACAATTTTTTAACAACAAGAATTGTTGACATTGGTCTATAGGACTAAGACACGCCGAAGTGAAAGGCAACGGGAAAGGGAAAGGAGTAGAGAAATATTAAAGATTATTTGACTATGTAATCGACGGCCGGCGTGGTCTAGAGGTAAGGCTCTTGATTCGCAATGGTTTTAGCCGTGTTTGGTAACTAGATTTGAATAGCCAGATACTTCCCACCTTCCTCTTCTCCGTCTCCTTCCCCTCCTCACTACCTTCAATTTATAAAAATTTATATTATTGACATGAAGCTCTTTTTAAATTTGGGCAGTGAATCGAAGAAAATGTCGATGCTAGAATTTAGACAAATATTAGTGAACGTATGAAGAGCATGATAAATTGGTGAATTAGTTGTCTTGTAATTACGCGTGTGGTATAGTTCTGTATGGCGTGTAAGTCTTAAGGGTATGTTAAAATTAACTAAGGAAAGAAGTTTGGTAAAGTCAATGTTATTATTTAAAATTTTGTGTATAAATGTCAAATCAGCTATTTGCAAATTCAGCTCGCCTTTGTTGTAAAGTTTGAAATGCGCATTCAAAGTTATTATAGAATTTGAAGGTTAGATATTTTATAAATTTGTTTTGAATTCGTTCTATGCTATCTATGTATACTTTGTACTGCGGGTTCCAAATTGGCGAGGCATATTCCAGTGCACTTCTGAATAATGCAAAATATAAAATTACTGTAAGCGGGTTACTGAACACTTTACTTATTCGAAGAACAAAATCATTTAATAGGACCTGTGAACGATCGAGTCGATGTGCTTATTAAGTATAAGTTTGCTATCAAGGTCTTTACATTCCGTTTTAGTAATCGGTTGTAGGAAACAGCGAAAAGCATTGTCTCGATTCAGAAAGATGGTTTCATACCAGAGCAATTCTGAGGATCCCCAGATAGGAAATACCTGTTTTAAGAGCTCAATCTGCTGACCGATTATTATAATTTAAAAGAAACTGGTGATTTTCATGTTACAAAAGTATAACGTTATTAACACGTCTGTGAATCTAGTGCGACCGGGGTGGGTTCAGTACGAGATCAATGAGTTGAATAAAGTTTAAAAAAATTTAATAAAAATAATAAAACATTTATGTTACATTAATTTCATTTTTAATTCTCAACCGAAAATTAAACAAAAAAACCTTCGAACCTTCTACTGAATGTAAAAAACACTTGGCACACAGAACGTATTCTGCAATATGAAATCCCCTCGAATGCCGGGCACTTTGGGCCATTCCTTAACATTTCAGTTAAAAGGTCAAAACATTTTAAGGGGAGTTGCAATAAATTATTCGCAGCACGCGTCCAAGTTAAATAAAAAATATTTTCAACGATATCATTTTGAATCGACGTAAATAAATCAAACTTTTCCAATATGGCTCGCCAGCGGGGAATATATTTATTTATAGGTACGGGTAGGTCCGGCCCCGGGGTAGCCGAGAAATCACGTGAACGTTCACACATATATCTCAAATGGAAATAGAAGAATTCGATGCACATATTTGAAAGTAGCGTAGATTGATAAATTGCTGTGTAATTGTCATTATCATTAAACTTCGTAAATGTTATTTGATAAATTAATCGTGAATATTTTAGTATCTTTTGATGTGGCAGTAGTCGAACCTACATCTCATTACTCGAAAAATGACGATATTTCATGATCGTGATGATTACAAGATGTTGATATTTCACAAAAATGAAGGAAATGAAAATAATATGAATTTTTACCCTGAAAATATATTTATAATCTTAACTTATTTAATGCAAGCGCCCCAGGAGCGCTACGCTATCATAGTATACGTGGGCTTGGCCTGTTAAACCACATTTCTTCCCATTCGGAATGGACGACGAGCGATGTGGTGAAAAAGGCCAAGCCCACTTACATTATGAGAGTACAGCAATAATAGTCAATTTAAACCTACTTGAAACACCAGGCAAAAGGACTTTCAATACCATTGTTCACAAAAAAATTATGTAGTAAACTCGCCTTCTCCTCGCGCACGCGGTTTATCTAACGAATGTACAAATAATACTGACAATTTTAATTTAACGAATTCGATGTTTAAGTCGGTTTCTTGACAACTCAGAATCAACTCAACTTTGAAAAGACATTAAAAGCTATGAAAAAAAAACAAATTAAAATGGCCCGTAACCTAACCTATGTAACCAAATTTTAAACACTTTTTACATGACTTTTCAAGGTTTAAGATAAGTATAAATATTTTTTAATAATTTTAAATATAATTTTTGATAATTTCAGTTAATCATTATTAATATTTTTTACATTTACTCATTTGTCAACCAATGAAATGTAAGTTATTACTTTTTTGCAAACATTGTTTATTACTAACCCGTTATTGTATACATTTCTTGTACTCAATGTCAAAGCCACACTGGCGTGTAAAAAAGAATATAAATTAAACATAACATTTAGAATACATCATTAGTTCTCTATAAATTATTGGTTTTACGTTTTTGAATTAATTTGAAAGTAATTGAATCGTTACAGTGTTCAATTCGTAGAAATCGTTTTTGTTTTTTAGAGGCTCATTCAAATTGTTCCTTAAATTTATTTTGTTAATTTTAAAAACATTTCAAAACAAAAATACGTAACACCTTTAAAGAAATAACAAATAAGACAACTTAACAAAATGTAATACGGATAGATTAAATAATAATAAATAACAGATAAAAATGTTCAGCTGGGTCTACTAGATTAATCGCTCAAGAAAAAGAAAAATGAGAATAAGTTTTAAAAAATAATTGAAAAGACGTAGTTTGATATTAATTTTATTACATCACGCTTGTAATACGTGACGCCATCTTCGCTCGGAAGTGCTTAAAGTGAGCAAAAAACTTGTCACTTTCAATTAGTTTTTGTAGCGGAAAGGCATTTAAGCCGTGTCTCCCGCCTGATGCGCTTTTAATACATCATTTTAAACGCATTAAGCGGAGACATCGTGGTGACAATCTCCAGTAATTGCTAGGCGGGGATGGAATATTACCAGGGAGCAAGCAAGTGAAAAGAGGGTAGAGAAAAGAAATAGAAAGAAGAATAGGTGGACATATAACCTGACAAAGGAGAGCCCCCGGGAATAGACGGAAAAAATGATAAACTCCCATAAGATGAAAGCTTAATGAAAAATGAAACAATAAATCATTAGAGCGAACATTGGATTGAAACAGAGTTCATTGAAATGTTTCTGAGAATTGCGGAAATTGAAAAAAAAAACGTTGCTGGGAAAATGCGGAAAAAAGAGGCACTCAAAAATAGGGATAAAAGAGAAACATAAGGTTATTGTTAAATCCTTCAAAACCAATTCAGGGAGGTTCTTGAAAAAGTGTTGATTACTTTTGAGGTTAACATTAAACTTTTCACATTTCTAGGAAAAAAATTTTAGGCCTTTGAGCTTTGAATGAATTTTGATTATATCTATAAAAAGGAATTATAATTTTGAAAAATCCGTATGAAATGTTTTCATAATTAACCATTAAAAAGCATCCTCCTGACATCTGTCTCTAAGGCGGAAATGTTTTGTTCGTATGAAGCAGCAAATGGTGAGCTGTAGCGTCGTGAAATATGCGGTATGTATTTCCATTTTAGTCATTTCCATTAATAAAAAATAGAACTTCTAAACATTGATTTAAACATAGTCGTATGAGACCAAGACAGCATTCCATATAGTTTTTCAATATACCAACGTTTTTATCAATCAGAATCTCAGGCGTAGCTTGCAAGTTTTTTTTAGAATAGTCTTGTATTAACTCGACTTTTTGGTATTTCATTGTCTGTAAATTTGTTGGTTCCGTTCCGGTTTAGGTTCAAGATTTTGGCCGTGTTGGATACCACCTTTTCATCATCAGAATTCGCGTGATCGTGGTTCCTACCAAGAGCTATTAAATTGTAATAATCAATATTATGGTACCTGCAGGCCTCATGAAAGATAGAAAAAAATTGTCATTGAGATGGTTACTTTTCTTTGGACAAATTGAATAAATCCTTATTTGATATAATTTTAAAAAATGTTACGTAAAAATATTTACGGTTTTTAAATAAGTAGCTGGGTATTTAAGTACCGACTTACAAATTTTTGAATTGAATATGATTTTAGAGCAAATGTCGGTTTTGATTTATTAAATAAGAGAAAAATAGAAACATACTTTTTTGGACGCGAGGTCTGATGATACAAATAGCTACGTGAGCTCTAGCGTTATGAAATTATTTCCTATACTATTCACCCGATTGCGATGAAACTTTGGGGATTTGATGTGCGCATTCCCGCGATGGTTTCTATATATAAAATAGTGAGCTCTGGCGTAATGCAATTATTTTCTATACTATTTATCCGAATACGACGAAAACTTGGTGAAAGCTATTCCATTCAGGCTAATTATCTAGTCTGAGGTCCGAACCATCCAGCCAATTCATCGCCCATTATTAGAAGACCGGATATTGGGGGTGTGCCGTCCTCCACTCCTTGCCACCTTCCACAGCCTGCAGGATACGAAGCGTCATTTCCGGGGTGCGTAGACATAGTATCTACGCGTAGCGCGGAAAGATGTGATAATCGATTGGAAATGTAGGTATTGATTAAAGTTGAAAATAAAATTATTTAAAACTTCATTACTCCAATGCTAATAAAAGAAAGTTACCAATGGATAATGACACGTAGCCACATTGTGAAAATGCATGAGAATACATTGAAGATGTGAAAATGAAACTTCGTATTGAAATTGTAAAAAATAAGGGTAGATGGAACATTTTGGTAAGAAGTAGAAAGATGCATTTACGCTTCTGGAGAATATATTATTCCTATCGCGTAACAGAGGTATTAGAAGTCAATTAGTGAACAAACAATTTTGCAATACAATAAATATGCAAGCATGAGATAAACCATTTCAAAACAAAACAATAAAATATCGCTTCAAGAAAATGCATGCTGGTAATACCTTCGCAATATTAAAATACTAAAGATAAGTTTATTTTTTTTTATTTTTAGATTTTCACCGCCAAAAGTATTTTCGTTATTTGTTTTTGGGGTGTTATGCCGTGTTGCGCTACCTCCTTCTCTAGCCAACGTTTCGGACAGCGTTACAGTGTCCATCATCAGGGCAGATGTGTACACAATTACACATCTGCCCTGATGATGGACACTGTAACGCTGCCCAAAACGTTGGCTAAAGAAGGAGGTAGCGCAACATGGCGTAACACCCCAAAAACAAATAACAAAAATACTTAAATATATCTCCGTACATCGCAAACTTATTTTGTGCCAACACTTTTAAATTAAAATCAAGAAAAAAAAAATCTAAAACCACTTTTATTGAAATATCGTGTTTCGTATTGCTTAGTTTCGCTCGCCTCTACGAGTAAATAATAATACTAACATTCATTATTTTCCTCGTCTATACAAACGAACTATTATTTTTAGAAGTGGAGTGAGCTTCATGATGATAGGTACAATTTTAGGTAGGTATTAATTAAATAAATAAAAAGGAAACACTTTGTTTTACGTCACTTTATTGATATTTTTTCCGTCTACCGGTTTCGGTACCTCCGTACCATCATCAGGACTGAATATAAAATACTGATATGTAAATGTTAATGCAAAGGCTGAAATCATTAATAATCAACTTAATTTAACTTTCAGCCCTATTATAAGTATGTTTCCTGTTATCCCGCTCGCTCCTCCCCCACTACCCTCCCACAACTGACTCACTGTCCCACTCTAATTTACTGTCTCTTTCTTTTACAATTTGTATATATATATGTATATTTCCCTGTATTTGTCAGTATTTTATATTCAGTCCTGATGATGGTACGGAGGTACCGAAACCGGTAGACGGAAAAAATATCAATAAAGTGACGTAAAACAAAGTGTTTCCTTTTTATTTATTTAAAATGTCAAGTCACAATGTGTTTGCTTCTTTTGAAAAATTAGGTATTAATTAATTGTAAATTTTTAATTTTGTACAAATTTCGATCTTTCTAGAAATTTGAGGATAAGATCACTGGCCCAGTGTCATTTCTTCTTTACCGCGATAGTCGTCCAAGATGTACACAAAATTATCAAACAAAACTGCGAGAATCTCACGAAAACAAAAATGATTAATATATTTTTGTACAGCCAGGCATAAATCGAACCACGAAATTATAATTGAACTACGGAGGCTGTCACTCTTCAACTTCCTTTGCCTACAATTTAAAGATAATATCAACCCCTAAAACAGATTCAAGGTTATACCAACTAGACACCGCGAAACTAAGTGATTTTTACTCCATCAAAAAGACTATCAGCCTCCCGCAGACGTAAACTAGGCCTAATCAATCACCACACTACGCGACAGACACCCCAGAAATGTGATTACTGTAATAATTTAATCAAATTCTGGCCAATAAAGCCTTCGCTTACGAAATAATGGTATGATGATGTTGTTTTATTAGATGGTTTCAGAACATGGATGAAAACAAGTTTTGTTTACTGTTCACAAATGTGAATACTTAGCGAGAGAAATTTTGTTTTAAAAAATACAAATACTAATTCGTAATAATGTACGGATTCACGGTACTCTCGTGATAGTTTGTGCCAGGAGAAATATGTGACTCTAGTGTAGCTAGATCATTATAGAGTTATCCGATAGATGTAGTTAGTATATGGGGTCGCCCCTCCACGGTGGGTACATCAAGTAAGGTATGGAGAACCGTGAGGTTTCGATGGAGAGCGTAGTAGGGAGGACTTTAATATCCAGTTAATATCCATATACGTTTTATATCTATCCTATAGTTTTTAGGCAAAATAAAAACTATTATAATTAGGAACGACTGTATAGGACGACCCGATGATGATCATATAAATTTATGTAAATATGAGTACATACATAAATAACAATATAAGCGTTATATAACAAACAAATTAACAGTCACATCAATAGTACAGATATAAGTCGGTACATGAGCATTTACAGCGCCCTTGAGGTGATTTTTCACAAAAACGGCGCTCTACAAATTATCCAATTATTATTATTATTATTATGAGGAATTTAAACTATAAGTTCTAATGTAAATTCCAATTTGCAAAACGAGGGCTTCGGTAGGGCATCAATATAAATCATATGTATGAAATAGTCATTTTATTGGATTATATTTGGCTTTAATATGAATAGATTTATTTTAATTTGATTGGTAGTTCATTAAATATTTTGGGTACAATATAGTTTAGGGTTCTCTCACCGTTTTTATTGGTGCACATTGTATAATATAATATTTAATAATAATACATATTTATTGAAAGAAATTTGTAACAAAAAATTAGAAAATATAAAAAATATACATTTAAACAGTAGGTCATTTTTAAAGAACAGAGTTTAATAGTTGAGTTGAGTTTTTCGTAATCCACCTCACTAGGCTAGCCTGTATTGAGACGGTAATTTGTAACTTGTATTAAAATATATTTATTCACTCGATAGGTTGGTTGCCTTGATAATGTCGTATTTGGGTGAGTGCACCGGTAAAGGCCCCATTACTTTTAATCCAAATATTTACGTTATCTTTCAAGTTGTTTGGGAATTGGAAGAATGTTGTAAAGTCTTGTTGCAAGGTGTCTGAAGTTTCGTTGATCAAAAGTAGTATGCGTTACAGGAATTTGTATTATTAGTTCGAATATAGAGAGCATGTAATCTTTTTTCATAGCATTTATGTATATTTGTGTATAGATAAGTGAGAATTGTTTTTAAACAAAAAAATTTGCCAAACGTTAAACACACAAAGACAAACAATTTACGAATTAACTATTTTGTAATTTAATATTGCAATGTTTGGATATAAATTATAGTTAGAAGAATGTCCCCGCGATATCCTAAACGAGAGATTTAAATTTTAGTATCCATTCAAGTCATTAAGGAATGTGAGCATTTTTTTACAGGCATTCTAAATTTAGATTGGTCTCCAATTTGTTAAAATTAACTATATATGCCCACACGATCTAGTACATTATCAGGAATATGATAGGCAACTTTTTCAAGGATATCTGCTGATGTTATCATCAGATCATTACCAGTAAAACGGTCACCTGCTGTGAAAACCAAATTCAAAAAATAATCAATTGGTTGTTGTTCACCTAACTAAATCCACCTCCTTTGAGTCATTAAAAATGACGAAAAAGGGATAAAATAGGTTATGTTAGGTTAGGTTGTGGCAATTTTTTGAAATCTTTTAATGAATTTTCAAAGGGATATTGAAATGCCACTTTGTTGAGTTGTCGTGGAATCAATAATATTGATAAGCACACTCCAATAAAATATTGGCAGTATTTACGTGAGGTTGACCGCTAGAAGCGCTAGTACAGTATTTTGACATTGCTTCCAGACCATGGCGGCAAATAATTGCATTATGTATTTATGGCGGGCACTTGTGACGGTGTTTTGCATATTCTAATTGATCAATATTGATAAAAAAATCAGTTAGGTCGTGTGTAGGTCAATAAACATGATTTTTTTTTTATATAAGATTTCTAAAGAATGCATTTCCTATAAAATCCACAACGTATGGAAGGAAACCAAACACACAGAACTCGCTTAGCTAGACGACACTAGTAGCATATTACCATCAGAATGTAAACTTTTTAACTTTAGAAAACATTGTATCAGTAAAACAGTGGATAAAACGCGTAACAATGTTAAACTAAGGAGCCACATCCCTTATTCTCATTATCTGGCTGATTCATGAAAGAATAATCAAAGTGGTTTTAGGGCCCAATCCATCAAAGGGATGGCCGCCATGTGAAAATAATTCGTTTAAGGTAATCGCGTTTGTTTAGGGATGTTATATCCGCAAAGTAGCAGCTTGGGCACGGCCATTTATCAAAAGTCAATATTATTAATCAAACCCGCCCTTTTTGATGAAACCATGAGGCGTTCTTTCATAAAACGGAATTATTCTGAAGCTTATTTGAACCTGAAAGATTGATGACCATTTTGGGGAGAGTTGTGTTAATTATAATCAAAAATGGTTAAAGAAAGATCGGCTTATCAATTTGATGGACTTTCAAAATTAATAAAGTACCTGCGGAGGAAACCAAACGTGTCACATAAATTGATTGATTGTTAATTAAACATTTCGAAATATACACAAAAGAACGAGCCTAAGAATATCTTGTAACTTTGTGTAGATATTCACTTTTTACAGTTTTTAGGTTCAGCGTAGGTATATAATCAGAAAACTTGTGGTGTATTCCTTTGCCCGCTGGTATTGGGTATAAAAAACCTGAAAATTCCAAGCTTACGCTAAAGGGTTGATAAAAAGGTCAGAAAAGTTTCCTTGGCCACGATGTGTTTATTGGTCCAGGAAGCCCAGCTTACTGTTTAATTAGTGGCTCAGACGATAGATAGATGCCTATAACGATGCACAGTCAAGACTCAAACCCGCAGGGAAAACGATTCGAGACCGGCTAATATGTATGCAAATCGGGAAAGAAAGGTTGGAGGAATGTTTTGTTCCACAACAACAGCTAATGTATCGATTGGACCGGCGGCTGGACATTGCATTTGCATGCAAATTGGCTTTAAAGTTTGTTTAATTAAAGCGGCGGCCAAGATAAAACAAACAGAAAGCTGCACAGTTGGCTCAGTGCGCTTACCAATGCAGTTTCCAATAAGACACATAAAGGCAAATACCGCTGATAGATCCTTCGTTTTTCTCACAAATGATATACGTAACAGAACGAGAGGAAAATAGTTTGAAACTTTTGGATTCGTCTGTGTCCGAACTCTCAAACAAAACAGAATCGATTCAATTTGGGACATTCTTTTTATTTCTTTTATCGTAGCTTTCCTGAAAGGTCCCTTTTACTGTGGATATAAATTAAACTAGGGTACCGGGGTGACAGACGGGACTAGGAGGTATTCCTTTAGCACAACAATCCGCTGACAAAGCGCCGCGCGATTAGGCCACCGTGAAATGTCCTTTTAATGGTAGCGGCGAAACTGCACCTGTGACCTGAGCTACGTTTGTTGGCGGTACCTACTCGTATCCGTCCGAGGCGTCCAACCTTCCCGCCGGTATGGGCGCCTGGTAGTGGGAACAAACTTTGACGGGAAAACAAAAAAGAAAATAAGTGTTTTCTTGAGAGATACAAGAAAAGTTTCGCGTGTATTATGTAGAGTAGGTGAAGTGAGTTGGGAGAGAATTTTATGGCGGCGTTATTTATGAAATGAGAATCGCTTTGAGAGAAATGTTTCAAGTACAGCGTAAAGATGAGCATAAATAATGGTGTGAAGAAGCTTACATTGCGAATAATCTACAATCATATAAAATGGAGTACATATTTCAAGAGATAATGTTGATGGGAAATATAAAACAAAAATAACTAATATAAGATAGCAGCTAATAAAAAAAATTAGCCTTAAGAAAATGAAGGTAATGTTGGTAGAACTTAGACAAAGTATGATACAGTCAAAATTGACTGAAGGAGGTAGGGTCTTACAGCCTTACTAAAAAACATCGTGAAAATTTTATTCAATAGATAATAATAAGTGGTAAAGTGTGTCAGGAGAATTAATAAATAAGGCGCAAGTGAACGGAAGATACGGCACGATCAAGTGATTCGTATTCTTGAGACGGATCATATGTCAGGATGACGATAGGTATAACAGAATTGTGAATGCGAATGAAATAATGAGCATATGCCAAGACAGTGGTGTGTGTCAATCCGCCCTTTTAGCTAATTTTTTTTATTATCCGTGGAGAAATGGCGTTGTGATTAGATTTTATAAATGTTACGAACAACTTAAATTGTAAATCCAATTTTCTAACAGCTTAGAGGAGTTGGAGGATCCTTTCGCAATTCTTTCATTAAAATGATAGATTATTTACAAGCATTCAAATACTTTGAGGCTCCCTTGAAGATGATTTAAGTTCCTAGGGGGGTGGACTAGTTTGAGAACCGCTGGTCTATTTAATATCCAGCGGTTCCAACTTCCCAAACTTCAAGCGAGAGAGTACCAGGCGCGCAGAGATTGAAGTAGGTTATAACTGGGCTAGTCATGAATAAGTCGGTAAGTATTAATTTCGGAGGGTATTAAAGCAAGTACTCATCTCGTAAGACGGAGGAGAGTGATTCGTAATATTCGGCGCATTTAGCTTAGCTCGGAAGTGCGCCGTAAACTCTCAGGACTTAATGACTTCAGACTCTCCTCGCACAGGATTCGAGCAAAAGACACATTAAATTGTGTCGGCTTTCAGTGGGTGGTAAACTGTGTATGTGCGAAACTACTTTAATCTCTTCAAGCGTGTACTAACGTTTCTTCATCATCATTTAGAAGCACTTAATTTTTTTGTGAAACTTCTGTAATATCATGTAATATTGTAGAAGGATGATATTATGTAGGGGCTACTAAATAAACTTATGTGATACAAACGTATATGGTACAATCTAAGAGAAAAAATATCTCGGAACGTTTTTCCAGGCGTTTGAATACTGCCTCAAAATGGTTAGAATCTGTTCCGAAGGCGTTTGAATACTGTCTCGAAATGGTTAGAATATTTTCCGAAGGCGTTTGAATCTGGAACTGGTTAGAATGTTTCGAAGGGTGACCGGACATCTCAGAACCTCCTTCGAAAAGTCGTTAAAAATGATGTAAAGAACGTATTTAAAAAATTGGTTAAATAGGTTACGTTAGGTTAGATTATGGGCTATTTTAAAATTATTTTTTTCATAGCTTTTAATGACTTTTAAGAGACATATTGAATTGAGTTGATTCTGAGTTGGCATGGAACCGTTTTGAAGGCGTTTGAATACTGTCTCAAAGTGGTAAGAACTGTTTCAAAGGCCTTTGAATAATGTCTCGAAGTGGTTAGAATCTGTTTAAAAGGCGCTTGAATACTGCCTCGAAGTGGTTAGAATCTATTTTAAAGGCGTTTGGTCTCGAGTGGTTTGAATCGGCTTTTCGCCTCGACAGCTGTTTCGCCTTCTGAAGTTTTGACAGTTTGAAGCCTTCTGACAGTTTGATAATGCCTTCAGAAGGCGAAACAGCTGTCACGTGTTACCTAGCAGTAGTTCATACTAGACTAGGAACGGCGCAATACGCAATAAGCCACGAAAATTAAAAACACGAAATAATATTATTTAATTTTTCATTTCAAAAATAATAATATTATGTAGACGTATTTTCTTATGACAAAAAGCAAAAGTCGGGTCTATCTTTTTTTTTTTAAATAAGGAGGCAGAAAATTGTGAAATAAGCGTGTTTACAAATTTGATGTTTAAAGTCGCGTTTTTCTATTGTAAAAAGGCAACGCTGGTTTTCAACGGTAAATAGATTAAAATGTCGTAACTGGACAACGGATATATTATACTTTAGATATAAACACAGTTCGGATATCTAAATTTCAAATTACTAACAATAAATAATAAATCTAGGATAGCAAATTATTTATGCCCCTGCGAAGATATACTATTCGTACCATTATAGTGGCGTGTGATTTAGTTCTGTTTTGTAGTATATGGGCTCTTCGGGTCATATGGTCTCGTTACCGAGTTGTGCCGAAGGTGACCAGAGGTAAATACATGGAGTCATTAGTTTCAGAGGCTCGGCGGATCAGTACTAGCCTTGATCCTGGAAGGACGTTTGTTCTCAGAAGTATTATTATATTTGCAATAAATCGATGATTGTAAGGAACCTACAAAGTCTTTTAATAACCATATAGATGTAGAATACAGATCCCAATCGGAGAAATTCCCGCGTCACTCAGGGATCCGAATCCCAGGAATATGTAGCGAGGGCTCCAAGGCAAACACAATAATATTCGGGAAGTGATGCAAGAAGCGACGCGGCAGGGCGCGTCTCGCAGATAAGGAAGGCAGGCAAATAGGGGATTATGACGAATAAGGGATTGCTTCGCCAAGAATGAATATATACGTTAGAAACGGCGGAATTACTCGAATTAGCAAATGAGGTAATGTAATGCATAAAAATGAGAATGCGTTTCGAGAAGTATCTGATGTATAAAATAAGTATAGATAGTTGCAATTTAGCAAATACATTAGAAAATATTCGTCAACGTAATTTAACACGATTTGCGTTCTCTTGTTCCCATCAACTTTGTAGCAAAATATAAAACGGGAAAAATTGAGGTGTTCACGGCCAAAAGTATTATTCTGATTAACTTTTGGGTTATTATGCCGTGTTGCGCTTCGCCTGCTTTTAGCTAACGTCTCGGACAGAGTTATAGTGTGCATCATCAGGGCAGCAGTATAGATTGTGATGAAATGTGGGTTTATGTTTGTAGAAGTGATATCGTGTTGCGCGCATTAATCCATTTTTATTTTTATTTATTTCTATACATTACAGTATTTACCTTTATAATTTTATTATGTTGGGTGTAAGGTAGGTTTGTGAAGGTGAAACTGTGGATAGGTATTGTTGTATGTTTCGTGAACACCTCACTAGGAGAACCTGTGCTGAGGTGTTTACGTGTTTATTTATGTTTATGTGTGACAAGTATTTATGTGTTGTAATATAAAGTTTTATATGTATTTTTTTTCAAATTTTAACAGTTATTGTACATTGGTTATACAGAAGAGAAAAAAAAAGTATTTAAATATATTAGAGGAATATAAAAAAAAAATATATATATATAAACATACACATACATACATACACATCCATATAAATACATGTACCTGCACACATGCATATGAATATATATATACATACGTACACATCCGCATACACATTCACATACACATATATATATGTACACACATATATATATATTAGAACAGGTATTTGAGTAAAATAATGAATTAAATTAATGTGGCGTTTAGATTTGGCGTAGCCGTCAGACACCAGATACAAAGAACTATCAAGATTAGTCTCGTCGTCTCTGTTGTTATTAATGTTTTGTTTTTGTGGATTTCTATTGCCTTTGTAATTTAATTTTTTTACAATAACCCCCACACAGGAGGCCCTGAGGAAAATTATTTCACTGAGGGACTATGTCATCTTTGGGGAGAATGTATGGAGGGTCTTTTTAAGGGAAGGGAGGATCGAAAGTTCTGGGAAGAAGAAAAAACCACGGGGTGGGTAGGAATATATGGGATAGTGCGTCCAGGAGTGACGGACACGTGAATCCATCCCTTATGCCGCGGAACCAGACGATGGATCGGAAAAGACCAGCTGGAGAAGTTAAAGGGTCTCTCTAAACCAGCCTCTCCCGATCCGGCCCGCCACGCAGCTGATAGGTAGGCGCATCTGAACACACCTCACCCGATGAACTCGAACATTCTTGCTAGGTCATCAAACGGAGCGAACCACTTTGGGTGACCTATATCGGAGGTGTTGGTTATCCAATAAATGGTTCGAGGGGTTGACAACCACATTCACATGATCTCTAATTTATTTATTATTTACAAGATCGTGTCATGTCTCGTTGAGTCTTTCTTGACTTCTCCCATCCATCGGCCATTTCCAGCCAATCTTTTCTTAATACATCGTCTCTACATGTCAAAACCTACTAAGCGTCTCTTTATTAATTTCGAAATGATTTTCAATTCATTTTGAACATTGTTTTCATTACAAATATATAAATATACATTTACCTCTGGAATCTAAAACACAAGATGTAAATAAACGTCTTCATCCGCCATTATTGTTTGATGAGAGATAAATGTAAAAACTTACTCATTATTGAGAAATTGTGTAAGGGAAGACCAAAAAGTACCTGAAACAAAAAGAAAAATAAATTAGTTCATTTGATTTAAACAAACGAAACAAAAGAGGAAATGTATCAAAACTGAAATAACAAAAATGCACAAAATAATCAAAGGAGTGAATGTGAATGGTACAATACGTCGAGGGACGCCCGAGAAAGGCGTGGTACGACCAAGTGAACCAAACACTTAATTCGAACGATCTTAAGACTCAGCCGGATATAGATTGAAGAATGTAATTCTTATACTACGAGTATTTGGGTTTTTTTGCGGGTACTTCTCTTTTGTTGTAGTTATTCTATCAATTTCTGTATTTGCGATAGATATAAGATGTAAAATTTTATAACTAAATAAAATATGCTTTAAAAAAAAGATTCAAAAGAACTGAAGGGTACGTATGAGACAATAGAATGTGAATTAATCAAATAGTGTGTGCTAATCCCGAATTGTTTGGCAATCCATCCACTCTACCGATTCTAGCGGGAAAATGGCGCGATTGATAATTTGTTACTATGAAAGCACAAATTGATTTAAAATCCCTACAAAAACCAGTTGCACATGCTGTCATTTTTCAGCCATTTTAATAAAAGCCAACAGTTTTGAAGAATCCTATCTCCCGATGTAGAAATCTCATATAAATACAAATAGCACGTAGCACCAGGCGACATCTAGCGGCAGTAGTATGAAATACAGCCGTGTAATGAAACCTCAGCTTGTGGTGAAACTGTAAGGGATGCAGAATTTCCATGCAAGTGCGTAAATACTAACAAGCAATCAATAAAATATTCAAGATATCTTTGAAAACCCCCTTTAAAAATAAGACAAAAAAATGGCAGATTTATTCCATGCATATAACTATGCCATCCGTCTGTGAAAGAGTAATACATAAAACACATACAGTTAAAATATATGTAATACCCATGCTGCTAACGAAACAAGCTAAAATATTTCTACAAATTTCTATTTTTTTCAACTAATTTTTGTTCCATCTTATAGGCTACTACAATTTTTATTGGAAACAATCATTCTATGAATTGAATATTAATTTAGACTTTTATAAAATAAAATAGTTCCATATAAATAAAATCGGATATATTTATCCGAGACGCCATCTAGGTTACAAACCAATTCTAAGAATGATTGTTTCGAATAAAAAGGTTAGTCGTCTATAATATGGAACAAAAATTAGTTGAAGATAATATTGTCAACTCTACAATTCGAAATATTTTATTTTTTATTGATTCAAGATTTATAACCTGTTTTAGATGTTCTATACCTATTCAGACTAAGATAAGGTAAACAAATGTAACAAATTTCACCACACAGAAGATAAAAAAAGTTTTGTACATAGCATCCCTTTAATTTTATTTCATAAAAAAGTATTTAACAACATTCCGAATGGTGAAATGTTTACTAAGTTTAATATGGTGGTGTATTGCATAACACAAAACAGGATATACATAATAAAATATATTCTCGTTGCATCGACAAAGCAGCTAAATACGCTGTATGTATTTGAATCTGGATATTTTAATCAGTTTGAGCACAAACTATGACAAAAATTATGACATTTTTCACAAAAAGGGAGGCAGAAATAATTCAATATATTTATGATTATTAAAAATTCAAATAGAATCTCAAGAAGATATGCCATAAGGCTTTTGATTGTTAACTTATTTTTAATTTAATTTTTTATTATTTTGTTTTTTCCTATTCTTTGTTTTAAAAAATCTGTTGTATTAAAATATGTGTAACTAAATAAATATGTACAATTATATGGGACGTGTGGGATTGCACTATCCTCCCCAAATCCCCACATCCTGGAATAAAACTTTATTATTATTACAATATTTAATTAAATGAAGACACTACGAGCGAAACTCAATCGAAAATCTGGAAACAGAAAAATCAGAAAAAGATATTATTGTCCCAGAGGTGCAAACATCTTTTTCTGATTTTTCTGTTTCCAGATTGTCGAATGAGTTTCGCTTATAGTGTCTTCATATAATTAAATATTACAATTTGAGGTTAACTCATAAAAGTTAAAATAAGAAAAATATTTATTTGTAGTAGTTGGTACAGCGCCAACATGGACACATGCTCCAATAGTCTTACATCCCCGAACGAAACTCGATTTAGGGGGAGACACGTCACGTGTCATGCACGTCATGGAACCGTTGCCAGCTTCATGTTAGTTTGGAAAATAAACAAGCGAACGGAGCTTAAACAACTTCCGGCCCGCTTAAATATTTCAGGAAGGCTTTTCCGTCTTTCAGGATTTCACGTATACATTCATACATTCATAAAGCGGAACAGTTAAAGTTACTAACTATACGTATTGGTATGTTAGAAACATAAGATACGTTTTGTAAAATTGTGCATCGTACCAAACTTATACGTATGTTTGCGAAATAAATTTGAAAAATTTGTTAGCAGTTACTTACTTGTGAGCAGTTAACAAAGTAGTTATTTAAATAATAGAAATTGTACTATTATCGATTATTTCTTTCACAATTCAAAATGTTATGATTATTTATTATTTTAACTTTATGAGTAAAACCTCAAACTGTAATATTTAATTAAATGAAGACATTATAAGCGAAACTCAATCGAAAATCTGGAAACAGAAAAATCAGAAAAAGATATTGGCACCTCTGGGACTCGAACCCAGGACCTCCCTACTTTCCGGGTTGGGCGCTCTTATCCACTGAGCTAAGGTGTCGATATCCAATTCGGTCACTTTTAACTGTGCCATACTTCGACTAATAACCACCCATATTATCTTCATTTTTCTTAACGCAATGTGTCTTCATTTAATTAAATATTACAGTTTGAGGTTTTACTCATAAAGTTAAAATAATAAATAATAATATTCATCCCAGACTTGCAGAAGAGTCAATAGATGTCGCAAATTAAATAAAATGGATAATAATTTATCCAGACACCATCTAGATTGCATTTAGTTCGAGTTGAATCTTGCAATCATTCATAAAGATGGCAGCCAATAAAAATATGCGTTAAGAAAAATGAAGATAATATGGGTGGTTCTTAGTCGAAGTATGGTACAGTTAAAAGTGACCGAATTGGATATCGACACCTTAGCTCAGTGGATAAGAGCGCCCAACCCTGAAAGTAGGGAGGTCCTGGGTTCGAGTCCCAGAGGTGCCAATATCTTTTTCTGATTTTTCTGTTTCCAGATTTTCGATTGAGTTTCGCTCATAATGTCTTCATTTAATCAAAATGTTATGCGTTATAAGTAAATCGAATTTTATAAGCTGGGCAGATTTCTTGAGATGGACACGAATGTATGACAAAACCACATTCAATTAATTATTATCTATGGTCAGCTTACAAATTTCAAAAAGGAACCTCTTTTGGTTCTCGAAAATCACAAAGAATGTTCGAAATGCCTTACACATATACTAAAATTCTTCTTAAAAAGCTCTATTTCCTTCTCATCTCTTTCCTTCGTCGTTGAAACATATCCCAAAAGGTGATAACGTAGTTAGATTGGTTTCAGGCTTTTATGACACAGTGGTATATTGTAAAAAATCCTAGACTCGGAATTTTCGCAACCGTTCTCGCAACAACATCAATCATCATCATCATCAAACAGTTTTAATACCCTTGCATCTGCGTGGTTGAATTTCAGAACCCAGTTTCGAGTGCATGTTGACGCCATGCCGTACGCGTCGCGCCACAAATAACATCTGTGTACGTGGAATTTCAAACAAAGCTACCGTTGTAACTCAAAAATTTGCCACAAGATGTCGCTACTTCCATCGGCAGGTTGGTGTGGACGTGCCCCAGGCAAGTATAAGTACTGCGATTTAGTGAACTACCAGTATCCCTTCGAATTCCTCAGGGCCTCCTGTGTGGAGTTAATGTAAAAAAAAAATGCAAAGATTGACGGTAATACTCAAATGCATCAAGCGGCTATATATTACGTTTTAAGTGTTTCGTCATTGCCTGTCTCGGTTACTTTGTCCCGGTGACTATCACTGGATGACAGTGGATCCGAGGAACAGGCTATTTTTGAGCCAGTTCCTATAGGATTTACAAAGTGGTCACAAACACTAACTGGGCGAAGCCGAACCAAAAACCGCCCGCAGGGCCTAGCAGCAAAAACCTGCGGAGCGGTAGTAGACTACTATTCCCAAACTTCGTCTTTCTTTCTCCCAATTCAATAAGCTCACTATAATTTTAATCTTAATTAGAGGTATCAAAGCTTCCTGATCTGACCTGATGAAAAACATCAAAAGATCAAGACAAATGAGTAATGAGACAAACAGAACGATGAAAGATAAGGTTGATACGTCAAGTGCACGATATATTCTAGGTAGGTACCTACTTACCCAAAAAAATAAATTGGTTCTTTCGAAAAAAAATTTAACGATCCAAAAAAGTATTACAGAGAATAAAAATCCATTAAAGGTGATCTAAAAACATTAAAAGGATATTTTGTACATAAACAATCGACAGAATCGTTTTGTATAATCGACCCATAATTCCCTGTATTTGCGATGTTAGATAATAAACGTTTTAGGAACCCCCGGGAGGATTGGAACCCAAACCCTCTTCACTCACCTGAGGCGCGGTTTTTCGATAAGCGAAATAAGAAAAATAAATATTTATAATAATGCACGTCAAATTTAAGTTTCTAGCGAACACCAAAATAGAGAGAATTAGGTGGTAAAAATGGTACGGGGGTAATTCACCAATTCTTAGTAAACTGTCGATTAGCGCTACTCGATCAGAAGCATAATATTATGAATTGTTAAGTAAAGCTACTCTTTAATTTGGGAGGCGGGTTTGGGTACCGCCGCCCCAAGAACCATTTATTGGATAACATACACCCCTGCCAAAGGTCACTTCAAGTGGCTCGCTGCATTTGGTGTGAGTTTTGTCTAGATCTTGGCGGTCAACGCTATGTGGCTACGCGGACCGCCACGCCGTAGGTTTGTCCACCTACGAGGCGGGCCAGATCGGGAGAGAATGGTTAAGGGAGACCTAACTTAGACCTCTCCAGCCGGACTATCTCGACCCATCGTTTTGCGCCGCAGTGAGAGGGATGGATTTATACGTCCATCACTCCTAGACATATTGACCCCCGGATTCCTACCCACCCTCATACATTTTTCCTTCCCAGAACTTTCTCTCCTTCGTTTCCCTAAAAAGACCTATTCCACACAGCATCTCCAAAGATGACACCGCGGTGACGGATTTTTTTCCTGAGGGCCTCCTGTGTGAAACTAATGTAGAATACATAGTATTAACTACTTTGATTAAAAAACAACATTTTTCGTAAGCAATGCTTACTTCTACAGGGATTACTTAATTTATTTTCAAGTACAGTTTCTGCCGCCGTGCAGGTCGCACGCACAGAAATTACGATTAACACAGTAACCAATAAGTACCGTGCTAAGCAGTTAAACATAGTGTTGTTGTAAACTTAGCAGGCTGACTGACGTTTTTATTCGCCAGACAGCCCGCATAATATTAACTCATTATGGACCGGAACGTACAAGGACTAATTGACTCTATAAAAACTGAAATTAAAAAATGTTCAAGCATCAAAGAGGCGAAGCAGAGAATTATCATAGAACAAGATATATGCCAGCTAGAAGAAATATGGTGCAAGGAAAAACTTCAATTACAAGAGAAAATAATTGAGCTACAAAATAAGCTGATATTAAATGAAGAAAAACATTCAGAAAAAATTGAAAATTATCTAAAGGAAAAAAAAGAATCAATTAATACAACATATAATAAGTCAACCTTTTCAATACCTATACCAGAGGCCAAGTACTCACTAATAATTGCAAGTGAAAATACGAATTCAACATCTGATGATATTCGAGATATGATAGTTAAAAACATTAAAACATCGCAATTGGGTATTGCAGTTAATGGGGTGCAAAAGGCATCAAATAATAAACTAATTATCTCTTGCCCAAATAAAGATCATACAAAAAAACTTACAGATGAAATAAATACAGTTTTCAAAAACAACTTAATCGCGAAAGAATTAGAAAAAAAGAATCCTAAGCTATTCATACGAAACCTACCTCTGAACTTATCCGAAGAAGACATAATTGAATCTTTTAAAACACAAAATGATGGAATAAAAATCATAATGGATGAAAATCCAAATAAAAATACCGTAAAATTAGTGAAAATGCTCAAACCAAAAGCACAAAATAATTTAACGAATTACACAATAGAAACCAGTGGAAAATTAAGGAAATATCTTATATCTAAAGAGAAAATTAACATTGGATACCACAGAGTGCGGGTGGAGGACGCAAATCCAATTATGCAATGTTTTCATTGCTTGAAATTTGGTCACTCAGCTATCAACTGCCTAAATAAGGACAAGAATGCCACGTGTCTACACTGCGCCATGGATCATCCTTGGAAAGACTGCCCTAACAAAAACAAAGAAGAAAAATGCAAAAATTGTGAATTCCAAAACAACACATTCAAGTCAACAAACGATACAAATCATAAAGCAAACAGCAAAAATTGTATGTATTTAAAAAAAATGATGTCTATTGCACAAGGGCGTATAAATTATGAATAGGTATGCATCTTCTTTTAAATTCTTAACAATGGTGGCCCTCATGGTATTCTCAAATATTAAAAACTCAATATTAAAATTTATGTGTTTGTATAAAATGCGCTTGTTTTCTGAAATTTACTACATTTTAGTTATAACTTTCTGTAAAATTTTAAAACAAAAAAGAATCATTATAATATTATTAACCCACCATCAAAGTGTTAAGGATTCTTTAGAAATATTAAAAAATTATTTAATTATTTTTTTCAGTAAAATTTTAAAACCAAAACGAAGCATTCAAATATTAGCCTACTCTCAAAGTGTTAACGTTTGTGGAATATTATTTATTCAAAACAACATTAATATACTTTACAGTATGTATCTTATTTATAACATTATCACTAGAAATATATTGCCAGGTTATTCTATATTGTTACCAAAACTATTTCAAGTCAACCTTGATATTATTATTCATAGACTATATTGAATATGAATCATTATTATTTATTATTATTCACGATATTACTATTGCTGCGAACTTATTTGTGTTTGGGATCAAAATCAAATTCAAATTTAACAATTAGTTATAATAAATGCGTGTATCAACAAGAGATGCTAATGACAGGGAAAAAAATGCATACAAATATTTTAGTTATTAAGTACTTTATTCACAATCATTATGTCTTTTAGTTATATTGATGATGACACTGATATAAATTTTTGTAAGGTAAATAACCTGTGTGAATGGTTCGAAAAACAAGATACGATGAAATGTGAAACGAAAAAACTGAATTTTGTGGAACTAAACGTAAGATCAATATGTAAGTACTGGGACCTATTTCATGTTTATTTTAAAGACTGTTTAAATCACATTGACGTACTCATGCTTTGCGAAACTGCAATTCGAACGAAACTTGTTAATATTTATGATATTCCCGGTTTCAACTCATATCACTATTGCAGAAACCGTAAATCTGGTGGAGGCATTTTGTTATATGTTAAGAATAACCTCTCCTTTTCGCAAATATTTCTGGAAACTAATTATTTTGAGAACGTTTTTGGAATATTGACACTTCCAAATAACAGCATTTTAAATGTCTTAGCCGTATATCGACCCCCGAATCTAAATAAGCAAGCATTTTTGTCTGAAATATCCATGGTGTTTGAAAACAATATTAAATCAAATGAAAGTGTAATCTTTTTCGGCGATGTAAATTTAAATTTATTAAATAAAAATGATGCTATCATTATAAATTATGAAAATATCCTTACTAATAACTATTTAAAAAAATGTATTCATAATATTACTAGGGAAGTGATAGTTCAAGAGAAAATTATTAGCTCATGTTTAGATCACTTTTTTGTCCGAATAACCGGAAAGTTACCCAATGGATTAAGCTATACAATCTCTGCATGCGTGTGTGATTATAACATTGCCGATCACCATACAACAGCTGTAAGTATAAACTATAACTCGGTAGATAATTTAAATTCTAACGATTCTAATAACGTCCAAATACTTTCGCAAAAATTGATCGATAAACGTATTTGTAATTATGATTGGAAATCACTTCTAAAGGAAACCGAAAGTTCTGTTATTTATTTAAAGATTAAAAGTTATTTTGACGACTTGTATAAAAACAGCACAATTAAAATAAGCAAAAAATCTAAAATCCGACCGTATGCAATAAATGATTGGATATCTACTGATGCACTATATAATATTAAAAAACGAGATTATTTATATAAGCGTTGGAAAAATACTCCTACAAACAAATTCTATGAAAAAGAATATAAAAGTTATCGAAATGTTTTAAATAAATTGTTACTTAAATTAAAAACCTCATACTACAATGACAAATTCAAAAATCTATTTCAAGACTCAAAAAAGACTTGGGACGAGTGTAATAAAATTTTAGGAAATAAATGTAAAAATGATTGTGACCAAATTGCCTCCAAATATTTGATGAAAGATCGGACCAAAGAAAATGTAACTAATGATTTTGTTAATTATTTCTCTGACAGTGTCTGCAATATGTTACACAAATGTGATTACAAGACTACTGTTTTTGAACCAGAGGAGATGCTACAAAGCATGTACCTACCAGGGGCCAAAATTGCTGACATAGAAAGCATTGTGAGGCAACTTAAAAGCTCTTCTCCTGGAATTGATAATATCAGAATGTGCGATATTAAAAAACATATAATAATCTTAGCTCCAATTATAGCCCATTTTGTAAATAGAGTCTTACTTGAAGCAAAAATTCCAGATGACTTAAAATGTAGCATTATCAGACCTATTTATAAAGGAGGTGATCACACTCTACTGGGTAATTATAGGCCAATTAGTATTTTGCCTTCACTTGAAAAAATTCTTGAAAAATACATTCAGCTGAAATTAATAAAATATTTAGAAGATTTTTCTATTATTGATACCAATCAATATGGATTCCAAAAAAAAAAGGCACTGAAATGCTGCTTCAAAATTTTGCCAGCTTGATAAATAATGAATTAAATAGTAAAAAGCATGTATTAGTTTTGTTTATAGATTACTCCAAGGCATTTGACACTATTAATCATAGAAAATTATTGCAAATACTAGAAATTATAGGAATAAGAGGAAGACTTTTAAAACTCTTTGAAGATTACTTGAACAACCGGTGCATGAAAATAAAGCTATTAAACACCTTAAGTAAAAAAAGAAGAATTTTAGCAGGCGTTCCTCAAGGTCCCATATTAGGTCCTATTTTATATATCATTTATGTATCATTTATTAAGTACATTTTTAAACATGTAAAACACTTTGTATATGCGGATGATACTGCATTGGTAATTTCACACAGTGATTTGCAATTATGTATTGAACTCTTACAAAAAGATTACATTGAACTATTGAAATGGTCTCATGACTCTGGTTTACTCATAAATGCAAAAAAAACTAAATTGATACATATTAGATCACCCAATGCCAAGGCAAATATTATTACACCTGAAATAAAAACACACAGCTCAGATTGCTTACACGTTGGTATCTCTGATTTGTGTACATGTGAAAATATTGAAGTTGTTAAAAAATATGTTTATTTAGGTGTAATTATTGACTGCTATTTCAAATGGGATTTACAAATAAATAAAGTCTGTGAACGACTCAGATCTGTTGTTGGCAGATTATATAAATTAAAATTTTATGTTCCAATATGCACACTTCGAATAATATATTTATCATTAGCTGAATCTATTATTAGGTATGGAATTACAGCTTGGGGACTTTCCTGCAAAACAAATATAAATCGTGTTCAATCAGTTCAAAATTCTTTAGTTAAATTATTAGCTCATAAAAGTTTATACGAAAAAAGGCATAATGTTCCGTACTTTTACCAAAATCTCAAAATTCTCCCAGTAAGAGCAATTCTGTGGTATAAAATTATATTTCAGCATATGAATAGCTCTATATACATTAATAAACTGGACCACACTTACAATACTCGTCTTATGTTAAATGAAGGACTAATTGTACCTAAGCATTTAAACAAATACGGACAAAGAACGCTGGACTACATGATACCTAATTGCCTAAATATGTTACCTGCCGAAATTAAAAAATGTACAAATGGTAAATTAAATATTATGTTGAAGAATTGGCTCGCCGAAAGAAATAATTTGTATTAGACTGACACAAAAATTGTAACTGCATAACAAAGTAAAATAAGTTTATATCCTCATAGTAAAAGTACCCATCGACAAACTGCTTAAAAGTAGTTTATTGGGACTTTTCTTTTTCTGTATATTTTTTTATTTTTTATTTCTTGTTGTAATAATGTATTACTTTGTATTTATAATAAATAAAAAAAAAAAAAAATAAAACATTAAGTAAACCCTGAAGAAGTAAGCATTGCTTACGAAACATGTTGGTTTTTTAAAAAATACAAGTAATTAAATTTAAGTGTTGATAATAAGTGTTTAAAGGTTAAAAAAAAACACAACACTCGAATATTTAGAAATAAAGTGTTGAGTGAAGCACGGTATTAACTACCCCTAAAATATATTTAATATATCAGGGAGAAGTAGGTACCAGCTCCGATTTATCCATACTATACTATACTATATACTATACTATACTATATACTATAATATAATAAATGCGAAACTGCTCGAGTTTGTTTATGACCTTTTCAGGCATTAACCAATAAAAAGACTTTAAAAATTCATTCACCAATAGAAAGCTAAATTATATGCTCTGACTATATGTTGTATATGATGGTAAGCTCTGGCGTTATGAAATTATAAATATTAATATATTTTATTTGTTATACGTTTTTTGTCGCTAACAAAAGCGAGTTTTTGCTAACGTCAGAAAAAAATCGTTTCCATGGAAACCATGTTGATATATTTGTGGGCTCTAAGCTGGTAGGTGCTGAGCCCCCTGGTCAGCTACTGCTCCAGGAAATTCAAATATTAGAATATGTTTTGTTTTTTTTTGGACAAGCTTCTGTTTTGGAACAAATGTCAGATAGAGTTCCTACATTAAAATATAATTCGTAACGATAAGGTATAAAGACTGATTAATAAATAGTGTAATTTTTTATTTTATTAACAAACTTCCAAATATTTAATTAAAAATAAACATCCGAAATGTTTGTAAGCGCATAAATTCCGAACGAATGAAGAAAATTTGATAACTATTTTTTTTCTTTGAGCTATAGCTTAATGAAATTTAGGTGGTAGGCGAGATGTTTGAAAACTGAATGTAAGGGAATGAATGTATGGAATGCTGGAGGGGGTGGGGGTGGGGGGGAGGGGGGATAATTGATAAGTTCAACCGCTACAGTAATTTCCCGTAATACCATGCGAGCGAAGCCGCGGGGAAAAGCTAGTAATATATATTTGTCAGTGGACACTTCGTACAATGTTATTAACTTTATTAATGACACACATCCATATGTTATTCGTAATCCTACAATAGCAATGGTCGTTTATTGAAACTTGAACGCACACATTCGCATTCTCATTCTTGCATCGCCTATCACATTCGTCAAAACTCATATACATAAACGACAATGATGCTTAAGTATTACAATAACATTTGTGACGTAAAACAGGATCAAACCTAAGTGGAAAAAAAGAGCCACGGGGTCTCTTCATCATGATAGTTCTCAGGGGACGGTTTTTCCATCATATTGATAACGATTCTCCCACTAAATCCGTAGAAAAAGGTCACATTACCTTCCCAGAGGTCCCACAATAAAACCCTGAAGGATCTGAGATATTTATAGGCAGACACCGCTACTTTATCAACTATTCGGAGGAAAATCTAGATAGAGTGTAATCGTCCTATTTATGACTTGTTTCAATTTGATTAGTTTTTTTCTTGGAACCGAGTATCGTGTTTTAGGTTTACAAGAATACCATTAAGAAATTTTTATCTTAAGTGACATTATTAAATATATAAACATTGATGGAAATATGAAAACAATTGATAAAAATTAAAAACTAAATTAATTAATTAAATTTTATCAACACCGGGAGAAAGTGATATGTCGCTCTGAGATACAAAGATATAAAGTTTAATATATCATTTTTAATTTAATGAAAACAAATAACTTTGTGTACACCACTATTTAATTAAAAATATCAACATGTTTCGAAAACTATGTTTTCTTCGTCAGGATAATAAGTTAATAAAAAATAACAAAAGACAAACAAGTATAGACTAATTAGAACATAGACATAATATAAGAAAGGGGAGGTGATTAATTACTTAAAATATCATAAAAAACAATTATATAAAATAAAATATAAAAATTATTTTAGGATGGGTAAAAAATTACATTAACATAATAAAAATCTTTTAAAACAAAACAGGAATTCTAAATAACAAAATAAATTATTATAAACATAAGTATTAATACGAAAATAAATTTAAAAGATGGCTATTTTTAAAAAACGTTTGATTATTTATAATATTTAATTTACTATTAACACTTTTTATAATTTCTAAACTTTAAATTATCTAATTGTATGCCCGTTGTATTAGTGTGTAAAATTTTTAAACCTTTATTAATTTCAAAAGAATGACCTGTTTCCAAAATGTGGTTTGCTAATTAAATAAATTAATTAAATAGTGGTGTACCCAAAGTTATTTGTTTTCATTAAATTAAATAATGATGCCACAAAGTGAATTTGCGAATGTTGAAGAAATTTTAATATATCATCTGGAGGAAAAGTGAGAGAGTTGTGCGGTTTGTTATCGTATGCTTAAGTAGGAGTCTCAATACCACGGTTGAAACTTATTACGTCAAAGAAGAAAAATCAGATCAATAGGGATGTCGTTGAATGGATCTATCGATTCATTCAACGACAGGTGATCGCGTAACATAAAACTGAATAAATGACATCCTTTTATATCTTCGGAGGAATCCTGCGTTTAGTTCGGAAAGGTCGGAAAAACTACCAGGAGTAGACGCAGGAGCAGGAGGTTTACGACCACGAAATATTTTTATTGTAATTGTCCCTCGCACGTGGCGGCCGCTGATAGAAAAGTTATGGTGTCGCCGAGACAGTGTTCCACGAAGATGAACTGCAGGTTTTATGATCGCCTGGTGGCTCACGCGTCAGTGGCCTATTATCTAGGGGTGGCGGGGTGGTTACCCGTGTTATTGTAGGTTGTAGGCAAGGGTTGAAAAGTAGGTTAACCGTTGGGTTGAGAGTTTAATACAGCCTTATTGAAAAATACGTAAATCAGCGTAAAAAACACGACTAGTTTGGATATGAAGAAGGAAGGAGAACCAGGAAAAACTTAAAAACGAGTTGAATGAAAAGGAGTGGCAAATCATTGGCATTAAAAAAAATTAAAAATAAATATTAAAGCAAAAAAAAGTCACACAATCATATTATTGAATGTGAATATTTAAAAAAATAATACTTGACAAGCCCGTATCAAATATTCGAACAAAATCAATTTATCGCAATTATTCCAAAAACAATATACTGGGCAAAAATGCGAACGATGAATCATACTGTTTTTCGGCGATCGTAATATTTAATAACGTTGGTACAGTAGCGAGATGACTAACTTGACAAACATTAGTGACATTATAGACGGCAGTTGCTTGCTTCGTCTTGGGCTGTGGCGCCGCGACGCTGGCGCCATGGGCGTCCAAATGCCTTCAGACACCGTGTAATGTATATGGCACCGTGTAATGTATATAAGGCAGGGTTGGCTAACCTCCGTCTGGGATATCCCTCATACATAGACATCGACGTCACCACCCCTTAAAGAGTCATGCTTTGATAATGTTCAAGTCTGCAATAGAAGTGATGCCAGAAGAGTAGAGACGATCCAAAACCACGAGATGTAGAAACACTAAGTGAAATTGAAATGGTAATATATGGTTATTTATCACCAATGCTTGTTTATCTTGAATAATTACTTACTATTAGTAAGATAAATTTATTGTAAGACAAGGGATAGTTTTTTTGTGAGATTCAATCACTTTAAATAAGTGACTGTTGTTATTGCGAAATTGCCATATAATACACCAATAAATAAACGAAACCGATGCCCTACTCTTCTGTATTAGTAAAACATAAAATAAAATTAATATAATATCAATTAGAATTAATATAATATCATAGCGTTACTAGTGAACCAATCTTGTTCTTCAGACTTATTTTTTAATATCTTTTTTAACAGAAATACCATTAACCATTACATTATTATTTAATTTGTGCAGATAATACCACCACACGTCTAACGATTTGAAAATTACTGAAAAATAATAACGAAGAATTATCTCCTAACCACAAAACTGGCACACCGTCTGTATTTAAATTCCGTCTTGTATTAGTGTCTTATATCTAGCCTCTACCCGCGGCTTCGCTCACATGGTATTAGGGAGAAATTACTGTTGCGCTTGCATTTATCAATTAACCCCCTCCCCCCCCCTCCCGCATTCCATACATTCATTCCCGGTACATTCAGTTTTCAAACAGCTCGCATGCCACCTAAATTTCATAATGCCAGAGCTCAAAGAAAAAAATAATTATCCAATTTAGTGTAGTCGTTCGGAAGTTATGGGCGAACAAACATTTTAGATATTCATTTTTATTTAAATATATCAACATCATTTCCACGGCAACGATTTATTTTCTGACGTTAGCAATAACTCACTTTTGATGGCGACAGAAAACGTTAAATAATTATAATATATTAATATTCCATAACGTCAGAGCATACCATTATATACAGCCTATAGTACTCGCATATAATTTTTCTTTCTATTGGTGAATGAATTGTTAAAATCGTTTTATTGTTTTATGCGTGAAAGCGTAACAAACAAAGACATGCAGTTTCGCGTTCATAATATTAGTATAGCTATATAAGTTCTCATCGCACGGTTTTAATATTAGTTATTGGGTTATAACTTATAATAATACTTTTTTTTAATGAATGTAAAGTTATTCACTTGTAAAAGTTCTTAAAAAAAGCAGGTTTTCTTCGAATGTCGACAATTTCATTACTCTTAGATTTAAATCATCTTAACCACCTACATAAAGTAGAAAATATGTGCGTTTAAGGTTTGAATCAGCAAAAAATTTTTTACGGTGAATTCTGAAACATACACGCTAAAACACGCTAAAAAAGAAGACGTCATATCCATTGTTTAATCCGTATCATGAAATTTATGAATTTTTTAACGAGAAAAAATGAGAAAATGTATGGCGAAGTCGGGTTGTACGTAGGTAATCTAATATTATTATAGTCGTTTTAGAATATGTAAACTTAGACATAAGATGTAAACATTTTATAGCTAAATAAAATATACTTAAATAAATAAAAACTTACTTCAAATAAAAATTTAATAGAAAATTTTGTCTTTTGGCAGAACCAAAATTAATTTTGCAAATAATGCAAACCTAAACATTTCAAGGTTCGTAATGTCAGGAAAACCCACACAGAGCAACTTCTATTTGAAAGTTGAAAATTTCTAAGGATTTAAATTTGATCCGTGGGAAATAAACCACAAAATATTTCAGCTAACGAATACCGTAAATAATATTCTAAATTCCCTCTGAAGCTATTCAGAAATCTATTCAATGGAACTTTGGGCATATTAGAGGAATAGCTCGCTAAATCCCCGAATTCCACGTCACGTAGGTAGTAGGGGAAAGTTCGCCTAATGGGGAAACATTGTGCAATTGTTACGTATAAATTGTTAAGCATCCCCCGAACCAACTTAAGTGTACCTACGTACATTGTAAAGTCTTCGCACTTGTTCCTGTTCAGCTTGCTGTGAACGTGGAATTATTTAAGTTAACAAATTACGCTAAGAGACGTAGAAATTGCAGTTGCAGGTGCGTCAATAATCACAAGTTTCGACAAAAAAAAAACAAGGTGTTGTAACATTTAAATTGATAAAAACTTTATTATATATATTTTAGTGTTACTTACATTTAAATTTGTATTTATGATAAATGGAGAATTCTGTCAGTATTGCTTTGTCAGACTTAGTCCGTTTAGGATTTTAAAAGACCGCTTAAATTGGCTTTCGATGGATGCAGGTGGCCAGATCTAAATAACAGACTCAACATTTTTCTTCCTATATCATATCTTCGTTTGCCTGAAAACTCACATCAACCTTAATATTTGTCCATTTGTCTAATGGCTAGTGAAACCGCTTTGAAGCCCTTCCAAATAAAATGTTATAGTAAACGTCGCTCTGGTGAAATACAACCATTTCCTACAAAATGAAACGTCTCTTGGAATGGCCTTTGATGTTGTATCCTATTGTGAATTTGGACGAGATGTAGGGAAGTTAATCCCTCTGTCTCGCGATCTGTAGTTTTTAGTCACCTGAAGGATGGTTTTTTTCTACCCGATGTGTGGGCTGCTTCTGGCAACACGAAGGGCTTTTGTTTGTTTTATTTAAATACTAGGTTTTTTTGTATTTACTTGGTTAGTTTAGTTTTTTTGTCGGTGGGTGGCCTTTGGTGTTGGTGACCAGATCTAAAGAACCAATTTTTCTCCATCCCCACCCACATTTTTTCGCCCCACCACATTGCTAATATTTGTCTAGAAGCCGTGCACTATTCTGGGGTCATCCACATTAAAATTAAGGTCTAAAATTAAATACATACGGTCCAATCGCTTTTAAACTCTCACAGAAAAGCGTTTTTAAATAAAAATCATTATTATCTATCTCAAAATTTTGTAATCAGAATTCATGGAATTTATAAAGTCATGATACTAGTTAATCTTATGTATTTCTTGAAAGCAACAGTTCGCACATTGCCTTGAGTGATGCACGGATCTCTAAAGCGCAACTTAGCAAAGCAGAACTCCATCAGATGGTGTCTCCTACATCCAAGTTTCTGATGCTAATCAGTCAAGTTGTTAAAGCACTAGCTCGAGGGGTGTTTGGTCTGCTTAAGTTGCGTCCTGAGACTCAACCTGTAACTACCCCTTCCCCGAGGATTCAACTTGTGTTAAGGTTTAAACTTTTGATGTGAATGTTCTCATCATCCAGTCTTTCGGAGTGGCGTCTGGCCAGATACGCGTGAGCAATTTGATGGGTTCAAAGACTTTATTAATTTATTTGAAAGGTTCAACGAAACTGCATCATTCAAGAAGCAACTCCTCATCTTTGTGGCTCAAACTAGTCGAGAGAAGTTTATTCTACGCGATTAAATTATGTACGTAACAGTTTTAGGAATATGTATAACACCCCCCATACTAAAAACTAAGCTTTATTCCATCAGGAATAAAGCTTAGTTTTTAAAATATTCACAATTTCAACAGGGTTTAAATATTCGACAACGTACATTCAAGCAACTGCATATAAATTGTGTTTTAAACTGTTTAATAAAGTGAAATTATAGTTAATATGTACAAAAGTTTCAACAAATTAAACAGAAAATCTATTGTATATAATCATCAGGCCAATTATAGCCCGACATACTGCATCCGGGAACAACTTAATAAAGCTGGACACAAAACTAGATTTCGAAGCCATGGGGTGAGGTGAGGCGTCTTCTATCAAACTTATCCTGGATTACTCCTGGATTATAAGTCAAGAATTCTTGTATTTATTGCTAGTGAAGTAAGAAAGATAATAGTGTTTTCTGAGTTTTATATATTACAGGACAATTTCTCGATGTTTGAATAGTCAAAAGCTGACCATTTTATAAAAACAATATAGGAGCTTGCACTAGAAGCGCAGAAATCCAAGAAGATTTAAGTCTACTCAGAAATTAATCCCCAGCTTGTAGGTTTGTAGGCAAACACGTAGCGGGCCCACAGTATTTCATAGTTATATTGTTTGAATTGTATCTCCTGAAACTTGGATAATTAGAGCCATTGCAACTTTCAACAAGCAGATGTTCTGTTTCAGTGAAAGTTTGATGCATCTAAAGCAGCGAGGGGGAGGGAATGGCGGACCAGGGATGCTGCGGTGGGAATCAGATCTCGCGGGAGGCGTATTACGCACAGCCCTAATAATTATTACTTGCCATGGTTCTAAAACTGTTGCAACTGCGGCAAATAAAATGCAGTGTCTCGGTAAGGGTCGGCAGAGGGAGAGCATAAACATATCATTTCCAGGCACACATCCCTTGCAAAAACGTATGATTTTTTAGAACCTTAACGTAACCCACGCAAATATTGAATGCACATGATTGTATATATTGTTGTTAAAAGTATACGTCATATTATACACATTTGCATAGAAAATATAAATTTGAGAGACTTTATCAAATGTAGGCTAAAACAGATGAAATTTGCGTGCATTTAAACATTTTTAAGATGACTGGCTGGCTTCAGAAAGGAGCAGCTGAGACTAGCGAAGTATTCACATAAAAGATATGAGATCCGAAGCAGAGCGGTAAGGTCCCAGGTTCTAAGCGCAGATGTCACGAGTTTGTAGCCAGTCGTAGGCAATAGTCGAAAATCGTCGTGGTGAAAGACCACTATTAAGAATTTAAACGATACGCGCGGAAGGCAAGGAAATTAACTAATACAGTCAAAAAACATGACGACGAGGAAATCAACAAACATGAAGATGAGGAAATCAACAAAGATAGAGATGAGGTCCACGAATATGAAGACAAGAAAATCATGACGTTAAACCAACATAGGAAGATGAGTTGTTTATCCTGGTAAGGATGTATTCTAGCAGTTTACAGCACTTCCAAACCTGTAAACCAGGGCCCCGTTATTACCGTGGACGTTGCGAATAAAAACTCTCGATTTACCAAAGACAAGTTTATTTATACGAAGATAATTTTATAATGAATTCACAAAGTACTTAAGGGGTTACATGGGTTTCACGGTTTCAAAAAATCATTTTTTTTTATTATTGTCTTATTAGGTTCTACAACATCTCTAGAATATTTTCCTAAATTTTCAAGACGATCCGAGAAATAGTTTTGGAGATACAGCCTTAGGAAGTTGCGCGCTCAAGGCTAAATAATAATGAAAGCTTGAACCAGTTTATCTGGAAAGTTACTCCAAAAATACTTCCTGCTGGTTCAAAGGTCGTTGATATTGCTGCATTAGTTTCTGCTTGCACTTTTAATGAAGGAACATCAGCTTCATCAACTTTATGACCCTGGAACCGACGATTCATTGTAAGTTGAAAATAAAAATAAAATTTCCAGTTTTATTGTCACTCAAAACTTTAAACACATTTTTCTCGAAACTGTGTTTTCAAAGTCGGTTGTCAAGATTTCTCGAGAACTACTCAACCGATTTTGATGAAATTTTACATACGTCTTTAAAATACAATTTTTAAGAACTTGGACGAAGGATTGATTTTTCTTACGATTACAACTATTTAAAAAAAATAAAAATGCAGAGGAAATTTCACCGAAATTTGCATTTTTTTGTAAAAAGGCTTACCAAAAATCCAATTTACCCTTCGTCCAAGTTCTAGTTAATGGTCTTAAGTAAAATACAAATTTTTGTTTTTTACTTCAAATGATCCTGTCGTGAGTTCTGCTGTCAACGCGGACGCACCTTTTTTCCGAAGGGTCACCGGAAATGACGTCGCAATGGCAGAGTTTTAAATATTTTCCTTTGAAAATTTCAAAAATTCTTTGTCGAATGTGTATGTTCAAGAAAATAAAAAGTTTAAAAAAAATATTTTATTTTTTGTATGGAAAAAAAAAATGTTGAAAATAGGCCGATTTTACCCCGATTACACCCATGTAACCCCTTAAGGTGTAACGACGCGACGAAGGGGAGGTAGGTTATTGTCCAATGATACCAGATCAAACGGGTATGAGATATTGCCTAGATGAAAAAATATTCGCAATGCGAAATTAAAGTAGTCTTTCTAAAACAACCCACAGTTTACCTCGGAAAAGGAATCCCTTGTGAGGAGGGCTGTGAATGTATTATATATATCTTCAATAGGGATTATAAAAAAAATTGCAGCCATGTAGTTTCCAAAATAAACTCATATTCCCCTCCCCCACTTTAAAAAAAATTTCGAACGAAATGGAGATGGCAGAAATCCACTGGCTCCAGGAAGTCGTGCAGCATCACACAAATAAAAACAAAACAAAAAACCCGAGCCCCAGTGTGAGAGTGGCTGGCTAAGTAAAAGCGATTTTCATGTGGTTAGCTGGAGATGTATACGGTTTCACAGTTCAGTAGGGAGGATGGCAAACATTAAACTAAGGTGATTCCAAATATCTTGGGTAATAATTAAACCCGGCCGCCCCCGGAATAAACTTCCCACTTTATGGGCCGATGATAAAAGGGAAACCGGGTTCACGCCTAATGAAAGACACTCGTCGCGATGGGAGATATTCGAAAAACATCTCAGAAATTATAATTTAGGGAGGAGGAAGTCATTGGAGTAATTAGGCGAATCATCTGCGTTGGGCCGTTCATTGTTTATTCAATAGTATGCTAACTTTGTATTTTCATTAATTATAATTAAAATTATGTAATCTTAGGGTTTTGTAAAGGAAAGGAAGGAGAGGAGTCTGGGAAGGAAAAAGGTAAGCGATGTGGGAAAAAATCTGAGGGTCAGTGGTTCCAGTGGTGTAACATCGATAGAATCTTGCAGGAGAGGCCAAATGGTTTCCCTCAACCAGTGCCTCCCGATCCAGCTTGCCACGCAGTAAGTGAGCAGACGAATCGGCCACCAAGACCTAGACAAACCTCATACCTAACGTAGCAATCTACTTGGAGTGACTTATGGCAGAGGTGTTATCCAATAAATGGATCACTCTGTGAACGGATAACATTTATTTATACAATAAATTATATCCGTTCACAGAGGTATATTATCCAATAATTGGCCGTACCTATACCCGCTTCTAAATATACAGTTTCATCAATAACAACTAACGTAGTGATATTGTACGACAGATTGTTTAACCATTTACAGAACAAGATTTCTTATTTTAACATTCTTAGCATTTGGGAAGATATGTGTACAAAAAAGTTTAAGGTTAGTAAAAGAGTAATTAAATATATTCACTGTTTTAGAAATTCAACCAAGAGCACAATTACATAATACATATATTGCAAAACATAACTATTTTGCAACTTCCCGTCTTAGAGACCATCGCAAAAAAAAACAAATCTTGACGTAGTTTTAACTCTTCTGAAAATGTGTTAAATGATAAATTGAATAGAATTTTTTTTTGTTTGAATATACTTTTATTATATATATTATAAACTAACCAGTTTCAGTTCAGCCTGAACCATCATTAGGGTTGTATATATATACATATTTATTCAACCCTGATTAATCGAGATACATGCTGAACCAAAATCGGTTGATTTATATACTCAACGAAGTTTTCAAACAAAACATATTTATAATCAATTTATAATAATATCTCACCACAAAGAGATTGTTTCTATGAAAGATTTTTTATATTAACCTAAAGTTATTTTTTTATCATTTCATTAAAAACGTAGGGCAGCATCGATACGAGTTAAATTGTAGATTACAAAAAACAAATAAATGCTATTTGGTATGATAACGAAGATGTGTAGTGACAATAAATTAACAATGTTCATGTGGAAATTACTCAGTACTCCTGGTAAAGAGTTGGGTAAATTTAAAGTATTCAGATGATAGTTTCGAAGTGGTAAATTGCTGCACGCAATATCTGGCAAACACGACGTAACGAGCGTTACTCGTAAGATATTGCGCTAAAAATTATCGGAAAACTATTTTGGTCGCTTTGGCGAGACACTTTGCGGACAGCTAGAACCATTGCGATTGTTTATGCGCCCAATAATTCAGGGGCTGCGGGCTGGGGTTGGGAATACATCCACTTATTTACAAGATACTACCCGCAAGACGGCGGAATACCAGGATGTATTGAAAACAAGGGCGTCAATTACGTAAGCACACTCTCATTTCTTTGATCTTCTTTCTTTCAAAAAAAGATTGATAAAGTCGTATTAATAACGATCAAAGATATTGATAATTGACATATAATGATGCATGCATTTGGGAGGCGCGTTTGGGTACCGCCGCCCCGGGAACCTTTTTTTGGATAACCAACATCCCTTCCTTAGGTCACACCAAGTTGTTCGCTGCGTTTGATGACCTAGCAGGGGTGCCCGGGTTCATGGGGTGAGGTTTATTTAAGTGGCAAATACCTATTTGAGGTTTATTTAAGTGGCATGACCCTATTTCAGAAGTATTTTCAGATTTGCGTCTTCCGGTGGCAACCAAATTAACGATCTAAAAAATATTATGTGTGAATAAATATCATAACCTATTATTCCGGAGTTAATTATACTCCCAGTAAAGCACTGGTGTGTAATCATAATTTTGAAATATTACTGTTCTTCTTCAGCTTTATGTGTAAAATGTTAAACTGGTTCTGGCCCAATGTACGGGATAAAAAAAAATTTAAATGACCTCTAATAAGATAAGATGACCTCTAAAAAGATGACCTCTGACTCTTCATCATACGAAAAAAAAGTGATTGGGATTACTTGATGTGACTCTAATAAAGCTCGTGATTCATCAAGATTACAAGTTACTTTATTTACGTTATCATGTGGTTTAATGTTCTTCAATCCCAGATATTGAGATGACCTCTGACCCTTCATTATACGAAAGAAGAAGTGAATGGGATTACTTGATGTGAATCTCTAATAAAGCTCGTGATTCATCGAGATTACAAGTTGCTTTATTTACGTTATCATATGGTTTACTATGAATATTTAATGTTCTTCAATCCCAGACATTGAGATGACCTCTGTGGTTTAATATGAATATTTAACTAGATCAAACGTTCGATCTAATGAATGCTTTGTATAATTCTAAAGCAAGGAAACTCGATACTGAAGGTGCTCAGCTGTCGACGGAAATCATCGGCTATTTCCGTAACCGTTTGGGTATTAGACACGAACGGCGACAGTTGTCACTCTGCAAAGGCACTAATTTACTGACATCTGTCGAGATACCTCAAAACTACAAATAATTACCTAAACTAGCGACGTCGGTTAAAGGGTATTGACACTACATAATAATCCTATACACTAAAAAAATAAGGTAAAATAACTTGAACAGACTCTTCTCCGCAATATATAAAATAAAAAGCCTACTAAAAAAGTACTTTTACGCGATCGTTTGGCCTCCCATTTCGCGGTCCCTCGCTGCAGTTTCGCGCCGCGGTAAACAGTGCACCGAACGTATAAATATCTAGAAAAGCGGCAGAAAGGGGGAAGCACCGCGGGAAGGGACGGTCAACAATTCATTTCTTAATGTACTCGGGTTCTTGTACCCTCCCCTCTACGTGCCGAGTTTATTGGGTGCTTGTGGATTTTTCGGTTTATTTTCATGCGAGCGTGTTATGTATCTGTGTATCGGTGGGAAGTGGTGCCAGAACAGCTTTCGGAAATGAGAAAAGAGGGCCATTCGCGAATTTTGTCTAGAATAACGCCGTTAACGTATTGTGTGGGGACGTAGGATCACGACGTTGTTAGACAAATAATAAATCACCCAGTAAATAAATATTTTGAAAAAACATAATGTTAAATTTATTGAGTAAGTACCCATTTACGCATTTATTTGAAAGGGTGCTTTAGTTTATATTCATCATTTCTTTACTACTTGATTTCACAAGAGGTTTGAATTGTAAAATATTTAATAGACAATACAACGTACGTAGTATATAAATATATATTACAATAATGTAAAGCTAACGACGAAAAACACGATGAGAAGTTAAAATTGTGTTATTATAATTTTGAAATTCCAGTGTTCAAGTTTAACATTTTTATTTTGGTTTTACTGCCCGACTACGCCGGAGTTTTGTGTTAGAAATATGAAACAAACAATATGACGTCCATATAATAAATCTACATATGTATGCCAAAGATATTGAAATATATACATACATTTCAAAGCAGCATGTCTGACGATTAAAATAAATATGTGAAGTTAAATTTATTTAAAAAGCCAGAGTGTGTATGTGAAACAACCAGAGAATGCAATAAGATCTATATAAAAAATCGACGAACAATCTTACACCTAAATGTAAGAATTATTAATAAAAAACATGGATGAACTTATGGTATCCCTAAATACACTATGTTCACAACCAGATTTTATAATATTATCCGGGGCACACATACACGCAAACATAAATATACCAATAATTCCAAACTAAAAAACAATAAATACATCACAAATTATCAGATTAATAAAAATAGTGGAATTGAAGTATACACTAAAAATTTACTGATATCAACTTAAAAATAGTACTGCGATGATTTACAATATTTCAGAAACAAAAATGCAAATTTGACTCATTATTCGAGAGATTTTGATGCATTTGATAACAGATTTGAGATTTGTACTTGAAATTGTAATTACAGCGATGTTCTCCAAGAGCCTCAGAATTCAACGAGGTCAATCTGATTTACGAAACAACCTGCCGCCAGGTGCCAGAATTGCATACATAACCCAAGCCCATATCCCTTTACCGGTGTCTGCTACACTCGGGCCAGCGTTCATGTCAGATATATTATGTAGGCGCAAGGGAGGAACTCTAATGAAGTGATGGGACAACTACCCTTGGAAATGTTCATGATAATAGTTAGCAAGTTCTACCGTCTATCCAAGGCGCCTAGGCACGAGGATTTGGCAGGCTTTCAATATGCAGAACAGATATAATATTATATCATATAACATAGTAATGAATAGGGCAACAGAAGTAAATGATCGCACTGTATTTGCAATTAATGACTTCTCAGAAAACTCCGCAGGACATTTTCATACGGCTTTTTACATCGGTTTTTTTTTCGAATTATTTTGGTACTAATTGAATTCGATACAGCCTCTAATGGATCTAAATATCGTAATGTAATACAGAAATAAAACTTATTTCCACTTAATTTATTTTTGGACTGTTAAAACTATCTTCAGACTGGTAAACAAAATTCTTAATCTACAGTTTATAAACATAATATAAGGGGGAGAACGAGGGGGATCTCTACTGAATAAATATGTTTTTTCCATATTTGTTGGCATGTCGTCTTTGACGATTGGATTTGAGTTATTTGATTATCAGTAGTAGACATAATTATTTAGGGTTTGTAGATTACTGTTGTCTGGGAATACCTTACTTATAAGTAATATGAATTTTTAACATGTCTATGGTATTATTTATGATATTCTTGATTATTATATAAATACATATATTTTTTTTTTGTAATCGATAGTTTAATTTTAAAGGGACACATGTTTTAGATTGGAGTAGGAATAATATTACAAATAATTGGACACTATATAAACAATTATATATTATTCTTTAGAACATGTAGTAAAACTATAATGGATACAGGAGCAGAGATTTCGCAAACGATTCTAGTTGTTTATTTATTACAAAGATAAAAATAAATTGAGTGGAAATAAGTTTTACATGTGTTTTATTATTTTATTATAATTGGAATTTCACCACGAATTGTATGTATCAAAAATAGAAATCTTAATATCATTTTCGTTTAGATTATTTTTCGTTGACACAATGTATTCATCTTCTCTATCTTCTGTGACTAGCGCACCAAGACTAGATAGCAATGGTTATAAGGAAATAAAGTACAAAAAGTGAAATGTAGTCAGTATTTCCGTGACCAGGAGATCTCTTATTCATCAGATCTTAATGGCAAGGTACTTCCTCACTTTCCTCTTCCCCTTCTCCTCCCCCCCCCCCCACACAGAAGACAGAACTTTTGTTGTTTCGAGATGCAGAACGAACTTACCATCAGTAATGCCGCTCGGAAAAATGATTCTGTTACTAAATACTTTTTTTTTACCTGAGCTCCACACAGGAAAATAATTTCCTTCAGGGCCTATGCCATCTTTGGGGGTGCTGTGTGGAGGGTTTTTTTTTTTTTTAAAGAAGAGAGGAGAGTTCTGGGAAGGAAAAAGGTTTAAGGGGTGGGTAAGAATCTGGGGTTCAGTGTGTCCTGGTCATCCGCCTCCAAGACCTAGACAAACCTCATCCCATGAACCCGGGCACCTCTGCTAAATCACCAAACGTAGCAAACCACCTGCCCCTTGATATAGATATTTTTCAACTAAATATTCAAAAATTCAAAATTCTATTATTACTTAATAAAATAAAGAAATAAATCAGCACCGCATGTGTTGAAATTCATGTGTTGTTTAAAAGGCCCGCCACCTAGTTATATTTACATCAATATTAAATACTATCCAAAGTATATTTTTTATGGGTGACAACTTTGTCACCTTCTGAAAGATATTTCAAACTTTAAAAGGGTAAAAGACTATTTATTTTCTAAAAAAATAAAACTTTCAGTCGTACATTAGGTCCGGCCAAAATGACAAATTTGATAAAAAAATGCCATTGACAGCGAAAACTTTATCAATTGATTATTACAAAAAACCATTTAAGCAGTTAAAAGTAACAAAATAGAAATTAATTGTTGAATAATTACGTAAAACTTTGATATTTTTTTCACCTCAAGGCTCTGAAAAGTCAGGCGATCAATGAGCAATAAATATTTTGATAAACGTGAAAAATTATAACTTTCATGCGCAAAAGACCATACCCAAGAAACCGGAAGATTTGAAAGGGTTTGGGGAATTTTCAGATAAAAGCATTTGGGATCGAAGGTGAATTATTATTGTAGTATCTTGGAGGTTATATTATCATGAAAGGAAAACAGGGAAAATAAGGAGTCTCCGGGGCCTTAACTTGTTATCGAGTTATAAAATTTTCAAGAAATGTCTCGGAAAGGGAGGCAGTTATAAAGGGGTTAATATTGATACCCTGAAACAATATTTCGAACGATAATTTTAAAGGTAAAATGGTTAAAAAATTGTTACGAAAATTTTAACATGCAACAAGGTCTAATAAAAACTACCTTGAAATAGATTACATCAAATAGAAGGATAATACAAAGGATCAAAATACCCCAGACACAGTTATAAAATATCTAAAAAACGAATTGTGGAACGACCGCCGGACGCTTACTCTTACATCACCGCTGCGATGGACGGCTTAAAACAGCGGTAGGTACGCAGATAACATTCTATTATTATTATAAATTTTTAAATCTTTTTATTTCACTGATAAATTAATTCCATTGACAGACCTCTTGGAATGCTATAAATCGTTCGTACCGAACAACTAACGCCGTCACCACAACTTGCTCTGTATTCCACACGGCAGAACGGACGTTCTGGCCCAGTATAGTATGACAAAAGGTATGGTGCTGCTAAATGATATCTATAGGTCTCTTGACATTTTCAACACAAGCCTTGAAGATTTCAAAAGTCATTTTAGGGAAGAACTCTAAAATGTCGATTATTGTAATCTTTTTCTCGTTTAAAGTTATGTATATATTACATATATTGTAATAGAATTACATCAATCTGTAAAGCAGAAAAAAAATTAATTCTCAAAAAGCGATCCCCAAATATTAAATAAATGGTAACCGACGCCCCGGCAACCATTTATTGGATAACCAACGCCTCTGCCATAGGTCACCCCAAGTGGTTCGCTATGTTTGGTGACTTAGCAGGGGTGCCCGGGTTCGTAGGGTGAGGTTAGTTAGTCTTGGCGGCGGATGCGTCCTTTTGATTTCTCCAGCTGCATTGGTAGGGATAGATTCTAACGTCCGTCACTCCTGGACACACTGACCCCCTGATTCCTAACCACCCCTATACCTTTTTCCTTTCCAGAACTTCCCCTCCTTCCTTTTCTTAAAAATACCCTCCACACAGCATCCGCAAAGATGACCTAGACCTTGGGGAGAATTATTTTCCTCAGGGCCTCCTGGGCTCGTCTCGCGGTAATACCTACCTGTTTATACGCAGCATAATAAGTAAAACGGGATATGTTCAAAGTCCAAAGTGCCAACATATTATCAATTTTAGCTAAGAAGCAATAAATAGATTCTATCGACGCAATCTGACGAAAAGTATCACATTTAAAGTAATTTATTTACAGAAAAAGATTGCACAAAATGTCCGTGACTTTCCAATGTATCGCGCCTGAATCCGACTAGGTAAGTATAAGGCTGGAATGTGTTTAAATAAGAATTATCTATCCTTATTTCTTGTCGAAGCCTCCGGACGACAATTCCTCCACTCTAGAAAGAAGGGAACCTTAGAGGCTCGGTTACACGGGGTGATTTTTCGCTGCTACATTAAGCGGAGAGTGATCGCCACTACTTAGGCGAAAGTAGATAGTTATACTGAGCTACTGAAACTGCGAGTAGTAGTGTGAATGCCTTGCAGTCTATACTGATAACGGCACCATGACAGTTGATCAGCCGATAGTTGGCCCCCGGCATACGGTATACCTAACTTCAATACAACAAAGTGACCCCGAAAGTGCAGAAAGGATGTACCGCCGAATAACAAAATATAAAACTATTTTCATTCAAATTTGTTTGATATTCATACCAACTTATTTTACGTTTGAAATTGGTAAATAATGCACTAATAATTATAATTTTATAGAAAATATCGTTCCGGGGGGCAAATTGTCGGCGGATCATCTGTCGGATCACCACTGATAATGACATGCAAAAGCGACTAGCGACAGAAGTTTGAGACGTCAGACGATGCACAGTAGAGGTGAAGAGGTCATTTCGATAACTAGACCACGTAACCGCAAAATTCGCGCGTTTCCCGCGACTAGAGTGCGGTCATCTTCAATAACGAAATTTCATCTTTTTTTTATAAATTTATATTAGTTAGAGCGTCCTGAGGGCATTTTTTTTAAATTTTATGATAAGTACCTACTGAAAATATTGAAGATATAAACCGTCAAAATTTTAATTTTTACGAGCGTTGAACATTTCACGGGACATTCGAATTATGAATAATTGTATTGCGAGCGACTTCACGGGACAGTTTTGCAAACATTTTACCAATGTTCACCTTGAGAGCTCATAGCTACATAATTTTCCTCGCATATCGAAAATAAAATTTCACTGTCGTTAATAATTCAAGAATAATTCATTTCCATTAAAGAATTTAGGAGTTGACCTTGTTGAGTATGCTCAATCGAATTGCCGCTGTTTAAAATTTGCTAATTGAATTACTCGCTGCGAGTCGAGGGATAAGGCTTAAAACTAGCAATCCGAAGGTCGTGAGATCGAATCCCGGCTTGCGCAAATAAATGTTATTTGATTATTTTTTGTTATTTCGCAATTAATATATAAAAATTATATATGATACTTTTGCGGCACGTTCCTGAGTGAAAGATACTTGTATCGCCCTGGTGTAAGACCACCATTCAGAATCGAAACGTTGCTTGAAACAAAACGTTGTTTGGTGACCAGATCTGAATAGCCAGGTACTTCCCAACCTTCCCCTTACTCGCTATCCATCCCCTTCCCATTATTTTCAACATCACAACATACACCAATTGGGAATGCCATAGTCCCACTGGCTTCAGATGGGAGCGATTGGGACTCTTATTGGGGTATAGCCATAAAAAAGAATTAAAAAATTAAAAAATAACGTCATATAATAACGATGGAGTGGAAGAGAGATATATGAGTCACAAACCGAACGCTTAGGCCGAACGCTTGTTTCGCGCCCTGGTTTGCACGCTCGACTCAGGCGAAACGTGACAATGAGTCATGCTTTTTCGTGAGTGCAGCCGGCGTTCATCGATTTATAAGACGTTATCACGTCAAAAAGAAGAACTTGTTACACAAAGCGATTTCGTCGCTACTATTCAAATAGCAGCGATGATACCGCTCCGTGTGACCAAGGCTTTCAGAAAGAAGGCAAACCTTTATAATTCGGGATTGAAGAGCGGAATGCCGGCTACCGGGTACCGGGTAGCGGGGAACGCGTGAACGGGCTCGCATTCTTCCGCTGAAATTGCTCTAGGTCGAGCGCGGATTCCTAAAATGCTCACTGTACATTACCGAAACAAAAAATGTAAGTCGCAAAACTACGTCTACGGGGTGCTTCATACTTGATTCCTAAATTCTTCATTTTATTAGTAAAAACTTGGTCGAACAGCCACAAAATACCCATAAAATAAGAATGTAATCAAGAACCAGTTGAACAAACTATAACATCACGCCATATTTCTGCGATAAACAGTGTACAGTGTACAGCATACGCAACCAGGATGAACCGCCACACAGATTTATTTATTTATACCGAGTTTTACAGATGTTCGCACTTACGTGAGAACAGTCCAGTTGTAAAAACTTAGTTATTACACAATTACAAACATCTACAATTACCTACATACAATTAAATACAGATACGTACAATGAGAAAAACAAAACATCACAAATAAAAATACAGAATTATATACAAGCTCACTCAAGTAACACATTACAATGAGTGGTAAGAGACATGAGAAATACGCGAGGCATGCCTGGAGAGACAATTGACACAATATAATTAGTTAGCATTTTTTAAAAGCGCCAGAACGTTTTTTTGAATCCGTACAAATTATCGACGAAAATATCTACTTCAGCATATTGTATCTTGTTATTTAGTCGACACATCTGGGTCAGAAGGCTAAAGTAGGCGATATTATTTTTAAATGTATTCATGTGAAAAATGTTATGGCGTCTTAAACAATGGGAATTAGTGACATTTATTTCAATACTGCTAAGACATAATGTAGTGTCAAGATGGCCGTAAATAATTTTATGTAAACATATTAGATCAGTCAATTGCCTTCTATTTTTAAGTGTATCAATCTCCAAGTAATCACGACGTACGTTGTATGATCTAAGATGGTCATGTAGTTCCACATTTGAAGGATAACATTAATTTTTTTGATGATTCTACAATGATTCAGATGTACATTATTTGCACCATTCAGATTCTTTTTTTCATAATTTCATAAAAGGTGGCGAAAATTTCACACAAGGTTGGTTTTGCTTTTGGATTGTATTTATTTGAGGTCTTAATTGTTTTTCCATAAGTGAAACAATAATATCGGCCAAGTGGCCGCCGCCAGAAATGATGATCACATCTACGGGCCCGATTTATGGCATTTTCCATCAGTCTTTCCAGAACTTCCGGCGATAAGTTCTCGCATTATTGACGGATATTCACTTTGAGGACTTCAAGAGTTTGTTGACATAGACTCGTGACTACAAGAAACCTCACAAAAAGAAGTCTGGAACGGTTAAACCGGGCAATCTTGCCGGCCGGTGTAAAGCACCAAAACGAGAGATTAGGCGACCCGTTAATGCAGCCCTGCGAATTTTTTTTTTCAATTTTTTCGCATTCTTGAGGAGTGTAGCATTATTGTTGACGTGGATTTAGTATCTGTTTACTTGACAAATGTCAAAGCAGAACTAACATTTGCAAAAATTATGGCATCTTCCGATAGGGTGATGACTTGCGCCACCTTATACATAGGTAATATACTCCATACTTCTGTTTAATCGAATAAATGATTTGAACTTGATTGTGTATTATTTCCTGGGTATCCTCGATATTTTCCGTACTATTACTATTCAGATCTCCACCATTATTTAACTTAATAAATAACATATAATAAATCTTCACTGTGAGTTTAGGAAAATACAAATGCATAACGTTATACTAAGAATACAAAACCATAAACAAAATTAACAAGCACAGAGATAACTCATTATCTCATTTGTTTATTTATTTGCATAACCTAAATGTAATGCAAGTAAAACTTAACTAGTTGTTGTACATAGTAGCAAGTAGGTACCTATAAAATAAGTAAAGAAAAAAGCATAACGCATGACTGCACATTTGAAATAATAAAGAAAACTCACTTATTTAAGACAGTGGGTCAGCGTATAAACCGCATATATTTGATTTATTTATAACAATGTTGATGTATTCATAAATTCTAATTGTCGACTTTAATGCGGGTAAAAGGAAAGCGAAACTTCACAAACATTTTTGATGCAGTAATTAACTTTCCTAAGTTGTGCAATGAATTACTTCGCGTTTTTAGCATTTTTGCAATTTCACATTTCACAATTTGGGAGGCGGGTATGGGAACCGCCGCCCCGCGAACTATTCATTTTTATTGGATAACCAACCATGGTGCCATAGGCCACCCCCAAGTGATTCATGGAGTGGGGTTTGTCCGGGTCTTACCGGCAGATGCGTCTGCCCGCCTGTAGAGACTGACAGAGGGAGACTTTTGACTTCTCCAACTCTCGGAACATAACTTTGCAACTAGACACACTGACCACAAGATTCCTACCCACCTCTCATATCTTTTCCTTCCCAGAATTTCTTCTCTTTCATTTTCTGAAAAGACCTACCTCACAGCATCCCAAAAGATAACATAAGCCCTGAAAAACGGGGAAACATTTTCCTCGGGGCCTCCTGTGTGGAGCTAGTGTAAATAATAATAATTAAACGAAATTTTCTCGAACAGCAATAACCATGGGATGATAACAGTTCACAGTTTTATCATGCAAAGGTTCGCTTGTTATTCTGGAGGATAATTCAAGGCATTAATTACAATGTGTAACGCGAAGAAATTAGAAAAATAGTTATGGTCGCGTGCGGAATATTGCGGTGAATTGGCGATAAGTTACATTGCCAAAATTAATATTTATGATAGCGAAATTAAGTGTGGTTATGGTTGATGGAGGAATGTAGAATATACGCGTGATTTTTTTAGTTACATAATTTGTGTACTTATAACATTTTTATTTTCAGGCAAAAGTGAAAAAGGTAACTTATACAATCATTTCAAGAAATTCTTTCTTGAACATATGATACGACTATTAGCTTGTGTGGGGAGGAGACTTGGCACGATCAAGTTCAGTTAACTATTTGTTATAATTTTAAACTAATTTACCAACACACAGAAAGTGCCTTCATGGGTTTCCATTCTCCATGTTGCCATGTTTTGTGATATTCATTATATAATGCCATGTAATTTTTAAAATTAATGGGAGGAAAAATAAATGAAAAAGCGTATATGAATGTGAATAAAGCAAGTAGTATGTGTAATTGGAGAGTAGTTTAGTGAAGTTTACATTATAATAACATATACACACAACTACATAACATATATATATGTAGTTTTAAATCATTGTGTGCTAATCTTTTATTTTATTTTAGAATAAGTAAAACCTCAAATTGTAATATTTAATCGTTGAAAACAATATTAGCGACTCTTCAAACAAAAATTTAAAAAGAAAATGACAACATGATCGACGGTATAAGGTACTGTATATACTTGCAGAAAAGTCAATAGATGTGGCACATTAAAAAAGTGCTCATATTTATCCAAGACACTATCCAGATTGCTTTTACTTTGGGAGCAATCTTGCAATCATATATTAAGAGAGCGGCCAATAAAAACATGCTTTGAGAAAATTAAGATAATGTTAGTAGTTCTTAGTCGATGTATGATACAGTTAAATATGACCCAAGGGTAGGGTCGAATTAGCACAGCAGAGCAGAGCAAAATAGAGCAGAGCCCCGGCAAGGCTAAGGCTGGGTTCAATTCCAAGATGCGACCGTATCTATTTCCGATTTTTCTGTTTCAAATTTTCGAAGAGTCGCTAATATTCCTTCAATGATTAAATATATTTATTTTTGAAATCGAAACGTAGGAATGTTGCATGTAAAGATAAAATTTGTACAATAAGTACTGGCTTCTTTAAACGAAATCCAAAAGAATGTTCACAACTAACCTCCGTGAGAAGTCGAATAAAACACGTTTTTTCTTTAGGTGTAACCACAACCTACTTGTACGTGGTAGGTTCGATGTTAGGTATAGCGGGTTTTATATCCCCGTGACACGAATCTGGGTGTCTTGTGTCAGTTTGTCACTTGTGCCAAGCTCTGACATGTAGTGCGTTTGTTTGGAGATAAAACAGACATATTTCTGTTTTTGACACCCATTTCATTTGGGGTTCGTCGAGCGCACATTAATGGATTCTACGTCACGAAGTTCGTTAGATTTTGTATAAGTACGTTGGAGTTTATGTGTTTCAACCTGGGATTTTAGGGATTTTTTGGTGCAATTGTGAGTTGGTCGATATAACGGCATGTAGGAAGTTCGACAAGTAGTGGAGTGAATTGAATTAGATGCACACAAAAGGCTTAAAGAATGTTGATTTACTCCCCTTTCAAAACGAGTTGTACTTTATAGGTATTAATCTACATATAAAAATTTATGATTCTTTGTTTTGTCCCTTACGCTTTTTATAATATTTTTTTCCAAAGAATACTTTTTTCATTGGAAAAAAATATTATATTAAACATCTGACCGTCAATAATAAAAAAATGTATTACGAAAGTCTACTTGGAATCTATAACGTTTAATTATTCCTTCTGAAAGTGAAATTTTCAGAACGTAATCAGAACATCATAATATTATTATAAGAATAAATGCGCTGTTCTAAAGGTAATGATAATGAAAATTATTTATTATGATTATAGCCCCCGCATTCCTAATTTCTACTGATTTACAACATGTTTCCCTTGAACACTTTAACTTATAAGTTCTTAAAAAAGGTTATTTTTGAAAATAATATCTATACATACGTGCCAAAACGCTAAGAACATAAAATACCCTCGATATAAAAAAAAATGCAAAGTATGCTCCAAAAAATATTAAAAACACATTTTGTTCTGATTTAATGTATTACAAAAATTCACAGGTATGAAAAAATTCACAGTGTTTCATTAATTGCTCGTATGTATATTAAATGGCAGATTTTTGCTCTATTTTAAATGAGTCGTGTTTTATTACATATTTTCACAATTTTGGCTTAATTATAAATATATTGGAAGTATCGGCACTCTACCTCTAACATTCGTATTTACATATCTCCCTTTCAAACTAACTTCTTCTTATTTTTGAACGCTTACTACGGAGCTTTGTCTAGAAAATCTATTTCTTAGCATAAAGCAGTAAAAAACGCAATTTCTGTGCTGATTCAAATTTCATACGTAATTACCTACCCATCAAACAGAAAGCACGAGTGCAATCTGCAGATAACATACCAATACAAACGTTGAGATATCCATTCGGATTCGAAAGCCAATTTAGTCAATAGTCGGCCATTATGACGGGGTACGCCACGCCCAGTCCACGATATCAAATCATATATTATCATCAAATGCCCATTGAAATAGTGTGAATTCTGAACCGTTATTGTCACAATTTCATTGCACAATACAATTTGCATGCTCGAAGCCATTTCATAAAACGGAATATTTTCCAATGCCATTTAAAGGGGTCGTTTTAAAGCGGAAATCACTGTTATCATAACGGTAATACCCCTGATGTGCTAGGCCGTGTTTCACGTAAACTGTTAGCACGAATACTATTAAAGCATTATGGTCAGTAGCGTGAAAATAGGGAAAACCTTCTTATAGTGAAATTAGCGGAACTGCTGTTACATGTTAAATTTTATATGTGGAATAATAATAATAATAATCAAAATAAGTATGTGGGAGGGGAGTGCAATCCCACACATCCCATATAGAGTATAAGTACATACGTTATTTTCAATAAATAAATTTAAAAAAATATATTAAAAAAATAAAAAATAAAATAAAATAAAAACAAATAAAAAAAGGGAAGCATCATTAGATAAATTATAAATAAGTATTCATATAAAATATATTAAAATCTTTAGTTGAGTGTCTTTCTCCAATATTCTTCTAGGCTCGATCTTGGAGTCAGTCGGGCTTCCATGATGAGGATATTTCTGGAGTGGTTTATCTTTCTCCTCAGTCCTGCAATTCTTGTTCTTAATAATGCTTCGAATCCTGGAACTCTCCCTTCTGTAAACATTGAAGAGGCACTACAGTACCTGTAGTAGAATGATTTGACTGTTAATGGTTTCGCTCCATTTTCCAATAAAATTAAATGAATTGTAAATTTGTAATGCACGCGTTATTTGCTCACAATTCATGAAGGGAAAAACTCGCTAATTGAAACTCCTGTCACCATATTTAATAATTTATCAGTATATATATGTGCGTACAAAAAGTAAAACATAATATGCATTAAATATTAAGAAGTTGGGAAATTGATTTTAAACAATTATCCGGTGCATATTTTGTAAGGAAGTAATGATTAATAATATATTAAAACAAATATAAAACTTTTTTCCAAAAATTTCTTTGAGATCGTAACCGGTTTCCGCCTATTAAGGCCATCTTCAGACTTATTTGAATATTTGCCGACCACCCCATTGCAGAACACTCCCTCCCCCTCATATGTTATGTATATAAATCGTAGATCAAGAAACAATTTTAGCAGACTAAAGATGGCCTGAACCGGTTATGGTCACAAATAAATTAAGAAGAAAAAAGTTTTATTTTAATGAAAAACAAATACTTTGTATAACACCACTATTTAATTAACAATATCAACATGTTTCGAAAACTATGTTTTCTTCGTCAGGATAATAAGTTAATAAAAAATAACAAAAGACAAACAAGTATAGACTAATTAGAACATAGACAAAATATTAGAAAGGAGAGGTGATTAATTACCTAAAATATATCATAAAAAACAATTATATAAAATAAAATATAAAAATTATTTTAGAATGGGTAAAAAAAAAAAAATTACATCAACATAATAAAAAAGCTTTTAAAAACAAAACAAGAAGTCTAAATAACAAAATAAATTGTTATAAATATAAGTATTTATACGAAGAAAACATAGTTTTCGAAACATGTTGATATTGCTAATTAAAAAGTGGTGTTATACAAAGTATTTGTTTTTCATTAAATTAATGATGACGCCACAAAGTAAATTTGCCTATTTTGAAGAAAAAAGTTTTATATTTGTTTTAACATTTTATTATAATGGAATTCCACCACGAATTGTCAGTCTCAAAAATAGAATCATAAGCCCATCCGCTCGTGGACAAACCGAAAAAAAACCAGTTGGCGACTCAGTCAAATTTCCGAGTAATTTGCGATATGTCAGATCAGCAAAATATCGATTTTGTTCAGGAAGTTGATAAATTATTACTAAACATTAAGATTGATAATTGATAAATTATTCATAATATATTTTGTTAAATAAGTTGATATAATTACTGAAAACGTAAAGTTGAGTTGCGCCGTAAATTGAGTTGCAACCAGTTTTTGGTTTGATTATCCTATTGTTTGAAAATTATTAGAATATAATAAGCTTTTAGTTGCTATTCTTGCAGGCGAATCGTTTTTTAGTAACTTTGGACAGAAATAATAAATTTTTTCTTCAAAATAGGCAAATTTACTTTGTGGCGTCATAATTAATTTAATGAAAAACAATTACTTTGTGTAACACAGAAAAAAATACAATTAAAACAGAATTAAATACAATTAAACAAATTGCAATAAATAACGGTTATACTACACAATTAATAGATAATATGTTAAACAAAAAATATAAGAAAAAGTTTTTTAGATCTTTTGTTTATCCACACGTAGTTGACAAGAATAATAATTGGAGAAAAATTGTATTTTTAAATAATAACACTTCAAATTTGATAATTAAAAACATGCCAGATAATATCCAACCAGCTTTTTACGTCAATAACAAATTAAAAAATTATATATTAAATAACAAGGACAAAGGTGTGTTTTTGAACAAATATGGGGTTTATAAATTAATTTGTAATGATTGTAACTTTTTTTATATTGGGAAGACTTCTAGAAATTTTAACATTAGAGTTAAGGAACATCTAAGATGTTTAAATAACAATTATTATTCAGAATTTGCAAACCACATTTTGGAAACAGGTCATTCTTTTGATATTAATAAAGGTTTAAAAATTTTACACACTAACACAACGGGTATACAATTAGATAATTTAGAAATTTCAGAAATTAGAAAAAGTGTTAATAGTAAATTAAATATTATAAATAACCAAACGTTTTTTAAAAATAGCCATCTTTTAAATTTATTTTCGTTTTAATACTTATATTTATAATAATTTATTTGGTTATTTAGACTTCTTGTTTTGTTTTTAAAAGCTTTTTTATTATGTTGATGTAATTTTTTTTTTTTTACCCATTCTAAAATAATTTTTATATTTTATTTTATATAATTGTTTTTTATGATATATTTTAGGTAATTAATCACCTCTCCTTTCTAATATTTTGTCTATGTTCTAATTAGTCTATACTTGTTTGTCTTTTGTTATTTTTTATTAACTTATTATCCTGACGAAGAAAACATAGTTTTCGAAACATGTTGATATTGTTAATTAAATAGTGGTTGTTACAAAAAGTAATTGTTTTTCATTAAAGAAATAATAAAGACCAAAATATTTTTTAACATAAGTATTTTGTTCACTAAAATCACAACAACAAGAATGAATATTACCGTACACAACAGATAGTAAGTACAAATTCATAGTTTTTAATCGTTAGTCGTTATGAACATAATATGGACTTGTGAAAGTTAATAAATTAGATGTAAAACGGCAGAAAACCAAATAAACTGTCAGAAAGTAAAATAATGAGGGTATTAAATTCAATGTCACTCATTCGTGTCACGATTTCAACTAAAAGATGAACAATTAATTTAATTAACTGAGCTCCAGGGCTAAACTTCAGGTTTCAGTGCTGACGTCATAATTAATTTCCTTTTCTGCAGTTGCATCCGCTGCAGCCGAGACGGTAATAATGCATTTCACTTTCAGCCGCGTCACTTGCAGTCTGTGCACTGATAATACTCTCCTATCTCCTGGATGCACTTGACAGTTTCTCTTGAAGTAAAATCCTACAGACAAACTCCTCGCGTTTTCATTTTCAAGAAAATAATATAATCCAGCTTTGCTGAAATGAAAATCTTAAGATAGCATCATATTCTTGTCGGGATGATAAAATCATTTAATCAAATGTGTTCATCATTAGAAAAGTTCAGTTATTATTATTCCCAGCCGTCGTCGCACAGTGGCACTGCGCAACCCTACACGTAGAATTTGCCTGAAGTCAGCGTAGTACGAGTTCTAAATATGTAAACTATTTAATTTTATTTATCTCATATTTAATTGTATAGCATGGCATTCATTTATGTTAACGCTTTTATATGCCAGACAGAATATTGCACTCACCATTCTGTTCAGCTGAATTAAACGAGCATCACAATTATTTTTTTGATTTTTTTTTATAACCAATTCAATAAAACCCAATGTCATATTTATATACATATAATTCTGTGTATCTTACATCTGCATATTATATTTTATTTATTGATAATCGTCTTGAAGGCTTTTACACGAATACATTATTATTGGGAAGTTTGATTTTATCTTACATGTGACTTTTTTGACAGAATGCGAGTTCATTTGCTCAAGAAAAACATCCTAGGGAAGTATTTCTTAGGTTCAGAAAGTGTTTGAGAGTCGCAGCTGTTCCCGTATAGAGCCAGTGAGACTATGGCATCCCCAATTGTGACACGTTGTAAGGCTGAAGGTAGTGGGGAGGGGAAGGAGATGGGGAAGTAGAAGGTGGGGAAGTAACCATTTCAAGTAACGTTTCAATTCTGAATGGTGGTCTCACACCAGGGCGATACTGAGAGTATCTTCTACTCTGGAACGTGCCGTAAATGTATCATAAATTATTTTTTATTGATTAATTATGATTAATTCAAAGAAATATTTAAATTAATGTAAATGTATTTTATAGTAAAATTATAATAAAATATACATTATATACAAATATATTTATAATAAAATATATTATTATACAAATATAGTTATAATAAAATATACAAGTTTGTTAATGTTGTACAAGGAAGCAACGGGAAAGGGCAACTGAAAAATAAAGTGATAAACAATAAAATAATTAATTGTATAGTATTGGTATTAAAACCCAAACACAATATCTCAAAAATAACTACCTGAACACCCATCAAAGTCATATTTACAAATAAATTTTATGTTTTCGAGAATATTATATCATTTACGACAGTAGAAATGTCAGTTAATTTGTTAAAAATTTAATTAATATGTTTGATGTTTCAAATGGAAACTACATTGAACTTAATAATTGTAAAAATGGATATAATATGTTTTTTGAAAATTGGTGAGAACAATAAATTTAAGGGCCCTGGTGAATTTTTACAAAAAATAATCAAATCATACAAATATTATTTTCCTTCAATTAACGTGGTCAATAACAATTTCAAAAGCTTTTAGGAAGATTATAATATGCTTAACTATATCAGTAATATAATATTTTATTTATTTCGTACACAAATTTTTTTTTAAATTATAAAAAGCTTGTTTTCTCTTCAGCAGAAATGTTCAGAATAAAGTTATATTTTCACCAAAACCGTTAAGAAGTGATATACGCAACATCTCAGGGAGCGTTTGTCTAGAATCTTCCTTTGTACCTATTCCTGCAACCTTTTCCCAAATGGAAAGGCTGGCTGCTTTGTTGATAAAGTGGGCCCTTATTTATGCGTCCTTTTACAAGACCTAGGAGTGAAGTTAGCGTCAGATGGAGCGGAAACGTCCCCGGTTATGTTTTTATAGAGGCGATTCCCTTTCACCCGCTTCGCATTTACCCCTCCTTCCCCACCTGCCGCACCTACAGACCACAACCCTTCAGTATTTTGGGGGCGCATTCGGCAAGGCTTACGCGGAGTGAGACAATCCAAAGACAAAATAGGAGGCACAATTTCGGTTCAACGTTCAGGTACTAAAAAATCCGTGTAAATATTATTAGCAGACACAAATTTATCAGAAACTCACTAATTTTTGGTTACTAATTTACTAAATATATAATATATAAATAGTATACAAATACATATGTTTAATGCGAAGTCAGTGAGACTACGAAATCTCCAATTGGGGTATGTTGTGATGCTGAAGGTAGTGGGGAGGGGAAGGAGATTGGGGGAGGAAGGTGAGAAAGGATCTAGCTATTCAGATCTGGTCAGCAAACACGGCTAAAGTAATTCCAAGCAAAGTTTAAATCCAGAATGGTGGTCTTACAGCAGGGCGAGACGCGATGGTATTTTCCACTCTGGAACATGCCACAAATATGCTGTATATTATTTTTAAATGAATAAAATTGTAAAATAATACAAACTAATCAATTCAATTTTATTTGCGTACGTCGGGATTTAAGCCCGCGTCCACTGGATTGCTATTCGAGAGCCTTGCCCCTCGACGATGGAGGGCGTAGTACATTTCAACCTTAAAATACTTCGATTCCAAGGGTAAATATTATCACGTTAAATGAAATTTGTTTTTGAAAAGCTTTTTTTTCAACTTATCTTTTCAATTCTGTTCTGTTCAATTATCATTTTAAAGTATTGTAATCATGCTCTCAAGTCATCTGTCAACATCGATGAAAATAATTAAAGGTAAAAAACCTCACAAATATTTTTTTAAATGGGGACATTTGATGAAATTTCAGAACGTATCCATGGGCACATAAATCATGGGGTTATTATTGATCGAAATATTTTAAGGTAGGCGGGAGACAGTTTTCAAAAGAAATATGACGAACACCCACCCGGTTAGGTTAACTGCATTGGATACACTTTAAATAAAAAAAGAATTTTCATCCCACGGTTTCAAAAGCCTTTAGATATCCGCCATAAATAAAAGCAAGGGATTTTTTAAAGTTCGTCGAAAGTAAAATTACATAAAATAAAACGAATATCAACAGAAAGAACAAGCTAAATAGCCTGTGTATTTGAAGCTCTGCACGGTAGCGTATTTATCAAAGCATTGAATCTGGTTTGGGATGATTCGGGTGTGATTTACATAAAAAATAAATATATATTTATTAGTCTAGGTACTGTCAACACCACGTTGTTAATTATTATTAATTATTGACGAAGTTTTGTTTTGTTAAAAAGAAAAATAAGTCAAATAAAATAAGTTGGAAAAATAAGTCGGAAAAATGCTTATGATATGTTTACTAATTGCGAGAAGAACAAATAACTTTAAAAAAATACAACTAAAAATAACAGCCATCGCCAATCTATTATTATGCCAAAAGCCTCTATTACGTAGAGCGAGTTAACAAGCTACTAGCCAGTAAGTTTAAAAGCGGGTGAATTGGCGAGTGATATTGTCACGACGACACACAAAATTGTCTACTCGCTCAGTAGCAATAGTAGCAGCTAAAAAAACCACTCTCGCGCAAACCAATTCTGTCAAAATTTTGTAGAAAACTTGAGTTCGCAGCTGGCGCCACACGCTAGCCAGTAGCAAGAATAACGACTCCTGTGCGAACTAATTCTGACAGTTACGAAATCAGCTGTTGGTAGGTCGCCATCTTGAGCGAGTAGCGAGTAAAGTTGACCACCGTAGATTGACCACCGTCCACAATCTGCTAGTTAGCTAGTAATACGATGACACTGAGTGAGTTTACTAACAGATAGTAAATTTCCCAGATAGTAGCTTGTAAACTCGCTCAATGTCGTCGAGGCTTAAGGGTGGAGTGGAGAGACAAAAAAGTGACACATTTTAGAAATATTTCTATCCAGTCGTATTTTTATCCATAAACAGGAAATTTCTGACACATGTTAGTAGGTTTTTTGACAAGTCTGCCTTACATCCATTAAATAAAAGGAAGGTACATAATATTATCATGGAATGTTAAAAAAACAATACAATAGAAAAATACCAGTATATTTCATAACAACCAAGAGATGGGTAAAATCGAGACATCAGTAAATGGTATTTTAAGAATCGAAACTTTCGATTACGATAAAAAAAAAATTCAAATTTTTATGCACATAAAATTAGCATAACAAGTAGAAGTAATCGAGGGTTAATCGTATACACAAATGTATTAATAATCGTTTTGAAACAATAAAACTAATATTTGAGAGAATGTGCATGATTTTCAATTTCAATTTGGCAAGCGGGCATGATAACCAACACCCCTGCCAAACGTCACCCCAAATGGTAACAGGGGTGCCCGGGTTCATAGAGTGAGGTTTGTCTTAGTCTTGGCGGAGTATGCGTTTGCCCACGTACTGCGTGGCGGGCGGGAGAGAAACCTTTGATTTTGAGATTAGCCGGACTCTCACGACCCCTCGCCTTGCGCCGCAGTGAGAGGGATGGATTCATACGTCTGTCACTCCTGGACACATTGATCCCAGATTCCTATCCATCCCTCATACATATATGTATGTATGTAAGTATGTGTTTGTGTATATATACATAGATATATATTTCATATATATTTTTCTTTCTAAATAATCATTGTAAATAAGATAAAAAATGTAAAAAAAATCTTATTTTCTATTACAACACATAAATACTTATCTCACTTAATCATAAACACGGTAACACTTCAGAACAGGTTCTCCTAGTGAGGTGTTCACGAAACATAAATATTAACCACACACATTTTTATCTTCTCAAACCTACCTTACACCCAGCATTATACTTTAAAAAAAAAAAATTTACATACCGCTACTGACTATTAACGTTTTTGTACTACTATATAAACTTGTGTTATCATTTGTAAAATGTGTATTCAAGAATAGACATAAATAAATTAATAAATAAATACCCTTTCCCTACTCAGAACTCTCTCTCTTTCTTTTCCATAAAAAGCACAGCATCCCCAATGACGACTTAGGCCCTGAGGGACTTTTATTCATCAGGGCTTTATGTTCTAATGTAAAAAAACATTACAGAACAAGAAGAGGTTTCGTCATTTTGTTACACATCAAACTATTTGAAACCTTAATCGAGGACTTCCATATCGGAATGATTTACTGAAAACGTTCTTCGATTATTAAAATGTTTCGAAAATTGTTATTTCGAGTATGCCCATCTCAACAATACAGCAACACAACACTAACTTAATAATGTATTTTATTGTTTCCCGCAAGTCACATGTCCAATTCGTGATGGGTATATTAACTTGAAATAAAACGTGGCAGCATTTATGATAAGAGACAGCGAAGGGTTGTGTCAGACCGAATTACGAAAAACCGCTACATCTTACATCGGTAGTTCTCTGGTTATTATTTATGCATTCGAGATGAAAATAAGAACACGGTTACAGTTGCTGAACATCATCTTAAAGGCAAGACAAACAACAAACACAGAATCCCATGTGGGGCTTTCTCAACATCCCAGGAAATATGTTATCTTTCTCGCCCGTTTCACATCTCACGGGTTTCGTCTCGATTCTCTTACTTCCTATGACCGGCGAAATAATAATATCTGCTTATTGTAAAATTAGGGTTGCCATTCTAATATTATGACCATGTAGTTTAAAAATCTATATTTTTAAATATTTTATTTAAAAAATTGTTTCATATGATACAAAAAAAATATGCATCGTTTATTTTTTGTTCCAGCCGGTTTAATCCGGCTAGAAACACTTTCAGACTTTCAGACTGAACACATGGGGAAAAGAGCGTTTCTTAATTAGAACAATATGGCAATGGAATTTCGTAAAGCACCAAGAAACAGTTTAAAAAAAACATCTTTTTTTCAATACAAAAATAATATAACTCCTAACGTAAACACGTAAAAATCCAAAGTTTCAAGTTTCTTGGCGTTGACTTTTTCTTTTAACATTCTTCATTTTTTAATTTCTTTTATATTTTCAATAATACTGGTATTTAATTTTTAAAAGCAGTTTATTTATGAACAAGTTCTGCTTTGTAATTATTATTACGCGTGACAGTTTTTTTACCTTCTGAAGGCATTATCAAACTGTGGTTAGGCCACTTTTAGAAGATATATTTATATTATTTGTAGATAGGTACTTACGATTTGCTTAGATTTTCATTACCTGATTTGATTTCTGAGTATAATGTCGGAAATATTAATAGTTATTATCCTTTTAAAGTTTCCCCAATTACTGCATTGTTTAAATTTGACTAAATGTAGTTAAATGAGTTATTCCCAAATGATGACAAGGGAGTTTGTTTTTGGAGCATAATTAAGTACTTTACTTCGTTATTACAAATTGACTAAAGTCGGCCGTTGCGGGTTCGATTCTCAAATAAAAGCATGACAGTATGTTTTAGGGTTTTTAAGTACCTATAGTTAAATTTTGGATGTTTTCTTAACATTGAAGGTATTTAACATACTCGGAAAAAAATTATTTGAAAAATTCAAACTTTATTATTTTTAATTTAATACCAACACAACCAGTCTTGCGTTCCCTGAATTCATCTTTATTCCCCTTTGTTCTCGGAAGTTTCCCTGCATGTTTGAGGAACCACATTACGTACGAGAGCTGTCATTCCAACAATTCAAACACGTTAAACATTAAAATTGTATATTTTGAAATGAACAGGCGTCGCGTCGGTAGAAATGTGCTACGCGTATTTAACTCGTGACTGTGAGAAATATATAATAAATATTGAGTGAAGAGGGAGGGATTAAGAAAAGGGTGGGTTCCCACCCACTCCAAATTACCACATTTAAACATAACACACAGTAGACTTATGCTTTAATTAGTATACAATTAAAAAGTAATATGCATCTTTCACCTGGGAGAGAAACATAAGTAAAGTTCATAAAAATATTTTCACAAAATTAAACATGGACGTAGTATCAATAAGAAGGAATTATTTACTTAATTTAATTTTTTGGAATAATTTTTCAATGTTATCTGTGTAATATTTATTCAACGAAGAAGGTAATCTAAAGATACAAAAATGAATGTTTCGTTTGTCCCTTATACGTTCCTAAACCGTTCAACCAATTGGGATGAAAGTTTGTAATTTATGTGCGTATGCCCGCAATGGTTTCTATATATAATAGCGAGCTCTGGCGTTATGACATTTATTTATCATTAAATATATTTATTTCCTATACTATTCATCTGTTTGTGATGAAACTTTGGTGAGTTGTTATGCGCAGTCATTGTTAAGTGGCGTTGCAATGCATGCCGGGAACTCGCTAGTAATTAATAAATATCAAAGAAACAAATCGAAAAGGTACATCCGAGATACTACCTAGGTTACAAATGTATTCGCTTAGAACTTTGCAATCATAGGAAAAAAGGCAAAAAAGTGGGAAATAATTGATAACATTGATAAATTCTTAAATTGAGATATGAAAACGATAAAAATAACGGAAATATTCAGGTTTCAATAGCTCAGTAATTAGAGTGTTGTCTCAGTAAGACAAAGGTCCTGGTTTTGAGCCCCGGTTGCAATCGTACCTTTTTTCTTACGTCTTTTTCTGTTTCATGTTTCGTTAAGATTTATTAACTTTTTCATATTCTTCTTCAATATTTTTTTAATGTCATTTAACTGATTAAAAGAATTACTCCAAATAAAAATTAATATTACGAAGATTTTCAATAAGGTGGCGGTGAAACAATTTGGTATTCCTAGGCTAAATTTTTTATTAATGAATGCGGCTATAATTGCTTTAAAAAAATTATAACATCATAATGAAATTCTACCAGAAGATAACAATTTCAAATACGTAATAATGTTAACAAAGGATTTTCAGAAATAAAATCAAATCGACAAAGCTATTTCAGTATTCATGAGCGTTTACTTATTCCTCGCTCGCATTTAATCAAAACGATTTTATCGAGCTACATTTTTCATTATGGTCTGTTTAACATGAAAGAGTTTCACTACCAATGAATTTTGTATGCAAAATGTAAAACTAGTTGAAGTTGGGGTTTTTCAAAGCACGGTTGGAAGAATTTAATGGTTTTACAGAATAAAAGTAATCCTGAGTTTAAAAAAATATTTTGTTGATGGCTTGCATGCAAAAAGCTAGAAAAATACATTACAGTTTGAAATTTGTTTTAAGATATTATGGGCATCACTTACATTCATTTTTACGTGTGGCATCACCGCCACCTCTCCGAAAATATCTCGGCACCGCTCCGAGAATGACCGTGCAGATTATTCTGTTCCTAGCACTCGATTCAACCGCCCGTTTGCGTTTTGTACCTCTCTACCCGTTTCATACGTGAATACTAATTGTGTAAATTATTAAAATCTTAAATAAATGTTAAATCACTCAAATAAGAGTACAGTGTTATCAATCATCATCCAGTATAATCTTTGAACACAGGATCGCGGCCTGAAAGTACCGCGACCCCCAGGAGCCTGACTATTCCTCATGGTTAAGTATTAATATACACTCGTCTGATCAGAAGACGGAGCACAGGTCAAACATCCTCCACCAGCTCCTCAGCCTCTGGAACCAATTATTTCAACATTGGTAATTCCGACGCTCAAAAACTACTTTCAACAATATAAATGATTTAAAAAAAATTATTTTAAAAAAATCGGGAAAATTTTTACCCGAAATTCTCCCCCTAGGATATGAAAATGTTTTGGGGGTATTTGGTATTGGAAATCTCTATACACACCATTTCCTACCCCCCCATAGGACGAAAATAATCTGGGTACTGGAGTAAAAACTCTTTCTCCAATGCAACGATGTCGAAATTTCATTCTGGTTTGGTATAGATAGCGATTCGAAATTGTGCCGATAAAAGTCGTTTTTTTTTGTACATATTGTTGTTGTATCACAGTATTGACGAAATTGAAATATAATTTAGGCCCTCTACAATTAAAATCTGCATGCAATATGACGGAAATCGGTTACATTCGAGGGCAATCAGATAAAAGCCTGCCCGTAGTTCATGGAAATGATGATTTTATTCAGTACAATACGGACCATGTAAATGCAGAATGAAATGAAAGCTTCCAAGTAAGAACATCAAGTAAGAACATCGTGGAAGTCATAGTTTGCTATTAAAAATATATATTTAATTATGTACGGTAAATTTCAGACTGTTTGAGGATATGATGATGTCACATACGACTTTTTAGTTGTATTGCAGATTTTTATAACACTGGTAAATTGTTCGTACGCTCACGAATGTATTTTGCACTTTGGTACAAAACTATAAAATTATTGACGAGATGCAAACATTTTACCCAGTGTAATGCAATATTTAAAGCGGTTGATCAATAATAAAAAACGTCTCCCATACGAAATACAACGCCTGTTGAAAAAAAAGTAGGATTGAACTGGTGACGTGTCACACAAAATCCTTAGATTTAGCGCGATTTCGGGAGACCCGGAAAATTAAAACTTTGAGAATTATTTTTATCATTAAAACTAATTATTGCAATAAAAAATACTGGTATTTTAGTAAGATGGTCACTATGCATGGTTACCGGACAACTCGGAATGAAACCAACTCAGAACCATCTCAGATAAGTCATTTAGAGTGATAAAAAAATATATATATATGAAAAATTGGTTAAATATGTTAGGTTAGGGTTATCGGCTAATGCAAAATTATTTTTTTCATAGCTTTTAATGATTTTTCAAGCAGGTGTTGAGTTGACTTTATTCTCAGTTGGCATGGAACCACTATGCATACATACATAAAGGAACTAGAGTTCTTTACTGGAAGCAAGTAATGCTGGGCTTTAAGTTCGTAGTGATTGTTTCACAAAATAAGCAACGAGGTGGCTACTCTAAATTTTAATAGTTAAATTAATAATATTACAACGCTCTACAGCTCATTATGATTAGCTCAAATAACTAAAAATAAACGCACTGACCTAGAAATCCCTGCACGAGAAATTTCCCAATATTTCGGATAACAAAAACAATATATACCTACTTACAAGTTTGAAACGAACGGTACATTCGGCGACAAACGAAAAGATTTACCTGCAATAAAATAATTAAGTTATATGATTCACAACCGCTTTTAGTATCCCTTAGTTCAAACAGTATTTTCTTTACTACTTGTTACTGGCCAACGGCTTTCGATGTATATATAATAATGATAGTTTCCTAATGTCATATAAACAGCGAGTTGAAAAACCCACCCTTCGGCTCGTCGCGCCGTTGCCGCGTCGGCCGGGGTTTACGACTGCGGATTTGATAAGACGGCGAAAAATGCAACGACGCAATTTCATGAAGGTTTTTATGACGTCATTACTTCGTTTGAGTGACGCTCTAAAACTGTTAGAGCACCTAAACGCCGTCATTACGATAATTTTTACGATTTTCTCCTTCACAATGGCCAAGGAAAGAAAACGCTTATTTACAAGCACGATGAACTAACCAAAAGTTTCTAACACCAACAGTAGCCTCAAAAATAATCACATATTTAGAAAGTGTTCCCGTTGACAAGTGGGTGATGTTTTTAGAACGACGGCTACGTTTTATTCCAATTGTGAATCGGTTTTGATAAATCAGACATGCTATGAATTTACTAGTTACATTTTTAGGGTTGCGTTTTCAGAACAAGCTGGCGTACTTTATTAAAGCTGTTTTGAGATTCAAAAAAATATTGTAATTCAGTCAGAAAAATAAATTGCGCATGCTTAGATGTCAATGAACTAGCGAATAAATAAAATTAAAGTTCATTTTGCACTAGCAACAGTAAAACACGGTCTCGTCTTGCGATAAATAATCGTGTAAAAGGCAGCATGTCATAAATAAAAATAAAAACAAAATTATGAATGCTCTGCAATCTTGCCAGCATGTGAAATAAGGCTTCTTTGCAGGCAACCTTAAAATAAAACAAAAGATTGAAGTGCTAATTTCCTTGTGAATAGGTATGAATTAGGGTAAGTATCATCGATGCGTTGGAGTGATCGAAAAATCACAGGACCTCAGGATGTCTGTGTCATTGGCTTGCCTTGGAAGTCTCTATCCCACTATCCCACCATCTTCACGTCTGGCCACTGCTGCCGGGGACGGTGTGAAGGGTTTGAAGGACCGTCTTTTCTTTCACTGCTCACTGTCTATCCTCGGGACTGCCTGTGGCTTGCCAGAAGTTCTAGATGCTGCTCTTGTATTGTACGCTGCCGTGGGAATGTGTTTGAATTTGCTTTCACTTTCTGATGTATATTCCTCTACATAAATGCTGTGTCTCTGCTAGCTTCAAGAACGGGCACATACTGCCTCAGATGAGAACACTTGTATGTATAAATGTATGTTGTGCCGTGTAGGGACAGTCCGGGGGCTTTTATAATCATTTCATAACAGCTTCGTTTTAAAAGTAAATGTCTTGATGTGAGAACCGATAGAGAGACCAATCTAGTCCTTAAAAACGGTTCGGGGAAGTGGTGGGTGTCCTTGACTGTGTCTTTGGCTGCGTAGGTAAAACTATATGGAAGAGCCATGGCTACCACGGAAATTGGAGTAGGAATCACGTCATGGTCTTCAGAAATGGGGAAACGACTAGAGAAGACGTGTTACACAAAATAAACATGAACAATTCTACTGCACAGTAAGTTTATAATTATTAAATACAAAAAAAAAAAAATTTAACTATTCGTGATAAAAAAGCATAAAACAGATTGAAAAAAAACTTCTTCAATAACAATTATTGTAAATTGAAGAACTGGTGAATCCAGTAATAACAGCTTAAACGCGCACGAGCTGTTTTTTCTCCCATTGTCTATTTGGTGTCTAATCCCTTCTTTATCTACAGTGGAAATTTTACTTCTGTAGGTTTTATACAAATGGAGCTACATGTAAAAGTTTGAACATTAGTTTAAAATTACAAGTGAAATATTACACATTACAAGAAATTTTTAACGCGTTTACTCACAACCACAATTTTCATCATTGTTTGTGCATCCAGCATTGCATTCACATTGTCGCTTATTAAATTTTCATTAATTAAAATAGTGGTTTAAACAAAGTTAATTATTTTCATTGTAAAAAAAAAAGAAACATTTAGACGCACTGCAAAAATACGATAATTTAACATTAGTTTGCAATATAAATATTGGTCGAGTTCGGATCGTCGAAATCAAAGAAAATTCAAGATATTTTTTTAACAAATCTCAACACTTTGACGTCTGAAAAGGGCCGAGCCGATTGGGAAATCAGGAAAAACATCGCAGGGAAAGCGGAGGGGGGTCATCACTCAAATATTATAACCGCGTGTGAATAGTAAGAAGGAATCCTTTGAGTTATGACAGGTGCGGCTGCGGGAGCGATGGAGGTAGGCGCCGAGGAGAATTATTGTCGGAGGGGAGAGGAGGAAAGAAATTCTATCGAATTTGAATAACTCGAATCAAAGGATGAACTCAATTCGTCAATTTTTTGGATCATCAGTTTATTTGGAGGTTTATCTGTCAGATTTTGAATGCGGGGAAAAATGCGGGTTACGCGTAATGATCTGTCAATAACGACAGGCGCCATAAAAAAGAGAATTTTGCTTTCATACAAATTAATTATAATTGCATTTTTTTTTCATTTAAAAAGAAAGACAAACATTCCTGGGTTACGAATGACCAAACAATATTTGAAAATCTCCTACTACCAACCACACTGAGCGGAAAATGTTGCTTGCGTTGTGATGGAGGACTTAGCCGGACATGAAGGACGAGGAATCGAACGACGCCCGGATGGGACCCACGCTGTGCCCAAACGCAATGTCCACTCGGCCACTGACCGGTATACTATAGAAACATAAGGTAGGTGAATAAATTTTTTTGTGAATACCGCACAAGAGTTATACCTGCTCCCTGCTAACCGGAGCCAGTGAGACCAAACCTCACATCTCCGAATAGAGTATGTTGTGAGGCTGTAACCCCAAACTTTTTTTTCTCGCAGAGCACTTTCAAAATTTTACTGGTCACGGTGGACCCCCTGCTGGTACATTTCTACCATATTCCCAAAACTCGACAGGCGTTGTACTGAATATTGAATGGCGAGGTGTGGTCTGTCACAACGGGACAGAACCGGATCTACGACTTTTTCAAACGGACGGGGGCAAAATGGACCAGTATTCGAGATTATATTTGCCACAACGGAGGGGACGTAATGGGATATGGGGCATATCCCATTATGCCCCTCCCTTGCCTAGCTGGGCGTTTTAAGATCTCAGCTCTGTTACGGAGGGGGCGTAATAGGATATGAGACGGGGAGTGGGATGGGATATGAATATGGGGTACAGGATGGGTCTCGATCGAAACTAGTTCATGGACCCCCACTTACAAATTGTGAACCCCCATTTCTTTATCGCGCCTACGTGGACCCCCGTCGGGTCTCCCGTAGACCCCTAGGGGTCCACCTGGACCACTTTGGGAATCACTGCTTTAGGGTATGGTGATGGAAAGTTGAGAGGAGAAAGATGGGAATATCTGTCTTTTAATATTTGGTCACAGCCATTTCAAGCAACGTTTCGATTCTGAATTATGGTTTGTAGCCAGAATATCTACCACTCAATGAATAAGAAATTAATATATAAAAATCACCTTTTTTTCAAAATGAACACGATGTACTACAATTTTCAGGTTCCTGTTCTTTTTTTTTATATATGAAATGCCTCACAAGAGTCCCAACTGCTCCCGTCTGGAGACAGTGAGACTATGGCATCCCCAATTGGGGTATGTTGTGAGGCTGAAGGTAGTGGGGAGGGGAAGGAGATAGGAAAGAGGAAGGTGGGGAAGTACCTGGCTATTCAGATCTGGTCACTAAACACGGCTAAAGCCATTTCAAGCAACGTTTCAATTTTGAATGGTGGTCTTACACCAGGGCGATACTGATAGTATCTTCCACTCTGGAACGTGCCGCAAATATACTATATATTATTTTAAATGAATAAATTGTGAAATAACACAAATTAATCAAATAAAATTTATTTGCGCACGCCGGATTCGAACCCGCGACCTTCGGATTGTGAGTCGAGAGTCTTGCCTCGGGACCACGGAGGCCGTCTGTTCTAGTTAATTAGTCCAATTTTTTAATTTTTTTTTATGAATATTGACCGTCTAACTTAAATAATAATAATAATAATAATAATAATTGGATGATTTATATAGCGCCGTTTTTGTGAAAAATCACCTCAAGGGCGCTGCACAAACTTACAATACATTTCTAAAATCTAGAAAAACTACAAACTAGACAAACAATTAAAACAACTAATGGCTAAAAATTGCATCCACAGGTTCATAAGAAAATATATGTACAATGTCTCGACCAATGAACGCGATGCTTCTTAAAAATGTATACAGGTCCATACTTACCTGGGAGGTCGCTTGAAATTAACACTTATTGTCTATTATTAATAACTGCATATTTATTTTTATTTTTATAGTTAGTTTTAATAGTTAAAATAAATGTCAAAGTTTTAATTTTTCAAGATCCCCGAAAACCACCGAATCTAGTGTGACGTCATCATGACTAACCGAAGTATGAATCTTGTAGGGAACTGGAATCAGCTGTTCGACTCCCGCCATTTTGAATTTCAGCATTGGAGCGTTTTCATAGACATTACTGGGCAATACGATCGTTTTTTGTACAGTTAAAGTTTTTGAATATTTTAAATAATATAGATAAACTAATAGAGATACTTTATTTTTGATACTGAATTATTTAGGCCTAAATAATGTTTCAATAAAAACAAAAACTATTATATGTCCAATTCACTATAAACCAAAAACACGGAATGCCGAACGGCTTGCGTCTTCATTTCTATTGATTTCTATACAACTTTGACCCAGGTGACGCGGCGCGGTGACGTCACGCCGCCAAAATCCAGCAATAGTGTGTTTTAATGACACGTTTTAAAATGGACTTTTTAATATATTTTTAAAAAACTCTACGTTAAATATTATGTAATAAAACTTATATATTCAGAATCAGCGTATATTGGTCTATATGAACATATTTTTTTATAGCCACAATATTTTTCACTGGAGTTCCTTATTAAAAACAATTAGTAAATGAAAAGTCCCTTAAAAAAATAAGATTAAATACTTCAGTTCAAAAGGCATGACATTTGTTGTGAATTTGCGTATAAAAGGCAGAGTAGATTTATTCCGAATAAATTAGTATAGGTAGGTAGGCTAACGACGCAGAATTTCCTCTGGGAAAACTGAAATTCCAAACTGAAATGAGAAATTTTGATTGGTTGCGTTGCTTTTTCACCCTGGTGACACTTGGTCTAAATTAATAACCGAGGCAATCGTACCGTAATTAATCTAGCGGCAGAATATAAGTCACCAGGCTTGGCGCGCGCGACTACAACCCTAAAAGGTGGTACCGCGTTAAGCGTAAAATGTGAAACGAAAGCCGTATAAGCAACTTCACAATGACTTCCCAAATGACTAATTTCCCTGAAGTTTATATACTAGAGTGGAGAAAGTCGAGCTAATAAATGTTGATATAATTTTGGCTTCCTGCATCTGCGACTAAGGCGAAGTAATAGTCTTCAATTACAAATGAAGACTTGTTGGGAATATGGAAGTTTCCTTATTGAGTAGCTAAATATGCAATGTAAGTGTTACGAGTAGTTAACGACGTAGGGTCACACAGGTTACGGAAAAGCGGCTTAGAGCAGTCTCTCGGTTAGTGGAAAGTCTAGAATAAATTATAAAAGTTCAAAGACCTGCATTAATTTTATTTTATTTTTATTCATGTTTACGAAAAAAAACAAAGAATATGATTTTATCATGCATACTGGTTACTAGTTCTATGGAAGAGTAACACTAGCGTCCAAAATAGTATTCCAATTATCTCATTTAATAAATCAAAACCAAAATTTTCTCTGAAATCATAAGATTCGTAAGTAGACACATACCAAGGTAAATAACTGCTTATTTGTTGTGAATACCTATATATTACAAGAGTCCCAACTGCCCCCGTCTGGAGGCAGTGAGATTAAGGCATCCACTAAGCATCCACGTTGTGAGGCTGTAGGTAGTGGGGCGGGAAAGGAGATTGGAAAGAGAAAGGTGGGGAAGTACCTGGCTAATCAGATCAGGTCACCAAAAATGGCTAAAGCCATTTTTAGCAACATTTCAATTCAGAATGGAGGTCTTACATCAGGGCGATACTGATAGTATCTTCCACTCTGGAACGTGCCGCAAATATGCTTTATTTTATTTGAAATTAATGAAATTGTGAATCATTCAAATACATTATTTTAAATGAATGAAATTGTGAATCAATCAAATAAATAAATAAAATTTATTTGCGCACGCCGCATTCTGCAGATTAGTAGTTCTAAGTCTTACCCTTCGACCACGGAGGCCGACAACCCTCCGTTAATTACAAAGCTTAATTTTTTACGTAGCATTTTTTTAATTTCACATAAAGAATTATACAATTTGTCCAAAGAAACGTCACTTTCTCAATGACATTTTTTTTCCGGCAGATAGGTAACATAATATTGAGAGAAAAAAAAACGCGAATAAGAAAGTTCAAATAAACATGACGAATTCACATTTGAAAAAATAATCTTTATTGAATCATTAAATCAGTCACCATCTTGAAACGGCACGAATACACAGATACGAAATTTTAAACCAGGACTTCGCTACGCTCAGTCAAAAAGAAAAAGGTAAAAAAAAAGTCTTTTGAGGCTGGGCAACGAAGCCTACTTTTACAGCTAGTCTATTAAAAACAAAATTTTAAATGTGTGTACTTGTAGCATTCAAGCCTAACGCAAAAACATGCCCTTATTCAGTGGGGTGCATTTTTAATGATAGTATGTTTGCGTCACCCCACTTCTGTCTTTACTAAGGGTTGGAAAATAGGTTCGTTTTGTTGAAATTGATTTGTACTGGAGAATCCTTTCCTAACGGATGGAAGTATCCCTCTTCACCTAATGATGTTTAATGATGACGATGATTTGATTTCGTCAACCCTCTTACAAGGGAAGGAGATTAAATGTATTGCAAACAACCTGTGGTACGAATGGGGTTGTCGTCTGGTCAATAGCGATTTCGGAAAATTTTATGGCATTGGTTCCTAGCACTTTTAGTACAGAGCTAAATGATGTTTCTGTATTACATAAAGTGCGGACTACTAACTTCGTACTCGCAATTCGCAATTTTGGTAAATGGGTAGGTATTATAACAAATCGATCATTTTAATGTTTAACAGATCATGTAAACTCAACCTACCCCTTGAAGGCTAATTTTTTAACATAACTCCACTCAGGAGACCCCGAGGAAAATAATTTCCTCAGGGCCTATGTCATCTGAGATGCAGTGTTGATGATCTATTTGAGGAGAGGAAGGAGTGAACATTGGTCTTGAAGAGACCCATGTCGTAGGAAGGAAGAAACACAGAGGCCGGCAAATCCTACTACTGTCGAGCTAAAACGAGTTGAAGAAGCGCCCCGTTCGCATGTGATAAATGTCAACTGTGTACATATGTTGGGCGCGTGTTTGGCGTGTTTCCCGACTATGCACCGGTGCCGAGAGGATCGCTAATGACGCTAGTTCATCTTCCTTGTGCTCTAAAGATTGCAATCGGTTTGTTAAGATGGGAGAATCTATCAAACGGACAGCCCGCTTCTATACAGAGTCGAGTTTTTTTTTAAATTATTTTGGAGCTTCAAACCAGAGGTGGCTGCCACATTCAACCGTGGGGCACAGGGTTGGCCAAGAGGTTAGCAGTTGTGTACTATCAATATATGGTGAATATATGGTTACAGGAGGTCGGCAATGTTTAATATCGATTAGGTTAGGTTAGGTTCAAAAAATGGTATGTTTTAGGAGTCGGGTAGGGTATAGCCGCTCCGGTTACCATTTATTGGATAACCAACACCTCTGCCATAGGTCGCCACAAGTGATTCGATTCCTTTTGTGAGTTAGCAGGGGTGTCCGGGTTCACGTGGGGAGGTTTGTCCGGATCTTGGCGGCGGATACTTCTGCCCACCAACTGCGTGGCAGGCCGGAAAAACTTTGGGCACATTTTTAAAGTGATTGATTCAATATTTAATATCAATAAGGTGGGATGCGATGCATTAGTTGAAATTCACAAAAATATCACGAAAATAATTATAAAATCGGAATATTAATTTCCATCTTTCTATTCTACCGCTTCGCTACGTCACTAATAATGACGTCCATTTGTCCGTCTGTAAAGATGTTTTACCTTGGTTGACTACCTAGCCAATTCATCACCAGAATCCCTCCGCATAAAGATATGGAACCATAGCCAATCTTGGCCACTCTCACTCCCTCTTTCCCATAAAAGACGCAGGTAATAGAAAGAGAGGTCACAACGGATCTATCAGCGGCAGCACTAAAGTCAATCCGGGCCACATAACTCTTCCGAACAACGGAGAGTTACGTTGCAACCTCTCCGTCTTTCCTATAAAATACGCAAGTAACAGAAAGAGAGGTTTCAGCGGAATCTCTCACCGGCAGAAACTGCCAGCTGCCCTTACTCCTGCTTTGTTCTGCGCTCCGGGCCTGATTGATGCGGCTGGGCTAATGCACCAAGTCCGCGGTGATGAATGCGTCAGGGGAGGTATGTGAGAGACGGTGCAGCGACGTCTGACAAAATCTAACCATCGCCATCGGATCGGCTTAACTGCAATGTATCTTGCATATGTACCCAATAAAGCTTAAATATAATTTGAGTCGTTCAATTTCTATAACCGCTATATCAACTTTCACTGATTCGGAGAAAACCGCAAAAAACTGTCACATCTCTAGCATAAATAAATAATTGCATTTTAATTTTTCATATGATGAATTGGGGTAAAATAAATTCGAAAAGTGATCATTTGGATGTCTAGCGATATTTAAGTAATTTCGATAAATAAAATGGATACAGCGGATTTTGATACTCACTTCGTGATTTGTTCACAATAAATTCGAAACTCAACTGACCTGACGCGTGTAGAAACCTGCCATCTTGGCAAAATAACTGCTCGTGATTGGTTGAATTCCGAAATAGCGGGTTTTGATAGTAACTTTTTGAATGAATTTTTTAGTCCAAATGATGCCAAGGATCACTAGTTAATTTAGTAAGTCAAGTACGTACTTTAACTCCCTGTATGTATTATACTTTTCACTACATATATTATTTTAAGATTCAGAAAACGCTCAGTCAAAACGTCGCCATCAGTGAAATGGAATTGAGGGGGTACCTAATTCTTTGCCGGAAAACGATTTAAATTTTGGTGGTCACTCAATTTTGATTGGTGTTAAGTGTAAACGACCGTCAGTGGGTAATTGTAATCAATAAAAATTTGAGCGGATTGCACCCACCACAGAACGAGTGGCTGAGGGCAAATGATGATGGAAGTCCATAAGCTACCCAAATTCCTCTCCTTAATGAATAAATAACGATGTTACACCCCACTGCTTGCGGTTTACGAATCACCCGTCTCTTGACGAGAACCTAATCGCGTCATACATCACGGTGCAATTTGTACGCACTTTACCGAATTAGGGGGGGAGATAAAAAAATATAAGGAAGATGTCCCCAGTGGGTTGGATGCACCCCCGTGCAAATAATATAGTACCCACATAACGTATCTGCAAAACGACCTGATTGGCTAAAGCAACAAATGGAATTTCTTCTTTCCCAATGAGATTGTCTCCTACCACGAAAATTCGTGTAATTAAAGTGAAAACTTCTTTAGCACCGTTGTCACATGAAACTCGAAGAAACGGAAGCGAGCGACACTAAAAAGAGACAAACACTATAAGATTTAGCCAGCGAGATAATGAGATAGCAATAAAATATTTATGTTTTCACGGGTACTCGGTTCCAATATAATAGATACATACACACATACGTCCTTTGGTTTAGTGGTATGAAGCCCCGGACAAAACTTAGCGGACATACTTTCAGCAGACCAAGGGTTGAATAATTTTTTTTTTTTTTAAATATATATTTTTGTAAAATAAATATCCAATCTTCAAACAACTCCAAAATAAACAGGCAAAAAAACACAAAAGAAAGCGACTCCGAAGAAGAAAACACAAATTATAATAAGATGAAGAGTATAGGAAGAGATGCACTGGAATTCGACGACAAAAATATGGAAAAAATCATCCTTTACATTGATAAAAAAAGGACTTCGTCTGCTTGTCTACTTTAGTTTTCTAAAGATTTCACTTCTACCGTGTGAATTTTGCACTTTTATTTTTTTGCAAATCTATCTAATTAACTATCGTCTTATATTATTAAATTATCTGAAGACAAATTTTTTTTTAAATATGGAAACAATCGAATAGTACTGAACCTGTCAAAACGTAGATATTTTTTGGCCGCCCGAAAAGCGTTTAACATCACGGTGTGTGCGCGGCAGTACTGCAATAATAATAATTCGAATTATTAAATTTTTACTGCGCGTAACGTCACGAGACACAATTGCATGCATATGTGTACAATGCTCACAGCTTCGTAACTTTTTGATATAAAGAAAAACTAATTGCACTATTGCAATTATTGGTATTAACTAACATTTTCTTAAAAATGAAAATTGGGAGACTGCCTCAATGGGGTAATAATAAGTTTCTGATAACACAATGCTTGCCGGTTATTTTAAATAAATATTAATTGTTACTAAAAATTCATCTATGTTCCATTCTATATTACCAGTAAAGTGATCTTTATTATTAGTGGTGAAGATTTACTTTGGGTCATATTTTCTTCGGCTAATAATAGTAGAAGATCGAGAAAGTTACAAATGACCGGCATTCTTCTGAATACCTACAATCAACTACTCTCGCAGTGTCCAGTTGATCAAAAGGGGAATAATGGGAGGCCAAAAAAGAAATGAAAGAAGAAAACTTTTAGAAGATTGAGAAGAAAGGAAATGAGAAAGGAAAATAAGAGGTTCGGTTATCTCTGGTCATCAGAAGGGAACAGATGTTGTCCTAAGAAAAAATGTACATTTAGTATTACCTACCTGGAGGAGGTCCCATACACACATTGTATGCAAGTAGTTGCTAAAAGCTTGTTAAGGGATGATTTATCTACAAGAATTCGAGTAAATACCTAACAAAAGATACTGAAAGAGCCCAGACTATGGCAAACCAAAAATGGGAATGCTGTGAAGAGGGAGGGAATCGGGCAGATTAAAAGGATGGTGACTACAGGAACGACCATAGGAAGTTTGGAAGACCTGACAGTTTCGAACTTGTCACTACATAAGTTATTTTTTTTTTTTTTTAAGTTTCTTTATTCTTTGAATTGTTTGTTACATGAATCGGAGATTTTTCGACCACCATACTAGGCACATGCCCGTGTTGTGGTGGTCGATTTTCATATACAGTACATTAACTTATGCAATTTAAAGAATGTGCTAGAATATAAAATAAAAAATAAAAATATATATATAAGTAAAAAATATAATATTAAAAAATATTGAAGAAGGCAAAAGAATATAAAAGAATGTAAATGACCGTAGAGTAATATAAAGGAGTATGGAAGAATGTAGTAGAATATAAAATAAAATAATATGAAAAGTATAGAACATAGAACGCATGTAGGTACATGAAAGAATATAGAAAGTATGTAATTATAAAATATATAAAGTTGAAGTAAGTACTTTAGAGCATGCAAATATGAAAGGATTTCTATTATAATGAGAATCCGTATGTACGTAGTTATATTGGTAGGTACATTATTTTACACCAATTTTTGTACAATAAATGTTAGAATAAATTCATGTTTCAAGTCAATTACACTGGACATTGGAGTAAATTATTATTGTTACAGTGGATTTCTGGTGGTATTGGGCTCTTTGACTAGTGTCTATACGTCTCCCATGAAACATGTGGGCACTGGTACACAGTGGTGCGAAACAGTTTTAAGATTTTAGTTTAAAAAGTAATTAAAATTTTCGGCTATTTATATTATAGTGATTACATATAGTACTTTACAAACAAAAACTTTTATTGTGCGGTATAAAAACTTATATCAATTTTATTTACTAAAACTTAAATTTCGCTATTTCGCTTAACTAAAGTGCTGGTGTAATAAAAACAATAAAAGACTTAAGTGGAAAGGGTAAAGTAATGATTTTCTTCTCCCGCATTTTACAAAAAAGTTGAAAGTTTAAATATATTTTTACAATGAAAATAAAATAAAATGATGCTTTCCTCCAGATAAATGAAGTAATATGATATATTGTACAAATAACAATAATATGTAGATGATGCTTCCACAATGGCAAAGCACTTTTCACAGATAAGTATGTAGTATGCACGAGACGAAACAACAAGTTAAAATAAAAATTAAGAAATATTTTTCCTTAACAAATAGAAAAAATTCCTTTTTGTGTGCTAGTAGTAAGTAGTATTTTTTTATGATTCAATATATCATTTAAAGGAGTCAAATGCAGTAAAGCTGCTAGCAGTTTGCAAAAGCGGTTTTGGCAAAAGTTGACCTAGGATTTGCCATCTATCCCTGTTTTAGCAGAAAATATCAGAAAACGATAATTTTGTTCAAAGGCAAAATTTAATTTGAATTACAGATAATGACACTTGACCTTTGTTTCCCACCAAGCTTGTATTTAAATAAATCAAAGATTGGTAATGACATAATTCTCTTCAAATAAATTTTCTAAAGAAATTCTTTAAAAAACTGTCGACCCTTTACGGATATCCATATTTGGACTCCAGTTGCAAAGTGAGTAAGTGTATTAGATCTTTTGATGTTGTTATCTAGTGTGTTGTATACTTTAGGTGCGATGTATGAGTATTGCCTTTGTGAGAAAGTGGTTTTTGTTATAGGTATTATGCATTTTGCATGAGTTGAGTAGCGTGTATGTATATCTTTTTGAGTGGATTTTATCAAACCATTTTTCCAGATATGGATGAGAATTATCTTAATGTACAGTTGGCGAATGTCAAGGACTGCTAGTTTCTTAAAAAGTTGCTCTGATGGATGAGAAGGGGAACATTTGAAGATGATTCTTAGCAAAACTTTTTGAATAGTCACCAGAGGGTAGATAATGGATGCTGCACAACCTCCCCATCCTATAATGCCGTACGTTGCTATAGATTGAAATAGAGCGAAATAAACACTTCTGAGTGTTTTTAGATCAAGGATTGATCGAATAGAATAAAAAACATAGCATAACTTACGGAGTCTCTTTGTTATGGAGTTGATTTGAGCCTCCCAGCGTAAATGATTATCTATAATGACCCCTAGGTATTTTACTTCATTTGACGGTTTGAGAATTGGGCATGAACAGCTGTTAATTAGAGATTGTGAGGGGGTGTCTAGATTTTGTGGGCAAGAGTGAATGATTAGTTTAGGAAGGTTTTCTGGGAGAGTGAATTTTCGGATTGAGAAATGTATATATTGTGTTTTTTGAATATTTAGTGTGAGGAGGTTAGAGTCTAGCCATTTTTTAATTTTGTTCAGTCCAGAATTTGCTTTCTCGATTGTTATTTTCCATATTTTACTTGTAAATATGATAACAGTGTCATCAGCAAAAGATATTATATTACCTTCAATATCCAAATTCAACAAGGAGTTCATATAAATGAGAAATAAGAGCGGGCCTAGAACACTCCCTTGGGGCACGCCATAGGAGATAGGTAAGCATTTACTCCTATATTCTTGATTAGAGTGGATGACGGTTGTTTGTGATCTCTGTGTGAGGTAGTTTTTAAACCATTTCAGGGCAGTACCTTCTATCCCAATCTGTTGGAGTTTTTTTAGAAGAATGTGGTGGGAAATAGTATCGAAGGCTTTTGACAGATCTAGAAAGACAGCAAGAGGTTTATTGCCTTTATCGAGGTTATCTGATATCAGTTTGGTAAATGTTGCAATTGCATCAGCAGTACTACAATCTTTACGAAATCCGTATTGGTTTTTTGAAAGGATTTTATTGTCCTCGAGGAATTTGAGGAGTCTTAGTTTAACTACTTTTTCAATGATTTTGGATATAGTGCTCAATAACGATATAGGCCTGTAACTATTTATCGAAGATCTGTCACCTGATTTGAAAATAGGGATGATAGAGGCATGTTTTAGTGATTTTGGGAAAATTCCGGATTGGAGGCTTAAGTTAATAATATGTTTAAGAGGGCTGGCAATAAGGGATTTTAAATGCTTAGTTAGTTTAGAAGAGATTTTATCTATACCTGTTGAGTGGCTGTTTTTTAATGCTGTGATGATTTCTATAATTTCCAATTCGGTGGTAGGAGTGAAAACAAATGGATTATAACTCACATGAGCCAGGGATATTTTGTGAGCAAGGTCATGTTCCGAGACATTATTTCTAGTTAGAATATTATTGGAAAGATTTGATCCGACGGAGGTGAAAAATTCATTGAAATGGTCTGCAATTTTTACGGAGTCATTACGTGTATTTGTTAGTGTTCGGCCTTCAATGTTAATCTTATTTATGGGTGTAGTTGTTTGTCTAGTGTAGGATATGTCCTTAATAATATTCCATATTTTTTTCTTGTCGTTTTCGGCATTTATGATTTCTTTTTTATAGTAGTCTTCTCTGGCCTTTGAAGTAATTTTTTTGCAAACATTTCTGTATTTCTTGTAGAATATGTGGGATTCGTGGTCGTTGGGATTTTTTTTACAGAGTGCGTGGAGTTTATCACGCTTACGTATAGAATGGAGAATACCAACAGTTATCCAAGGTTTGAGTTTCGTGTCATAATGTTTTGTTTTTTCTGTTGTGTTGGATGTAGCGTTGGTTAGGTGGTTATGTAGTGTTTGGACAAAAAATTCGCAGGCTAAATTAGGATCATTTTCTTTGTAAAGATTTGACCAATTTTCTTGTGAGACCAGCTCAAAAAGTGTGGTATAGGATATTTTATTTTGTGGAATTTCATGCGGTTGTGGTTTATTTACTTTGTGAGAAAGAGAAGTTATGGTAGCGTAGTGATCTGTGACGGTACATTGGTATACAAGAGATGTGGTTTTTAATTTACATTTTGAAAATACATGATCAATACAACTTACAGACGAGCCAGATACTCTGGTGGGTGCTGTGATGGCTGGGACGAAACCTTGAAAAGTTAGCAGGTTTATATAATCATTGGCTTGAGGATGCATGGAATTTATTATATTTATATTGAGGTCACCAATAATAAGGAGATTATCACAATCAGTTACACAAGATAAAAATTGGTTTAGTGAATTTAGAAAAGGGGTTATGTTAGATGTGGCTGGTGATCGATAAATAGAAAATATGGTTACGTGTTTATCTATAACAATTTTGAGACAGTTGGATTGATTGATTATGATTTCGTTTACTGTGTGAGTTATGTGATTTTTTATGTATATAATAACACCATCATTTTGGGTTATGTTATACTGTGTGTTGTAATGGGTGTAGTTTATTATGTTTTTGGGAAGGTAATTTTCATTGATCCAGCATTCACTCAAAATGATAATGTCAAAGTTGGAGTTCAGGTCTGTGAGAACTATCAATAATTCGTTAAAATTACGGTTTATGCTTCTAATATTCATTGAGAAGATTTTTAGGGCTGATTGAGATAATGTTTGTTGAACTTCTAGAGCACTGTTTGTTTCTTTACATTGAATTGGCGTCAAATTATCCAATTGATCAGCTATTTCTTCCGTTTATAAAGTTTGTAACCTAACAGAATCAGCTGTATTAAATATATAAATGGTTTAGACACATTGCATAAAAATAGTATCTTTGTGCTAGAAACATATAAAAATATTTTACTGCTGTTTATAATAGAAAAAGTGGAATAATATAAGAGTATATCAAAGTAAGTTTTGTAGTTAAAGGAGCTTTGTTTACAAGTTATTGGATGAACGAGACAATATGTGCTTATTTTTTTCATTGATAATAATGACAGGAGTCCCAATATCTTGTCGTACATATACTTGACCACCTCTGGTCCAAACAAATTTATAAAGGTTTTCGCGTTTAGCCTTACGAGCAAGAAACCATAGGTGCTTCGCCTGAAATGTCAGGTGTTCGGAAATGTATATAGGGGAGCTTGGTCCTGCCATTCCGATGAGGGAGGTGTTTAGTTTTTCTTCACGATTGGCAGCTTGCTTGTTGAACCTTTTTACTTCTTCCAGGAAATCATCACGGTAGATGGTGGATTTGAATTTTATTAAGATGGGCCTGCTTTTATCTTTGGTGATTTTTAGTGTAGTGCGGTGCGCTGAATCGATATTAGTAGCGTCGTTTGAGTTGATGGTTTTTTTTATATTGAATAAAATATTATTTAGGTTTTCCCCGTCGGCTTCAGGGATTCCTCTAATCTCCACATTTCTTGATCTGTTTTGTCGATCAATCTGTTCCATATGGTTTTCAATGGCTTCAAGTCTCGCTTCGAGGTTATTGTTCTTTTTTTCAAGTATTTTGTTTTTATCTTCAAGGTCGTGAACACGAAGTAAAATCTCCTGGTATTGTTTACTCATTGTTTCCAGAGTGGCTAGAATTTGAGTGTTTTGTTCCATTAGTTTTGCAAGTAGTTCACTTTCCGGAGGTGCGGTACCGCTGACTTTAGCATTAGATAGAGGTGGTACCGTTAAACATTCCTTGCATTTGATCTGGGCGCGGCGCTCCTTACTGAGTCGGCGGTAAGAGCTCTCCGCGACTCCTCCGCAATGTAAATGAAAGGTCCCTTTGCATACTGCGCACACGAAAACGGACTCGGCTGAGAGAGTAGCCTCTGAACACGTAAGGCAAGTATTATTCATGTTGCTGTATTTGTTTAAATTTGTACTAGTGAGTTACAGATTCGGATGTATTGCACTTCGGTGAAAGCGTGTGAGTGAGATTATCGTCGCTGTTGACAGATCGTGATAATTAATTTTTGTGATAATTATTATAATTTTTTTTTTAATTTCGGTTTATTTACCAGTTGTTCGTCTTGGCACTAAAAACTTTTCACACACTCGAGTACTGCCGTACACCGCAGATACTAGTCTAGTAGACAAAATAACTAAAAAGAGTTTTAATCGATGTTTATTGTTTTTATACTTGGAACGAAAAAAATACGTGCTTACTGTGGGTGACACTTGTGTTGTTGTTATAGGTTCGTATTGTAAACTGACGTCACAATTAATAAACTAACTGAAAACAATGTGAGAGCAGAAAGACAGGCACGATTTTTTTAATCGTTGTAATAAAAACTTTTTCAAATAATGTAATTTCGGTTATGATGTGAAGTGCGTATGAACATTCTAAAATTTAATTAAAAACAGATAATTCTTATTTTCAGTAAATCAATTGTTGCTGCCGTTTTATCAAAGATGGTGGTGTATTCATGAGCATAGTTGAATTCCTAATATTTAATTAAAAGAAGACATTATGAGCGAAACTCAATCGAAAATCTGGAAACAGAAAAATCAGAAAAAGATATTTACACCGCTGGGACTCGAACCCAGGACCTCCCTTCTTTCCGGGTGGGTGCTCTTATCCACTGAGCTAAGGTGTCGATATCCAATTCGGTCACCTTTAACTGTACCATACTTCGACTAAGAACCACCCATATTATCTTCATTTTTCTTAACGCATATTAATTATTTTTTCTCTTTCCAGATTTTCGATTGAGTTTCGCTCATAATGTCTTCATTAAATTAAATATTACAATTTGAGGTTTTACTCATAAAAGTTAAAATAAAAAAATAAAATAATAGAATTCCTAATGGTTGGCCGGGGTTCGATTCTCGGCCGTGGCAATTTTAATTTTAAATATTTTTTTACTCTTATTTTCTATTTAAATGTCATTTTTCGTGGATTCCGTGATTCTTCACCGGTCATCACTTATTAAAAATAAAGCAATAAAACCAAAAAGTGCAAGTGAACCAGAATTAATGCAATAAAAAAAAAAACTAGTAACCAGAATAAGACACCTTACAAATTGTCAAATTGAAAATGACATTATTTGAAACTACAATAACAAGCGTATTACTATTGATAATTTGGACAGTTCTTACGGATACTATTTCCTAGATGAAAATTTTTTGTGATTTCAAACGACCCAACCAATAAAAATGTTCATCCATTCGCTGTCACTAAAAGCGAAAGTTTTGTTTTGGACGTGAGAACGGGTCCCGTTTAGTGTGTTCTGTATTTATCCTCCTTTGGACAGCACTTCCGTCTGTTTTGCATTTCAAAGCGTCAAAAGGAAGCACAAGCGAGAACGTGGACATCACAAAAGGACAAAGACGCCCGAGAGGCGAAGAACTCAAGAAACTATAAGGTATGGGGTGAACCAAGATGCACACCACACACTATTAAATTCTTGAAAGATTCTTGAAATAATATTTTAAAAATGACGAAGAAATCATTGGTTGCGAAAAATGCAAATAGTGGTATGCATTTATATCCCTTTTTTGAAGTAAAAATTTCTTTAGCACCGTTGTGATTCGAAAAAGCGACACTAAAAGGAGACAAACACATGCATCTACAAGGTTTTGCCTTCGAGAGAATGATATAGAATGATTGGTCTCCTTTTTGTGGGGTACTTCGTAGTCTCCTTACTTTTGTTTACTTTTAGTTTTCTGGGGGCCTATCTCTATCTTTCACAACATCCGTACGGCATGTTTAGCTTCGTCACAAACGCATGTTAATCCTCCTCCCATCGTGCTAAAAACTTCATCGCACTCCCGTGCAGTACATTCAGTAAATATTTATATGCTGTAATTGTTTATCCAATACAAAAATGTATTGCGGAGGAATACATAAAAATTAACTCTATGCTTAGTATATTTACAGAGATATTTCAGCAATTATAGACCGTGTCCGCTTTGTTGACAGCACCCGCTAGTGAAGGATGAAAACGTGCTGGTTTGTGAAACGGAAAGATAGAGACTAGGCCCCCTGAAGATTTTACCTCAACCGCGTGCGATTGCACACTTGTAATTTTTGTATTTCTTGGGCATAGACAATGTAACAATTTCTAGACATTGAAGAGTTTTATTTCACAGCGTTTATTTGTTACTTAATTTCGTTTATTTGCTACCGTTTTCGATACATTCGCGTCATTACTAGCGTTCTTAAAACTAACTTAAAAATTACAAGTACACAAATGATTGAAGACAAAAAGCTTCTAATAAAATTCGGTAGCATCTCCTATGAGTGCGTCTGCTCTAACCTAACCTAATCTACCCACTACCATGATAACTTTCAGAACTGTCGTATTCGTTAATGACAATATTATACGCTGGTCACAATTTGATAAAATGCTGAAAAGGGTCGAGAATTGGCGTTCAAGGGGGACCGGTTTAAGAGGAACGTATGCTCGACCCATTTAGGCCAGCTTCATACATATCTTAAAGTTGGATTTGAGATCAAATTACCGGATCAAACTGAAAAGTTATTTTTGTAATCAGAAGGTTTATCAAATATCTAGTACGGCTGTGAGCTACTTTATTTATTTTTGCTGTAAATAATAAAATATAGGCCATTAGAGATTTTTGTGTTTCATGATTTTAGAGGAACTTGTGCAATTATTTGTGAGTAAATGAAAAACATTAAAAAAAGAGTTAGTTAAGTAACCTGTTCTAAAAGGTACAGGTACATAATAATAATAACGTAAAAGTTATAATATTAAAAATGACTATTTTTAATTTTCAATGGAGTTTTCTTTTCTAAAAATGAATAAAAAGTTTGAAACATGCTGTATGCAAGCTAACCTTCTGTGTAACTAAACTCTGTTTTCGACACAATAAAGTATTTTTTTTAACTGTACTTTTAATTTCTTGGTGCACCCAGTACTTAAGGCCAACCATTCAAACATCTCTGTCCTATTCAGCGGACAAAAGCCTGTATTGAAAAGGAATCCGTAATTACGAGGGACAAAAATGAAGAGTCGTCTCTCAGACGCAAACAGCCACCAACAGAGAAACTTTACTTTCGCCCGGAACTTTACGCTGCGATGTCGGACGCTTTCAAGCATTTCATTTTCCACTGTTAGGTTGGGTTACAAAGACAGGAAGGACGGTCACACTTAAAAAAGATACAGATCACATGAGTTGATATGTGAAAGACACAGAATTATTCTTAATTATTAATCATTTATTTATAGGGCATAAACTTTACGCTGCTATTTAGGTAAGGTTTTAAAGAAAGGAACGCCGGTCACACAACAACTCACAAATAACATGAATAAATTAACACATAAGATACCGAATTATTTCACGTTAAAATAGATAAAAATAATTTAAACCAACGCGTTCTTCCTAAATGCTGGCTTAAACTCATAATCAAAACTTTTTTTAACGGCAACAGTTTCAAAATAGAAAAGAAGGTGCTAAGAATGTAAATAAAACATAAAAAAACGAAGAACACACAACACAAGGCTAACCAGAATAACAATTTTAAATCTGTTTTTGGACAAAGGAACTTTAAAAACCTCTATTTAAAGCTCCATACTTCATTTCCACCGTAATAAGGAAAAATACATATGAATATAAAAAAAATCAAACATGGCTAAAATAAATCAAAGATCAGGAAATATAATTTTGAAAAAAACGTCACACAAGTTGAAACAAAGTGTATTTAATAAAAAATTAACAACCCCTTTAGTTTACAATTGTGAGAATGTAAAAAATAAATATAAATTGAAAGTAAATAAAAAAAGGTCGGATAAGTGTAATTGCAATAGATATTTAATTATTTCAGTATCATCCTACCAAAAGAATAGTGAAACTATTTTATAAGGTAGTACCATCACATCCATAACAGCTTCACTAACGACTATATTTACGCCTAAGTATAACACTGAAATATGTTTATATCTCAACGAAAACAAACTCTCGAACGGTAAGTTCAGAAATTTGTAGGTATATTAAGCTCGCAACTTCATTTCTATCATAAGCTATAGAGCTTCGAAACTTGACTTAAAACTGTTCCACATTTTCAACTGCTCAACAAAAAAAAACTCTTTGTATTGTAGTCAAAGTACATTATTTATGTTACTTACTTTCTTACTAAGCATAACTTAACTTGTTCTGAAAAGGGAACAAGTCGACACTTTCTATGTTCACCCCACTACTCTGTTCACCCGACCGCTAATCAAGTATCTGTAAGCAATTCAAGTATCCAGAAAGAGTAGGGAATCTAAAGCGAAGCGAGGTAAGAAAAACTTAAAGACAGATGTTTTTTTTAAGTAATTCCTTTAGCATTGCATTTATCCGTGTTAAAACGATGACTGCATATGTGCACCTATCCTATCGTTCATTATCCAGACAACTTGATACAAAGTTATTCAATAATAAACCCCAACGCCCCCCGGCCGTAGGCGAAAGTTGGCCAAATTACATTAAACATTCAGACTCGGCGTATAAATTTAGATCGTCGATAAACGAACCTCCGGGCGTGCATACGCTCCGGAGATACTGCCAGATAGAAGCACACCCCGGGTTACAACCGCCTGAATAAAAAATTCACAGATACGACTGTCACAACGCGGGCATGCGCTAAGGCTGGTGGTCGTTAGTTCAAAATATGCAAGTAATAAATTGTATGCTGAATAAAAAAAACCTTTTTTTTATGTACCCAATGCTAACTCTGCCGATACGACTGACGCGTCGTCGGTTACTGCCCATAAGTTTTCAGATATTTCACAATATATATATTGTATCATTCTCTGCCTTTATTTATAATTCTCAAAATATACAGAAGAATCCGTTTATTATGACACCGCCTATATTGAACAACCGCTTAATATGACGTAATTACACAGCGAAGTTTGGTTTTCGTATAAAATTCTTTATAACAAAGTCGGATATAATGACTTGGCTTATAGTGACATGTCGCTTATCATGACCCATTTTTAATAAATTATGTCCTAATTTCATGGAAAATTATGTCGGTTATAGTGACCGACATGATTCCTACAATTTTGGCAGTGTTCGGGAGGGTCACGTGACGCCAGTCGACGTTAATATGCCGTGTTTCTCTCGTCACGAATCTTAATATGCTCTTTTCTCACGTCACAAGTCTTAATTTGCTGTGTTTCTCTCTATTAAAATAAATACATACATATTTATACCTAACAATAACAGGCGGTTGTTTATTTTCTACAAAATGCTTTGTATGACGTCCGCTTAGTATGACGTGTTTGTCATTTTCTTTCGATGTCGTTATAAACGGATTCCACTGTTTTATTAATAAAGGAGGATTATTAATAAAAGCAGAAGATGATACAACACCTGATTGAACACCAATCGAAATATTTCAAATCAAAGGATATTGCTTGTATATTCCGAAGAGAAAGAAGAATTTTTTATAGTAGAGCTATTGCAAGAAGAAGATCCTGTTGACCATAGAAGATATATATTCACACCTCCATAACTTTACTGCCATCAGACCAAATATGTTAAAATGGGATAATGGACTTTTTTGGTGCTAGAATACTGCTAAAATTTATTTATTTAGGCCTATTTAGGCTTTTACATATACATAACAATATTAACAAAATTATACTCATAAATAGTGTAGGAAACGACTGTTTAAAACACTTACACAAGAATAAATATAAAGTAAGAATGTTATTGAATTTGATCCACACAGTATGTAGGTACAAAATATAAAAAATCCAAAATAGTTTTTGTTTTTCTTTCAGCCGACAAAATACTGTTAATGTGTTTGTCAATTTAAATAGCTTTATCAAAATATTCCCCTACTTGATGAAAAAAACTTCAATAAGGTATGCTTATACATTAAAATTGATGTATTAAATATATCAACAACATCACCGTATTTGCTTCCTAGCTGTTGAATCCGTCGCGTAGGAGTGTAATATTGGGAACTTGATGAAGAATTGTTACAATAATATGGTAGATACTGTCTTGTAACTGACCTGCCTGGAGTATGAAAAGAGATTACATATAATAAATAAGGGGTATCAAACACTGAATTTACGATTTTATACAAACAGGTTAAATCGGAAATGATTCTACGATCAGATAATTTTGTTAAATTTAATAAACAAAGTACGTTATCGTAATTTAGGCATTCTCTAGGAATGCCCATTTTAAAATTTACATTTCTTAAAATTTATTATTTGCATGGCAGTTTTTATATCTCTGAAGATTAGAAAACATTTTATCTGACAAAATCAATTATTGTTAAACATATTTAAAAAAAACCTGATTCGTGTTTACACATTAACGTATATAGAAAGATGTAAAATTTCCATATCCTTTATCCCAATTTGACAAATTTTCACTAAGGTAATTGAGTTTGTGTGATATATAAAGACGTTTTATTGATAATGAATTTATTTTAAACCCAAGAATAAATAAAACAATATTGTAAGTTAGCGAAATGACGATTCACTACACGACCGCGACCATTGATGATACGGCTTCTTTTTGACGGAACGCATCGTGGTTGTAACCTGAGGTATGCCAGAAACTGCCTGATACTGCAAGGGTTGTAACGGAAAAGGGGAGGCGGGGGTAAGACGGTCCATTTGTATTCAGCGACACGGCCCTAACGTGGTTTAGGTGTTTGACGATTTGCGCGCGATAGGCCCGAACTACCCCGACCTACCGGGTGGCTGAGAAGGGAAAACGTTTTGCGAGAGGGTAGATGTTGACACAGACAATGTGCTATAGTTTTATAAGTGTTTTTCAAAGAAAATAAAAAAATAAGAACACAGATAAGATAACATGAAATAAGCTACACAGCAGACACTTGATTTTCGAAAACTGTTTATACTCTCGAACAATAAATCAATAAATTATTTATATATTTTTCAGATATTTAAAGAACTATTATAAGCTTTGAAAATGAAGTTTTTTTTATATGAATACCGCACAACAGTCCCAACTGCTCCCGTATGGAGCCAGTGAGACTATGGCGTCCCCAATTGGGGTATGTTGAGTGGCTGAAGGTAGTGGGGAGGGGAAGGAGATGGGGAAGAGGAAGGTGGGAAGTACCTGGCTATTCAGATCTGGTCACCAAACACGGCCAAAGCCATTTCAAGCAACTTTTCAATTCTGAATGGTGGTCTTACCAGAGCGATACTGAGAGTATCGCTCGGCGGCACGTTCCACTCTGGAACGTGCCGCAAATAAACTATATATTATTTTAAATGAATTAATTGTGAAATAACACAAATTAATCAAAAAAAAATATTTGCCACGCCGGGATTCGATCCCGCGACCTTCGGAATGCTAGTCAGGAGCCTTACCGCTGGACTACGCCGGCCCTCAGTGCAAATGATAAGCATAGAATAATTAAGAAAATAATAGAAAAAAAAATCGAATACCATAATCCGTGCATATGTTCAGTCTGATAGTCGAAAATCATCTAAAAACTTTTGTCTCAAAATATTTACATGAACAAAGAAAGTTTAAAAAAATATTCAAATTTACGTGCAACACACAAATGCATTTGTGTGTTGCACGTAAATTTATTTGATTTTGAAAGCTTATCACTGGAGTTGGCCGAGAGCGAAACTAACGAAATATCACACCTTTTGAACATTAACATTTTATACCTGCACATTTACAAGAAGCTACGAGTATGTGCACCGAGAGCAGGTACTTTAAACTTAACCTGTTTATTTATACTTTTAAATTTCTCCTGCAGAGGGGATGGCAGACTTTCAAATTAACATTTTTATTTGACGTGAAAATCTACTCCATCCGAGCTTCAAACTGCTCTCACACTCGCAATAAACTCGACAAGAATTTCCTCATATTGCCGGCGGGAACCAAATAGGAGGGTTGCAGTTCATTAATGCAGAGGCACACTCCACCGATTAAATAGTAAAGGCTCGAGCCTGACGCACGGGGTGACAAATAATCAATTAAAAGGAAGGTTTCGTCTTAACGGTCCTGAAATAACTTGCTTCGGTAAAAGCTCCCAGAAGAACATTTCGGAGACATACTAAACAATATGAGAACATTGTAGTTATGGGCATTTAATAGCTGTGACAGCGGTGACGGCCGGCGATTTTTTTATGCTACTTGGGTATTGTCGAAAAAAAGTTTCCTGTCGTAGTACATTTTAAAACGGGCGACTTTTGGTTCGGCTTCACCCAGTTAGTGATTGACCATTTTATAAATCTAATAGGAACTGGTTTCAAAAATAACCTGTTCCTCGGATCTACTGTCATCGAGTGTCTCTGTTTGTACCGGTACAAACAGAGACACGAGGTGTCGATCGACACCTTAGCTCAGTGGATAAGAGCGCCCAACCCGGAAAGTAGGGAGGTCCTGGGTTCGAGTCCCAGAGGTGCCAATATCTTTTTCTGATTTTTCTGTTTCCAGATTTCGATTGAGTTTCGCTCATAATGTCTTCATTTAATTAAATATTACAGTTTGAGGCTTTACTCATAAAGTTAAAATAATAAATAATAATATCACTTTATCCTTCTACTTGCTTTAAAATGATTTTAAAGAGAAATTACAAATTAAGATTAAATAAGGACAACAACAATTTATCATTTTTAAGCTTCTGTGAAAGTTCCATACAAGTTCTGTTATCATTTCAGTTTTGTAAAACAGTTGACCAATAATATCACTAGCAGTTAAAAACCCGCTCCGCAGGTTTTTGCTGCTAGGCCCCAGAAGAACATTTCGGAGACATACTAAACAATATGAGAACGTTGTAGTTATGGGCATTTAATAGCTGTGACAGCGGTAACGGCCGGCGATTTTTTTATGCTACTTGGGTATTGTCGAAAAAAAGTTTCCTGTCGTAGTACATTTTAAAACGGGCGACTTTTGGTTCGGCTTCGCCCAGTTAGTGTTTGACCATTTTATAAATCCAATAGGAACTGGTTTCAGAAATAGCCTGTTCCTCGGATCCACTGTCATCGAGTGATAGTCACCGGTAGAAAGTAACCGAGTTAGGCAATGACCTCATATGAAATATATAACCGCCCTATACAACTTTGTATTACCGTCAATCTTTCCATATTCGGAGAGATATTATTTTTTAACAAATTCGTGGCAGTTATACATAGAGGGGACACGTTCCCATCTGACCTGCTAACGAAAGTGACGATATCTTGTGACGAATTCTTGAATTCAAAACCGAATTACAACGGTGGCTTTGTTTGCAATTTCACGTACACTGATATTATTTGTGGCGTGACGCGTACGGCTTGGCATCAACATGCACTCGAAAGTGGGTTCTGAAATTCAACCACGCAGACTTTACATAATTAATACTGTTCGATATCAAAAATTGAATAGAGCCTTTACAGAAGCTGAAAAATAACTTTGAAATTCAATGAATTGTTGAAATTCTTTGAAACAAATGGTCCTAAGTAATACAGAAAAGATAGTACATGTACAATGTACGTATTCATGTATGTAAACGTTCTTAAACTATCTCTTGAGAAGATAATATGAGACCAAGTTTCTCCATAGAGCGTTAGTAACAATCTTATTTTAAGATAAATTCAGATACCTTTTGGATGTAATGGTTTCTGTTGTTATTCAAGATTCACGCAAAAAAGACTTAAGGCTGATCTCGACATCCCAAGGCCTGTCAGCTCCGGTAGGGGAGGAAACCTTTGGATATCAAAGTCACGGGATTGAAACATTGCGGCTCAGATATTTGAACATGACGTTGAGAGAAAGATTGAAAGGGGAATGATTTGCAAATATTTGACATAAAAGGGTAGCCTCTAAGGTTATACGACCGATATTTTTAAACAAAGAAAATAAATAAAATTCGAAAGACCAAATTCATTTTTTTAAAATATCAAAAACCACTGTACTTCTCCAATTATCATACCACTTTACTACCATACAGCAATCATTCACTAGATTTTGTCATGCCTCTGCATCAAACGATAAGCCGATTACTCTAGAATTGGTAACAATATGCAAATAGTAAAATTTGATTGTATGCAAATTTCTCGTTTAGAAATTGGATGAAGGGCGAGAATATTAGATGAGCATTCATATTCCGAGTGAGATCAGCAGATTCTCCCAACTAACTTATTCCGACACTAACTGCCATTCGCTTCGAATGCATGGATTTGGAACATGATACTAATTGACTTTATTCAATTAATCCACGAGCGTTACATCAGTAAAGTTGGAATACTTTGTACCAAATGAAAGCTTGCTAGTCTTTTGTACAAAAAAGATACAGAAATTAATAATAAAATTTAAAAGCATAATATGTATATCTTAATACAAAACTTTTCATTGGAATACATTATTTAATTATTAAGCAGAGAATGTTATCGTTTAACATTTTTCGGGGGGTTTTTAAATATAACCGATAAACTTTAGGTAACTTTTTTCACCTTTGCTTTATCTCTCCCATTTTCCCACTTTACCCCCCCCCCACCCTCGCTTTATTCACCCTCTTACAAAATTCATATTAACAAAATTGAGCGAATACAAAAATCAGAGTGTGCAATTCACACGCGGTAGAAGTGAAACCTTCAGAAAACTAAAGAAGACAAGAGTGGAGAGAATACGAATCACAGCACAAAAAGGAGACCGATTAAACTATCTCATTCTCTCGCAGGCTTTATCTTGATGTATGTGTTTGTCCCTTTTTGGTGTCGCTATTTTTCGTTTCATCGAGTTTCAAATCACAACAGTGCTAAAGAAGTTTTCACTTCAAAAAGTAACGTTAACGTAGCTATAACGCCAAAGGTCACATAGGAAACATAGACTTGCCCCAAGCAAGCGATTCTGAAACTTTCACAGAACTTACTTACCTAAATTAGCATGTTATCAAAATTACATGAATTTATGCCTTCGGCACACATCTTGCAACTTTGACCTACTCAAAAAACTCATCAAACCTAGGGGCCTACTCTCTATCTTTCGGTTTCACAAACCAGCACGTTTGTGGTTTAACCTTCAGTAGCGGGTGCTGTCAACTAAGCGGAAACGGTCTATAATTACTGTAAATATACTAAAAATAGAGTTCATATTTTAGGTATTCCTCCGCAATACATTTATATGTTGGATTAAACAATAACAACACATATACATATTTACTGAGTGTACGGTACTGAAGCGCGAGGAAGTTTTAGCACGATAGGAGGAGGGTTAATATGCGTTTGTGACGTAGCTAAACCTGCCGTACGGACGTTGTGAAAGATAGAGACTAGGCCCCCTAATCTGTGAAACTAAACTAAGCAACAGGTTGTTAATTGGATTCAATTCCATTATTAATAAGCAAAAAAAATATATAATCACTATTTTAAACATCTTCTCACTTAACCGTTCTTAATTATAATAAACTTCTCCCACCCCTACCCTTCCCCTCCCTCTAACCTTCCTCTCTAATGGTGATCTGTATTTAATTTTTAATTTCACACTTAATCTGTTTCTACATTAACACGAAACATTGTTCACGAAACTTGTAGATTATGTATGTAAAAATGTGAACAAAGTTATTTGTAATATTAGATGCAGATTTTTGTAATTGTGTAATAACTGAGTTTCTATAACTGGATTATTCTCACGTAAGTGCGAACATCTGTAAAACCCATTATAAATAAATTTAATTAAATGAAGACAATGTTAGCGAAACGCAATCGAAAATATGAAAACAGAAAAGATACGGTCACATTTAGGACGTGACCGTCCTAGATGTAACCGTATCTGATGTGTTCGTACCGTACCGTACCGTAGAAGATGTGTTTCGCCAAAAACGAATAAAAATTGTTACTCCAAAAAAAGAGTTGTTTTTAACCCATTTTTGGTTCATTACTAGTTTATTACAACAAGTATCAACCATGGCCACTTAATTTTTCCAATTTTTAACACAAAAATATGGAAGAAACGATAATATGGCATAAAGACAAAATGGGACTCGAGACAAAAAATCTACAATTGTTTTGAAGCCAGAGTTCACCAAGGGTTCATAGTGGGATGTACAAACAGATTTTCTGCAAGATATTATGTCTGTTATTTCATTAAAGCTTTTGGTCATCGTGCATATGAACAGAACATAACACCGAATTTGCTACGTGGGTACCTAGATAAGTAAATTATATAAATACGCCTCCGGCGTACATCACGGGCCTTGTGGGTACTCGGGGACATTACACGAAGACGTCCCGCCCTTTCGCCAGATGACTTCATTTGCATTTTGCTTTCACCAACAAAGGAATGCGGGCCCTGAGAATTATGGGGGTTCACGGGACTAATCACTTTAAGCCCATAAGAAATACAAGGGAAATTACAATTAAAACACGTTTCATTAGAGCAAAACAGCTTATGACATAAGATGGAAATTACGAGGCGCCTCTGCATCGGTGAGAATTTAAGACGTTTTGTGAATACATTAATTATGACGGCAAATAATATCCGGGATGGCAAGATGCCTATGGGCGTACCGCTGGTAGCACCGTTTTAAACTCTTCCTCAGAAGCGACGCATGTAATAGAGGTAAGATTTCTTAGCGGCTAGATCATAGAAGGCATTTTTCCGATGGCTAATTAGAGCGTTAATGCACAAACGTGTATGCAATGTTTGAAGTTAAACAATGTACACATTCATGGACTCATCAGTGAAAAAACAGAACGATTAAAACAGCAATTATTCCAGGATTGTTCCATTGTGCTTATTAGAAACACGGAAAAGTTGTAAAAGGTCACACAGAGTGTTGATAAATCCGCACACAAACGGGAAGAAAATAGTACAGAACATACATACATAACGACAATGTTGACATTTTGATGTTGGAAGGCACAAAACTACAGTAAACTTTCACAGGTAAATTAATGTAATTTATCAGCCGATGATCAAAGAAATATAAGAAAATAACAGTCGTTAGTTGATACTCGATCTGCTGCTAATTTAGGCCTCAAGAGTTTTTATTTATTGATTTATTTATAAATAAACGCCCTTTTTCGGGGCTTTTTAGTATCAACCTAAGCATAAACCTCGGCAAAATTGACAAACGAACACTCTTGTCAGATTCCATACAAAACAGAACGGCAAAAAAATGCATAGTATTCATTTCTAAACGAGGCTTTAATTTGACATAAACTCCGTGACAAAGTACATTTTATTAACATCCCTAAAAAAAATGACACGCAAATGACAGCTAGCTGAAACGACATCAGCAATAAAGTTAGAGTAATAAAAGATAACGCTTTATGGCATTCTTCAATATGGCGACTCAAACAAAGTAAAATAAAGCATAATTTACCGTGACTACCGCCGGTTTAAAATGCGGTAAATATTCAGTATGGAAGCAGGCATAAAACATATTTAAAAGAAGCCAGATCCAGAAAGACGTGTCATGAGAACATTGTGAATAATTAATAATATCAACCAGGAATCACAGGAGACCAAGAGACCAGGAGAGTAGAAGAGGAAAGCGGAATAGCGCTTTCAGTGTAATCTGAATGTAATTTCCCCGCAACATCCTTACTGAGGCGATTTATATTCACAAGTGGAGCAATAATCGTAAAACGTAGACGTCCTGTTTATTTTTTAAAGCGAAAAGGTAGTCGCGGAAAAGCCTGTATACGTTTTACTTAAAAACTTCCCGCGAATACGTTTAACTCTTTGACTCGAAAATGCTTACAAAATTATGCTTCCTTGAACTCAAAGAAAATAAGATAATTTTGAAATAAATAAAATCTACTTTATTCACGGTTTTTTTCAACTAAACTTACTGCATTTATAACTATATTTAAAAGGAAATGGTGAAAAGACTAAACATACCGAAGGTTTTGTGTATTTAACTTTTAATTCTTTGATTTCTGCATTATTTAGATTAAATTTGGCCATGATAATGATGTACATTATTTAAACATAAATTATTTTAACATAATTACGTCCGCAGAAAAAACTCATGAACGGTGAGCTCTAGCGTCACGAAGTTAACACAGATTTTCGGTGTGAAATATGTATGGCAACCTAATAAGCTCAGAGTGGGTCGTCATCATGAGCTACGGGGCTTTGAAATATCCATTTAAATGAAGAAAAAAAAAAGAAGTTTGTTTGTTCCATACTTTAAGCATAATAATAAATTATACATAAATTAGGGCGAAAACAGGTGACCACTATTACACAAACAAAAAAGAATAATAATACAGACTGGTGTCTAAAGAATAAAATATTATTGTTTCTTTCAAAAACTCTAAAGTAATATTTTCAACAAGAAAATGAACAAAACTAAATCAATTACAACTTGCACCTAATATTAATACAATATATCAAGTGCGTTAATGAAATTATATTCCATCATACATTTCGCCGGCTCTAAAAGTGTTACGCATGTGCGTGGTTTAGATTTTCTTCCATTACCTTTACCGCACCTCTGGCGACAATTATTAAAATGAGGCGTCCCTTATTACTGCCTCCCCCGGCGGGGAGAAGGGACGTAAGTAAAGCGGGATCTGCTCGTAAAGAAATCTCTTGCAGAGCTGTCATGGCCGCTGTTCCAAACACACAGATAAAGTTTGAACTTCAGCACCGGACGGGGAATAAAATAATGAATTATCTTGATGTTTAGGAAAACTGCAAAAATAGCTCGTTTCGTTATATATATAAAAATCAAAATATGTTTGCTTCTGTCTCTATATTTATGTTTTGCGTTGCTAAACCATTCACCCGATTACGATGAAACTTTGGGGATTTGGTGTGCGCATGCCCACGATGGTTTCTATATGCAATAGTGAGTTCTGGCATCATGAAAATATGCATTGCTAACCGTTCATCCGATTGCGATGAAACTTTGGGGATTTGACGTGTGCTTGCCCGCGATGGTTTCTATATATATAGTGAGTTCTGGCATCATGAAATTATGCGTTGCTAACCGTTCATCCGATTGCGAGGAAACTTTGGTGAGTTGTTGTGAGCACGCCCGCGAAGGTTTCTATATGTACTGGTGAGCTCTGGCATTATGAAATTTGTATAAAAAAATTGCAATAGGGGGCACGCGAGTTGTTTGAAAACTGAAAGTACCGGGACACAATATATGGGATGAGGGAGGAAGGAGGGGGAGGGGAACCCGGAAGGGGGGAGGGTCTAAATTTTGCAAATGACGGAGTAGGGCGTATGATACATAATACGCACATAGACAGGTAAAAGCAATTTAGACATATTTATTTTGTTTGCGAAATTTAAAGCATTGCGTTTTAAACAGCCTTTTCTGTCTCCATTGAGCCGTAAAATATGTGATGGTCACTGCAAAAATGTGTAATACCCATAAAAATAATTAACATGTTTTTATGTGCCAATTGGGAATAATGTAAAAAAAAGATAAGATTTGACATTTTTTTATTGACGGAAACTTGTAGTAATATATTTTTGGAAAAAGTTATTTAGGAGTTCAACAATTCCAATTAACTATTTACGTCCTCCTGAATTTAGAACTCAGCGATATTCCGCTTGTTGCTTCACTATTGATGTACTGTAGATTGTGTAAAACATATTTATTTGGTAAAGAAATTCGTTAACAACTTTTGTAAAAATTTTCAATTTACACTTCTATCTAAATATATATAAAAAAAATTCAGATAAAACTCTTGGGAAGATTTTTATCTTGGCAGAAAAATTAAATATTTTGATTTGTAATAATTTGAATTAAAAAAAAATAGAGTAGAACCAGATGGTGAGCGGACAATTCAACACAGTGCCACTCCAACACATTTTGAAAAGTGACATAAGGTCATGAAAAGTGATGAAAAAAAACTAGGTTAAATATATTTCATTAGGTTAGATTAAGGGCTTTCTTTTATCACTTTTAATGACTTTTCAAAGGTGTCTTGGAGTGCTACTTTGACGAGTTGTCGTGGAACCGAACAAAATATTATTGTATAAAATAAACTGAACCAATATTTGCCATTTCACCCGATTTCACTAAAACGCGCTTAAAGTGCCAAAGACAGAAGACTCGCTCATGTCCATTTAAGCAATGATTCACAGCCATGAATGGAGTCGTTCGACTTTACTAAATACTCGACTGAATTTAGCGCCAACTGAGTTCGGAGTCGGAATCTTTCGTCGAATTGTGAATAGGGACATCCTTCCGAATCGCGTTACGCGTTTCTGGTTGGAATAAAACCAGTGAATAATGGCGCGCACAAAATGTCAAACAATGGCGTATTATATTTCGGCGAAAGTGCTCTGCGAAACGGGCAAAGCAGATATTTATTACTTGTCGGAATAATAACAATAACATTTAAGATAAGTCGCTTTTGCAAATGTCACGAGTGTCATGAGCATTGGGCAAGGAGGGTGATATATGTATTTTTCGAGCTTTAAAAAATATATAACAGAGTATGGGTATTTGAACAGGAAACCACCCACATATTTCGTAGAATTCACTAAACCGAATCATGATTAGTTAATTACCTGCAGATGAGAGTGAACGTGTTATTTGAATGGTGTTCGAACTTTTATAAACAAATCGTTGAGTAATGACAAAACGGAAAGTATATTTTGTAATAATCAATCGAAAATGCCGGAGAATGTAAGATAATAAACGAATTAAAAACTGACATTTTACTGAAAATCATAAGAATTCATCACCAATTTTCGAAATACAAAAAGGTGTGAGTTGATTAGGTTCGTTACATAGTTACATAATAAGATAATAATTAGTGAAATTGGTAAGAATTCCTAACCAATTTTTGAATTGCAAAAGGTGTGAGGTAATAAGGTTCGTCATGTAGTTATGTAATAAGATAATAAACGAATAAAAAACTGACATTTTGCTGAAAATCGTAAGAATTCATCACTAATTTTTGGAAAGCAAAAAGGTGTGACTAGGTTCGTCGTATAATTTTGTCGACATAAATAACCGTTGTAAAAATGGCAGTTCACACTTTTGTTCCGGAACACCGATCAAAAACATGATTGCACGCCGCGCCTGCCGCATTACTGCAAAATGAAAGAAAAGGCAACTAGATAACTAAATAGCGCCTGCCGCATCACTGCATAATGAAAGAAAAAACAACTAGATAACTCAATAGCGCCTGCCGCTTCACGGCAAAATGAAAGAAAAGACAACTAGATAACGCCTGCCGCTTCACTGCAAAATGAAAGAAAAGACAACTAGATAACGCCTGCCGCTTCACTGCAAAATGAAAGAAAATACAACTAAATAACTAGATAGCGCCTGCAAAATGAAATAAAAGACAACTACTAGAAAGCCTGCCGCTTCACTGCAAAATTAAATAAAAGACAACTAGACGGTATCATTCAGAATGAAAACAAAAATACGTTAATTGAATTGGCGACTTATTAACATTGACCGAAGCTTATTAACTAAGAAATTTCACGGAGAAAATTTTCGAACATATTGTATAGAATAAACTGAAGCTGGCTTTTGATACTCAAAGACGCAAAAACCGTTCGTGGGAAAAAATTTAATACCGAAATAAACAACAATTATATTCTTAGAAGAAATAATCTCATGAAGGCGATAAACTCCTAACTTTATCTTCAACGCCAACCGAATTAATGCTTTATTGGCTTAAAATTGCTTATTCTTAAGTAGGAAGTTTGATATTAAAAACGAAAGATCCGCTTATATCAAGGGCTAGGTAGGTGCTCCATCACATAAAAAAGTAAGCACTTTCAGAAAAGGGAGAAGAATTCGAAGTACAGTAAGATGGAAAAAGTTCCTGGGGGAAATCACTCCGCTAGAATTGAATGCAAGTTCGATGGAGCATAATATGAGGTGAAGATAGATAGACTGTAGTTAGGTACTGTTATATTTAATGCAAGATAGGAAAAATTGCGGCCATTTCTCTTAATTTGCGTCGTTTGTCATTATTAAATGTACTCCCTAGAGATGCTAGGTAGTGCAAGTCAGGCGAATTGATCGATGCATTATTATGCATTATACAAATAGAAAATGCACTTTGAGCAAAGGTTTTAAACATATTGCTATTGTTGAAAGGAAGTTAAACTGAATCTATTTTTTATGTATTTAATTTAATTTATTTTTTATTTTTTTAAACTTCTACAAGATATTGTATGTTTATGAGTGATAATTATCTGTCTTAAAAACACTCAAGTATACCCACGAACTGGCGATGCCTATGCGGGATTTTTTTGGTTAATCTGCTAATCTATTTATGTTATTCTCTACTTTTTTAAAACTGTTTATATAAAAAGTTTGTAATACAAAATTTTACCAACTGAACCAAAAAAATTGTTAATAAATAAAAAATAAAAAAAAGTCTTTTAACGGCATTGATAAATAAATAAAGAAAAATATATATAATACGTAAAAATAATCACACTTCACAAACAAAATGTGAAAAATTCAAATAACAAACTTTATCAAGAAATTTTGTATTGAAAAAGGAAAGAAGGTGGTTATTTATATACAACCTCGACCTCCGTGGTACATCTTTGGGGATGCTGTGTGGAAGGTTTTTTTCTAAGGAAAGGAAGGAGGAGAGAGTTCTGGGAGGGAAAAGGGTTTAAGGGTTGGGTAGGAATCTGGGTTTCAGTGTGTCCTAGTCATCCGCCGCCAAGACCTAGACAAACCTTACCCCATAAGCCCGGGCAACCCTGCTAAATCACCAAACGTAGCGAACCACTTGGTGTGATCTATGGCAGAGGTGTTGGTTATCCAATAAAGGTTCCCGGGGCGGCGGTACCCATTCCCGCCTCCCAAATAGTAGTGAATACCATCTGAATATTCCCCATTTCCCCACTTCCCCCTTCCCCATCTCCTTCCCTGCCCCACTACTTTCAGCCTAACAATATAGATGCCCACCGGCTCCAGGCGATTGGGAACAGTTGGGACAGTAAGCAGTATTCACTTAAAAAAAACTTATTTAATTTACTGAATTTAATAGTTATATCTACTTGTAGTAATAAAGAAATTTTTAATTACAATAACCAATATTAAGGTTTCACAATGTTAATGGTTAATTGTTTCACAGATTTGAACGGTTGATAAAAATATTTTGTTAAATGGGAAGATGTATTTAGCAATAATATTGTACAATATTTATTATAATAGCAATAATATTGTACAATATTTATTGCTAAATACATCTTTAATTAAATTAAAAACGTTTTTAATTAAAAATAACAACAGGCACATTGTTAATAATTGCAATCAAATAAAAGTTTTCCTGTAACAATTCTTCGCGATTCACGTGTAAAAAGCATTTCTGAAACTATTACATTAAATAAAACAACAAATGGCATTTTTATCGTGTAAAAACTTACGTAGCATATTTGTACGTAACAGAAAACATGTTATCTTCCCATCAGCATGTTCTATACCAAACTCATGATAGTGTACAATTTACTAAACTAGGTCAGGAAGATAAAGTATGGTTTGTTTTGCTAATACACCCCCAGGCTACGGGGCTGCGGGGCTGCGGGGCTGTGGGGCGGATGTAAGTTTGTAGCGGCAACCCTCAATGGCAGGAATCTACCCTGCAAATCACGTATCACAAGATGATACCACGAGACTTGTGTGTTTTACTGTAGCCAACTGTGTACACTAAACATAAAGTTAGGCAGATTTAACGTATCGAATTTGAGGGGAACTTTGTTCAAGATTTGTATCCAGGAACCAAGAGTTAATAAGGGCGGGTTTATAAACTGATGGTGCACTACATTACCGAGATATTTTTTTTATTGAAAAACAGAAAACTGAAAGATACTAATAGAGAATTGTAGAAACAGTTGTTTTTGCAACATTGATAAATAAAATTAAAATAAAGAGATTCAGACTTAATGTTAGTTTTGATGCGCTCTGTAATCTGTATTGCACGTACATTAAAATCATTTTTAATTTAACTTTTTATTATTATTTAGAATTACAAACAAAAATTTTTATAAAAGCGTTATAGTACCAATTTTCTTGTAATATTTTATTTCGTGTACATATCTCTAATAAATGTGTTTACAATTTGAAAACAATAAAACTTAAGAATTATGTAGCTAATTGTTTAGCTGAATTTGTATATTTGTAACGCCTTGGTGATGAGAAGACCACCATTCGGAATTGAAAGGTTGCTTCGGTTGTGTTAGTGACCAGATCGGAATAGACAGATACTTCCTCACCTCCCTTACTTCCTCTTCCCTTCTCCTAACCACTACCTTCAGCATCACACTACCCCTCCATTCTCACTGGCTCCAGACGGTTGGGAGCAGAATAATAATATAAGCACTAAATTATGCACATACGCTAAATAATTAACTTGTTAATTTTTAATTAATAATTATTTAGCGTACGTGCGTTACACAGTTTCCAAGGTTCAATCGATAAAATATAATTACTATATATTAATTCTGATCATTATTGTTATAAAAATGCACAGACGTTAATTGACAAAACAAACTGAATTTTGTATGAATTGGCAAATTTTAACTACTTTATGTGTACTGTGTTTTTGATCCAAAACGATACAACAAATTTACTCCTTGTGACATAAATATGAAGAAAAAAAACATTTTATGCGCAAAAGTTTGTGGCAAAAAACCAGAAACTTTTCGCGCTTTTGTGGGTCTACAAAAAGCATACGACCGAGTCGACAGGAAAAAGCTATGGAAGGTGTTGTCCAAATATGGAGTGAATACAAATCTTAAAAATAAGAATAAAAACATTTAAAAAAAAACCTAAACTATACAGTGCGTATACCTTCTTCTGACTTGGCATGAAAATGCATTTCCATGCTCTATACACGCTGTGATATCAAACTGGTTTTGTCAGACTACTAATTAAAAGCCCTACCACTGAGCAATAGAACATCTCAATTATTTATATATTGGTAACATAAACATCTTTCGGCTTTCACATAGCATGGTGTAAGGCAAAACTACAACATGAGAAATTAGAATTGCGTAAGTAGTAAAGAGCCATGAGCATGTAAAACAACAAAGGATTTTTTTTTTACATGAACTCCACACAGAAGGCCCTGAGAAAAATAATTTTCCTCAGGGCCTATGTCATCTTTGGATATGCTGTGTGGAGGGTTTTTTAAGGAAAGGAAGGGAAGGAGAGTTCTGGGAAGGAAATGGGTTAAAGGGGTGGGCAGGAATCTGGGGTTCAGTGTGTACTAGTCATCCGCCTCCAAGACCTGGACAAACCTCACCCCATGAACCCGGACAGTAAATAGTAGTTAGAAACATGTGTAAATAACATACAAAAATGAAATCCTGTTAACGTAATATACAATATTGAATACCTAAGAGATATAGGTACATAATTAATACTTATTCTAATTAATTAAAAATATATGTAAAAAACGTTAAAAAGGGTAGGCACATGTTGAGTAAAGAATATTACAATAATAAATAAAATAAGAGATATAAATAAGCGAGCAGGTACAAGATAGGTTTATCATTTGGGAGTTGCACAGGTATTGCCAAAAAATTTTTACGCACCTTTTGCAAATCTGGCCTTGTTCACACAATATTCCCGATGCAAGAGTAGTAATAGGCGGTCCGAGGCCGGTTGCACCCCGGGGCACGGTTTCACTTGTTTATCTAGCGGTAACGAAGACGAATTACCCCGGCGTCCGATCTACTGCGGTATCCCCGCAGCACCGCTGGCCTAATCGAATTATGACACAGTGGATGATATTGGACGGCGGGTTTCCCTCGGGTGGCGATGCAGACTGCAAAGATTAGCAGAGACTAAAGCATGGCATTGGGGATGGTTAAACTGAGACGTATTACGTCAATTGTGAACTATGCGGGAGTTTAAGTTTGGTTTTGAGGGTAGTCCGGACACATAACTAACGAACCATTATCCATTTCACCGCAGGGGTAAGTACGTAGCACACACTTCTTGACTCTAGTCTGTTTCCAGTGATTGTGCCACATCTTGGAGAAAATTAATGAGCTAAATAAAAAAGTGTTACACTTGGAAAAACAAATTGAAAGCAACGACCAATTTAATCGTTCTAATAACGTCATAATAAGTGGTGTCCCCGAAACCAATAATGAAAATGTGTATGACATTCTCTCCAAGATCGGAGCCACAGCTGGATGCAATATAACCCGACATGATGTGGATTTCGCCAGCAGAATTGCCCCCAGGACAAACCGTGATGCGAAAAATGGAAAACCAAGGAACATAGTTGTCAAACTAACACGCAGGTATCTTAAGGACCAACTTATAGCTGCAATAAGAAAGAGGAAAGGGATGCTTGCTTCTGAATTACAACTTCCTGGAACCAGTAAAATATACATTAACGACCATCTAACCCCAAAAAACCAATTTCTGCTGAAACAATGTCGTGATATAAGAATGACTGGTAAAATTCGCTATTGTTGGGTAAGGAATTGTAAAATTTTCACTCGTATAAGCGATTCAACCCCCATAATACTAATTACTGAACAAGAGGATGTCAACAAGCTTTTAACATTGAAGTCAACACAAAATGTACCTACCGGATCTGCTGCCGTCCTTTTATGAATATGAAATCACTAATATTACTTAATTACTTCCCTCATACAAGCTACTTAAAAGTTAACCTCTTGGGAAGTTGGAGTTACGTTAATTATATGCACTCATTGTAGTAATAAATGAATCATTAGATTGTTTCAAATATCACAAAAAACTGTCGCAAACTTTCCAACATAATTATTCTGTAAAACAACAACAAAATATGACTTGCACGATTTGTCACTATTCTCATGAACTACATACAATCTGTTAATTACAAAAAACTATCGCAATCTATTACAAATAATTGTATTACAATACCATACTTTCATGTAACTGTTATATGCTCAGTATTTTGTTTACGATAACCTAACCTAGTTCTGTCAACAATGTCATATGTTACCACAGACAAAATCATGTACCACAAACAAAACAAAAATTAAGATGTTCATAATTGCCCCTTTCAAAGCATAATTATTTATTTTTCAATAATTGAATTCCACATCAATTGTACAAAAAGACGTATTTAATAATGCTTAATATTTCCATGAATGCACTTTGAATATTTCCTAACTATTATTAACTTTTTTTTGTAATATAAAAATTATGGGTTACATAAATATATACATATATATTTAAAAAAATATTATATTAAAGGTCGTTCGTCATGTATACCTTATCGGAAAAGAGGAGCTCTTGTGCCTGATAAGAGAGCCACGATTCTTATTGAGGTTGTAAGTTATAATATGTTTTGTGTAAAATATTTACTTTTTACTGTAAGTTTTATTTAAAAAATTGGCTTCCATTTCTCATTGGTTTGTAAAATTCTTGATATTCTTTGTTAGTTTTTCTTTACACATTTTTATAATAGAAGCATGCTTGAATATGTCATCGACACTTGGTACTGGAAAAAATTTAAAAAATGGTTCTGTTAAGAAGGTGGATTTTTTAATTTTTAATTTTTATTTAATATTACCTAAATGATGATTCTTTGCAAAAGTTTTACTGAGTTTAGATTGTTTTTGTAAGATCCTCCCTAACCTATAATTCCATAGATAAGTAAAGAATGAACAAGTGCATAGTACACATTTTTGATCATTGTTACATTTAAAATATTTCTATCTAACAAATAAATATATAGATACATTTCCTTATTCTCTTCACCAGCTCTGAAATGTGGCTATTCCACGTCAGGTTTTGATCAATGATCACAATGAGATATTTAATTTCGGAAGAAGAGTTACTTACAGGATTATGTTGTTTACAAAGTACATTATCACATTTTTCATCGTGGATCACAATATTAACTTTATGATCAGGTATTTTCTGTAAGGAAAATAAGTGGTTTTTTATTGCATTAAGTGTGAGTAAGCTATTATCAAACCATGATTTTAAGATATTAATAATATCTTCATTTGCCAATTTGTTAACTAGTTTATTAAGTATTTCAAATTTTCTATTTAAGTTTTTTTTAAAGTTATGTATAAATATATGTTTTTCATGTGTCAGTGTATATGCAAATGTGATCACTGCAGACACATTAGTCTAGGGATATTTATAATTGTATTTTAATTTGTTTTACATAAACCAAAATAATGTTGTATAAATATCCTGTTTGTGTCTCAAATAAATAAATAAATAAATAAATAAATCTTTATGGAGCATCTCCAACTTTTTCTTCTATCCACTTGTAGGTAATTTTTTTCCTAACACCTTTCTTATATAAATGTGATGGACTCCGTGGTCGAGGGGTAAGCTCTCGACTAGCAATCGCGAAGGTTGCGGGTTCGAATCCCGGCGTACGCAAGAACATTTCATTTGAATGATTTGTGTGAATGTATTAATTACAAATAATACATAGTATATTTGCGGCACGTCTCAGAGTGGATGACCACCATTCAGAATTAAAAAGTGGCTTGAAATGGCTTTAGCCGTGTTTGGTGACCAGATCTGAATAACCAAGTTCTTCCCCACTTCCCTTTTTACCATCTCCTCCTATTCCCCACTACCTTCAGCCTCACCACAAACCCTAATTAGGGATGCCATAGCCTTACTAGCGGACAATACTCTTGTGCTGTATGCAAATTTTTTTAAAGCCTGAAATGTCCACGGTCAAGCCTTCCAAATTTCCCTTTCTAAGAATCCTTGACATGACCCGATTCTCTGAATCTTTTGATTGTACCATGACTTCCGAAAGCATCCCCGACTTCATGACATTTTCTTCCGGTGGCCCTTTCTCGGTCCGCCCAATGTACGGGAACAAATCATCCAAACGTCATTTTTAACATTTGCTCATTACGCTTACCTTACGATCTCTTCATTTATAAAATGGTTTAACTAAATGTATGCCTAAAGAGCCACTAACCAGCGGCCGAGAATTTAAATTTCGTCGAACGATGATCTTGTAATTGTACTTGCAACGGTACAGGGCGGTTTCGATGAGAAAGATTAATTATTCTCCATAACAGCATTTTAACATTATGACTCAATATCGATTTTATTTCATTCCAAATTTGCTTTAATAAATACCCACATTCAAAAATGCTCGAACTCGTGATGATAAAACAATTAAAATTATGTACTTTATGTAATTGTTGTTTGATCATAAGTATTTAAAATTTTCCAATAACGTCTAAGCAAAATAAATAAGTAATTTTTTTTTTAATTATAGTTTTTAAGACCGTAAATAAATAGACAAACTAAGTATTTTCGTCACAAAACAAGGACGCGGATCTTCTTTTAATGATTTTATTTGAACTAAAATTAAAATTCTGAAAAGTAGCTTTCCCAAATAATTTATTGATTTATTTTACTGCATTATTATATGATTTGAAATGTATGTTGTATAATACAAAATTTTGTTTTAAAATTTAACAAATAAGCCAACGACCTTCGGTAAAATCTTATTGTATTAAAAATAAACATATTTTTTCAAAATTTAAAAAATAGCTTCACTAGAAAAAGGAATAGTCTTTCGAAATCAATTTATAATTTTTTGTAAAAAAGAGTCAATACGTCTGAAAGCTGATTTAAAAATGACACATTTCCGGTTTTGTCTGGTTATTCCCTCTTAAGAATCTCATTTCCACTGCATTCAATTGTAACACGCGACGGAGCTGCAAATTTAAAGTGAACGTTGAAATGTCAGATGACTTCAGTGAATTTTAATAATAGTATATTCCAGCTTAATGTTGGTTCAACCGTAGCCAGGATTTTATAAAAACTTCGTGTCGTTGCCAGTGTTCCTTTAAAAAAACCTAAATTATTTTGGTGATTCGGCAGTTATTTTCGCAGTAATAGTAATTGTTAAAAATGAAGCACATATTATAATTGGCTGAGCATATTTTTGAACTTGACTGTTTTGAATTTCGACTGTCTATACATTCCTTTTCCGTTTCAAGATGGTGGTCGTTTTAATGATTTAGTAAAGATTTTTCAAATATGAAACTGTCGTTTTCATTTGGACTTTCTTTTTTGCTAATAATAATAATTTTTTTAATATTATGGTACCTACCTACCCGAAAAAAGTTTGAAAAAATAATTAACATAAAGATAGTGATGTTTCTTCGGACAAATTATATAATTACTTATTTGAAATTGGAAAAAATGTTTCATTTGATATTATACGTTTAATTAATTAAGTAAAGTCTGTCAGTTAAAGAGAACACAAATTAGACAAATAAAATTTATTTGCCCACACAGGGATTCGACCTGCGACCTTCGGATTGTGAGTCAAGAGCCTCGCCGCTAGATCACGACGACCGTCATTTCTTTTAAAAGTTGTATCGCTTCTGTTGGTAAAATGAAAGAGACGGCCGGTTCGGCCGCTTGCTGAATATTTTATGGGAAAGTTCCCGCGGGAACACCCCACGAAGAGAAAAGTATTTGAGAAAACGCGTCGGATGATTGGACCAATTATTGAACTCGTTTTTGTGTCATCACCGCCACTTTATCTTCACTGAGCGAGATGTTATTTGATGTTCATAGAAAAAAGATCAAATTAAATAGCATAAGCATATTTAAAGAATTTATTTGTGATTAATTAATTTTATTATATCATAAACGTTTTACTCCACATTATTGGCAACTCCAGTGCCAATCTGTTATTGTTTTTTACGTTTATTTTGTAATCCCATTTTACATACTTTAAAACATTATTTGATAATGTGGTCCTCACTGGGTGCTTTACCAGTGCTGAAGTCCCCACTTAACAATTTAATAAAATTAACTAAATATATAATATCATATAATAAATTGAAATAAAAAATGGAATGAAATAATTGTTATAAGTACTAACGTTTTATTTTTTTTAATTTTTTTTTTTAATCATTTATTCCAGATCTCGGGGAGGGTGGTGCAGTCCCACGAGTTCCATATTATACATATATAATAATCAAGTAATGAAAACAAGATATAAAAAGGATACATAAAAAAATTATTTACATGGTTAAAGAAATTTAAAAGAAAATAATAATAATAATAAAAAAATAAACTTTTTGTTTTAATCTATGTCCTCAGGAAGTGGATCCATCGCTTGTAGATGGGACCCTGCAAGAAGTGGAATGCTGCCATCACAATATTATTATAATATCTACTACTAACCCCTGTAAGATGAATTACATAAAAAGAGAGAGATAGATAATCTCTCAATGAATTTCAGGAAAACCCAAAAATGTATGCACTTATAAAAATAAGTATAATAAAACTGAAAAATATATTTTTTTTCTTCATTTTAAGCACCCGCTTAACTGCCAAAGTAGTTTGTGAGCCAGGTCAATTTAACAATATTAATAAAACACTAAAGCACAAAATATTACAAGAAACCACAATAGCAAGATAGATGCAGAATAATAACTTTTAAGTAACTACAATACAAAAGCATAAAATAGACAGACAGACAGGTATAACACAGGAAAATTACTGATGGCATTATTTATACATAAGATTACAAACAATATCAATATAAAAAATTTTGAACTTATTTAAGTAAACGTATGTGGCTGGGCTACAGATTGATAATACCTTCGAATGATGAAAAAAAATTCACGATAGAACTTCCATAATAATGACAAAAGTAACATTACCATTTAATGAGGTTAACAATTGATTAATGTATCAAACAGAATAGTACACCAAACATAAGAATCAATCTGACAATATCCAGACTTGACAGCTCCCAAATTATACGAGTGAGCGAATTTATACTCTAAAGTATAAATTCAATCTGCACTGATATGCACAAACCTTCAAACTTTCGACTCAAAGTAAAATGCTTAGACCACATGCCATAAACGTCGTCGAAAAATGGTAAAATGAAACCATTCACAAAATTGTGTACAATGCTTTGAAATAATAGCATCCTCACCCCCTACGTAGTCTACTTCCAAGATCCAGTGGGTAAATTTAACCCCCGTATGTGCGCCCACGTAAATGTGAAACATCTTCCTAGTTTATCTGCCCCTTTACCTGCAACACCGTAGGTAGGGGTCGTCACCTTTAATATCTCCCGTAAGGGTTGAAATGTGATCAGGGGTGGATAGGGCCAGGAGTAGGATATTATTTTAGGCCCCAGCCCCGTTGATAGCGAGGGAGCTCGTGAAATGGAAGATGATAAATTAAAGGAATGGTATTATATGAATTCGTTAATGACATAAAGGCGTATGGAGTTGCGATGAAAAGTTGAATACACATAATATCATTTTAGTAAGGTACATTAATTAATTAACGCTACAACACCAAGGAGATCAAAAAACAAATTTAGCAACTTAAAATAGCAATTATTTTGTATTTTGAGCACAGGGATGATACCTCCTTCCTTATTGTATTAATGATATAGTGTCAATTCTTAAGAATAATAATTCACGTAAGATGATGATATTGTAAAAAAATATATATAAATTATCATATCATCCAATTTTTCACTTCAATTTTCATTCACTTCCCGAACTACCAAAATATGTGAATTTTCGCACGTGATAAAAATGTTTACAATTCATACAATAACAAAATTTAATCAATATAAAAGTTTACTTTACTTTATAGGTACGTGATTCGGGTGTTTTTTTTTTGTCTTTATAGACCATTTTTTTTTACTTGCCCACGCCCTCACTGTGCCATGTCATCGCCCCCTAATTTTCTGAGTCTTCTACTGCCCAGCTGAAAGTCAAAGTCTCAAACGCCCACAAGGTGGCGTTATCACCCACGCTCAGAACCTTTGATTTATGTGAATATAATATAAATCTCATAAATATGTAGGAAAAAAAAAAAAAAAACTAATTAACTAAGCACGACGCCAAATACCCGCAAGGGTGGAAATACACTCCACTCCGACTCGCAGACGCTCATCGCTTCATTATTAAACCGTATGTATATTTTTTTCTGTTTTTCCTACTTTTCAGATGATCGGTCTTCTTGGGGTCCACGCGGGCGTTTGACCTGATCTTCCCTGGAGGATCTACAAATATTGCAAAAACCACCGCCAGCGTGAAGTCATTATTTGAAAGTGGTCGCTTATGCACAAGTGTAATTCAGAACTTTAAAGCTTTAAATTCGTATTTACTGATTAAATTAGCATTTGAAATGTTAAATATTCTTGGTGAAATATTACTTTAAGAAAGCGGTTTAAAAAAGTAAATAAAGTAATTGTTTTGACTACTTTGACCTAGGTACCCGACTCCGGGCAGACTCCGGACAGCGAAACGAGAACAATGATGAAAAAACACAAAATTAAATTAGGTACAAGAAAAAACTCTGCAATTTTGCCGTAGCTCAATCTAGAGGGAACCAACCGACTCTACGCGAGGTGATTTTCGCTGATTTCAATTTTAATTTTAATCAAGTCCCTTCCCACGGGCACCATCGTCCTCGCTACGCCGAATAGACTATACAAAACATGCAGTTACTCCGAGTACTCTAAGCAAGCCACGGAAATTAATCAAAAGATAAATAAACAAGAGCAGGAGACTGATTTACATTTTCAAGAATAAATTAAAAACCTAGAAGATTTTATACGAAGAAAAGCCTTAGAATGTTACTCGGGAGAAACTTCAGTTTTCTACTAAACATAAATATTTGCATAAAAGAACCATAGGTGGTTTTTGTGTAGAATTTATACAAAGAATACACTAGAAATATTACTTGCGAGAAACTTTGGTTTCGTAATAAATACAAATATTTGCATAACAGTATCGCAGATGGTTTTTGTACACCAAGAAAAACAAGTCTTATGGGGCCATAATATGGTAATATTATATAGTGACATGAACGTATAATGTAACACTTGATATTATAAACTAAAACCATGTTTATTTAACGTTCGTCGAAATAACCATAGAGCAGAAAAATCACATCCAAAAATGTTTCAGAAGCGTAGAAGGATAGTGCCGCAAAACGATCCATAGCTTGACAATTATTATCAAATGTGGTTAATAATATATTTAGGATATTACACAAATTATTGTGAAGTTATAAGTTATTAAACTACTCTGTTAGTAGTTAGTAGTTATTAAACTACTCTGGAGAAGTTAATACAATTATTTAAGGGCAAGGGGGGTGTTATACCAACCAAATGATTTGAAAATGTATATAGAATAATGAAATGCACCTCAGCAAATTAGAGGAGTTTTTTATGTTGTTTAAGCCTAATAAATAATATATACCGAGGTAAAAAATTACAATTTTCCGTTTTAAAATGTTTCATAACAAAATTATCATACATTGTCCAGAGAACAATATATATTTTTACTCTGCTTTACAATTGGATTTTCAACCAAATGTAGAAAAGCGCAAATTATTTGTCATTCGAAAAATTCACAAAAAAAATTAAACGCAGAGAGGGTATTTTTTCATTGCGTCCACATTTGAATACGAAAAAGGGATGAAAAATAATGAATGTCCCGATATAAAACAATTTGTGCGGGACACACTCTGTCCTTATGAAACACAATAAGAAAAGTAATCGCGTAAATTTGAATAACGTAAAGCGACGAGTGACAATAATAACGAAACGGAGAGCGGAATATTTAAAGCGGTCGGCCGTTTCATTTAACCGGACAAATAGAAGCAGGCAGCCGTTGGCAAATAGTATTATACATTCTGGTACAATAACTGCGGAGGTTTGCGTTGGAATATATTATTATTGCCTGAAATAATAACAGGAATCAAAGGTAACGCAAAAATAAAGCAAAGCGTGCTTGTTATTCTAAGATTCTACCAAAAAATATTAAAGAATTCATTAATTTATTTATTAATTAACGCCCTGTTTCAAAGACCCAATCATGTCTGATCACGTCTAAAAGGGATCGAAATGATAATCTAGTCTCCTTCAACGGAAGCATTCTCCCGAACAGGCCTTCCATTGATATGCTTGGTGTAACTCTAAGTGACCAGCTCAGGTACGGGGGCTCCATCGAGGCCAGAGTTAAGTTAGCCTCTCAGAAACTGGGCATACTGTACAGGGCACGCAGATACTTTAATAGTACACAACTGCTAGCCCTGTACAAATCGCAAGTGCGCCCCACGGTTGAATTTGGCAGCCACCTCTGGTCTGGAGCCCCAAAATACCTGAAAAAAACCCTTGACTCTGTGCAGAAACGGGCGGTCCGTTTGATAGATTCTCCTAATTTAACTAACGGATTGCAATCTTTAGAGCACAGGCGCCAGGTGGGAATGCTGTCCTTGTTCTACCGGTATTACAATGGAAGATGCTCCGAGGAACTAGCGTCATTGATCCCCTCGGCACCGGTGCATAGTCGGGAAACACGCCAAACGCGCGCTCAACATTTGTACACGGTTGACATTAGTCACATGAGAACGGGTCGTTTCTACGACTCGTTCTTGAGTTCAACAGCTCGGCTGTGGAACGATTTGCCGGCCTCTGTGTTTCCTCCCTCCTACAATATGGGTCTCTTCAAGACCTTCACTCCTTCCTCTCCTCAAAAACACCCTCCACACAGCATCCTCAAAGATGACATAGGCCCTGAGGGAAATTATTTTTTCCTCAGGGCCTCCTGTGTGGAGTTAATGTAAAAAAAAAATTAACGGGGCTTTTACATATGGATACTAAGAATATACAGTATTTATTGTGCACAGCTGAACTGCCTCAGTAACAATATTTTATATTTCTTTGACTGGTCAGTGGTTGAGTGGGCATCGCGTTTGGGTTCCACCCGGGCGTCCCATGTTCGATTCCTCGGCTAGCTAAGTCCTCCTTCACAACACAAGCAACATTTTCGGCTTTCTGTGGTGGTAGTAGGAGATTTTCAAACATTTTTGGGTTATTCGTAACCTGGGAATGTTTGTCTTTATTTTTAAAATTAAACATTAAACATATATTAAAGCTTTTCCTTATTTGTATTTGAGGTGTTATGCCGTTTTGAGCTACCTCCTTCTTTAGCCAACGTTTCGGACAGCGTTACAGCGTCCATCATCAGGGCAGATGTGTAGTTGTTAGTGGTGAAATGTGTGCTTATGTACTTGGAAGCAATACCGTATTGCCAGCTCCACTCCACTACGAGCCGGTATTACAGTATACTTCAGAATAGTTGTAGAATTCATATGTCACCGTAATCAGGCATGGAAATGGTTCCAATAAACATGTTCCTCGAATCCACTGTCATCTAGTGATCCCTAGTCACCGGTACAACGTACATAAGCACACATTTCACCACTAACAATTACACATCTGCCCTGATGATGGACGTCGAAACGTTGGCTAAAGAAAGAGGTAGCGAAACACGGCATAATACCCCAAATACAAATAAAGAAAATACTTTTGGCTGTGAAAATTTAAAAAACTTAGTTTTATTAAAGTTGTCCACTGACTTGGTAGAATTGTTTCACTGTATACGTATTCTGGGAAAAGAGGAATACATATGGTAGTTAGTTTCAGAATTTTTGCAATGAAATAAATCCTGAATTCTAGTATTGTGTAGTGGAATTTGGAAGCGTATCAATTCAAGCAATACTATCAACTAAATCATTTAGAATTTTACCAAGTCATTTATTCAGGTATTTGACGATAAGGAAAAATGACCAAACCGCTTTGAGAAACTGCATGTAATTTTTATGAATTTATTGAAATAATTTAAAGATTAGCCGCACCTAAACAAAAATAAACTTTTGGTATGAAAATTTAAAACACAGAGAGCGCTACATCACGCCATTTGTTTGTTCCATATTTTAAGTCATAATATCTAACGTAAAGACGAGTATTTAATTTGCTCAGTTACACAAATAATGTCTTAATATTCGTTTTATATTCATCTTGCATCCAATAACTTTACTGTCGAAATTTATTTAAATCAAAGTTTAAATTGTAATAACCAGCAAGAATTCTCCGTTAGTGGCCTCTCAAGATGTTTACAAAACATCTCCACAAAATATATTTGACAATTTAGTCACAGTACATTAGCAATGCATCACAGCCCATTGCTCCTGAAGAAGATTCCAGAACGGGATTTTCAGCGTTTGTTTCCAGAATATGCTTTTCAGCGAAAGGAAATTTTAAGCTGATTATGAACGCTCCCAGATGGAAAGATGCCCCGGAATATTACCAGAATATTCCTAGAGAACTCTTCAAAAATCCCACTTTGATTAAATACACGACACGAACTAGCAAATGAGATTTGGCATTATTTAATAAGCTTCGCATTTTCATTTCAAATTACCATTTTGTTTCTTAGTCAAGAATATTGTATTATGTAAACTTATTTAATAATAACAATATACGAATAAAAGCATTGTTGGAATAACGTACATGGAATAAAATAATGAATACATGTTTATCATAATGTAATACGTATTACAAAATGTAATACTACAACCGGGATTTTAACCATGAGGGATTCCGCTAACTGAGCGACAGAGATATCTACTAACAATGTTAACGGTTTGAAATGCCTTTAACCATGTTTAGTTAGTATATTTGAAGGGCCGGATAATTTACAACCATCCTGTAGGTATTCCTTTTTTGTCTTGCCCGAAATTCAGTTGGACCATACTTGTTTTTAACATTAATCCCATATGGGGCGAGGTTTGTCAAAGTCTTGAACTTTGATGGCGGATGACCAGGACACACTGAACCCCGGATTCCTATCCACCCCTTAAACCTTATTCCTTCCCAGAACTCTCCCCTCTTTCCTTTCATTAAAAAAACCCTCCACACAGCGTCTTCAAAGATGACATAGGCCTCCTGTGTGGAGTTCATGGAAAAAAAATACAGGAGGCACTGAGGAAAATAATTTCACTCAGGGCCTGTGTCATCTTTGGAGATGCTGTGTGGAGGGTCTTTTTAGGGCAAGGAACAAGAAGTTCTGGTAAGGAAACACGTATGAGAGGTGGGTATTAATCTAGGGGTCAGGGTGTGCGGGTGTAGATTCATACGTACACACGTATGAATATATCCCTCTCGCTGCGGTGCAAGACGATAAGTCGAGAGAGGCCACTTGGAGAGGGATGTCATGGGGTCTCCCCATCCGGCCCGCAGCGCAGCTAGTGAGTAGGCGCAAATGTCGACAAGGCCTGGACACACCTCACCCGATGAACTCGGGCACTCCTGAAAAGTCACAAAGGTAGCGAACCACTTGAGGTGACATAAGGCAGAGGTGTTGGTAATTCAATAAATGATTCCTGGGGCGCCGACTATGGCATTTCCAAATGAAGTATATCTTGCAGCATAAGGTAGTGGGGAAAGAGAAAGATGGGAAATTTAGTTAATTTATAACTGCAGTAACCGTGAAAAATATTTTCCGCATTTTTATCGTTGGTTGAAGCCAAATTTTTGTACGTTGGATTATTCAATACTGCCAAAAATTAAATATAACTACAATAATAATCTCCAAGTACAAAAGATCAGAGGGCAGACGGTGCTACGCATATTAGACACGCCCCGCGGACGCACATAACCGTCGTATTAGGCGGAATAGCTTTTCCTGGTAATCAACCCGGCCATTTAATTCTTCGCCAGTTAGTCTCAACTCGTACTCCATTCTATAGAGTCCATAGGCAAGACAATTGCTAAACATACCCCTATTTTGGGAACTTTATCGACTCGCAAATAGCTGCCCCGCTTGTTCTTAGGCCGCGGAATATTGTGGCTATCAAAACTAAAAGATTAAATATTTAACCTATGAAAAATTTGAAAGGTGTAATATAAATATTTTCAATGAAAAACATGCATAATAATTACCATAACCAAAAAAAAATCATTTAAACCAATATTTAAAGGTGTATAACTAATTCAGAAACAGGTATATTTTACATAAAGTTACCTATCTATACTAATATTATAAATGCTCGAGTTTGTTTGTTACGCTTTCACGCATTAACCAATAAAAAGATTTTTTAAATTCTTTCACCAAAAGAAAGCTGTATTATATGCGAGGACTATAGACTGTGTATAACGGTAAGCTCTGGCGTTATGAAGTTATAAATATTAATATATTATATTTTTTATACGTTTACCGTCGCTAACAAAAGCGAGTTATTGCTAATGTCAGAAAACAAATCGTTGCCTTGGAAACGATGTTGGTATATTATTATTTTATTTCAGGCGTCATTGTTAATATCTAGATAGATATTAACAATCTACATAATTAAAAATGAATCTTTGAAATGTTGGTACGCGCATACCTTCCGAACGACTGAACCAAATTGTATAATATTTTATTTTACTACTGGTGAGCTCTGGCATTACGAAATTTAGGTGATTATTATTTATTTCAAACACGCGAGTGTTTGAAAACTGAATTTATCGAGAATGAATGTATGGTATGCGGGAGGGGGGAGGGGGGGATAATTGATAAGTGCAAGCGCCACACTCATTTCCCCCTAATACCATGCGTGCGAAGCCGCGGGTAAAAAAGCTAGTTTATAAAATATAAAGGAACTTTCTTGCAAAAAATAATAGAGATTAACTTTTTTGTAAGAAAATATACAATAGAGCCTTCATTGTCAAAAAGTGTGTTTTAAAAAATATATTATTTATGTATTCTTCAAGAGCTTCAAACGCGTGTAGTTGATTAATAAAAGCGTTTAAAATAATTTTTTTACAACCAAGATTCAACAAATCCAACTTAATTGTAAAAAAATATACAATAGAGCCTTCATTGTCAAAAAGTGTGTTTTAAAAAAATATATTATGTATGTATTCTTCAAGAGCTTCAAACACATGTAGTTGATTAATAAAAGCGTTTAAAATAATTTTTTTAAAACCAAGATTCAACAAATCCAACTTTATTGTAAAAAAATATACAATAGAGCCTTCATTGTCAAAAAGTGTGTTTTAAAAAAATATATTATGTATGTATTCTTTAAGAGCTTCAAACACGTGTAGTTGATTAATAAAAGCGTTTAAAATAATTTTTTTACAACCAAGATTCAACAAATCAATAATTTTCTAACAATGGTAATCACTTTTATTTAACAGTATTTTGACGATTAAACTTTGCACTGAACTACTAATTGCTTGAAATATCTATTATACTTTATTAAAGTGTTTGTTTTACATATTTTAAATATGTATTTGAATTTATTATTTAGGTCGGTATGGGGAATCAATAATTAAATGTAATTTTATTGAAAATAAATATGATTTTAGATTTTCACGGCCATAAGTATTTTCGTTAGTGTTTTTGGGCTGTTATTATGTTATGCTACCTCCTTCTTTAGCCAACGTCAACGGAAAGACCCAAAACTCATAAAGCACGCCTGATTACGGAGGCAATTGAAATTACTTCAAACTTCAATTACACATCTGCCCTGATGATGGACACTGTAACGCTGTCCGAAACGTTGGCTAAAGAATGAGGTAGCACAACATTGGCTAATGTCCGAAACGTTGGCCGAATGAGGTCCGAATGAGGTGGCATAACACCCCAAAAACAGCTTACAAAAATTATGTAAAATACTTTCAAACGTGCAAACATTTTAATTTTAATCTTGCAAAAAAATAGGAATATTTCTCAAAAACACTATTTTTCTAAGAAATTTTGAGTTGAACTCGTGATCACAATTGATAAGAAAAAATATACATTAAATACATCACTAACACAAATAATAATAAAACAGCATTTAAAACATCCCAAGTACATAAAACAATAATTTAAAGCAGGCAATACTCCTAAGACGACGCAATAATGGCAGATACATTTCGTCGTCTTTGGAGGACTTAATTTGAATTTAATGAATGGCCTGCTTCAGACTCAGGCTGATGATAAAACGCTGTAAGGAGATTCGTTAATTCCATCAAGGCGGGATTAATCCACATCGCTGCGATGAGAATGTCCAATCTTATTAAGAGAGGGCTTAGACAACTGATGAAAACGGTCATTATTAAGTTGGGAGTTAATAAACAAATGTATATCAAATTGTATTCAACCATCACCCGTATTTTTGAAGCGTTAATAAAAACAATAAATAGTCAAATTTCGTGAATACGACGCACTACAAATCAGTTAAATGATTTTGCAAAGATCAACCCGTAAAAACGGTGACCGGAAAACTCAAAACCTCATTTGAAAAGTCATTAACAGTGGTGAAAAAATATTTTAAAAAAAAATGGTTAAATAGGTTACGTTAGGTTAGGGTTATAGGCTATTTTAAAAAAAATCATAGCTTTTAATGACTTTTCAAGGAGGTTTTGAGTTTACGTGATTCTGAGTTGACACGGAACCCATAAAAACAATGTTTTTTTTAATATATAATACGTTCATTTTTATTGTGTAGCGAAATAGTTGCGATTTTCCATCATGATTCCATACATCGAACGACAAGACCTAGTTGGGTCATAATTTTATCCAATTTCAAAGAAATGTGTGTATGTACGAGGGTGTGTGCTTGAATGCTACCAAAATTTTACAGAATGCATTGTCATCGAGAAAAAATCTATCTTCCGAGCATCAGCTCGATCGGATATCCGGAAGTGGGTTAATTTCCACAACCAAGATTTGCATTAATTTATTAGCGAAAAAAAGTCGAAATTCAAATAGAGGTATTTAAAAACAACTTTCAAGAACTGAAATGACTTATAACTTGTAACTCCTTTTTTACCTTTTTTTTAGATTTAACTTTACATGTATATTGTTATTTTATTTATGTTATTGTATTATTATGTATAAACTTAATTATGTTAATGGCACATGTTGTGCCGTATGTGTCGAAATAAATAAAATAAATGAATTAATTGATGATACGTAAAAATAAATATAACTTATTTCTTCCATTTTACCTAACCTAAAAGGAAGTACCAAAATAACTCGATAATTTTGCAAAAGAATCTATGAATTAATCTAAAAATACAAGCTTAACCTGTCCAGAGGTTGTCAGAAACATAAGCTTTAGATAAAAATAATTAAATTTAAAAAAAAACGCAATGAAAGTGTACGGCCGTACATACCATGTACGATAGTCGTAACAAACTGTAGGTGTATACGGTATTATAGGTAAGGATTATATTATAATGTTTTATTATAATAAGGATTGCTTTTTGTAAAAAGACAATTATGCAATATAGTGAGCGAATAATAGTTTAGATTCTTAAATTAATTTTTCTTTTATATGATTTACATAAGTCATGCACGGGAAAGCAATAATTATAACAAAGCCAGTGCGCAGGTTTGACAATCACTGCATTAGTAGTTTTGCCAGCGGAAAATAAAGCTATGTACACACTCAGCAAATGAGCTATAATATATGTGATTTTACATTAAGTGTAAATACTCGGGCAGAGCCGGCAAGTCACTTACAGTTTTGCATAAAGATAATAAGAATAAATAAAAAATAATGAAGTTTTTTTTTACATTTCTGCTTGCAATGAATGTAGAAAACGTAGATACGTGAATTTTTGCAGAAACGAAATGAAAACAAATGAAACTTTTATAATTACCACGGACATATTTATTGAACGATAAGAGAGCGGAGGGCCACGGCACTGTGAGGGTATGCAGTAAAGCTATTTACAAAGTTTCTATCTCGTGGTTAAAATCTGCCACCCGAATTAAACCCATATTTGTAAATACAAAGAAAATTCTTCGCACGACGGTACCGAGTCGCGGTTCCTTTTTTTCATTTGCAATTTGAAAGCATTTTTGTCGCGTTCCCTTTTTTGTATTTTTTAAAATTTTCCCGCGATTTTGCGTAAAATGGCGGCTTTAATAGCGCCCTATCTCGCGGGCTTTGCTAATAAGTTTGATTTTCGCAGCGACAAGGTAAACGTACAATCGAAACAACGACTTTTTTGAAAAAATAATTGTGTTTTTGTCCGGATTCAGAAAAGTACGATACACATAATTCAAGTTTTATGGAAATTTGTGTATCATTGGTTGGTACGCGGGGCAAGTTGGTCTTGTTTCAAAGTGGTAACGACATATTTTGTAAGAATATCTTTGGTAAAAACAAGGAAACGAAGTAACACTGGTAAAGAGGTGTAATAAAGAAACAATTGCTCTTAACACCAAATTCGATGATAATCAATGATCAAAATTAAAAATTTCGGTTTATGTATGATTAGTTTTTCTTTACATCAAAACTTTTGACGCCTATCTTCATCGATGATTAAAAGATTGATAATAATTATTGATGGTATTGCGTACGCTTATAGCGTCATTACAATCTGAAATCTCCTCATTTGTAATGTGATATTTTTTGTTTTAAAAGACCCAACTGCCCCCACTCGCCTCGAGCCAGTGAGACCATGGCATCCCTAATTGGGAAATGTTGTAAGGCTGGAGGTAGTGGAGAGGGGAAAGGAGATGGGGAAGAGGAAGGTGGGAAAGTACCTGGATATTCAGTTATATTCACCAATCACAGCTAGTCATTTCAATCAATGTTTTAATTCTAAACGATGCTTTTACACCAAGGCGATACTGAGAGTACCTCCCACTCTGGAACGTGTCACAATTATACCTTATATTATTTTAAATGATTAAATTGTGAAAACACAAATCAATCAAATAAAATTTTCATGAGCACGCCGGGATTTGAACCCGCCTTCTGGGGATAGCAAGTCGTGAGCCATGCCCCTTGACCACGGAGGCCGTGTTTTAGCACACAATAAGATTGTTATATCACAAATACGTCTAAGGGATCACTTTTCCACAGTATAAAGTTGCTTACAAGAAGGGTACTGCATTTTTCCACAGAAAAGCAATTTTCTTCGATGATTTATTTCCTTAATATTATTAAAGATTTTTGTATTTATTTCTTCAGAGTATTTTTTTATTTATTACTTGTGTTATAACAATATCAAAATTATTTTCAATGTAATCGTAATAATGGACCATAATTATTACAGATTTAATGGCAGTAACCAGCGGCGGCTCGTGACTGTTGGGTGTGCTAGAGTGCTAATATTTAAAAAAAAAAAATGGCATAATTGATGTTGTAGTAGGCGAAAAGATTTTTTTTTCGAAAATCGGTTTTTTTATGAAGATTTTCAGGAAATCCGCGCACGGCCATACTGAAGTTTTTCATACAAAAAAATCGATTTAAAAAAAATTTAAAATTTGGCTACAACAACATCATAAATGCAATTTTTTTAATTTTAGCACTCTAGCATCCCCAAAAGTTGTTAGCCACTGTTGTAACACTGTTGTAATATTTATGGGGCTTAGGAATTAATTTTAGAATAAAACATCATCCATAGAAAAATGCTAGACTGAAATCATTTTCACCTTGCATCTTCCATAAATATTTCCAAAATGTAAAACAATGTCAAAAATGATAAGCCTTTTTAAAAGTTTGACGATAACTAGCACTCTCTTTGTAAGGAGTGACCTTTACAGAATGACAAAAGCTGCCCTATTCAGCTCACTTATAATAAAGCCGGGACTGGAGGGTTTCCCAGGACAGATTTATTATTTATTATTTTTAACCGAAAAGCAACCCGCGCAAGTTACTTTTACATGACCGCACGCCTCAAAATTACGAAGAATTTTTTAATGAAGCCGAATATTAAATTCGGTAAAAGTTTAGACTAATTAAAAACCACATGGCTTCTCGCGTTAATTTCAAATCTCGATTGTAGATTTTTGTGCGAAGCTGTAATAAAATAAAGCAGACCTTTTTGCAAAAAACATTTTAAACAAAATTCACCAACTTGAGGAAAATGTCCGATAAATCAAACCGTAACCAAATTAAATGAGTTAAACAAAGCATTGGTTGTGATTTATTTTATCAGCACAAGTACGAAAACAAAATAATTAAATAACATGCCATTTCTCACAGGGGTATGCAGAGAGTATGTATCGCAAAGCAGATCTTTTTTACATACTCCTACGTAATCCATACTCCTACGTAATCCATACTCCTACGTAAATCTCTCATGCTGTATCTTCTTTCGTTTCATTCATTTGCTTTTGTATCCGTTTTGCATCCGTACATCAGCATTATAAATAAAATCATCGAAATAACGAATATTTGAAGAACAATAAACTTTGAAAGCATTGAAAAAAATTAAAAGTCGCGTTTATTGGGGAAATCCGATGGGTTTGAATATTATCGATATGATGTAATAATAACCACTCTGACTAATTTGTTCGTTTTGGGTCATACGGGTCTCATAGAAATCGTTGTATCCCTTACTATCATGGTTGTAAGAAATATGATCTAAACGGTGCTAGAAAGAGAAAATCCGCGTTTCATTTTCAAATTTTGAAATTAATCCAAAAGAAGTAAAATGTACACCTTTATTAATCCAAAGTTTCAAATTGCAATTTGAAAAAAAAAACTTAAATTTTAGGAATTTTTTATTTATTATTTTTTCATAGAACGACAGAAAAGTGAGTTGACAACGTTTATAATCTTTTGTATAATAAAATATGTGCATGTTTTTATTTGTTTCCATTATCAGTCATTTTAGATACATAAAAAATGTAAGGCGAGTCATTTTTAAAACTTTTTTATGTATGCAAGCAAAATGTTAGTATTTCTAAAATTATATGTAGGTATATTTCAAATTGCATAATTTGAAAGCGTATTTTATCACGTCTCAAACATAGTCGGATACGTTCAGTAATATTCCTATGTTTGGATTTTAATGCAAAGCGGTAATATTTTGATCCGCTGACAAAGTATGATCGAGGCCTGAGGGTTAAGAATAATATCACGAGAATTAAAGAATAATGACAAAGAACATTATTCCAACAGTTACTTCCTACAAAATAAATTAAATGTTGTTAGAATATTATCGGAATGATGATAATAACAGCATCAGAAAAGGATTTTAGAAAAATGGCGAATGAATTAAAATTTAGTAGCAAACAACACAATTCCAATTATCCCATTGTCACGTAGAAACGATTTATATCAGCATTACACGAGAGAATAAAACTTCTTCAATGTGTGTTTTTTCAAGAAAAAAAGATAAAACAACTTCTCGAACCGGTTTATGCAAATACCCGTTCGTATCACCACGATAATCTATGTGAATTGTGGGCGTTTGGGGACTGCGGTTATGTTTTTTACATGTCACGCAAGGAAAAACATTCCAAATGGCATCATTTCACACTAAGAAATTGCTTAATTCTACCCCCAGCGCTGTAATTAATTACATGATTATGTTATTAAATTAAATTGTCACAGAATGTCACAACGCGAACATATTTATAAGGCTGTTACGAGGCGAAGGAATGTCCGAGTCGCTAAACGCGTTAAAGGTTAACCCAATTAATGATTACATCTTTTTGGTTAAATAAATAAATTTCGAATAAACAACTTTAAAACACGCATTTTTGGCCCGATCATGTTCTTGTTAATAAAGTCGTTAAACTTACCGAGTTGGTGAGAAATATAGAATTGCTCCGATAAGTTAGTGGTAGAGAATAGGAAAAGCACGACTGGGTTACCTGAAAAAACGAAAACACACGGTGAGAAATAAAATTTGGTGTGATATCTTAAGACACAATGACTTGAACAATAATAATGGCCATACGAAAATGTTGTCAGATAGGTGATAATGATTGTTGATTCTATATCAAAAAATCCCCAATCCATTATTACGTTATAAAACTCGTTGGTCAGAATTAAATTGGAATATGGGAGTGTTATCTGGAATCCACACTATTTAAAATATTAAAAAATCATTGAATCTGTACAAAAAAAAATCCTAAGACTGTTATCATTTCAAATTAATTCAATTCAATTCATTTTATTCTTTTAAAAACATTACAAAATTTTACATTTAATTGGTTTTTAAAATATATTTGTAACAGTGGTAGATACAAACTATACAAGCATTAATAGAGTTTGCCTTTTAAAGGCAGCTTCACTAACGCTAAATATTTATTTATTAATATACGCCTACTTATATATATATATATGTAAAAGCCTTATATATATTTTTTAAATATTGTTATATATATATATATATATATATATATATATTGGCCTCTTCCCGTAATGTGTTGATCCAGTAAGAAGTTATAAGCCAAGTTGATCCACCTTTAACACCATATAACTTGGCTATGATGGAATACATCTGTATGATTTGGCAACATTATTACATTAGTTACCAAGGTTGCCAGTTTGCAAGTAAAAATATTTGATGTACTTTTCATAAAATTTTCAAAATTTGTATGGGAATCGTTTGCAAATTAACATGCTATGTTGATCTGTCGCTTGTGAATCAACATACTTGGTTGATCTATATAATCGTATAACTTATGTACCTATATGTCGTTTTACAGTTCTTTTGCTGATCCGATTTAAATGACCAATCAGAGAGGTTGTGAAGGAAGCCTTCTGATTGGTCATAAAAAACATGTACCTATATGGAGTTTTACTGTTGATGTGTTGATCCGATATATAATGGCGCGTTCTAGGGCTGCCACAGAGTTGTGAGATTATTGCAGGGCTGCTACATACTCTAAATCATCTATTATTATTATTTGACAATAAATATTTTCGGAAGTACGAAATGCGGCAAAAAATTTCACGGAGAGGGAAGAGACGAGGGAGGGGGAAGGCGGGGAAGGTGGAAGAGAACGGGAAGCACGGTAAAGGACATGCAGGGAGAATCAATTTGAGTGAGTGAGTGAGTGAATGAAGGAGGCCATATCAATTATACCGCCGCCCCGGGAACCATTTACTGGAAAACCAACCTCTGCCATAGGACACCCCAGGGGGGGGACAGCGTCCCAGAATTTTCAAAACTACCCTCTTCTTCCCTTTCTAAAAAGATCCCCGAAACAGCATCTTAAGATTAAAAAATTATTTCACTGATGAAAATTGTCTACATAAGTTTTCTGAAGGTTTCACTTCTACCGCTAACATATCTCGGCGGTACCCCAAGCTAACTTGAAATGACTTTAGCCGTTTTTGGTGAAATAGATCTGCCATAGGTCTTCCCAAGTGATTGGTGTCCGGGTTCAAGGGGTGAGGTGTGTCTAGGTCCTTGAGGCGAATGCGTTTGCCCACCTACCGCGTGGCGGGTCGGATCGGGAGAGACTGATTGAGGGAGACCTTACTTTGTAATCTCCAGTTGGACTCTCTCGCCCCGTCACCCAAATGGGGTTTTCAATATTTCTGGGGCGGGTATGTGTGCCGCCGCCCCGGGAACCATTTATCGGATAACCAACTACTCAGCTAAGAATTCAGAAGTCGCAAGATCAAATTATGGCGTGAGTAAGTACATTTTTTTTGATAAGTTTGTATTATTTTACGACAATAAGTTGCTTTACGATCCTTGACTAAGAATTCAGAAGTCGCAAGATCAAATTATGGCGTGCGCAAGTAATTTTTTTTTTATAAATTTGTATTATTTTTGCGATAATGCGTTTCTTAACGATCCTTGACTAAGAATTCAGAAGTCGCAAGTTCAAATTATGGTGTGCGCAAATCATTTTTTTTTTGATAAATTTGTATTATTTTCGATAATGCGTTGCTTAACGTTCCTTGACTAAGAATTCAGAAGTCGCAAGTTCAAATTGTGGTGTGCGCAAGTCATTTTTTTTGATAAATTTGTATAATTTTCGATAATGCGTTGCTTAACGTTCCTTGACTAAGAATTCAGAAGTCGCAAGTTCGATTTACGATTAATTAAAAAAAATATACATAAGTATAAGGAAGAAAATCTGTGATGGGCGGGCGGTGTGGATTTGATTTGTATGCAAATCTATAGTTTTACTCCGAAATAAAATTTGTTCTCTTTCATATTTTTCAATTTCGGAGTAAAACTATAGATTTGCATTTTGAGTAATTCCAATTTGGGTACATGTCATACGGGGTACCGCCACCCCGGGAACCATTTATCGGATAACCAACTACTCAGCTAAGAATTCAGAAGTCGCAAGATCGAATTATGGCGTGAGTAAGTACATTTTTTTTTTATAAGTTTGTATTATTTTACGACAATAAGTTGCTTTACGATCCTTGACTAAGAATTCAGAAGTCGCAAGTTCAAATTATGGCGTACGCAAGTAATTTTTTTTTATAAATTTGTATTATTTTTGCGATAATGCGTTTCTTAACGATCCTTGACTAAGAATTCAGAAGTCGCAAGTTCAAATAATGGTGTGCGCAAATCATTTTTTTTTGATAAATTTGTATTATTTTCGATAATGTGTTGCTTAACGTTCCTTGACTAAGAATTCAGAAGTCGCAAGTTCGATTTACGATTAATTAAAAAATAAACATAAGTATAAGCAAGAAAATCTGTGATGGGCGGGCGGTGTGGATTTGATTTGTATGCAAAACTATAGTTTTACTCCGAAATAAAATTTGTTCTCTTTCATATTTTTCAATTTCGGAGTAAAACTTTTGATTTGCATTTTGAGCAATTCCGATTTGGGTTTATGTAATACGGGGTACCGCCGCCCCGGGAACCATTTATCGGATAACCAACTACTCAGCTAAGAATTCAGAAGTCGCAAGATCAAATTATAGCGTGAGTAAGTACTTTTTTTTTATAAGTTTGTATTATTTTACGACAATAAGTTGCTAAATGATCTTTGACTAAGAATTCAGGAGTCGCAAGTTCAAATTATGGCGTGCGCAAGTAATTTTTTTTTGATATATTTGTATTATTTTACGATAATGCGTTTCTTAACGATCCTTGACTAAGAATTCAGAAGTCGCAAGTTCAAATTATGGTGTGCGCAAGTAATTTTTTTTTTTAAAATTTGTATTATTTTCGATAATGCGTCGCTTTACGATCCTCGACTAAGAATTCAGAAGTCGCAAATTCAAATTATGGCGTGCGCAAGTAATTTTTTTTTGATAAATTTGTATAATTTTACGATAATGCGTTTCTGAACGGTCCTTGACTAAGAATCCAGAAGTCGCAAGTTCAAATTTTGGTGTGCGCAAGTCATTTTTTTTGATAAATTTGTATAATTTTCGATAATGCGTTGCTTAACGTTCCTTGACTAAGAATTCAGAAGTCGCAAGTTCGATTTACGATTAATTAAAAAAATATACATACATAAGGAAGAAAATCTGTGATGGGCGGGCGGTGTGGATTTGATTTGTATGCAAATCTATAGTTTTACTCCGAAATAAAATTTGTTCTCTTTCATATTTTTCAATTTCGGAGTAAAACTATAGATTTGCATTTTGAGTAATTCCAATTTGGGTATATGTCATACGGGGTACCGCCACCCCGGGAACCATTTATCGGATTACCAACTACTCAGCTAAGAATTCAGAAGTCGCAAGATCGAATTATGGCGTGAGTAAGTACATTTTTTTTGATAAGTTTGTATTATTTTACGACAATAAGTTGCTAAATGATCTTTGAATAAGAATTCAGAAGTCGCAAGTTCAAATTTTGGCGTGCGCAAGAACTTTTTTTTTGTTGATAAATTTGTATTATTTTACGATAATGCGTTTCTTAACGATCCTTGACTAAGAATTCAGAAGTCGCAAGTTCAAATTATGCGTGCGCAAGTAATTTTTTTTTTGATAAATTTGTATTATTTTCGATACTACTTTGCTTTACGTTCCTTGACTAAGAATTCAGAAGTCGCAAGTTCGATTTACGATTAATTAAAAAAATATACATAAGTATAAGGAAGAAAATCTGTGATGGGCGGGCGGTGTAGATTTGATTTGTATGCAAATCTATAGTTTTACTCCAAAATAAAATTTGACCTCTTTCATATTTTTCAATTTCGGAGTAAAACTATAGATTTGCATACAAATCAAATCCACACCGCCCACCCATCACAGATTTTTTTCGTTATATTTTATATATATATTTTAATTAATCGTAAATCGAACTTGCGACTTCTGAATTCTTAGTCATGGAACGTTAAGCAACGCAAAGAGAACAAATTTTACAAGTCCAAGGACTAGATGAACATATAAATCCATCTCTCCCACTGCATTGCAAGGCGATTGGTTGAAAGAGGAATTTAAGGACCCGACTTCGAGTACATCTCAAGTACTATCATAATTAAATTTCACATCTCGAGTACCTACATCATAATTAAATTTTAATGTTAAATAGTGGTCGCCCAATGGTCGAAATTCGATCATAATTAATTTAATGTGTAGTGTTTTTTTTATTGATTTAATGTTTTTTTATGCATAATTTAAAAAAATATTAGATTGATGGAGCAATAAAAGAATTTTGCTTTTTAGACGCATAAAAGTTAAAGACAGAAGAACAACCAACCAAAGTTAAAGACAAAGCCAACACCTCTGCCATAGGTCACCTCAAGCGGTTTGTTACGTTTGGTGACTAAGCAGGGGTGCTCGGGTGACCTATGGCAGAGGTGTTGGTTATCTTATTCCCGGGGCGGCGGTTCCCCGGGCGGCGGTATCCCGTATTACATGTACCCAAATTGGAATTACTCATTTACAATTATGCATCTCTACCAACTCCCCCCCCCCTGAGGTGGTCTTAAGTATTGGTTATCCAATAAATGGTTCTCGAGACGGCGGTACCCAAACTCCCAAGCTAACTTGAAATGACTTTAGCCTTTTTGGTGACTAGGTCCGAATAGCCAGGTACTTTCTCACCGTCCTCTCTCCATCTCCTTCCCTCCCCCCCCAGCCTCACAATATAACCCAATTGGGGATGCCATAGTCTCACTGGCTCCAGGCGGGAGCAGTTGAGGCTCTTGTCCAGTAGTCACATTAAAAAAAAACTCTGGAATGTGAAGTAATATTACACCAATATAATATTTATAATATGCGCATTAAATTCTCACAAATAATGTAATATTCAAAATTAAAATCTCTAAATTCTCTCGGTGGACTCGTGATATTTCTGCAAATATTACTATAAAGTCAAATAGATACCAAGTGCACTCTCAAAATTTCAAACGGGGAAGAACGTTCTTCGATCACGCGTTCATTGTGATGTTTTGAATGTTATTTGGATTGGTTTCACGTGATCGTTGTCTGTTTATGTCGTGACAAGTTTGTTTACACACAAGTTCAAACACAAGTTTCACTTTCTTATTTTTTTTTGGCTGCTTTAGAAAGTATTCAGATTTGTTTTTAGTTTCAATATTTCACACAATAATTTAACTAGGTTTACTAAAATCTAATAATATATTGTATAAATATTTAATATAATATAAACATTTTATTATGAAATATCAAGGAAAATAATTCTCCTCAAGGCCTATGTCATCTTTGGGGATGCTGTGTGGAGGGTCTTTTTTAGAAAAGGAAGTAAAGGAAGTTCTGAGAAGGCAAAGGGTATTAGGGATGGGTAGGAATCTGGGGGTCAGTGTGTCCAGGAGTGACGGACGTATAAATTCATGCCTCCCACTGCGATGTTCCGAGAGAGAACGGCTAGAGAAGTCAAAGGAACTCCCTCAACCACTCTTTTCCGATCCGGCCTGCCATGCAGCTGGTGGGCAGACGCATCCGCCGCCAAGACCCGGACAAACCTCACCCATGAATCCGGGTATCGGGAACAAATCTTATTATTATCTTCTTCTTCTGTTTTATTTTCTGATCGGACGTTGGCTATAATCAATAAATCTTCACCCTGCAGGCTGCAAATCTTTATACAATTATGTTCTTCTTATGGTAAATCTTCTTTTCGGAGGTTGGCTATCATCAAATAATCTCTTCATCTCTCACACGATCATACATGGTTTCATCACATACGCCTCGGGGATATCATTTCTACAGCATTCAGTCTACCCCCCCCCCCCCCCGGAAGGAGATGGAGAGAGGCCGGTGGGGAAGTACCTGGCTATTTGGACCAAAAATGGCTTAGGTCATTTCAAGTTAGCTTGGGAGCTTGGGTACCGCCGCACCGGGAATCATTTACTCGATAACCAACACCTCTGCCATAGGTCACCTAAAGTGGTTCGTTACGTTTGGTGACTAGCAGGGGTGCCCGGGTTCATGGGGTGAGATTTGTACTGGTCTTGGCGGCGAATGCGTCTGCCCACCTGCTGCATGGCGGGCCGGATCAAGAGAACTTGGTTGAGGGAGGCATTTTGACCTTTCCAGCCGGACTCTCTTCCCAGAGGCTACCGGGGTGTCGCCACCGCACGCAGGGCCTAGCAGCAAAAACCCACGGAGCGGGTTTTTAACTGCTATACGAATGTCGTGGATTAGATGGACATATGAATCCATATCTTCTTCTGCATTGTAAGGCGATTGGTTGAAAGAGGAATTTAAGAACCCGACTTCGAGTACATCTCAAGTACTATCATAATTAAATTTCTTATCTCTAGTACCTACATCATAATTAAATTTTATTGTGAACTAGTGGTCGCCCAATGGTCGAAATTCGAACATAATTAATTTAATGTGTAATGTTTTTTTACATTTATTTATTACACTTTAAATTAATAATGTTCGAATTTCGACCATTGGGTGACCACTAGTTCACATAAAAATTTAATTATGATGTAGGTACTTGAGATGTGAAATTTAATTATGATAGTACTTGAGATGTACTCGAAGTCGGGTTCTTAAACTCCTCTTTCAACCAATCGCCTTGCAATGCAGTGGGAAAGATGGATTCATATGTCCATCTAATCCGCGACATTCGTATAGCAGTTAAAAACCCGCTCCGTGGGTTTTTGCTGCTAGGCCCTGCGCGCGGCGGCGACACCCCGGTAGCTTCCGGGCTAGAGTCCGGCCGGAAGTGTCAAAATGCCTCCCTCAACCAAGCTCTCCTGACCCGGCCCGCCACGCAGCAGGTAGGCAGAAGCATCCGCCGCCAATACCTGGACAAACCTCACCCTATGAACCCGGGCACCCCTGCTTAGTCACCAAACGTAACGAACCGCTTGAGGCGACCTATGGCAAAGGTGTTGATTATCTAGTAAATGGTTGCCGGGGCGGCGGTACTCCGTATTCCCAAATTGGAATTACTCACTTACTCAATTAGTTCTTGTAGGCTGCACAGCTCGGAACAATTAATATTATTATCTTCATTTAATTTTTTGTGAGATTATTTCATTGATTCGTGTACAGACCGTGCTCTTAAGTAAGAATCCAAAATTTTAGTCTGTTTGGTGCCGTAGGGCCAGAGTTGCAACTCGATGGGTCGAGAGAGTCAGGCTTGAAAGGTTAAAATACCTCTCTCAACCAAGCTCTTTTGATCCGGCCCGCCACGCAGCAGGTGGCCAGGCGCATCCGCCGCCAAGACCTAGACAAACCTCATCCCATGAACCAGGGCCCCCCTACTTAAGGTGACCCAAAACAGAGGTGTTGGTTATCCAGTTAATGTTTCCCGGGGAGGCGGTTCCCCGTATTCCCAGATTGATCCTCCCCCCGCCCTTCCTACTCCCCTGCAATTACTCGTCTACAATTATACAATAAGTCCTTACTAAAACCATTTCTTTACCCCCCCCCTTCACCCCCCCCCCCCTACCCCCTACTCCGCTACCCCCTTCCCCCCCCTAGGGTGACCTATGGCAGCGGTGTTGGTTTTCCAGTCAATGGTTCCCAGGGTGGCGGTACCCTGTATACCCAAATTGGAATTCCTCATTTATAATTTTTCAATTAGTCCTTACTTAAGCCATTTCCCCCCCCCCCCAATCCCCTCCCCAATGCCCCCCTCCTAATGCCCCCCTCAATCCCTCTCCCCATACCCCCCCCTCCTCTGAGGTGACCCATGGCAGAGGTGTTGGTTATCCAGGTAATGGTTCCCGGGGCGGCGGTATAATTCACTCACTCACTCACTCGCTCAAATTGTTTCTCCCTGCATGTCCTTTCCCGTGCGCCCCATTCCCTTACACCTTTCCCGCCTTTCCCCTCCCTCGTCTCTTCCCTCTCCGTAAATTTTTTGCCGCATTTCATTGTCAAATAATAATAATACATAATTTAGAGTATGTCGCAGCCCTGCAATAATCTTACACCTCTTTGGTAGCCCTAGAACGCGCAATATATATCAGATCAACGAATTAACCGTAATGTTCCATATAGGTACATGTTTTTTATGACCAGACATCAGAATGCTTCCCTCTCCGATTGGTCATTTATATAAGATCAACATAGACAAAACGTGTAAAATGTATATGCCACCGAAAAATGGGCGTGGCTTACAGCAAAATCTCGATGACTTAAGTTGATCTATAAGGATCCACATATGTATGCCAGCTTCGGTAATAGATCAACTTATCCGTTTGGATCAACAAGAGCAAACGGATCAACTAAAAACTGGTCTACCGTCACGAAAGATCAACTTAGTACGAGAGGGTATAAATATATATATATATATATATATATATATATATATATATTTATACCCTCTCGTACTAAGTTGATCTTTCGTGACGGTAGACCAGTTTTTAGTTGATCCGTTTGCTCTTGTTGATCCAAACGGATAAGTTGATCTATTACCGAAGCTGGCATACATATGTGGATCCTTATAGATCAACTTAAGTCATCGAGATTTTGCTGTAAGCCACGCCCATTTTTCGGTGGCATATACATTTTACACGTTTTGTCTATGTTGATCTTATATAAATGACCAATCAGAGAGGGAAGCATTCTGATTGGTCATAAAAACATGTACCTATATGGAACATTACGGTCAATATGTTGATCTGATATATATTGCGCGTTCTAGGGCTACCAAAGAGTTGTGAGATTATTGCAGGGCTGCGACATACTCTAAATTATATATTATTATAATTTGACAATAAATATTTTCGGTAGTACGAAGTGCGGCAAAAAAATTTACGGAGAGGGAAGAGACGAGGGAGGGGGAAGGCTGAAAAGGTGTAAAGGAACGGGGTGCACGGGAAAGGACATGCAGGGAGAAACAATTTGAGTGAGTGAGTGAATTATACCACCACCCCAGGAACCATTTACTGGATAACCAACACCTCTGCCATGGGTCACTCCTGAGAAGGAGGGGGGGGGTAGGGGGAGGGGGGGGACAGGGGGTGGGGACAGGGGGGGAGGGGGGGGGGGGAAATAGAAATTGCTTAAGTCAGGACTAATTGGAAAATTAAAAATGAGGAATTACAATTTGGGAATACAGGGTAGGGGGGTAGGGGGGGTATGGAGGGGGTGTAGGGGGGTAGGGGGGTATGGAGGGGGTGTAGGGGGGTGAAGAAATAGCTTTAGCAAAGACTAATTGTATAATTGTAATTGCAGCGGAGTGGGAAGGGCGGGGGTGGGTGGGGGGTTAGGGGGGTAGGTGGTGAGGGGTAGGGGGCGGGTAGGGGGGGGTGAAGAAATGGCTTTAGTAAGAACTAATTGTATAATGGTAGACGAAGAATTTCAGGGGAGTGGGAAGGGCGGGGGGGGGGATCAATCTGGGAATACGGGGTACCGCCTCCCCGGGAACCATTAACTGGATAACTAACACCTCTGCCATAGGTTCAAGCGGATCGTTGCGTTTGGTGACTAAGCAGGGGTGCCCGGGTTCATGGGGTGAGGTTTGTAGAGGTCATGGCGGCGAATGCGTCTGGCCACCTGCGACTGGTCACAACTTTGGCCCTATGGCACCAAACAGACTGAACTTTTGGATTCTTACTTAAAATCACGTTCTGTACAGGAATCAATCAAAAAATCTACCAAAAGTATAGTTTTTAGAAAAACTCATCGTTCGTAGGTATTAGTTTTTACACTTGGAATCGGTCACAGCTTTGGCCCTATGGCACCAAAAAGGATGATTATTTTGGATTCTTACTTAAAAGCACGGTCTGTACACGAATCAATCAAAAAAATTTCCAAAAATATAGTTGTTAGAAAACTCATCGTTTTTCAGGGCACGTTTTGCACTTGGAATTGGTCACAACTCTAGCCCTATGGCACCAAACAGACTGAAATTTTGGATTCTTACTTTAGAGCACTGTTTGTACACGAATCAATCATAAAATCTTCCAAAGGTATACTTTTACAAACGAAAGTTTTACGCTGTATATAAGTTGTTTTTTTTAGCAAATACTCAATAATTTGGGCCATCTTAGAAAAACTATTAAGTTACCGATCTGCATTAAATGAATTAATATCGCATTACTACTTTTCTTAATATTAAATAATGACAAAAATTATTTCTCTTATGAAAATTGTCTACTTAAGTTTTCTGAAGGTTTCACTTCTACCGGTACCGAAGGATTTATTTAATTATGTATTTATTAATTAATAATTACAAATTGTACTTAAACAAAGTAACTTATTACTAGAATAAATAATTACTAGAAATACACTCAAAAAGAAGGCAATGTGTCCGCTTTCTTGTAGTTGGAGACACTCAGATATGTTTCTACATGTTTCCTTGTTTTAGAACCGGCGGGTTGAGGAGTTGGGGGGAGAGGGCCCGCCAAAGCGGGTATGGAGGTAAGCGGAGAGGGAAAGGACATGGAGAGAGGAAGGTGGGGAAGTACCTGGCTATTCGGACCTAGTCACTAAAAACGGCTAAAGTCATTTCAAGTTAACTTGGGGTACCTTTTTACTAACGAGAGTTTTACGCTGTTTATAAGTTGTTTTTTAAAGCAAATACTCAATAATTTGGGTAATCCTAGAAAAACTATTAAGTTATCTATCTGCATTAAAAGAATTAATATCGCATTACTTCTTATCTTACTATTAAATAATAACAAAAATTATTTCACTTATGAAAATTGTCAACTTAAGTTTTCTGAAGGTTTCACTTCTACCGGTAACGAAGGATTTATTTAATTATGTTTTTATTACACACATTGATTACATATTGTAATCAACAAATAACTTAGTACAAAATAACTTATTACTAGAATAAATTATTACTAGAAATATACTCAAAAAGAACGCAATGTGTCCGCTTTCTTGTAGTTGGAGACACTCAGACATGCTTCAACATGTTTCCTTGTGTAGAGCCATCACAAAGAGGAGACGATTATACTCATTCTCTCTAAACTCCTATAAATGGATGTTTTTGTCTCTTTTTCGCTATTTTTCGTTTAATTGAGTTTCAAATCATAACAATTTTTTTGTTTTTTTTTTCTTTATTCATTAAAATGTTTGTTACATGAATTTTATGATTTTTCGACCACCATGCTAGGCACATGCCCGTGTTGTGCAATGCTAAAGAAGTTTTCACTTAAAACTGTGAACTTTTAATATCGAAAGTTTTACGCTGTATCTAAGATGTTTTTTAAACCAAATACTCAATAATTTGGGTAATCCTAGAAAAACTATAATCAGGACCTCTCCAGCCAGACTCTCTCGACCCATCACCTTGCAACGCAAAAAGAGGAGTGGATTCATACGTCTTTTTGCCAAGTTTGATGTTAGCCAACCTCCGACAAGAAAGTGTAACAGAAGAAAAACATAATAGTAGGAAGACTAGCAGCCTGCAGGGTGAAGATTTATTGATTATAGCCAACCTCCGATAAGAAAATAAAATAGAAGAAGAAGATAATAATAAGATTTGTTCCCTGTACCCGGGTTCATGGGGTGAGGTTTGTCCGGGTCTTGGCAGCGGATGCGTCTGCCCACCAGCTGCATGGCAGGCCAGATCGGAAGAGAGTGGTTGAGGGAGTTCCTTTGACCTCTCTATCCGTACTCTCTCGGAACATCGCAGTGGAAGGCATGAATTTATACGTCCGTAACTCCTGGACACACTGCCCCCAGATTCCTACCCATCCCTAATACCCTTTGCCTTCTCAGAACTTCCTCTCCTTCCTTTTCTAAAAAAGACCCTCCACACAGCATCCCCAAAGATGACAAAGGCCTTGAGGAGAATTATTTTCCTTGATTTATTATAAAAAAATGATTATATCATATTATATTTATGCAATATATTATTAGATTATAGTTAAATGAGTGTTTGAAATATTGAAACCAAAAACGCTAAAAACTTGGCAAATCTGAATACTTTCTAAGGCAGCCAAAAAAAAATTAAAATGTCAAACTTGTGTTTCAACTTGTAAACAAACGATCACGTGATCATTGTATTCAAAACATGTAAAACGTCACTACGAACGCGTGATCGTACTAGGCCCAGGTTACCCCGTATTCCACTAAGCCGGTCGGTAAAAACTGCATTTTAATAGAAAGGGCTGTGTTGTAATAACTGAGTCAGGCTCGCTTTCCTACTATTGCATTTATCATTTTGCGTTACTCAATGATTGACTTCAGTTTAAAAGCGCGGTACTATAACCAAACAATTTTATTCGGCGGCAACTAATTTCTTGGTTATTACTGGAAAGGGCAAAATTTTGGTCGCTTACACTGTGCATCTCATATGCCCTTCTGCAACGCTAAGATATTCATTTGCTGGCCGAAGATGGTTCCGTCTAGGTTACATCCGGTGCTTTTTCTAGAAACACTTTTTTGAACAAATTTAAATTGAATAGGTGTAGGTCTCTATTTTTCGGATGAAATACAAACAGATTAGGTAGGTAGACAGACATTTATTTAATTTATATTTGAACTTGAAGAAAGTACAGCATGGAGGGTGTAACGAACATGCGAAAATGTGTTATAGGTTTTAGTTGCACTATTATTATTATTATTTCAAGTTAGCTTGGGAGCTTGGGAACCGCCGCCCCGGGAACCATTTATCGGATAACCAACTACTCAGCTAAGAATTCAGAAGTCGCAAGATCAAATTATGGCATGAGTAAGTAATTTTTTTTTTGATAAATTTGTATTATTTTGCAATAATGCGTTTCTTAACGATCCTTGACTAAGAATTCAGAAGTCGCAAGTTCAAATTATGGTGTGCGCAAGTAATTTTTTTTTGATAAATTTGTATTATTTTCGGTAATGCGTTGCTTAACGTTCCTTGACTAAGAATTCAGAAGTCGTAAGTTCGATTAACAAATAATTAAAAAATATATATAAAATATAAGGAAGAAAATCTGTGATGGGCGGGCGGTGTGGATTTGATTTGTAGGCAAATCTATAGTTTTACTTCGAAATAAAATTTGTTCTCTTTCATATTTTTCAATTTCGGATTAAAACCATAGATTTGCAAACAAATCAAATCCACACCGCCCGCCCATCATAGATTTTCTTCCTTATATTTTATGTATATTTTTTAATTAATCCTAAGTCGAACTTGCGACTTCTGAATTTTTAGTCAAGGAACGTTAAGCAACGCATTATCGAAAATAATACAAATTTATAAAAAAAAAAATTACTTGCGCACACCATAATTTGAACTTGCGACTTCTGAATTCTAATTCAAGGATCGTTAAGAACGCATTATCGTAAAATAATACAAATTCATCAAAAAAAAAAATTACTTGCGCACGCCATAATTTGATCTTGCGACTTCTGAATTCGTAGCTGAGTAGTTGGTTATCTAACTGATAACTTACTGTCGTAAAATAATACAAGCTTATCAAAAAATGTACTTATTCACGCCATAATTTGATTTTGCGACTTCTGAATTCTTAGCTGAGTATTTGGTTATCCGATAAATGGTACCCGGGGCGGCGGTACCCCGTATTACATATACCCATATTGGAGTGACTCAAAATGCAAATCTATAGTTTTACTCCGAAATTGAAAAAATGAAAGAGAACAAATTTTATTTCGGAGTAAAACCATAGATTTGCATACAAATCAAATCCACACCGCCCGCTTATCACAGATTTTCTTCCTTATATTTTATATATATTTTTTAATTAATCGTAAATCTAACTTGCGACTTCTGAATTCTTAGTCAAGGAACGTTAAGAAACGCATTATCGTAAAATAATACAAATTCATCAAAAAAAAAATTACTTGCGCACGCATAATTTGATCTTGCGACTTCTGAATTCTTAGCTGAGTAGTTGGTTATCTAACTGATAACTTACTGTCGTAAAATAATACAAGCTTATAAAAAAAAATGTACTTACTCACGTCATAATTTGATCTTGCGACTTCTGAATTCTTAGCTGAGTAGTTAATTATCCGATAAATGGTTCCCGGGGCGGCGGTACCCCGTATTACATATACCCAAATTGCAATGACTCAAAATGCAAATCTATAGTTTTACTCCGAAATTGAAAAATATGAAAGAGAACAAATTTTATTTCGGAGTAAAACCATAGATTTGCATGCAAATCAAATCCACACCGCCCGCCCATCACAGATTTTCTTCCTTATATTTTATATATATTTTTTAATTAATCGTAAATCGAACTTGCGACTTCTGAATTCTTAGTCAATGATCGTTAAGAAACGCATTTTCGTAAAATAATACAAATTTATCAAAAAAAAAATTACTTGCGCACGCCTTAATTTGAACATGCGACTTCTGAATTCTTAGTCAAGGATCGTAAAGCAACTTACTGTCGTAAAATAATACAAACTTATCAAAAAAAAATGTACTTGCGCACACCATAATTTGAACTTGCGACTTCTGAATTCTTAGTCAAGGATCATAAAGCAACTTGATGTCGTAAAATAATACAAACTTATCTAAAAAAATGTACTTACTCACGCCATAATTTGATCTTGCGACTTCTGAATTCTTAGCTGAGTATTTGGTTATCCGATAAATGGTTCCCGGGGCGGCGGTACCCCGTATTACATACCCAAATTGGAGTGACTCAAAATGAAAATCTATAGTTTTACTCCGAAATTGAAAAAAAATGAAAGAGAACAAATTTTATTTCGGAGTAAAACCATAGATTTGCATACAAATCAAATCCACACCGCCCGCCCATCACAGATTTTCTTCCTTATATTTTATACATATTTTTTAATTAATCGTAAATCGAAATTGCGACTTCTGAATTCTTAGTCAAGGAACGTTAAGCAAAGCATTATCGAAAATAATACAAATTTATAAAAAAAAAGAAATTACTTGCGCATACCATAATTTGAACTTGCGACTTCTGAATTCTTAGTCAAGGATCGTTAAGAAACGCATTTTTGTAAAATAATACAAATTCATCAAAAAAAAAATTACTTGCGCACGCCATAATTTGATCTTGCGACTTCTGAATTCTTAGCTGAGTAGTTGGTTATCTAACTGATAACTTACTGTCGTAAAATAATACAAGCTTATAAAAAAAAATGTACTTACTCACGTCATAATTTGATCTTGCGACTTCTGAATTCTTAGCTGAGTAGTTAATTATCCGATAAATGGTTCCCGGGGCGGCGGTACCCCGTATTACATATACCCAAATTGCAATGACTCAAAATGCAAATCTATACTTTTACTCCGAAATTGAAAAATATGAAAGAGAACAAATTTTATTTCGGAGTAAAACCATAGATTTGCATGCAAATCAGATCCACACCGCCCGCCCATCACAGATTTTCTTCCTTATATTTTATATATATTTTTTAATTAATCGTAAATCGAACTTGTGACTTCTGAATTCTTAGTCAAGGATCGTTAAGAAACGCATTATCGTAAAATAATACAAATTTATCAAAAAAAAATTACTTGCGCACGCCATAATTTGAACTTGCGACTTCTGAATTCTTAGTCAAGGATCGTTAAGAAACGCATTATCGTAAAATAATACAAATTTATCAAAAAAAAATTACTTGCGCACGCCATAATTTGAACTTGCGACTTCTGAATTCTTAGTCAAGGATCGTAAAGCAACTTACTGTCGTAAAATAATACAAACTTATCAAAAAAAATGTACTTGCGCACACCATAATTTGAACTTGCGACTTCTGAATTCTTAGTCAAGGATCGTTAAGGAACGCATTATCGTAAAATAATACAAATTTATCAAAAAAAAAAAAAATTACTTGCGCACGCCATAATTTGAACTTGCGACTTCTGAATTCTTAGTCAAGGATCATAAAGCAACTTGATGTCGTAAAATAATACAAACTTATCTAAAAAAATGTACTTACTCACGCCATAATTTGATCTGGTGACTTCTGAATTCTTAGCTGAGTAGTTGGTTATCCGATAAATGGTTCCCGGGGCGGCGGCACACATACCCGCCCCAGAAATATTGAAAACCCCATTTCGGTGACGGTGCGAGAGAGTCCAACTGGAGATTTCAAAGTAAGATCTCCCTCAATCAGTCTCTCCCGATCCGACCCGCCATGCGGTAGGTGGGCAAACGCATTCGCCTCAAGGACCTAGACACACCTCACCCCTCGAACCCGGACACCAATCACTTGGGGTGATCTATGGCAGATCTACTTCACCAAAAACGGCTAAAGTCATTTCAAGTTAGCTTGGGGTACCGCCGAGATACGGTAGCGGTAGAAGTAAAACCTTCAGAAAACTTAAGTAGACAATTTTCATCAGTGAAATAATTTTTGAATCTTTAGATGCTGTGTGGAGGATCTTTTTAGAAAGGGAAGAAGACGGTAGTTTTGTAAATTCTGGGACGCTGCCCCCCCCCCCCCCCTCTGGGGTGTCCTATGGCAGAGGTTGGTTTTCCAGTAAATGGTTCCCGGGGCGGCGGTATAATTGATATCGCCTCCTTCATTCACTCACTCACTCACTCACTCAAATTGATTCTCCCTGCATGTCCTTTACCGTGCGCCCCGTTCCTTTCCACCTTCCCCGCCTTCCCCCTCCCTCGTCTCTTCCCTCTCCGTGAAATTTTTTGCCGCATTTCGTACTACCGAAAATATTTATTGTCAAATAATAATACATAATTTAAAGTATGTAGCAGCCCTGCAATAATCTCACAACTCTGTGGCAGCCCTAGAACGCGCCATTTTGTGTCGGATCAACACATTAAGTATAAAACTCCATATAGGTACATGTTTTTTATGACCAATCAGAAGGCTTCCTTCACAACCTCTCTGATTGGTCATTTAAATCGGATCAGCAAAAGAACTGTAAAACGACATATAGGTACATAAGTTATACGATTATGCAGATCAACGAAGTATGTTGATTTACAAGCGACGGATCAACATAGCATGTAAATTTGCAAGCGATTCCCATACAAATTTTTAAAATTTTATGATAAGTACATCAAATATTTTTACTTGCAAACTGGCAACCTTGGTAACTAATGTAATAATGTTGCAAAATCATACAGATGTATTCCATCACAGCCAAGTTATATGGTGTTAAAGGTGGATCAACTTGGCTTATAACTTCTTACTGGATCAACACACTACGGGAAGAGGCCAATATATATATATATATATATATATATATAACAATATTTAAAAAAATATACTTATTAATAGTGCAGGAAACAACTGTTTTAGACAATTGCACAAAAATAATTATAAAGTAAAAACATTATTGAATTAGATCCACACAGTATGTAGGTACCAAATATTAAAAAAAAAAAATAAAATATAAAAATCCAAAATAGCTTTTTTCTTTATGCAGACAAAATACAAATAAATAGCAAAATAAAATATGTCGATATCCGAATTAATTCTGTTTAACAGTGAAATTGCTCTCCCGACCGGCATGACCATTGGCAAGTTAGTCCTGCAGGCCGGAAGATAGAACAGTCTATGCTGTCGGTGGCGAAGATACCCATCGGGAACATAGAAATGAATGAATGAATTTAAACTTGAATCAAATGCCTCACTCTTATCTTACGAGGAACGACTCCAACAATTTAATTTTACAACCCTAAAAAAAGAAGACAATTTGCTGACTTAATATGTTTATACAAAATTATTCACGATAAGCTTCATCATGTCTGAGCAATATTCATATTAAAGTTCCAAATGACGTAATTTAAGGAGTCAAAACATATTCCATCTTTAATTATTTAATAACAATATTGTATACTTCAATCCTGTGTCTCGAATGTGTAGTCTATATAATACCATTGAATGTGACCATATAGATATCTACGCAAACAATCTCACGTATTTCAAAAAACAAATTATCAAACTCCTACCATGACACTTCGTGAAGAACGGTTATGTGACTGCTTTATTGTCATACCCTTTCTTTCTTTTTTCTCTTTCTCTGCAGGGAATTATATTTGACACTACTATGTTTCATATTTCATTTTGATTATCATTATTTCTGTTATCACTACAAGCATTTCGGTCTAATAAAAACTTAACATTGATTACTCATGCTGTGAACATTTCTAATTGGAGTGTTAATATCTGTGTAATATACCAAGGGCAATTCTATTATTGTAATAATTAATAATAATATTTGGATGATTTATATAGCGCCGTTTTTGTGAAAAATCACCGCAAGGGCGCTGTCAACACTCACGCTGTAAATGTTTCAAACAATAAATAAATAAATATAATGTTCTCTAATAAATTAATACTTATAACAGTTTACTGGTTAATATTACATTACTTTAAGACTTCGCAAGAGAGAAAAATTATAAAAAAAATCTATTTGAACAATCCACATACCGAAACATGTGCTAATTTCATGATGACAGAGCTTGCCGTTTGACTTTGTTACAAGATAAACAAACTGATTTTCTGCTGCATTGTTTAATTCTTTCTGTCAACACCGGACCAGAAAATAGCTTGAAATTTTACATGAAGCACCTCGCAGTGTAAAAACACCTGAATATTAATGCCCTTGACAAATGCTCGGAGATTAGTTGCTGATGACGGAGATAACCACCACAATGGGCGCACATGTGCCCGGTCTCTAATGCATTCATCTCTCGGATGAAAAATTTGCAACATTTCCGACTGCAAATGATGTAAAGAAAACTGTAGGGGAAAGGGAAAAATTGCAAGGAGCATTTAAGGAAACGAGAATTTTCCGGTAGACAAATTGGACTATTAAGAAGTAGATATGATGTTATGATGAAAGAATGGTGCGATGGCAACAGATGGGACTTATTCACGGAAGGGTGGTGAGTGGAGTGATTAAATACTTGAGAAATATGCACAACTTTGGAAATATAGTTTTACGAATAACATTCACTTGGCATAATAATTACATTTGTGAATGAATTGAAGTAACATGAACAACATTTATTAGAAAGTAATTTCCCTTCGCAATATATAGTGACAAAGGAAGCGCTAGAAATTACCATCCAGCAATTATTGAAATTATGTAATGTGAAACAAATTACAAATTTTGAATATGAGATGCTCAATTTTTCTTTTCTTGAAAAGAGTTTGGAATTGTTAATTTGTAGACCTGACTGTGGGCAGGGATATTCTTTCTGTTAACTTCCTGATTTATTTCGTTTTTGCGATATGGCTAGAAATCCAGCGTCCTTGAGGTGATTTTGAAATCATCAAAATATTATTATCATAATTATCAAAAGTAAACAAACTCATTCGCTGAATATAAATCACTTTCATTTAGGCCCCGTACCCGAGCACGAAAAGAAGAAGATGGAGAGATATGTAATTACGAATGTTGGAGAGAGCGCGCTAATATTTCAAACGATAAAAAAGCGAAAGCTTGAAGCGAAAATTGTGAAAATGTTTAATAAAACACGACTCGTTTAGAATAGAGCAAAAATCTCGTGGGGGTTATCTAAAACAACGTTCAAAGAAATACTGTGAATTTTTTCATACATATAACTTGTTAAATAATAGAGACAGGATTGAAAATAAAAAATTTCGGAGCGTACTTTGCGATTTTTTTCTATTGAGGTAATTTCATATAATTTGCGTTTCGACGTGGGGGTTGTATATATTATCTTAAAAAATAAAATATATTTTTTTAAAAGCTTAAAATCTTCAAATGTTCAAGGGAGATATGCAAGAAATCGGTAGAAAATCGGATAGTGCCGCCTTAATTATGAGAGAAGTTGGTGATATGCAAGCAGGCGAGTATTTCGTCTTGATTTCAGTTACGATGAAACCCAAATATGCTTTGCAGCGTTCTTAAATTATAAATAAACGCTCATTTCTTTCTAACCACAAAAACGTATTCAAATGTACTTAGATCGAGACAGAACAATGGTTAACAATGTTTATCCATAAAATGTTTTTGAACAAAAGTGTTTACATGATTAACGAATACCAGGCAAGATTATTAGGCCTGGTACTATACTAGATTACCATTACTAGATTATCAGGCAAGATACCAGCGATTACTAGGTAAAATGCCCGCATTAAGGAAGCTTACATTGAAACCCTCGAGTATTGTGTCGCATTAAAAACTATTCGTGAAATTTGAAAAGTTATTGATTTATTATCCGAAACAAAAGCATAAATAACACACCACAAATATGAAATCTAAATGCGAACCGTGAGATACTTGCGAAAGCCGATCTTTCAAAGAAAAACAACGCAGTAACTGACAGGCTGTGTCTGAAATGGTACAAAAACACTTGAGATTGATTGATGGATTAAATATTCAGAATAATTTCCAGCGTTATCTTTCTAGGATCAACAAAGGGGTTTGTGCATATACAATTCATCCCTTCAGTAAAACAACGAGCGGCGTTTTACCCATCCCTTCCCTAAGCCGCCGCCTCACCTTTATAGAAAGACTAATGCCTGTTTTCACTCCGGCTGATGGTTCCTAATCAATCTGTTTACGTAAAATGCGAACAAAAATCTGGGGTGGCAACGACTGGGTTTTTCTACATCGGCTTTGCTTACGTCAGTCGGAAAAAGCAGCGATAAAGTAGTGTATATTAAAGACAAGACATAGAAAAACAGATAAGGGATATTGGAAACACAACTTTGATACTTAACTTCCAGGTAAGTATGGTTCTGTATTTTACTGCCTTTTCTTTATATGGATACCTCACAAGAATCCCAGCTGCTCCCGTCTGGAGCAAGTAAGACCATGGCATCCTCAATAGGGTATGTTGTGAGGCTGAAGGTAGTAAGGAGGGGAAGGAGATGGGAAAGAAGAAGGTGGAGAGGTATCTGGCCATTCAAATCTGGTCACCAAACACGGCTTGAGCCATTTCAAGCAACATTACATTTCTGAATGGTGGTCTTAAACCAGGGCGATACGGATAGTATTTTCCACTCTAGAATGTACCGCATTAGCAGTACATTCTAAAGTGGAAAATAAATTATAATATATTAAAGTAAAAATAAATTATAACATATTAATATTATGAATTATTTTTAATGCATTTATTGAAAAACAACACAAATTAATCAAAAAACAATCATTTGCGCATCCATTTGATCCATAATATAAATATTAGTAAATTATGTATATTTTAACGCGGCATCGCGTTCACTCGTCAAATGCATTGCATATAAAGTTATATATTAGTGAAAGACGAACCGGAAGATTCTATATTTTAGCCATAAGTTGTAATTTTAGTTTGCCTAGTGTATAGTTAGCAATAAGATAAGGTATTGGATAAAAGATAGAGTACATTAAATATCTCTATAGCAGCCTTGAGGATATTTTTCACAAAAATGGTGCTAAACAAATCTCCAAAGTATTATAAATATGTGAATTTGATAAAAATACAAATGTTACAAGATTATTAATAGAATGACTTAATAATTGTAGTTACTGGGCTCCGCCAAGTTCAAAGCGATTTTTTCCGAAATCATCATTGAACAAATTAATATTGAATAATTGACACATTTGGCGCCGTATCTTATTATTTAACATTTAAATAAATATTTCAAAAGCACTATAGCTCGTGATGGAAGTGACGTTGGGAGCTAAAATTGAGTTGACTTTAAGACCGAAAAATCTATACAAACACTGTCTGAGTTACAGAAAAGAAGTTTTCTGTCTCATAGTTGAGATTTGTAACCTGTGGAAAATGTGTTAAGCCGCCGCTACCCGAATTTCTAACATATCTCCCTTAAACATTTGAAGTTAAAAAAAAAATATATGTTATTTTTGAATAGATACGTTCTACGCCGAAACGCAAATTATATGAAATTCCCTCGACAGAAAAAAATCGCAAAATATGCTCCGAAAATTATTTAAAACAAGTCTTTTTCTATTATTTTACAAGTTATATTTGTTAAAAAATTCACAATGTTTCTTTAAATGATACTTAAGATACCTTCCACGATATTTTTGCTCTATTTTAAACGAGTCTTGTTTTCTTAAGCATTTTCCCAATTTTCGCATCAATTTTGTCATTGAAAATATTGGGGCGCTCTGTCCAACATTCGTAATTACATATCTCTCTATCTTCTTTTTTTTGAGCCGGCAAGCGTCGCCTTTTAAGCATTTTTTGGACAGTATTCTTTAAACCAAATATTTTTAGAATTTATGCGCCAAACCATTTCGTGGTATCAATTTATTCGAACAAAATACAACTCTTATTTTACGTCTTATTAAATTAAAATCTAGCAAGATTTCGATTTTTACATTAAAAAAAAAACAATGAGAAAGATACTTTTAACTTATTGCTTCCACTTAATTTAATATTCATGCAATCATTTTTCTTAGATATCGTATATCTTTCGATAGAAATTTCCAAGAAAATTTCCTTTGGTAAATTCAATAGCTTCTTAGAAACTGGGCCAAGACTGGGGTAGGTTTCTGCGAAGCCTCTCCTGCCCTCTACAAGGGAGTTCCTGGAAGGTTGGTTAAAAGGATGAGCGCCCACTCGATAGGGTAAATCACCGCTGAAGTATCGCAGCAATATGTTAAGGCTTCAGAGGCACTTCTATCAGAATTTCTAAGAAGACAACGAAACACATCCAATGTTTCTAAAATATACGGGAGAAAGCTCAAGGCTATATTGGTACATATCTACATAATACATGATTCAAGAAATCTCAGTATTATTGAGTGGCAAAGGAAAACGAAAAGTGAAGCAAACGAAACATTGTTGGTTTCAGCAAATCATTTGTTCAGCAGGAACATTTAATTCCATTCCGAAAATATTTCGTTTGCAAAGCACCCTTGATATAATTTATAAACAAATATTTGAAAAGGAACATGTCTACGGCAACAAAGCTTTTTTTCTGGCCGATAGAACAAACCTTGTTTTAAACTGACAAGTATTTCTTTTGCATTTCCATATTTAACAACTTATTTGTGAGATAAATGTGTAAAAACGAAGGAAAAATATTTTAAATTAAAAAGAGCAGTATTATTTTCACTGTTAGTTCAAGTGTTTAAAGTAGCGAAGAACGCGACTGAGAGATGAGGTGTTTTTTCTGCGGATTTTAATAGAATTTTTCATTGAACAATTAAAACAAAATGATAAAACAATTTATCGTCTTTATTTTTAATTTCCAAGAGGGCTTTCAAACCCTCAAGTTAATTTTTCGTTTTTCGGAACAAGTCATATAGATCTCATAGAAATTGTTGAGTCTCCCTTACTTACTCGGGGCAGATGTGACACATCTGCCCTGATGATGGACACTGTAACGCTGTCCGAAACGTTGGCTAAAGAAGGAGGTAGCGCAACACGGCAAACAAATAACGAAAATAAAACAAATAACGAAAATACTTTTGGCCGTGAAAATCTAAAAACGTACCACGCTTTATGTTCAAATCTAAAACAAACCAAAGTTAAGGATCGCAATATGAAAAAAAAAATTAAACTTTATGGAATTTTTTATTGAGTATTTATATGGAACGACAAGAAAATGAGATAACAACAGCGTTCATAATACATTTGTCTAATAAAATATTTTGGTGTTTTATTTTTAGTTATCAGTAATTTTAGTTGGAAAAAACGTTAAGTGAGTCATTTTAATTTTTTTTTTATGTTTGCGTGCAAAATTTTTATACTTCAAAAGTTATATGTTTTTCCGGTTTATAAAATTTGAAAGCATATTTTATCACATTTTAAAAGCAGTTTTTAGTTTTCACAATGCAATCCAAATATTTCATTTATTCGGATTTTATTGCAAAGCCGAAATATTTTCCCCTGGCCAAATATGGTTGAGGCCTGAGGGGTTAGTAGATGCATAACTTATGAAGGATATGACGTTACGAGCTGTAAATGAGGTACAAGAATTGCTTCCTCATTCAAGAATTAAATTTATTATAGTTATTTAATGCATAAGTTAATATTCGCAGCAGAAGCAGCCTTTAATTCAGCATGCGTCATAAATTACTTCGTGCACCTATTTTCGTATCGCATTAAAACCGTATTAATATTAAACGAATCGTAGCAATACTCTACGTATATGGTTTCCGCTACGCCACCGTAGAACCGTAGTACTTCAACCGTTGAAACAGAATAGGCAAGACGAGTTTAACCTGCTAAAATAGGACGGTCCAATTATTTCACTGATTGATTGATTGATTGACAACGAGCAATTGGTTTACTGTATTGAAAGCCTTATGTGTGGAAAGCTTGGATAGCAGTTTAGATCGGGTTCTAATCCCATAACGTGTACGGTGTACGGAATGATTACGTTGATAATAATAATAATATTTTTATTTAATTTCTTGTATCTACGTAACAAATTCATAAAAAATATTACATGTAGATAATATTTGCAACAAAATAAATATTGAAAGGGTTATATACAGTTAGGAGGTCCAAAAAAAGCAATTTTTCAAGATTTTTTCTGAGAATACCTCTATATTCCTTCCTCTTCCCTATCTCCTTCCCCTCCCCACTATCTTCAGCCTCACAACATACCCCAATTGGGGTTGCCATAGTCTTCCTGGCTCAAGACGGGAGCAGCTGAGAATCTTGTAAGGTATTCACATAAAAAAGAGGTAGTTCTGGGAAGGAAAAATATGCGACAGGTCGAGAGAGTCCGACTCGAGAGATTAAAATGCTTCCCTCAACCTGTCTCTCTAGATAAGGACCGCCACGCAGCAGGTGGACAGACGCGTCCGCCGCCAAGACCCGAACAAACTTCACCCCATGAACCTGGGCACCCTTGCTAAGTTACCAAACCAAGAAAACCACCTGAGGTGACCTATGGCAGAGGTATAAATTTTCCAATAAATGGTTTCCTGTAGGCTAGGCTTTCCCTTTTGAATCTTTCTTAACTACAGCAAAATATGTCGATACCAGAATAGATTTGGTTCAGGAGTAATATACTTCCACCCACCAGAATAATTAAAAATAATAATAATAATTACTCCCTATCTATTTAACAATAGTTAGAAAAAAGATTAAAGAGTACATAAGTCGAAAATATAATTGGTTTTCTACAATAGTAAATTACTAACTAAGCCGTCGTTTCTGCGAAGAGGTAGGCAGAGAGGGTAAACTGCCTTACAACTCTGTCTTGTCACATGCTCCTTGCTTCTTTTGCATTCGGCATTGTCTCATACACCCTTCTGTTATTTCGAAAAGTGCCAAAACCCTAACTCAGGTATTTGATTCGCTTTCAAATTGTTTGACACTCACTGATAATAAACACGAGGCATATTGAATGGTTGTCACTTTCCATGTTCACCAACGGTTTTAAGTTAGATAAATTGATATTAAAGTTCTTAGATTTTAAGTGTTCTCAACAACAAAATCTAATTTTACTTTTGAAAAAAAAATTTTTAAAAGTGACAAACATTTAAGTCAAATGCAAACTGTCTTGTATTGATTTGGCAACTTTAGTATACAGCAAGCAGTTAACTTTTGAGGTGTCTAGGACCTATCCATTGAATTTTATATCTACGAAGTTGGCAAGTGGGGGTAAAAACCCACCCCGCCCACCGCCTCGGAGCTGTATGCATCGGCCGCGGGTTAATTAAACCGCGAGTGGTCTACGGGCATAAATTCCGGGACTTAAATTCAAAACGTAAATTCGAAACGTAAATTCGACCACCACCAGGGCCGCGCCAGGACGGGCAACGCCGGGACCGTGCGGTGCCGACGACATAACGTTACATCGCATCGGTTAGAAGCATATGTGACGGGGTGGAGAGATAAAATAATAAAACATATATTTAAAAATTATATATGTATTCAAAATGTTTGTTTTACATTAATCTGAATGTACTGATACAGAAACTGGTTTTTAAACTTCCTAAGGAACCTTATCAGTTTAAGAAATGTATTTTAATAGGTTAATGAAAGCACAATTGAAAAGAGATTTTAGATTACAATACAAGTCCGACCTAAGAATCTCTCAGAACAGGCAAGAGAGCAATTTTATCTAACTAATTCATAGAAAGTCAAAATAATTTATTTCTTTGACAATTTACGCTAGAGCTAATCATCGGTTTTAAATTAGCTTATAGAGCTTCTTTCTTTTACGTTAGCTCCACACAGGAGGCCCTGAGGGAAATAATTTCCTTCGGCCTATATTATCATTGGGGAAGCCATGTGGTGGGTCTTTTAGGAAAGGAAGAAGAGGAATCTGGGGTCGGTGGGTCCAAGAGTGACGGATGTATGAATCCATCCCTCCCACAAGGCGAGTCCTAAGAGGTCAAAGACCGAGGAGAGGTCAAAAGGTTTCTCTCGACCAGTCTTTCCCAATCGGGACTGCAATGTAGTTGGTGGGCAGATGAATCGACCGCCGAGGTCACGACAAACCTCACCCCATGAGCCCGGGTACCCCTGCTAAGTCACCAAACGTAGCAAACAACTTGAGGTGACCTATGGCAGAGGTGTTGGTAATCCAATTAAAGGTAAATAGCTTAAATTGAGTTTTATACGGCACGCGCCTAAAGTAAACAAAAGAAAATTTATTTGAGGAAAGGTAAACCTTAATCATAAAAAGTTCTACAAGTATCAAATAATTTTTTAACAATTACCTTAATTCACTCAATTTGCGTGAAAGTTACAATCGAGTGAACTTCAATCACCGAAACGACACTCGCGACATTAATTATACACAGACAATGTTACATCTTGGAAACTCTTTCAGCCTTACTAAAAAACGTCACGAAAATTTTATTCAACTGATAAACGACCGTGAAAACGTTACTTATTAAAAAATGACAAAAAAAATTATCCATGGAAAGATATACACATTGCTTACACAGCCAAAGGGGGTTGTTTATCTATTGTATACGCTTGTTTTATTAAAAATTTCTAAAAGAATTTTTGAATTTTTGCAGGTTATTTTAAAAATCTTGCATATTTATTATTTTTGAAGATGTCGTAAAAACCAATACCTTTATAGAAACTGGATAAAATTACCGAGATTAAGTACCTAGATATAATTATAAAATTTTGTATATGAAAAATACTTTCGTGTTTAAAAATTGCAGTATTGTAAGCTTCAAACATAAAAAAGGAAAAAAAGCCTACTTTTTTCTATTAAAACGTCGAAATTCAAAATAAAAAAACGCAGTCCTTTTATTTAATGAATTTGGAAGAAAACTGTTACTTTTAGCAATTATTCCCCGAGAGTAACTGAAAAAATCTGACACTTTGAATTCATTTTTGCACAATTAATTAATAACACGATACCACGAATTTGTTAATTATTTACATGTGCACAAGCCTGTGTGTTTTAAAATAACATTTGTTTTATGGAAGTTTTATTAAACTCAAGCGGATAAAAAATAATTTATCCGAAATAACTTATATTGTCATGTTAGCAACATGACATTATTAAAGCACTAAAAGTGACTTTAAAATAACGCAAATAATAGTAATTAAGTTTAATTATACTCATATAATGGTGAGTTGGTCATTACAACGGAAATCATGTTGAAAAACATAAAATGAATTGCACCTAAAAATCCACATGTTACGACAGAAAATTTCCCGCGAATGAATGAAAAACATGCGTCCACGCTTGCGCAAATCTACCAAAGTTCAATGTAGCTAGATAAAAACGTCATTATGTTATTAGTAACGTTGCAGAAACACCCTTTAACGGTCACCGAACAGAAACATCGTTTTACGGTCGTTAAGTGTTTTTATTTTATTAGTAAGGCTGTTTGTCAATAAAATGAGCTATCCAATTTTAGAAATTCTACCACCGCTCGCAGAATATCAATAAAGCTGTATCGTGAAACATGCCAAATAATTTTTTAACAATTTTGGAAAACAATATCGACGAACTCCTCCTACTTAAAAACAGGTAGTAGGTACCAACTTAATTACAGATATAATTTTAGACCTTGTGAAAAGGTCTGTCAGATATTACTAGATGTCAAACTGTCTCCACACGCATTTATAGAATCACACGCGTTGATAAAATTTCATTAAATTTATATTCTGGAACACATTCCACACATTTATCGGAATATTTCACTCCGAAATAAAACCAGAGGCGCGCTTTTAAAAAGAAAAACAAAACCGCAATAAACAACAACGACTAGTTCCGCTAACCAACCAAATTACCGACGAAAAGAAATCCATATTAAAAATAAAACAACAGAATCGTTACAAGAATAATGAAACGTTTCCATGAATAATATAAATCAGCCAAATACGAACGGTTTCAAATAAATACCACATTTCTCAGCCGAAAGTAGAAACAGAATCAAATAAATACGACACTTCCCGTCCAAAGTACGCGGCGAAAATGGAAAACATGACAAACGCCATAAATTTATTCGCCACCGACATTTAAATTCATGGAATTTCACAAGATCAACACTGGTTCGGTATATAAACTGGCTTCCACGCGAGAAAAATTTCTCACAGGTAAAAAGTTTGAACGAGAAATTTTCATAAACGTTACCCACACATTCATTTGAACACGGATGGTGTGAACCCGAGATTTTTTCATTTCGAAATGCGATGCTGATTTTAAAGCGGTTGGTTTAATTTTCCGCATATTTTGAACCTTTGGATGGATCGTAAATTTAAAATCAGAGCTTTTGCCCAGTCGTGTATGTTCACAACATGTTTGAGATCGTTTTAGTTATTGAAACTTTTCGGAATGTAAGAAATTTTTGTCAAAATGTTCAATAGTTAAGACATATACATAAATACTGTTAGCGTCAGCGTGCGTGCTGATGCTATCGGCAGGGTTGGAGAAAGCTCCCACATATTTAATACAAATTAGTTGCTGTATCTGCCCCAAATAAAAACTAGCTCAGGTTCGGGCAAGCAGGGTTTCTTTTAACCTCAAGGCTAGTGCTTGTGGTTCGGAACTTCACGCTTCTCCATCCCCCCAGGGCCTCTCTCGACAAGCAAAACACGGTAGGTTATCACATAAATAGTTTATTCAATTCTAGGAGACACAATAATACATAAGAGGAACGATCCTAGCTGAAAGTTAGTTTGAACGTCAGTCTCTGCTCTCTACACGCGTGGTTAGGGCTAAAACATTATTTGCACACAAAGGGTAACATGGTAATTGACTCACGTTTGGTTTATGGGCCAACAGCGGCTTTACGCGCTTGTTCTCCCGGTCTCAGCAGCGTCCAAGCGGACACCGGAAGTGCACAACCGGCGAAACTGAACTTGTGTCGCACATGTTCGCGCGGGACGTGGGCCCGGGAAGCTCGCTTGCTGAAGACTGGCCGCTTGCCGGGCTCTAGCGGCCGCTCGGTTTGTTGCTCGCGGGAGGGGGTAATGCGCGCGCCTCTATATTGGCGGTTTATTCTCCAGTCCGTGGAGAGGTCTATTCTCGAATCCCGCCACGTGACAATTTGTAACGTAACACTTCCCCCCTCGCCGCAATAAAAGCGACGTGGCAATGGAGCTGTAGGACTAATAAATCCTCTTACCTTTTCAGCACTTGTGCCAAAAACATTTAAGAGAAACGAGGAGAGAGAGAGAGAGAGAGATTCCTAGCTGGAGAATAGTTATGAACAGAACACAAAAGAGATGATACATGGTGTAACAAGGAATTGTCAATAAATGTATATAAAGGCAGTGGCATACATAAATACAGTTGCAAAGAACAAGGATCTGTTGAAGAAAGGTACAAGGGTTATGCAGTGATAGAAAAAAAAAACTCTAATTGTATCATTGGTCTGTGAGCTAATGTTTGCGAACGTGGTTTGCGTAGGATGTCTGGGGTGGTTGAACGTTTCACTGAAGTTACAAGGTTACTTTGTCACAGTAACCTGGCCCATTTGAGATTACACTCAAGGGACACTAGGGCCTTTAAGAAAATACGAGGAAGAGAACACATGATGAGGCTTCTAGGTGGTGTGGAGAGTTCTACCTGTCACAGAGGTCGAAAGGGTAACTGCTTCCGGATCCTGTGGGTGAGCCAGTACGAAACCATTGAAGTACTGGAGAGTGGAATCGTAATTGGTGGTTGGTACACTGGTTTTTGTATGTAGTGGGATTGTTTTGTGAACAATCGTTGGTATTGTTATTTGCGCAAGGGCACAGGAGCATCAGCACAATGGCAGTAGGGCATTTGCATTATGCAGCAGGAACATTTGCATAATGGCAGCAGAAACATTTGCACAAGGGCAACAGGAACATTTGTATTATGCAGCAGGAATATTTGCATAATGGCAGCAGAGCATTTGCATTATGCAGCAGGAACATTTGCATAATGGCAGCAGGAACATTTGCACAAGGGCAACAGGAACATTTGTATTATGCAGCAGGAATATTTGCATAATGGCAGCAGAGCATTTGCACAAGGGCAACAGGAACATTTGTATTATGCAGCAGGAATATTTGCATAATGGCAGCAGAGCATTTGCACAAGGGCAACAGGAACATTTGTATTATGCAGCAGGAACATTTGCATAATGGCAGCAGGAACATTTGCACAAGGGCAACAGGAACAGGAACCAACCTAGAGCTGGCGTGCTCGGGTTTGTTTTGAGTGTCGGTTCTTTGTGGTGATACAATTCGCAACTACACGCACGACTCACACTAGGTTATGTTAGATGCGGTCGGGTGCTTTTGGTACGCAGGGATTGAAGGCAAGGGACCTCCGTGACGGTAGCGAGGGCAGCATGAAGAGGCGCAGATGTAGATAGGGTGCAGAGCTGCTGGTTTTTTTTTTTTAAAATCCGGCAAAAATTATTATTAGAACAAAATTCTTGAAGTTTACCTGCCTAGTAGACCAATGATGAAAAAAGTTTGGAGAGAAACAAGTGTGCATGTTGAGAAAAAGTTGGATTTGTTTGGCGTGTAGAGAGAGAGACGGAGAGAGAGCTAACTAAATGTGGCTAATTCCTAATACATGTTACAAAGGTACGTATTCAAGGACAGGTTCTGTGTAACCCCTTTTGGTTTTTTTTCTTTACCAAATACATTTCCAAGAATACGTGGTTGAGGGATTGTACGTATAACAAAATTCCCCATTCGAAAGAAGTTGGTCTTCCATGACCTATGCTCACGTCTATACGGTAGCATTTTTTCTACTTTCGAAAAACAAAACATTGCGTACAAGATTAGTTATAACAAAGTGGGAAGGAGTAGGAAGTTGAAAGGATCCGCGTATGAAGATTGTCCCATTTGACAAACGAAACGCCAAGTGCGTAACGCATATATCCCCATTCACGGATAATTTCGAGGAAGGGGGAGGGTGATAATTGGGAACATTTGAACGAAGAAAACTGCTGGGGACTCGGCTATTTCCGAAATTCGACCTCTGGGTGGAGGTGAAACAAGGTCTACAGCAGTCATCCTGGCACATTACAATAATGACAACTGGGAAAGGAGTAGGAAGTTGAAAGGATCCGCGTATGAAGATTGTCCCATTTGACAAACGAAACGCCAAGTGCGTAACGCATATATCCCCATTCACGGATAATTTCGAGGAAGGGGAGGGGTGATAGTTGGGAACATTTGAACGAAGAAAACTGCTGGGGACTCGGCTATTTCCGAAATTCGACCTCTGGGTGGAGGTGAAACAAGGTCTACAGCAGTCATCCTGGCACATTACAATAATATTTGGTAGTGTTGGACAAAAGAATACACTGACATAAAAGTCTAATCCTCTACGTGTATTGGGCAGAAGATTAGGGGTCGTTTTATTCTCCTACTTGTTTGCGAGAAATGACAGACCCTTGCTCAAATCTCACAAACCTGGGGATTTTCTTTGTTCGTCTCCCAGACAACGAGTTAGGTATTTTTGTGTCCATCAACTTAACTCCCACGACACGATGCCCCATAATCATGAGTGAAGCGTATGATTAGTCCTTTTGAGATAGTAGATAGTTCCTGGGTTCTTGTGACAGGAAGTCCACGGGCATATTAATGATTACAAAAAAAGGGTGTGGACTACATTGAGTAGTTCACACATAAAGGTTTGATATTATTTCGTTCGCACGATTCATGGTGAGTATTATAACGTCTTCACGTATAGCGTACAAGATTGCAAAATCGAAGGATTTGCAAGTAAGTTTTATAACGTCTTCACGGATAACAATGAACGAATTACAACTGGGTTGCCCAGTATTGAAGGGAGGTGCAAAAGACTAGGTATTTATGACATTTCTGACAAAAACCCACAGAGTAATTATAACGGGCTCCCCGTATCGCATTTAGTAGATATTCTGAGATTCCCATCTATGACGGCAGATTTTATAAGGTTCCCACCTATGATGGCAACAAAGGTTAACGTTCATATAAAGGTACCTATTCAATACAGACGGCGAGACATACTGATGTACTTAGTACAACAATACCGTAGCATAATAAATCCATATTAGCGTACGTTAAAGACTTGCACAAAGGCAAAAACATATTTGAAGATCTGGCCAAGATTTTATACTTCAACAATTAAGGGACAAAAAAATTCTGGCGTGCTGATGGAATGTGAATTTCATCTAAGCTTACCGCAAAAGAGATCCTTTGTGGTACAACCCTTTTGGTTACGCACAGAGTATCGTATCGTGATGGTACAACTTTTGTTGTACTTACACGTACGATGGTAGCAACAATACAAGACATGCGCTTATCGTTGTTTGACAAGGAAAATTATTTACATTGGTCCGATTTGAGTGTTTAAGACCTTCTAGGTTTTACTTACTTAAACAGACTGCGATGAACACACTTTGGTGTTATGCACAGAGTATCGTATCGTGATGGTACAACTTTTAGTTGTACTTACACGTACGATGGTAGCAACAATACAAGACATGCGCTTATCGTTGTTTGACAAGGAAAATTATTTACATTGATCCGATTTGAGTGTTTAAGACCTTCTAGGTTTTACTTACTTAAACAGACTGCGATGGACACACCTTGGTGTTATGAAAATTATAATAATGGGGTGGGTTGTTCACAGGGTGGTTCACTTGGAGACCTGGCTTCTTGTTGTGACCTCGTACTTTGCACGTGATAAGTCACAACAAGGCAACCCCAAAATTTCAGTTTGAGCAGTTGAGACCCAGGGTGACTCAATGTTGCTGAAATGTTGTAAAAAAATTTATCGTTAATGAAGAGGCACGTTGAAAGTTGTCCCTTTTATAACGATACTTTCCAGACTCCACATCCAGTTCTGGGGAGAGCTAGAGCAATTTGGGTTATTTATTGAGCGCCATTCTATTTTCTTAAAAAACAGAAAAAAACTTAGGACGGGTAGCAAACATCTGATACCGCCGTGGGTTTACACAGGTTTGCTTACCTAATTTAACTACATATGACATAAGGGTTAGATGCACTTTGGCGAGGACCCGATATTTAATGTACAAAAAAATTTTTCTAACATTTAGAAAGGGGTGACGAGGTATGACATGATGATGTGAAAATATGATGCTGCGAGTTGTGACGATGCACAAAACCTTGGGCACGTAGTCTCTGACTACTTGCAGTAAGCCACAGGGAATTCCTTTCTCCGAAGTGATCAATTTCAGGTAGAGGTGTGCATGCTTAGAAAAAACGATGTTTCCAAGGTTTGACACCTGGGGCAGCAATTAGAGGCGAATGACTGATGATGACGAGATATTTATACAAACAAAAATAAAATAAAATAAAATGAAACGAAACCACAAGGGAGAATTATAATTTCTTCCATGACTTTGGCTACAGTTGACACCACTGTGCCAGAGCTAGAAAGGTTTCGTTTGAGTGTCCCAATGAGTGACAATCGTTTACGAGAGGCCGCTCATTAGTGACGAAACAAAAGGGTTGACTTCCATAGTGATCCATGTCACGGTGTAGACGAATGGTTGCTAGGAGTCAAGGAATAACCGTTGGGGTTATACGGGCGTGGCAATGGAGTTTGTTTCCATGTTACCACTTTTTACAATGTCCTTTATATGGTAGTTACCTATGTGTTTACCAGAGATGTCGGACAATCGGTAAACCAGGTCTGAGATTTTCTTTAGGACTTTCGTCTTTACAAAACGGGGTGCCAATTTGGCAGAGAAGTACAGCGCACCTTGTGACAGAGTGTTGTTTCTCCTCAAGACGATGTCTTCTTCCTTGAACGTGACGTGCTTCCTGATGTACTTTTTGTTGTAGAAAGAAGCATATTGAATAAGGCATTTTTTGGATTTATTCCTGGGAGAAATCTTTCTACTTCTCAGGGCCTGTAGTAGTTCTTCCTTTTTTGACGTAGAAATGTGGGGGATTATACCCAGCGTGACTTGAGGGACTTCCATAGTGTATAGGGTCGTGTCAGGGTGACCTTACGTTGGGAGAAAAACGAGAACTCGACTCTTTATCCGTAATTGGAAAGAAATTTTTGCCAGGGATTGACCACTGGGGACGTATATATATTTTTTTTTTTTTTTACAAAATGCTTCTGCGAAAAAACGCGTATTTGTAAGTGTTTGGGTTATTTGAAAATTTGGGCAGAGGTTTGCCTCTGGCCACGTGCTTTTTAGGAAAAAATCCAAGCGTTTTTGGAAAAAAAATTTCGAAAATTAAAAAATCGAAAAAAGGAAAAAATCGGAAAAATTTTCAGAGTCCGAAACTGGAGAAAATTTGGGCAGCGATTTTCCTCTGTCCATGTGTTTTTAAGAAAAACTCCAAGCGTTTTGGAAAAAAAAAAATTTCGAAAATTTAAAAAAAATCGAAAAAAGGAAAAAATCGGGAAAATTTTCAGAGTCCGAAACTGGAGAAAATTTGGGCAGCGATTTTCCTCTGGCCATGCGTTTTTAAGAAAAAATCCAAGCGTTTTGGAAAAAAAATTTCGAAAATTAAAAAAAATCGAAAAAAGGAAAAAATCGGAAAAATTTTCAGAGTCCGAAACTGGAGAAAATTTGGGCAGCGATTTTCCTCTGGCCATGCGTTTTTAAGAAAAAATCCAAGCGTTTTGGAAAAAAAAATTTCGAAAATTAAAAAATCGAAAAAAGGAAAAAATCGGAAAAATTTTCAGAGTCCGAAACTGGAGAAAATTTGGGCAGCGATTTTCCTCTGTCCATGCGTTTTTAAGAAAAACTCCAAGCGTTTTGGAAAAAAAAAAAATTTCGAAAATTTAAAAAATCGAAAAAAGGAAAAAATCGGAAAAATTTTCAGAGTCCGAAACTGGAGAAAATTTGGGCAGCGATTTTCCTCTGTCCATGCGTTTTTAAGAAAAACTCCAAGAGTTTTGGAAAAAAAAAAAAAAAAAATTTCGAAAATTTAAAAAATCGAAAAAAGGAAAAAATCGGAAAAATTTTCAGAGTCCGAAACTGGAGAAAATTTGGGCAGCGATTTTCCTCTGTCCATGCGTTTTTTAAGAAAAAATCCAAGCGTTTTGGAAAAAAAAAAATTTCGAAAATTTAAAAAAATCGAAAAAAGGAAAAAATCGGAAAAATTTTCAGAGTCCGAAACTGGAGAAAATTTGGGCAGCGATTTTCCTCTGGCCATGCGTTTTTAAGAAAAAATCCAAGCGTTTTGGAAAAAAAAATTTCGAAAATTAAAAAAATCGAAAAAAGGAAAAAATCGGAAAAAATTTTCACAAGTTTTCGTGGAAGTAATTTGTTTGAGAATTCAACAATATCTTGGGGGCATGGTTTCATTACGCGGCTTCCTATAGCCTGATTTTATACAGCACCAATTTTTTGGTATTTACACGCGAATTCCCTTCGTCTTTTCGACAAGATATTACCTTCTTTGTCAATTGACAAGGTATTATAGTGTCAGATGTCAAGGAATCCACGTCAACGCGAATTTAGTATTTTTTGCATTATTCGAATGTGATTCGGCATGACCCGGTTTCAGCAGACGACAGAGTCAAAAATACTTAATTGTCAAATGACAGAAAGAATTTAAATCCACTTGTTCCCTAGGTGTCAGCAAGTGTCCGTTTAAGAGACGTACCAGCGTGCTGCAATATAGTATATTATTAAAAATATTTAGCACTTTCGAGACCAAGCGGATGATTTGTTTATCATGTACATGATTTTAATTGTTGAATAAATTCTTCTTTAATTTGTGTTTATTTCCACTATTCACTTGTATTGAAAATAGCAATTTTAATCGGCCGACACTTTGTAATCACTGTATTATTCGCAGCGACAACTTCCTAGGTTGGGCACCTTGCGTTGGAATACCGGTAATATTTTGTCGAGTGACGACTCACAAATGATAAAATCGCGCCCGTAATAATTTAAATTGTGATTCGAAATTACGTTCGCGCCGAGATTCCTGTTGGAAGTGCTAGACAATTGGGAATAAACAATACATCATAATAACATTTCAGAGTTTACAATTGTTGCTTGGGAACGAGGCCGTGGTGGAACAGAAAAAAATTTAAATGGCCCCACGTTTAGCGCCAGTGTTAGCGTCAGCGTGCGTGCTGATGCTATCGGCAGGGTTGGAGAAAGCTCCCACATATTTAATACAAATTAGTTGCTGTATCTGCCCCAAATAAAAACTAGCTCAGGTTCGGGCAAGCAGGGTTTCTTTTAACCTCAAGGCTAGTGCTTGTGGTTCGGAACTTCACGCTTCTCCATCCCCCCAGGGCCTCTCTCGACAAGCAAAACACGGTAGGTTATCACATAAATAGTTTATTCAATTCTAGGAGACACAATAATACATAAGAGGAACGATCCTAGCTGAAAGTTAGTTTGAACGTCAGTCTCTGCTCTCTACACGCGTGGTTAGGGCTAAAACATTATTTGCACACAAAGGGTAACATGGTAATTGACTCACGTTTGGTTTATGGGCCAACAGCGGCTTTACGCGCTTGTTCTCCCGGTCTCAGCAGCGTCCAAGCGGACACCGGAAGTGCACAACCGGCGAAACTGAACTTGTGTCGCACATGTTCGCGCGGGACGTGGGCCCGGGAAGCTCGCTTGCTGAAGACTGGCCGCTTGCCGGGCTCTAGCGGCCGCTCGGTTTGTTGCTCGCGGGAGGGGGTAATGCGCGCGCCTCTATATTGGCGGTTTATTCTCCAGTCCGTGGAGAGGTCTATTCTCGAATCCCGCCACGTGACAATTTGTAACGTAACAATACATACAGACATACATTTAATTTTATGATTATGGTTGTTCAATAAGTGTCGGGGGAGAAAACATTCAATAAGTTCATAAACCGTCATTGAAAGGATAAACTTAATGGAAACAATGCTATCTTTTTTTTTTTTTTTTTTTACAGTTAATACCGCACAAGAGTCCCAACTGCTCCCATCTGGAGCCAGTGAGACTATGGCATCCCCAATTGGGGTATGTTGTGAGGCTGGAGGTAGTGGGGAGAGAAAGGAGATAGGGAAGAGGAAGGTGGGGAAGTACCTGGCTATTCAGATCTGGTCACTAAACACGGCTAAAGCCATTTTCAAGCAACGTTTCAATTCTGAATGGTGGTCTTACACCAGGGCGATACTGAGAGTATCTTCCACTCTGGAACGTGCCGCAAATATACTATATATTATTTTAAATAAATAAATTGTGAAATAACACAAATATCAAATAAAATTTATTTGCGCACGCCGGGTTCAAACCCGCGACCTTCGGATTGTGAGTCCAGAGTCTTACCTCGGGACCACGGAGGCCGTCTGTCATTTACTCAAAACGAACAATTTAAATATTTTTATATTACTGACGGATCCTGATGTTGTCAGAAGTACATAAATATAAGGTTTCAAATCGATTTGATATGGTATTATATTTCAAAGGATAACCAATTTTCATCCCAGTACAATACATCAAATTCCATTTTCAATTTTTTCACAGTGAGAGCGTAGGACTCATAGCTGTTACATTTTATAAATAAACTACGGAAGACCCATGAAAAATCACGGGATAGTTTTAATTCTTGACAAATCATTTTCAATTTTGAAAACGACGCTAAAAATCACAGCAAATTTGATTTTATTGAACCAAAAATACGCAGGACGCACGCATAGACAACCGAAAGTATTTTTAATGATGATTTACCTTGCACCCTTGAGGTGGTTTTTCACAAAAACGGCGCTCTACAAATTATCCAATTATTATTATTATACTAGAGACAAGTTCATACAAAGATCCCGTTAGGGTTAAAGAAAGCACGAGACAGAAAAAAAAAACAATGTTAAAAAAAGTTTCAATTTCGCATTTCAAAAGAGATTGAACTGTCTATTGTAAGGAAATGTATCAGAAACCCTTTTCAAATATATCTACAAAGAAAACACACGACACAAAGTTGTGTTTTCTTAACAATATTATAATGTTATACCAATATTTGATCAAACGAAGACCGGAGACGGTTACCTACGACACTAAAAATACAGCCATTAAATGGTAATATTTTGTTAGCGAACGTGTAGACTGCAGCCGGCTACCGGCCGGTTTCTTACGAATTCTTCCGGCCGGTGCTGATTTGCATGGCAATATACAAATCAGCACCGGCCCACCTACACTTTTGCGCAGATAATTTAATATAATCTCCTTTGAAGCTTAATTGAATTTATTTCTAACTAGTTTCTCATGCACACAGTATTTTCCTTAATCGTGTAACAAATAACGTTCAATATGTATTTCATCGGTTGTGTTCGAATTTGATATCTATGGCGAAAACAGCCAGGCAGTCTGCAGATATGAGTTGATATAACCGGCCGGTCCAGCACGCCAAACGGCACCCGTAAAGCATATATAATACATCCAGTACCTTCAGCACAATGTTATCTTTGTATTTGAAACAAAGTTAGCCGCGACCAGTGTTATTACAGGGAAGAGGCGAGAGGGAATTTAAAACTAAATAAATATTGCCTTAGGAGCTGCAGTATTCAAAATGAGGGAAAGGTTTGAATTCATGGCTTTGGCGGGAAACTATGGTAATTGAGGGTTGCCATTTGCATTTGGAATTTATTCGTAACATCGGGAAAACGCTCGTAATAATATGATCATCTTAATAGAGAGTTGGTGATTTTTTGGAAAGAGAACGTAAAAAGTTGTTTTACAACAAAAATATGTAACTAGTTCGAGAGCAGTTGAATGAATTAATGTTTGGAGGATTTCTTTAGCGCCATTTTCGTGAGACAATCACCTCGAGGGAGCTTAAAGTTCCGCTGAGCTGTCTCGGGCTTCAACCAGCAGGGGGGGTAGCGTCCCAACAATAACACTTATCTCTGATAAGAGAGAGCAGCAGAAGAAGAAGACTTAGGTTGGAGTTTCAAACACCATTGAATTTGATGACAATCAAATTAACGACCAGCGCCACGTTGAATTTTCAACATTTGAACGGTCCCCGTAAAACTCCGATTGCCGATCCATTTTAGCTTTTGACCAAATTGCGAGATGACAATTGACCAACATGACCCCTTGCTCGACGGCTGATCACAATATCAAAAGATGAAACGGGATGAGATTAGGCGTTAGAAGAAACCATTTAAATGTCAATAATTCAAAGTGACGCTAATGGTTGATTTGATAGTCATCCATAAAGTGATCGCGTTTAAAACACTACACAATCTTAAATATATTTTTAATAATTTAACGATGATTCCAAAACGAAAAGGTTTATTAAATTTTTAATCAATATTGGTTTTATAGTCGTCATTCTTCAGCATTTGATCTTAGTTTGCCACTTGGCGCTCATCCGAAAGCTGCATTCAAACTATAATAGTAGATACGGGATAATTGCTCCGGCAAAGCATCTGCATCTCGCCCCGTGGCAGTTCTCACAATTGAAATTTAGATAATCTGCGTGCTTTGAATACTGAGTGTTACTTTCGCGAATTGTTATTTCTAGAAACAGCTGAAGTCTCGATACTTCCAGAAGCATGAGGAAGGGAAGAAGGTGGCGTCTAGCCCCCACATTTATCTTGGGGTTAATTGGTGCACCATTCCACTTGCTGTATTAAAGTTTTAATGGACTATAGCACTTTCTTCCAGACAAATTGGAGAAGTGAAAAAAATAAGTCACTTGCTTTTATTTTCAACAACGGATCGATTGAATTTTCATCGACAACTTTTGAATGATTTCGCGATAGTTTTAGGGCGAGTTTGATGTTTTGGGATTTTTTAGAACATCGTTAAAATGTTGATTTGAAACATTTAAAATAAAAGGTGGTTTTTGGTTGAGTTAGATCTACAATCTACAAAGATGTTCAGTAAATAAGCATGAGGCCGAAATCTTTAAATTGTTTCTCAATTGTCCTTTGACTCCATTTGTTTTATCTGACATCATAGAACTGTACAATGTATTAGACCATAATATAAAATGGCGGTTAAAGATTATCGACAAAAATTTCCGACTCAAAAAAGTCCACGTTGAAATCATCTTAAATAATTATGTTTATTTTTAAATATTTCATGTAATTATTTCATTGATTTTAATGTTGGGTTCAACTAAATTTTGGAAAAAATTTCTTATAAAAAACTCAGTTTAAACACCAACTCCTTATATTTTTTTTGGCCAAATAAAACCCACACTTTCGAAGCCGGTAGCGAGCACTAAATTTTTTTTTTAAATCTGAAAAAAAAATGTGTAAGTTTTTAGACGAATGGAAAATCACAAAAATTTAGTACATTTTTAAAGCACCCTATAAGCCTAGTATTTATTCAGGGCCTCCTGTGGTGTGTTAACATATTAAAAATAAATAAAAGCCTAACAAAAAACAATGGTAAGATCTGTTCTCTATAATTTTTATCATTTTGAAACCACAAAATGAAAGACTTGCGTATTCGAAAGTTTTAATTTTGATCTGCATGATTGAGTTGTGAACTTTTCACTTGAACCTAACGAATAGTGAACACCTGCTCAGGTAGAGGTAGTAAGTATGCCTTACTGCATGCGCAGAAATGAACTTGAGTTAGTGTTGATGAACGAAAAACCTCCCCAACAAAAAGCCTTATCCGCTTCCCGCTACCCACGCGGAAGTTTCTAAGTTAGAATTAATTATTTAAAACAATGAATGTCGACTGGTGTAAAAGTTTTCCTTCCGCGAGAATTGCAACTGTTTCCTAATTAGTGAATACTTCTGACTCTGCGAGAAATGTCCCCCGGGAATGTCGACTGATCTAATATTAATTTTGTTTGACAAACAATCCGGGTAGACTAACTGGGATTATTGGAGGGACTTTTTCAGATAAGGCAAAAGTAACAAAAATTGTAAATAAGGAAGAAGAAAAAAGCTTTAGATATTCATTTAAAATAATGTATTTAAACCCTTCAGTTATTAGTTATTATGCATTATACAGGGTGCGGCAGCATACCTCCCTTTTTTTTAAATGCGCGCCATTCAGTCGGTTGATGTAGAGCGGAGCGTTAGTAGTCTCGTTAAAGAGGCGGAACTATAAAGTTTGTTCCCAACATAGTTTAGTCGCCATCATGCTTTGGAACAGTGAGAAGCGCGCGTTTGCCGTTGAGGCCTACTTTGAGTCATGACAAACGCCAGAAATCGGTTTACTCAGTGTATGGAGAATGGGGGACGTCACCTACCTGATTGATCTTCAAAAACTAAGTAAAACAAAACTTTAGGTATGTGCCTACAATATAAAAAAACAAATAAAAAAATTCTGATTCATACAATGGGTTTTATCAAGTCTTGAAAAAAGGAACTTATGCTGCCGCACGCTGGGTAGCGATCACAGAACATCCGTTCGAAAAGTAGGTCTCAACGGCAAACGCACGCTCCTCATTGTTCCAATGCATGATGGCGACTAAACTGTGTCGGGACAAAACTTTATAGTTCCGCTTCTCGAACGAGACCACTAGCGCTCCGCTACGACATCAACCGACTGAATGGCGCGCATTTTAAAAAAGGAAGTTATGCTGCCGCACTCTGTATTATCGATTAAGCTTTTCATCGCGGCTTTCCAGCATTCCACTCGGTTTCGTTCGAAATTTCACACACTGATTTTGTGTATTGAAAAGCAAACAAAAAATGTTTTTTTAAACTGTTTTCACATTTCAAATATTCTCAATATCTCTGAAAATAATGTTGCGAGCTTGAAGTAGGATCGAATAAATAAAAAAAATATTTCAACGTTCGAGTTTTTTTACTGCATCAGATATCATCCAGATTTCTTTATTGCTAATAAGAAGATAAAAATATGGGGGGCATTAGTCTGGATTTTTTGTAACAAACAAACAGATTTTTTGCTTATGTTTAAGATTATTAAAATAAAACATTATAAATGGAGCCCAAAGAAGGAGAACGCGTTCTTCGTTCACCACAGGGTGTTTTAATTGCATCACCCGCAATATGCACTCGGGACCAGCGATGTAGCGGGCATAAAAAGCATAATGCCTGGGCACAAAAAGCCCGACCCACCACGCGCCACTGCATTAACCCGCATTATCGTGCCGAGAGCCCGCAGTGCATCTCTCCGGGAAAATGAAGCCCTAACACCTACTTATTACCGAGGAAAGTAAATTGTAGAATAACACCCACTAGGCCAGGAGGAAACAAACGGGAAAATCTCTAGAAAGTAAAATAGATGTTGTAACGTCATACATAAGATATTTTTTAAAATTTTAAGCCACATTAGCAGGCCTTTTACTTGATTTAATTGCATCACCTTCAGTGATCGAAACGTTTAGTTTGACGAGAGAATCTTTTTTTTTAATAATTCACTCGTCATCAAAACATGATTTTTTCTTTATTCAGTATATATTCATTAGAGATGAATTTTTCAACTATCGTATTTGGCCCGAAATTCTACAATTATCATGCAACAGTTAAAAAGTCGAATCTTTTTGCTTAATGTGAATACGTTTTCTAGAGTTTGGGTTGCCCAAGTATTATAAATTGTATTATTTTCAAAGGGTGGCGTGAGGCACACCATGGAATAATTCGGAAATATATAGATAACTGTAATGTTTTTGCACATTGGAAATCATAAAAAGAATATGATTTTGATAATGAAATAGAAAATCATCTGAATAGAATTTTCTACTAAAATGATGAAAATTATACTAAAAAAATACATACTTAGTGATTTTAATAATAAAATGAGTATATGCGTTTTTTTTTAAATTGTGAGGTCTCTACATAAAAATGACCGGTCTCCGATTATTTGTATTTATTTTTTACAAAATTCCACACTGAATTTTTTAGAGCCACACTGAGATTTCCGTCGGCAATTTGAAGTTGACATTAAACATTTTACTTGTGATTGCGAACAGCAAATGTTTGTTTATCGAAATTATAAAGCAATATTTTGGATTATAAAATATCTGTGATTTTATGATCTCGGTTTCTATTTTGTAGTTATATGAATCCATATTCAGACAATAAAAATCAATGTAATTTTTAATTTTGACTGATCGTACAGGTCCGTACGGCTTCCGAAGCAGGGTTGCCATGTCTGAGTTGTAAAATACCCACAATAAACTCGTATATGTTCTCATTCCTCACAAGTTCCTTTACCTCCTAAAGGAAACGAAATAAAAAAAAATAATAATCTAATCACTTTCGGATTTTATTTTTCGTCCAGGCTTAAAATATAAATGAAAATTTGGTATGAAAGGAAACAAAAATAGTTTATTCTCACTTGCAATTATAATTTTTTTTTTTCAATTTGGTTGGATAATCAAGAAATGCTCTAGTAAACCACTCGGACCCATATGTTTTCACGATAATATAACATTACCAGGCGTATGCATGACGTTTGAGGCATACCTGACTTATTAATCGGTATATCATTACGACATCGGTATATAGTTACGTATTGTAGAATCCCCGCGAATCCCCCACATCAAGTAAATCCCCACAAAACACCCAATTGGTTTAAGTTCTTAGAAATTTCCCGCAATTTGAGGAATTCCTCTCGAATTGAGACCCTGTTCTGAAGCGGCTGTTGATTTTTGGCTATTTAATTCTTTTTGAACCCATAAACTATGTCCGGTCTTTCCGATTTAAAAAAAATGGACCAGTTTAGCGGATTGAAATTTAGAAAAAAATCGCCATGGTTTCAAAAATACAACCAAAAAAACGCAGAAGTTCTAAGAATTTGTGGCAAAACCGCGAAAAATATATGACGCATGTGGCCTATTGATCAATGTACTAGTTACATCAGTTAAAATAAAATTGACTAAAGACTAAACCTTCAAAACAATTTGAATTCCTTTGAAGAAGAATTAAATATATATAAATAATTAAATAAAGATATTTTAAATTGATGGGAATAGCCTTCAAAAATTATAAAAAGAGAGTTGTTCTAATAAAAAATGAATAAGAATTTAATTAACTTGTAAGTGAACTACATGTGGATCTAATGCCAGTTGGCGAGTCAAAGTTTTCTTATAATGTATATGTATTTTTGTTCAAATAAATAAATACATAAAGTTGCGCACCCATGTCCTACTATGCATCTCAAAGTGAATTGGATAACAAACCAGAAAATTGCGTTTGTAGAAAATTCAATTTCCCATCGTAATGTTAAAGTGAAAATTTCCTCTGTGCATTGTCAAGACGGTGTTAGGTTTGTGATTAGGAGCATTTATCAAAGCGCACCGCTAAAACAATATTTACGTAATTTGTGCTGCAGTCTCTCGGTGTACAATTATTTAAACAAGTAAGTTGTTAATTCACAAGATGGCCACAAAAGCTACAGAGAAGTTCTTTTGAATCGCAAAAGAACCTAAGGAAAGTTTAACACGGGAAATAGCTGAGTTGGCATCGCGTTTGAGTCCCACCTGGACTTCGCGTGTTCAATTTCTTGGCTGGCTAAGTCCTTCATCACGACGTAAGCAACATTTTTCGTTTACTGTACGGTGGAAGTAGGAAATTTTCAAATATTGTCAGATTATTCGTAACCCAGAAATGTTTGTCCATCATTAAAAAAAAAAGTGAAAGGGGTTGAAGGTTGATTAATGGTACCTGTTGAATTCTAATGAATTAAATATTATTTTGAATTTCATGGTTGTTAGTTTTTATTTTGAATTACATATTATTTTGAATTACACGGTATTGAATTCTTATCTTGAATTACATGGTATTGAATTCTTATCTTGAATTACATGGTTTTGATTTCTCATATTGAATAAAATACGTGTCATTTATTGTAAAAGTGATGTAACTCCATGTTTTGAAAACAAATATTATTTTGCTTTATGGTGTCACATTAATCATATCAAGTTACTAGAAATTATTTTATCTTTGATTTGTATTAAACAATGGAACAAGAAAACTTTGAATGAATGCTTGTGTTTTTTTACCTGTACTTTAATTCGCAAAAAGCTCGTTATTTTAAGATTCAGTTACAAGAAGATAATTCACTTTTACAAGGAACAACACATATAATAGTCATATTTCAAAAATAGTTTCAACTCTAAAACACGGAGTAATATGATAATCCTGAGTACGTTCGATCTATATCACACATTGTATTATCACATTTTCGAAACATGTCGCCGGAGCAAGGGTTTATAATAATACACAAGAGACAGAATAACAGAAGAGTATGTACGAGGCAACGTATGAATGTGGATGAAGCAAGGAGTGTGTGCTAAGACAAAGTTGTTTGACGGTCTATCCTCTCTGTCAACCCCTGCTGGGAAACAGCGTGTCAATTAGTAAATTGGTTAGTTCGAAAGAATTAAACTTGCAAAATGTTACCCAGAGGCGGTGAATAGCAGTTGGCAACTATTTTTGATTAAAGAGGGAGGTAGCGCAACACGGCATAACATCCCAAAAACAAATAACGAAAAAAAAAATTTTGAGACAGAATTTTTAAACAAATTATTTTTCGTATAATTAAATATATTTATTTTTTGTATAAGAAAGACTAATTTTTGATAAACACTTTTGTTCTGTGCTTCGAATATATGAAAATCTTCTGTTATAAAAATGTCAAGGTCAAAATCAGTCTACGCGCCAATCCACGCAGACCGTCAGTCTAGCAAAACAAATAAAAATAACACAAGTTTAGAAATTTAATGAAGATTTTTTATCCAAGTTCACAGGAGCTTATTTCATATCTTTGCATGAAATAAGAATTCTGGAATAGTTATCTTAGCCAAGAACTCTATCGAGACACTGAGGAGGCAAACTTTAAAAAGATTCGGTGTCGCGAGAGCAAATCTCTACACTTTTGGACTACAATTGCTTTTAGGTAATTGAATATTCTAAGTGTTTATCAAATTTCTCGGAATAACGGAGGGTCAAAATTACTAAAAATTCAATCGTTTAATCTGCTTTCTCCATGCCCAGACTTCAACACATTAAAGATATATTTAAAAACTTACGCGAAGGAGTACATAACTAAAAGTAACTGACAAAAGTTTGTTATTTTTTTTTAACTAGGAATAACTAAGGGGTAAGCGCGTGAACGTTGCATTTTTTAAGTACGTAAAAATACCATGCAAACATTAAAATATATATTTAGAATGATATAGCGCAAAATCAACAGTCCCAACTGCTTCTAGCCGCCTGGAGCCAGTGAGACTATGACAACTACAAGTCCAGAACATCCACAAAAAAAATATTTATGGAAACAAAACTATTATTAACATTAAGAGAACTATATGAATACAATACATGTCTCCTTATATACAAAATAAACAAAAAAACTCGTACATACAAACACAGAAGTCATTAAAACATTCAAAGTACACAAACACTTTACACAACAATATGATAACATACATTTAAACAGCATCCACACTAACATATGGTAAACAATCCATTGGTTACGAGGGAGGAAACTTATATAATTGCACCCCAAATGACATTAAAAACGAAGAAGAGCTGGGTATTTACAAAAAAAATTAAAATAATGGGATTAAAAAAAAAATTATTCTTGAAAAACAAAATAATGAAATATAATAGCGCTGGATTGTGATTTTTAGTTGAGTTCAAAGTATTTAATTATTTCTAGTTAAATGAGTGAAAATGTAATTTTCTTTTAACTGGAATATATTTTTTTTTGTTTTAAATATGGCAGCCCCAAATGGGTTGTGAGGTTGAAGGGGGAGGGGATGATGTTTGCAGGAAAGTGCCTTTCAGATTTAGTAATGTACCTGCGTCATCGTAATTTTTTCGATTTAATCACCAAATACGGCTAAGCAATTTTAAGCATCATATCAATTCTGAATGGTGGTATTTTACTATTTACAAGATATATGTTGATTGCCTAACAAAACTGCTGATATGTTTGTCAAAAGTATTATTTCCATTTGAATGGGTAAAAATATTTCGAGTTATATGTAATGAATGTATTTTGATTTTGTGTAGAGCCGGATTTACTGTTCGTGTAACTTTATTATATTGATGTTTACGCTCGTACGGATTTTCAAATTACTGGAATTTTAAAACTTGTTGGAAGTGCCACAGTGAAAAGCCAATTTGCCGGGGAAATTTTTATACTTGTTATTTCGTATTCAATCACACGGTGATTGTCAGGATTATGTGTACGATTTCCCTTTAATTATGCAAATATGTGTGTCAGTTCATCCAACCAAGCAATCATACTCGATCTCTTATAGACTGAATAAACTCATATAGACTGGAAATAAAATAATATTGTTTCTAATAATCTAGGTCTGTGGCTGAGTTAGCATCGCATTTGGGTCGCACCCCGGCAGTGGTAGTTCAATTTCTTAACTGGCTAACCACGACACAAACAACTATTAGGTCATTCGTAACAAGGGAACGTTTCTCTTTCTTTAAAAAACAAACCTTCAACGGACCGATAATAAGAGCTGAATGAATTAGTTAAATTTAGATGCGCATTATATCTAAAGTACATAGCTTAACATATAAATAGATTGTACTTACTTACGTATTAAGATATAAATAGAAAGAAAAATGTATTTACGTTAGGGGGTGGGTCACCATTCTCTTGGTAACTGTCAAAAGCACTATTCCTAGGAAAACGTAAGTATTCGATTGGCAATTTATTTATTAATAAAGTACTGGTTTCCTATTCGGTACTCGAAGCTATGAATATTGGATACAGACACATCGGATAAGTAAGTCGAGTTGTCAACCTATTTCGAGCATTTATTTATTAAATTCGATAGTTATTATCGAGAAGATGGTCAAATTCTCCCTCAGGATAGCAGATCTGCATTATCGATTTTTTGGCAATTTGTGGCTTAAATCTTCGACTGAATTAAAGATTTCGCAAACATTTAAATACATGTATAATCACTTCTTCAATCTTTGCAAAACGCACTTTATGGTGACATTTTAATTTAATGAAAACAAATCACTTTGTAAAATTAATTCATTAAAAATAATGTTAATCTTATCCTGACAAAGAAACCTTTGGTTTTGAAACACGTAGAAAATTTTGATTAAATAAGTGGTGTTATACAAAGTCACATCAATAAAAGTCAGGAAAATTTCATATCTGGGTCACGTACTTCGAGGGGAAAAGTATGAAGGTCGCCGAGGGCCTGGTAAGAGACAAATATCTTGGCTACGAAATATACAAGAGTGGACCGGCATTAGAAGTGCGGAGGAGCTATTCCGGGCAGCACAAGATAGAGACATTTTCCAGAGTGATCGCCAACGTTGGGGGGACCTGATAGGGTACACAAAGCAGAAGAAGATACAAAGTGATTTGTTTTCATTTAACATTTATAATCGGCCTTACAAAATGAATATATACATAGCATTATATTACCGGTGTAAGCGATGTCTCACAAAAACGACCCCATATAAATTAGCGAATTATGCATTATGAACTTTGTCACTTTTACTTTACTTTCTGTCTTGTCTACGCAATAGATGAAAATATTTACAAAGGAAAAATGTCTGCTGCATAATATTTACTTCTTCCTATGTTGTAGCGCCGAGGTTATGCGAGCATTTCAGGCAAAGTCAGGACAAGCAAAAGTCTTTGTGCTCAAATTCCTATGTCGTCTGATTTCACAAGTTTCCATGAAAATCCTTCCCCAAATATGCACTCACTACAATGATAACTCGATATGGCTATGGTATAGCGAAAACTGGTATTTCTACTATTTTCAGGTTTTAATATGAGAATTTAGAAATTCTGCGTACATTCTGTAAACTGTACCGCTTATGTAAAACAGGATAGAACGCTGAGAAAAACCTATCAAAGACTAGAATAAGGTAAGAGACAATTTTACAAATCCATATTTACCACATGAAACACTACGTATAAAATAACGGTAGATTAAATGGAAAGAATAATCACAACACGAATGGTTAAAGACTCAAAATAATTTTTCACAAATACCAAAAAACACACTTTTTCTAGGCCAAAAAGGTATGCTTATTGCGGTGATATTACTCGTATTAATAATAATGCCCATTAAAAAAAATAATACCATTATCCAATAAAAAAATAATATCCTATCATAATATTTATTTTTATTGTTCTCTAGATTTTATGTCCGGGTTAAATCTTCCTCACAGGAAAAACTTAATCCTTCCACACACTTTTCCACAAATGCTAATCTAGTCAATTCACGCGATGTAATTGCATTGTATAAGTATACTAAATACAAAACTATACAAGAACAACACGTCAACCTACCAGAGACCATATGGGAAAATACTTCACCGACTCCAAATATTTTCATATCAGAGGGTTCGGCTCGATAGAACTCCTAACTGAACCGATAAATCCTACCGATCCCTCAATATAAATATTTAAAAAATCTTTCGTAATCCTACATGTATTTAATATGACTGATTTTTGCATTTTTATATAAAGATTCTTTGACAAATCTAATATGCCTAAATTTTTAATTAGAGAGCTAGGTATAATGCCAGTAGCCGAAATAACAAATGGTAATATTTTTATAGTCCGAGAATGCCAAATTCTTTTAATCTCATTTCCTAAATCTGTATATTTTCTAATTTTTTCAGAAACAGATTTTTGAATATTACAGGAATTTGGAATAGCGACATTAATGATATAAGTTATTTTTTTAATTTTGTCATGTAAAACTATATCGGGTCTATTATGACGAATCTTAATATCAATCTTAATATCTTAATATAATCTTAATATTATTATTCAGTTTATAATTTTATAATTATTATTGCACGTGTAAAAGAAGTACACCTAAAATGGAGTTCTTTCTACAAATTAAATTCAATAACAATAAAAAATTTTAAAAAAACCTATCTAATTATTGACAATCCACACTTTCCAATTTTCTTCAAAGATACAACGGAGAGATTTGAAGTAACCTTCTCTAACCTCACATCTCCAAATCAATGTGCTTGTCTCATAATAAAGAAGATAATTTCTATTCATATTTTACGATTTTTTTAAAGATTTATCATCATAAATTTTACAGAAATTACGAGAACCATAATAGGAATAATTTTTTAAAAAGGCTAATTAAGGCACAATCCAAGTCACTCCATTCATCCAAGTCCAAGTCCCAGACAATCCAAGTCCCAGCCACTGAGCTAAGCGGTAACTTAAAAAAACTTGCCTTGAATTACTAATCGGAATATTGAACATAAAATGATTTTAAATGAAAATAAAAAATAAATAAAACGTTTTTTTTAAAAACTATTTCAAAAAATTTATATCTACATGTTTCCAACCGTTTTTTTAAATTACTTTCTAACTTACATGTTATTTTCGTATAATTTAAAATGATACCACAAAGAAGGAATTTGCAATTATTAAAAAATTAAATTATTACAGTTTTATTTAATATTATTTTATATTTATTTGCATCGACACATTTCTTACTCGCAAATATTCTAAATAATATTGGGATAACCACGGAAAATTTGTTCAAATTAGGGTAAATGTAGAAAATTTAGATATAAAAATAAAAACAGTAACCTAATAACAAACTGATCAGCAGGTAGGTACTGCCTTCAAATCTAAACTCAGGCAATATTCTCGTAAGCGCTACCGTGTTCAACATTCAATCCCAGGCAACTTTAGATCATTGTTTCAGTCACGAGAAACGTAGTTCAGCGGGCATCATTACCGACAACCTTTATTTTCCACGATTTTTCCGTCAGAGCCTTAATGTATTATTTTTCTATGAAATAAAACCAGTATGTCAGTTCTGTTATCACAATCGGATTTTGTACCAGTTAATCTACATATTCAGAGTTGCAATCTTCCCAGCACACGGAATAACAACATTATAGCAAATGCTAGTGTTTATAAGGGCGGTAAAAATAGAATTTCCTTTGGGAAATGTTAAAAAAAATCAGGTGCAAAGAAATAGATACGCAATACGATTTTACTAATATTTTCTAGTTGGGTATTACATAATATATCTAAAATTGAATTTTTATTTATTCCATCGAAATAAAGGTTTTTTGTGATAACATAATTATTATTACGTGAATAACACAATGCTAGTGGGACTATTCTAAACTAGTGGGACTATGGTAGTCTCTAATCGAGGAATAATTTAACATATAAAGAAAGGAGTCAAGAAGACTGTTGATTCTAAATTACGGAAAGAAAGGAAATTCCATCTGGAACACAGCACGACTAATTTCTAGTCTTTAGTTTTTCTTGGGTATTAAACTTTGTAACAATTTCTAGACATTTTGTTTTGAAATTTGTTAATTAATTTGTACATTTGTTACTTCATTTTTATTTATCTGCTACTGGTTTCAACATATCAATTTCATTCACTAAATAAACAGATAGTTAATTAAATTAACAATATTGATGACCTCGAACTCGAACTAGCCTCAACTGAGTTCCATGCCATAACGAGAATAATGAAAATTATTAGATCATGTAAACTGGAAAATATTTGAAAGCGAATTTTTATGTAAAGGACTAAATACCTTTTAAAGAACATTAGAGATTATAAAGATAAAATATTAATTTAAAATAAAACAATAACTTTGTAAACACCACTTTTCATATGAACAAATAAAATATTAATATTATAATTTAAAAACAGATGGGGCAAAAAACGACACATTTGGCGAATGAGAAGCCTCGATAATACACACGATATAAAAAAAAATAAAAATTAAGTAACAAATGTACATGTGAAATAAAACTCATAAAAATATAAGTTATTATTTATCAGTTCTATATAAGTTTAATAATCTATCAATTAACATTTTTTGTAATCTACATACTTATTTTTGATAAATCGCTACCGGATTTAACACGTCCATCATTCACGAGTGTGTTAAAAACTAAATTAAAAAATATTATACCAGCACAAAATTAATTCGATATTTTCAGGTGGGGGTGGTGTGTGGTGATTTAGAGGGGGGAGGTCGGTAGGAGTCAAAATAAGGAAATATGAAATTTAAAGGCGATTTAAAGAGTGCTATAATTTTGATTACTACATTTATTTTTATTAATTTTATTTTAAATTAAAAATAAGTAACACATATGTGTATATAACAAAACTATAAAAAAAAACAAAATATTTAGAAATTGCCATTAGTTTACAATATAAATAACAAATTGCTTCCAGCAATTTTACTATTTCTTCAATTGCAAAGCAACACACTGTTCGACGAAATATATATATTACACACTGGATGAAGATCCGTTGGCTCTGGGTGAGTTTACCTTAAACCGCAGGTTAAGCCTGCACCGTTTCCGTTTTTTACACTGCGGGTTGGGTTTAAACTGCAACCGGAGTGCAGCGAACAGCGGTTATACGGGGTACGTTTGAATGCAAGAAGGGAAGAAGGGTGAAGGGTGCAGCGGTAGACCGTTGATCTGTGTCGCTAGCAGAGACGTGTTCAGCGCGAAAGTAAAACAAACCAACACGTAATAATGTTATTTCAAATGCAAATGACGTCGTCCTATTTAGAAGTTTGCCAGTTTCATATAAACAATGTTTATTTGTGGGATAAAGTGTAGCATCCAAGGAGTTACTCGTCGTATAGCTTTTAAAATTTTATTATTTATTAAAGACACGTTTATTAGTAAAGCCTGTTAGGCTTGAATAATGTAGTCAGATTTATAATGTAGAACGTCGTTAATTTGATGAGTCGACCATTATTAAGGTTTTGCGTACCCAATGTAACTAAGAAACTGACTATGGTACAATTTGGGAGGCGGGTATGGGTACCGTCGCCCCGGGAACCATTTATTGGATAACCAACACCTCTGCCATAAGTCACCCCAAGTGGTTCGCTACGTTTGGTGACTTAGTAGGGGTTCACAGAGGTAAGGTTTGTCCAGGTCTTGGTGGCGGATGCGTCCGCCCACCAGCTGCATGTCAGACCGGATCGGGAGAGATCGGTTGAGGGAGACGTTTTGACCCCTCCAGCAGGACTCTCTTGGATCATCGCCTTGCGCCGCAGTGGGAGAGATGGATTCACAAGTCCGTCACTCCTGGACAAACTGACCCCCAGATTCCTACCCACCATACTTTTTCCTTCCCAGAATTTCATCTTCTTTCTTTCCAAAAAAAAACTCTCCATACAGCACCCCAAAGATGAAATAGGCCCTGAGGGAAATTATTTTTCTCCGGGCCTCCTGTATGGATCTAATAAAAAAATAAATAAAAAAAAATCCTTCGAAGGAGTAAGCAGAAAGGATGAAACGCCATAAAGCACTATATTGTTATGCGCCCCTTCCTTTATTAACACCCACATATTATTATCACCGCATTTTTAAATTTTCCGAGATCTGAAATTGATTGATATGATCGTGCTATGTCTTCTGGTGGGCTCCCCGACTTCCCACACTATCCACTTGGATATGTAAACTCATATATTCTCCTGACATTCCTTTCTCGTGCATCCGCACTACACGTCCAAACCACCTAAGCAACCCCAGCATAAACATTACGCTTACATCGGCCATGCTTTATTTTCGGGCTTCATTTATAACCCGGTTGTACGGTATTTGGTTTTATACATAATATATTATCCATATACGCCTCAGATATTTCATGTCTACCGGGTTAAGTTCACATTCGTCCACCCTGGCTAAAGCCATGCCTGACAACTATACATGCATTAGGGTTGGTATAAGAACTCAGAACATAGTGAAGTTATACGTAATACTTTTTTTTAAAGTGAATACCGCACAAGTGCCCCAAATGCTCCCATCTGACCGAGTGAGATTTTGGCATCCCCAAGTGGGATTTGTTGTGAGATTGAAAATAGTGGAGATGGGGAAAAGGAAGGTTGGGAGATACCTGGATATTCAGATCTGGTCCCCACAAACGACTAAATCCATTTCAAGCAACGTTTCAATTCTGAATGGTGGTATTACTCCAGGGCCCTTCTGAGAGAATCTTACACTCAGAAACTTGCACTAATATACTACACACTATTTTTAATTAATTAAGAAATAACACACACTAATCAAATAAAATTTATTTGTGCACACCGGCTTTCGAACCCGTGACTTTCGGCTTGTTAGACTAGAGCCTTATCCGTCAACCAGAGAGGCCGTAAAAAATCCATACTAATATTATAAATGTGAAACTGCTCGAGTTTGTTTATGACCTTTTCACGCATAACACAATATAAAGACTTTAATAATTCTTTCAACAATATAAAGCTAAATTATATGCGCAGACTACAGGTTGTATATGATGGTAAGCTCTGGCGTTATGAAATTATAAATATTAATATATTATATTTGTTATACGTTTTCTGTCGCTAACAAAAGCGAGTTTTTGCTAACGTCAGAATTTTTTTTTTTCATGGAAACAATGTTGATATATTTTTGGGCTCTTTGCTGGTAGGTACTCAGTCTACTGGTCAGCTACTACTGCAGAAAATTCAAATATTAGAATTCGTTTTTTTTTTGGACAAGTTTGGAATAAATGTCAGATGAGAGTTCCTATATTAAAAATATAATTCGTAACGATTATAAAGACTGAATGATAAATAGAGTATTTTTTTTATTATATTAACGAACTTCCAAATATTTAAATAAAAATAAACATCCGAAATGTTTGAAAGCGCATAAATTCCGAACGAATGAACAAAATTGGATAAGTAATTCTTTTTTCTTTGAGCTATAGCATTATGAAATTTAGGTGGTAGGCGAGATGTTTGAAAACTGAATATAAGGGAATGAATATATGGAATGCGGGAGGGGATGGGGGTGGGGTGGGAGGGGGGGAGATAATTGATAAGTGCAAGCGCTACAGTAATTTCCCGTAATACCATGCGAGCGAAGCCGCGGGGAAAACTAGTACTAAATAAACCGTAAATTAACTGCACTTTTCAAGTAACGAGATTATTCGTTCACAACTCCACGAAAAGGGAATATCCACTACAAATACAGTAGAAAAAATGACAATAAGAGAGGAAAATGATTTAATTAAATGAAAACTCAAATAAAACTACCATAAGTAACTGTAATGGGCACTTATTGAATGCTAACAGTGTCTGCCTGTTAAATCGTATACGGCGACAAAGAAAGAAAAATTCACCAACCACAGAAAAGCTCCGATGCCCCGCAGCATTGGCTTCAATTTCACGATACCACTCAGTGCCACGCAGCCTTAGCCAATACGAGAAGAGAATAATGATAATAAACAAATAGACAAAACAACCACCAGCCCTGACCGGCCCTAGATAGCCCACGGTGCAACAACAACCCACAAACAAGTAGTGTACGGTACGTGGGCTCACTGCGCCGGCGGCCACGCTACGTGAATGCAATATCGGAGCAGGTATCGCGCAAGGTGCATATCAACTGCACTTGGGCTGTTTGCTTTGCGAGGACTACGTGAATTAGGATAAACGTGATTTATTGATATGTCGGGAAAGCAATACGCCCACGTTGAATGTTGATAGACGTACTGTGTGGTAGATTGTGTAAATACATGTACCTAGACCTACTAACTACATGCAGGCCTCAACTCCATAGAGAGGAATACATTTGCTTTGGAAGGGTTAACTAATTTCATTAGTTATAGATAATTAGTATACTTAATTTGATCATTCGATATATTGCGGGGGAATTTCAGTAAATTGAAGATTAATGCCAACAGCCTTGCTATTTTGAGAAAAAATACAATTAAATAAATAATTAAACGCCCTCTAAACACACCCTTTTTTCTATATTAATTGTTTTTGTGTTTAATTCGTAAAACTCCATTTCATTTTTTTTATTTAATTAAAATTAAATCTGATAGTTTTATTATCAAGTTCTGCAAGTATTTTAGTATGTATTTTTGTTACAGCTGTTTCGGTTTACAATACCACTTGGATTTAACCACAGTTTGAAAATATCGGTTTACAAAATCGGTTTAAAATCGGTTTACACGACCATTTTCTTTAAAAAATCCTCTTTTCTGTCAAGCCTTATCAAGAATTAACTCCCCGACATTCAACTTCCAACTCTTCTACTCCACTCCAAGACTCAAAATTATTTTAAAATACGTTAAATTAAAATGAATAATGATAAAGTATGAGAACACCTTTCTTTTCTCTAACTATTCAAACGTTTGCCAATAATACAGAAAAATAGAGGGGAAAGCCCCAAAGAGTTCAAGCCACAGAGTTTATATTGTTGAAGTATTACTCAAAATAACAAATGATTTAATCAATAAGTTTATTATTATCATTAATATACACCGTACAAGCATGACATAAGCAGACTGCAAAAGTTTAAAGCAACCTAAAGAGGAATACACAAGCCAAACATGTGTATATGTAAGGTTTTCTCTTATACCGCGTTTTCTCTAGTTAAAACTAGTTTTTACTAACTGTTTATACTAGAGAAAACGCGTTGTAACTAAGACCGGGTCTTAGCTGTAACATATATACTTAGTGAGCCTTGTATCACTACGATTGTAGGTAATAGGCGTGCTAATCGCTTAGCAAACGGAGTCTATGAAGGGTCGATTTTAGCGCAAAAGTGGTATTTATTTATTTGAATAATTTAAAAGAAAAATAAGTTTAACAAGTAAAACTGTCGAAGAAAATTATAGCAATAACATTATGCATTTTAAAAGATGTTTCTTAAATGAGTACATATTATATTTCGAATTAAAAAAGATTTTTTAGTAGTTGACGCTTATATTCATAAAAAATGAATTTACAATTTTATTTTCATTCTACTCAAGCGAAACGAAAGAAAAGATTCAATTTATGCAAAGCATTTCGTAAACCGACTCATAGTAAAATCTAATGAAAATAGTGATTTCACATTAAGATTCGCCACAAAACTACTAAACCTAAGAATGATTGATTGAACCTTACCTTATCTCTCAGCATGTCCCGGACCCTGGTGGAGTGCGCCCTGGATCTATGCAGCTCCAGCTGAAGGGACAGGCAGCGTTCCTGCCAGTTGGGCGGTGGCTCGCCCCCTGGCTCCCCCGCCCCTGAAACCCCTAGAGGCGTAGCACCCAGCAAGCCCTGGGACGGCCTGAAAGAAATACCATTGACCGTTAATGAAGTGATTGATAATGTCCTTCGACTGCACCTATTTGAGTAGGAGAGATACCTGACCTCTAGCCTCAAGAACATTCTGTAAGGAATATGCTTATTGTATATGTATAATATAATATATTTATGTAGTCGGAGACGATTGAAAAAATATTGAAATAAATTTCCTACACACTCCTTACTTTCTTCCTACTTGTAATGGTGTTTTAATATTAGGATTATTGGCTTTAATTTGAATTCCGATTTTCATTTTTAATGTATTTTAATTTTAAATTTACATTAATTTTCTATTTTGATTTCTATTATTTATATTGTATTATATTGTGTGTTGAATTAAGGATTTGATTAAATTATTTTTATGTAATTAGATTTTTTTTAAATTTATTTTATTTTAATTTAATTCAACTTTGTATTTTATTTTCTCTTTTTATATTGGAGGCACTGCTGAAAACCAGTTGCATTCCAGAAGAAATTTTGAATTGTAGCTGAGCAGTGACTTTTTCGTCAATAGATGATAAAAAAACAGAATGTGTAATATTGGTAAAAAAATTGTTCATTGATGAATAAACGTTATATATTTATGTACAAATGGGCTGAGCTTTTCGTATCTCTTGGTAAATTATGAATTAGAATTATTATTCATGCATGTGAATTTTTAATAACATAAAACATATTAGGTTCCTGTGTGGACAATAGATTTTGTTGTCTTCAACATTAAACTAATTTCAGTATTGGTAAAATTATCAATACTCTGGAGTAAAACGATACTCTCCATTTTCAATTTTTTTTCACATGAATATATAACACGAAAATATCTTAAAAGTGACAATTTTACTCGTCCGAATAAAACCAATAAAATATTCAAACTGTGTATTAACCAAACTCATACAACATTAAAACGAAAAAAGTTTTAAAACATTCACAATAAGTGAGTAATTCATAAGTTATAACGGAAACAAGAAAAACGATAGCCGCGGGTAGCTAGTAATAGTAAGAGTAGCTACTGATAAATCTGACTTTGTTATTTAAGTTAAAGTCTTCCTTTACCTTTCCTAGTGGGCCAAGAAACACGGAATCCATTAAATAAACTTTATCTGCAAATTATTATCTCGGAAATAAATTGGCCGCCTTTCTTTGCAGGGATTTGCCGTTTTCGGGATATTTTCCATTTTCAGAATAAAACCTTCCGTCTAAACGGCGAAACCTTACGGAAGGAGATAAAGATAATTCTGGCAGGACGAAAACGGTTTTCATATTGAAGGTAGCAGATATAGAATAAAAAAAATAAGGGTGGATATCGTCGCCTGGACTGGATAGGTTCAGTTTTTTTCTGAGAAACCTTCTGTTTTATTAAATTTCCCAGTAATGCCGAAATGAAAAGGATCAGAAGAAAAATGCCTCAGACGTGAAGGTTCTGACAGCTAGGATGTCCGTGGGTTTTTTAGAGATACTCTATTAGTAAAAAAAAAAACGGAATGAATTCATGAGGCAGGAAAGAAACATGTTGATCGGTAGTTGATGTTGTTTATGGTATATTTCTAAAATAAAATTGTGTTCCTTTGTTTACTTTAATATTAAAATAATTTTCGAAGTTACGGAACAAAAAATAATATTGAAAATAAAGTCCCAAAATCCGATTGTTTGAAACAGAAAACTGTCGAATAGTGATCGATTAAGATTTTTTTTTTCTTTTCTGATTATTAGGAGGGTTGCAATCGTGTCAACCAGGGCGCGCTATTTTTTTTGAGACCCCCACTTCAACACCCTGTAACTTTTTGAATTTTGAATTTTTTCGTTTGATTTTTTTTTAGTATTCTTTAATGTTTAATAAATATTTGGTAAAGTTATGGCGGGTCAAAATATTAATGTTTTATTTTTATTTTATTGCACCTGAAAAAACACCTACAACTCATGTTTCTAGACAAGAATACCCCCTTAAGCCATCTACCAATGACAATATGTAGGTAAAAGTTTTGATTCAGTTTTATTATAAACTAAATAATGTTTGTCTCTCTACTGTCACATCTATCAAGGACTTTTGGGTTACTCTAGACTGCAAACTTTCTTTCCGTGATCATATTAATAACATCGTAAACAAATCACTTAAACTACTCGGCTTCATTCATAGAATTACCGCTGACTTTAAACATACTTAAAACTCTTTACTGTTCACTGGTTCGCCCCCACCTTGAATATGCTAGTGTCATTTGGTCTCTTTTCTATGCTGTCCATATTTGTCACAGCGAATCAGTACAACATCACTTCCTACGAGGGATCGCTTTGAGATTAGGACTTGAAAAAGGCGAGTACTCGTATGATGAAATTGAACAAACTTTAAATATTTCTTCTTTAGAAAAACGTAAAAAGAACACTGATCTAATTTGCATATTCAAAATTATCAACAGTATTACTGACACACCTGCTTTGTTAAAACTCATCCAGTTTAACATCCCTTCCCGTAGACTCCGAAATAATGAATTGCTGTTCCTCAATCAACATTCTACTAATTATGTATATATAGTCTTCTATATCTTTATATTCTTTATATTATAATTTGTCAATGCTCTTCATTTTTTTCGTACTTTCCTTTCATTGTCATCTCTTTTTTATTCGTGTTATTGTTATGTTATTAATGGACTATTTGTCCGTAAATAAATAAATGAAAATAATTATTTACTTCACTGTTTAGGAGTACATCGAATGGCCAGTTGATTAGTCAGATATCTACGAAAAATCGAAACCAGCGTTAAATATGCAATTACATGTAAAAGTGTATCCTCTATCTGATACAATATATATAAACTTCACCAAATCGATTATAACGCAGACAAACTTATAGTGAAATAAACAAACAAAAAATGCTGTTTTATGGGTTTCTAGGAAATTTCAAAATGTCAATATAATAAACCGGATTGTTATGTTTCCCGGTGTTATTTTAGAATATATAATATACAAAAGACATACACGTGAAAATAATATTTGATTTATGGCGTGCATTCGAATATTGCTTTCCTCTTTATTTTAAAACTAAGTATTTGGAGATGTCTGACTAATCAACTGGATGATCGATATTGTATAAAGTATGTAAATGTTTAATACGCAAAAGCCTTTATAAATGGGCATACATAAATTAATAAACGTGATCCTTCATGGTTACTGATAATATTTAATTTACTAGAATTATAATTTTTTCATTCATGTAACTTATCATGCCAAATCTGTTAATGTCACAACTCAGGTGCCATAAATCTGTTTTGCTATGCATCGTCAATTTCGTAATATACACAAAATTCGCAAATAAATCAGCTAAGCACTCAGGCATAGACGAAAGCACTTTCACAAGGTTAAAGAAAAGCTTTAAAAGTAAAGATGTTTTTGGACAAAAACGGGCGAATTATTTAGTCGCCACATTTTTCGATAATACCAAATTATGTTTTTCTTTTCTGCATGTTTTAATGTTGCTTCAGTAATTAGAACTCTTATGATTAAAACACATTTTTATATTATAATATGACATGTAATAATTACCTCGGTGGTGGTATGGGGGCGCCCTCCCTGGGCCGCCGTGGTAATAGCATGGGGCTGTTGGGCGTGGACGCTGATTGGCCAGCCATCTCCGTGAGCCGAGACAGCGGATCAAAGATCTGCGAGAGCCTTCGCGCGCGTTCGTCCGCCATCTTCTTCCGATTATATTTACTTCAATATATACACTATTTTAAGGCGTAAAAATGACTTTTAACCATTTTTTATAAATTTTCACTTATTTTTAAAAAATCACTTATAATTATTATGATAACGAATTAGGTAGAATTTTATATTGGTTAGTCCGAATAAAATATTGTACAAAGCTTATTTTTAAGATGAGAAGAGATTCTGAATGAAGTTCCAATGAGTGGAACATTTTCGTCAGTTGCAAGTGTCTTTACGTAGAACTGATCAATACATGTCTCAAGTGTGTTAATCTCAATATGTTTTGAGCTGCATTTATGGCATCAAACAGACGTTCATTTCTAAAAGTATTAACAACTAATTTATGTTTTACGTTGTAAGTAAGATCAAATTATTCAACTATATTGTTTTCAATTGTATCGTTTTAGGGGTAAACACAAAATAATTCGTAATTTGATCATTCATAGGTGGTGGTAATTTAAGTATTTCAGGAAAAAATCCCTTTTGCAAGTTATGCAGTAAAATATTAAGATAAATTTTATTGTTTGTTTGTGTCCGTAAATACGCAATATGAATAAATAGTTTTGTTCGTGTAAAAACTCAATTCAACCAAGAAATGCATGCAAATACAATATTGAATTGAATCACCAATACAGTGTTGAATTTGTAAGCCTTTCTTAAAATAAATAGATTTTTATGCGACCAAAAATATTTTCATATTCGTACTGCTTATTTACGGGAGCAAACAAATACATATTTATAGCATATCTTTCAAAAATACTTTTTTCTTAAACTAATTATATTAACTCTATCTATGAAAGAGCAAAATATGAACTATTTTAAGTTTGCCCTTAATGTATGTTGCTCGGTAATTTCTTGTTGCTCTCATTATAAAAATATACTAAAAAAAATCGCTATACCACTCCAATACTTTACGCATTACAAAAGCACAATACAACCAAAATTCATACGGTCTGTACGTGGATGAGTCAGTTTTATATGACTTCGAAGGAAATGGAAATTATATATACAAATGCTAGCAACACTAAACTTTATAAAATTTTCATATTTTTTAAAAACAATAATAATCTGATTGTTCTAAATTTCCAGTAATATTGTGCTTGGCGCAAAAGGATTTTCGAAACAATTTTAAATCGTGAAGCTTTCAATTTGTTTCCCCTCCCCTTCACCTGTTAGAAAACCTGTTCTTATTTCAGGCTGTTTTTCAAAGAAACGAACGAAAAGGTTCTACTGAATTTTATTTACAAAACAGTTTTCAATTGATTACACAGAGGTCTTATTGGTTTCCTCGAAGAATGGAGGAGTGTTCCGTCCTAACAGAATCATGCGATCCAATTTGTGGTGAAAGAGTAAATAATGCCTTTAAGGGAGAAACACTTGATAGCAAATAGAATTTGAGGATCATTCAGGAATATTAATATAAACTTCAAAGTTGGAGAGAAAGAAAATAGTGTGGGCGAATTGTTATTGGGAAACCAACGGTCTTGCAATTTTCAAACAAGATTTACTTTCAATCAATTGATAATCCCATATTGTTGAATCTTTTTGCTTTCATATATTATTTTCAATACAAAAAAAGACGCATTTCCATATCTTTATTAGTAGAGAGTTATAAATTTTATATTCTCCGTTATTTTCCCGGTACGCGTATCATTTAGAATTAAGGCTACTTAATTAAATGATTTCAATATTATATGCATTTTAAATTTATTTTTGAAAATTAATATAAAAACAGCACATTGAAACGATTTTCACAACGCCGTTTTGATTATACCAAAATGTAAACATGCTTTAGCAACAAAACATCCCAAGGAAATAAACGCGACACTGATTTTATAAGATTACTTTTATGAAAGCGCAAATCAATTATTATCGCTGTTATTAATAAGGTGATACATGGTGAAAACCGAACTTGTAATGATTTCAAATGAACTAAGTTCACATTACTCGAGGCACTCAATAACATCCAATGATTATATCATACACTTTTAAACTTCGAACGTTATCATAAATGTAATGCACACATTTAAAAAATCGAACGATTTAAAAATCTAAACCGATGCACATAAAAATTCTTATTACGAACCCGGTACACATTAAAATTTTAATTACGAACTCGATGCACATTAAAATTTGAATTGCGAATTCGGTGCACGTTTAAAAGCTCGAATCCCGTGTAGATATGAGCCACATTTAAGCTTCGAACGATTTCATAATTGAAGCGTGTCTAGTTCTTGTCTACCTGGCGACGTTGGGCACAATGGCCGCCGGTTTTGGCGGGAGATGTCGGCTCCGCTTGTCACGAGGTGGAAACTCGAGGATGTGACCATTTTAGAATCTGAAACAGAAAGAAAAGACACATATGAGTGATGGGCGTATGAAAGGAAGGTAATCCGTAAGTCATCGCCGCTCGGCGGAGCATACAGCGCGGGGATAATGAGAATGAGTCGTCCTTTGATATGGAAAGAGTAGATAGGATATGGTGGTAAGAAGAACTACGTAATGCTTTAGTGATGCAAAAGGGGGACACAGCAACATCACGGTTTTACAGATCTGACCGTGATAAGTGTCGTTTTTACTTGTTCTCTGGGCAAGATTTAAGTTCAGACCTAATAACACACAAGTATTTATTTACTAATTAATTAACGACCTTTTTGACGCGCTTACAAGAAAAAATAAAACGAAGAAAGATTGTTCTTTGTGATGTAAAATTGTTCGTTTTAGGTTGTTGGTTTGGTTGCATTGTATTAAATAAATATATGAGATACGTAGACTAAAACCAAAACAAAAAAATACATGCCCAAGCTTTACTCTAAAGTAAATATAGCCAGATAATTATAAACAATAAGATATCGAGACAATATTTGTAGGCCATTAAAAAACAGTAACCAATATTTATTAATAAACAATATTTTTTATAAATTCTTAAATTTATAATAAATATTATTTAATTAATAAACGATATTTATTATAAATTCTTTCATGTTGTTGAAAATCTTTTTTTATCAGTCTTTAAGTTAACAAAATCTTTATCGAAAGAAATTTGCATCAATAACTTTAAGGACATATTTAGTGTTAATAGTTAACATTGGTTTATAAATTAGATAAGTACACTTGTTTATTTATTTATTTAAAGAACATAAACAGTCTTAGTAATATAATAAACATAAGATGATGATAAAAAAACAGACCAATTATTAATGTTCACAGATAGGTATTTAGAAACAAGACTAACTGAATGTGAACTAGAATAATTAGAGTATGAAGAAAAAAAACTACATAAAGTTAACAACAGAAAATAATATACATATTTAAACAATAGAAATGAATAGTTATTAGTTGAGGTTTCTCATAAGCCTCCCACTACGGCCTGTGCTGAGGCAGTAATTTTGCAAGTCAATTTATAATATCCATGACATACCTACATTTGCCTAATAATACCTATTATTATATCTATATTATTATTATTGAAGGGATAATCTACTCATTTGTATATCCACGAGCCCCACCAGTTTGGTTTCTAAATGAACGGTGTCGGCTTTGATATACCAAATACTTTATTTACGTTGTGTGGATGGGGCATGGACACGTGTTTGGATTTGTTGACTGTTAAACTTGGGACTCGATGTCACAGTTGCTTATTGTTATGACTCCCGACAAGTCGTTGAACGATACAAACGTAATGTGACAACCATAAAAAAAATAATATCAGATGAAAAAATACATTCGAGTTACTATTGAAGTAGAAAACACAACGGCCCATTGCTTGTTATGAATCTCAGAGCTGTAAAAATCCCTAAATGTACGTTAATAAATAAACAAATAAATCTAAACAAGATAAAAAAAATGTAAACAGTATCTGGTGAAAAACGGAGAAACGATTTCTTTAACGTGATTTTTATTTTGGATAATATGAAGTACAGATTACATATCTGCCCTAATGTTGGATACTGAAACGCTGTTGGCTAAAGCAGGAAGTAGAGCAACACGGCATAATACCCCAAGAATAAATCACGATAATACTTTTGGCGATGATAATCAATCATATTAAATGACGGCCGGCGTGGTCTAGCGGTAAGGCTCTTGACTGGCAATCCAATGTCACGGGATCGAATTCCGGAGTGGCAAATAAATTTTATTTGATTAATTTGTGTTATTTAATTTTGTGTGATTTCACAATTAATTCATTTAAAATAATGTATAGTGTATTTGCGGCACGTTCCAGAGTGAGAGATACTCTCATTATCGCCCTGGTGTATGACCACCGTTCAGAATTGAAACGTTGCCTGAAATGGCTTTAGCCGTGTTGGGTGACCAGATCTGAATGGTCAGGTACTTCCCCACCTTCCTCTTTCCATCTTCTTTCTCTTCACACTACCTTCAGCCTCAAAACATACCCCAATTGGGAATGCCATAGTCTCACTGCCTTCAGACGGGAGAAGTTGGGACTCTTGTGCAGTATTCATAAAAAAAAAAAATATATAAAACGATTTCCTGATTTTGAGCCAATTTCGTGACTCTAATTGAATTAAAATGAATTGAATTTAAATGCATCTCCAGGTTTAGATGGAATTACACCAGTGTACCTGAACTTTTGCAAAGATATATTAGCTGACCACCTTGTTTTTCTTATTAATCAATCCCTGGATAGTGGAATCTTCCCAGATCAACTAAAGATAGCAAAAATAATTCCGATTTACAAAGATGATTGCAAAAAAAATCCTTCTAATTATCGTCCTATATCCATCCTCACTGTCTTCTCTAAAGTTTTTGAAAAGGTTATTAAGCTTAGGCTCACTAAATATCTCTTATCAAACAATTTATTCGCATCCCAACAGTATGGATTCAGAAACCAATCTAACACAAAATGTGCTGCCTTCGATTTTGTATACGCCCTCCAAAAGCATATAGACCAGGGTAAGCACACTGCAGGCTTATTTATAGATTTAAAAAAGGCTTTCGATACGGTTGACCATGGGATACTACTAAAGAAGCTAGAACACCTAGGCATAGTAGGCACTCCCCTGAAGTTACTGTGTAGCTACCTCTCTAACCGACACTGTCAGACCTTTGTTGGAAAAGGGACAAGCAGCATGGGAACGATAAAATGTGGCGTGCCTCAGGGCTCCGTACTTGGACCATTACTATTTTTAATATATATAAATGATATTGCTAAATGGGGACTTAAGGGTACAATACAACTCTATGCAGATGATACAGTGATTCTTTATCACAATAATGATTTAAACGAACTTGAAAAGGAAATGGAAAGGGATATAGCTTGCCTGGCAAACTGGCTGCGACTAAACAAACTTAGCCTAAACATAAAAAAAACACATTACATACTGTTTGCAAATAAAAAAAATGTAAGTCTTAATATAAGTCTTGATAATAACCGCCTTGAAAGGGCTGATGTTACAAAATATCTTGGCCTTTTCATTGATTCACAACTCACATGGAATCACCAATTTAAACATGTTCTATCCAAAATTACTCCTATAACTGGTGTTTTATATAGACTTCGCGGGTTACTTCCTCCCTCTCTATTAAAATCGATTTACCATGCTATGATTCACTCACATCTAATATATCTCGCCGGAATTTGGGGATTTGCTACAAAAAAAAATGATTTCAGAAGTCCAAGTCGTTCAAAATAGAGCCCTGCGAAATATTTTCAGTCTACCTTGGGACACACATGTCAAAGATATCTACAGAAACACCCAAATACTTCCTTTTAATACCATTCCCACTTTTGAAATAACTAAAACTATATTACAAGTAATTCAACACTCGGCACATTCCAACACTACACTCTATTACAATTGCGACGTACACCAACACAACACAAGAAATCACAACAAACTTCTTATATCAAAAATCAAATCAACAAAATATGGACTAAGATCCATAGAATACATAGCTCACACAAAATATAATCAACTACCCAACGAGATCAAACGTGCAAGTCAATGTAAAAAGACCCAAACTAACATGCTCAAACTTCATCTTATTAATGACTATCTGAAATAATAATGTTGTGTATGTCCCCATCATATGTCCATTTAATACATACATCTATATGTTTCATGTAATGCGTATCATTCCCGCAATGAGTTTATTAACTCCTGGGAGTACAATGCTTTATATAATATACTATATTCTGTATTGTATACTTTTGATAAATAAAATAAATAATAAAATAAAAATAAAATATTTGTTGATTTATGACCCGATATTTAAATGGTCTGATAGGATAATAATAAAAAGGCGATAAATGGGCGATATATTAACAGCATGAAAGTAGTTAACTCGATTGGAAAAGTAAGGAATTTCGCAAAAGAAAAACTTTCGTAAATCCTTCTCCAGCATCACTTTACTTCACATTCGACTATCTATCTATACTGAGTGCAAGTATTCCTCAAAGTCGTTTCTCTGAACCTCTTATACAAACAAAATTACGTCGTCTCAGGATTGTCGTGATGTCAAATTGACATTTAATTGGCATTGTCAGCACCGTAAAGATGAAAGAATGAGATTGATGACGTAGTTTTCCATCATTATCAAAAAAAAATCATAATAATATGAAATTCATTGCTTTATTATCAACTAGCTTTTACCCGCGGCTTCGCTCGCATGGTATATCAATTATCCCCCATGCATTCTTTCCCGGTATATTCAGCAGTTTTCAAACAGCTCGCGTGACACCTAAATTTCATAATGCCAGGGCTCGCCAGTAGTAAAAAAAAAAGAATTATCCAATTTGGTGCAGTTGATCGGAACAAACACTTCGGAGATTCATTTTTATTTATATGGATAGATATTAACTACAACGCCTGAAAGAAAAATCAACATCGTTTCCACGCCAACGATTTATTTTTTGCCATTAGCAACAACTTGCTTTTGTTAGCGACAGAAAACGTACAACAGATATAATATATTAATATTTATAAATTCATTACGCCAGACCCTACCATTATATATACAGCCTATATTACTCGCATATATATATGCATATAAGAATTTTTAAATTTGGTTTATTGGTTTATGCGTGAAAGCGCAACAAACAAACACACGCAGTTTCACATTTATAATATTAGTATAGATGTGTTGTAGAAAGCAGCACTTCGTGTTTCAGCTACACAAATAATAATTCATAATATCCAAAACTTCCAATGAGTTCGAATAAAGCTCATTCCCAGAAGGACAATGACATGAAAGCTTGTAATTAAACCAATTTATTACGAAAAATAACGAGCACGTGATGAAAGAAAAATGGCATAACTGTCACGGTGTGAATTGTATAGCCTGTGTTCATTTAACAAGCGGCCATTAAACCCACACAATAATACAGCCAGTTCTGCCAGGAAGTATTACATTATATATAGATAGATTGATAGGTGAGCCGAGACAGGAAGTAGGACACATATAATAGCGTAGAGGTGACGCCATATCCGGCGCCGTAACGCCCGTTGACGTTAATTGCCGACGTCGAATAGTAGGGCGCCGCGACGCTTGACATCGCTTTCGTCCCTCCCGGCGGCTGATGTTGCGCCAAAAAGAGTATATTGAGACGGTTTAATGTGGGGAAGTATTAATAAATGTAAAACTCATCTCACAGGATTGGACTATGGGTAAGAATTAAGGGGGTATTCTAAAATACCCCCTATACTAATATAGAAGCATGAATAGTGGGTGTTTTTTCAGTTGCAATAAAAAAAAACAATAATATCTTTGTAGCCATTATTTTACCAAATATTTATAAAACATTAAAGAATACATAAAAAATAAATTAAACGAAAAAATTAAAAAGTGACAGGGTGTTAAAAATATGGCGCGCCATGGTTGACATGATTGCAACCCTCCTAGTAATCTCAAAAAAAAACAAATTGATTTGTAATTCTAACACATGCTGCTATGGCATGAACCTCGGAGAAGTCATAATTTTTTTTCGCAAAGTGGCGGCTATCTGAAATAAAAAGACATTTTTTAACAGTTTTTTTTGACTTTTTGAATAATAAAAATAAAAATTTTGTTATAGTTCTGATTCATGCGATAAAGTAATGTATAGAGAAGGCTCACACCAAATTTCAAGTAAATTGGTTTAGTAGAACTTGACACATCGTGTCAACCGTCTGGAAAAAAGGATATTTGAGAAAATTTTGTTCTATTTAGATTCTGGTTAGATTCCGTCTAAACCACGACATTAAAATGGTTATACTTTTAAAATAATGTGAATTTCGAAAAATCCATTTAAGGAAATATTTTTGAATATTTGAACTTTGGAAATGTGAAGAATAAAAATTGTTTTTTTTTTTCTAGACTAGAATACTGCCTTAAAGGGTAACTAGTTGAATATTATAATACAGTAAACCTATCCGCGGTTTTATGGTCGTTTTTCTGCGGTCAAGAGATCACAAAAACAAATTGTGTTACGTGAGCACATTGGAAGCGCGAGTCTCTTTAATCTTAAAAGGGTGTTAGTGTATGTATTTTTTTTTAATTGGCAGTTTTCTCGAGATGAACCCTAAAGGCACGCTTACACTACGACACTTGACACTGAGTGTACACCCCGGGTGTTTGAGTGTGTACAATGCTGTCCGATTGAAGATAAAACCAGAAAAAGAAAAGAAGAAACAAAGTTCCTATAAAAAAATTCACCTATTTTTTTCAACATCTAAACATGGTATATTTTTTGTGAAACTTCATTGATAATTTCATTTCGTAAAATCCGGAAATGGAAATGGTCACATGGAAATTGTTTTCGTTTATTTTAGAACTCATTTCATTACAATTATTTAAAGTCTTATAAAACTTTTAGATCATTTTTCACGTTTTCATTCGTACTTTCAAATGATTCAATACTTCAAATTGTTTCAAAATTATAACCAAATTTAACTTTATTTTTAATATCTTGTATTTTGATTATTTATCGTTTTATGTTGGTAAAACGACGCGCAATGCAAAATTAAGAATTAAAGAGCATCTTAGATGTTTAAATTATAATGGATTTTCGGAATTCGCCAATCATCTTATTGATAAAAATCAACAAACCTTCAATCAAAGCACCGGTGCTAAGATTTTGTACAGAAATAGTCATGGTAATAATTTAGAAGCACTCGAAATATAGAAAGCTGTCAAAACTAAAACCAAATCCTTAATAACCAGATAAATGTGTCCAATAGCCCTACATTAGGGATATTTCCCATAAACTCATAAAAACCTTTAATCACCTTATACATTCATGTGACGTTTTGTCCGTGTAAATATAATATGATAACTCATTAGATATCATCTGTCTCTTTTCCTCTCTATTACTATGTTAGATTTTAATTTCACTTTCTCACTGTTCCTTTATATGATGTTTTGTCTCTTATATAAGTTCAAACAATGTATTTTTTACCAGCTTTATTTAAACCCTGAAAATGCTTGTGTTAAGCGAAACCGGTCGATATAAAAAAATTAAATAAATAAATCGTGGTTACAAACAAAGTTAATGTTTTATTTCAGTTAATTGTATTTAATTTTTTTAAGTGCAATTAAGCATCAAATTTCTTCAAAGATGTGTCAAAATACATCATAATGACTTTACACAATGTATCCGAATGCGGTTCATCCTCCCTTTCGAACAAGGTATTAAAGTATTAATATTTTGTTAATCTCTAATTTGATATTTTTATCTAAAACTATTAACGTTTCAAAGTTATTCCGATATAATGCAATGCAATGTTTTTTTACGATTGTAAGCCTTGTGTTGGAATGAATATGGTTAATTTGTGTAAGTCGGCTCGTGTATGGAACGAGCTACAGGCATCTGTTTTTCCTCCTTCGTATAATCCCTTCCTACAGCCCCATCTTAACGCGCCTCACAGCACTGCCCAACCGTATGGCCACATAGTTACATATTTACAACAGACTGGAGCGCTCTTGCGAGGTGTCGTATAAAAAAGGGTTCCATAATCTCACTGACCCAGGGCGGTTCCGTAACCGATAGAATAATAAATAATACCTATCATTCAGCATTCACCATCCCTCACGCAGGCAAAAAAAGAATTCAAGTGAAAAATAGAAAGTACTATGAAATTGGCCCTCGTAATAAAAAAAAAACAATAATTAAAAAACCAAAAAAATTTAAAAAAACTGAGCATATTTATCCCAGACATTTATATAACTACTAAAAGTGTTATTTCTAAATTCGAAATATCATGATTAACTCATTTCTAATTACTAAAAGAATGTATAAAAACTATTTAAGCGAGCAATAAATGAGCACCAAATAATAACGAGTAGCCCACTTATATTCTATTCAAAGAAAAGATAAATTTACCCATGGCAGCTTTTTACAGAAGCCCATTAATTTAAGGCAAGAATCTTCCTACGATAAATTTCCTTAATACACAAAGATAAACTATCATTCAGGCACCCCTTTCAGGAACACGTACAGTCGATTTTCCTCCCAAAGCGTGCAACTCCGCAAAACACACTGAACTCCTTTCGCCTCTAAACCCTTGGATAAAAAATGGTCCGGTCATATTGGGACCATTCTGCTAAAGCAGTTTACTGCGCAGTTTATCTTAAATACAAGGAAGGCATTAAATCTGGAGGATTTAAATAAATAAATAGATACAGTAACAAGGAAATGGCTTAAATTAAGAAAGGTGGCGACATTAAGCAACCAGAAGCAAACTCCTAGATTTATTCACTTAAGAGGGAACAACCAGACAAAACCGAAAATATGTCATTTTCAAATCAACTTTTTGACATGTTGACTCTTTTCCACAAAAAAATATAAATTGATTTCGAAAGACTGTTCTTTTATCTAGTGAAGCTATTTTTTAAATTTTGAGAAAATATGTTTATTTTTAGTACAATAAGGTTTTACCGTAGGTCATTGGCAGATTTGTTAAATTTTCAAACAAAATTTTGTATTTACACAACGTCCATTTCAAATCATATAATCATGCAGTAAAATAAATCAATAAATTATTTGGGTAACCTACTTTTCAGAATTTTTATTTTAATTCAAATACAATCATTAAAAAAAAGATCCGCGCACTTGTTTTTTGACGAAGATACTTCAGTTTGTCTATTTATTTACGGTCTCACAAACTAATACATTTAATAAATAAATTACATTATTGAAAAATTATAAATACTTGTGATCAAACAATAATTACGTAAAGTACATAATTTTTATCGTTTTATCATCACGAGTTTGAGCATTTTTGAATGTGGGTATTTATCAGAGCAAATTTGGAATGAAATAAAATCGACATTGAGTCGTTATATTAAAATGCTGGTATGGAGAATAATTAATCTTTCTCGTCGGAACCGCCCTGTACCGTTACAAAGGTACAATTGCAAGATCATAGGTAGACGAAATTTAAATTCTCGGCCGCTGGTTAATGGCTCAAAACGTTTACAAAAGGCAGACGGAGGTTTTGAATTTTGTTTTCCGGTCCATTGTTCTATTCCCTGATTATTAAAAGACAAATAATTATTCCACCAACACTTGGATATAATTTTCAAAATACACTTGCAAAAATGTTATGTCATTTATTTATTTTTCACGTTCTCCGCAAAACGGTTATCCGTAAAACAGTAAGAGATGATTATAAATTTCAGATACATGTAAGTATAAAAAGGTATAAGGGCAGTTTTACTATTTTGTGATTTGAGTCAAAAGGTAGCTGCTGAATGTGATTTTGAAAATGTCGATGGTCAATGCAGGATTGTTAAGCAGTTAGTCGCTCTGTTGATTGGAGCATTGTGATAGGCAGAAGTCCTGGCTTTCGGACCATAAAAAAGTACATGTGTTTTTGCACATAATTAGATAGAGCCCAAAGAGTCATATTTGTACAGCGTCATTGAAGTGATATTTAAGCTTTTGTGTTTAATTCATAGAACTCATTTTTTTATTTTTATTTAATTTAAATTAAATTTTATAAAGTTAATATTAAGTTCTGCAAGCATTTCTGTTTTTTTTTAAATTTAAACAATATATAAATTATAAGCATCATTAATTGAATATTAAAGAAAGGCCGCCGTTGTTGTAATTTTAAGCGAGGAAAATGCGGCCGAAGTAATGTAATTTTTAGAATCAAAATTAAGCATACTCAGAATAGAGTACGCTAAACTTGGCAAAGTTTTCTGATTATTATTATAATGTACAGATACCTACAAACAAAATATTTTTATCTACCTTGTAATAAAAAATCATCATTAAATTAGTCTGCCAGAAAAATCGAGATAATCTTTTCCGTCTCTGGGGGTTTTATTTCGACACATTGAATAGAGATTCTGATCTTCCTTCATACATTCTGAGTGTTCTTTATTTGTAATCTTGATATTAAACTCGGAAAGAGGAAAATGATGCCGCGAAAATGTGTGAAGATGCCGCCATGATAAAGGCCCAATAAGAGTAAAAGCTTTTCGCACATAAAAAATAAAATATGTGAAAAAACAAGACCGCGCTATTTTTAAACCGAATAACTTATTTCAGTGATGATAAAGGGCCGCCCCTTATTTATTTTAAAATTTATCGCTAATTTTAAATCCGGTATGGTCGGGGCGTTTTGTTGCCATTTATACGGTTTTTCACAATGCTCACGACAACATACAATGATTTTATAGAATAATTGAAAAACTAGTTCTTTTTCATGTTTTGGAGCAATATTTGCGATTTTTTTGTAGTATATTTAATTGTATTCATTTAATGGTCATATATTTAAAAAATATTAAATAATTAGCGTGGATACGAATAAATGATTCGTTACAGCGCGTATTTCAAGAAGATACAAGAAGAAGAAGAGACTAGAAGATCCAATAAGAAGCAAGAAGAGCCAAGAATAGACAAGAGAAAAGATCCAAGAAGAGGCAAAAGCAGCCAGAAATAGACAATAAGATCCAAGAATAGCCAAGAAGAGGCAAGAAGAAGGTATATATATTTATATAACGCATAATCTATTCCTTCATTCCTGCCCATCCTAAATTCCAATATTGGCTTATTAGGTTGCCATGTATACCGGTCAATTAAACTCCAACCTCATTTCTTTCCTCAGAGCACGTGTTCCAAGTCCTAACAAATCAATTCCCCTCGGTGTAGCGGTCTCACCGAGACAGGAGTGCTCCTGGCTGGAGGGTACAATCGTATCGTATCATTACAGCGCGTATTTCACGTGTCATGGGAGCAGACTTTTAAGGAGCTTACAAATACGAACAACATATATGAAATGCAAAAATTAGACAGAATGAATTTTTATGATTGGAATGAATAACTCGAATGGGCTGAACACTAAAAACTATCGTGGTTCTGCAGTGCTTCCACGATGTTCACCGAGGGGAGGGTGCACTCATTCCCAGCCTTATTTCGCCACCGACTAGCCAGTCTAGTCTAGCTTCTGGGGCAGGATACTGAAATCAAACAACATCATTGTCGTGGCTGCATCCGAGTGGCTTAGTTCCCCTCTAAATGAGCGAAGGATGCAGACGATGAGGCGACTTCCCTGATGTACGATCCCAAAAAATTTCATTTTTTTTATTCTGTTTAATTTTTGCTTAATTTAATTTTAATGTTATGCTTAATTTTTATTGCATTATTTTATTTTATCTTGATGATCTTGATTATCTTGATTTTATCGTGATTAATCTCGTCTTCATTTTATGTTTTAATTAGGTAGGTACCTAATATGTTCTCATATTTTATTTCTTTTTTCTTCTTTTAGATCTTTTAATTTACTCTCTTACGTTATTGTATGTATTATAGTTGTTATGAAATATGGCAGACTGGGATTTCACACCCCTTCCAGTCCTGCTGGAGTAAAACCTTAAATAAAATAAAAAATAAAAATAAATAAATAAAAATGAGTGTTCCATTCGCGAAAAAATTGTGGTACCTAGAGTATAGTAAACTCTGGGGATCACATAGCATAGTAGTTAGGACTTTTACATTGTTTTTGGAGATGAGGAATTTTTAGAAACCCACGTCTTAACTGTGATAAGAAACTTCACAATTTATACAAAGGAAAGATATTAAGATAAAGATTTGGAAAGTTTGAGAAAAACGTTTCACGCAAGAGCAGGTATATTTCAGATTACTTTTAATAAAGTAGACCCAGGAGGTAATTAACATAATTAATATAATCACATCGAAGATTGCATTTGATAGAGCTTCCACGTTTCTCCTTCTATTTTTGAAGTCAAACTTTAATGCAAGCTCCTTATCAAAATAACGGAGTAAAAACTATTATTTTTACTTCCGTTTCCTGAAAAAACAAAAGGCTCTGCTGGCTTAAATCCGTGGGCGTAGCAAGGGCGGGGTTGGCGATTTACAAAAGGCACAGCTGCTAAGGGTGACGCGGGAGGGTTGATTTCAAAACCCCCAAGAAAAGGCTGCTCAAACGACTTGCCTTGGGCCTGAATTATGGCCTTCGATTAAAGTTATCAGCAGCTTATCGAAAGAGAAAGCCCGTCTCCCAGAGGGGATGCACCAAAATGCATTAAATCGCCGACAGGGCCATTTGGGAAGTTAAAGAAAAACGATGAAACCCTTACAAAAAGGCTTTTGAAGTCAAAAAAATATCCCTTTAATAGTGTAACACTTGTTTCCATACTCAATAGCCGGGTTGCAAAAAATTATTTCTGTAAAAAAAGCGTAAATCTTTATAATATATAATTTATCTTTATAATCTTTATATCTCGTAAGTCATTCTTTTGATATTAATAAAGGTTTAAAAATTTTACACACTAACACAACGGGTATACAATTAGATTATTTAGAAATTTAAGAAATTAGGAAAAGTGTTAATAGTAAATTAAATATTATAAATAACCAAACGTTTTTTAAACATAGCCATCTTTTAAATTTATTTTCGTATTAATATTTATATATATATATATATATATATATATATAATAATTTATGTTGTTATTTAGACCTCCTGTTTTGTTTCAAAAGATTTTTAATTATGTTAATGTAATTTTTTACCCATCCTAAAATAATTTTTATATTTAATATAATTGTTTTTTATGATATTTAAAGTAATTAATCACCACTCCTTTCTAATATTTCGTCTATGTTCTAATTAGTCTAAACTTGTTTGTCTTTTGTTATTTTTTATTAACTTATTATCCTGACGAAGAAAACATGTTTAATTAACAATATCAACAAGTTTTCAAAACATGTCGATATTGTTAATTAAAAAGTGGTGTACACAAAGTTATTTGTTTTCATTTATGTAAATCTTTTCGTTCACAAAGATTGTCTGATAGGATGATGCCAGGAATAAAATGATTTTGTGTATTTTAAGGAAAGGTTAAATATCTAAAAAAAAAGTTTTTTTTTTTTTTTTTTTTTTTTTTTTTTTTTTTTTTTTTTTTTTTTTTTTTTAAAGAATTAAAACCTTTCTAAGAAAGGTTCCTTTCTCCAACTTCTAAACTCTTTTCACACTCAAATACAATTCACCTTAGAAGTAGGTATTAATGCTTCCTTAAATTTCCTAGATCTTACACTTTCTTTGTTAAATAATAGAATTGAGTTCAACGTATACCGTAAACCAACCTACACAGACATAACTATACACAATACATCTAATCACCCAATCTCACATAAACACTCGGCTTTTCACTCAATGGTACATAGATTAGTTTCCGTGCCCCTGTCTAACACTAATTATTCAAAAGAATTATCGACTATTAAACAAATAGCGTCGAATAATGGCTTCGATCCTGACTTAGTTAATAAAATACTCAATAAAAAACTAAAACAAATATCTACAAATAAATTCCTTTACAAAAGTGCGCCGATAACAAATAACAATACTCAAAAATACAATTGGCGTAGGATTCTATTTATAAATAATTTTTCTAACCTAAGTGTTAGAAACCTTCCTCTAGAAATTAAACCGGCCTTCTACACAAATAACAATCTTGGCAAATTCTTAATCAATACCAAAGATAAAGATGATAAGTTAAGTCACTCGGGCATATATCAACTTAGCTGCAGTGATTGTCCTGCATTCTATATAGGAAAAACAGCACGAAACGTCAATATTAGAGTCAAAGAACATCTACGATGTCTAAACGGTAAAGGTTTCTCTGAACTTGCAAACCATTTAATCGCAACAGACCATAATTTTAATAAAATATCAGGAACTCGAATGCTACATAAAAACAGTATAGGTCTTAAATTAGACAATTTAGAAGCTCTAGAGATTAGAAAAACGTTAAATACAAATAAGTCAGAATTCCTACTCAATAACCAAGTTAATCTATCAAATCAAAAAAATACACCCTATAGTCCTATCTTTAACTTGTTTCCGGCCATCCATCCCACCCCATGATATTATGTTTGTGTTATATTGTTATTCTGAGTCCCTTAATTATTTATTTCATCCATATCTAAATATTGTTCTTTATGTTAAAATGTAAGATGCATCAGACTTTTTATTATATTATTGAATACTGTTGCCCATTTACTTATGCTCATATATACACTGTTGTCTCCTTCCCCCTAATTGATATTCATCGTACCTCTGTTAAATTAATTTGCTCCCGTCTAATTATGTTCTTTTGTATTATAATTTATCTTTTTCTGTATAATGTACATTGTTGTCTCCCTCCCACTAATTGTTTACCCTTTGTATCCCTTGCATATTAATTTTGTCTCTGTCTAATTATTTTCTTTTGTGATTTTCTTTCTCCCTCTGTCATTCCACTTATATATAACCGATATCTCTGCCTTAGTAGTTAGTTATTATTATATTATATCCTGATGAAGCTTGGTCGAAGCGAAACCGGTAGATATACAAAATAATAAATTCGTGGTTTAAATACAAAGTGTTTTAATTCTTTTAAATATAATGTCTAACCACAAAGTAATTGCTTCTTACGAAAAAATTTAAAAAAAAGTCGTTGCACGCCAAAAAATTGTTTTCAATATTTTTTTTTTGTTTTTTTGACAATAGAGAATATCATTTTAAATACATTTTTTTAACGATGACATCACCGTAACAAAAAAAAGTATCAACTTGTTTTAGCCTTGCAATAAAGCCGCCACTGACACATATAAGAGTGGATGATAGAGAAAATATTAAAATAATTCATAAAAAAAAATATTATTTTTGAAAATGGTTTTAAGAGTAATCATTTTCTCAGAGAGAAAAATTAATACGTATATGAATGACGTGCATATTATATGGAAACACGATACACATAACAAACTGCCAAACTGGTGTATATAAAAAGGGTAGATTAATGACGAAACCTAAGATGCGTAACAAATCCCCTTTCCGTAATCGGATATAAACAATAAGAAGACAGATAATCACATAAGTATCTTATTTGTGACAGTACGCCTGAAAGAAGCCAATGTCCTTGAAGGAAGGAGCTTTATTATACGATTTGCGTTACGTGAGAAGAACGTGGCAAAATGTGGGGTATAAAATAAGAAGTGCTTACTTTTTTCTTCCACTGATAAAATATAATATCTTTGACCATCAAAGGCCGGTACCTTTAAAAACAATTGGGATTCTGTCAATAATAATTGGTTTTGTGCGGGCTTTATAAGTAACCTAATTTGGAAGGAGAAAAAATATATCGGTAAAGCGCAGAATACCGATCAATTCTTTCTCTTGACCGGATGATCTAAGTCACAAAAACCGAAATACCATAAGTATTTTATTCCGGAGCAATTATGTTTTTTTTTCCTGTCTTTTAGAACCCTGATTTTTCCTTCGAATTTTTTTTTATTAATTAATTTTGGAAGTTCTATGCCTATATACTAGGAAAACCTGTATCGAGAGCAGGCGCTTTAAAACATAAACAGTTTGTAAAAAAAATAAAAACCCATAGTGTAAAAATACAAATAATAATAACACAAAATTACTTTTAAAGTAACAGAAAATCATCACCGTACCGTTGAAAACATACATAGTTATAAGTTCGTTTTGATAATCTTTGAAGTTGGAGCTGTTTTGGCTGGTAATCTAAGACTTGGTGTCAGATTTATATTTAAGATACATTGTGTTTTACCTAATGGCCAGTGGAAGTGCAATGTATAGTTTTGTTGCAAAGTATTTAAAATTCTTTCTTCAAAATTCGCAAATTCACTTTGTGGCATCATTATTTAATTTAATGAAAACAAATAACTTTGTGTACACTACTATTTAATTAACAATATGAACATGTTTCGAAAGCTATGTTTTCTTCGTCAGGATAATAAGTTAATAAAAAAATAACAAAAGACAATTAAGTTTAGACTAATTAGAACATAGACAAAATATTAGAAAGAAGAGGTGATTAATTACCTAAAATAAATCATAAAAAACAATTATATAAAATAAAATATAAAAATTATTTCAGGATGGGTAAAAATTACATTAACATAATAAAAAATCTTTTAAAACAAAACAGGAAGTCTAAATAACAAAATAAATTATTATAAATATAAGTATTTATACGAAAATAAGTTTAAAAGATGGCTATTTTTAAGAAAACGTTTGGTTATTTATAATATTTAATTTACTATTAACACTTTTTCTAATTACTAAAATTTCTAAATTATCTAATTGTATACCCGTTGTGTTAGTGTGTAAAATTTTTAAACCTTTATTAATATCAAAAGAATGACCTGTTTCCAAAATGTGGTTTGCAAATTCTGAATAATTATTATTATTTAAACATCTTAGATGTTCCTTAACTCTAATGTTAAAATTTCTAGAAGTCTCCCCAATATAAAAAAAATACAATCATTACAAATTAATTTATAAACCCCAGATTTGTTAAAAAAAACATTATTATTATTTGTGGGATCTTTTTTGCTACTATTTTATATTTTATGTTATTATGTATGTACCTATTCCGATGTATCAAAAAAATTTCGTTAATAAAAAAAAAATGAAAAAATTGAGATTTTCTTATGCGGATTTTTCATAAAAATGATGGTGGAAAAATGTTGGCCATCGCTTTTCACTAGATGACAAAAGAAACTCAATAGTTACAAGTGACAAGTGCCCACTCGTAAGCTTTTGCACACAGAACACAAATTGTATGAATTATCCTGAAATTCGTTACATTTGTATCGAGTCTGCACCGCCATTATTATGTTTCAATCAAACAATCGATGCTCTTTGGATCATACTAGCTTAAAGCCCCGACCATATGAACTCGTCATTCCGGCTCAAAGCCTTTGGATGTACAACGTACAATGTAGGACGTGTCTGTTTGTGCAGTGATGATTGTTTGTTCTGTCAGCGGCAATGTGCATGCAGTATGTACATTGTGCACTGTTCAGCGGTGCCAGTAGCCCGAAGCTTCAAACTGCAACAGATGACAGAACGTCAGATGCAGTTCTGTCAAAGAGCATGCACTTAGCGAAATTGCGTCGGAAAATGAGGTAATCCTTTGCAGACATGCAATAACAGCATATTGAATTCTGCTTCGAGTTTTGAGATGAAAGTACGTAAGGAGTGCAATTTACTAACATAAGAGCAGCAAAGTATTACTATTTCATCAATGTTTATATAATCTATTACGCCTACTAGTTTCAACGTTATATGACGTTATATAATATTGCTAAGATAATAAAAAACCTCATCAAGATTTATGTTGGTAACTATGGTATGTATGTTTAAGTGTATGTGGCAATAGGTCTCCCTACTGAAAACTTTATTAGATTCGTCATTTGATACTTTGTAATAGATCAATAATTAATTTTCAATTTCGGTTGTTTTTTTTTTATATGAATACTGCACAAGAGTCCCAACCGCTCCCGTCTGGAGTCAGTGAGACTACGGCATCCCTAATTGGGGTATGTTGTGAGGCTGAAGGTAGTGGAGAGGGAAAGGAGATGAGGAAGAAGAGGGTGGGGAAGTACCTGGAAGTACCTGGAAGTACCTTCAGATCTGGTCACCAAACACGGCTAAAGCCATTTCAAGCAACGTTTCAATTCTGAGAGGTGGTCTTACATCAGGGCGATACTGAGAGTATGTTCCACTCTGCAACGTGCCGCAAATATACTATATATTATTTAAAATGAATAAATTGTGAAATAACACAAATTAATCAAATAAAATTTATTTGCCACGCTGGGATTCGATCCAATTCGATTTGTGTATACGCAAAATTCTTACTTTCAGTAAATATAATGAATTTATGCTGTTTTTACAAGAGTTGGTGGCGTGATGGTCATAATAGTTGTCTTCCAAATAGTTGATAGGAGTGCGATTCTCAGTCGTAGAATTTTTAAAACTTTTATTTTGAAAATATGAGATTTTTCAAGGGTCTGCGCTAGCATCAAGGAAATACGCGAAAAAAGCATTGTACCTATATCACTTTATTTTTACGAAAATACCAATCTGTTGGTGAGTTCATAAAAATACAAAGATGTAAAGAATGATACAATTTTTCACTCAATACTTAAAAATAAATTCTCGATAGAACCTCCACTTTTCAACAAGTAAATAGGTTTAGAAAAAGCGTTGGTGATCTTGATAACAATTAGTATTTCTGTACCTTAAAGGATAAATCACGTAAGTTCATAGCAATTGCTATGGACTTCCGTGATTTATCGTTTAAGGTATAGAAATAATTAATGAAGACAATATTAGCAAAAATCTGAAACAGAAAAATCAGAAAAAGATACGGTTACATGTGGGACTTGAACCCAGGACCTTCGACTTGCTGGATCATTGCTCTACCAACTGAGCTAATTCAGATTTTCCATTGAGTTTCGCTAATATTGTCTACATTAATTAAATATTACAATTTGAGGTTTTACTCATTAAGTTTTAAAAAAAAAATAATAACTACCTCGAACTTTTCGAAACTTCGTTATTTATTTGAAATAAATTTTTAGTTGCCTAAACCACCATGCGATGTGGTTTTATATTTCATATTACACAAAAAAATCTATTCTCGGTGATGATATTAAAAGCGAACATAAACATTTTGAGTGTTATATAAAAATGTGTTTACGGTGTTCTCCACCGATTCACCGCGGCCAAAGACAAGACAAACCCGGAAAGCATTACCAGCCGCGCGTGACAGATGGCCGCCTTTCCATTTCCCTTTAATTAATGGCTTCCTGGCGGGAAAATTGAAAATGTCATATCCAAGAAAAATCAATCACTTCCAGCACTGAAGCAATCAGGCGCCATCTTGCCCTTTGCGCTGGAACACTTTGCTGTAGGAGTAAACAAACTTAGACGTTTGAAATGGCCATTAGCGTGTGTTGTATTTATTTTAGTTTTGCTCAAGTTCAGATTATCGTAGGGAACTTTTCTTACTTAAAGAAGATCCGGAAAAAGAGGACAGAGAAAGTAGTTGAAAGAAGTACTAGTAAAGAATATTCAATGAAATATTAATATTTTATCAATAAATATTATAAGCTCATTAACTTTATTTTGTACTCACAATCAATTGAGTGAATATCGGTAAAATTTATATTTATAGATACGGAAATATTCATGTGTTCCGGTCAAAAGTTCGAACGACCAACATCTCAAAAAAACCAAAATCCTGAGCGATCAAATTGATATTACTTACGCATGTCTTTCGAGTGGAAAAAAGTAGTAGTCTTGAAACCCCCACGTGAAAGAGTTTTGATTTATTTTTGTATATTTTAGGTAGGTAAAATTATTTACATTTTTCATGTAAAAACTACAGTAAGATTGTTACAAAAATATTGGCTTCACAACATTCCAGACATTAACTGCGAAAAATTGCAAGACTTGTAGTTTCCTTAACGTATAAAGGGAGTTCTTTGACCATTTTAAAACCTTTATAATAAATTTTGTTTTATGTTCCCGATAAATTTGTAATAGATGGCTTAAAATCTTTCAGTTTCTCGTAGGATAGCCATGAACTGTACTATTAATACTAACACATTTGAACAGATAATCGGGTAACATTTTATTTATTACTAGCTGGTACCCGGCATGCGTTTCAATGCAAAAAAATAAATTGTTTCTCCCTGCATTTCCATTTCCCATGCGTCCCAGTTCCCGCATCCCCTTCCTCCCGCGTTCCCCTTCGACCTTCCACGCCTTCCCATCCCTCGTCATCCGTCCCGCTAACTCCACCACTTTCATTACCCTTCCCCTCGTGCCTTCCTTCCCTGCCGCTAAAATATAAAAAATACACTCATTTTCATTTATACAAATCATAACGCCAGAGCTTACCATTATATATAGCCTATAACCTTCGCATGCACACAACAAATCACCAAAGTTTTATCACAATCGGATGAACGTTATGGCAGCGCATAACATACGAACATACAAACAAAAAAATGATTTTTATGTATTAGAAGACGATATTATTTAATTTTATTGTTTTTATTTAATTTTTATTTAATTTTAATTTTTATTTATTTATTTATTTATTGTTGGAAACATTGACAGAATGTTAACAATTATTATAGTTATAAAATTGCCGTTGAGAAGTACATAGGTATTAACACTCCAATTATAAATGTTCACAGCATGCATAATCAGTGTTTACTTGTTACTAGGTACAAAAGAAAACATAAAACATAGTAATTTCAAATATAAAACAGAAATGCAGAGAAAGAAAAGAAAGATAATAAAAATAAAATGATAATAGAGCAGTCACATAATTGTTCTCCATGATATATTATGGTAGAAGATTGTAAATTTGCCTTTTGAAATATGTAAGACTGGTTGCATAAATATCTACATGATCACATTCGATGGTATTATATAGACGACACATTCGAGACAGTGGATTGAAGTATGCAATATTGTTATTAAATAATTCAAGATGGAGTGTATTATGACTCCTTAAATTACGCCTATTAGGAACTTTTATATTAATATTGCTCAGACAATGAGTGGTTCGAAGCTTATCATGAATAATTTTTTATAAACATATTAAGTCAGCAAATTGTCTTCTTTTTACCAGGGTTGTAAAATGAAATTGTTGGAGTCGTTCCTCATAAGATAGGAGTAAGGCATTTAATCCAAGTTTAAATGATAAGTCTTAGGAATTTTTTTTGTACTGATTCAATGGCTTCTGAATATTTTAAATAATGTGGATTCCAAATAACACTCCCATATTCCAATTTGCTTCTGACCAACGAGTTGTATAAGGTTGTAATGGATTGGGGATTTTTGAATGGTTTCGATATTCAATGTACGAATCCCATCATTTTCAAAGATTTACTCGTGATATCACTGATGTGTTCATTAAAAGTAACCTTCGAATCAAGAGTAATTCCTAGATCTCTTATAGTGGTGACTGCATTTAATCGAACATTATTAATGAAATATGCATAATCCTTTGGTCTTCTGTTACGGGTAAAGGTAAAAAATTAAATGTTTATTAAATTAGAGGCACTGTTGAAAACCAGTTACATTCCAGGAGAAATCCTGAAGTAAACTTTTTGTCAATAGAATCAATAAAAATGAACAAAAATTATAAAACTGACAAAGTCTATTGATGAATAAATGTTTTTATTATTATTATTATTATGAAAAAAAAACAAACAATCACCATATAAATAAATAATGACACACACTTTACAATCACTTCACAAACAAACAAACGATAAAAAACAGTCACCTTACAGGCAATAACTGAACAAAAAAAACAATCACAAAACAAACAAAAATTCAAAATAATACAAACGTGTTTTAAAATTTACACTTCTAATAAAAAAACCATTACCTATTTAATGGTTGTTAATCAGAAGTGTAAAATATATAACACGTATATTAGTAAGGTCCTTAGAGTATTGTGTTGACTAATTTATTAAGTTATTTCTAAAATTAATTAATTTTATCTTCTCCTGTAAACTATTCAAGAATTTCATTCCTAGTTATTTGTAATTCTATTGGTTTATTGGATTTTTTCAACATTTTTTACTGAGATTTATTGTTTCTAAGTGGCGTAGTTTTAATTGAAATATTTTCTTTGTACATGTGTAAAGTTGCGTGGCATAAGAACATATAAGATATTTTTCTAGCTTTACATTTTTTAAATATGAGTTCTGAACGAAATACACCCGTATTACTTATGCACTAAATAATGGAATGCAGACATTTGCGAACAATTTAATAATGGAGGAACCAAATCTCCGAGGATCATCATCAGGATGAGAGATGCCAGTGATTGACATCGCGGCATCCTCGGAGCCGTCAAGACCTAAGTCTTAAGGCCTGCCGCAGCTAATGGTGCACGTCAAATTGCCTTAGTGCATTAAACTTAAGCATATCAGAGTGACAGGCACGTGGGAACTGAGAAGTGAGCACGTGCCAAGGCATTATAATTAGACGCTACAAGTGAATTTGTAATCAATTACGGTGATCGGAGACTTTAGTTAATTGAGTGAACGTCTCAGAGGGATTAGAAATGTTAGGCATGCATAAAGCAAACATATTATACCCGTATATGAAAACAGTTTCAGTAGGTATGAAATTTGCTTCATTGGTGCTTGGTGGAGGGTACAACTTTAAGGTCCGGTAGTATCTGTTCTAAAGAAGAAGGAGAGATAGAGAAAAACCAAGGTTAGAGGGAGCGCGCTAATACTAAAAACAATAATATTTAAGCGAAAATTGTGAAAATGTTTATTAAAACACGACTCCTTTATAATAGAGCAAAATTCTCGGGAAAAGTCCAAAATAACTTTTAGAAACACTGTGAATTTTTTTCATATATTTAAGTTGTATAACATAAAAAAAAAAACGGAAAAAGCCTGTATATAATAATATTCGGAGCATACTTTGCGTTTTTTTTTTCTATCCAGGGAATTTCATACAATTGTATTTTCGGCGTGGTGAATGTGAATATTTCCTCAAGAATAACATATATTTTTTTAAGAGCTTTAAAGCTTAAAGTGTTGGAAAATATGTAATAAATCGGTAGAAATGCGGGAAGCCGGGCCTTAAGATATATTTTAAATGGTGACCGGGCAATTCAGAATCATTAAAAGTGATGATTTTTTTTTAATTGGTTAAATAATAAATGATTAAATAAAGATGCCGTTTAGAAAATAAAATTAAAAAAAACAGAGAGATATATGTATTTGTGTTATGGTAGTAGTGCGCACTTTCGTTGCTGTGGTTAATTGTCGAAAATTGACTTTTAAAATCTTATAAATAAGTCGCCTTACAGTGGATTTAACCATAGTTCGAAAATGTTCTTGTAAACCGAAACAGCTGTAACAAAAATACATACTAAAATACTTGAAGAACTTGATAATAAAACTACCAAATTTAATTTTCATTACAAAAAAAATACATATACATACAGTAAATGTTTATTTATTAAAAGTTAGATCTTCAACTGAATCAAAAACATCGTTATTTTTACAAGAGAATTCAGTTGCCAGTGTGGAGGGCCGTTAAACTACACCCAAAAGCTTATTTGGGTGGAACAGCATAGTCCAATATTTAATATCCGTAACGAATACCGTTCAGATGGAAATATTTAAAAATGTTTATAGACAAGAAAAAAAGCTAACATAAAATTAATATTCAGCTTTAGTTGGCACAGTCCTTCAAAACTAAGTGTTTACTTTCTTCTCGAGCGAAAATGGAACATTTAAATAAGAATAAGTAGCCCCGGGTGGCCACTGAGCAGAATTATGAAATTGTATCAACTTCAGTCGTTGCTCTAGTAGGTTTTTGTTATTAAAACCATCAAAGGCCTTGCGGAAAGCAATTAAGTCACAAAAATGAGCTTTGAAAAAGCGTTCTCATGTCTGGCATGAAGGCAAAATAAAATATAACATAAGTCTTAAGGTAAGGAATAGGGCTTCAGATCTGAAAGATGGGTTTAAAATTAATAAGGATGTAGAAAAAAAATGTCGAATCGAAAGTGGAGTAGAAGGTACTTATTTACCTTTAATGTTGGGAAGATATTAACCTCTTAAATGCCAGGGAAGAAACTCGAAAATTTCGCGATGTTTTGACTTTGATGTAATATTTTGCGGATTTATTTTATGCTATCGTATATAATATTTACCGAAACACGTTCCCTGAACAATAAACTATGCTTACAAATAATATTACTTGCGTTTATTTGACAAATTGATAGTTTTATCGATCTTTTCATGACATGCGACGCTCAAAGTTTGACAGCTCAAATCGCGGCAGAAATGTCATTTCGAAAGTCATAGATATGTGCAAAGATGATTATTTGAGAGGCTAGATCTGTTCCTTACATCTGTTACGTCAAGAACAAGAATGCCCCAAGCGATTCTGACCTTGTCCTTCATACATTTTCTTTATACATAAGGTTTAAAATCACATCTCAAAAAAAAAAATTTTTTTTTTTATGGCGCGTCCTGTGCGCGCTATCGGCAAACCAAAACCAAAAACGACGAGACATTGGGGGCTTTTATACTTATTACGAAAACGGTACGGCAACTGTAGAGTAAAGGTATGGCACGGCATGACGGCATAACAGGGAAGCAAAATATATAGTATGAAGACACTTTTTAATCTTTATCGTTTTTTTTTACATTTTTAATCCCTCAGGGCCTCTACACAGGAGTCCCTGAAGAAAATGATTTATCTCAGGGCCGTGTCATCTGAGTTGCTGTGAGGAGGATCATCTTGAGGAGAGTAAGGAATGAACATTGGTCTTAAAGAAACCCATGTTGTAGGAAGGAGGTAAAGGCAAATTGTTCCGTAGCCGAGCTGTTGAACTCAAGAACGAGTCGAAGAAGCGATCCGTTCTCATGTGACAAACCGTGTACAAATGTTGGGCGCGCGTTTAGCGTATCTCACGCTATGCACCGGTGCCGAAGGGATCAGTGACGCTAGTTTCTCGGAGCATCTTCCATTGAAATACCGGTAGAACAGGGATAGCATTCCCACCCGACGCTTGTGCTCTAAAGATTGCAATCCGTTAGTTAAAGTGGGAGAATCTATTAAACGGACCGCACGTCTTCTGTACAGAGTCGAGGGTATTTTTCAGGTATTTTGGAGCTCCAGACCAGAGGTGACTGCCAAATTCAACAGTGGGGCGCACATGCCATTTGTACAGGGTTAGCAGTTGTGTACTATTAAAGTACCTGCGGGCCCTGTACATTACACCTAATTTTTGTTATATAAGTGTATAGTACTTATAGTTACTATACACTTATAGTTATTATACATATTTAAATACCGGTAGAATATATATAGAATTCCCACCCGACGCCAGCGATCTAAAGTGAGGTTGACTTTGAAGTCCACGAAATGCCATAACCGCGGGCCGTTACAGTTTTTTTTTACAGTTGACGTACTAATTGTAAAAGCGCCCATTGGGTATGAAATAAATATGAAAGTATAAATGATTATAATAACTTTATTTCTTCCACCACTTTCACTCTAATATATTCAGCTCTTGAAATAACCTGATAATAAACTGGAACGTTAATTTTTTTTCGAGTTTTACTGAAATCACAAACCGGAGCAAAAAAAGCGACAGCTTTCACGAATCAGAGCAGTTATAGGTTGCTACGTTTAAATTACAGCACCATAAGTTTATTTAAAATGTTTACTATTCGTATGACTTAATTTCCTTGATGATTCTACTCGACGACCGCCATGAAATGGTAAGGTGTTTGGCTCAAAGCCTGACAAAGTGCAAACAAAATTTATTTAAAGGACTAAATTAAAATTATTTACAATTCGTTGCGTAAACTCAGTGAGGCATCACAAAGCTTCATTCTGAATTGAAACACTGCAAAAATATTTCTATTTTTGAAACTGATAATTCATGGTGGAATTCCATTATAATATATTATAATAAAAACACAAATGTAAAACTTTTTTCCATTTTAATTTTATTGACCGTAACCGGTTTCAGCTCGCTAGAGCCATCTTCAGACTGGTACAAATTATTCTTAGTCTACGGTTTATATACACATCATATGATGGAGGGGAAGCGGGGTGGTCTAAAGGATTTTAATCAATTATATTAATTACATTTGTTACTAAGAATTTCTAAATATTTTGGTAATTCCAGGGGGCTAATTACCTTGGGTTTGTAGCTCACCTCAACATTGTTCAGGGAAAAACCTTACAAATAATATGAATTATTAATGACCTAATTTTGTTGTCAAATCGTTATTATATTTTATGATGCATGGGATTTTTTTATTGCTTTTTGAGGGGATTTTGGAGGAATGTTTACATCGGAGTAGGAATGGTCATTATATTAACTAAATACATATTTTAATTTCTAAATTATTATGAAAATTACAATGGATAAAAAAGTGGAGACTTAGCAAATTATTCTAATTGCTTATTCATTACAAATTTATGATCTATTTTTTTAGTTAAGCGGGAAATTTCTATAGATTCTAGTCTATCTAGTTTATGGCCTTTATCACAAGTGTGGAGGACTTTAATATCTCTGTCTTTATCAAACGAGTGATTCTAATAAGTGTGATGCTACATTTGACAATTCGCCTTTGTCATTCACCCAGTTTGTAAAATGTTCTTTAATTCTAGTTTTGAATGACCTCCCAGTTTGGCCTATGTAATATGACGGGCAGTTGGCGCAGTTAACTTGGTAAACTCCTGAGTTTTCAAGTTTCTCTCTCTTATCTTTATTGTTGATTAAAACTCTTCCTTTAGATTTGTTATTGTTTTTGGGGTGTTATGCCGTGTTTCGCTACCTCCTTCTTTAGCCAACGTTTCGGACAGCGTTACAGTGTCCATCATCAGGGCAGATGAGTAAATGATATTGGTGAGAGTGTTTACTTATGTGTGTCGAAGCGATACCGTGCTGCCAGCTCCATTTCTCTACGAGCTGGTGTTAGAAAAATTCAGCATGTTTTTTTGCGTTTAGCTTTGGTGTAGCCGTCAATTACTGGATACCAAGAACTATTGAGCTTAGCTCCGTCGTCTCTGCTAATATTGATGGGGTTTTTATGGATTTCAATTGCCTCCGTAATTAGGCGCGCTCTGTAAGTTTTGGGTCTTCCCAGGACTTCAGGAACAAATCCAAAGTAATGGCCGGTTTCGATTAAGTGCTCGGCGATTGCCGATTTGTCAGGGTGGCCAAGTTTACAAGCACGAAAGTGTTCCGAAATCCTTTTGGAGATCGTTCGCTCTGTCTGGCCTACATAGACCTTGTCACATCCGGAACACCCCAAAAACAATAACAAAAATACTTTTTGGCCGTGAAAACCTAAAAACATACTCTTCCTGTAGAATTCACATTATAAAAAACTATTTTGAATTTATCATAATTAGTTTGAAATGAAATATTTTCGAGATTTAAGGGTGTCAAGAGAGAAAAGTTAGAAACTAAATAAAAAAAATACCATGGAAAAGTTAGAAACTATATAAAAAAAGGGATTTAAAATCTAATGCTTCCCATTTCTCAACTACTCAACATTTTCTTCATAATTTGTCTCGGCGACACAAAAATCTCCAACTCAAGGACATTTATAAACCCACTAGCTTCTGGAACGAATACTATTTACTTTTAAATTAATGATTTTTTCTTAATTACGTACGTATTACGTTTCTCGTAGACGTAAACCATATAAATTGTAAATTAATTTTACTATATATTTATTTGTACAGCGCCCTTGAGGTGATTTTTGAACGTAGTAATAATAATAGTTTATTCCAGAATGTATGCAGGGAAGGTGCAATGCAATATATTCCATATTTTGAAATAACAAAAGAAATACAAATAATAAGATTAGGTAAAAAGTAAATAACAGCAAATAAATTAAATAAAAACTAATGAAATGAAACTGAAAAAATAAATAAATAAAAAATATTTATGTATATATTAAACACTAAAATGACTGCAAACAGCCGTTTTCGGAGGGTATTTCACGGTAATCAAAAAAGAGACTCGTAATCATTTGAACCTTAAACTTATTCGAAGATACATATCTCAAGTTGTCTTACTATTGTAAGTTAAGAGACATAAATAAATTAAATTAAATAAAAAATAAATAAATAAATTAAAATAAAAAAATAAACGTTAGTAAGGTCATGTCAGGAATATTCTCCAGCCCTAAAGAGTCCTAAATTCTCCAGTCTCCTAAAATAAATATCATCTCTATTTTTGCCACTAATCTATTAGTAAATGTAATACTAACCGCGATGGCGGCAGCAAATAATGTAAAATCATGCCATGTCCAGTTTTTTTTTAATATAATGCCCTCCACGTGCAAAGCCGTATCTTCTGCAAGCATTAACTTTCTAATTAAAGTGTGTTTTTCGGAAGTGACCTGCCAGGTAAGTATGTTTCTGTATCTGTTTGTAAATAGTTAAATTAGATAGAACCTAGGAATTCTTAATAAGCTGTAAAGCGCCCTTGAATTGATTTTTCACAAAAACGGCGCTCTACAAATTATCCAACCATTATTATTATAATAATAAATAAGTCAAATAATATAATTACATTTACAGTTAATGTAAAATTAATATAAAAAATAATAATATTCACCATCCAACTGAAAAACAAGCACCATTTTTTATATCCGTCAATTGCATGGTAAAAATAATAGTTTGAATTATTTAAAGCCCAGTTCTAAATCTGGCGAGGTAGGCGTGACGTCACACATACCTCAATTTTATCGGTCGACACTAAGGCCACTTCCACAAGGGTCGGTATGAAATCAACAAATCCCAAAATAAAGAATTAACAAGAATTCAAAGACACTTGAATATTTTTGAAATAATTTGTAAGCTCCTGTGGTGATCCGTATATATTGCCCTGACGATAGCCAACCCCCTTATGTAAGGGCGCATAGGAACGTTGTTTCCCCGTCATATGATACCATAACATCTTTCCCCCTCCAGCTAATTAGACGAGTCAGGGGTGGGAGGGAGATGGCCATAATTTACCTCATTAACTTCTCAGTTCACAGGTTAAATGGCCAAGACTCGAAAGAGCATAAATATGTCATAAGGTGGAATTCGAAAGGGGGCAGGTTAAAACGGCGAAACATAAAACATCAAAAAGGGATGAAAATATGAAAGAATAAACAAAATGAAATTGCTTAAATAGTAAGAAATTACTGTGTATCGAACATGTATATTTAGTGGAACAATATTAAAACAAAAAACAATGTTCCGGAGATAATTTATACATACAAAGCCTTTTGTATGCTCTATTTTTACGCTGCACAACGCCTTTGAGAAGATCAGGCAGATATACGTATAATATATTTATTTTATAAATATTTTTTATTTATAAAAAAATATATGTATATATATTTTTTTTATTGCTTTGATGGTTATGCTAGGCACATGGCCGTGCTATTGTAAAGCAACTTTTTGTATATTCTTGTAAACATTAAGGATGGGTTGTTCCAAAAAATTTTAACAATTTATCAAATATTTGAAGTTCATTTTCACGTTCTGTGTTACGTTCCATTCAAATTTTGTTCAAATCAAATCATTATAGACCAGTTGTTTCATAAAACTGAAATAATCACAGAATTTGTTCAGTACTTTCGTAGAACGCAAAAATTAACTTAAAATATTTGATGAACTGTTCAAATTTTTTGACAAAAAAAATAATTCATCCTTAGTGAAACAAAAATGACGTCGGTCAAATTTCGAAATTAAAGTGTTTAAAATTTCAAGAGGACTGCTTCCCGGAGAAGCTTTGACACAAACGAAATTAGTGGAAATGTTATTAATCAATTACTATGAACATTTATTTACATATAATTAAAATTATTATTAATAATTATTACTTTGAATATGAACCTGATAAAAATATTATTATGAATGCACTGTACATTATTATCAACCACAAAAATAAAACCAGCAATGTTTTAAAGAGGAAAAGAGAATACAATTCCAAGCGCTGTACATTTATACAGCAAAACAAAACAAAAAATTTGAGAGAATTTTTCCAGCGATAAAAAAAAATATTTTTGAGAGAATTTTTGGATAGGTAGGTGTAGGTAGGTACTACATTCTGGAGCAACATTTCAGTAGAGTAAACTGGAAACCCTACAACACATCCATTAAGTAAAAATTCGTTACTCATCAACCCCTGTCTGACCTCACGAAGTGGTTATTGTGACCCTGGGAGTGACGAGAGGTCGCGAAGGCACTCACAACTCCCCACCCCATCCTAACCCCCATATCAAGTGCCCCCTAGCCCCCACCACCTCCCACCATCCTCTAACCGTCAGATTTCTGTGTGTAATTGATGGTGACCGTGTTGCCATGCAATATAATACGAACTATTCATCGTGCCTACAATCGACCATTATAGTGTACATTGTCCAGAATGACCATTTCGTGGTAAATACTTGCCGTTGCCAAGCATCGCAACATTGTAGGCTGGCACTAACTATTTAACATTTCCAAATTCTCTACATTGTAGACTAGTACTGTGCATTACATTATGCATCCACATAGTATACTTGGTGCACTAAAAACCTTTCGTTACTCCTGCATACTAAATCAAAAATTCAACCCACTTCGTGAACACGCATTGTGCGCAAATACTTATTTAACCTCTCCACGAGTATGGACAAAACGGTTTGTCGAAGCGAAAAATGCACAGAAGAGTGTGGACGAAACGTTTCGTTGGCGGCTATTATTCAAATACCGTCATATTTAATGAAACTATTTGACTTGAAGTGGCTTCTATTGACGTCTGCGCGTAGTTTGTTGAGGTTTTGGAAGACATACCTACAATACTTAGTTTAAAAATTAATTTTGCGTCATTTAGCGGTCGTCAGAGGAAGGAAGCAGTCTTTTTGTGTGGACATCGATGTTGGTTTATTTTTGTGGATTGACGTCGACGACATTTTAATTAAAAATATAATACTATTTTTAGTTAATCTGTGATAATTTATATTAAAAAAATCAAAAAATTTACCAAAAAAAACTCCCTCCTCAAAACCTCCCTTTTATTCGCCAAAACTCACTCGCGGGGAGGTTAAAATCATCGATTGCTAATTTGATTTATCTACTGTATATCTACGTATAAAGTAAGCAACAAAACGCAAAAAAGTCTACATAGTAAATAAGACAAAATTGCATCAAAAATACTTATGTACCTACAACATTGCATTGGACTGCACTGTGGCTACGAGTATCTATTTTTTGCTTATTTGGGAACTTGCGTTGTTAACACCACACATTCGAGAAACATTTTCGAATCACGAAACTACTCTACAGGAGGCTTGTCGCTGATCAGATGCTCCTGTACAAAATTATTAACTCGAAAGTTGACTGCCCGGATTTGCTAAACAAAATAAATTTCCACCCGTCGATTCGATATAGTAGACAAAATACCCTTTTCTATATTGATAGATGCAACACCAATTCCAATCAAAATGAATTTATGCAAAGGACATGTAAATACTATAACAACAAATTTGCAAATATAGACACACGTGCTGACGTATTTACTGCTAGTTACTGTCGCTACAGAACTTCACTGTATAACATTCTAGGTGCGAATAACACGTATCTAATATTTTTATATTACTTGCATGGCAACTTTCCCTTAACTTCCCCTTATCCCTCTCCTCCCCTTACCCTTTCCAAACCAAACACCTATTGTTTTAGTTATAATCACACTTATTTTATTGTTGTGTATTGATTTGTTGAATTCAGATTTGTACTATTATTATTATTTTTTTTAATTGCTGCTTAGTTCTGTTTTCTTTTCTTAATTTTTCTTAAATATTCTAGTTTACATTTAGTAAATCTTGTTTCTAAATACCTGTCTGTGAACATTAATAATTGGTCTGTTTTTTTATCATCCTCTCATGTTTATTATATTACTAAGACTGTTTATGTTCCTTAAATAAATAAATAACTAACAGTAATAACGATAGGTTACCCTATTAATCGTATTTAGCTTACACAGTGAGTAACAAACACTGCCTAAAACTTATTTTGTTGATTTGCATTGTGCCGACGTGGTGCCTCTTAACGCATCTAGTAACTAGTAACAAATTCTAAAAACTTTGTTGAAAACCACAAGGTAACTCTCTAGTAACTCATTACAGATGCTTGTTGATTTCCGTTATGATAATAATATTTGGGTAATTTGTAGAGCGCCGTGTTTGTGAAAAAACACATCAAAAACATACTTACCTGGCAGGTCGCTTCTAATAAACGCACTTTTATTAGAAAGTTAACGCATGGAGAAGATACGACTTTGAACGCAGAGGACACTATGTTTAAAACACTGGACATTGCACGATTTTACATTTGATACTCTCCATTACTATTGACATTACATGTATGAGAAGATTAGTGGCGATTACAGCGCCCTTGAGGTGATTTTTCACGAAAATGGCGTTATATAAATTAGCCAAATATTATTATTAAGAGTAGCCTAATAACAAGAGCTTAAAAGTTACTCTTTGAAGCGACGTAGTGGGCAGTAGCAAGTGACGTAGTGGTAGCGGTCACCAGTACGTCATTGAACCTCCTCTAAAATGATATCCCCATTAGTCCATTGCGAAGAGAAATACAATGGTAAAAAGGGTGTTGATTTCGAAATCCATTAGTGTTTTAGAGGGACAGATGCAATTTGAAACTAAAGAGTAAAAAATATAACCAAAAATAAAAGAACCCTAGTGGGAGCTGAAAGGAAAACTTCGTAGGTAACAAAGCAGTATTTTCGTCGCTTTAAGATAAATAACTTTGAGCCGGGAGGTTGCCAGTTCGATTCCAGATCGACGGACTTGATTTTTTGCATTTTTATGCCTACGGGCGATGAAAGGCTGTCCTGATTCATATTATGTTTTGATTCATATTAGGTTTTCACCGTAAGGTAGCGCTTCTTTTTTTAATTATTTTTATAATGACGGCCTCCGTGGTCCCGAGGCAAGACTCTCGACTCACAATCCGAAGGTCGCGGGTTCGAACCCGGCGTGCGCAAATAAATTTTATTTGATTAATTTGTGTTATTTCACAATTTATTCATTAAAAATAATATATAGTATATTTGCGGCACGTTCCAGAGTGGAAGATACTCTCAGTATCGCCCTGGTGTAAGACCACCATTCAGAATTGAAACGTTGCTTGAAATGGCTTTAGCCGTGTTTAGTGACCAGATCTGAATAGCCAGGTACTTCCCCACCTTCCTCTTTCCTATCTCCTTCCCCTCCCTACTACCAACCCTCACAACATACCCCGATTGGGGATGCCATAGTCTCACTGGCTCCAGACGGGAGCAGTTGGGACTCTTGTGCGGTATTAACTGTAAAAAAAAAAAAAATTTACTTATATACAAACAGTATGTTTACATTGGGTTTTTCGATGCCTGTCTCACTAGGATATGCCCTTTTCCTTCCCAGATCTTCCTCTCCTTCCTTTCCTAAAAAGACCCTCACACAGCATCCTCAGGGCCTCCTGTGTGAAGCCAATGTAAAAAAAAAAATTATCACAACTTCATTTACGAAATAAATAAAAAAAATCATTTTCCTCAACATAATCTAAAATAAAAAAATGCGAGAAAACATGGAACGGAAAGACGGTTATAATCATGGATCTTAAGAAATTGTAAGGAATTTAAAGTTTTTTTGTTCAAAAGAGTTAATATAAAGACTTATTAAGTTTTCTTTTTGTTATTTGTTTAGTATGTTTGAGTTACAAAACATAGCTTTACGACTCTTAAGGCAGTAAGAAACTTCGAAAGAAACCTTTTAAAATAAATAAATAATTCAAATTAACTACACGCTTCAAGTTTTACCGGTAAACTTTTGTTTGCAGTTAGGTATAGATTGTTTGGCTTGTAAATATAAAAACGTGATTCCTTTCTTAGAAAGTTTTCGTTCCATTATAACTGCTGCAATTATTCCTGGACATAAAGAAGCTTAACAAATTTAATTATTCTCGCTAAAACCTTGTTAAACAATACGGGAGACGTTTCTATTAAAAGAATCCACCTGATTGTACCAACAAAGAAATAGAAGTACCTACGAGCAACAATAAGAAAGGAGGAGGAAACGACGAGGAAACTCCTAGCGGAATTCAATTAAACTAAACTGGGCTCGCAGGATAATCTGAGACCTAATCTGCGCCAAGAACCGAGTTTTTCAATAACGACTGGAAAATTAATTAATACCGGACATTCGACGGTCCCCATAGTAGCACAATGTTATAGGTATGCAAACTTTATGTCAAGTGGTTTTGGTCATACCGTCGCCGTGTAAATAGGTGTTTTAATTAATTGTTTTTTTTACGCTTAGCTGGACTACACGTTATTTTTTATTAAGATAAAAACATCTAAATGTGCACAACATAAAATTATCTTTATAATGCAAGATGGAAAAATAGCAAATATGAAATAAAAACACTAATTTTATAATGAAGGTTGTTTTTTTACGCTTAGCTGGACTACACGTTATTTTTTTTATTTAGATAAAAACATCTAAATGTGCACAAAAACATAAAATTATCTTAATAATGCAAGATGGAAAAATAGCAATTCAGGCATAAAAACACTAATTTTATAATGTAGGTTGTTTTTTTACGGTTTGCTGGACTAGACGTTATTTTTTTATTAAGCTAAAAACATCTAAATGTGCTCAATGACATAAAATTATCTTTATAATGCAAGATCGAAATATAGCAAATCAGGAATAAATTCACTAATTTTATAACGTAGTTATTAGATTCTGAAACACAAGTAAACACTGCTGTGTGGCCGAAAGAAAGCCAAATTTATTTTACATTTTCAAATATATGTACAAACAAATTCGTTCTTACTCGGTTAATCGATTTCATTTGCCTGTCTTGGGCCCAGGAGTCGAATGGTCTTGTCTAAATAAATTGGCGACATAAGTTTCTTTTAATTTCACTTGCTCATTTCAGAGTATGAACATATAATTATGCAGGTATCAGTCAAACAATAAATAATTGAAATAAGTCGAAGCAGGGCTAGGTTCACTTAGACTAGTTGTTCTATTTGACAAATAAATTTTAAACCACGGCTTATATTATTTTTGAACAACAAAACCCAGAAAGGGTTTGATGAATCTTATCATTTTAATGAAATTTAATGTAATTACTAAGAGGCGGAATGCGGGGGCACAACGAAAATTCCAGATCCGCTAATTATTAAAGGCAAAACAATAAAACTACCGTTATTTGACCAGTCTAATATGTTATATGGGGCCAACAGACTTAGCTATAAAAGATTAAATATCATTTGATTTTGGCCTATTTCAACATATCGCTCGCCATACGAATACATTCCCAATGTTTTAGCCTCCGCATTACGCCTCCTAGTAATTACGTAATATTCATTATAAATTAAGTTTATTCAGACAGTAACTTATATTCATTAAAATATATAATGATTGAGTTTCTGAGATCTGCATTCTTTTTTTTATATGAAATACCGCACAAGAGTCCCAACTGCTCCCGTCTGGAGCCAGTGAGACTACGGCATCCCCAATTGGGGTATGTTGTGAGGCTGAAGGTAGTGGGGAGGGGAAGGAGATAGGGAAGAGGAAGGTGGGGAAGTAGCTGGCTATTCAGATCTGGTCACTAAACACGGCTAAAGCCATTTCAAGCAAAGTTTCAATTCTGAATGGTGGTCTTACACCAGGGCGATATTGATAGTATCTTCCACTCTGGAACGTGCTGCGAATATACTATATATTATTTTAAATGAATAAATTGTGAAATAACACAAATTAATCAAATAAAATTTATTTGCGCACGTCGGGTTCGAACCCGCGACCTTCGGATTGTGAGTCGAGAGTCTTGCCTCGGCACCACGGAGGCCGTCAACTTAGCTCAGGTAAACGCTTATAAATCAAAACTAAACAAATAATCCAATTAAATGAAGATAATGAACTTCGTACCACTATTTCAATAAAATTTATTGACATGTTTCAGAACCAACGGTCCTTACAAAGTTTAATATGATGCCACAAAGTGAATTTATTTAACATTATTATAAAAATAATCAAATTTACCAAAGTTCTTGGAAAAATTGGCAACTGTGTTCGAAAAACGTGGAACAAATTTCCAAAAAAAACTGAGAAGAAAGGTGGAATATAAAATGTCCGCCAAATGTCAGGTAAGCGTGTCCTAATGCTGATTACGCCCTCTGTAATAAATAAACATTTTGCCCGCTCCACCCCCACCCTCCACCCCTCTCCGCCGTGCAGCCCCTTCACCCTTCTGTCGAGGGACAGAAAAAATTAAAAGGCTTTTTCCTAATCTACGACAAAACATAAAAGAGGGGATGGAATTCTCCCCGGGGTAGGTGGGAGGTAGCGAAGTGAGAAGGCTTTCCTAGTTTATAGTTAATTAAACATTAAAGCAGGTACTTAATCTGCAAAGGGTTGAATTTTTTTATGTGGCTATTTTGTTAAGTTTCAGATGATATAATTCATAATTAATTTTAGTAAGCATGCTGTTTCGTACAGTTTTTTTTAAATATTTAATATTATGATTTAGTTGTGGTCGATTTATTGATATTCATATGACTATGAAAATGTAAATACTCTTAATTTTTTCGAACGATTTAAATACTCAAATTATTATGAATTTGTAGTTCAAATAGCAGCCAGTCAGTCGGTTCCATGCCAACTCAGAATCAACTCAACTCAACACCTTTTTTAAAAGCCATTAAAAGCTATGAAAAAAATAATTTTAAAATAGCCAACGACCCTTGCCTAACGAAACCTATTTAACCATTTTTTTTTAAATATATGTTTTTATCATTTTTAATGACTTTTCAAAAGGGGTTCTGAGTTGTCCGGTCACCGAACTTTTTTACTGACTTTCCATAGTTTTAATCGAATTTAACGCTTTTAAATTTACGCTTGGAATGTTACATAAGCAAAATATTACTTTGTGACGATAAAGGTTAAATAATAAATTATCAGAAACAATAACGACACAAATGGGTACGACAGTGTAAGTGAATTAATAAAATTTACGGTGTAAAGTAGCAGATTTTTTTAGTTTCAGTGAAAAAACACACGCGACCGAATAATAATGAGTAATTTATTGTTCTACGCACGTAGCAATTTATTGAAGCGATACAATAAATTAGCAAACATCAGAAATATTAGACTCGAAGGAATATCTGTCACATTCATTTCATATTTTAAATAAAAACGTGAAATTCAGGTAAAAAGGGAATGTTTTTTTCAGATAGGTGAAAGACATGAAAGGGGATATATTTTGGTGTGGCAATGCTTGTAGTATGAACTTGAACGTCACAATACTGGTGGTTGCTGGTTCGATTGATGGTAGAATAGATTTTTTGTTGCTTTGCAAAATAAGACTGTAATTAAATGAATTAACTACGTAGTACAACACAATTAAACCTGTTAATAATTTTATGAAAATCAAGCTAAAAAGCATATTTATCGTAACTTTTAGAAGCACCGGTCTGTGAGACCTCCATTTTTACGAAAATATCAATATATACTTATGCCAAAAAAAAACACTTGTTTCAAGTTCGCAATGCTAATGATGGTATATTAAGTGCTTATTTTGCAATGGCAATAAATAAATAGAGCCAGTGGAGTCTGAGACAATTCCTTCAAACGTACTGTTCTCCGCGTCTGGTCTCTGACCGCCAAGCAGTTGGTGAGCAGATGCATCCACCGCAAAGACCCGGACAAACCTCACTCTATGAACTTGCATACCCCTGTTAAGTCACCAAAGGTAGCGAACTACTTAGGTCGGCCTATGGCAGAGGTATTGGTTATGCAATAAATGGTTCCCTAGGAGGCGTTATATGTACCCGCCTCCCAAATTGTTCCCTTTACCCAAGAATACCCAATTTTTTTTTTTAAATATTGTCATTTTGTTTCGGATTTCAAGAAAACACGAGAGGCAAATAATCTGTTTAGTAAAATCTGGTTAAGTTGGTTACGAAAAATTATGTTTTTTTATTTATTTATTATTTCTGGCTTTCACCCTTCGAGGGTGTTCTAGGCCATCATTTAAAATTACTGAGAAAGGAAAGGTAAATTTAGATATTAATTTTATTTAAATGTGGAAATTTAAAATTACATGGAAGATTGGAGTCGAGTTCAGACTTAGAAGGGATGAGATGTTGAATGAGGGGAGGCAATTTTGGATAATAAAGCTTGATAGAAAAGAGAATATTTATTTAGAGAGGGACAACCAAAAAAAATGTGATCTACAGTTCCCATATCTATACCACAGAATGTATAAACTGGGAAGTCAAGGACTTGAATTTTAAAAAGGTGTGAAGGAACAGAACAATGTCCGATTATCAATTGAATAAGTGAGGAAATTTCGTTTTAAGAAAAATGGGGGGAATTGTTGAAATTGGAAATAATGTTATTGAGTAATTTGTCACAATTTTTCATAAACAGGGTGTTAAGGGACGTACTTGACTTAATTTAACCAGTGATTCCTGACATTATTTGAAGTAAAAAATGTAAATGAAATTTTGGTCTCTGGTGACTTTTTTTGGTGACTTTTTTTTTTCAAAATATTTTTCTTCAAAATCAAACAAAAAAAAATTTCTTCCGCGTGTCGTCACTGGTCACTCCACTGAGTAGCCGACCCACCCCTCACCCCGCCTCCAACTGTCCAACACCTACCATTTTTTTTAGGTTTTTGTAGAAAAAAAAAAAAAACATTAAAATTTCACCGGAGACCAAAATTTTATTTACACTTTTTACTCCAAATAATGTCAGGAATCACTGGTTAAAGTTAGTCAAGTACGTCCCTTAACACCCTGTATAATATTCAAGATAATCTTACTTCTAATACAGAACTGCCGAAAATCAATTATTAAATCTGTCAATTCAAATCAATTATCGAAAAATATATTTGAGCTCACTGCAGAGTTGAAAGGTATTACATTTATTTGTTTGTAATTTGGTGGATATCCAGTATAATTTTAATGAAAAAGCTGACTCGCCTTCACAACATGATTTTTTCCATATACCGAGCGCTATAAAAAAATTGTCGCCCGTGAATTCTTCGTGCATTGTTTTAAATTTAAAGTAATGGGCACAGATGAATAAAAAAATCGTAAAAATGAATACATGAATACAAATATGGAATTTCGCGCACTTTGTTTGCATGACAGCGAGCTTGTTAAAATATGGAATTTCAGGAGTAAAATATGGACGAGATATCCGACGTATTATCACTCTACGTGTCTGCGCCGAAAATAACAATGTTTAGTGAAAACGTACGCGACTCAGAACACGATGGCTACTTTCGTTGTTTCATTTATTATGTTGGTAGTGGTGGTGGATACAATTAGTTTTTACGATTGTTAATTAAAATTACACCCACTAAAAAAATATATAGTCGATAGTATTTGCTTTTAATGTAAATAACAAATCAGACAAAAAAATGCCAGTTCATGATGGAAATGGTGTTTTAATGAAGAAATAAGACATTAAATTCTAGACAAAAAGGAAGGAATAGATCAGGAATAAAACAGGACTAATTTCAGAATACCAGAAAAAGTATTCGAAAAGTTGGTAACTTTTCGACAAATAAATTGATTTTTTTTAAATATCAACAATATTTGAGATTTCATTAAAATATCATATCAAAATTAAATAAAGATATGATAGCAGAGATTAGCGGTAGAAGAATATATATATATATATGGATTATGTGTTGACGCATGTCAGCAGGTATTTAAATAGAAAACATATAATATATTTTTTTTTATATACTTACAAAATCTACATGCTTGTGAACGATACTACTTCTTGAGGAGTAAATAGTTCTTTTCATAGTATATTTTAGTATAGTATAAAGTACACATTTACTTATAAATGTATACTTCATAGTATATATATATATATAGTCCAGTATAGAAATAGGACGCATTTTTACTGGTAAGTTTTTAGATTTTCACGGCCAAAAGTATTTTCGTTATTTGTTTTTGGGGTGTTATGCCGTGTTGGCTAAAGAAGGAGGTAGCGCAACACGGCATAACACCCCAAAAACAAATAACGAAAATGCATTTTTACTGCTGAAGATAACTGGTTTTAAGAACTTTTCATCGAAAAAAACAATATATTTTTTTCATTTCAAGGTGTCGGAATCTTAGACTTGTGCCACATACAGTTATAAAAGATCATATGGCTGGGCGTATTTCGGCATATCGCTCGCCGTAATTCCCAATGGGAATATATGACGAGCGATATGCTGAAATAGGCCAAGCCAAATGATCTTTTATATTGTATAGCTGTGTGTGGCACAGGTCTTAATTATAAAGCAGAAAATTTCTATGTACAAAGAAGTCATACATTTTCAATACAATTCTACCATAAAGTACGAAGGGGGCTTTTAAATAAAATTAATATAATAGTGTGGAATGTATCAAGAGCATCTTTATCTTATATTCCTATTCCTCTCCTCCTCACCTAAAATCAATTTTAAGACATAATAAAACTCCGTCTCCAAGCAACTTTAACATAGGAGTTTTTTTTATTTGACTTCATTTAACTAAAGTATAAGCTGTTTGTCTCTTACAAATAAATAATTACGGTAAATAATAATAAATATTTCAAAGAATTGTAAACCGAGGAAGTTTAAGGAAAACGACTTAAACGAATTAATTAGGTCAATATATTATGGCGCACTCGTACTATGTGAATATATTGGCTGTATTTATAATATTGTTTTCTTGCAATATTTTTCGCCAGATTCACAGCAACTATCAATCTTGATAAAACTCTTTTCGCAAGTTCACAAAACCGTACTTCAGACACTAAAATTCTTCTTTTGAATGAACACTGAGCTTAACACGAGACTAGCGACACATATCCGTCCATCACAATTTAATTTTCACGTGCTGTCAGGCCGACGCATGACGTGGCTGGCGGCACTTCCACCCCCCCGCATTCCTCACTTGTTAAATTACGCACGGGAATCTGCGCCCTGCACCCTTCAACCCCCTGTTTCCCGGATACATCGATAGGGGTGGAAACGCCAATACACTGAAGAAAGATTAAGACTTTTTGAAATACAGCAATGTGGCAGCATTTTAATTCAAAATTAGTAAAACCACTTTTATTATTTAAAAAACCGACATATTTCGTAAGCAATGTTCACTTCATCTAGGTTTACTAACTAAATTAAAAATAGTTAAAACTAAGTGTTTTATTAATTTTGGATTAAACTTTTTTGATGATTAATTAATGGTATAAAGTAAAACAACATATTATTTATTTTTATAACGTTCGATTAAGGAGTTTATACAGTTAGAATTTTCAAAAAATCGATTCTTTTTGTAATTTCATTTTCGTAATAAACGTATATTTAAATACACACACAGAAAATTTCAAGTCGATCCCGCGATTTTTTTCGAAGTTACACGCATATTTGTAAAGGTGTGTCAGAGCGTTTGAAATTAGGAGCCCAAACTTTGAATGCGTTTTTCTCAAAACTGTGTTTTTAAAGTCGGTGACCAAGATTTCTCGAAAGCCGCTGAACCGATTTTCAAGTCTCAAATTTTAACACAAGCTTTTTAAGTATATTTTTTAGTAATTAATCGAAGGTTGTTTCTCACCAATAAATTTATATATATTTTTTTATAAAAATTTAAGGCCAAAATTTTGGTAAAAAAAACGACTTTTTTTGAGAAAGTGCCATTTTGTGAATAAATTTTATTTTACTTTTTCCTTCGATTAATTAGAGGATTATACATCACTTCAACGACATCCGTTTGAAATTCATTTTTACAAATACAAAAAGTTAAAATACAGTTAAAAGTTACTATTAGTGGTCACACATACTTCTGATTTATTGATACAAAGGGTACTTGATACAAAAAATTTATAATTTTTTTTTTTTTGTTGCCCAGGAGGTTGTAACTGAGGTTCGAACTCTTGTACCATAAAATAAGCCATTTTATAGTCGTAGTCGCGAGATTTTCAAATCTACTGCCCCTTATACTGTAGTGGGTTATATTCAAATCAAACGTCTTGACCGAGCTGCGCAGGTTGTGCGAAGCATAATATACAAAATGTATAGATAAAATTGAACAACTGTTAAACGAAAGTGATTGAAAGACCATCAGTTTATTTAAATAGAAACTCGCACGACACATCAGATCTGATAAGCCAGGAAATAAGTAAGAAATCCCAACTATCCTATTTCCCACCTCCTTCCTTTCATCTTATTCATCATCACAACATAATCAAATTTGAGGTGCCATAGTGCCCCAGGACAGTTGACAGGAGTTGGGTTGGTTGTGCGGTACTCACATAAAACGATCAACTACTTATGTTTAATTAAAAATTACAGCTTAAAAATAAAGAAAATGTCTCCCCTCTACGAATGAAAATTTCTTTTAAGGCCGCAAAAATCTTATCTCCAATCTTGTTTTAGCAAATCTCCAGTTAAGTAAGCAGTAGGTACCTACCTAATACAAAGAACAACAAAACTTAAATTCTAACAGGCCACATCCGAGGATTCACGAAATTTCCAACTTAAGCCGTCCGTATGCGTGTTATCTCTCCCAAAAAACACGGCGCCAAAGTAAAACGAGGTAACATTTTTAATTAAAGACACCCCAGACAACTTTTCGGCTACGCAGGGTTAATGAATACGGTAACTAGAGGGTTAAATATATTTTATAAGTCGTAAACATTTTTGTAACACCCGTGGAGAATTTTTTATGGGCTTTTCTTTTTACCAGCCTCGTGTGCTGCGAGAGACAACTTATTCTGAGACTAAAATAATATGGAAAAATAAGATTGTTTGTTGTAGGCATTGTCAAAGGTTTTTGACCGCAAAAAAAATACAGGCTTAAAAGATTGCGAACTTCAAAACAATAAGGAACTCCAGTCAATTTTTTTTTTTTTTTAAATGAATAATGACCTTCTAACTTAAATAACTGCGTATTTATTTTTATTTTGATAATTAGTTTTAATAGTTAAAATAAATGTCAAAGTTTTAATTTTTCAAGAACCCCCGAAAACCACCGAATCTAGTGTGACGTCATCATGACCAACCGAAGTGTGAATTTTGTAGGCAATTGGAATCAGCTGATAAACGCCGGCCATTTTGAATTTCAGCATTGGAGCGTTTTATGGACGCGGTGACGTCACGCCCCACAAATTCAATAATACCAACTTGACAGGGTGTTTTAAAAAACTGTTTTAAAATAGACTTTTTAATATTTTTTTAAAAACTCTATGTTAAATATTATTTAATACAACTTATATATTCAGAATCAGCGTTTATTTATCTACACGAACATATTTTTTTAAAGCCATAATATTTTTCACTGGAGTTCCTTATTCTAATATTGAAGCATCAGTATCACGCCATTTCCTCGCAGAGGTAGGCAGAGAAAATAGATAGCCGCATAACTGTATCTTGGCAGACCTTCCTTCATTCAAAAACAATAAAACACTATTCTCTCGCCCTAAAAAAGTATTTACTAATTTTTATTATCTTTTATTGTTCTTTACATATTAAGTTTATATTGTTTTACAATAATTTTTTTAACCCCACTAGGACAAGTCCGTACCGAGGCTAAAAGCGAATAAAAATAACAAACAAATAAACAATGATTATCATCATTAATAATTATCCCAATATAAAAAAATACAAGTTCTAACCTACATATTATATACGCACTAGTATGGGATTTTTACATTACAATAATATATTTTACAATCAGTAGTAAAAAAGATGCCTCGATAAAACTAAAATCAGCAAAATAATAAATTTTTAAACGTAAACTGCCTCCTATTTTATATTATATTTTAGTGTTAATGATTCTCGTTTAATGGCACCGTTATTACTTAGCATTATCCATTGTCCGGTGCCAAAAAAGCACTGTTATTGTTAATGTTGTCCTCTTGGCATTGCTTTGTATACCTACCGTATATTTTTTTTATTTCATATTATTTAATGAATATTTTGTAAGGACTCGTAAGAAACACTAAAGGATTACTAAGTTTATTGTAGTTAAGCGCACTTAAATGAAATATCACAAAACTGCGCTCTATTATTCTTTGGACTTTATGTTCGGGTCAAATCTTCCCCACAGGAAAAACTTAACCCTTCCACACACTTTTCCACAAATGAACATCTAGTCAATCCACGCTATGCAATTGCACCATATAAGTATAATAAACACAAAACAATACAAAAACAACATGTCAACCTACCATAGACCAAATGGGAAAATAATTCACCGACTCCAGATATTTTCATATCAGAGGGTTCGGCTCGATAGAACTCCTAACTGGACCGATAAATCCTGCTGATCCCTCAATATGAATATTTAAAAAATCTTTCGAAATCCAACGTGTGTTTAATAAGACTGATTTTTGCATTTTAACATAAAGATTCTTTGACAAATTTAATAAGCCTTAATTTTGAATGAGAGAGCTAGGTATAATGCCAGTAGCCGAAATAACAAATGGTAATATTTTTATCGTCTGAGAATGCCAAATTCTTTTAATCTCATTTCCTAAATCTGTATATTTTCTAATTTTTTCAGAAACAGATTTTTGAATATTACAGGAATTAGGAATAGCGACATCAATGATATAAGTTATTTAGCTCTACAAATATTTCGTTATTATTGTTATTGTTATTATTACGACAAGATTTGATTCACTTGATTGTGTCATGTCTACTTGAAGCATCCCCAGCTTTTAATACCATAAAAAATTATACACCAGCGTCAAATCATCTAATCAAATAAAATAAGAGACAGAAAAAACTTCTATGGTTTTCGCTGCTGAATTCGCAGATTATTGAATGAATTAGAATTTCGCACATTATTATAATGCATACATTTTTGTTATTTACTGAAGGTAGGTAAACATAGATTTTAATCTCTATTCTTTGTATTTGTGGTACTAGTATTGTACTGATTAATTATGTTCCAACCTTATTTTTCATATTATTTGCTTTTGTCCGAACCGATACACTGAATTACACAATATTCCATTTATGTAGCTGGGAATAAAACTATTATTATTATCAATATCAATTATCAATTAAAAAATGTGTGTGCGAATGAAAGAGCTATATGAACGCCCCGCTAAAGTATGTCAACTGAACCTAATTCAGTTCAATCATGTGCGTTATCATAGTAACGCATCTTCACTCCATTAATTCATTTAAGATTATTGTGTAAATATTAACACACTAATGTAATTAACACTTGTTTTATAAAATAAAATAAATAATAAATTAAATAAAATTAATGAACAAATAATGATAAGCTTGATAAAGAAATGGTTGGGAATCTGTGTTATTATATTATTAAATTAAATATTGTGTTATAAATTGTATTTTTAAAGCTCCTGCTCTCAATACAGGTTTTCCTAGTGAGACAGGCATAGACAATTTGGAGGTCTAGAATTAATAAAGACGAATAAATAAAAAGCCAACCGATCCCGCAAGAAACAATAATTTTATTTTGGGTATTTGGGTAACAGGTATAAACTTTCGTAATTGTTTTTGTTTTCGTGTAAAATAAGATTAGTTAAGTACGACGAAAATAATTGCGTGTGTTTTAAAACAAAAGAACAAAATGTTGGAATTATAAACAATAATGTTCAGCTATCAACAAACCGCCTTGGTTAATTTGTCACACGACCGTGTTGATAACTTTATTCCCACAAAGTGAACGTATAAAATACCTTGAACTCGTGAATTTGTATAGAAATGTAGAAATGGAAATCCTTATATTGGATAAGGGATAGTTTATTGCACAGTTTAATCAATTTACAGGATTTTATCCGGGAAACTGGCGTTCGTGCGTGGGGTCATATTTTGGAGGGAAAACTTTCAAAATTCGAACAATATTGTGCCCTGTCACGCCATTGGACAGGCAATCGCAGTAAATTAAACGTTAATAAACATAAAACACATTCGGTAGACATAAATTTGAGACTTTACGCAGTCGGCCATGGATTAAATTTAATTTATGAAACGAAAAAACGCAGCAATCATAATATTGTAATGAATTTAGAAGAAAATTACCCAACATACATAATGAAATGGTAAAGGAAACCCTGTCAGAATGATAGAGGATTTACAATGCCTTTCCCTATGAGGAAATGTTATAAAATTGGGCCAATGTACATATATTTTTAAAGGAAATTATGTGCATGAAATTTTTTGTATGAAATCGCACTGGAGTTCCATTTGCTCGGAGCCAGTAAAAGCATCACCATTTATTTGATAATATGGTAAGGCTGGAAGAGGTGGTGATGGGAAGGAGAAAGTGAAGGTTGGGAAGTGCCTGATTATTCGGATTAATTCACAACTAAAACCATTTATTTCAAGCAATGTTTCGATACTGGATGTCTACAGGTCAATCATAATACTGAGTACCTACTGCCTAGCTATCTACCACCCCGGAACGAGGTGTACAACATAATATATTTAAATAATAATATGGGTGTAATTTAAGACTTTAACGGCCAAAAGAATTATCGTGATCAATTATTCAAAAATATATGTGCTTTATGTTAATATGCCGCGTTGCGCTTCCTCCTTTAGCCAGCGTTGGACAGCTTTACAGTGTCCATCTACCGTGATGATCAACTCTCTACGAAATGTTGCCTAAAGAGTGACGAAGCCCAAAACAATATTGATCACTGGCAAAGTGGAACACGGAAAGAAGATCACTGATGTATTGGATTTATAAGGATTAAGAAGCGTCGAAACATCGGATTGCACAGCTGTTCATGCAGCACAGAGCCACAAGGAGTGGAGAATCCTGATTCATCACGACAATTAATATATCTATCATCAATAATCAGGAAATCATCACAGAAGACCCGTCACTGAATGTAAAAATGAGTAAACTATTGTCAGCAAGTGATTTCACCTTGGATCACAATTATTGAAGTGCAAACACACCAATTTATGCATAACTTAAAATTTCAATAACATGAGGGCCGAATATATACGTGCGAATTAGACATACTGTAAAAACATAATAAATTAACAACATTTTAGCAGAAATTTGTTCATAACAAATAATAACCACGTGAATGTTATAATAACGTTTTTTAAATACTAAATATACACTGCTGAATTAAGGAATGCTATAAATGTGCAGGTACCTACATTTTTAAGCGATTAAATTATTATAATGGGTGGTTTCTAAGCAAGTGATACGTTGTCGACTTCGATTTGATTTTAGAAAAGAGTATTTAAAATGTAATTTAGTAATTCGTTTATGTTTAATCTAATTGTAGGATTGCGATGAGTTTACTAAAAATATGCGGTTAGTTTGTATTTTGGTGTTAAATATAAATATAACAATAGTGATAATAAATTGAAAAATATTTTTAATCAATTCGGCATGTCAAAATAATTAAAAGCGGTTCACTAACATATCAAAAACAAAACACAACAGATACTAAAGATTTTCTACATTATATTATTTAATATATTATATAACTAGCTTTTCCCCGCGGCTTCGCTCGCATGGTATTACGGGAAATTACTGTAGCGCTTGCACTTATCAATTATCTCCCCCCCCCCACCCCACCCCCATCCCCTCCCGCATTCCATATATTCATTCCCTTACATTCAGTTTTCAAACATCGCGCCTACCACCTAAATTTCATAATGCTTTATATAGCTCAAAGAAAAAAAGAATTACTTATCCAATTTTGTTCATTCGTTCGGAATTTATGCGCTTACAAACATTTCGGATGTTTATTTTTAATTAAATATTTGAAAGTTTGTGAATATAATAAAAAATTAAAAAATTACACTATTTATTCAGTTCATTTATTCAGTCTTTATAATCGTTACGAATTATATTTTTAATGTAGGAACTGACATTTATTCCAAAAGAGAAGCTTGTCCAAAAAAATAAAACATATTCTAATATTTGAATTTTCTGAAGCAGTAGCAATCGTTTCCATGGAAACGATTTTTTTCTGACGTTAGCAAAAATTTGCTTTAGTTAGCGACAGAAAACGTATAACAAATATAATTTATTAATATTTATAATTTCATTACGCCAGAGCTTACCATCATATACAAAATATAGTCTGCGCATATAATTTAGCTTTATATTGGTGAACAATCGAAAAATTAAAGTGAAACTCTTTCAAACTTACAGCAAAGCTAAATTTATGTCAACAGGAGTCCCGCAAGGGTCAATCCTCGGTCCAACATTATACATAATATTTGTTTCACTCATGAATAAAATCTTCACATTTGTTAAACATTACGTTTATGCTGATGATACGGCACTAGTTATTTCGCATGAAGAATTAGAAATTGCAATAAAACTCATGCAGCACGATTTCTTATCCTTACAGAAATGGTCACATGATGCGGGTCTTATAATAAATTCAAAAAAAACTAAATTAATGCATATACGATCTCCACATGCCAAATATACCATCACACCTGTAATAAAGTCGCATACATTTGAGTGCATACACAATTCGTCACAGTCCTGCAAATGCGGAACCATTGAACTTGTACAAACATATGTATATTTGGGGATAACTGTAGATATGCACATGAAATGGGATACCCACATAAGCAAAATCTGCAAACGCCTAAGAGCTGTTGCGGGGCGAATTTACAAAATAAAATATTTTATGCCCATTAGTACGCTAAAAATAATTTATTTGTCACTAGCGGAATCCACTATCAGATACGGAATAACATCTTGGGGAAACTCGTGCAAGACAAATACAGGTTATATTCAAACGATTCAAAACTCTTTGACTAAGCTCTTGGTAAGCAAAAGTGTTTATGCACAAAGAAGGGACATAAAATTACTATATGAATCAGTTAACATATTACCTGTGCGAGGAATATTATGGTTTAAAATTGTATGCCAAAACCTATTGTCGGACTCAATTTACAAAGAAAAAGTAGATCATGAACATGGCACTAGATTTAGTAAAAATGAGGGTTTGTCCGTTCCGAAAATTATAAATAAATACGGCCAGCGGACATTCACTTATCTTGTCCCCACCATATTTAATAAGATGCCGATGAATTTCAAAATCGAATCCAATTGCCCCACTGATCTCAAAAGAAAAATTAAAAAATGGCTAATGGGTCAAAACTTTTTGTACTGATATTGTTTGTAATCTTATGTATAAATACTATCTATAATTAATTTAATCTATCAGTAATTTACCTGTGTTATATCTGTCTGTCTGTATATTTTATGCTTTTGTATTGTAGATACTTAAAAGTTATTCTTCTGGAACTATTTTGCTATTGTGTTTTCTTATAATATTTTATGTTTTATTAATATTGTCAAATTGACCTGCTGACAAACTGCCTTGGCAGTTTAGAGGGTGATTAAAATGAAGAATAAAAAAAAAAAAAAAAAAAAAAAAAAGAATTATTAAAGTCTTAATATTGTGTTATGCGTGAAAAGGTCATAAACAAACTCGAGCAGTTTCGCATTTATAATATTAGTATGGATATGTATATTATTTTAAAAAAAAAAGCAAAATAAGTTTTGTCAGAAGTGGAGGCATGTCAAAATAATTGGAGAAGCGGTTCACTAACATATCAATAAAAAAAAACAGAAGATATACTAAAGATTTTCTATATTATATTATTTAATAAAATAATATGTATATTATTTAAAAAAAAAGCAAAATTAGTTTTGTCAGAAGTGGGATTCGAACCCACGCCCACAGAAGTGGACTGCGACCTGAACGCAGCGCCTTAGACCGCTCGGCCATCCTGACTTGCGCAATGGGTGCCGTTATATCAAATTTAAGCAACTTTCAGCAAATATTTTCAACTGAAAGATAATGAGAAGATTTTATCTCGAAAATATTATTATTATGTAAGCTGAAAATTTGTAATCAGAACAAACTGACATCGTATTCGGTCATAGATACGAGCACAAGAATTTAGTTCCAGATATTGCCACCAGGTGCTTTTTAAGTAGCACGTAGGTTACCTAGCACCCGTACAGAAACTATTTGATTTCTAATAATTGTAAAAAATAAATTAATTTTAATAATTGGAGAATGAATGCAATTGAATGTCAGCATCATAGTTATATTACAAAAAGGTCACTGTGAATGTGCATTTATTTTTTCTCTAGAGTCAGTCTGTCTATTTTTGAAACTTTGAAATGAAATGGTAAAGATTTGCTATAAAAACTGAAGAGAATGGAAAACCGTGAGATTTAAAAAAAAAATCAAATTTTTATAAGAGTGCAAAAAGAAAATAAAATACTGAAAAATTAGGCAGATCTAAAGGCAAGCTCTAAAACAAGGGCTTCTTTGTAATATGGCTTCGTACATACCCACTATTAATAAACAATTTCGCATATTATAAATTTTGTTGATTGAATTTGAATCTGAGTTCTGTTAATCATTTAATATTATTTACTATTATTAAAACATATAATTACTATAAAAACAATTATTTACAAAAGGTCGAGGTGATTATTTTTTTATATTTCAAAGTAACTTCTGTTACATATAACCACCTTCTATGGAAGAATAAAGAAGAAAAATAAAAATATGTTGATAAAACACATCTTTCAAATTCGTCATAATATCTAAAGCTGACAAGGTAATTTAATGCACACTGGAGGTATTTTGAAATCGAATTTCGTTTAAAATTTCTATCATCAGAATTTTTTTCCTTTCCATCGGTTTTCAAAAATTATATTTATGAGCCAAGACTGGCACATCAATTGAAAAAACTTTAAAGGAGGGATTCAAAAATGTTGAAAGAAAAATTAAGATCGAGCCCGTTCATGGCGACAATTAAAAACGATAAATTCTATAGAAAGAGGGGGGGGGGTTCGGCAAATGCTCTCACGATTTCTCTGAGCATTTTAGGGCAGCACGAGGAAAGGGGGAAGGCCGGGTGAAGCGGAAGAATTAAGGTCGTAAAGCAAAAATAAAATAAAAAGGGGAGAGCGGGCACGGCCGGACGGGAATTTTGACAAACGCGATGGCGTAATGAAAAAATATTCCGGCGCGAGGCGACGCGCGACGGAGGAAATTAGCGGCGGACGTTCGTATGGAAAATTACCGCTTGCCCCCGCGGCACCAATTTTCGATGAGGGTAGTATCAAAGGTGCCTTCGAAGACATGCCATTATTTAAAAATTTAAGTGTTGTATTAGATTATTACGCCATGTAGCGCTTGCTCTTTCTTTAGCCAACGTTTCGGACAGCGTTATTATCATTTGCAATTATTCATCTACCCTGAAAACACAATAGCCCAAATCATAATCACAATAATATTTTTTGACCGTGAAAATTCCAAATCACATACAATGCGATTTGGAATGTAGCATCTCCCGCCTGGTCACATATACAATAAATACCTTCAACCATGGGAAAACAGCGGAACAGGGGAACAACGGAAATTACAAGACTCTACTTATAATTAATTTTATAACCCGTCGGGGTCACCAACATTGAATTATAGTGTTGATTGAATCATTAATCGTAATGGCTTGATTTAGAAATGGAATCTTGCATTTGATTAATTGTAGGTGTCGTTTGTTTTCACATTTGATAGATATGACTTTAGGTACCAAGTAGGTTCTGCTACAGTTGCTGCAATATAGCTTCCGGGATTGTAGATGAACTGAATAAAAAACAAAAATAAACTTTGGATATGTATGAGATTTTCATAGCATTTTTCGATGTATTTGGAGTGTTATTTATTACGCCATGTAGCGCTTGCTCTTTCTTTAGCCAACGTTTCGGACAGCGTTATTATCATTTGCAATTATTCATCTACCCTGAAAACACAATAGCCCAAATCATAATCACAATAATATTTTTTGACCGTGAAAATTCCAAATCACATACAATGCGATTTGGAATGTAGCATCTCCCGCCTGGTCACATATACAATAAATACCTTCAACCATGGGAAAACAGCGGAACAGGGGAACAACGGAAATTACAAGACTCTACTTATAATTAATTTTATAACCCGTCGGGGTCACCAACATTGAATTATAGTGTTGATTGAATCATTAATCGTAATGGCTTGATGGCTTGCATTTGATTAATTGTAGGTGTCGTTTGTTTTCACATTTGATAGATATGACTTTAGGTACCAAGTAGGTTCTGCTACAGTTGCTGCAATATAGCTTCCGGGATTGTAGATGAACTGAATAAAAAACAAAAATAAACTTTGGATATGTATGAGATTTTCATAGCATTTTTCGATGTATTTGGAGTGTTATGCCGTGTTGCGCTATCTCTCTCTTCAGCAAATGTTTCGGACAGCGTTACAGACTCCATCATCAGGGTAGATGGTAATCATATTACATTAACATATTACACATCTGCCTTGCGGATGAAAACTGTAACAGTGTCCGAAACGTTGGCTAAAGAAGGAGGTAGCCCAACACGGGATAGTATTCCAAAAAAAAATCACTACAAAAAAATAAGCTTTAGTTATAGAGTACCCGCAAAAATTCTGTACATTTAAATCTACTGATTACTTGGAGTGGGTTCATTTTTTCTTTCCGACATCAATTGTAGCAGAGCTTCATAAGCAAGATGTGGAAACATGGGCGGAATTTTGCGAGTGAAACTAACGCGACCTATTCGTCGAGAGGTTATATTTTTTGCTCCAAGTGCGACAAGACCGAATTCTGAAACCGTCCTAAAATAAGATTGAAACAGAAAATTTTAGAAATACAACAAAATTTAAAAAGTTTTTTTTTTTAAATCAACGATTTGAAAGACGATACATTACGTACTCAGATAAGTAGATAAGTTTAAGCTAGTATCATAGTAGTTACTAAAGTAACAATACGTCTGTAGGGAAAAACGCACTTCATGGGCCGATCTTTTACTTGTTTCGCCGGCAACACGAAGCTAAATACAAAGCCAGGATAGTAACTTCGGTGGTGGAGAGAAGAGAAAAAATAGAACTCCATCCTGTTAAACTATTCTAGCTTGAGATATTGGCTTACTGGCTTCGTCAAAATATTACTAGGTTAAAAAAAATGCTAGTTCTTTTCGTTATTTGTTTTTGGGGTGTTATGCCGTGTTGCGCTACCTCCTTCTTTAGCCAACGTTTCGGATAGCTTTACAAAAAAAAATAACGAAAATACTTTTGGCCGTGAAAATCTAAAAACTTTTCAAAGCTAGTTCTGTTTACATGTAGTTAGAGTTACCAGCTAGATTACTAACAAGAGCTTGCTGCTCCGGCTTGAAATGCTAGCCTCGTGTGGCTTGGACTTTAAGGGTCAGAAATGTGAAACACTGGTTGCCGTTTTCATCAGTCAATTAAAAAAAAATTTACTGATACAATAATATCATATATTAATGATAATTTGGGCCTCACTTGGCACTTTGCCCGTGCTGACGCCCCCATTTTACAATTTAATAAATTTAATAAAAAGATAATATTATTATGAATAATTTTTTTTTAATAAATAACAAAAGCAGTAATGACAATTTTTAATTTTTTTATTTAAGGTGTACATTGTACGAGTATTGTGTTTTAGGTATAGGTTTATATGTTTATATGTTTTTATATATATTATGTTGTATTCTTACAATTTATAAAATGTTTTAAATACTGCCTCTTATGTTCTTTACCCACTTTCATGTTTACATTTTATCCGCCTTTAACCAAGCACTTTCATTTTATCATTACTTCTTAAGAGGAATATAAACGATGAGGCAAGTAAGCGAAAAAGTGGTTTTTATTTATTTTGTGCATAATTTTATAAGATGAAAAAAAGTTAGAAAATGCAAAACCTCAAAAATTGTCTTAGCCATAAAGGGGTATTTAAAAAAAAATTTTTCTTCATAATTAAGTCATGCAAAAACATTTTTTTAGTGATTTACGCTTATATTTTTCAGTATGTAAATAATATTTTTATTGTAATTCCAATACATAGAAAAGCTAGTAAAAGCTTCAATTTATCCGTGGCATATTTTTTGATATTCATAATGTAAACCGATTCGTCGTAAAGTTTAATCTAAATACGATTTCACGTATAGCTTCATCTTAATGGACCAAACGATATCTGTAACTCGGACAACATAAAACTGATACGCGTTAGTGTTTCATTTTAACAAGGTAAGTGCTTAAGGTAATTGTAAATCAAGGAACGATATACAAGTAGGAACGTTTGCTTTTTAATGAAAAATAAAATAATTTGACATCTGCGAGTTTTGGCTACATTTGGAATTTGTCTCCCGGAACTGTCTTGAAATTTTAGCGGCAAATGCTGAATTCTATTTCCTTTGAAGCTAGTTCAAATATCGCGGCGTTCGGCTTCGGTTTGAGCCATTTGGGTGCTCCTCGTGACATAAATGAGGTAAATTTTACGCTTCGCAGCGTTCTGCTTCGCCCGTTAGTAGGTTCAGCTCTAAGCTCAAAATTTTATAAAATATCTATACAATGTTATTTAAATAGAACCGTATATAGAACATGCCCGTAGGTTCAGGGTTCAGGGTTCTGTGACAGTAATGAAATATTTCTGGTAAAAGCAAAGATTCTCCGCAAATATGGTGGAATAAATGTAACCCCATCGTAGCAAAAATATTAAATCAACCGTATTTTTGGACACATCGTTCTATGTAACATAATCTTCAGTTATCCGCGATTTTTTCTTCTAGCTATAGATGGATAAAGAGTCCTTAATAACTTTTGAAGGTCATTCTTATCCATGCAATATATCAATCTAAACGAAAATATAAAAAAGAAAAAGACACACAAAAATAAAAAGCTAACGGTCGCAACTGGGACTCGAACCCAGAATCTCTCTTTGTGTCTTGTTGTTTTTCATGTTTTCCTTTAGATTTATTAGTTCTATCTTTTATTTTTTGTAAATTATTACATGTAAATATTCTATGTGTATAAATAATTATTTACAAACGAAAAACGTTATTTGTTTAAAACCACTTTATTTTATTTATAATGTTGAGCGGTTTCGATTGAGCTCAACCTTTCACAAGACATAGATGTAGTCAAACCCAGTTTATATCTACGTGATGAAAGTTGAGATCAACCGAAACCGCTCGACTTTATAAATAAAATAAAGTGGTTTTAAACAAAAAACAGTTTTTCTTTTGTATAATTTCAAGCCACAAAGTGTTTTCTGCTTTCTTCGATAAGAATTGTTTATGTTTGGGGTAAAATTGTAATACACATATCACAGAGTGAAGACGCAAGGTCTGTTATCCCAGTTACACAAAGTTTGAATTACTGCAGTGATGCTGCGGATGTGTTTTACGAGTATGTCGGTATCAAGGTAGATCAACACACAGCGAGGATATTTACTAATCTAATCTAGAGTTCTAGTAATTACAGAAATATGCTTAGTATTTGTTGGTGCAGAAATGTGTGTTTTGAGAGCGCGAAATCTCCACGTTGTAAAACCGGAGGAAACCCGTTATAATTAAACATCCTGAAGTTAACGAGATGTGTATTTAGCATTTGAATCTTAAGATGAAAGCAGGGGTAAATAGTGTAATTAAATCATATGTTTTGCGATTAACAACGTCTGTGGTAGAAACGGATCCGAATTGCCAGGAAATTTTCCACCTTCCTCTTCCCTAACCACTCCACACTCTTCTTCCTTCCACTTCCTTAAATCTCACAAAATACAATTATATGGAGGTGCCATATAGTTTCACTGACTCTGGGTAGCTCGGACTCTTCTGTATAAGACATTAATGATATACAACACAGGTGACAGATGCATACACGAAAAATGTTTATATATCCGTTGTAATCTGTTCTTCCTTATAAATGTCGCATGTACTAAGAGAAATAGAGTAACAATAGAGCTCTCATTGGCAGTACTCTAGCCCTTCAACAACCGGCAAACTTTAGAATTCCCAGTGAAATAAACATGAAAGGTTATTGACATTAGCTGTTGTTTACATTTGAAAAGTAGCAAGCAACACGCGTTTTGTGATAATTACGCGTTCCATAAACATGTCAAATAGAGCCAATGCCGGGATATAAAAATACATTTTTTAACCAAAAAAAGGGACCAACGTACTTAGGTCATTTAACAAAACAAGTTCTACGTTCTATTTCTCCTACGAAATGTAACATAAATATACAGGTAGAAGCAGAGGGATTACCAGGGGCGTGCATTTTTTTACCGATAATGGTAACTTTCTAAAAATAAGCCAACATAATGATAACTCATTCACATCATTGAAAAGAATATTTTTTCTAAGAGAAACACTCTTCAGAGTTTCTCTAAACAAAAAGGCAAAAAAACGCAGAATACCTGTGGCTTTATTATCACAAATTGGATTTACAATAACACTGAAAATATTTAAATACAGAATTTTCTTCTTCAATCTTTACAAATTCACTTAGTTGCGTCATTTTTAATTAATTGATTTGTTTTCATGTAATTAGCAGAATTTTCTCCCCAAATAGAAAACTATGAAAATAATTAAATACAAAGTAAATACCTGAACATATAAAAATATATGAAATTCTGAACAGATAAAATATCTGATCACATGAAAATATTTCGATAATAAGAAAATAATATATGTACTTATTAAATAAGAAAAAAAAGCTTAAATAAATCGCGAATTTTAAGAGAGAATAATTGTACTTGTACATCACAAAACAAAATCGAGTGCAGTTCACACGCGGTAGAAGTGAAACTTCACCCACACAATCTCAACCAAAAGGAGCCTTAAAAAGTGAGTTCATAATCAAAGCGGCCAATGCGGCCAGCGCGACGCTTCGTAGGTACTGTTCGTAGGTAAGGTTTCATCCTATCTCATTCTCTCGCAGGCTAAATTCTTTAGATGCATGTGTTTGTCTTTTTTTAGAATCATTTCGGTGCTAAAAAGGTTCGTACCTAAATCCTAATAGAATACAATAAACTTGTATTTCCAAATCTTTCGACTCAAATATCCTCCATTTTACAGATAATATTTATTGAGTACAAAAATACCACGCAAGTTCACGGCACGCCTCTGGTGTCACATATACTTTGACTACCGTACTCCTGCAGGTTGTGTTGCGTTACACTACGATGTGTGTATAAAGCCTTCCCGGGCATTGTGGCTGCCAGGACCGGAAACAGTTTCCCGATAGGAAGTTGTCCGCCCCACTTCCGGCGCGCTTCGTGTTAATGTTAAGGCTGCAGCCAGCTTACAGACTAACACAAAATGGTAACACTATTCACGTCCGAATTCGTGCTACAAGCGGCGAAGACTTCATTCTAAAGGCGGATGTTACGTGGAACAACGGGAATAGGATTGTCACGACACAGTTTGATTTTTGAATTACCAACAATCCTACAAACCTACTACTACTGACGACACAAAAAATTAAAAACTACAGAAATAGAATCAAAGTTTTGCCTTAAATGACTGTTTCAATTTATTCTCATAAGCAGAGCTGGTGTTCTATAATATCGGTATACATTTATGAAGTAAGATCTAATAATAGATTAAATCGTTGAGGACAAAATAATTTTTCAAGAAGTGATGATTTTGATAATTTTGTGGAAGGTACCTACTTAAATATTTTTAATTTACTGAAGTTGATTTGACGATACGACGAAGAAACGTGACGGCCGTATTCATGTTGTCGAAAAATGTCGTTGCAATTACTTTAATTTTAAAAAATCTAGGTCGTAAGCGTGAGATTAATCAGATAGTTAGATTTTTATTTTTTACGACTGAAAAATTAATTTATTTATTGGAATTTCAAAGCGGTTTCAAAAATTATTACGATTTAAAAATTTTATGTGACAATCGTTCTTCTGAAGTATTCGGATATTTATATATACTTGGGTAGTTTGTCTAAAGTTTTATTTTGATATCCACCGGTGACACAAAGAAAGAAAATACATAAATAACAATTATTTTCTGGAATGGAAATATGTCCACCGTATTGTGCAAGTGATGAAAAGAAGTTTTTCAATTCGACATTAAATTGTTTACCTCACACACAAAGCGCCTTTCAGCAGGCAGAGCAAGGTATAAAAGAAGCAACCCTCTTGATAAAAAATAGATAAAAAAGAACTGACCAGGGCAAAAGAAGCACAACAAAAAGCCCATTTAATTGACAAAACGAGCTCCATCCATTCCAAATTCATTTAACCCAACACTGCAATGGTCCCGAGGGTAGATATTTGCGGTGAATGGGAACAAGTGAAGCGTGAAGCGGGAGGGAAGTAAGGCGGGGGCGAGGGAGGAAGAAGTAAGGGTGGGTCGTACAGAGGGAAACAAATCATGACCCTATTTCCTCGATGAGGACAAGGACCTCAGAAGACTGCCTACAAGAAGATGAAAGAACGAACATTATTTTCGGTGATCTGTTAACTGTTTTTAGGGCAAGTTCAAGTTTATCAAAGTAAAACAGTATGTTTTCCTTAAAGTAAACTTGTCTGATGGTTATCTATTTGTACGCAGTATAACGCAACGTTTAAAGAATTCCTAAAGAAAAAAGAATTTTGTAACGTTTAAAGAATTCAATAAGTTTATAAAAACAACGAATAATTGGTATTTTTATGTATATAAGATACGGCTAGTCGTGAGCATGATGTTGTAGGAAAACCAGTCAACAGTGTAAATTTCAAAATAGAAAACATCAGAATGTAGGCTAGTTTATGAAAGAAATGTGCATGCTTTCTGACGCCTTCTATAATACAATTTTACAAAGATATTTCAAATATTCTGAGAGCTGGGAAATATCTTTAATGTGAAACTTATGAAACAGTTTACATTTTAAATTTTGTTTTAAAGAAAGACAAACATCCCCCGATTACGAATACCTACCTACAAAAACCTCTAACATTTAAAAATAACGTTATAACTGATAGGTGTATCATTAATTTCGACAGCGAGATTTGAAACGAAACTTTAGGTTCGCTAGGCGAACAATTTGTCTAAACTTCTTAGCCAAATTGGACAAATCTTTTAGACCCGCCAAATCACAAACCAATTTTTGCTAATGATATTTCACGTTTTTTCATCAAGTTACACTGAATTCTGTACAAATCTTTGATCTTGCAAAGGGAATATAGAATACCAGGACAGTACAAGGATAAAAGGGTACGGGTCTTGCAGGAAACAATTGTTTTCTCGGAAATTGGACGGACCCTAGACAGCTTAAGGTCGGGTTCACTTAAAGATAAATAACACAAGACATAAGATCAGAACTATGAATGTAAAACAGATGTTTCATTTGTGCTTAAGGCCATGACATCCGTTCCTTGCTATTTAGTTGAAAGGCCTAAAACTGTTTCGACCTCTTGTCTAGAGAAAGGCATAGACAAATATTAATTGTTTTGTTTTTTAATAAAACCTGAAAATATCGTTTCTAAGTGCTTTTTGTGGTTGGCAGCATTCATATAATTACAATCTAATTATTCTACTTAACAATCTTGCTTGTTAAGTAGAATCGTCAAAAGTGAGCCTAATAATAATAATAATAATAATTTGGATAATTTGTAGAGTGCCGTTTTTGTGAAAAATCACCTCAAGGGCGTCAAATAGTACACAATATGAAATTTTAGTTTTGAACAAATAAAATTAAAAAAAAATTCAATGAGAATATTCGAGCTTTTAAAAGAAGTTAGTAAACCCTGAAGAAGTGAGCTTGGCTCACGAAACACTTGGCTCACGAAATGTTGGTTTTTAAACAATAAAAGTGGTAAAAACTAAGTTTATTATTTATTTTCAATTTTTAAAAGAAGGTTGTTTTTTTTCAACACAATTGTGACACTTGCAGTTCTATATAAATAAATCTTCAAACAATAAAATATAAGATTTAATGAAAGTTCGTAATAAATATACTACATTAACGTCAAAGAAGTAAATAAATATAAGAATATTTAAATTTAATTAAAATAAATCACTTGGTAAACACCACTTATTAAATCAAAATTATCCACATCATTCAAAACCAGTTTCTTCGTAAGGATAAAATTAACATTAAAAAAAAATTGGTTCTGTAAAGTCGGTTTACGGACGATAATTTTACGTGATAACGTCATAAGAAAACTTTTACATAGAATTTTACAGTCACAAGCCGAACGCTTAGGCCGGTCGTGCCTCTCTATCGCTTGTTCTGCGCTCTCGCCTGCACGCTCGGCTCAGGCGGAACGTGGCAATGAGTCATGCTTTTTCGTGAGTGCAGCCGGCGTTCATCGATTTATAAGACGTCATCACGTCAAAAAAATTATATGACGAAGAAACCATTTGTTTTCAAACATATTGATAATTTTGATCAAATTAGTTGTTTTAAAAAGTGATTTGCTTTCATTTAACTAAAATGACGCCACAAAGTTAATTTCGAAGAAGACATGTTATTCAATTATATAAATCGATCATCTGAATAATTTCTTTTAAGTTTTGATTGAGTGGGCAGAAATTCGTGAAATTAGTGCCCGACCATCTTTCCTATCCATTATTGTTTCCTTTAAAACTTTTTTATGAACAGGATTTGGCAAAACAAATACCAAATAAAAGTGGAGAAAGACTGACGCGAAATAAAGAAAGGGACGTCAGCGGTCAGGAAGGACACTTAATCATAGTGTTGCGTAAACAAGGTAATGTTACCAGGGTGAAAAATAGCCGACTACATTACACACTTAATAATGCAGCGCCGTGTGCCAACACTGAAAAATGGAGGGATTACCCGAAGCAGGATTTTTTCCTACGGGGTAGATTTGAAAAAAGGAACAGTATCTACGTACCGCCTTGGGGTAATGGGATTAATATTATCATGCTATTAAGAGGCACCCCGTTGTTAATCAAACTATCAAGAAAAAACAGGCGGCGGACTTTTATATGGCAGGCGTGATTAATTTTCGGAGTTTCAATTTTCTTTTTTGGTCAGGGTTTAAGTTGCGAAACAAAGGAAAATTGATAAAACAGCAAATATATAAATATTGCTTGGCTAAAAGTTTAAAAAATCAAAGCAAGTCGAGACAAAGGGAGAAACAATTAATATTATTGTAAATAAAACGTAACAGAATAGAAGAAAAATAGGACGTTTGATTCGTATTAGATTAATTGGATAGACGGTCAACAATGAAAAAAGAAACAGAAGATCCAAAAATATTTCACATTACCTATGTCACTTTAAAGATGCTTTGTGGAGGGTCTTTTTGATAAAAGGAAGGAGTGAACGTGTGTCTTGAAGAGACCCATGTTGTAGGAGGAAGGAAACACAGTAAATTATTCCACAGCCAAGCTGTTGAACTCAAGAACGAGTCGTAGAAACGACCCATGCTGGTCGCGCGTTTGGCGTGTTTCCCGTGTGCCAAATGGATCACTGACGCTAGTCCCTCTGAGTTTCTTCCATTGTAATATCGGTAGAACAAGGACAGCATACCTACCTGACGCCTGTGCTCTAAAGATTGAAATTCGCTTGATAAGATAGGAATCTATCAAACGGACCGCCCGTTTCTGCAAAGAGTCAAGGTTTTTTTTCATGTATTTTGGGGCCTACACCAGAGGTGGCTGCCAAATTCAACAGTAGGGCGCTTTTGCGATTTGTTTAGGGTCAGCATTTGTGCACATCAGTGAAACAAGAAAAAACTTGTTTTTTACTTTGGGAATATGACACAGAATTTCATTGAAGATCCATTGATATTTTAGTCAAATATTTTATGAAAATTTAAGGTAGTAACAAAAAAGAACGCATTTTGTGAAAATTTAAGGTAGTAACAAAAAGAACGCATTTTGGTCAGACACAAACATAAAAAACGGAACTATTTTTATAGTTAACAGCAGGAGACCATATTTGTCCCAGCCTTCTAGCTCACATAAATCGGTGTAACTCTCTTACCATCAGAGAGAGAAATACGTTATAAACGGTAGAAAATAGAAAGGCAAAACGCCACGCTTTGTTGTCAAATCTATAAAATAACCACCAAAAAAAGTTAAATGTACATCTTATGAAACCAAAGTTTTGAATCGCAAGTTGAAAAAAAAATGAAACTTTGAAAATTTTTGATTAATTATTTTTATATTAAAAGACAAAAAATTGAGGTGAAAATAACATAATACATTTGTCTAATAAAATATGTATGTGTTTTTTTTTGTTATCAGTAATTTAAGTTAGAAAAAACGTGAGTGAGTCATTTATAAAACTTTTTATGTTTGCATGCAAAATTTATAAACATTAAAAAGCTTATTTCATCACGTTTCAAAAATAGTTTTGGATATGTTCAGAAATATTCCATTTATTTGCATTTTATTGTAAAGCGGAAATATTTTGACCATCTGAAAAATAAGCCAAATTTCTGAAGGGTTAAAATGAAAAATCATACTCACATAAAACCGTTCTGTGCTCTTTTCACCTGCAACAGAGAAAAACTCAAATAAATACACACATTACGAGAGATAACGAATAGTACGGAGTTTTGATGAAATTTTGAAATGAATTTCGGCGGCAAAACTGCGCCATCCTGTGCCCGGGGCGATCCGCCATTACCGGATACTGATGGAGGCCGGAAATAGAAACATCTCCAAATGCGTTTCATAATTGAAAATGCACCCATGCTGCCATGACGGATATTTTAATGAAGAGTTCCGGCGGAAGTATAAAAATGAATATTTTTGATATAACGGACCGCCAAAACCGGACTAACGAAAGAGTACATCCTGACTACGAGATTAATAATAAATTTTCTGTAATGCCCTGCTCTTTCTAAAATGATGAAATTTTTGTGCGCTTTCGCGGCAATCCTAAAGCAGCGTTTATGAAAACTAAACAATCTTATACATAAAAATTAATATTTGTTTATTCGTTCGTATTTCATGCGCGGCGATACCGTTCATGCGATTGCGATGAAACTTGGTGATTTGTTGTGCGCACGCCCACAAAGGTTATAGGCATAAAGGTTATATATAATGGTAAGCTGGCGTTATGGAATTTGTATAAATGAAAATGTGTGTATTTCGTATATTTTAGCAAGTGGGAGGAAAGGCAGGAGAAGGAGAGGAACGGAGGGAGGTGGAGTTTGCGGAAGGGGAAAGCGGGAGAGGAAGGCGAACGCAAGAGAGGAAGGGGACTTGGGAGGTGGCGGGAAAGGACGTGCAGGGAGAATCAATTTATTTCTTTGAATGGCATTTGCAACGCATGCCGGGTACCAGCTAGTCAAAATAATAAAATTTAGCCTGATAGGGAGCACACATCTTGTAGGTAACTATAAAACAAACAAAGACTTGTTTGTATGTTTCTCTAAAAGACAGCATATAAAATCTGAATGATGTTCTAAAAGACTGACAGCATATAAAATCTGAATGTTTTTTTTAAATTGAAATATCATACGTCTATATTATTAAATTCATTATGTTAGAAGTTTAAATATGCATTTAAATAATAATAAAAAGGGGTAAGACAAAAAAGTGAGTATTGCTTGTTTAACATTTTTCAAATAAAGTAGAAAATTTGAAATTTCATACGTCTATAAATTATATTATTAAATTCATTATGTCAGGAGTTAAAAACATGCATTTAAATATTAATAAAAAGGGGTAAGACAAACAAGTGAGTATTGCTTGTTAAATATTTTTCAAATAAAGTAAAAGAGTTAAGAAGCTCTAACACAGCCAGGTAGCAAATCAAGTTGTATATGAAATGAACAAATTGTGTCAATATATTTTTGCGCTAGGAAGTAAATCGAATTCGCCACCTAGATCGTACGGAGGCGGCAGTTATTACTGAATAACTGCATTTCCTTCTTTGCTTATATATTAAATATATTAGAAGTTCTGTGAACAGTAAGACTTCGCGTAATGTTGATTTTTGCGAATTGACAGCTCTGGCGCAAAAAAAAAGTACTACCACACTGCTAAGAACATTAACATCGCTACCATCTCGACAGGATTGACCGGATACGAAACACACAAGCAAATATATAGACAGATGAACTGCAAAGTGGTTGAGTTAAAACAGGACTTCGCTACGCTCGCTTAGTCGGTAAGTATTTGCATCGAACTGCAATCCATTCCACGCTCAACAAACTGGTAATACTATTTGTTGATTACTTATTTCTTTGTATAAATTACACACTCATATAATAATTTAGATAAGTATGTAATCAAAATTAAATTTTGTTTTATTTTCAGCCGTGAAATCTCGGAAACAACATAAATATGTAAAATAAAGTTCATATCATAAAACCATCCACCTACAATAATTCTGATATTGCTCGAATATTACACGCATCACGGTCTCTGTGTTGGAAGGGTAAGACTCTCGACTCGTAATCCGAAAGTCGCGGGATCGAATTCGGCGGAGGCGAAAATAAATTTTATTTGATTAAATTGGGTTTGTTTCACAATTCATTCATTTAGAATAATATATAGCATATTTGCAGCACGTTTCAAAGTGGAAGATACTCTCAGCATCGCCCATGTGTGGGACCACCATTCAGAATTGAAACGTCGCTTGAAATGGCTTTGGCCGTGTTTGGTGACCAGAACTGAATAGCCAGGTATGTCCTCACCTTCCTCTTCCCCATCTCCTTCCCCTCCCCACTTACCTGCAGCCTCACAACATACCCGAATTGGAGATGCCATAGTCTCACTGGCTCCAGACGGGAGCAGATGGGACTCTTGTGAGGTAAATACAAATACAAATAAATACGGCTACTACCCGTGGCTCTACCCTACCGACTTTCTCTTGGGCATGCTCGGTATGAACCGTCTACGGGTCAGAAGAGATGTGCTCATTATAACACATTTCTTCAGACTGATTCGTGGACGGATCGAAAACTCGGCTATTATGGAGAGCTTTAGTTTTTATGTTCCCGATGGTTATCTCCGTCACCGACAGCATAGACATCTCCCGGCTTGCAGAACTAACTTGCCAATGGTTATGCCAGTCGGGAGAGCAGTCTTGTTGTTAAATAGAATCACTTTGAATATCGACATATTTAGCATCAATGAAACGCAATTTAGACAGCAAGCTTTATTGCTGTTAGTCTGATTGTGCTTCATTGATTTTTAAATTGTTCATTGATGTTTCTATTGTATAATTTGTTTGAATTGTTTATATTATTTAAATTGCTAAAATATGCTTTAATCTTAATATTTTTTCTATTTTAAAAACGATTTGAAATTTTAATTTTGTTATGTTTTTAAAGTGAATAAATTGAATTGAATTGAATAAATATACATAAAAAAAATCTTGACCGAATCGACAATATAAATAAATTCATTTTTAAGCAACATAAAAAACTAAAAATAAACAAAATGTAGAAGGAAGTATGCAGGAATGTAATTGAGTTAAGAATGTTCATTGGAAAACAAACAAACAAAAAACTTTCGGAGAAATGTATTGTTGTGATTTTTTTAGTGTTTTATGAAATAAACTGAAAATGAAAATCTCAAATACTAAAATATAATAGCGTATTTCCTAGACAATAAATGATTTTTGCATATCCAACCTAGTGGGCCTACCTAAAAGTTTAGCTATTTGCTCCACTATCGGATCTATTCCAGGCCAAGGCCTACAATATTTCTCCATTTCCATCACGTAATGCTAGTATCTAAAATTAAAAGATTTGAGTCCCATTCCATACAGCCTCGGGCTGAGCGATGTAGGCCCTTTATCTTTCCTCCTTTCGGGGAAGCCTTGGATAGGGGATGAACGCAAATAAAAACAATTCGGATTCAAGTGGAGTTTTAGAAAATATCAATCTTTTGCAAATAAACGATTTTAGATTTAAACGGTCTTTTGAATCATAGTATCGTCGAAAAAAATACATTTTCTTGTCGGTAAATCTTTGACAAAGTTTGTTATAAGCCTCTAGTAGTATTATTTTTATTACTTTACTTAAATATCTCTAAATATCAAATATAAGATGGATAGATTTTCTCGAATAAAAAATCCAGTGATCTTTAATTACAATACTGATAACATGCTCTTGAGGCATTAATTAAAGACCTAGGCATCAATTTTCAATAAAATCTTTCATGTATTTACCACATTACAGAAATCTGTAATAAAAGCTTAAGAATGTTGGGATTTATAACTAGGCTAACTAGAAATTTTAACAATATAAAATGTATTTAACTGTTATATTCTGCTTATGTTAGAAGTCAGCTTGAGTACAATTCTCCCTTCTGGAATCCACATTACAATACTCATGTACAATCTGTTGATAGAATGCAAAAAAAATTCTTACGTTTTCTAAATTTTAAAAAGGGTATTCCAGCAATTATGTTGAACTATAATACTCTGTTAAATGATATGAATATGCTCAAATTGTCAGACAGAAGAATTTTCACTGACTTGGTATTTTTATATAAAATTCTAAATTATTTAGTTGATAGTCCGGTATTGCTTGAACTGATAAGCTTTCGGATACCACAAGAAGTCAGGATTTATTTCAGTTCAGAAATTCTGGGACTAACTACCATATGTATTTCTCTTTGCCCAGAATACTAACGGAGGGAAATAATTATACCGAGTCAGTGGACATCTTCAATTTATCTTTAAACAAATATTAAGTACTGTTAACTGAGGCAATTCAATTATGTACAATAAATACTGTATATTTCTTATTATTCACGTGTAAAAGCCCCCCAAAAAGGCGTTGGTAAATAAATAAATAATTATTATAGTTAAAAACATAATAATGATAGTGGGTAAAATTATACGCAACTATTTAAATAATTGTAAGTTAAATTTTTTAAAAAAAACGCCCGTATGGTAATGAACCTATGCTAAATTTGGGTTAAGCAAACAGGCTAAATATAATTATAATTATCTCTCCGGGTTGAGAGAATGGCATGTGAAAATATAATCTCATAACTTGAAAGCCCTTGTTCAAATTCCTAGTGTTATTACATTTTAAATTATTGTTAAACGTCGCTATTTTTTCCACGTTAACAACCCGCACTTTTATTATAATTCTTTATTTGTATGTAACCTTAACACTATTTAAATTATTTTGTATCTTATCGTGATTTATTTTTGGGTTATTGTGCCGTGTTGTGCTTCCTCTTTTAGCCAACGTCTCAGTCAACAGCGTCTATCATCAGGGCAGATGTGTAATCTGACGATGGATGCCCTAATTCTGTCTTAAACATTGATTGGTTAAAAAAGGAGGTAGCGCAACACGACATAATAACCCAAAAATAAATCACTATAATACTTTTGGTCGTGAAAATCATAAATCAAATATATATTTATTTAATAAACTTCGATTTACACAAAATGGAACAACAAGTACAGTACAAATTCCACGTGAAAAAAAATTAAATACCTTCATGGAGTATTTCACCATCATCCTCATAGATAATCCATGTGAAAATGTGCATTTTCGATTAATTAAACAAGATTTTTTTTTAAGTGTGAATATACTTTTATTCGGTACTTGAACCTATGAATAGTGGCTATGTATAGGATAATTCCGCTATTGTTTTTTTACCTGTTGTGAGTATTTATTTGTTTATTCATTAATTAATATTCGTTATCGTTTGGATAAGCTATCAGGAAGATGATGAAACACCCCCTCAAACGAATACATTTCGTAAAAAGCAAGATTCAAGCTTATACATGTACTTCGAATAACGTTAATATATTGCTGAATTTGAACTACGGATGATTGGACACGATGCATTTTGAAAACATTTATATAAGAAAAACAATGAATTAAATCCTTACATTTATATTTATTTATTTATTGATCAACGCCCTTTTTCAGGGCTTTTACATATTAATGGTAATAAATACAATATTTATTGTACATAACTGAACTGCTTCAGTAACAATATTTTATATTTGTTTAAAGATAAACTGAAGATGTCCACGGACCACTTATCGGGAAAAATTCCACTGGATAAAGATAGATTAAAAAGTTTGGTTAATGGAAAAGCAATTACATTGATACATTCTTTGATAAATATTGTAGGGATATTATCCGGTCCCGCAGATTTGTGGATATTTAATGATTTAACTAAACTATAGGAGGTTAATGCATGTATTCAACCTATTTCCTATTAATGTGACTATTTATTTGTACTTGTTTATTTTAAAATGCGTACACTGCTATTTACGTACTTATATTCATACTTTTTAATTTAATTAAACCAATTGATCTAATTGTTCATTTATCATCATCATTATTATGTAATTATTTTATATCATGAACATCAATAGTTTACAAACAGGGTGATAAATTTGTTCATGCATTATTCACCTTACTGAGAAACCAATTATATTTCCTCATTTAACTGATATACTATGTGTCTAAAAATTAAAGGGTATACTTATAACAAATAAAAGATATTACATTATTTTAACATCAGAAACTGTATGGGTATGCCATCACATATTATGCAGTTTGGTACACACTTAATACATTTTAAAAAGAGTTTTTACATTTATTTTCGTTACAATCAAAGATATCTACATCAGAGAGAATGTTAATATATTAGTACATTTTGAACAAAGTTTTTATGTTTATTTTAATTACATTTGAAGATATCCACGAGTTCATCAGAGAGAATGTTATTATATCAATACATTTTTAACAGAGTTTTTTTTTTATTTATTTTCATTACCATTGAAGATATCTCAGTTGGTCTAGTCAGTGGTTGAGTGGGCATCGCGTTTGGGTCCTACCCGGGCGTCCCGTGTTCGATTCCTCGGCTGGCTAAGTCCTCCATCACAACACAACATTTTCGGCTTTCTGTGGTGGTAGTAGGAGATTTTCAAACATTGTTGGGTTATTCGTAACCCGGGAATGTTTGTCTTTCTTTTTTTAAAGAAATAAAGAAATTAAATCTACATCAGAGAGAATGTTATTATATTTATACATTTTTAACTTATTTTTTATGTTTATTTTCATTACCATTGAAGATATCTACACCAGAGAGAATGTTATTATATTAATACATTTTTAACATAGTTTTATATTTATTTTCATTACAATTGAAGATATCTACATCAGAGAGAATATTGTTGAAATTATGTGAAAATATTCTTACAAGGCAAGCATCATGATTAGAATTTGTTTTACAGTGTTTTTCTTTAAAAAAATTATACAAACGTGTGTGCCGTTTCGATTTCGTTGTCGTTTCAAATCAATTCTGTTTAATAGTTCAGGACACTCAGTAATGTTGTTCACGATTTTATATAGTAACATCGCATAAATAGAAAATGTTCCACGTTATTTCATAAAATGTTTTCAATATGTACTTACTCACAAAATACAAAAGTAGTTTAGCAGATTTGAATGTTGATAAATAATGAAAAAATATTTAAATTAATGAACAAAAATACAAATTTGTTTATTATACTCCAAGTGCGATAGGTGTTGAAACTGCAAACAGCACAAGAAAAGATAAATGTTCTTCTTAACCTTAATCTAGAGACACATTACACAGACAGGGCATCTAGTGAAAAACGTACAACCTCAAGTCTGACAAAGTCCGGCTTTAGGAAATAAAGCTCTGTGCGTAGAGGGCTCGAATTGCACTTCAGCGCGCATAAAGAACTCCTGTAATTCCGGCGTAAGTGAAGCGGCACGACTTTCCAAGCTTTGAGGAATATGAGCGCTTGGGGACGACTCCGAGCTTTAAGGCGCCACTGAGGAAGGCGTGTACTGTACGGTTGATCAATGAAATGGAGTGTTCTAGAGTGGAAATTGCTACAAGAAAAACAATTATCAAGATGAAGGCACTAAAATGAAAATTTGTCTCAAAAACCAATACAGTTTTATGAAATGAAAACCATACTACTTTATAAAGCACACTAAAGAGAAATCAATGAATCCAATTTCGATCAGATTTTTTTAATGTGAGTACTGCATAAGAGTCCCTAACCTAACTCCTAACCGTCTGGAGCCAGTGAGACCATGCCATCACCAATTGGATTATGTTGTGAGGCTGAAAGTAGTGAAGAGGGAAAGGATATGGGAGGAGGAAGGTTGAGAAAAAATGGCTAATCAGATCTAGTCACCAAACACGGCTAAAACCATTTCAAGGAACTTTTCTATTCTGAATGGTAGTTTTTCACTAGGGCGGTACTGTAGCATCTATCAATCTGAAAGGCCAAGCATCTACCATCTAAAAGGTGCCGTAAATACACTCTACGTAGGGGGACCCAAAAGAAACGAGACTCCGGCGGTAGAGGGGATTATTATCATTATTGGTAGTGGCCAAGACAACAGTCTATATTTTCTAAGTTCGACCTGCTAGTTTAATTCATTTCAATGCGTCGGCGCTACAAGTGAAAGGAGCTTCTAAACAGGATAATGATAACGGCCGCGCCGTTGCGTTTCTTTTATCTGTTCGTCCGTAGAGGGCGCACTGAATTATTAACTCACTTTCATACTAACACGTAGGTACTGAGTAGCAAAGGAAGAGCTTTTAGTAGGTGAGTAAATGAAAGTAGAACTGTCGAAAGCAACAAAAACAGAGATGAAGGAATTTAAATATTCATTTGTGAAGATATATTTGACTGTAAAGGGAAATCTTTTTTTCTGGAGTACCAACGTATATATTACAGCTCGCAACTTAATTTTCATCATTTTTAAATAAACTTCGATGTTTGAGAAACAGCTGTAAAGCGTAATAATTATTACGCAGTAGAACTTGTTTGCAAATAAACCAATTTGAAAGTAAATAACAATATTAGCAAATATTTAAAAAAAAAACTTTAAATTGGAATGGAGGTTTTTTTTTACATGAGCTCCAAACAGGAGGCCCTGAGGAAAATAATTTCCCTCAGGGTCTATGTCTATATTTTGGGATGCTGTGTGGAGGGTTTTTTTTAAGGAAAAGGAGGAGAGGAGAGTTCTGGGCAGGAAAAGGGTTTAAGGGGTGGGTAGGAATCTGGGGTTCAGTGTGTCCTGGTGATCTGCCTCCAAGACCTAGACAAATCTCACACCATTAACCCGGGTACCCCCTGCTAAATCACCAAACGTAGCGAACCACTTGGGGTGACCTACGGCAGAGGTGTTGGTTATCCAATAAAGGTTTCCGGGGCGGCGGTACCCATTCCCGCCTCCCAAATTGAGTTCTGCATGATAAAAAAATAATAATTATAAAAATAAAATTTTGATGAAAAGAAACATTTTCCCGTTTTTCCTACTTTATTAGACTTAATTTTTCACAAATCGTAAAACTGCACAATGAAGATCCTAAAATCAATATTTCTAAATGCTTCTTTTGTAGTACTGAATAAACCATTAAAACGAAATACGTTCAAATGAATTTGCTTTAAACATCCACGGAAAATGTCATATTTTATTTTACCTTTAGTATTTTTATCAATTATTGTTTTTTTTATAACTATCCGCTAAAAAAAATCATAAAAACGTAATAAAACCATAATATAATTCACCACTCACATGCGTTGTGGAACTGTTTCGTTCCATTTTGCGTTGTAATTTATTTTCATAACTGCTCTATCGACACGATAACAAAAACCACATATAAAAAATAAATAAAATAAATATCTAAGAAAATTTTGACAAACCTACCTCCAGTTCTTAAAATACAGTATTTTAAACCAAAGTTCATAACTTCTACGAAAAGCTCAGGTCGAACAGGACACCTCTCGCATTAAAATTCCGCACTCTGCTAACTAAGTAGTGGATTTTTCTGCGCTCATGCCACGTGGTCTTTACCACCTATCCAACAACGCAAATAAATACACGAGCAAATATGGCGTTCGGCTAAAGCGGCGAACACTAATTGATTGGAAATCACTACATCCCATCGTTATACTGACCACAGCGTCCATTTTGCATGGGAACACTCAAACAATTAATTATTAATTAAAACCACCCAAAATAGTACACGGATTAAACAGATGTTGCAGTACTTTCGAAATGTTGGCACTCCTTGTTATTAAATTGTGGTAAAGCTGATTTAAAATTTACAGAACGCAATTTTTTTTCGCTATTTAGGCCTACCTGCTTTAATAAAGAACAAATGACTGGGAAATTGCAGCCCTAATCTACGGAAATTATGTGGCGCGCAGAATGGGAGAGTAGAAAGAATGGTAGAGAAAAATATACTAAGTACCGACCATTCTAGTAATTTAATAAATCCATGACTTGACTAAGAATGCAAACCCGATTGAGTAAAGAAAAACATTTTCGGGAAACTAGTTAATATTTTCGTAGTACGAAATTTTTAATAAAAATCCGTAAATTTATCGCATGAAGATAGATCCACCCGTCATAAAACTAGACTAAGGACGGGTTGTTTCAAAAAAATTGATGGATTCATCAAATATTTGATGTTAATTTTCACGTTCTGTGTAAGTTCTATTTAAGTTCTGTGATTATTTCAGTTTTGTGAAGCAGCTGTCCTATAACGATATAATAACAGAACTTGAATAGAACCTACACAGAACGTGAAAATCAACTTCAAATATTTGATGAATCCATCAAATTTTTTGAAACAACCCATCCTAAGGAACCCCTTTCTTCATTCATATTCGTCATGCATCAACATGACCCGACCGAGTAGTTGATTTGCTCGATCGTGCCATTATTGAGGAACTTCTTTTTCTTATCTTCTAAAACTTCTTTTACCATCCACATTATCTCCTGTCACCCATTTTGTCACCCAACCATCCATACTACGTGTCCAAGTCAACTTGTTCGTTAAGATTACACTTGCTTTGCATGCTCTTTCGATCTCACCGTCCGTAATACCGCCCTACAAAGTCATTTCTCACAAACGCCTACAAGAAGTCATTTCTACGAACTTATTGATGATATGAATTCTTGGTAACTTGACAAAGAGATGACAAAGCTTTACCAACGTAATATTAATATCATGGTGGTACTAGGAAACTAAGGAGATTCTGTGGAAAATTTGTTTCCTAGGAAAAAAAACACTGAGCTTTGAGGACAGGGAGCACACTGGACAAATGTAGTTTTTTAGTAAAATCAATATTATTTTTAAAAACTTGCTCAAATTTTCGTTTATGTTCAAATTCAGATGAGATACTACTTTGATGGGAGTTAGCCGTTTCGCTATTCAAAAGTAAAAATAATAAAAAAAACATCAATAGCAAGTAGACTTAGATGACGATTTTTTCTACGCTATTAGGATCTAATTAATAATACGCCAATATTATTGTACAATGGCGTATTTCCTTTGCAAACTAAGACACAAATTGTGGTAGCGGAAATGGACCAATTCGAAGCAAAATTATGATTTTCATATTGGTACTGATTTCGAAGTTGTAATTTATTTTTCTAAATACTTCTAACTTATTACGTATTAAGCCAATATAAATTATAAATTAGCACACAGAAATCAATATAAAATATGTTAGGTGAGCGACGTTGTATTTTCGATAGTCTTGCAATTTACAGCCTAATTCTTCGATTGAATTATAGATTTCAAAATACTTATAGATGAGTTTGGTCGCTAGTGGAAAGGGCATATTGATAAGGTCATAGAAACAATTCCTGCACCAAGAAGAAAAAATAAATTGTGTAACCAGTCCACTGTGGCAAAATAGTTCACCAGCACACAGTACTTTATAAAAATACTATACTAGGTCGAAAATAAACAAGAAAATACATCTTGTACCAATCGAGAAAATTGAAACTTCACACTATCAGAAAAAAGGAGAGTTTTCTTTCATAGAAGCACAAAACAAAGAAGAAAAACAATCAATATTGTGACGTCATCACATTTCTATTTTCTTCGACGTAGATTGTTATACCAAACAAATGGCGGCGAATATCCAATATAATAACATCCATCCTTTCAATACAATAGTCACCCTTCTGCTGTTATTAAAGCGAGGGTTGGTAATTGATTGGTGGTGCTGTCTCTCAATTGAATAACAGACAATTGATTGTAATCAATTGTTGACACCCGAAGCGATTGACCGACCTGTCAAGTGTTTTGACGCATGATTGGGTTTGGAGGACTTTTTGAGATTCCAAATTATTTATTTGAGTACCAGGTGTCAAGTAAAAGTAATCAAGTCGCGCGGTTTGCATGAAAGGGAAATATGAACAAAATAATACAATCCAATCGATATACTAGGTATTACGGAACTTACTTGACAAAATTTAACCAGGCTTCCGTAACTGTCTTTTTAGTAAAAAAACGAAGACGGAATTTGGTCTCCGTTGGCATTTCTTTTCGCTTTTTAATATAAAAAATTCAAATAGAAACAAAAAGCACACTCAGATGATAAACGCCCAACCCCCCACCCGACCCTACTGATTTTCGTTATATTTTTAGATCATTTGTTAAAAAATCAACGAACGAGCAACTTTTTAGAATAATTAGATACTATCTGTCAATATGATTTCAAATGATCAGATACAGAGTTTTTTAAACGAAGATTGACGATATCTATAGTTATTATTTCTTCAAAATTCGCAAATTCACTTTGTGGCGTCATTATTAATTTAATGAAAACAAATAACTTTGTGTACACCACTATTTAATTAACAATATCAACATGTTTCGAAAACTATGTTTTCTTCGTCAGGATAATAAGTTAATTAACAACAATTTATTAAGTTAACTTATATTATTATCCTGACGAAGAAAACACAGTTTTCGAAAAATGTAGATATTGTTAATTAAATAGTGGTGTACAAAAAGTTATTTGTTTTCATAAAAAAAAATCTATATTTATTACTTACTTTGTTTTTCATGTGTCTGTATATGCAAATATGATCACTGCAGACACATTATATTGGGAATATTTATATTTGTATTTTAATTTGTTTTACATTAACCAAAATAATGTTCCATAAATATCCTGTTTGTGTCTCAAATAAATAAATAACAAAGTCATTTTATGGTGAAAGCGAAAAGCAATAATAATATTAATTTATTTATTACGAAAAATCATGTAATGAATTTCACGATTGTGATACAAAACAATAGTTTTTAAATTAGTTTATTTAAAACCACACAAAAAGGCTCCGAATCTTTTCGACATTGGAAACTACTGTTTAGCTTAATTCTCACGGGAATCGACTTCTTACAAATATCATACAAAATTTTTTGCTTACTTTTGTTACTTTTTTGACACAATTTCACAATTTTGACAAAACCAGCTTCATTAACGAATATTTGTTCTACTACTAGGACATCTTTTTTTTATCCATCGTAGTTGTAACTAAAAAATATAGAAATTATTGTTATCAATGATTTGGATCGACCAAAATCTGCTCCGTGATGGACCAGCTGGGAGCCGTTAATGAAATGCGAGCAATTCCAAGTCAATTTACATAGCTGGAAATGGTTTTAGATCTAAGCCATCAAATCGTTGATATTTGCGGTCGGCCAAAAAGCACTGCCATTCTAATCATGAATTGTATGTACTGCGTGTGACATCACGAGATACAAATGCATACATTTTACCAGTGAAATTTTTTTTTTGAAATCTCAAAACTTCGTCATTTTGGAGATATCGAAAAACTTATTTTACTGTCAATATCAATTTGGGAGGCGCGTATGGGTACCGCCGCCTCGGTGTGCCTTAGCAGGGGTGCCCGGGATCAAGGGGTGAGGTTTATCTAGGTCTTGGCAGCGGATGCTTTTGCCCCCCTACTGCGTTGCGGGCCGGATCGGGAGAGACTGGTTGAAGGAGACCTTTTGCAGACTTCGCAGTGGGGGGAATGGATTCATACGTTTGTCACTCCTGAACATACATTGACCACCAGATTCCTGCCTACCCTTCATACCTTTTTCTTTCCTAGATCAACCCCTCTTTCTTTTCCCTAAAAAGAACCTCCACACTGCTTCCCCAAAGATGACACAGGCCCTGAAGGAGTTTTTCCTCGGGGTCTCCTGTATGGAGATAAAGTTTAAAAAAAGCTCTTGAAATTCCATAAAAATAAAAAAAAATTAAAATTAGGATTTAACCTCATCGGGGATTCCACAGTTAATTCTTAATTCTTTGGGACTCTTGTGCGGTACTCCCATATATTTTTTTTTTAAATGATGGTTAAAAAATCATAAGATAAAACTAAAAGGCATCGCAACAAAAAAAAAAAAAAACTATCAATCGGTATTTAAAAATTAAACTAATTAACAAACCGTTAAAGTTTTCATATATTTTAGTTTATGTAAAGTATAAGTGCTTATATAATCGGAATCCACTGTGCGTTAATTGAATTTTAAACTAGGCAAACTAGTGTGCTGCCGGTCTAGCAGGGTATCCCCAAGGAGCCGGTGTCAGGTGATAAGTCAGCAAGTTAGTTAGCATCCTCATTATTAAGTTATACCGAGGTTCAAGTGAGCTAACGAACATTTCCTGCCGTCCTCGGCTCTCTCGGCTTGTACGCAATGCGTGAGTTGGACCATCACCGCCTTTACAAAAGCCCCAGACACTGATTTAAGATGGCCGCCGTTCTTGTTTAAGCATATGTTCTTTAATTATTGAGGTTTATTGTAATGTATCATACTTATCTGTGATTTAGTTCCTACATGAACAGAATATGCAATAGTTACAATAGCGTATTATCCAAGGTGGACATTTTCAATTGCGAACTTAACAAATACTTATAAGGGGTCCATAAAAGAGTAAGGGTGTTTCTTCGATGTTTCGTGAATATGTTATATATTTATTTTATAACAACGGAATAAATATATCATAAACACAAATGTCACAAAATCATAGGAAAAATATTAGATATAGTAAAAAAAGAGTAAATATAACAGATACTTGTGGCATTTGAATAAGAAATGACACGAGAGACACAATTACATACAAAAATCTTTAGTACAAATAAAATTAATATTGATAGAAAAGATTTGAGTATAGCCCTCTTGTAACCACCTTCCGTGCAGTTAAATAGATCTGCCACATCTGCATATCTATTAGTAACTTCATGTAACCTAGGTACAAGCGAGTGTTTCGTATACTCAGTCCTATTATTGTTGCATGTAAACAGGATTTTAAAATGAGTGGCTCTCGTGGGTATATGAAAGTGGAAAAAGCCCTCGCCCGGAAAGTAGAGAGGTCCTGGGTTCGAGAGGTGCCAATATCTTTTTCTGATTTTTCTGTTTCCAGATTTTCGATTGAGTTCCGCTCGTAATGTCTTCATTTAATTCAATAAAACAATTGCAATGATCTGAGTTGTGGAAAAGTTATATCATATATATTATATCATTCCCACTTTTGAAATAACTAAAACTATATTACAAGTAATTCAACACTCGGCACATTCCAACACTACACTCTATTACAATTGCGACGTACACCAACACAACACAAGAAATCACAACAAACTTCTTATATCAAAAATCAAATCAACAAAATATGGACTAAGATCCCTAGAATACATAGCTCACACAAAATATAATCAACTACCCAACGAGATCAAACGTGCAAGTCAATGTAAAAAGACCCAAACTAACATGCTCAAACTTCAACTTATTAATGACTATCTGAAATAATAATGTTGTGTATGTCCCCATCATATGTCCATTTAATACATACAGCTATATGTTTCATGTAATGCGTATCATTCCCGCAATGAGTTTATTAACTCCTGGGAGTACAATGCTTTATATAATATACTATATTCTGTATTGTATACTTTTGATAAATAAAAAAATAAATAAAAAATAAAAAAAAATAATATTTTAAGTATTTTTAAAGAAAACAAATAAGTAATATCGACTTAATGATTTAATTCACTTTGATCATGCCATGACCTAAGTCGTCTCCGACTTATTACATGCACGTTGGCGTTATATTCTCTGACACTCCTTTCCGTACTGCTCTTTATTACATGTCCTGACCATCCAAACTTCTTTCTTAACATCCTTATTACTCTAACATCTGAATCTGTATGTAATTATATGAATTTGTTAACAGCTCTTTACTAAATCCGAACAAGATGCTCATCGTATGCATACCGCTAGAGTCGCCGTAGTAGCTCGGCATTATTACAGAAGGTGTTGGTTTTAACCCCGTCCCTTCGTTTTCAACCGCCACTCATCGCGGTACAGAACCCGGCCAGTGGACGTAGGGGAGGCATTCGTTATAATTACAGCCTTACAGCCCCACCTCCCTTTCAGGCCCACGAGGAGTGGGGTGGGGGTCGGTGCCCTAGGGGCGGGGGGCGAGGGCAATAGAAGATACCGGACCCCGCAGTGTATCGCGCGTTTACCCTTTCGAATGGGGCACTAATGCGTTTGAACTTTGTGCATTTAGCTAAGTACGTAATTAATAAATTTATATATTGTTTTCTTAATAAAAAATTGACAGCTGAAACCTGTTAGTTGATCGAGTGGCCAAAAGCGTCGGCTTTCCACAAAGGCGTCTTGGGTTCAATAATCCACTAGCTAGGTTCTACATCATTGCAGAAGCAAACATTCTCCGCTGATAATGAGAGTAGTTCTTTTTAAAAATTATGAATGAAAAAAACTTTTTTTTTTTTGGTAGAAAGCAGTAACTTTGTGGTTTGACAGATTATAAATTGAAATAACACAATACATACCCTGAAGATGCTTGTGTAAAGCGAAATCGGTCGGTTGTAGAAAAATTAAATAAATCGTGGTTACAAACAAAATTATTGTGTTATTTCAATTTATTTTTTATATTAATTGGTAGGTCATACAATAGCACATAAATAAACTTTGGTTATGGTATTTTTTTCGTTATTTGTTTTTGGGGTGTTATGCCGTGTTGCGCTACCTCCTTATTTAGCCAACGTGGTGATTTATTTATATGATAGGTTTATTCCTTGGTGAGAAACAAAAAATAATTTGGTCAATTGGTAACGGATACTGCAAAATAAATTGGAAGAATATTTAGTAATATACCCACACATTCCATTAACGAGATTGGCAAAATACCTACAGCTGAAATAGCCTTGAATGTGTGTGCCATCTACTCTTTTAACCCGAACTCTTGCAACAAATAAACCCAACCACATTAATCTATAGTTGGTCGCAACTGCCCGTTGCATTTAATCTCTTCTTCCGCACCGTTTATCAGGGTATCAAAAAGGTGTTGAAATCTGCCGGAAGCGCATGACCAGGAAGCGGTGAACGCTGCAGGGGACTTTTGGACTGTCATATCGGGGCGATAAAGGATCAAACAATATGCAGGCTCTCCCAAAGCACAGGAAAATTGAAACGAAATAACATAGGTAAAATTACTTACACAATATGCAAATCATAAGTATATTGTCTATCGTACTCATAATAAGTATATTGTCTATCGATGCTGATTTTCGATAATAAAATATTACATTTAAATATTAACTAATCCTGGCCAAAAGGATTTCTTGTCAGCCTCTCGATTTTCTGCATTGTTGAAAAATGGATGAGAAGCGTTTTCAAAAAGATAAATGTCTACAAAAACTTTTGTTTTTCGTTAGAAAATTTTAAGTGGATAATAACGCGGGGTCGAAATTTTATGATTATCTCTAAATGCAAAATCAAACTTTACTCTGGCTTCGCGTTAAAAATTGAGTTAGTTTCGAAACGCACGTGCAATTCGCACAGATTTCCACGTGGGCGTATAATTTGATAAATGGCCGTGGGCCCGTCACGTCAGCGGCGCGGATCCGGAGCCGGTCGATACTAATAATAATAACACAACGGCGGATGCGGATATTGCCGGCGGGAGTGACTTGCGAGATAGTTCGGGAAAATCACGCGGAAGCGGACGTGGCGCGGGTAGAAACAACGCCGCACCGGAAGCTTGAGACGTCACTCAGGATGGTGGAGCGATACGGTTTGAGAAGAAAACGATAACATTGCCAACAAGTAGGTATGTATCTAAGTAACTACGAAGGTTTCTGATTTAGAATGGGCTCCTTTATCTCTTTCTTCTACTGTGAAACCGTTTTCTTGCTTCCAAATGGGGTTTGAATGTGATTATGAATAGAGAAGTAAAACCAGTGTGGTAGGAAGAGGTGTAATCAGAGCGGTAGATACTTTTATGCTGCGTATACATGCACGAACATAAACGCTAGCCGAGCCACGAAACAAAGGGAAAGAAAGAAACAACAAACAGCGAGAAACGCAGCCTGCGGTGGCTTCATTTCTTTTCCATAATTCATGGTTCGAATCGCGAAAATACCTACGTATATAGCAAATAGACATACTAAATATACCTAAGTATAATTCAACCATTCAAAATTCAGAAGTTCTGAATTTTTAGCATTAAAGTTATATAACAAACTCCCACACAGTATCAAAGAAATAAAAACAAAAAATAGCTTCATTAGGGATATGTGTCATACGTGTCTGTATGCAACATTAGAACGCTCTTAGTGGGAGAACAACATTGATTGTTATGAGACTGAATGGAGTGGAAGACGAAGGAGGTGTGGGAAGCGCCTGGATATTTAAATCTAGTCACCAAACACGGCTAAATCCACTTCAAGCAACGTTCCGATTCCTAATGGGTGTTCTGTCAACAGGAAGATACTGAGAGTATGTTACTTTACTTAAAAATAACATACTCTGGCCAAGTAGGAAGATCAAACACACATTTAACTTCTCCTTCCTTTCTCCTGCATCATTCAGTGTCACTTAGGGAATGTAATAATTCCACTCATCCGGGCAATTGCGACTCTTACGCAAAAATAAAGGTTCTATGTTTCATATTATTTATATACCACCAGGTATTTAAATGTTAATTCATGCTAAGAATTTTTTTCCTTTATTTTTTGATGTTCACGGAAGCTCCGAATATGGCGACATTATGGATCCCTGATCACATTAAACAATTTCTGGGAACACTCCACACAGTGTTGATGAACACATAACATAAATATTTGATGTTTCAAGTATGTATACAAAAAATCTATGCCAAAGATATTCTGGTTTATCAAATACTTCACAAAAGCATAAAACCAGAGCCAAGCAAATAGACATACTAAATATAACTATATAAGTATAATTCAACCTTTGGACAAAGAAGTTCTGAATTTTTAACAGTAAAGTTACATAACAAACTCCCACACAGTATCAAACAAATAAAAAGAAAAAATAACTTAATTAGGAACATCAAATCTTGGCTTAAGGAACTATCGGAAAAAATAACTTACTAGAATGTTTAAAACATCGTTGTAGAAGTTTCTGAAAAAACCTTCACCAAACCTTGAAGTTGTGCCATAAAAGTGGCTGAAAACTTATACTAAGCATAGTCTCCCTTAGCAGAGGATCTCGTAGTGAGGAGGACTATGAAAATAATCTACATCTATTTTATAATTTAATAATCAAAATGTACGAGGAGTAACCAAATAAAAAATATTAAAACTTTTTAAAGACTTAGATTTTTTACAAAATTCTGCACCATAAACAGAAAAATATAAATTGTACCGAGATACGAAAGAGGGAAAAAATATTAGGATATTTTTTTAAATATTAAACGAGCAATACCAGCTTTTCATATCGTGTTCCTTTCAAAGAGATGAACCGACCAAATGGCAGAATGAATACCAAGGAGACATGGGTACTGCGCAATCATTTGTCCACTAAGTACCTCAGTCCTATTATATATTTTCGTCCACATGTATTATGTAAGTTAGGGTACTTAAGCTTTTGTCAGCCGCCATTGAAAGCTGGTGCCTGAAAAGCTCGCACTAAAAAAGTGTCGTGATAAAACGTTTATGTCATTTATATCTTTTTGTACGTCTTTCAATATAAATTTGGAATGGACGGAATCGTGTCAAGTCATCATATCCCGCAGATGACAAGTGCGGATTTATGGCGCCCGAATTCACCGATAACGTCCGATGTCGTTGGGTAAAGATCGGAAACCTTTGGATCATAAACTAAAATACCAATTTCGCTTTTTTGCTAACGTTTTGCGAATATTGTCAGCTTGTTCATGAAATACGCGAATATTGCAGTATAAAACAATGTAGGTTGGTTTCAGAGTGGTGATATTTGCCTACTATCAGTGTAAATATGTGAAAGACCGCCTTTTCGAACCGCAACGTTGCCTGAAATGCTATTAGCAGTGTTTGGTGCCATAGCCCTACTGACTTCGGGCAGTTGGGTCTCTTATGGGGAACAATATGCCTACATTTCAAAAATGTAGGCATATTGTTTCTTCATCCACGACACTGAATGAATGAAGACTTCATTCAAAGTCCATTGGTCACCATGAAACAGGCAGCCGCCTAGTATGGTGATTTAATATACCTACTTTATGTTAATATCACAATTATGTAACATGTATTGTTTAAATAAATAAATAAAATTCATTATTATTAATAGTGTAAGGAAGCCTATATCTTTACCGAAAAAAAAATATGTTAAAGACCTTAAGGTTATTAAGAGTTAACGAATAATTCGTAATTAATAGTATAAGAAATGCTACATCATTGACCAAAAAATAACGACATTTAATACTGAAGATCGGAATAAAAAAGAAAACATCATAATTCAAAACAGTTCTGATAAAGTGCTTCTACAAAGCTACAAACGTGTATTTATATTACCTGGATATTGAAATAAGTATTGGTTATCAATAATAACAATAAGAATAAATGATTCTTTTCAATTGAAACTATCGAAAGCAAAAAAATAGATAAAATAAGAAATAATAATTTTTCCATGATCTCCGAAATGAGGTTTTATCATTAAAGTGGGGAGGTATCTAGAACCCCAATTACCAACTTTGAACGAATCCAATTAAAACTGTTGAACAAATTGTACAGCGTTTTAAATTATCAAGCTAAATAAATTCCGAGGTAGGTACCTACTGAATACTTTTAAAATTAAATACACATCAAAATATTTGTTAGGGATTTGAACTATGTTTATATACCCATTGAACTAACGCAGTAACGTTCAGACCCCCTTTTCCGTGTTTCTCCAATATATATTTTGTAAAGAGGCAATTCACCCTAAAAAGAGTGCTTTGTGCCAATAAAGTTAAGAAAGATGGTTAAAATTTTGAGAATAATCCATCTGCAATATTAATTGCGTTTGAACATTTCAGTTTTGATATCTTTTCAGGTTATATCAGCCAGAGGCATCAACATTTATTTGTTTAGGTAATTTAATCATTAAAATCTTACTATTTCCGAAGTAAGTACTTACCAGTTCCCGCTTTGTTGCAGAATAATAGACTTGCCGGTTTTATTTACCTGCTTCAAAAATTAATAACAAATAAGACACAAGATTTAAACTCAAGTTTCAGGATATCAGTATCTCCCAGCCTCTCCCCCAAGTGTCATGAAGTGAAGAAGAAGATCATATCAGTCCTGTCCAACCTGTAAGGGTTCCGGACCCCTACAAGCCCATACGACCGCCAGAATGATAACCATAAACGTGGTATAATACGGTCAGCGGGAGGCCTGGACAGGGGGTAGGAACTAGCCAGGGGTATCCAACACTCTGTGTTATAGCGTGTACAGCCCGAGGGGGGGAGGAGGGTAGTAAAAAGGAAACGATTTCGAATGGCGGCATCAGACGCCGCAGAAGTGTCAGATTTAGTGTCGGCAGATGATGGCCGCGTAAAGGCTTGCTTACACCACCACTTTTGGATTGTTATATTATTACAGTAAAGAAGTTGATTAACCCCTGGAGTTACGATGGAGCTGTGTAGGGTTTTAAGGCAGCAGATTGATAGATATTGAAATGATGTCGCATGGTTTATTTTCATAAATAAAGCTTGAAACTTTTCAAAATGATGTTAAAAAAATGGTAAGTTGAATTCTAATAAGATGCCCGTGACTGTAAATATGGTCACCAGACAACTCAGAATGAAACCAACATAGAACCATCTCAGATAAGTCATTTAGATTGATAAAAAAAATATGCATAAAAATTTGATTAAATAGGTTACGTTAGGTTAGGGTTATAGGCTATTTTAAAATTATTTTTTTCATTGCTTTTAATGACTTTTCAAGGAGGTTGACTTTGACGTTGAGTTGACTTTATTCTCAGTTGGCATGGAACCGTACCGTATTTGAAGAACATTACCCACATATATATGTAGGTAATGTTCTTCAAATGACATACTTTTGAACATTAGATTCTGGCAAGAATGGGCGCTAATAAAATTAAATATTAAATAAACAAACACACGAACACAAACTGTAAATTCACAATTATCGCCAGAAATTCAGTATTTGAGATCATTAATGTGTATACCAACCTGTCTATTTCACAAATAGATGGGTTCTGTCAACCCTGAAGCATTGCCGACTTAAAGCAATCGTTGGGTAATTTTTCATAAAACAGTGTCGTGATATTATCAATAAGAGTATTATTATATATAAAGAAACCTTTACCAAACTACACATTTTACCCAGATTTTATAAATTTACTAGCTTTAAAAAACTAATAAGCCAGCCAACTTTCTTGGAGTCTTACAACTGCTAACAAAAGTCAAACTTTTTAGTTAGCCGCACGAACACGAAAAGAAATTAAAAATAGCAAGAAAATTAACAGGTTTACACGCTAAAATAAAAGCTTAATTCAAAAACGAATACAAATGTAAAAACCAATTTAAACATTACCATACTAACAAAATGTTACAAGAAATTGTAGTGATTACTTGAGTGGTGAAATGAAAGCAAAATACAAGACCGCTTTGTGTCTGAAAAGCGATATAAAACGGTTCCATTAAACCTACCTAAAAATATTGTTTGGCTCAAGAACGTAGTGAGATTAATACGGTCGTGAATCCTGGATATCCCCAAGGACATGGACGAAAAATTGCGACGTTAAAAATATATCGCTTCTGACCTTGGACTGAAAACAAAGTGGAGCAAAACTATTGTATTATTATTGTCCTCGTTAAATTTAATGGCTCACAAGACACCGAAATGTGAATTACATCAAACTAAAATAAATATAGAAGTCAGAATGTTAATCCAAAATGCAAATATTTTAAAAACAGTGATAACCTCCATATCAACTTAAGGGTGTTTCAAATAAAGTAACTGAAAACTGTAGTTTATTATCTTATAGTCTTCAGGCTTAACAAGCCTGCCTAGTTTTGATAGAACGAAAAGGGCTGTTCAACAAGGTATGTCTTCTATTATATTGTGACTTCAGATAGTGATGCCAACATTCACTTCAATTATCTTAGTTTTAAAGGCAACTTACGTTCAGGGTCAAGGCTGATGCTTATAAAATACAAACATACCGATAAAACCTGTACTGATCATGGTTTTGAGTGAGATTCCAAAATATCAGTCGGTTCGGTGCCATAAGGTCTGAGAAAATTACTTTTGAAGATCGACCCCAAGCCTTACGAAACGCCCGTACGAATGATGAATTTTCCAAATATTGTTCTTTTGGAAGATTTTTGATTGATTCGTGTACAGGCTATGGTTTTTAGTAAGAATCGAAAAAATTCGGTCGGTTCGGTGCCATAGGGCCTGAGAAAATGACTTTTGAAGTTCGACCCCCCAAGTTAAACGCCAGTAAATATGCATGTTGCGAAATTTGTTAATAAAGAGTATTCAATTTGGGAGGCGGGAATGGGTTCCGCCGCCCCGGGAACCTTTATTGGATAACTAACACCTCTGCCATAGGTCACCCCAAGTGGTTCGCTGCGTTTGGTGATTTAGCAGGGATGCCCGGGTTCATGGGTGAAATTTGTCTAGGTCTTGGAGGCGGATGACCAGGACACACTGAACCCCTAATTCCTACCCAACCCTTAAACCTTTTTCCTTCCCAGAACTCTCCTTCCCTTCCTTTCCTTAAAAAACCTCCACACAGCATCCCCAAAGATGACATAGGCCCTGAGGGAAATTATTTTCCTCAGGGCCTCCTGTGTGGAGCTCATGTAAAAAAAAAAAAATTAGACACAAATTTTGGAAGAAACTGCCATGTGCTCTAAGACTTGCACAAAAAATATGTTTATCTTAAATAATAAAAACTTTATTAATATGTGATAAAACGTGATTAAAATGCCACTCGCGAGTTTGGTATTCACACGGAATAAAAGGAGATTCCGAGGTTCCAAGTTCAACCCTTGTGTAATGACGATGAAGATTTTCTTATTGTTATTTTTTTTTAATTTAAGTGCAAAAATGTAGAATATGAACATTGTCAACCTGGGTGAAACTCTACTGAACGCGCATGGATTACTTAAAATGAATAAAGGGGTACCTACTTATTTTGTTTAATGTTTCATAAGACGCTGTATATAATAAATTCAATTACATATTTTATATTATGTCGAACCCAAGAAGCGGATAACCGAGAATCACGTGTGGAATTTAATCTGATTGACCGTCCTCAAATTGACACGTCATCAGTTCGTGCCGCGTCAACGTTTAGGAGCCTGCGAGATTTTATACGACAGTTTTTATGACGAAATAACGATGAAGATCGCATCGTATTCTGCCTAATGGCCACTAATGACGCTATAAAAATCATTTTATGAAATACAAGCTAAAAATCTGACAAAAAGAAAGAACTCGGATTGCCAATAAACTAAATTAAATATCGGAATAATATATACATAATGTACTTACAATTTTATTCGCGAAAAACAAGTGTGAGTAGTGTGTTTGGAGACTTGGTAGGTATTAAGAGTAGAAATAACAAAAACGTCAATAAAATCGCGTCAATGCTCTCATCACACATAAAAAAAAACTATTTAAAAATGTACCTACTTAAAATTGTTGCGTGACTAAATTAAACAGGCGTGAATTGCATCAAATTGCGTAGCAAAACACACAATCAATTAATTACTTTGCCCTTCTTATAAACGGACGAAATTACACCTACTTAATAGCACATATCAAAATAATCTAATCTAACACATTTTTTCGACATAAAATTTATTTACCATACACGTAAACACTCTAAAATTTAAACCTTTTAAAAACAAATGTTAATTCTAGTAGGTGCACATTAAGAAGTTGTAATTCTCCCCATGTGTAATTTCATTCACGTGTAATTCCGTCCGGGTAACTCTGGCAGATTAATAACATTGGTGAATGAGATTCACGGCAGTGTAATTTCGACCTGACACTACTTAAAAAATATTTATGTTGCTCAGTATAAAAGAATTCGTATCCAAAAGAGACATTAAAATAATTAACATTTTACTGCGGACAGAAGCCGCTGAAGAAGTGCACGGAAGTGACTTTTGGAGACGCTTTTTGAGGCGAAGAGTCTTTGACCCGACTATGGCAAGGGAAAGAAGAGATGAGATAATAAAAATTTTATGAGATATCCTTCAAGAGTCTCCACTGCTTTGCCTGTGTAACTTTGGCATCCCAATATGGGTATTTGGGGTATGAGATGAAGTTAGAGGAAGTGGGGGAGGGAAAATATAAGGAAGAGAGGAAGGTCGAGGAACACCTGGCCATTCAGATCTGATCCACTCCATTTATCTCGCTACGCGATATTTATTACATATTTTGCACGTAGGTTAAAGGAATTTATGAGTATTTCCATCAGATCAATAAATTCTTTTTTTTATTTTGAAAAGAGACGTTAGTAATAATTTACTGTTGAATATTTTCCATCGTCCATTATGTTTTCACATAAATACATAGATAAGCAAAAAAAACTGGTAGCAGTATTACAATGAGAAGTGTGCGAAATTTAAAAAGAAAAACACAGTAAAAATTGCGCGGCAAGTTTTTTTATCTGCATAATATGTTAGACATCTGAAGATAAAATAAATCCTATGGGGCGTCGCGGTGTCTGAATTTACGCGAAACTTTGGGAACTTTGACAGTTTTAAGTATTTTTCTTCCTCTGTGGGAAGGAAACGTATCATAAATAAAGCGAAGACTACGTTTCAGATACCTTTGGAGACTTTTCATCTTGACTAGGTACTTGCTACCCACAAGGAAAGAAAGACAATTTTCTTAAATATTTATCACGCACACATTAACTATAACAGTCGCTTTCACAAAATAAAATTGAAACGAACCCAATTAAATAAAAATAACTTATTAGCGCAAGTCATGGCGAAGAACCACCCGATTCCAATTCACAATCACTTATTTGTGAACGTTTGTGCAACTCTAATAAAGAAAAATTAATATTTTTTTATAAACTATATAAATATTAAATTATTAAAGACAATATTAGCAATTCTCAAACGAAACAGAAAAATTCCTAAATGCGACCGAATCTTTTTGTTCAAATTCTGTGAAACATCTGGCCCTAAGAACTCTAAAAGTGTGGTTTATTCAAGAATGATTTCAATAGTAAAAAAAAACATTCAAAACGATCAAATTTGCTTTTTGACAACTTTTAAGTGTTATATTGTTATTATTATTATATTGAATATTTTTGCAAAACAAATGTTAAGTTATTTATTGCAACCATACGCATACGCGTTTGTGTTATTCGACAACGCTATTTATACGTGCCACACTGGCGTATATTTTATTACTCTGTGGTACTATGTAATTCACTTTTCAGTGACTTCGTTCATCACTGCTGTCTTCGCAATCAAGAAATAATATAAGAACTTCCCTCAGATTAGATAAGAGTAATTGTCATTCTCATTACAATAAATTCAGTACCTACATCTACAAAAAGTTCTGACATCATTAAGGATGACGCTTATTAAAAATGAAATCGAAGAGAAAGGTCATGCTTAAGAGGAACGCACCAGATATATGCCAAACATTTTAATTTAAAAGAAAAACATATAGTTAAGTTATGAATTTGCCTTACATCCAAAACAATTTGATATAAAACAGGTTCCGCTACTAGCAATTTTTGTCATGGTTAAAATAAGCTTTCATCAGTCAATAAAAAATCTGGCTTAAGTGGTAAAGTTATTGTTGTCACCGTTTTAATAATTCTAAGCTTCGTAATTCAAGGAGCCCTAAAACCAAGCCAAATATAATATATATTATAAGCGAAGGTAAAGCACCGAGTGGCGCCGCAGTACTCACGAGCGAGACTTGCGGGATGTGGGACGTTAAGTTTAAATATTTCAGTCGAATTGCCTAGGAGATGGTTAGGAGGCAGTAAAGCAAACCAAAGTTGCGGTGGAGGACACTCCACTTTCATGTATGTTGTTTTATTTTGATATAAATAAAATTGGGTCAATTATAAGATGGCTTAAGGCAACTAAGGCCAAAATATTGTACAGATCTCTAAAAATTATTCTATATCAATATTACACATATATCCAAAGATAGACTTTGGAATACATATTAGAATCTTTTGAAAACTTTGATTTTAAAACGTTTAAATTAGTATGCTAATCAAAGGTGTAAGTTAGAAAAACGTTTAAATCAGTATGCAAATCAAAGGTGTAAGTTAGAAAAACGTTTAAATCAGTATGCAAATCAAAGGTGTAAGTTAGAAAAACGTTTAAATCAGTATGCAAACCAAAGGTGTAAGTTAGAAAAACGTTTAAATCAGTATGCAAATCAAAGGTGTAAGTTAGAAAACGTTTAAATCAGTATGCAAATCAAAGGTGTAAGTTAGAAAACGTTTAAATCAGTATGCAAATCAAAGGTGTAAGTTAGAAAAACGTTTAAATCAGTATGCAAATCAAAGGTGTAAGTTAGAAAACGTTTAAATCAGTATGCAAATCAAAGGTGTAAGTTAGAAAAACGTTTAAATCAGTATGCAAATCAAAGGTGTAAGTTAGAAAAACGTTTAAATCAGTATGCAAACCAAAGGTGTAAGTTAGAAAAACGTTTAAATCAGTATGCAAATCAAAGGTGTAAGTTAGAAAACGTTTAAATCAGTATGCAAATCAAAGGTGTAAGTTAGAAAAACGTTTAAATCAGTATGCAAATCAAAGGTGTAAGTTAGAAAAACGTTTAAATCAGTATGCAAACCAAAGGTGTAAGTTAGAAAAACGTTTAAATCAGTATGCAAATCAAAGGTGTAAGTTAGAAAACGTTTAAATCAGTATGCAAATCAAAGGTGTAAGTTAGAAAACGTTTAAATCAGTATGCAAATCAAAGGTGTAAGTTAGAAAAACGTTTAAATCAGTATGCGAATCAAAGGTGTAAGTTAGAAAACGTTTAAATCAGTATGCAAATCAAAGGTGTAAGTTAGAAAAACGTTTAAATCAGTATGCAAATCAAAAATGTGAGTTAGAAAAGCAATATTTATACAAAAATACAAATTTGGATTCTTGTTAATATCTAATTAACGCCAAAAAGTGGATAGAGGTAAAAATGCTCGGCAAAATATCATCAACTTGCTCAAATTTTAATAAGATTTCAACAGATACCAGAAAAATAAAATGGGTTTCTTGCCTTATTTTTATAGCTCAATGGATACTTCAGACATCGATAGTTAGCCAAAGAAATGACGATAATTAGAAAAAGCAAATTAGCAAACAAAACAAAAGCAGTTGGATACCAAGAAAAGCTTAACAATATTCACTGCTCAGATTTCCCGCATGAAAAGGAACATTTTTAACAGAAAACTAGCAAAATAGCACTGAAATAATTTTGTTAAAATAAGTTACAACTGCAAGACGTTTTTAATCTGCTGAAAAAACCACATGAAGTGCGATAAAAACAAAAAAAAATCAACTAAATCAAACGAAAAACATTTTTTTGCTGTATCAAAAACCTGCTTGATGAAAAATTAGATCAGTTTTTTTACATTCCCAGAAACCATCTGTACCTTTCATTTCCATACACGAAAGCGAAAAAAATGTGTGGAAAATATATTTTTGTAGCATCCTAGTATTTCAGGTTTTATTCGGCGTTTACGCTTGCCGTGAAATAAACAAGGCAATAACCGTAATATTAGGTGTAAAAAAACTGCTAAATCTCGGTGCGAACCTTTTCACTTGATGTAAGTTCCAAATTTAAATCACAACAATCACAGCCAGGTGATGTAGTAAACCCCAGGTAAACTAAATTTGGTCCGACGCCGGCGTAGGCGAACATGAAAGTGATTTTTTTTAGTATTATTTATTTTGCATAAACCGAAGAAAGATTACATGTAAAAGAGTAATGAATTTCACGAGTTACGAGGGAGTTTTTCGTACACAGGTACAAGTAAATCATCTTTTTAACCTAACAGGTCTCGGACATTTTGTCAGAAGATCAGAAAATTTCCGCTTTGTAATAAAATTAAAATAAATGGAATATTTCTGACTATACCTATCCGAAACAAAAAACTTTTTTGAAAGGTGATGAAATACGCTATAAACTATTTATTATTAGAAATAAACAGATACATTTTTAAATATTGAATGCAAACGTAAAACAGTTTTTTTAATGGCTCACCTTACATATCTTGTAACTAAAACTACTGATAACAAAAAAAACACGAACATATTTTATTAATCAAATGTTTTGTAATCGTTAGTGTCACCTAATTTTTTTATCGTATCATAAAAAATCACGAAGTTTCATAAGTTTTCTCGAATTACAGTCGGCAACTTTGGTTTTATTTTTTTGTGGTTAATTTCTAGATTCAAATATAAATCGTGGTGTTTTGTCCATAACATCGGCAATAAATTAGATCATTTTTCTCACCATATCAGTTTCCATGAGGTCTACGTGAGCTATTCCCAAAAGCGAACAAATGAACCTGAGAGGTTAAAATAAAAAGCAAGTTTAAATAAGCTAACCCTTTTCAACCCTCAATAAAATTAACATTTGATTAATTGGCATATTTGGCGTGCGTGGAGCCAATAGGAATGAATTCGCGAGTCGAAATTGCTGCGTTCTTTGTCTCCACAATTCTATAGGCACCCTTGATGGGTTAACCTGAGGAGGTGCTAGAAGTTGAAAAAGCCTATAGATCAGTGGACTGCCATTCATTAGAAGATCCGCCAAGTAAAGTGGACTCCATTCCTCGATGGCATCTCGGTGCATTTCTTCCGATGTCGATGATTTAGAATTATTGTGGGTAACTTAAATTAGCAGTAAATTAGGAACCCCTTAGAAGGGAACTAAAGGTTTCGCAGAAGGTTTGGATGTGAGAATTATGTAGGTACTTATTAATAAATATATCCCTAGACTTATTAAAATAATTAAGTTTATCGTTTATGTTTTACGATGTTACTTATAATTACCATATTGTTCACACGGGCAAAGCGTAATCTGTTATGTCATCGCGGCGATATTATGCAAATTTGTGGAAGAAACCAGGCGCCATCTATGTTCTACGTATTGACTTATTAGTAGTTAGGCGAGTCGATAATAATTTATTCAAATATTTTGTGTTTAGACCATGTACGAAGGCGCACCCAGAATAATAACAATATAAGTCATATTGATAGTTTTGGTATTTTGTAATGTCAATCAATGACAATATCTCTGGCAACTTTTCGGATCGGTTCTTTTTCATCTTTATAATTTATAAAATGAATTTATTTCTCTCTCAATCTAAAATTTGAAACGGAAAAATCAAAAAGAGATTCAGTCGCACGAAAAAGATAGAATTTGTATTCTATTAACTTTGGGTCGCATCTAGAAATTGAACCCAGGACCAGGAGCTAAGGATTTAGCAGGGGTGCCAGGGTTCATGGGGTGAGGTTTGTTTAAGTCTTGGAGGCGAATGACCAGGACACACTGAACCCCAGATTCCTACCCACCCCTTAAACCCTTTTCCTTCCCAGAACTCTCCTCTTCTTCCTTTCCTTAAAAAAACCCTCCACACAGCATCCTCAAGGATGACATAGGCCCCGAGGGAAATTATTTTCTTCAGGGCCTCCTGTGTGGAGCTCAATTAAAAAAAACACGTGTGCAAAAAAAAACGCACATTTTTAAACGCTGCTTTCTTTATGTATGATTACGAGATTCTTCCCGAACTAAATGCAATCTATTTAGTGAAATGGATAAATATGTCAATTTGTTATTTATTTAATAAATGTGCGAAATCTATTGATTTTTCTACAAGTATAGGAAGAATATTTTTTTTAAATTTTTGAAATAACTCTAATTGTAATATTTATTTAATAATTATTTAATTAATAAAATGATGTAAACTAATAACATTTCTCTTCTTAATAAAACTTATTTAATTTGACGACAATATTAGCGACTCTCAAACGAAAATTTTCAAGAATCCGGCAAGACTAAGATCCTGGATTCAATTCCTAGATAGAACCGAATTTTTTTCTGTTTCAAATTTTCGTTTGAAAGTCGCAAATATTATCTTTAATGATTAAATAATACAACTTGAGGTTTTACTCATTAAGTTATTGAAAAATAAAAATATTTATTTGGTCAAATTGTACAATTTACTTTTATTTTTAAACTTTATAGATTTAGAATCCAATCCTTCTAATTGTAACGTTTATATTTGCAGTACAAAAAACTTAAGAATGCTTTCTAGTTATCACTTATCATAAGTTATAAAGGTAAAAATCTAATGATAAACAAACTAACAAAAAAATTTAAACTACAGTAAATCTTTTTATTATCTTATCGAAGATTGACACTACGTATCATAGATGATGGTTTACATTTGCCGAAATAAAATCGAATTGATTTTCAAAGTCGATGCTCGGAGAAAAAATCCGAATTCTCAGAGGAGCAAAACTTCCCTCTGCCTACAAACCTAGGTACCTACCTACTGTTTTTTAAAGTATTTTTTCAAGCGATTACCTGCCTACCTACATTCACACAAAAGTTCGACATAAGATATCTGGTTTTTACTTACGTTCAAAACTGGAGAGAAAAAGTATTACTCTGAACCAAGCTCATGATGATAATTTATAAGAATTGCTACGAACTGACACTATGTGGGGTCAACAACACCTAAAAAATTTAGACGACACAATTGTCCGTCGTAGATCAGTATCCGAAACTAAAAACCGATAATGATAAACCAACGATGAGATAGAACAGTAAGAACCTTGACTCTGAGCCCAGAGATTGATGGCCTAAAATGCAACTAAAAACAAAATGATCATTAACCATATCCCATCGATGAGATAGAACAGTAAGAACCTTGGCGCTGAGCCCAAAGATTGAGGGCCTAAAATGAAACTAAAAAGAGAATGATCATTAACCATATACCATCGATGAGATAGAACAGTAAGAACCTTGGCTCTGAGCCCAATGATTGAGGGCCTAAAATGTAACTAAAACAGAGTTATCATTAAACATATACCATCGATGAGATAGAACAGTAAGAACCTTGGCTCTGAGCCCAATGATTGAGGTCCTAAAATGCGACTAAAAACAGAATGATCATTAACTATAAACCATCGACGAGATTGACCTACAATTCATGCCTCTAGACTAGAATACCCCCTTCTGAAGGCATTATCAAACTGTCAAGTCATACTACATTAGGTATCAAACTGTCTTGTCTAGGGATCATATCTGAAAAGCTAGATAAAACTTTTTTTAAATATTCTTCATAAGCCATCTAACGTTCAGCTATGTACGTATGTAGTTACCTGCATTGCCTGTCTGTCCAAATGAATCGTATTGCAGTTTATTCTACTTAGACTTCTCTCACCGAAAATAAATAAGTATATTTTTTTAACCAGATATTAATTAACAAATAAAAACATATTAGTTTCATTAGCTCTGTCTGACATGACTGCGATTAGTGGTCATCTACAAAAACGGAAACAGATTCCATGGCGATAATTAGCGTCTGTAGGTGTGAACATATTTATTTATGAGTTTCTTTCATGTTAGACAAATCGTAGGTCAGCAATGTCACGAACACGACGCATTCTAAAGATAATAATGGGAGAAAGATTATTTTTAAAGAGCTTATAAATATTTCGGGTGGCCCGTTAAAAGATCAAAGTGAAATTTCTACCACATAATGTTATATATGAATTTTAGGCTAGCAAGATTTGGATTTGTAAACATTACGTGGAAAATAATTAGCTTTACTTTAAACACATTGTTAAATAATTCTAAGTAATGTTAATGAAATAAAAATTGCTACAAGACAAACAACCCCCACACTCTAATAGGAAAATCTTAATTTTATAAAATCTAACTACGTCAAGAGATTAAAAATCAAAGAAATAACTTGAATAAATGAATTTGGAATCAAAAGATCAATAATTATATTGTCAGCGAAAAGAAAACTATAATGACAATAAAAGTGGCATAGAGAAAAATGCATTATTACACTCTATTCTTTCGTGAGTAAGATCAGCAAATTTAAAAAAATAATAAAACTCATATTTTCAGTAGGTACATGTAATTAATTTATGCAAACGATCAGCTTAGTGCCATTCCACGCAACTGATAGGGATTCAATTTTCGAACGAGCATATATACCTGAGTATCTAACCAAATTTTAAAACGTCTCATTTTTTTAATAAATTTAAAAAAAAATACACACATATTTTTCACGAGTCCTTTCGTTAGAAAACCCAACAAAGGAAAGCCTTTGCGTTTGACTCGTTCACTTCGTCGTATTTCCTTCGTGAATCCAGCAAAGTGTTGCAATATTTTCACTTTGAAAGAAAATAACGAAAGGAGAGTATGCAATTCGCCTTCCTGAGGCAGTCGCATAAATCAGAGAGCAATTCCTTGAACACGACAAAATGCAAAAATGGAAACGTTAGTTTTGGACAAGAAGTATTTAATGGTCCATTTGGCGCACATCCTTTTGGTTATAAATGGAGTATGAACAAGGAAAACGGTGAGATATTATCTTGGTTAAAAATACCTACAATGTAACACTGCTCACCAAACTGGATTTGCAAACGGTAGATTTTGTTTTGGTCTGGTTCATCTGGATTAGAAAATTAAAATGTAAAAATATATCGTAATTATAGTGAGGTTAGCTTAAGCACATCAGATCTCCTCATGCTAACATCACCATAACTCCTAAAATTGTATCTCATGATTTTAATTGCATCCATAATTCTGTAATACAACCACGCTCATGTAAAAATATTGAACTCATTTCAAAATACGTTTAACTAGGATTAACAATTATTGATTGTTATTTTAAATGGGAGATACATAAAAAAGTTTGCACACGGCTTAGATCTATAGTGAGCAAACATTATAGACTAAAGTTTTTTGTTCCACTAAATACCCTTAGATTGGTATATCTGTCATTGGCGGAATCCTTAATAAGATATGGAATAACCACATGGGGACATTCAACAAAAACAAATCTTCTTTCAATGCAAAACGTACAATATTCTTTGGTAAAATTATTATTTAAAAAAAAAACTTACTAACAAAGACGTTACTATATGACTCTGTAAATGTATTATCTGTTCGTGCTGTATTGTGGCTTAAATTTGCGAGTCAGCATACAGCAGGGAGGAATTCTCTACTCTTTAACAACGTATTCCAAAATATCATAAAGAAATATGGTGTTCTTTAAAAAATTAGCCGACAAACTCGTTAACAAATAAATTCAACATTAAAGAAATAAATCGTTCGTGCAGAAATGGAACAAATAAAGATCGGTGCAAATGGTCCGGTGGCCTAACGAAGTGAATTGGGTGTCCCAAAGGGGATGTTAACTGCAAGTTCTAGGGAAGTTGCAGCCAAATCTCTCTTCGGTAACCAAAGGTTGAGGATGCACAAGATTGGATCGAGTTCTGATCAAATAATAACCTCACAGTGGATGTTCGCTAAGAACTAAGAACAAACGATATTCGAATGTTAATAATATTGCGTCAGTAGTTTTTTCCCTCTATTCTAATACTATCAAACTGTCGTAATAAAAAAGTCGTCATGAAAACAAAATAAAATGATGTCGTCAATCAAAACTAAAATACAGGCAGTTTCCGTTGTGTAAGATAAAACATGTCGTAAAATACACATGGCTGTATCAAAGGTATGTAGATTTCGTTTAGAAAGATGGTGTACGTGATTGGCATTATCAGGGGATTGCATCCGCTACGTTAAAATATTGCATTTTAATTTAATGTAAAATAATATTATGCACATTATATGCATTCCAACATCAAAATAAAAATACTAGGAAGCACTTTGGGATCCTTTGACACTGGAGTCTCGAAAGTAAGCGCCAAATGTTAATATTTATTTGACAAAGGAGCTTTTTAATATCCGGCCGCTCATAATTTTATGATGATTTTACATATATATTATGGATTCTAGATGTCGAAAATGTTTGGTGCAATGCACAACAGTGTTTGGTACAGATTGCAGTCTTAGAAAACTGTCATGAAACGTGTTAATTTTTTACAACAATCATTGCAAGTTGCCTCAAAAAAAGTTTAAAACGCACTAGCACAGAATGAAGGCGTTCGCTCTTTTTTAACTTTTTGAAATGAAACTTCTTTAGCACCGGTATGATTTGAAACTCGGATGAAACGGAAATGTCGCATTACAGTACCTACGAAACGTCAAATTGCGCTCTTTGGCCGCTTTGAATATGATCTCACTTTTCAAGGCTGGTTGAGATATGAAACAGAAATGACGCATTGCAGTACCTACAAAGCGTTAAACTGCGCTCGTTGGCCGCTTTGGTTATGATCTCACTATTCAAGGCTCATATTGGTTGAGATTGTTTTGGTAAAGTTTCGCTTCTGTGTGAATTGCACTCGATTTTTTTAAAAATAAAATTTCATGGTCCTTAGACGAGTGTGAAATATGTCAGCTTTATTCCTGGCGAAGGTCTCACCTGCATGATTTATTTCAATGAATGCAACACTGCACTGCGCTTTTGCACGGAGAAATGCATTATTTAGACTGGAAGCGACGAAAAAAGACCCTTGCTTCGGGCAAAAGGTGTGGAAGGTGGGTATCTTTATCGCAAAACATTTCACTTAAACAACTAAAGTAAACTATTCCGTGATTTAAAACTGCTATTTCGGAAAGAGGGCAATAAACATGGTAACCAAGACGAAAACAACGCTCTCTTCTGTTGGTGTTTTGAAAAATGCAAAGCTTATAATATGCGAACCGTTTGACACCACTCTCAAGTCTTACAATATATTACTTTTTATAGGTACATATTGACAGAAAATTTAGAATTGAATTAGATGTATGGTCACGTTTTGTTCGTGAACGTGACGTCTGGCCCGATTGTTGATACCACAACGCATGCTTGAAACATTAGCGTATAAATTAAATTTCTGAATAGAAATATCCGTTAAAAATTTGTGGGAGCAGAGAGAGAACTCAATTTTTAGCACGTTTACACATTCGAGTAATTTTCTATTGTCGTTCTCTCAATAACTGAGATTTTGACCTCCTCACCAATTATAATAATAATAACTGTACATTTTTCTACTCCCCATAGTCTAACGCTGCAAGGGAGAGCCGTGGATGCCAATTGAAGACTTGAACAATTCAGTGCATTTTGCCAGTGAACATAATATGCTTCGACACATGTACAGTTTGGCGAGCGACCTGTCCAAAATATCTCAGAAAGCGTTGTTGAGGGCAAACGATTTGAGCAAAAGCTCCACACCGGAGGCCCTGAGGAGAAAAACTTCCCACGGGGATTATGTCATCTTTGGGGATAATGTGTGGAGGGTCTTTTTAGGGGCAAAAAAGGAGAGAAAGTTCTGGGAAGAAAAAATATAATATAGGGGGTGGATAGGAATCTGGGGGTCACAGAGGTTCAGCGGTATCCAATCCAATCAAATTAGATTGACATGATTGGATGCCTAGCTTTTTCATAATTAATTAAGATTCCAAATTGACTCAAATTCCAAAGCGCTCACAAAATTATCTATGTAATATTACCTGGTTTCTATACTAATCTTTCATTAAGAAAGAAAATTCAAATTTCAAGCCACAAGAGCTGCCCCCGATGTTCTAGAGATAGTGAGGCTTCAAGCAAACAGCTTATCGCTTTATTAGATCTGAGTAGAAATAAAACTGGAAACTAAATACAACGATTTCACGGTGAAGATGATGGGTTTTAGGCACGTTTACAGAAATGAAATATATGACCCGTAGGTTTATTGAGATGTAATGTTTAAATAACTAAACACTCCGCCTCTTGATTACTCCAAATTCGTTCCACTTAGGAGTAATTCAAATCCAAGATATCAGCTGCATTCAGCTCGGTATATTTAGAGATTCGAAGGCTGGAGTAAGTCGAGTAATTACCAGGCGCTAGATGAGGGATTAGCCTAACAAACAATTCCCCAACTGCCATTTTAGGTGCCATAATGGAGGCTGTAATTAGCAGTAATCGGTCATGTTGCCAGGCGACGCTTTCAAAGCTAAACAGTCTGAAATCACTGAAAGTGAACAAATTGTAACGATTATTATAGTGATGTGCTTAGCAGAATTAGACGTAATTCATCAAGAACAGAGATTTGGAGCAAAATCAAATAAATGTAAGAGATCTTCTAAGTATGATAAAAGGCACCTACCACATAACGATTTATCCTATCTTAAATATAATGGATGAGAAAATTTTCATATAACACATTTTTTAATACGTTACATTTACACGTATCTACATCGATCGTCTAGTTGATAAATCAGACATCTCCGAAAAATCGAAATTCGAGTTGAATATGTAGTTAGTTATACGCAAAACCCTATCTGGTACAGTACTCAGATTACTCATAAACACCACGGATCAATTATAATGCAGAAAAACTTGTAGTGAATGAAACCAAATGTTGATGTAGTCTGTAGTAGGATATTTCAAAATGACATACTAACGTACCGGACCGTTATGCCTCCCGGTGTTATTATATAGAATATTTAATATGTAAAACACAGAAACGTGTAAATAATATCTGATTTACGGTGAGCATTCGAATGAAAACTTACATGTAAATGCATTATTGGTAGGTATAAAAATAATATACACTTTCACAAACAAATGTGTTTTTCCCGTAAGAAAATGGTTTGGTGACATTTTTAATCCAAACAAAATCGTTTACGATCATGTTAATGGTATATTACAGTATTACCACGAGATTTATTCCAGGGTTTAGACAATTTTCATGACTGACGAAAACGTCGTAAATTTAAACGTATTACTAAACATAAAATTAAAACTTTTTGTTTACGTCTTCAACCCCATAACACAATTTTCTTTTAATATTTAATCTAGCGCAGCGCGTAACCGAGTTGAGTTTCACGAGAATCGCGTATTCAGACGTTGTTAAGAAAGGTGAGAAACTACAATACAGGGAAGGAAGGGAAAAGAAGAAGAAAAACTTCGCAGAGCTTGAGTATATTAAGTTAGTTCACTAACTAATATCAGCTTCAATATTCTGGGAGCATGTATACCGCAAGAAGAGCGTGGAAAGATTCAATTTTGCTTTAATAACACAGTACAAGGGGGCGATGTAGATCTAGGGATAGATCTACATCGCCCCCTTGCCATATCACTATAGACTCAGCCGTCGTCTTCATAATTACACGTGGTGGTCTGGAGAAGATTGGCAGGGAGCTTATCAAAGAGAGGGCTACATAATGAAAACCTACAAAAGTGGAGAGACTTCTGCGGAGAAGAGATTAAGTCATAAAACATTGTATCTGGTTACAGACTCCTGTCGACGTATGTATGTTGAAGGGTACAATGAACGATTAATTTCTTGAAATGTTGAGAATTATTTTAATACAGTGGGTTAACGAAAACGCTACTTGACTTTGTTATTAATTAAAGAAAATACATATTGACAACACTGAACGATATTTACAACATTTACATTGAATATTTACAAAATTTTGTTTCAAAGACCCAATCATGTCTGATTACGTCTAAAAGTGATCGAAATGAAAATCTAGTCTCCTTCAATGGAAGCAATCTTCCGAACAGACCTTCCATTGATATGCTTGGTGTAACTATAAGTGACCAGCTCAGGTATGGGGGCTCCATCGAAGCCAGAGTAGAGTTAGCTTCTCAAAAACTGGGCGTACTGTACAGGGCCCGCAGATACTTTAATAGTACACACCTGCTTACCCTGTACAAATCGCAAGTGCACCCCACGGTTGAATTTGGCAGCCACCTCTGGTCTGGAGCTCCAAAATACTTGAAAAATACCCTCGACTCTGTGCAGAAACGGGCGGTCCGTTTGATAGATTCTCCCATCTTAACGAACGGGTTGCAATCTTTAGAGCACAGGCGTCGGGTGGGAATGCTATCCATGTTCTACCGGTATTTCAATGGAAGATGCTCTGAGGAACTAGCGTCATTGATCCCTTCGGCACCGGTGCATAGTCGGGAGACACGCCAAACGCGCGCCCAACATATGTACACGGTTGATATTTGTCACATGAGAACGGGTCATTTTTTCGACTCGTTCTTGAGTTCAACAGCTCGGCTATGGAACGATTTGCCGGCATCTGTGTTTCCTCCCTCCTACAACATGGGTCTCTTCAAGACCAATGTTCATTCCTTCATCTCCTCAAAAAGACCCTCCACACAGCATCCCAGATGACATAGGCCCTGAGGGGAATTATTTTCCTCAGGGCCTCCTGTGTCGAGTTAATGGAAAAAAAAATTTAGACCTATGGTTAAAGCGGTTCCATGATAACTCAGAATCAACTCAACTCAACACCTCTTTGTGAAAAGTCATTAAAAGCTATGATAAAAAGAAACATAGCCCGTAACCTACCCTAACCTAACATTACCTATTAAACCATTTTTTTTTTAATATATTCAAAGGAGGTTTTGAGTTAACTTCATTCTGAGTTGTCCGGTCACCGGAAAACTTCCTTTGTAGGAAATAATTATTCAATAATAAAAATTTAAAAAATGTATGGAGTGAGGAGGTTGGCGCAAACTCACGTGTCTCATATAGTTACACACATTAATAGGAAAATAAGTGTAAAGAAAAAGTATTGTTGTGGAATCGGTTAGAATGATAATTGTCACTTGTTTCGTTTACCTATGATCATATTGTAAAGTGTCAGTTTGTTAGAAGAAACCATAAAAAGGAAGTGATTTAATAAACATAAAAGTCGTTTCTTCGTTACACAACTTAGTAACAAAAGTGTTTTATTTATGAATTAATTTAAAGGAATAAACCCCCTAAATTATATAAAAATAAAAATACAATTAAATTTCAAAAGTTCAAGTATATTAATACAAAAAAAATAGATAAATATTATAAATTATATAATAAATAAATTATTATTTAAGGCGCAGTCTAGAATGAGCAAACAAAAAAGTTTAAAAAACTGCAAACAATTTTATTGGTTCCAACATACAATTATGTAATAATTATGTAATCAACAAAATAAACCTAGTGAGGTATATTAATTACCCATTTGGATTTGGTTGGTATATTAAATTAAATATTTTCATATGTAACGATACAAGAGTTCCAGTGTCAGGAGCCAGTAATTGAATACGAATAGATAATGAAATTTCATGCAAAGTTTATAAAAGTTATTATTTATTTTGATCCTAAAAGGAAATGGAAATAAAAGCAAAGCGCCCCTTTACAGAATTAGCTAATTCCATATACCTTTAAACTAAATCAAATAAATTCTTAAAAAATAAATTGTTCGGGGAAAGCAATCACGGGAATATAAATCTTACATAAAAGGTAGCAAAAAATTACAGTTTGAAATACTCCAACATAGCAGTAAACTATTTACTGCTGATCGGAAAAATCTTATCTGAGCTTTCATTAAATTTTAATCCTCCCCTAGAGAGATCCCCTACTAAACTAGCAGCTGGCTTTTGCTTGATATCCGCCAGACTACGGGAGGAGAGATTGGACGGAGATCCAACTTTCAGTAAAAGGATTAAAACCATTATTCAAAAATTATGAAAGTGAATCGATAGAATGATGGCATTTCAGGATCAGAGAAAAAACTGTGTTGGAAAGGTTTAATTAGGGAAAGTGCGAAAATTTTCAGAGTTGTGTGAAACATTAATCCTTGAAAACTCTTGTACGCATTACATTTTTTAAAATCTTTTTTATCGGAATGTGAATATCAGCAATTTTGGTACATTAATACCGCATAAGAGTCCCAACTGCTCCCAGCTACATGGAGCCAGTATCCCTAATTTGAGTAGGTTACGAGGCCGGAAAGAGTGACGAAGGGGATGAGATGATGGAGAAGAAGGTTGAGAACTATCTCGCTATTCAGATTTAATAACTAGACGCGATTAAAGCCACATCAAGTAACGTTTTGATTCCTAATAGTGGTCTTTCACTAGGGCGAGAGTATCTAACTGTTCTAAGATCAAAAACAAAATAATCATAAAATAGTCAACCTGATTTCCAGACAACCAGCATCAGTTTTTTCAAGTAAGTCAATATGATGCACGAACCTTGGTTAGGTTCGTTAGATATTTAAAATATGGTGTCCAAACAGCCTCGACTCCAGCTTATTCTCAGTGTGCCATCGGAACAACGCATTGTTTTTTGGTTATTTGGTTATGGTTTGGTTAACTTGCATATCTTGATGATGAAGCCAAGAAATTCGTAGCATGACTGAGTGAGCTGCGATATGTGGTCAGAGAATGTTAGTTAGAGATCGACGACGATATCAGGATCCTCCACGGATTTTACACGTGATTTCTGATTTAAAAAAATATTATTTTCCATATATTAAATACGAATATCCAACGCCATCTGTGTTCACCCGTTTAAATAGCGCGCGGGGTTCTGAGCCCCACTAACGTCTCCTTCAGATAAATCACCGCGTCATAAAGCAGCCGGTGTTTTGACACTTTGACCGCCGGCGCGCGACTCGGCGGTGCGTAACTTGCCGTAACTTGGCCGATATTTCAAACGGCCACATTCATCACGCGCACCGCAAACGAGAGATAAAAAATACCAGGATTAAAAATGAAAGTATAAAAAAGGCCGAGATAAGTCGACGAAAGCGCCAAGCCCTTGAATGCACACGGCAAACACTGTTTTTTTCTAACAGTTCAAGACTTGTTTATTGCCCGTTGTTCCTCTATCAGATACGCCAATTAAAACAAGCACTCTTTGTCTGCATCGGACAAATAAATGTTGTGGCATCAAAAGCCCGAAGAGAATGGCCACGCTGAAACTACCCCCAAAGGCGGAATAAAAAGCTTAGTGCATTTTTTTGTGGGATAGTCCAAAAAATTACATTGTACAAAGCAGTGTTCGGATTCACCAAATCGAAAATAAAACAGTTTCAACTGGCTCAACTATGCAAACGAATTGCACTCGTTGTTGCATGTTATCTGTGCGGATTTGGCCGAATTCTGATGCATAGAATAAAGGTGTTGCTCAAAGAAAACCACAATCTTTATAAAATCCGGCGATTTTTTTACAAGTGTGAATTCTGAATATGTATGTATTAATTTAAGGTAGCACGGCATTCAAGAAGAGCTTATTTACGTAAAAAACCAAAGGAAAAGCATCTTGAACATAATTGTAATATTAACATCGCTTTTATTAGTTCCTTATTCAAAAAGACCCATTCTTTACCTGTCTCCAATATTGGAGTCATGGAGCACAGTCGTCCGTGTGTAGAAGGAGGATGTATCAATAATTGTAAATTCCTGAAGAAAACTTCATATGTCAAATATCCAGGGATCACAGTAGAAAGTAACATGAAATTTAAGGAACATGTAGATAACTGTATTAAAAGAATTAGAAAACTCACTTATATATTGATGCGATAAAGAAATATCCTAAAAATTTCAAATATTAAAATGGTTTACTTTGCTCTTGTACAGTCAGTGTTGCAATGTGATGTAATCGCATGGGGAAGCATCTTTAAGACTAATTCGTATCTGACAGTAATAACACAAAAAATGATCTAAAAGTTATTCTTAAAATACCAAGAGTTTTTTCCAAGCAGTGAACTTTTTGATAAATTTAAGGTGCTACCGGTTTTAACCTAGGACCTAGAATATCTGGGAATATATATGTACCTAGATGTAACACAACAGCTGTACAACACCAGTATGAATACCTAGGCCCTAAGCTATTTAACGATTTACCTCATATATACTAAAAAGTGAGAAAAACTATTTTAACTTTTAAAAAAAACTTACGTTACATTTTTACCGAAAACCAACAAATTGACTTATTTTATGAGGATCTTCAAATATATTCTGTTGCTATTATTACATGTATTTTTTCCTATTTCCTATTGTATGTGTAATATTTTAGAAACTGTATTTTTTTATATTATAATAAAAACAAATATAAAACTTTTTTCCCCTTTAAGTTTATTAAAAAGTTAATTAAAAATTGAAACCGGTTACGGTCAATAAACTTAAAGTGGAAAAAAGTTTTATATTTGTTTTTATTATAATATATTATAATGGAATTCCACCATGAATTGTCAGTTTCAAAAATAGAAATATTAAAAAATGTAATTTTTTCTTTTTTTTGGAACTCTACATACTATTTGTAAGCAGTTTGTTGTAACTTTATTATTTCCAAATATGTATTAGTAAATAGACTAGCTCCCCAGTTAGACCCGTGATTATTTGTCTTCTAACTGGGTAATTAATACGGTTAATGAATGTTATGCAACATATTATTATTCTGTACATTTACTTTTAATTTACAATAAAAAATGTGCAGAGTAGGTAGAGTACTTAGAACGAAAGTTAATTCCAGTTAAGATAGTCATTGTAATCAACAGACAATAATTAACAAGACTCTAATCTAGAGGAACCGAAGTAATTATTGAAACTTCTAATAATCAGAGTTGTATTCTTCATCAGAGGAAACAACAGTACACCACACTGGCGTAAATACCAGTTTTCCTACAGACAAGGCCCTAGATCCTCTGTTTCCCACATAGTTATCAATGAGGCAAAGCACGAAATACGAACATCATCCCAATTTTTAACCGACAAGGTCGTTTGAGTGGCATTAGGAACATCTGCAAATCAATGAACTGACCAGAAGTCACCTAATAATAATAATTTCTCACCCATTTTATAACCTGCAGACATTAACGACAGTAGTTGTAGGCATGATGAAGTAAAACAATGATTGATGAGGAATCACCTGTTCCGTTACTTACTGTCAACACAATCTACAAAGCAACTTCTAGCGGTATATTACTTCAGAAGCGGCTTATTTAGAGTCCCATGGTATAATGTGCGATAAAAACGACAAAAGGAGCCGCTTTTGTACAAAGATGCAAAAATAAATAGGACTCGTAAGAACCAATCGTAATAACACAAGTAATGCGCACTCCAGATGTTGACCCAAATCTTTTTGGCTCGAAACCAAAGGCAGAACAATGGGGAAGTTGTGTCATTAAAGCGCGGTTGCATCTGGTATCGTTAAAACATAGCTGAAACTTGCACAAGATGCGATACATCAAAAGCCAGCCATCATTTTATTTGATGGGTCAGTGAAGATGATAATAAAACTAAAATCTAACTATCTTCCCGAGAACGCTGCAAGTAATGGCTGCATTATGGACGAAATGCGGCGGTTTGGAAAGTTGTAAAATAAATGGAAGATATTAAACACAGTGTATTGATGTCTAAAACATATTATACGAGTACGAGAAACTTTGCATAAAACCAAACTTGCCGTTCTGACTTGAAGACATGGATGAACTTGAAAAGTTTAAAAAATATATACTCGTTTGTTCCGAAATTGAACAAATTGACGGCAAAAAGGCTAATTGACGAACCCAACATTTCTTTGTTTTATATTTTTTGATGCAACTTGAACTGAAGTAGCATCAAAAAGTGAAAATCTAAAAAACGTAAATTAGCCTTTCCTGCTGTCGAAATGCACTGATATTTTCCTTGGAAAGCTCCCAATGTTCGATTTTTAAAGCCGATGCCCGACTGACAATACCGGTTTTCTTATTATAAACCCCTTTTAACCAATTTAATAGCTTCTACCTACCTACTGAAAGCATCTCTTCCAAAATCTAATTATTTTAAGCTAAAGGAATGAAAAAGACCATACTTACCATCCCACATAAAATGGTTTTAAGACCAGCGGTTGCAAGCAACTGTTCATAATGTCATTAAAATAGCAACATGAGTTGAAAGTAGATTGTGCATTATTGTGCAACACGCAATGGGTATTAAAGACCGAGCTATGATAATGTACTTAGAATAACAACGTTGTTACTCTAATAACAAATCATAATATTGTTACTCAAAGATAATATACGTGTTTACTTTTCTAAAATCGGTATTAAACTCATTATCCGAAATTAAAAAAAACATTAAGTCAAAATAATATTTTTTTACTAACGAATAATGGAAATAGCAAAATAGGTATAAATTACAGTTCTTATGAAGTACGTTATAGACTATGCAGCTTTGTTGGTATGCGTAGTGAAAATTCGGCCCAGGAAAGAATAATAATAAAACTCGGGGACGTCAGAAGAAGATAGGAGGAAGATTACGTGAATCAGATTCTTAAGTCGGGTCATCTCAAGAATCAGAAAGAGTGAGTATGAGACGATGTATGAATGTGAACGAGGCAAGAAGTGTGTGCCAATACCCAGTTATTTGGCGGTCCACTCTCTCTGTCAACCCCTGCGGGGAAACAGCGTGAGAAGTAGTTAGTATTTTTTTTTTGGTGGTGACCACGCTAAAACATATTCAACGGGAAAGGCTGGGCAGCCCTCTTAAATTAAGATGAGGCCAAAAAACTTAACCAAACTGAAAAATATTATTTTTAACCAAAAGCTATAGCAAATATCTGTACTGTTTTGTGCTACGCTACTTATTTCTATTATAAATTATGAAAATGGGTAATTAACGATTACAATTTTTCATGATATCAAAATTATTTTTGGCAATTTTTCGTGAGTTAATGATAATTATTCAAAAATAAAATGCTCTATTTACTACATATGTAAACATGATGAATTATAAAATTAAAATAAATAAAATGACATAAAGCATTTTGATATGCTTAAATTCAAATTACAAACGACCGATTTACGTTGTCACATTTGTTTATAAATTGAAAAATTCCTATTCTATGAAATGCCTGTTTTACGATGTTTAGTTTTTATTTATTTATTTTTCACTATATTTACTCAGAAGGTGGACAAGATTAATAATTATAATTAACTCACAAAAAAATGCAAAATTTGTCTCTAAAATCATGCATAATTAAATCCTGTAATGATCAATGCATCTTAATTTAAAACACAAAATAAATAAAAGAGCATACATCCGTTCTAGATATTCGCTTAACCTTTCGATTAAAAACATAATTTAATGAAAACAAATAACTTTGTGTACACCACTATATAATTAACACTTTACTTTTCTTTGATAATGTTAATTATATAGTGGTATACACAAAGTTATTTGTTTTCATTAAATTAATAATGACGCCACAAAGTGAATTTGCGAAGTTTGAAGAGTTAAAAACATAATTGTTTATCCTGGTCTGAAATCCAAATTAAAGTTTTGAATAAAATTATATGCGCTAGACAAAAATAATGATAATTTAAAATTAACTGATTCAAGTCTTCAGATTACGACAAGAAAAAGTTGAAGACATTAGTCATTGGACTAAACAAAGAGATAAAAAGGGCCTCGGAAAGCATTTTACACATTTCGTATCACAAAAGAGCCAAAGGTCGAAACATCTATAGAATATCTGAGAGGTTATCAATCAAAATACAACGAGAAAAAACATTAATACAAACATAAACAAGCCGTAAAGAGCTTTCGGACCAGAGAAGCGTTGCGCAATCGTTAAAAGGTACGGCGGGCCACAAAGCCATAAATCGGCATCGATTAGAGAAAAAATATAATAAAAGCGGCGGGAAATTAAACGTGTGGTTTGAGTCTCGGCTAACAAAATGGCCGCGGGCCGGTCGTAAATAAAACGGCGCGGAAATAAGTTGTAAGTTGTTGCAACTCGCCTCCGGTGGGCGATGCATCAATTTTTTTGCCGGATATCCAATGATGAAAGAGCATTGGTCACTTTTGACTTTTTGTGCGGATTTATATTTGCAACGCGAGCGCCTTTTCCAGAATTTCTTTAAATAATGTTATTTCCGTTCCACTACACATACATCACTCTACGTGATTCACAGAGAGACTTTTCAACGAGTATTGCGGATAAGACACGATTCGGAAAACTTTCTGTTGATTTTCTTGGACAAATAAGCACAAATTTTCAAGGGCCCCAAAGAAAAAATAAAAACACTTAAGACGATCCAATAGTCCAGGGAAAAGTGTAAAACGGAATCCACGCCTATTTCTGGGTGGAATTTAAAAATACTTGATAGGAATGCTTTTGGAAAGGTTGAAAAAGATATTTGAGAGTTGTTTTTTACAGGTTGATTTCATTGCCCGTAAAAAACATTAACTTCTTTCTTACGCATTGTTTATTGTAATAACAAGGAAATTTAAAATTGATTTCATGGAACCAAGCAACGCGGAGGCTAGGGACATCTATTCCCCAACGCAGGCGGGGTTGAACTGAAACAAAATGGGTGTGACAAATGATAGTTCTTACGTCGACGGCATAAGGTTCACTTTAGAAATACAAAATCATCGAGTACCGGCCGTCTTGATTTATGTCAAAAATAACAATGCATAAAATGCAAAAGTGAAGTTCAGGCAAAAATATAATGTTTTTTGCAAATTATTATAAAAAAAACTGAATTTGCCACATTATACAATAAAACCATATTCGAAAAGGGGTTTAAAAGTAGAAGAGTTTGCACTTGAAAGTGTTTTTTTATAGACCTAACAGTTTATGTTTTCTAGGCTTATTGAATAATTATTATTTATTTATTTATTCATACATGCCTTGCAGGCTTTTACAGAATCACATTATAAAAGTTACACATGTTATTCAGGAGTATAATTGTAAGCATGAGACTTATATAAGACTTAAAAAAAATTACCGATATTTTCAAAGGCAGTATTCAATTAAAGCATCTATAATACTTCTAAGCGATCAAATTTTCAAAACTATACATGATTTTGTATGATTTTGCATTATTTCGCACGGCTTCACCTTAAGTAATAAGATTTACAAATTTGATAAAACAAGTGGTTGCCCATCGTAATGAATTTTATATGCACAATAAATAATATGAATTTATTGTACAAGTCTACCTAAAACATTCAAGTCAAATGAGGAGGATGCATGAAAACGAAAAGTTAGACTGTGACAATATGTTCTGCAAGTGAAACTTCTAGAGTGTCGTACACAAAGAATCGAGAATCGCTGTCCAACACGATACTTAAAACATCTACTAAATAATATATCTTGTCCTACCTCTCTAGATCTGTAATCTCCTTGACCAATCTGTCTGTGGTCATCCCTCTTCAGAGCTTAAGTAAGTCCCTGCTTGCATTCGGTTGTAAACTTCATTTTATATGTGCATATAAATTTCAACACTCGGGCTTTATCCGCAGTGAAATGTCATACGACTTTATTTGAGCACTTGGTCGTAATTCAGTAGACGGTGAGACGTTGTGGGATCGTGGATCATGAGCATTCAAAGTAAATCTTATGCAGGAGATCAAACAAACAGTTAAAAAATTTGCTGATGATTATTGGCTTTACGACTAACACTATACAAGCAGATTTTTCTAAATTCAATGACAAAGACGTGGGTGGTTGGTACATTGAGAATGTGGATATAAAACTCTTTAAACGCCTGACAGGTGATTTTTCACGAAAACGGCTCTATATTAATTAACAAAATATTATTATTACGATACAGACTGTTACACGTAAGGGCGTTCCACACAGCATCTTCAAAGATGACAAGACCTAAGGGAAATAATTTTCCGACTTTAATTTCTTTAACCCCTCAGGCTTCGGACCTATTTTGTCAGAAAATCAAAATATTTCCGCTTTGCAATAAAATCAAAATATGTAAATTGAAAATTTCTGAAGGTATCCGAAAACTAAAACATTTTTTGAAAGGTGTTATTAAAAATACGCTTCCAAATTTTTACAATTCAAAATAAACAAATAATTTTTGAAATACAAAAATTTTGAGCGAAAACATAAAAAAACTTTGAAGCTCACCTTACATGTTTTTTAGCTAAAATTACTGGTAAAGAAAAAAAAAACACTTATTTTATTAAACAAATGTATTACAAATATTAACGTCACTTCAGTTTTTAATAGTTTCAAATTAAAATAATTAATTGAAAATTCCCAAGGTTTCATTTTTTTCACATCGAGGTCGGGAACTTTGGTTTCATAAAGGTGAACATTTTAAATATTTTGTGATTAATTTTTTTAGCGTGGTGCAACGATTTCTGTGAGTTGTTTTCCCAAGCGAACAAATTAGCAGGGGGATGACGTGTTTTACAGAAACGTCCCCGATTTTTTCTTCAATAGCGTGTTTAGAATACTGCAAAAACTACATGAATAGTGTTTCCGATCAACACTAACACAATAAATTTTAAGTGAATGTGATCAGGTACTTAAATAAATAATAAACTTCACATTTGTATTCAAGCTGAAAAGAAATATCCAGGAGAGATATTCAGTTCCAAATAAGTAAAACAGGCAAAAACTTTGACTGGCTAAAACTTTTTTTTATATTTATGGCGGTAAAAATCCGTTTTTTTATCTGAGTTTAAAAGTTTGCCGCTCCGGAGATTCAAAAAATAACTGACTGTCTCTTTGAAAGTATCTTTTGTGACACATGGGTAAACGTATGAATCTTTATGGGTACCTAAGCGGATACTTAAAGCCACTCGTTAAAGTAGGTAAACTCCAAGTTTTATGTATTCACAAAGTGCCTACTTATGTGCTTAGAATTGGGTCAGAGGAAGAATATTTTGAGGCAGATTATTTATTATAATAATAAAATAATACATTCATGATTACAGCGCCATTTTTGTAGGCGCTTCTCAAAATAATGATTACCTTGAGCTTAAAATCAAAATAGCATGAAAACGTAAGATTAAATTTTGTTACATAAACGAAAACTAGTGATTAAATATTTCCAGATTATATTAAAAGTTCAGATTAGTGCTATATACTGTCCTACAATCAAAACATTACATAAAATAGTTTAAACTAAAAGATAATAAACTGTAAGGTTGAAATTTAAGAATCCGACTCTGAGTACAACTCTGACGCCACGCCATATGAAAATCATCTGCGAACGTGAAGTTTGTGAATAGGCTACCATCATAATAGAACTGAATCAAAGCAAGTAGCTGATAATGCCAAAAAGTGAAGCCACATACGTTAACAGCTAGCATGAGGGAAGTCGGCTGGCAGGTGCAAGTACTCTTGGATTTGCATTTTCATGAACCTGTTCAGTCTGTTTGTGACTAAGCTAAAGGTGTGTCGCCCGCCGCCCGCAGGGCCTAGCGGGAAAACCCGCGGAGCGGGTTTTTAACTGCTAGTATTTATATTATTTATATTATAGCAGAAATAGATTTCGAACGGTGAACTTGTCATCGTTAAAAACATGCATAGAATTTGTAACATTTTTGCACTTTATTTCTAGGTTAAAGCCAACACAACTATTTTACGCTCCTAAAATAATTTCAACCATGAATGTGGAGCTTCAATACATCAATTGAAGTAATAACAAATAAGACAGGACGCCGTATTTACATACTTATTTTTCCATTTACATACTTAAAAAAAATATCTCGAGTGAAATCGGGAAGTAAATCTATTGAGAACATAAATGAGAGACTTTAATATATTCTAATAACACGACGGGAAAAACCAAACATGACACGAAACACGCATAATGTCCACTAAGGAACAAAACATTAGAGAAGTTCAATTATTAAAATTTTAGTCTAAGAGCTTTATTAAATAGTATCAGTTAGAAAGGCGTTTATGTATTAAGGCAGTATTCATAGCGTAGGGAGTGTGGCGAACCCATCGCTCAGGGAGTGGAAACACAAACCTGCAGTAGCCATCCCAAGCCAAGGTGTGAGCTACCGTGCTCAGGCTGAATGTCCTGGGGAACAGTGTCAAGAACGGTGCATCCGAGAAACAAGGTCGCATCTCGGAGTATTTAGACCTTACTCCAGCATTCGGGGCTCTGCTGGAGTGGACCCTCTATTTCCCTGGTAACTCGTGGGACAAAAAATTGGACCATTCGAAAACTAGGGGCCTTTTGGGAACCTAGGAGTGCTGAGGCCACCTCTGTGGACTTTCTTCCTGGAGCCCTTAGGAGGAACCAAGAGGAGAAGCCGTGGAGAAGAGAGCTGAGGCCACCTCCACGAACCCTTCCCTTGCGGGGCCTTCAGGGAACGAAGGGGAAGGGCACTCTTCCGGCGCGGGGCCTTTGGGGAACCAAGGAGGAGTGAAGTTGAGAGATGATGTCCTCTTCCCATGTGGGGCCTTCAGGGAACCATGTAGGAGTGAAGAGAAATGAGGCCATCTCCGTGAACTCTTTTCTTATGGGGCCTTTAGGGAACCAAGGAGGAGGGAAGAGGAGAGATAAGTCCTCTTCCCTCCTGGGGCCCTCGGGGAGCCAAGGTGGAGTAGGCTCTTCCCTTGTGGGGCCTTTAGGGAACCAAAGGTAGGTGAACTCTCCGTCCATGGAGCCTTCAGGGAACTAAGGAGTGGAGAGGAAAGATGAAGCCCTTTTCCCTCGTGGGGCCTTCAGGGAACCGCGGAGGAGTGAAGAGGAGAAATGAGACCTGGGAAGACACATTGTTGAACCAGAAGATATAGCTTCATTTCCAATGACAATCCTGGTGAACTTTGTAAAAGGGACTGGATTACTGTCAAAGGAATCAGGTAAAATGGGAGATAGCACAATGGGCCTACGGCCTAAGTGCTCACGGGAACTTTATATATGTAAACCGTCTCCGCTCTTAAAAAAAAAAAAGGGCAGTATTCTAGTCGAGAAAAAAAGCAATTATTGTTTTCTTCATATTTCCAAAGTTTGAATATTCAAAAATATCTCCTCACCAGGATTTTTCGAAGTTAGCATCATTTTAAAAGTTTTAACCATTTTAATGTCGCGGTTGGGCGAAATCTAACCAGAATTTAAATAGAACAAAATGTAAAATGCTTCTTTCTCAAAACTACTTTTTTCGAGACGGTTGACACAATATCTCAAGTTCTACGACACCAATTTGCTTGAAATTTGGTGTGAGCTTTCTCTACACATTACTCTATCGCCCCTACCAGAATTATAATAAAATTTCATATTTACTTTTTTTTTAAATTCCGAAAAGTCAAAAAAACTGGTAAAAAAATGTCTTTTAATTTCAGACAGCCGCCATTTTGCGAAAAAAAAATTTACATTACAGATTAAGAATTAATTTGTTTTTGTTTTGTGATTATTAGGAGGGTTGAAATCGTTTCAACCAGGGCGTGCCATTTTTTTGAGACCCCCCACTTCAACACCCTGTAACTTTTTGTTTTTTTTGTTAATGTGTTCTTTAATGTTAAATAAATATTTGGTAAAGTAATGGCTACTAAAAATACTATCGGTTTTTTTATTGCACCTGAAAAAACATCTACAATTCATTCTTCTAGACTAGAATACCCCCTTAAATAGGTAATTATCTGGTAAATTATAAGCATTTAATAAAGAATTATTTCTGAAAGAAATTCTACCGAAATTTACCTCGGTGGTAAATTACCTCGGTGGTTATAAATGTTATAATGTCAATCTTTTCACGGGGTCCCAGCCGCCATCTTGGTGGCTGACTGCGTTTTCCACTTACGTGGGAAATAGTTTGCGGAAACGGGTTTATCCCTCAGCAACAGAAGACGAATTCACCGGAGGTGAAATACGACAAGTCGAGCGAGAAAGGGAAAATATCGCTATTTGAAAGTAATTCGATCGATCCTTCGGTAAACGGTGGCCAACTAGACATTATATTTTCCGAGACTAATGTTGGGGTGTTATCATAAAAAAAGATAACCTGCATATCTACGCCTACTCTATTGAATTTCAGACGAGAGGTTAAGGGTTTGATTTTTGTTACAGCCCAACTGCCTACTGTCATGAGATTGCCATTCTGGCTCTTGAAAAGATCGCAATTAAAGTTTTTTTACTACCAACTAGTTGACCCGACCACGCGTTGCTGTGGCTAACGAAACACAACGCCATCTGTTAAGTTGCATGCAAATCAAATCCACACCGCCCGCATGCCAGCCCGTTCACAGACATTCTTATATATTTCAACCAATTTACACAAAACCTTGACAAATTATATACCTAAGCCTTCCTTCCTCACTTTATTCATTGGTGAAAACCGTATGAAAAAAGGTTCAGTAGTTTTAGGGTTTATCGCGCACAGATAGACAGACAGACGCGCCGGAGAACTTTAATTTATAATATGTAGAGATGCATTTATCGTTATTTATTTTAAGGGTGTCATGCCACGTTGCGCTACCTTCTTCTTTACCCAACAAGTGTCCAAAACGTTCGCTAAACAAGGAGGTAGCGCAACACGGCATAACACCCAAAAACAAATAACCATGATACTTTTGGACGTGAAAATCTAAAATCATGTCTTCGATAGTGCCTTTAAATATTTGTTTAAGTTTTGTGTAAAAGGAATTAAAATACTTATGGATAACTGAATTATATTCTTCATGTAGCTAAATATTCCAAAAATTATTACACAACCCGTGCAACCCGAAATCAAGTCTCATCGTTCACGTAACATAATAAATAATAAATATTTATAATTTTGAATCAATACAGAGCTTGGGTCATTTTTTAATCATTCAATACACAATTACACATACATAATGATGGAAGAATGACTTATATTTATGTAATTATATACTTGACACGCTCGTGACGAATTTCAGAACGCTTTTTATAAACTAGCAACAAATTAAAAGCTAAATCTAACAAACATTTATAAGTGCCAAAAATAAAATCCACTCTTGCTAAAAAACATGAATCTTACCTCGCACCTTCCATATTCAACATTTTCTTAAAAGAAACACAACACATAACTCTAACCAATAGAAAACGTACATATAATAACTTTAATACGTGGTTATTAAACAAAAAAAGGGATTGCATTAACAAGCTACTTGCAAACTGAACGTGTTAATTTTTTATACGTAGTATATTATTATTTAAACATATATTAAAATTTTAAAAAAAAGAACTTTCATACTGAAAATGTTCAATTACTTTATATTTGATTGTAAATTTTTTTATATTTAGATTATTATATGTAGGTTATCTTTTGTTTTTTATTTATGTTTTTCTTTTGTACTTTGTATTATTATTATTTAAGTTTTTCTTTTGTACTTTGTATTTTTATTTATTATCTTTAGTATTTTTTTTTTGCTTTAATCTTTACTGATATATGTAATTATAGATACTGCTACCCGGCTCAGAACAGATATTGTCTAGTGAGTCGGGTAGCGCACATATATGTAAATGTAAATAACTCTTGATATTAATAAACGCCCGGGTTACCGGCACCTTTATTAATACCAAAATGCCTACTTGTATACTTATTTGACATCAACATGGTATTTTTATGTACAGCAGTATGACGCTTTAGCCATTTATCCATTCCAGTGTCGATATACACATATGTATATGTTTTCCTACATAAATTTCGCACAGAAGGCAATGAAGAAAATAATTTCCCTCAAATTATGTCATATTTAAGGATGCTGTGCGGATTTCTTAAGGTATGAGGGGTGAGAATCAAAGAGTCAGTGTGATCAGGAGTATAAACAATAACGAGCAATTACGATATCGAAATTATAATTAATTACAGTTACCCTCCCACTGCTCTGCAAGGCGTTGGATAGAGAGAGTCCGGATGGAACCAGCCCGCCACACAGCTGGTGTGGAACCAGCACGCCACAAACACAAATGGAACCAGCACGCCACAAACACCGCCAGACCCGGACAAACATTACCCCGTGAACCCCTGCTAAGTCACCAAACATAGTAAACCATTTGGGGTAACTTACGGCTTTGACATATACATATATATCTTTTTTGAAGTAGATTCTCCATTCGAGAGGCGGGTATGGGTACCGCCGCCCCGGGAACCATTTTATTGGATAACCAACACCTCTGCCATAGGTCACCAAGTGGTTCGCTATGTTTGGTGACTTAGCAGGGGTGCCTGTATGAGGTTTGTTCAGGACTTGGCGGCGTCTGCCCCCTGCTGCATGGCAGGCCGGATTGAGAGAGAGATTGATTGAGGAAGGCCTTTTGACCTTTCCAGCCAGACTCTCTCAACCCATGCATTGCACCGCAGTTGGAGGGATCGATTCATACCTGGGCACATCAACCCCCAGATTCCTACTAACCCTTCATACCTTTTTCCTTTCCAGAACTTCCTATACTTCCTTAAAAAGACCCTCCACACAGCATCCCCTAAGACGACATAGGCCTTGAGGGAAATTATTTTCCTCAGGGCCTCCTGTGGAGCTAATGTTAAAAAAATTCGAGTGCAGTTTACACGCAGTAGAAGCGAAACTTTACCAAAACAATCTAAATCAATACTTGAAAAGTGAGGTCATAATCAAAGCGACCAATGAGCGCAGACCTCGCGTAATTTCCATTTAATATCCCAACCAAAAGGAGCCTTTTAAAGTGACATCATTATCAAAGCGGCTCGTGAGCGCTGTTGATGCGTCGCAGGTGCACTAATCGTCATTTCCGTTTCATCCGAAATCTATATCACAGCCGTGCTATAGAAGTTTCACTTCAAAAAATTAATTTAGTTTTTTTTTTTAGTTTTAAAAGTGGTAATGGAGACAGCTACATATTCATTGTAGCGCTGTTTACCGATTGTCACAGTGTTTTCTGATGCGAAGTATATCGTTTTATAGGAAACACCGTGTCTGCAGAAGATAAAATATTTGTTATGCGAATCAATCCCTTGCTTAATATGCTCCGCAATTTTTCATCGTGTTTCACGTCAAAAAATTGCTGCGTCATAAACCATCGTGTATAGTTTGTGTCATAAAGTAAAGAGGAACGGGGAGTGTTCCAGGGAAGATAAGGGTCACAACGGGGAATGACAAACGATGAACTAAGAGAAAATGACGAAGGATGAAAGAGAAGAACAATTAAAATATCAACCAGCCTTAAAATTTTTAAATGATAATATGACTCAAAGAAAAACATGATTTAAACTCTCCTAAAGAAAGACAGTAGAGAATAATGTCAATCTTTACATAGTATAAAATGAAGTTGCTCCCGCTGTCTGTAGGCTTAGATCTTTTAAACTACCAATATAAAGAGTGATTCAAGAGGAAGCTTTATATATACATGCATATTATGGTAGAGAAAAGCCGATTAATTCAAAAATTCAATTCAGGCAGCGGGCAGTGGGCTAGCAAGCGGGCGGTGTGGATTTGATATGTATGTACATAAACAGATGGCGTTGGTTAAAAGGTTGGGTAATGGCGTTGTGTTTCGTTAGCCACAGCAACGTGTGTCCGGGTCTGCTAGTAGGTGAATAAACTCAAAATTTATTTACATTATTTTTGTGTCATTTCGTTCAACTTCACTACTTACAAAAATAAATCATATATATTTATTATGTTTCCATTTTAACCAACGGTTTTCAACCTCTTTGAGCCTGCGTATCCCTTGACTCTTACTACAAATTTGTTGTTCCTTGTACCCTTTATCTATCTTTTGTAGACGTGTAATGAAAGATGTGTTTCATTTGTAATTTTTTAATACTCTCAATATTACATGAATTTAACAATTAAATACAATTAATGCAATTTTATACAGAATGTAACATGGCTTCGGGCATTTTTACCAGTGGTTCTGCATGGTGCCATGATTTTGCGTGCCCCAATTCGGCTTCACATACCCCAAAGGAATACGCTTACCACAGGTTGAAAACTACCGAATTAAACGATAGTTTAGCTAAATTAATGCAGACATAATAATTTATTTATTTACATGTTGGTGGCTATTGTATGTAATAATGGTAAGTTATGTAATATGTTATGTATTTGTAATATTGGTAAGTTGTACAGGAGCATCATAACAAGTTTATACATAAATAATAAACTGAGCATGAAAGACATAAGCAGGCACAACACAAGGAGGTATAAGTTTTCAATAAGAAAGTAACTTACAACTGTTGTACAACGTGTAACTTACTTAACAACTGTTGTACAAAAGAGTTCAACAAAGAGATTCGTATTTGGGCTCAGGCTTACAGTATACGATTCAGCAATTATTGTCACAATACTACATAAAACATGATTTGAGCGTAATGTAATACTTTTGTGTTCATAATAGAAGAATCATTTCACACCGAAGAGGGGGTGCAACAAGCATCTCAAGATATGTTTGAATATTATGTTGAAGCAAATAGGTGAGGAGAAATGGGTGATCAGAATTTGATTAATCACACATACATAAAGCATGAATCACATGATTCACTAATGATAAAGCCATCCCGCCTCCTGCGAAATGACCCGTCTGAACATGCAATGAAACGAGAGTGTTGAGAGACAGTGCCGAATGAAAGATTCCAACTATGTTGGTGAATCTATCATTAATGAATCATGTGTTTCATGCTTAATGGACACCGTAATTCTTTTTTGAGGAGAAATACTTAATGTCTCAATAAGGAGAATGGACAAAAACTATAAATGTATATATAATAATAGTGACCTATTAGAAATATATATCCCGCTATATATATGTGTGTGTGTATCACCTCAAGACTCAAGTACTCTAAATCTAGAATCCGATTGGGCATCGTCTTAAGGCGGGATGAGAAATCGTGTTTGTAAGCCTTTACAAAACCTGAAATAAATTATTAGAGAAAAGCATTAATCCCGAGAAGAAAAATTTGGCCACTTAGAAAATACTTAAGTTTGAAAAGCACTAATATTTCTCTATTGTCCTTTCCAGCAGAACCAATATTGAACACTTAGCAGTGAAAGAATCTACTCAAACGATACAATATTATTAAGTTGGTCGAAGGAAATATCTTTCAATGTGGTTTCATTATCGGATGGTTTAATCAATAAGACAACAAAGGCTTAATTGTTTGCGCAAAGAAAGGAATGATGGAAAAGCGTTAATGGAAGGAATTAGCCACAACAAGGCGAGGATTCCACGGGAGTATTTCAATCAGATTAAGCAGAGAATTCCTGATAAATTCAGAGAAATTTGGAAAAGATCTATACTTAATATTATAAATGCGAAACTGCGTGTGTTTGTTTGTTACGCTTTCACGCATAAACCAAATCGATTGGTTCGCATCGACCAACCGATTTTAAAAAATCTTTCACCAATAGAAAGCTACATTATATGCAAGTAATATAGGCTGTATATAATGGTAAACTCTGGCGTTATGACATTATAAATATTAATATATTATATTTTTATACGTTTTTTGTCGCTAACAAAAGCGAGTTATTGCTAACGTCAGAAAACAAATCGTTGCCGTGGAAACGATGCTGTCATATTTGCGGGAAATCGTAGTTATATCTATCTATCTGTAATGAATCTACGAAATGTTTGTATACGCATAACTTCCGAACGATTGCAACAGATTGGATAATTATTTTTTTTAATACTGGTGAATTCTGGCATTATGAAATTTAGGTGGCACGCGTGCTGTTTGAAAACTGAATGTAGCGGGAATGAATCCATGGAATGCGGGAGGGCGAGGGAGGTGGAGAGGGGGGGAGGAGAGGGATAATTGAAAAGTGCAAGCGCTACAGTAATTTCCCCCCAACACCATGCAAGCGAAGCCGCGGGTAAAAGCTAGTAATATATATTTGAATAATATTTTTAATATAGAACATATTTCGAATACAAAGAGGACAAAAGTCAATGAGTAGATAAAAAAATCCTTCACGGGGTTTTATTATTAAAAATGTAACTTTTATCGGATAGCCTCGCTTCTTAACAATTTTAGTGACGCGACTCCTTCAAAACCAAAAAATAAAATAAAACCTACGACCTAGATAAGTTTTGAGTTGCACAATGTTGTAAATACGAAGCCAAGTAGCAGATGCTTTGAAAACATTTTCCAATTGGACGTTTCTTACTCGTGCGAAAAAGGCTTCTCATCTTATATGTGGCGCTGTTCGGCCTACCTTGGAGATGCAGTGCCTCGCAGATGTTCGCAGAAGGAAGGGTACATGGGTTCGCTGCTTGCGCCACAGAATAGCCGGGACGAGTCAGCGCTACCAAAGATTGCAAAACACTCTCATCCAGGCCGTGGCACAGTGGCATAGCGCGCCCTTACACCAAACATGAAGAAATTACTTAAAGCCTCTGTAGTATACAAATACTCAATATGTTTACCATTATGTTTTATTTTAGATTTTATTTTATTATGTTATTACATCTTATTATGTTTTTTTTTATCCTATCTTGCATATCCCATTTAATGTAATTATTTAATGGAATTTTATAAATGTATGCTTTTATATGGCTGACAGAGTATTGCACTCACCGCTCTGTTCGGCTGAAATAAACACTATTATTATTATTATTATTATTATTATTATTATACATCATAGAAAAACTTTTTAGTGAAAAAAAAAATCTAAAACTCAAAACGCATTATTAATCATTTTTCCCATATTTGTCTATAAGTTCATAGGGAGGTGGTATATGGAGTACTTGATAAACCTAACTTATTTTATTGGCAGATTATGAATTTGCGACCCCCCCCCCCCCCCCCAAGTCAGTGAAACTATGACATCACTAAATTGAATTCTATACATTTAGGTTACACCTTTTGCAGTTTAAAAAAAGTTTTATATTTTATGTCGTCATATCAATTTTTGTAACATTATAGAATACACGCAAGTCGAGGTGGCAGAAGACAACTGTAGTTTGTATGAAATACATTTCTATCACGAGGAGTTAAAACTCTGTCACGTAATTTTTACTACAAAAATATAAACACATATTTTTTTAAAACGCACGCAGTCGTTATGTCTTTAGTATAGTAGATTTAAGTAATTATGAAATAATAATAATGGTAATTCCGTTGAATTTTTCTCCACTAACTGGTGGAGACAACTTTATGTAGGTTAAAAAGAAGAACGACCCTTACGAAATTAAATGTTAGCTCGGCAAAATTTTAAGCTTTTGAAATGAGGTATCACAAGCGCATCCTCAAAATGTCGTCGGCATGTCGAAAGATAATCTGTGACCTAAGAGAAGTGAGTTCCATGGTGGTGACTATATAGAGATTCATTGAATTGCTAAGAATATTAAACTTACTGATTGTAACGAAGTCCTGTTTTAACTCGACCGTTTTGCATTTCGTATGTCTGAAAATTAATTATTTACCGTACCAGTTCAAGATGATGGCCATTTTAATTGTTTAGTAAAAATTATTTTTTCAAAGTGTGATCATCACATTTTTCATGTTTATTTGGACTTAGTTCTTCGCATTTTTTAACTATGGTAAGAACCTCCTAGAAATTTGGAGATAATTACGTTTCTTTGGACAAATTGTAAAAATTCCTTATTAGAAAAACATTTTTATCACAAAAAGCAAAAAATTATGTAATAAAGTATTTTTGTTATTTATTTTTGGGGTGTTATGCCGTGTTGCGTTACCTCCTTCTTTAGCCACACAGGACAGCGTTACAGTGTCCATCATCAGGGCAGATAACAAAGTAGATTGGAATTGAAATACCTACTTAAAAATTTTGTGAGTTTTCAATTTTTTAATTAAGAGAAAATTAGAAACAAACTTTTTTCCGCGAGGCTTCTGTTCACATAAATACAAGTAGCAATTCAAGATATGAATTAAATTGACGTAAGAATTTTGGTCCTGACAAGATCCTAGCAAAATAGAATGGACTATTCCGTTTCAAAACAATACTTCCAACGAGTAAGTACTAACTAAAGTCTGACTGACATATACCGCAAGTTCACTTCACCTCCACCCGGTCCTCGTGGCTTTGAAGTAGGTACTGTACTCGGGGTTTAATTTACCAGAAAATCGAGTGCACATTCAAATGTGGGGACCTTTATTTTCCACTTTATTGTTTATACCTCCGAGAGGGGGCCTTTATGCAAAACCTTAAAACAATCTACCGGGATAAGCTGTAAATAGCAGAGAGCGTTAATGAGTCAAGGAAATGGGTGGATAAAAGAGAAATCACATTGTCTATGGAAATTGAAAACAATGTGTGCTCTGAGCTGGGGCAAACGGATGACGAACGGATGCTCACGAATAATAATGATAAATATAAAGAAGCAAATAAAATGTACGAAAAATTAGTGTCAGTACACGACGGAGGTATTAGGTCGGGGAACTCGGTAATCCAAAGGTTAATAATATTGAAGTGAAAACTTCTTTAACACCGTTGTGATTTGAAACTCGATGAAATCAAAAATTACAAAAATTAAAAACTAAAAAAAGACAAACACATAAGTACATCTATAAGATTAAGCCTGCGAGAGAATGAGATAGCATAATCGGTCTTCCGGCCCTCTTTGTGCGGTGCTTCATAGCTTTCCCACTCTTATCTAGTATAGTTTTCTGAAGATTTCACTTCTACCGCGTGTGAATTGCACACTCTGTAATTTTTTTAACCGTATTAAACAAAATTTCATAATGTTTCAATAACCGTCATTGACCGTAATTATATTTATTGTACATCACCGTTAAACATTTCCCACCATTTTTCATCAAAAATAAACTTTTTTAACACTATTTGACTGTGATTTTATATAATTTTTAATGCAAAATAAAATTTATCATATTCTTCCATATTTTAATAATATTCAACCATTTTTGTAAACTTTGTGAAAAATATCTCAAATAATTTATTTATATTATAAAACATATAGGGAGCAATAGGCACTCAATCATATTAATTTTCTGTGATTGCACGAACCTAACAAATATTAAAATAATGTTTGTTGGCTCATTTTAGAGGATAATTTCAGCTTAAATTAATTGCTTAAAATTTTACGAGTTTGTTTATCCTTTGGAAATGTTATTCTAGCTAAGGAAAAACAAATAAAAAGCAAAGTAAAGTAAATCACGCTTTTTAATGATGACGTTTATTAGCCGGCGAGTCCCTTTTCGAGAATCATAAAAAATATACACAGTTGGTACATAAGCTAGGGATATTCTAGTAATTACAGGAAGAAATAAATTTAAAACTTTATGTCTCTACAGACGTAAAAACAGACAAAAGTAACTCAGTTGTAATCAAACAATCTTGCTCAAGCATTGATATAAAAACAAAAATTAGCAACAACAACAAAAACGACGAAATATCTAAAGAAGAAATATTTTGCACCTTATCTCTTACTAATTAAAAGTGAAGCGTGGCAGCTAACATGGTTCTTCTGAGATACTAATTCTTCTAAGATCTTTACATAATAAATATTCACAATTGAGTTGTTGTTGAACTTGTTCAAACAGAAAAAGTTTATAAATATGTCTCTCATGGCGTGCGAAATGATGAAAACTATGTCTCCATGAACCTTAAATATCTTGATCAACGCCGAGATATCAGAGACCTAGGTAAGCTCTGTAAGATAATTCACAATTGTAGTGATAGCCCATACCTACTACAAAATATTAATTTCAGATGTCTATATTAAGAGTTATTCGATCTCCGGGCACATTTTATATTCTTGAAAATGTATTTATAAGAAAATCAACAAATTCACAACATTTGTATAAAAATAACGTGCGATTGAATGTGTTTCACAGAAAACATAATGGTTCATTGTTTTTTCTTCTTTTTTATTGCTTCTCGCATTTCATTGTTTGCTTTCAGCAGTTTGAATTTGAATAAAATCACTCCCTCAAAGATATTATTGATATTCATTCCAAGTTGAATATAAACTTTGGAAATATTTCATAAAACATTTTTTGTAGATTTAAGTAAGAAGATACACTTTATCAGAACTGTTTATATTAGGTATATTGTTGATCTTTATTTTTCTATAGTCTTAACCACTCGGACCCATAAGCTTGTTTTCACGATAATATAACGTTACCAGACATGTGTACGATGTATGAGGCGTACCTGAATTACTATTTCAATGTCGTTATTATATCGGTGAATTACATTAATATTCTCTATACTATTATGCATGCATTTATAAAGACTGTTTATAACGTTAAGAAATAAAATAACGCGTTTAATCGAAAATACTAATTTCTGAACTAATGAATAAGTGCTATTTAAAATTGCAACTGATTATGTGAAGAATTTGGCCAAGCGATATACCTATATAAGATTATAAGTATAAAATTTAATAATTTAATTTAATTTATTTTCTTTCTAAATTATTAGCTAAATGATTATGTTTATAGTAATAATAAGCCAAATTAGTATTAGCATTCTTCTGCCAAATTTAAAGCATATTAAATTATATACATATATTTATTATTTACAACTTCATCGTTAAAACAAAAACAAAAAACTTTTATTTTTTACTTTAAATCAGTCCTCAAAAAAATGGTCACCCTACAAAAGTCTACATGTTTACATGAATGTACTACCTAGCGCCAGCAGTTTAGATTTAATCTCAACCTGTAAGAAATGCAACAATATTGTTCTTTCAATATCTGTATAATTTTGTGTTATTTTGTTAATTGTAGAATTGTTAACCTCAACACAGGCTTGTCCTAGTGAGGTTGCAAATTGTTTTTTAAACATTTTTACCTGCAATGTAAAGATACAATAAATAAATAAATATTAACAGAAAATTATTTAAAAATTGGAACTGATTTGTCAAGAATTGCGTCACTATAACTAGAACTAGAGTACAATACTTATTTGAATGATAATTACAATAATTAATAATGGACCACTAACTTGTACATTTAGGCGTAAAACAAAATAAAACAATGAGAAAAATTAATAATTATCGAGGTAATCATCATTTGCGCACTTGAAGTGAAGTGACACAAAACTGCGCTATACAAATGTAATGTTATTATATTATTATTATGGAGGTTTTGCAAAACGTGCCTCACTAGGCAGAGGCGTGCATTCCACATAGGCACATAAGCTTTGCCTTCGTTCCTAACTTACCTTACCATATAAACAATATTAAAATTTATAAAATTATTGCACGAAATCAATTTAAACTTTCAAAAATACGCTAGAAGTTCCAACTGTGAATCGCAGAGCCGCGCGCGCCTCCACGACCGCCCAACTATAGTCAAAAGTAGGACCAAAATGTGTCAAATGACGTATACAAATGTTGACTGTGTGTTGTGACTCCACAAAAATGTTGATGTGTTCGCAATGCGCATTGTAGGGAAGACTCGTTTGTTTATTACAAATATAGTGCCAACTGTTGGTACCTCCAAAAATTAGTTAAATTTTACTAACGAAATAAAAAATCATGTCATATTGACTTTCTTGCAATTGTGAGGAAAAAAAACTACACATCCAGTATTTAGCTTGTAATATGAATAAAAGAAGCGGTTAAAATATAGATATTTGATTGATAATTCTACATCCCAACCAACAACGGCTCAAGACTGCAGCTTTTTTTGTTTTAGCAGTTGTGTACAATTATAAATTTTTAGAATTTTTAGGGAAAATTTGCCTAGTCTGAAGGTGGTGCATTAATATTAATTTTAATTTCTTTTAATTTAATTCGCTGTTTTCCTTTTCTTACCTGTTATCCTGATTAAAAACTCTGTACACGACACTGTAACTAGGCAAGTCTATATTAAGGTATTCATTTTACCTATTTGTGCACTAAAAATTAATTATGTTTATGGCTGCTAATTAATTAATTAATTGTTTAAGTGTGGAGAAAAGTATTATAATTTATTATATTGTATCCATTCAATACGTTAATTTGCATTGGACGCCTGTCACTTGTTTTAGAGAAATTCACAAATGAGAGTTAACTGATTAAAAAAAATTCCAGGCATGGTGAAGTTTGAGTAACCGAGTTTTCTCACACCAATCCTTTAATTCCGACAAACGCCAGCATAAAACACGATCAAAAACAAATCAAATACACATATTTTCATTTTCTCACACGAATATATTTGGAATTAATTATTTACAGTACGACGCACTTACGCAATACAACGCATTATCTAATAATCTAAAACTTCCAGCATCCAACAAAATAACGTTGGCAAAAGCTCTTAAAGAATACTTTCTCAGCAACTTTATTAACCAATGATATATTTAGTAATCTTTCTTTAGAACTTTCTAACTTATGAATATCGTTCTAAATGCATTTATGAAATATTCTTCAATCTATGTACTTTTCATTAAACTCCCATTTATATTCGCATTATGTAAAAATTCATTTTCTTTTAATTGTATAATGTGTTCCTTCCCGAAATGAGTTTTATTAAACTCTTGGGGAATAATGTATTATAAATACTATTGTTATGATAATTTTATATATTATCACTAAATAAAAATATCCGATCACTATACGATAAAAGAAAATAACGATAAAACGACCATCACCGGAGCAGACGATATAAGTATTCCACTAATTGAGAGAAAACTAACTGTATATAATTTTTAGCAGTACATTATTTTTTAATTATTTTGGGTAGCGCAAATAAAATCCATTTTAGAAAACTATATATTCGTATCCGATAACATAATTTGTCATAAAAATCATATAAATTACAACTAAAATAAGTATCAAAATGAAGAAGATAATCTTCGGCAAGCTTTTTTTTTTCATCTATATCTGAAAATAAACCAACGAACGGTACCTAAAAGAAAATCTACTATCTACAAATACACTTTAAGACAAAAACAAATAAAACTGTTTTGCTCGCACGACTGAGTGCTCGATTGTTCCTAAAATAGGCATCCACATTTCCACATATTATACCCATACACAAGTTTTTCAAGCTAAGAAGAAAATAAAAAAGAACAATGTGAGGGAAGTTGTGATCTATTGATTATGTTGTAGGTAAGAGTTTTCTCTGCTTGAAAGGTTTTTTATTTGCGTCAAATTCAATTGAGAAGTATGTGTGCGAAGGCAAGATTCAATCTTGAATAACCCTTTCTAAAAAAATAATGACAAAGAGTAGTAATAAGGCAACAGGAAATAGAATCAGGCAACTTGCGCATCCGCTGAGTATTGGAGCCGCCTTAAAGCTTAGTTGGAGAGCTTACGTATCAGGATCAGGGCAGACGCCAGACATCAGACATCGCACTGCAGCGAAGATTATCGAAATATTTACTTGAGACAGAGGAGGAAAATTAAACCAGCTCAATAATCCAATAAGCAATTAACAAAAGACAATGATATGTTTCTATTATTTTTATTTACATGTTAAAAAAAGTTGCAACCTAATATTAAATTAGAAAATAGGGTAGATTTTCTTTAACATAATAAAAATGATCTCGTAAAAAAGATTTTTTTTACCATAATACTTGAATTTTCATCCTAGTTGCGCCGTGTCTTGAGCCGGCTAGTAGCCAATTTCAAGGAAAACAAATATTTATTTGATTTTACTGAGGGCTGAACCTTCCTCCACAGGAACTGACAAAATGAGTGAACACCGCTGACACCTAAGCCAAATCAAAATTGGGTAGTAACGACTTTTAATAATAATAATAATAAAGTATTATTCCAGGATGTGGGGAGGATAGTGCAATCCCACACGTCCCATATGATTGTATATATATATATATATATATATATAAAAATTAAATATAAAAAATTAAATAAGTAATCAATTATATTCTTCAAGCTCGGGCCCAGCGCTCACTCAGGACATTTATTTCGTACATTAACTTGACTGCTGCCGCTGGTGCTGCTACAAATTGCTGTAACTGCTGTAAATTTTTAAATATAATGACATCCATCCAATTTCAGAAAAATGCATATGTACGCGCGTGTGTGTGTGCGAGTGACACTAAATGTATATTGCATTGTCATCGACAACGAGTCTATCTGCGAGTTTCAATTCGATCGGATGTCGGGAAGTGGAATTTCCACTTACAAGATTTGCATTTGTTCATTCACGAAAACAAAATCGAAAATCAAATAGATGTACATATTCAAAAAAGGTACTAAATTTTAAATTTTTGAAAGCTCTATAAATGATGTAGCGTAATCAATAGACAATAATTAATGTGTGCACAAGTACACCCGTTTTCAGTCCCATTCCAACTCTCAAGATGGGTTGTTTCACCGAATTTGAACAATTCATCAAATTTCAAAAGTAATTTTGAAGTTCTGTTATATGGGCTAATTGCTTCACAGATAATAACAGAACTTTCACAGCATTAAAAATTATCTTCGAAGTGTGATGAATCGTTTGAATTCTGTGAAACAACCGGTCCTTAAAGATTACATGTACTTAATTAAAAATTATTTGCGTATAGTTTGAATTTTGTCTTCATTTTTGTTTCATGCTTTTTAATTTGTACATCTAAATGATAAGTCTTAGAAAACGGAGCAATCAGCAAATTTTACGAAATAAGCAAGAAGTGTGTGCTAAGACAATTTTGTGTGGCGGTCCATCCTCTCTGCGGAAGAATAGCGCGATGGTTAATTAGTTATAGTGTTATCTCTACTTACCTCCAGAATCTAGATGGTATTTCAAGATAACGATATTATCTGCAATGCCTTGCTTGTTAACTTAACCACAGAGAATGGTAGACTATTTAGTTAGATTAATTTTCAGGGTAGAAACCATGGTCGTTAAAACAAGGTTTAATATTAAACCACAGCTAAGCGGGAGATCGTTAACAAAATCTAGGTTTAACCCAAAATCAATCAACTTATCCTCTGTGACACGCGACAGTGCAATTAAGAACGTAGCCGTTATTCAAATTTTAAGACTATGCTGGTGAGACTATCGCGGAATCCTAGAGATTCAGGTCACCGAATGAAAATTGATCAAGTTTTGCGACGCATTTATTATTCGTGAAACTTGTCATAAATGGCTTTAGACGTTTTTGCTAGAATGCTCAGACAAATAATAAGCGTTATCTTGAATTCGAAATATTCAAACATTATTAATTTTATCAAAAAATATCAATCAAAAACTAACAAAAAATATTACCGCAACCGGGATTTGAACGTCGGGCCTAAGCACGCAATGTTATTTTTTTATTTAACTTTTTTTTTTAGATTTATTTGCACAAAGTATAAACATAATTAATATTAGAGTAATAATCACACTTATAATATTTTAATCATTTCATTTTTCACAACTTTGTATCTACATTTTAATTGTGATGTACAACCATAAAAAGCTACGGTTGAAATATAATAAAAACAATAATAATAATTTGATAATTTGTATAGCGCCGTTTTTGTAAAAAATCACCCAATTTTTTTTTTACATGAGCTCTACACAGGAGGCCCTGAAGAAAATAATTTCCCACGGGGCCTATGTCATCTTTGGGGATGCTGTGTGGAGGGAATGGCACCATCATATAAGTATAACTTACCAGGGTTGTCTTATTAAGTACAACTTATTAAAACACAAAACAGATACATAAACATACTTACCTGACAGTTCATTTTAGATGAAAACATTGTATTTAATATTTTAAATGAAGAAATTGTGAAATAACACAAATTAATCAAATGGAATTCACTTGCGCACGCCGAGATTTGAACCTTTGAGGGCGTGGGTTCATACCCCAATTGTGAAGCCTTTTACATTAACTCTACACAGGAGGCCCAGAGGAAAATAATTTCCCTCAGGACGAAAACCAAAAGTGCGCTTTTTTCATCAGCTACAAAATTGTTACAATTCTCTTCAGAATGAAAATGATAAGGTTTACATGATTTGGTTGGCAATTTACTTTTAATTACAACGACAAATTTACTTAAGCATTTTTAAAATACGGAATCTTAAAGCAGCACTCCGAACATGTTTATTATTTAAGTAAATCAAAGTTTAAAAAAAAATGCAAATATGAAAACCCATCTGAACACCATTTTTGAGTGATAATTCCGAAAACTCATAAAATTTTAAAATTTCATTTAAAATTCTGTTAGAATTAGTCCAGGCCCATAAAAAACGAGGCAGCATTATGTTTTCCGAGTAATTCTGTGAAAGACGCATTGCAATATTCTAATTAAAATTGTATAGTGGAGTTGTGATTTTTATTCCACGTGGAACAAGGTTTAACGAAAAAATAATGATCTTGTATTTTTAATGAGGCGGCTATTTAGTGATATCTGTAGAAAGTTAAAAGATGAATGCTTCCTTTCATGTTAACAGTGCAATAAAATAATCGTGTGGGAGGGTCGTAACGTCAAAACGAGCATCTGTACGAAACTGTTGAATGTTTTTAAGCAAATTAGTGAATATTTTGTAAGATTTTATATTTCGACATCAAGAACAAGTTCGGTTGTAGAAAAATTGACGAAATCTAAAAAAACACCAATAAAGTCATTAAATAATGTCATGGTAATTAAATACATACATATAACTATGTTTAATAATGCCTTAGAAAGGATTAATGGCTGTAACTTAATGTCGTGACTCGACTACAATAAAAATTAATTCTAACAATAAAATTATGAGAAAATACAAACAAACACGCTTGAATCTATAAAATATACACACCACACCACATTAGAATTTCACTGACCGTAGTCACAACTATTGCATGGTTACTTATCTGGGGTGACTCTTTTGATAAAGGAGTTATGAGGGTATAAGAAGGGTGGTAATTGTTCAGGTCACAAAAAAAACAGTTCGGAAAATTCAAGCAAATTGTTTATTATTTATGTAAATGGATTGCTTAAAAACCCATAACTTAGCGTATCGAATAGACAATATCAGTAAGTAAATAGAATAAATTGTGGATGCTATTTTAAACAGCCAGTAAAAATACGTTTAAAAGCAAATACCCGACTCAGCTCAATTTAGTTTAGTGCGGTCAATTTAGCGAAGGGAGTTTGAGACAAAAGTGCAGCAAGGCAGATGCGGCCCTCCCGAGGTCTGGGGTCTCCAATAACCAACTGGCAATAACCAGTAACCACCCGCCAATAACCGGCATGAAGTCGCCAATAACCCGAATGGAGTCGCCAATAACCCACAACTAGCGGCGAGCAGCGACCAGTGAGCAGTGAGTAGTGAGCAGCGAGCGATGTCTTTACAAAGGATCGAGAACGACATTGGATGACTTCGGAAAAAAAAGTGGTTCTAAAATTGCTTCGGAATCAATAAATTAATTTATCATGTTTCATGAAATTAGTCGTAGCTAAGAAACTAATGTATGATGTACCATAAAATGTGATTTGATTTGTGAGAGAAAAACGGGCGGTGTTTTTTCTTTACAAACGTATTCCCCAATTTTCACTCTGGATTTGATACGTGCGAATGTTAATATTATATAGATATCGACCAATAGCGTGTGGATACGTTCTCCGACCCTGCAAAAATCATTAAAATTGCCTGGATTGAACGTCAGCAAAAGACGTTCAATATACAAACTACATAACGTATTTAAAAAAAGCAAAACGTACAAACATAGAATATTTTCTTCTAATACAGAAGTTAAAAAATATTAAAAATCGGTCCACTTATGGAGGAGAAAAATAGGGAAACAAAACCTTGATTTTGACGATTTTATTTATTTATTTATTTATTTATAAATAAACGCCCTTTTTCGGGGCTTTTACATATATAGCATAGAAAAAACATTTTATTGTACATAACTGAACTGCCTCAATAACAATATTTTAAATTTATTCAAAGATAAATTGAAGATGTCCACTGACTTGGTATAATTGTTTCCCTCCATTAGTATTCTGGGCAAAGAGGAATACATATGATAGTTAGTCCCAGAATTTCTGCACTGAAATAAATCCTGACTTCTAGTATTACGAAGTGGAATTCGGAAGCTTATCAATTCAAGTAATACCGGACTATCAACTAAATCATTTAGAATTTTTTATATAAAAATACCAAGTCAGTGAAAATTCTTCTGTCTGATATTTTAAGCATATTCATATCGTTTAAAAGTGTGTTGTAGTTTAACATATTTGCTGAAATACCCATTTTAAAATTTAGAAAACGTAAGAATTTGTTTTGTATTCTTTCAACAGCTTGTACGTGCATATTATAATGAGGATTCCAGACAGGAGAATTGTACTCAATATTATTTGGGTATTTTCAGCCTGGGGTGCGGTTGTCCCATTCGCACAGTATTCGGGGGAGTAAAAGCAACAGTGACAGCAACAATTTAGTAAAATATATATTATTCAAATTTCTCGGCGACCGCGTTTTCTCCGAAGGAGATTATTAATGTAAATAAGTAGGTGGTATTTTACAGTGGATTATTTATCCGTTTCGGATATATGGTACCTAGGAATTTCGGTGAAAAATAGCAAGTCAAGAATATAATATGCTAAAAGCCAAACTTGATGGGTTGATATTTTTCTTGCGATATGCAATAGAAGAAAGGTAAAAAAAGATGTGGCTATCAATGTCTAGATATACTTTTTTCAACATGAAATATTGCAAAATTATAAAAAACCAAAAATGGTCTTTATTATTTTACGATCACTAACATCCAATGGAAATAAAAATTAGATAAACTGAAAAATTGTAAAAACCAATGACGGATATCCGTAAAAATTAATCGTAGTAAGTACCTATCAGGCAACTACAGCCAAATCCTATAAGTGCCATCCGCGCGTATTATAAAGCATAGGTATTACGGCGCCGTAAACTCGCTCAAAAAAAGAAGATGGAGAGATATATAAATACGAATGCTAGAGAGAGCGCGCTAATATTTAAAAAAATAAAATTTGAACGAAAATTGTGATAATTTTTAATAAAAAACGACTCGTTTTAAATATCGTAAAAAAAATCGTTAAAATTGCCTGGATTGAACGCCAGCAACAGACGTTCAGTATACAAACTACACATTGTATTTAAAAAAAGCAAACGTACAAACATAGAATATTTTCTTCTAATAAAGTTCTTAAATAAATATTTAAAATCGGTCCACGAGGAAAAAAAAATAAAACAAAAATCTCGTATCTAAAATAGCATTTAAAGAAACACTGTGAATTTTTTCAGAATTATTACTTCTAAAATAAGTGAATAACACGTGTTTATAATAATTTTCAGAGCGCACTAGCGATTTTTTTCTATCGAGGGAATTTCACATAATTTGCGTTTCGGCATGGGGAACGTCTAGATATTATTATCTTAAAAAATAACATTTATTTTTTAAGAGCTTAAAAACTTCAAATTTTTAAGGGAGATATGTAAGAAATCGGTAGAAATTCTCTCTATTTCTTTGGACTCATGGAAGTGCTTCATTCCGTCAGAATCAATTACTCTAATTCGGTATAAAGATCATATTTCTTAGAATGCTTTGGTTTTTTATATAATTTCGAAGTGACTAGAGTTCTCCACGGAATCACATCCCCGCCATCTCTATTCCAGCGACATTCATACAAACTGACTTCCCCGCGCTGAAACGGTTGAAATGGCTGAAATGCCTGAAACGGTCGCCAGTCCATTATTTATTGCAAATTGTATGGCTGTGAAATGCATCTCGAAGTCTCAGAGTATTTCGATATTCTCCAATCCAGGCAATGTGGAGTGCATCTATGGACAGGATGGGCGTGCTATAAAACGTACGCGAACACACTCAAACATTTTACGAACATACAAATTCACACAAAAAAGTTCTCACTCCAAACTGAACGATTTGTGGGTTTAGTTTGGATTTTAGTGCTACTAAAGTAGCAAAGAATACTAAAAATAAATGTTGCAATGGTGTTTCTGATTAGTTTACTTTTGAAATGTTGATCAGAGAACAGAAAAACTACAAAATATACAAAAGAACCGTATTAACAATGAAGGTACAGTTCTCTTCTGGAGATTGCGTATTATACTTGTGAGGGATAGAACATTTTAGGGTTTTCTCTGTAAATAAAGGTAGTAATATAAATGAGTAATCAGGTACCGTACAAATAATTAATTCATAATTTTGAATTCCAATTTAATTTAAATACATTTGCGTAAAAAATCGTGGCCCAAAGAAAACCGCATAAGGGGTCGTCTATTAATCACGTGAGGCTCGAAAGGGGGGGGAGGGGTTCGGAAAAAATCACGAAATATCACAACGGGGGGGGGGGGGGGGGATATTACGAGATATCACTTGTATTTATTTTTCGTTAAACGCACGATTTCTAAACCAAACAGCGGAGCGTGGCCTTGACTTACCGTTGCCAGGCAACGATTTCCCCGCGCGTTGCGACAACCGCTCGGCTCACTAGTCGCCAGTAAGACTGTGATTTTTACGCCGAATAAATGCGTAAATCGTTGCCGCATATTTTTTTCCTTAAAACAATGGAACAATGTCTAAACTAGAAGATCTGTATAAAGACCTATTTGCAGAGTATAAAAAGGGGAAAAAAAAACTATTGTAGCTTAGAAAGAATTAAATGGGTTGTGGGTTGATGCGAAACAAAAATATACCACAAAATACTTTGTACTAAAAAAAATACACGTGATTTTGAGTGTGTGGGGAGGGTAATCTAAAACCTCACCACATATCTATTATATCGTAAGATATATTAAAAATTAAATAATTAATGCGGTTCCAGACCATGGTAGGACTCTGACAGTTAGATTTCAACAACCTTAGGTGTTATATTTTTCCTCAACCGCCATTGCAAAATTGCAGAAGTAAAACTAGAATGCCTGAACGCAGAGGACTTATTTCAAAATCATTTAAAGCTGATGGTAAGGAAAATAAACAATATAAAGCCAGCAGCGAAGGTGGCTTTACGTGGGTGTAGTATTTTCCAAGCGTATATTCCTAGATGCAACTTTCTGTGGTAGCGTTACCCAATGATAGGGATTATGTTGCATTGGCAGAGCTTAGTGGGAGTTTTTATAGCTTTATTCACTGTATTTTATAATTATTGATTTCTAGCTTGAATTCCTGAAAACTCAACAGAAAGCGATTTTAAAAATAGAGAACACATGAACAAAGTTGTCAGACTAACAAAAAAAGGTTAGAAAGCAAGAAATAAATGATAATTTACGCATCAATGTTTTCATAATTAGAAATTTAGAAAACAAGTTCAGAGGAATATAAACGCTAGAAATATTTCGATTCTCACGCCTTCAAAATTTAAAATCGAGCGTCTTATTTGCGCGGGGCAAGCAAGCGAAAAAGTGGTTATTATTTATTTTTTGCACAATTTTATATGAACGAAAAAAAGTTAGAACATACAAAACCACAAAAATAGTCTAAGCCATAAAGGGGTATTTTAAAAATATATATTTATTATATTTATTTATTTATAAATAAACGCCCTTTTTCGGGGCTTTTACATATATAGCATAGAAAAAACATTTTATTGTACATCACTGAACTGCCTCAATAACGATATTTTAAATTTATTCAAAGATAAATTGAAGATGTCCACTGACTTGGTATAATTGTTTCCCTCCATTAGTAATTGCTTCATAGTTAAGTCATGCAAAAACTTTTTTTTTGTGGTTTACGCTTATATTTTTTGTTATAATTTAATAATTTTATTGTAATACCAATACATAGAAAAGCTGGTAAAAGCTTCAATTTATCCGTAGCATATTTTTTGATGTTCATACTGTAAACTGATTCTTCACAAAGATTAATCTTAATAGTATCTAAATAGAATTTCACGTATAGTTTCATCTTAAGTCAAAAATATTACGAGTTTCTAATAGGTTGTTTCTTTCTTTGATCATGAGCGTGATGGGCTTTAATAACCAAACCAAAAAATATTAATTACACAACTAATAAATATGTTGACTGTTAAATAATGATAAGTTTGTGGACTTACTCGACTGATAAATATATTGATTGTTAAATAATGATAAGTTTGTGGACTTACTCGACTGATAAATATGTGTACTTCAAAAAATTAAGCGCAGAAATATTAGTCAAAGCCATCAGAGAAGACGCGCATTCATCAAGTAAAAAGTAGCTTCTAACCTAACATTTAGCGCAAGCGATTTTGATCTTATCCTTCATACAGTTACTCTATATTTAAGGGTTAAAATCGCTTTAATGGAGGTCAACAGTGTCCCAAAAATAGTTGACGGGTTCCGGCGTACCTACTCTTCTTACTTACTTACGTATTTCGATGGTGGTTTCTTCATTAAAAGCAACACAATTTACAACTACTTTTCGTCTTCGTGAGAATTCTGTACTGTTGTTACTGTACTGGTTGATATTGAATTTCTTGCAATTTACATCTAGTTGAATATTAATCAAAACATATATTCAAATAAGAAATCAACCTTTTGAGCACCGCACTCTTGTTTCCACATTTATACCATATTTTATGCATGATAACACCTAAAATAATTTCTTGGAAATTTTTGGTGTTCATAATTTTTTTTTTGCTCTCTAATTGAGTTTTTTTGTTTCTAATTTGAAATCATTATTTTAAGGCCTCAAAGGGTTATTTTTTGTTAACGAAAAAACCTTTCACACACACAAATTGCTTAATTTAAAAAATAATAATCGATCTCAGTTCAAGCAAAATAGCTGAAACAGGATCTGTCACAATAGAAACGGTAATATATTTTTTTATGTGAATACCGCACAGAGTCCTAAATGCTTCCCTATGGAGCCAGTGAGACTATGGCATCCCCAATTGGGGTATTTTGTGAGGCTGGAAGTAATGGGGTGGGGAAGGAGATGGGAAGAGAAAGGTGGGGAAATACCTGGATATTCAGATCTAGTCACCAAACACGGCCAAAGCCATTTCAGAAACGTTTAAATTCTGAATAGAGGGCTAGCGAGAGCGGTTTTAATGGCGGTCTTATGATCTGAAATCGCGATCTTCGCAATGTTATTCGAGAGCCTCACTCTTCGACCACGGAGGCCGTCAATGAAATAAAGATTGCAAACCCAGCAGAAAAAAAGACGTGTCGAGGAGTATCCTTCACAATATACGCAAAATATGGGGCCATTTGTTTCACAAAATTACGAGATATTGATTTTTTTCTTCACGTTCCTCAGGAGATAATAGCGTATCCAATTTGCTGCATTGCTCGTTAGCCACAGTAGTAATGGAGGGGTTAACAAACACAAACCAGCTTCTCACGAAGGCACAGTTTTGCCAAAGCTGTTGGCGTGTTTGTATAAATTAGTGGTGCACACAAAACTGCACTGTTAATTACAACTATACATACACTTACAATTTATATATGTATGTACATATGTATGTGTATGTGAATGTGTATGCGTATGTGTACGTATGTATATATATATGCATATGTGCATGTACATGTATTTATATGGATGTGTATGTTTATATGTATATAATTTTTTTTTTTTAAATATTCCTCTAATATATATAAATACTTTTTTTTCTCTTCTAAATAACTAATGAACAATAACTATTAAAATTAAAAAAAAAAAAAAAAAAAAACATATAAAACTTTCTATTACAACACATAAATACTTGTCATACATAAACATAAACAAACACGTAAACACCTCAGCACAGGTTCTCCTAGTGAGGTGTTCACGAAACATACAACAATGTTTTTTTTTTTTTTTTATCCTATCTTGCATATCCCATTTAATGTAATTATTTAATGGAATTTTATAAATGTATCCTTTATATGGCTGACAGAGTATTGCACTCACCGCTCTGTTCGGCTGAAATAAACACTATTATTATTAATACCTATCCACAGTTTAATAAAATTGCAAAATATATTATGTAAAAATGTTTTCAAAATTGATCTATTACGTAAAAATGTCAATTAATAGGTAAATACTGTAATACATAGAAATAAATAAATAAAAAAATTGAAAAATATATTTATAATTTCCAAGGCAAATTAATAAAAAGTGATTTGTTTTGATGCATATATTTTATTATTATTTATTTATTATAAACGCCCTGATAGATTTATGTACGTGTATGGCGGTATGAAGGTTTTGGAAGTGAAAACTTCTTTAGCACCGTTGTAATTTGAAACTAGACGAAACGAAAAATAGCGACACTAAAAAGAGATAAACACATACATAGGATTTAGCCTGCGAGAGAATGAGTTAGTATATTCCCATTCTCTCGGTCTCCTCTTTGTGCGGTGCTCCGGTCTCCCCACTCTTGTCTATTTTAGTTTTCTGAAGGTTTCACTTCTACTGCGTGTGAATTGCTCTGTTTATGAAGTAAAACTACTTTGGCATCGTTGTGATTTGAAACTCGATGAATCGTAAACGAGTGACAATAAAAAGAGACAAACTCATAAATCTATAGGATTTAGTCTGCGAGAGAATGAGACAGAATGAAACCTTACCTATGTACAGACCTACGAAGCGTTGCGCTCTGTCAGGCTGCACGTATTGGTCGCTTTGATTATGAGCTCACATTTTAAGGCTCCTAGTGGCTGAGATTGTGTGGGTGAACAGTACTCGATTTTTTTTTAAATTATGCATTTCGTTAGTATTTCGTTATCTGCCGCTAGGGGCGGAAACGGCAGTGATATGAGGACATTTGAGGTTTAATACCTTTTTCTTATCGTCAAATGAAACAGGAATTAATAATTGAGGCTTAAGTGTGGTTTAAGTCATTTTTACTCGCTGGGATAACCATTAATTATAAAAATTAAAAATGAATATTTACTAAGATTTAGACTTTTGTGGCCTTTTTCCTTCCTCCAGAATGTATTTGACAACAATTACTTTAAATTACAATAAATTAAATTAAAAAATAAATAAGTGTATAAGTAAATAAATAAGATATATAAGTGTACAGTGGTGTTATATAAATTACATATCGGTACAAAAATTATTTAAAATTGCAATCTCACCAAAGAAGAAATTTCTTGTGCTTGGTGAGCGAGTTACACTCATTATAACAGAAATAGAATAACATTATGCAGTAGGTAAGTATATAATAGGAACAGTTGAAATTTCTGGATCATCTATATGTGAAGGTGTACATACATAGGATACGGTTAAATTAAATTAAATTAATACATTAAATTAAATTAAAAAATTAAATTAATACACTAAATTAATACATTTAATTAAATTAATACATTAAATTAAATTTTTACATTAAATTAAATAAATACATTTAATTAAATTAGATAACAATTACATTAAAATAAAGCATTTTCACACAACTTGCGGGATACTGCCGTTTTCCTAAACACAGTCTGACTAAGTAATTAACTGACCATCAAGCCATGAGTTGATCAAAAGACGCACCCATATACTTAGTATCTTTATTAAGGATCAATGTGTACCTACTTACAAACACTATATTAAGGATTTTTTTAAATAATAATATAGAATTGTTTACATTTGTTCAGAAATAATATTTCATCCTTTGCTTGCATCGCAACTTCTATTTTATACTGTTAATACTAAATCCTCCAGTGCTTGCTTGCTCTGTGGACTTAGAGATTATTCTCCCCTTCCCCCTCCCCTCCCTATGCTAACCACAGGCCGTATCGCTAAGTGTATTTTAAGTGCTACAGATATAATCTATTGTTCCCGACACACAAGTGCATAGGATAAATGCAAGCTAGTCAAAATAGCTAAAGAAGATTCAAAGAGCTACAATAAATGTTGGCAAGGTTCAGTCGAACGATTTATTTGAAAAGTAAACACGAAATTGGGAAAATTGATCATAAAAAAGATGCAGAAAGATGCATGCTTCATGCTTCGACTTTGGATTAAATTTTAAGCTAATTTAAAATATTGGTCGAAATGCTGTGCATGATTTATTATCTGTTTTTTTCCATGTTTATTTTTTTCTATTAGCTGTTTTAAAAATATTGACATTTTTATACATGATATATATTATATTTACATGATATGAACAATTATCATTGCTTCTTCAAACACAGCAAACTTATTTTAATAATAATAAGTTTTTATAAGAAATTACTGGGAGATAGAGGGATATTAATTAATCTATGAGTGGTACAAACTAAGTATTCTATTAATTTTGAATTAAAACAAATCGCAATCGCCAATGGATATAACACCAATTAAATTGAAAACATTCTTAATAAAAAATACAAGAATAAATTCCTTAAATCATAAACATACCCTGTACAAAAGAACAGAAAGAGAAATAATGGAGGAAAATTATACATTTTAATAATAAAATTTCCAATACCTTAACAAAGAATTTACCAAATGAAATTCTTCCTGCAAATAACAAACTTAAAAATTATATTAAAAAATGAAAAAAATTGGAATCTATAAATTGAAGTGCAATAATGATTGTGGTTTCTTTTATACAGGTTAAACTTCGAGAAACTTTGAAATAAGGATAAAGGAAAATATAAGATGTTTAAACAATAATATGTAGTTTCTCGAAGTTGGCCAATCACTTGTTGGAGACGAGTCACATTTTTGACTTCAATAATGGAGTTGAGTTACATAAATTAGAAAAATTGGAAATCTTAGAAATCAGAGGGAGCACGAATGCAAATAAGAATATTCTTAATAATTGAAAATTGTTTTTAAATTACCCATTATTAAATCTGTTCCCTTCGTAAATTGTGTCCTATTGCCCCTCTTCCCTCTATCTATTCTCACCTTTCCATTGACACCGTTGTCTTTGTCTATAATTTATAATTGGTTTTAAATAAATCCTGAAGAAGTGAGTGTTGCCCCTGAAACATGTCGGTTTTTATAAACAATAAAAGTGGTCAAAACTGAGTTTTCTATTAATTTTGAATAAGCGTTGGGTTATAAATTTAAAAAAAAATATATTTTTTATATATGTAATATTGTCAACCTGTTAACATTCCAAAAAAATTTTAAAGTAATAATAATTTTTAAAAAAGTAAAAAAAATAAAAGAAACGTTGCAATAAAAAAAACTGTAGGAACAAGAGTAATGGGTAGGTTTGAAAAAAAAATGTAAAATGTATTAATCATTTTAAATAGCAGTTAAACTAAAAAATTAAAATTTTTTATAAGAAAAACTCTCTTTTTATAACTTTTTAAGGTTATTCCCATCAACGTAATATATCATTGAAGAAGAAGATAACACTTATAATCTAAATGAAAATATGGCAATAGATAATCAAAAATGGCAATAGCGAAATTGGATAACGCGCACGTACCGGTTGGACGAGAGGTCTGGGTTCGAGTCCCAGTTGCGACCATTGTCTTTTTCTATTTTTCTGTGTCTTGTTTTCTTTCATATTTTCATTTAGATTATAAGTGTTATCTTCTTCTTCAATAAAAAAATATAATTTACTAAATAAAAATTATAATAAACAAACAATATAATTTAAAACAGTTTCTTGATAATAAACTTTCAACATGCATTAAAAAATTCAATATTTATGAATAAGATGATGTCTAGCGGAGGCAGTGGCGTAGCGATCGCCCGAACAGTCTCCCGCGGTCTGGAATAATCCAATTCTCACCATTCACAGTACCGGAACGCGGAAGCGGCGTTTCGCACCGTTAGCGGTTGTTTCGTTCTTTTCCCATAATTCGGGGCTCGGCTCGCGGTAATACCCACCTGTTTATACGCAGCACGAGAAATATTAATTTTTCGTCTGCAGAGCTACGCCACAAATCAAACGGATCGCTCCTTGAAATAGTTTTAACTGTATTTAGTGCTAAACAGCCAGGCACTTCTTCTTTCCAATGTTCTTCACCTTCCCACTTCCTTCAGCCTCAAAACATACAACGAATGGGGAAACTGTAAATATATCACTGGATGGTGCCTGGAAAGTTGCGGTAATGTGCGTTTTCATCCCGCGACAAAATATCTCCGACAAAATATCTTCCGACAAAATATCTTATGGATAAAACATCCTCCAACAAAATATCTACTAAAACCTAACCTAACCTAACAAAAAAATGGGATAAAAATAATACAATGTTCAAAAATAGTAAAATGGGACAAACATAATACAGACAACAATAATTTATTGTCTTTACAGGATGTCTGTATTATTTTTGTCCCATTTTTTGTTAGGATTGATTAGGTTTTTGTAGATATTTTATTGGGAGATGTTTTGTCCGTAGGATATTTTATCGGGGATATTTTATTAAGTTGCGACTCTCGTGCGGTATTCAAGTTTTAGAAAACTATGCTTGATCATAGAATTGATGCACGTAAAAGGTATGTGAAAATGCATTGGCTCTAAGATGATACGAATCAGTTAAGACACTTGTGCGCGGTTTCCAAGCTTGCCAAAGAGCCCGGGAGGGCGTTGCTACGCCACTGAACAAAGGACCCACCTCTTTTTACTATCGGAATGTGTCCAAGCTTTACATTTTATTTATAAATTCTCATTTCTACTGGTGCCTTACATTTTATTTTAAAGCCCTCGTAAAAATAAAACGAGCCCGACAAAGTAAAGCCTTATCGAATAAAACAAAATGATTTGAGCAAACAAACGGATTTATGTAAGCAAGAAATCTCACATGGACTGCTTTCAAATAGGTCTTTCAGCTGCCCGCCAGTGACGAAAGATCTGTGTGAAATATGTTACATTCGGCACTTCTTCAATGGAATGAAAACTTATTTGATTTTTTTGACGCGATAACGTCTTATAAATCGATGAACGCCGGCGGCACTCACGAAAAAGTATGACTAATTGTCACGTTGTCACGTTCCGCCTGAGCCGTGCGTGCAAGCGAGATTGCGGAACAAGCGATAGAGAGGCACGATCGGCCTAAGCGTTCGGCTTGTGACTGTAAAATTTTATGTAAAAGTTGTCTTATGACGCTATCACGTAAAATTATCGTCCGTAAACCGACTTCACGGGCAAGCAAATTTTTTTAACATAAATAATCCTCCGTGGTCAGGGGTAAGGCTCTTGAGTCGCAATCCGAAGGTCGCGGGATTGAATCCCGGCGTGCGAAAATAAATTTTAGTTGATTAATTTGCGTTAATTCGCCACTTCATCGAAGCCCGAATTAAGTTAGCTTCGCAAAAACTGGGCGTACTGTATACTACTGTACAGGGTCCGCTGATAATTTAATAGTAACAACTGCTAACCCTGTAAAAATCACTAGTGTGCCCCACGATTGAATTTGGCAGCCACCTTTGGTTTGCAGCCCCAAAATACCTTAAAAAAGCCCTCTACTCTGCAGAAACGGATAGTCCGCTTGATAGATTCTCTTAATTTAACAAACGGATTGCAATCTTAAGATCACAGGCATCGGGTGGGAATGCTATCTTTGTTCTACCGGTATTTTAATGGAAGGTGCTCCAAGGAATTAGCGGCACCGGTGCATAGTCGGGAAATACGCTAAACGGTCCGCTTGATAGATTCTCTTAACTTAACAAACGGATTGCAATCTTAAGATCACAGGCATCGGGTGGGAATGCTATCTTTGTTCTACCGGTATTTCAATGGAAGATGCTCCAAGGAATTAGCGGCACCGGTGCATAGTCGGGAAACACGCTTAACGCGCGACATATGTACACGGTTGACATTTGTCACATGAGAACGGGTCGCTTCTTCGACTCATTCTTGTGTTCAACAGCTCGGCTGCGAACGATTTGCCGGCCTTTGTGTTTCTTCCTTCCTACAACATGGGTCTCTTCAAGACGAATGTTCATTCCTTCCTCTTCTCAAAAAGACCTTCCACACAGCAATTCAGATGACATAATATGTAGGCCCTGAGGGAAATTATTTTCATTAGGGCCCCTGTGTGGAGTTAATATAAAAAAAAAACTGATTAATTTAAAATAATAAATAGTATATTAGGGGCATGTTCCAGAGGGGAAGATACTCTTAGTATCGCCTTGTTGTAAGACCACCATTCAGAATTGAAACGTAGCTTAAAATGGCTTTAGCCGTGTTTGATGACCAGATCTGAATAGCCGGGTACTTCCTCTTCCCCATCTCCTTCTACTCCCCACCACCTTTAGCCTCACAACATACCCCAATTGGGGAAATCATAATCTCACTGGCTCTAGACGAGAGCAGTTGGGACTCTTGTGAGATATTCACAATTATTTTTTTTAAATGCAGCTTATTTTATTTATAGTAACTGAAGGACTCGCAGCAAAAAATTCAAACAAAATTATCACAATCATCACCATTAATTGTCACATTCGTGAAGGGCCGGATTTTGAGGAAATTAGATATACTACAATCAATTTGGATTAAAGTTTTGTAGTTAGGTTTCTATTTTATTAACGATTTTTAAGTACGAGGGTCAGTCAAAAACTAGTGCCTCCTATTTTTTTCTACTTAAATAAAGTTAGATATGTGAAAATTTTGAATTTGGTGCTTTTCCTCAAATCTTCTTCTACAAACTACTGCAATAGTAACTTTTTGATTCGACAGGTGGTAGAAAGAAAACACACTCGCCAATTCCTCGCTTAGGTAATTTAGCAGACGAATATACAAATGATGACCCGTCAGTGGCTGAGATGTAACACCAAGGCTTCGCGACGTCGTGTGTTCAATTCTCGGCTAGCTAAGTCCACCATCATCAATCAGCAACATTTTCCGTTTAGCGCGTTGGCAGTAGGAAATTTTCAAATAATGTTGTCAGGTATCAGTAACCCGGGAATGTTTGTCTTTCTTTTTAAAAAAATTAAAAAATATACCGACATTTTAAACTCGAAAAATTCGATGTTTAAAAAACACCTCATTTTTCATGTCAATATTATAAGTGATAATTGTTTAATTATATTTTTAAATGTTTTCATTATTACTATTATTAGACATCCATGTAGATAAGGTTAATACATATTTTTTTACTGCGCCTGTTTCACTCGGGATATCCTGTGTCGAGGCAGGTTAGTTCACAAATATTTTATTTTAACAATAGGTACATTAAGGTTAATTTCGATACCAATCCGATGGTTGTAAATCATTATAATGTAAGTAATAATTGCATGTAACCTTATATGAAACCTGAAAATTATATGAAACTTGTAAAATTATATAAAACTTGAATGAAACTAACACTTATTATATGAAAATTGTTTTATAAAATGGAAAATCCTCAAGGGCGTATAAAATAGTAAAAGAAAAAAAGGAAAATAATAAAAACGGTAACTCAAAATTTCGGCGGCCATATTGCCATTCTACGTGTATTTTTATCAGGATATAAATTTATAACTATTTCTAAAGCTTAAAAAATTAATTCAAGTTTTTAAATATATTTATAATGAAGAATATGCATCGAAGTTAGCTAAAAGCACGTAATAGTAAACATTTTAATTTACATGAAGATATACAAATACCCGAATCAAAAAATTATAAATTCACGAATATTCATAGCGGTCATACATATTCATAATAATATGTATATATATCACTGAGCAAGAAGGGGATTGCATTCATCACATCGCTGCCTCTCAGGCCGCATAATCTTCAGTCCAGCCCCGATTTGGTATTCAAGTGCTCAACTCGACGAGTGTGAGATCTGTGTACAGAGTCCGACAATCACACAGGTGGCGTCTATTGAGTTATGCCGGCCAGCCAACCTACCTTAAGGAAGGAGAAGGAATCGCCTATTCTACCACTTTGAATGGAAGAAGACATGAAGTATTTTATTACATGCTTTTATTAAAATAGGAACGTTATTCTATGTGATAAATCAATACAATTAATGAGTTATTTTGTGGTGAAACAAACGGGATACGTTGACATGTTTTGGGATACCTTTTCAATGTGAAAAGTACCGTTGTTATACGTTAAAGAAAATGAACAAATAAAATAACATGATTTTCATAAATATATTTATATATGTTAATTTATTAACTTGACCATAATGATAAGCGGAAGATGATATCAAAATGTCCATTGTCAAAAATTCATTGGGCAATATACTTCAATAATATACGAACTTCAAAAATTCAAAAACAGCCTACGAAAACGGAGTCGGAAAGCTTTTATATGAATACCGCACAAGAGTCCCAACTGCTCTCGTCTGGAGCCAGTGAGACTATGGCAACCCCAATTGGGGTTTGTTGTGAGGCTGAAGGTATTGGGGAGGGGAAGGAGATGGGTAAGAGGAAGGTGAGAAGTTCCTGGCTATTCAGATCTGGTCACCAAACAGGGCTAGAGCCATTTCAAGCAATGTTTCAATTCTGAATGGTGGTCCTACACCAGGGCGATACTGAGAGTATCTTCCACTCTGGAACGTGCCGCTAATATACTGTATATATTATTTATTATTTTAAATGAATAAATTGTGAAATAACACAAATTAATCAAATAAAATTTATTTGCCACGCCAGGATTCAATCCCGCGACCTTCGGAATGCGAGTCAAAAGTCTTACCGCTGGATTACGCCGGCCGTCAAAAGCTAAGAAAGTTAAAAATATAAGTTCAGGTAGGTACTTACATGGGCTTCTACGGCAGATTACACGTGACAGATCTGAAACAAAGAGGAAACCAGAATTATTATAATTCTATAAATTTTTTTTATGTTTTACACATAAATGGAAATATTACGAAGCCATAAGAGGCATCATTCAAATCTAAGTACCAGTTTATTTCCAGGCACTGCGCAATATAAGTTTACATATTTTCTAAAATTCATCACGACAACTGTAACACCATTTATGTATGTAAGGTTTGTAAAAAAAATAAAATAAAAAACTGACAAAAATATTAGAGTAATTTCTTTTTGAGTAGTGGTAAACAAATCCGCAACCTTTGGATTCAAAATCCATCTGTGAGAGAATTTAAATGCTGTTTATCAGCAAAATTAGCATTTGGCCTTACCTAAAGAGAAAATTATGAAGTTTTTTTTCTTTTAAAAAAATATTATATGCTTTTTTGGTCGAAAGTTTAAGCAAACAAATATTGTTGGAAACTCGAGAGCATCGCTTGATGCGTTAAAAAAAAAAAATAAAAAAAAAAAATAAAAAAAAAAAAATAAAAAAAAAAAAAATAATAATAATAATAATAATAATAATAATAATAATAATAATTTAAAGCTATTGTCATTAAAAATAGAAACACTTAAAGCTACGGGCTTTCAAGCGTTGAAATGTCGGATATTATTTCAGGAAAATAACATATTTTGATAAAGAATAAGATTTTCAAACGCGACTTGCTTTATCTGTGATATCCTTATGGATATGTGAAACCCGTCAACTTTCAAACGGAACAAAAAAGACAAGAATAACGGCCCGTAGAAAAAAATAATACGATGGGATTCTGAATTTTGAAACTTTATATTTGTTCCCGAACAAAGACGAATACTGCAAACAATAGCAGAAAGTAAATGAAAACCAGTAAGCCCCGCAATGGCAGGAATAAGAGCCGCTTAAGCCTTACGTAGGCAAAAAGGCTATAGTCGTAAATTCAAAAGAATGTCATACCGTTGTAATAGTTGGTTTATTCAAGGATGTTGTCACGTCGAGATTCCGCTCGAAATAATATTCTCGTAACTGAGAATTAGTTTTACATAATAGAGGTACCTAACTCGTAATCAGGTAGATTTGATAGAATAGTGGGCTGGATAGAATGGATAGATACATTCGAATACCTAATGATAGGCCCATAAAAGGCGAACATGGCAAATATTTTTAGTGATGATGGCAGTTCGGCAAAAACGTTCACCGAAACTCAAATCACTTTCGACGACAACCCGATAATGTCCTCTAATATTTTAGATTTATTCATATAGTTTTATTTTTGGGTATGCTATGTGGTGAGTATTTGTGAGGAAAAGAAGGAGTGAACCTATGTCGTAAAGAACGAGTCGTGGAAGCTAACATTTGCGAGAAGGGCTGGTCGGCCTATAGGTCAACGGGGCGACAGCCACCAGGTGTCGATGATCTTCCTGCCACCAGAAAAGAATAAGCCTCGTAAAGACAACTAATGTGCAGTGTTCAAGGTCCTTTTTTGAAGCAACCTATCTACTGTCAATGCTTATTTACCTAATTGCTCAATAGGCAATTCTAACAAGTACCTTACCAATTGAGTTATCCTGGTTTATTTGTCCTTCCTTTTTCGTGTTGTTAATAAGGATCTTAATTATGAATTTCTGTTCCCAACAAGTATGTGGACGGAACGTCTGAGCATTAATAGAATGGGCAGGTAGATACATAACACAATTTAATGCAGAACTGCATGTAGTACCTAATTTATTATTTTTTTTTTTAAATGAATACCGCACAAGAGTCCCAACTGCTCCCGTCTGGAGACAGTGGGACTATGGCATCCCCAATCGGGGTATGTTGTGAGGGTGAAGGTAGTGGGGAGGGGAATGAGGTGGGGAAGAGGATGGTGGGGAAGTACCTGGCTATTCAGATCTGGTCACTAAACACGGCTAAAGCCAATTAGTCACCAGTATCAAATTATTTGAAACTAGTGGTTCACAAAGGCGCGGCATGCTGATTTTCTAGGAATCGGCAGATTATAGAAAACATAATAATAATAAAAAATGTATTTTAAATTCCTTATACATTACAGACAATAATGTTTAACACAAATAAAAAAGATGAAAAATATGGAAAGATGCAAAGATGAAAGATGCGAAGACAAAAGATTTAACCAATTTATTTATTCAGAATAGGAAAACTAGCCAATGAGGCGAGATTTTTTTGGATAGGATTTCCCATTTGAATGTGTCCTTACTGACACAAAACATTTCACATGCGAAGAAATTATGTTCAAGAGCAAAATACTCCTCCAAACCGGGAGAACACTTGGCTGATTGGTAATGCAGGCAGGAAGATAAAATAATATGATGACGCTTCCCTAGACAGACCTAGTAGACAAAACCTACGGAAAATGAGTCAGCAAGTGTAAATAAGGTAACAACACAAATATTTTTTTAATGAATCTACACAGGAGGCCCTGAGGAAAATAAATTCCATTAGGGCCTAAGTCATCTTTGTGGATTTTGCGCGAGGGACTTTTTAAAGGAAGGAAGGAAACATAAGCGTGGGTGGGAATCTGAGGGTCAGTGTGTCTAGAAGTGACGTACGAATCTATCTCTCCCACTGCCATGCACGGCGGTGTTGAGGTTGTGAGAGTTGGGCTGGAAAATGTATCCTATAACTTGACGAATAACAATAGAGAAAATCCAAATATGAACACATGGCTGATGTGCGATATGAACAAGATCAAGTCAAGGGCATAGTTGAATATGTGAGAAGATGTAAGAGTGCGGAAGAAGCAATAACTGTGCCGTAATCAGAATCGTGCCATCTTCTCGTGTATAATAACAATAACACTGTGAAGCAATTGGTTAGATAATTGAAATAAAACTATAAATAAACCCTTTTAAAAATACTGGCATATTGGACAACTCAGAGGTGTGGCTATATAAGCGCCTCCGCACATGGAGCTACTTACAAACTATTCGAGCCTGATGCGCGTAGCACGCACACCGCTCGTGGGTACCCGCCATACAATTTTGCTGGTGTTCGTACACGGCGCTGCGCGACGGATGTCAGGTTGAAGTCGGTAGCGCGCTAACGACGGTGCTGGTAGCGCGCTACGCGTTGTAGCATTCGTGTCTGCTACTTTCGTTTGACGTTTGACAGAAATGGCGTCTGAACATGAAAGTAATGTTAGATTTGTTCTGGAAGTGAATAAAAATGCGTGTTTACATAACTTTACATTACCAGAATACGCAAGAAAGGATTTAGTGAAGAAGGCATAGATTAATGTTGGAAAAAAAGTCATTTGACATCGTTCGACATCGTGTTAACTCCACGGCTGCACGTGAAAAATGATCAAGTTCAGTATAATTCGGGTAGTGCCGTGTACGGAAACCAGCTTTAAAAAGTAGTACATCTGCAGGGTACTTGTGGTTGTGTCACAATCACGTAGTTTGTAAGTATCTCCATGAACGGAGGGCCTAAGTCTCATTTTTACCGTATCCAAACAATTCCCCGTAAGTGAAGATGGGGCAGCCCCGACATTTGGCGCCATTTGCGACAGCTACAGTCTCCGTAAGCTCTCCTTTCGCTACATCCGTAGTGGAAGCCGGAGCGTGATTTGTTCATGAATATGCGATGAAGCGAACTACTCGAAGCTCGAACGTCAAACTCGACTACTTTCGATGAGATTTATGCAATGTCAAAATGGCCGAGTAGATAAATTTATGCTATCGTCTGTCGTCTCTCCTAGGCTAAAGAGTGATATACAAGGTAACAATCAAAATAACACGATTCTGTAAATGTGTGTAGATTGTAGGCTTTTCTGATATCATTAAGATAGGTGCGTTACGAAAAATGATAATTTTTCCAGACACATACACACTTTGCTTCAGGGCACAATTAATCATCAAATAATGGATCAATGTACGTTGCGCTAGCCTATCTTCACGTATGAAACATGTTAGTGAATCAGCTCGATGGCTCCAGATCCAATATAATAACGCCAACAAAATTATATCTGGATACAGAAGGTACAGTAGCATCAAGAAGGTTTACGGAATTGCAGATTCGAATGCCTGATGGACACCGGATCATTGTAGCCAGGATGCGGCTAATACGTTGGTGAGCATGCACCGAGCGCCACTCCTGAATGAGCGCTGGGCCCGAGCTCGCTGAAAACAACGCTCACTTATTACTGATAATTCTGTTTCTATTCCATTTGTTTTTTTCCTTAAAATCTACTGTATTCACATATTAATGGCAAATAATTTTAATAAAAGCACAAAATGATCACGATGATGATCTTCAAACCACTCATTGTCTGAGCAATATTCATATTAACGTTCCTAATAGACATAATTTAAGGAGTCATAAAATATTTCATCTTAAATTATTTAATAACAATATTGCATACTTCAATCCACACTCTCGAATGTGTCGTCTATATAATACTATTGAATGTGATAGATATCTCCTCAAACAATATCACATATTTCAAAAAACAAATTATCAAACTCCTACCACGACACTTCGTGGAGAACAGTTATGTAGCCACTTTATTGTCATACCCTTTCTTTTTTCTCTTTCTCTGCAGGTTATTTATTATATTTGGCACTACTGCGTTTTATATTTAATTTTGATTATCATTATTTCTGTTATCACTACAAGCATTTCCGTCTAGTAACAACTAAACATCGATTACTCATGCTGTGAACATTTCTAATTGGAGTGTTAATATCTATGTACATCCCGACGACAATTCTATAATTTTAATAATTGTAAACACTCTGTAAATGTTTCAAACAATAAAAAATAACATTATATCAGCTTACAAAACCAGTTAAAAAAAACAGTTAACAAGACATAATAAAAAAAAAAAAACAATAACAAAAATAATTTGTACCTAACTGTAAGCAATTCCATCATCATCGAAAAATCAGTTAACATAAAAAACAAAGAGAATAGGTAATTAAATAAAGAAATGGACCATTAATCAAAACCTTGCGGCAAACCCAGTTATAAATGCAAACATAATAGATACTAAAGATAATATTCTCAAGGATCTTGAATAAGATGATATTGCTTAATCTTAATCCATCAACATGGTTGGATTTAAGAACACAATTTCGGATTGCATTAAAAGTTTTCTAATCCACCGCCTTGCCGGTGCGGAGTCGGAACACTGGCTGTTTTTTTTTTTACTGCGGAGTAATTAAACTCAGTAAACTGAATTAATTTCGCTTGTAGGAAATGTCGGACAGGGTAAGATTAAAGCCGGGGTCTTGCTGTGTAGAGAAAAACCTTTTGATGGACTTGCGAAATTAATCTTTACAAATTGAAAATATTATTTGTACAGTAATTTAAGACGGCTATTTTTTAAAAATGGTTGGTTATTAATAATATTTAATTGACTATTACACTTTTTCTAATTTTTAAAATTCCTTAATTATCTAATTGTAAACCCGTTGTGTTTGTGTGTAAAAATTTTAACCGTTTATTTATATCAAAAGAATGATTTGTTTCTAAAATGTGGTTGGCAAAATCTGAATAATAATTATTATTCAAACACCTTAGATGTTCATTAACTCTATTATTAAAATTTATAGAAGTCTTAGCTATATAAAAAAATTTCAACCGTTACAAATTAATTTATAAATCCCAGATTCGTTAAAAAAATCACACCTGTCTTTGTTATTTAACATATATTTTTTTAATTCGGTGTAAAAAGCTGATTGGATATTGGATATTATCTGGCATGTTTTTAATTGTGAAATTTAAAGTGTTATTATTTAAAAATACTATTTTTCTCCAATTATTTTCGTTGTCAACTATGTGCGGATAAACAAATCTAAAAAACTTTTGCGTCTTTTTGTTTATTAAAATAGTATTACTTTGAACCACTACACGCAGTGGTTCAAAGAAAGTTATTAGTAACTAAGTAATACTGTTTTTTTTTATTAATCTTTACCACGAAAGCAAATAATTTTATTATGGATTTATATTACTTACGAATCTTGGTTAAAGCTAAGAACCCATGCTGGTTCATGCTCGATGCTTTTTTGTTCGATATCGAGCGAACGGCTCGATGCGTAGATGAAACGGTCATAATTCTTGTTCGATATAAATTTACGATTTAATTGAGCGTCTTAGTTTTGTGGCATCCAGTGCCGAGCTGCTCGAGCGTATGGATGCGACGACGGTCGTGGTTTCAAGTCATCGTGTTCAATTGAGCCAAACCGCCGAGCATGAAGAATGTCTTTAGTGTAAAGAAGAACGCCGAATAAAAATTCATTATACAACATTATAGGATATTTCTTACGTTATATTCCATCAGATTAAAGGGTAAAGTTCGTTCCTTCAGCAACCCCTGCTTCCGTAAGCCTTGTTTACTCTTCCCCCGTCGTGTTCACTGACAGTTGTTGTAGTTTCCTTCGCTAAAAAATGATACCGTCCTTACTACAACTGAAAGGGATTTGCTGTTGACATGACCCATAAGATTTTATTGCGTGGGCAAACATGGAATAAGTCCTGGGAGTTTCTGCAGCCCGTTGGGTTTGTCGCAAGACTGATCGATACGGGCCCGAGAAAGAAACCTCATTGTAAGGAAGAAAAAATAAAATAAAACAAAAAACTATTTTTAGTCGTTCTGTGCATTTTTATGCACAATTATCAGAAAGTTGCACAATTCAACATCCGGTAAGAGTTATTTTGATATATGACAGTTGAGCCGTTTGATATTGAGCCGTTTTGTGCTTCCTCAAAAATGTAGTCTGCATTCAATTTAATATTGAAGAACCAATGAGTATTTCCGTAGCCAGGACTCAATACAGATCTATTTTAAGGAGCACCTTTACAATTTTACCAATTTAATACCATAGTCCACTGGCTCCGTGCAGTTGAGTGTTATCGTATAAAAAATAGAAAAATAAAAAAATCAAACTATTCAATTCACACGCGGTAGAAGTAAGACCTTCAGAAAACTATAGTAGACAAGAGTGGGGAGATTACGAAGCACATTTTTTTAGCAATGTGAAGGATGATTTTGTTTCCATATTTTTGTCGTCGAATTCCAGTGCACCTTTTCCTATACATTTGGTCATTTTATTAGTATTTGTGGTTTTTTCTTCGGAGTCGCTAGATGTCGTTTTCTTTTGCCTGTTCATTTTGAAGTGGTTTGAAGATTGGATATTAATTTTACAAATTTTTTTTTTGGATTTCGTAGGATTCGTATGATGCGTATGTGTGGTAAAACCATGTATGATCGTGTGAGAAATGTGGAGATCCGCAAAGAATGCAAGGCTGATGTAATTAATGAGTAAGATTAAGAAAGGGACGCTCAGATGGTTTCGGCATGTAGAGCGAATGAATGAGGAAAGGAGTGTAAGGAGAATACATGACGCAAATGTGAATGGTAGACGAAGTCGGGGACGCCCCCTAGGAAGACACAGCACGACCAAGTGAATCAGATACTTGAATCAGAATAATAGAAAAGCATGTATGAGACGATGTATGAATGTGAACGAGGCAAGGAGTGTGCCAAGATCGAGTTGTTTGGCGGTTCGTCATTTCTGCCTACCCTGCGAGGAAACGGCGTGATGGTTAGTTAGTTAGGATTCGACTCCTGGTCGGTTGAATTTCTGCAAAGATTCGTCAAGAGCTTTATACCACTACATTATAGGGGACTTACGTTGGACCATGGATTTATCGTATTATATTGGAACCGGGTACCCGTGAATAAAAAATAAGAAATTTTAAATTAACAACAATATTCATTGGGATTTCTTTCTATAGAGTATGCTTGTCGTATAACACAAATCCATCTGGGCAGCGTAGTGTGTTACGTCAAAATCTACTAAGACAAATGAAAATGAAAAAAGTTCATTGAAGAGATGGCTGTTAAAAAACAACATGTGTCCAAAATTATATTTAATAAACACATTTCCTCAATTTAAATAAAACGCAGCACTTTATGACAGGGGGGAGCACGTATAAAAGCGTTTCCACGAATCGGCCGTGTGCAATATCTGCAAAAAATGGCTGAAAATATTTCTTCTGATTAAATAAAAATTACGCAGTCGTAAAAGCCAGCCCGCAGCCGTATCTTATCGCAAGGGGGTAATTTTATTTTAATATTATTCCAGATTTTATGGCACTGTTTTGAATGTGCCATTTAAAACAATGAGAGTAAAACTCCGCTCTGGACAATAAAGCGTAGAAGACGCCCAAGTGATAAAAAGTTTATTTGAAGCCTGTTTTAAAGCAATCATTTAAACCTTCTGGAGCATTCTTCCCGAACTTACAGTCAGGAAGCTGGGGAGAATTTGGGAAGGCAGATCGATCAGTCCTTAAACTAATATAAGAATTAGTGTTTTGGCACGTTCCGAGACTTCTAAATAAACTTTATTAGAAACTAGCAGTGACTGGAGAAGTTTACTATCTAGTTGGGAAATGCTTCAAATTTTGGTTAAGTTCCCTGCATTTTATACGCTAGTTGGAATGGTATGTAATTCAAGCGGTAGTATATTTATTAAGGCGACGCTTTCTGGCTCAAAAAGAAAAAGATGGAGGGATATGTAATTACGAATGTTGGACAGAGCGCGCTAATATTTTCAATGATAAAATTGAAGCGAAAATTGTGAAAATGCTTAATAAAACATGACTCGTTTAAAATAGAGCAAAAATCTCGTGGGGGTTGTCTAAAACAACGTTCAAAGAAACACTGTGAATTTTTTCATACATATATATCACTTGTTAAATAATAGAGACAGGCTTGAAAATAAAAATTTTCGGGGCAAACTTTGCGATTTTTTTTCTATCGAGGGAATTTCATATAATTTGCGTTTCGGCATGGGGGTTGTATAGATATTATCTTCAAAAATAACATATATTTTTTAAAGAGCTTAAAAACTTCAAATGTTCAACGGAGATATGCAAGAAATCGGTAGAAATTCGGGTAGTGGACCCTTAAGAACAAGCTTTTACCCGCGGCTTCGCTCGCATGGTATTAGGGGGAAATTACTGTAGCGCTTGCACTTATCAATCCACTTATCCTTGCACTTATCCCCCCCCCCCCTCTCCCTCGCGTATTCCACACATTCATTCCCGGTACATTCAGTTTTCAAACAGCTCGCGTGCCACCTAAATTTCATAATGCCAGAGCTCAAAGAAAAAAAGAATTATCCAATTTGGTGCAGTCGTTCGAAAGTTAGGCGCACGTTTCGGAGAATCATTTTTACATATCAACATCGTTTCCACAGCAACGATTTGTTTTCTGACGTTAGCAATGACTCGCTTTTATTTATAATTTCACAACGCCAGAGCTTACTATTATATACAGCTTATATTACTCGCATATTATGTAGCTTTATATTGGTGAAATAATTTTTAAAATCGGTTTGTTGGTTTATGCGTGAAAGCGTAATAAACAAACACACGCAGTTTCGCATTTATAATATTAGTAAAGATATTTGTGAGTTCATACCAGCGTAACTTACACGTTTCTTCGAGGTTTGTAGAATACTTGTTTAACAGTGAAGTATTTTTTAAACCAAGCCAATCGTGTCATATGCCCTGGGTTTCTATAACACGCATACTTCGAAGTAAAGTCGAAGATGTCGAGTAAAAAAAAGTAAGAGCAAAGAGTGGCTTATTTTTCTTAATGTTTTTATTATTGTTTATGTGAATATCGCACAAGAATACTAATTGCCCTCGCCTGAAGCCAGTGAGGCCCGGCATCCTCAATTGGGGTTGCAATATTTTATGTTTTTTTAAAGAAAGACAAACAGTCCCGGGTTACGAATAACCCAACAATGTTTGAAAATCTTTTACTACCACCACAGAAAGCTGAAAATGTTGCATGGGTTGCGATGGAGGACTTAGCCAGCCGAGGAATTGAACACGGGACGCCCGGGTGGAACCCAAACGCGATGCCCACTCGACCACTGACCAGACTTAATAATCTTATTGGTTGTTGCAAATGCAATTTTTTTGAGGCTGAAGGTAGTGAGGAAGGGAAGTAGACGGGAAGAGGAAGGAGCTGGCTATTCAGATCTGGTCGCCAAATATGACTAAAGCCATTTCAAACAACGTTTCCATTCTGAAAGGTGGTCTGACACCAGGGCAATACTAGTTTCCACTTTGGAAAGTACTGCAAATATACCATTTATTATTAATTAATTAATTAATTGTGAAATAACACAAATTAATGAAATAAATTCATTTGCGCATGACGGGATTTGAACCCATGACCTTTGGATTGCTAGTCGAGAGCCTTGCCCCTGGACCACGGAGGCCGTTTAGAATACAAACTTAAGAGCTTTAACCATATGGTTACTTGCTAGTTGTAGACACCTTATTTATACAGTTTCCTGTATTTACCTACTTAGTTCAAGCATTTGTAGGTATTTTAAGAAAATCTGAAAATATTAACCAAATGTGACGAGTTTTCCCAGTGTTTCTACGAGTAGAATACTTACAGTCATCATAAAAAGTTATTCGCTAACATCGTTAAAGCAAGTGCAACTGTTTAATTTTATATTGCCCACCCTCGACAACGTCAGTGCGACACTACGAAGTGCCGGTTTTCCCTTCTCAAGTAAGTCAGTTTTTATTTTCCTCTATTCTGGTCTACGTTGTCAGGAACCGCCCAGAATGGCGAAGGACAATACTTTAAAAGGGAACATCTGAGATAGTGCAGTAATAAAAGGACATGGAATTGGCTGCCAATCAAACAAGGACTGCATACGACAGAGTCGGCATTGACACAATTATTGAAACTTTAACAATATTAACTTTTTAAATTTTCATATTTATAATAATTACAATAAAATAACTTTGTTTGAATAACATTTTATTAAATATCTTTAAAAAAGTAACCAACCGGTTTCAGTTCAAGCTGAACCTTCATCAATATGTTTTTGTACACTCCTGATGAAGGTTCAGGTTGAACCGAAAGCGGTTGGTTAATAAATTAAAGTGGTACTCAATGTTATTTTCTTGTAATTTTTAACTTTCTTACTAGAACATGCCTACTGAACTACTTTACTAGAACATGCGTATTAACGGTTAGTGCATGAAATTGGAAATGTTGTTTTATTAAAAAGATCTGTGAAGATCCCACACAAAAGATTATTTTTAATTAGACATATTTTTCTATATATTGTATATATTTATTTTTAAATTAGCTCCGCACAGGAAGTCCTGAGAAAAATAATTCCCCTCAGGGCCAATGTCCTCTTTGGGGATGCTGCGAAAAGGAAGATGCATGAATCTAACCCTTCCACAGCGGTGCAAGGCGATGTTCTGAGAGAGTCCTGTTGGAGAGATCAAAAGGTTTCCCTCAACAGTCTCTCCCGATACCCACCACGCAGTTACGCCGCCAAAATTCAGACAAACCTCACCCCACAAACAAATCAACTCTGCTGCTTAATCACCAAATGTAGCAAACCACTAAAGGTTACCTACGGCAGAGGTGTTGATTTTTATTTTTTATCATTCTTTATTTATAAAATAACTTTTGCATACAGTTTTTTACAGGTTTTTCGACCACCACACTAGGCACATGGCCATATTATGGTAGTCGATTATCCATTGGTTATCCAGTAAATGGTTCCCGGGGCGGCGGTACCCACAACCGCCTACCAAATCGTATGAAATTGAAATGAGATGATGATGAGCATTGGGGAAACGTCGTGTTGAACCACTCCGACCCCTAAGCTTGTTTACACGACAATATAACAATGGCAGTCAAGTACATAAGCTTGTTTTCAAGCTAACGCGTGTGATCTCACAGAAATGTTTTAACTCCGTTTTTGTTCTAGTTACAACCCTAAAACAAAAAGGAGAATTTCTATAATAAAACACGCTATACATCTCTATTCATAGATATAGATATAAAAATACTTATTTTGTAGAAACAGTTTTCACCCACCAAATCGCCTACGCGCCGTTAGACAGTGTTAATTTTTTATTAAATACTTTTGTATGAAATGGTAAAAAAGTGAGGCGACAATATTGTTTATTATACATTTGTATGATAAAATGGGTGTTTTTTTTACATAATCCGTGATTTTAGTACCGTTTTCACATAAAAACATCACCTGAGTCATTTATACAATTTTTTTATGCTTGCATTCTAAATTTTAATATATAAAGATGTTAATATTTATTTGTAATAATGCATTTTTAAGCTTATTTAATAACCTTTCAAAAACAGTTTTTAGTACTCGGCTACGTTAATAATACAAAATTCGGCTTATTACTAATACAATTTTTTTAAAATTCTGACAGTTCGTTTAAAACAAAAAACTTACACAAAGGCGATAGACCGGAGTGGTTAAGTATATTGTAATGCCTTATTGCGTTGGTGCATTGTTCACATGTAAAATCAAGAGCTAACTGTAACAAAATGCTAAGTTGGTCGTTCATATTGATTTCACACACTAACATAAATATATAATCAACTGCAGCGACGATTAAAGACTGAACACGTATTTTTTTAAATTGTAACAATAAGACAGTAAACATGCTGTTAAAACCGATTTATTTTACCGAATAAAATAAAACATTTGCTTTTATAAAATAATCAGCTATTAACAAAATGGATCGTCCATGGATGGTTCATATAACATAAGGCACAGGAAAAAGCTTTCTGCGTCATAACCGCCCCACGTAAAATGCTCACTGCATTGCAACTTGACATAAATTCTTTCATTTTTTTCTCGTAATCCAATTTTACGTACGTACTACGTCATAGATGGAGGTGAGTAGTTTACAAAAAACGGATTGCGCTGACGTTTGCAACTGTATTTAAAGCTGGTATCGAGAAACTCAGCAGGGTGCAGTTTTATTTATTTATTTATTTATAAATAAACGCCCTTTTTCGGGGCTTTTACATATATAGCATAGAAAAAACATTTTATTGTACATAACTGAACTGCCTCAACAACAATATTTTAAATTTATTCAAAGATAAATTGAAGATGTCCACTGACTTGGTATAATTGTTTCCCTCCATTAGTATTCTGGGCAAAGAGGAATACATATGATAGTTAGTCCCAGAATTTCTGCACTGAAATAAATCCTGACTTCTAGTATTACGAAGTGGAATTCGGAAATTTATCTCGAAATATTTGTTAGAGCACTTAGCTTAATATGTAACGAGATGGTTAAATACGAGTAACTAGTTTTGATGAAGTCGTGTAATCAAAAGCCTTTATGTTAGCAGATGTAGTTATCTACATGCCTCAAGTTAGGCTGCTAAACAACTCCCTGCTCTGGTTTACCTTACCAAGTTTAATACGTATCAAACTATTTTGCTTTTAATCTACGTAAGGTTCACCGGAATCGCAAATATCGATATGATACTAAATGATTTAGTGCAGATAGATTTGTTGAAACTATATTCCAACCAGTACGGAAACATAATTCAACTGAATTGCTGAAAATTGAAAACAATAACATCCCTAACGTGCTTGCTGAATTTCATGGTATTCTGCATTTCGAAAATTTCAAAATAAGAGCTTGTTAAAATGGAAAACCAAGGATAACCTGAGATAAATTTTAGAATAACGCACAAAATACCGGAGTAAGTACTAGTGGGTGAAAAGCAGCGAACCTAAATTCGCTCGAACGCACGGTCTATGTTTTTTTGATAACAAACCTTTTCCCACCCGGACTGAATTTCAAAAACACGTATTCAACGGCCAAGTTAGATAAAACTGAGGGCTATTTATGAACTTACATGAAAAACTGTAAAAAACAATTAAAATAAACTAAACCTTGCCCAGATATCATTTGGCCCATTAAGCGAGATAAATCAATAGTTAAAATGATTTTTTTTACATTGTTTGATCGTTTGGTGGCCTTCTTTTGTAAGGGTATCGTCAAAACTTTCTCAAATTTGAACTGTATGGTAGGAAAAAGAATCCACAGAACCGGGAAAAGAACAAACTTAACCTAGCAAAATACTGTATTTGTTTCTAAGATGTACGATTTTTTGAAGTGTAAATTTCTCTAGCACATCAGTTGTGATTAAAAACTCAATGAAACTAAAAATAGACAACTACACACATCTATAGGATTTAGCCTACGAGAGAATGAGATAGAACAATCGGTCTTTTCTTTGTGCAGTGCTTCGTAGCCTCCCCACTCTTGTCTACATTAGTTTTCTGAAGATTTCACTTCTATTACTGTGAACTGCACATATATTTTTTTGTTACTAATTTCTAATGAATTTCATGATGGGTTGCTATCAAAAATGTTCACAACTGGCGATGCCCAATCCAAGCCAAACCGAGCGGTGTATTTAGATTATGAAATAACCTACAGGGCACTAGAAAACTTTATAGATGAAGTTGAGAACTTGAAAACTGCAACGTTGCAGATTTTCCAGAATAATAGACTAAACGGCCAGAACTGCCCAAGCCTGCCCTGGAACGGTCGAGACCGAACTGAGAAATAAATTGAAATTGTGGGATAACACGCCGGGCACTTACAGCCGCCGTAAAGTTTAAGCTGACGCAATAGTTCCCCTCAGCTAGGGCTGCAGGACCGGAGACCGGGGCTGGTGGATTGGGGAGCGGGAAGGAGAACGAGACGGAGGATTGCTTGATGCGAGGATAACAGCTGCAGGATTCTGGGGGAATGGATTCCTAAGACGGTGGGATATCGTCACGATGAAAAGGAAATGACCAAAAGAAAGACGGAAACAAAAATAAATTTTACAACTAAATGTGGCCTTTGGTATTAAAATGTAGCAGAATCACTTCTGTCAATAAAAAAACCTAAGTTAGGTATTGAAAAAACGCTTGTATTGGATTGTAGGTGGGGTGTTATTTTGCCATTCGTAGGATTTTATTATTTGTCGCAAGCAGTTTTAAATCATAGTACATAAACCATCTTAATATTATTACAGAATTTTCGAAAATTATTCTTAAAAAATGGTAATATGCACATAAATAGAATTTAAATTTTTGACACGACCCATTTGTTTAAATAAATGTTACTGTTCAAAAATGTTTCTTTTTTTGTTATTATTAAATAACAAAAATGTTAACACAAAATTTAAAAAAAATAAATACAAAAATTATAATCAAATTTTTGTAAGTAGGTACTAGAAAATGTGCTACAGTTTTGAAGAGAATATATATTAGACATTAGGTTTAAAAAATTCAAACACTACAATAATCGCCCTTCTGAATTGAGCACAACAATTCATTGAAACAACCAAAACATATAAATAAAATGGAACCATTTAAAAAAAAAAAAACTTTAAAATATTCAAAAAAATATATACTATGCCAAACCAAGATTGGTAAAGTAAGCTCATCGAGGGGGTAGAGCGGTGATAGGCTAAAAATTCGTGACTTTGAAGTTCACGTTCCACCGGAAGATTTGTATTTACTGCAATGCAAGTGGCAGTGTTTTATTTCAAGCTACGTGATGCGTCCAAAATTTCGAAAGCGGCCCGACAAAAAAATTCGAAAAAAAATTTACCTTGTTAAACGCATTTTCTACGAACCTTGAAGCAAAACATAATATAATATACAACAAAAGAATCGGTGACCGGACAACTCGGAATGAAACCAACTCAGAACCATCTCAGGATAAGTCATTTAGAGTGATAAAAATATATATATAAAAAATTGGTTAAATAGTTATATAGGGTTATCGGCTAATTAAAATTTTTTTTTTCTTCTAGTGACTTTTCAAGGAGATGTTGAGTTGACTTTATTCTCAGTTGGCATGGAACCTTTTTTAATTTACTATAAAAAATAATTAAAAAAATAGTTTTCCAAATAAAAATGCAACAATATTTGAAACATTAGGTGCTATTCCTAAACTTTTGATACAAATATTTATTTTATTTTAAAATCTCACTTGGTTTAATATGCAAATCATTAATAATACTAATTTAGGTTGACGGTACGTGAAGTGAACATACCTGCGTGAAATTATTCAATGAACACAATTTGTTTTGAAATATATGGTCAGAAAATTATATTATAAATAATTGAGAGTTCTATATTTCAAGTTTATATCTTTTGTTAAAATTTTTAAAAGATTTTGTGGTTTTCGAGTGTAACGGTGTTCATACTGAAATGAAGTCTCTCCAATTTGTCAACAAAAAATTTAATTATATCAAAAATAAAATTGACAATAATCATCCTGAGGAAAATATTTCGTAAACACTCTCAGCTTCACATAATACAATAAAAACATTCCGTAAATTTTCACGAGTTACGCTAAAAATACGTTTAAAACAAACAAAAAGTTAGATAGAAAATTGACAATATTTGTTTTTTAAAGGCGATCTTGAGGCAAATATTTCGTAAATTCTCTCATCTTCATATCATACAATAAAAATTTTCCGTGATTTTCACGGGTGACGCTACATTATAAAAATACATTTAAAAATATACGTTTAAAAAAAAAAAAGCTATGTTTCCGCCCGGGATCGAACCGGGGGCCTTCCGCGTGTTAGGCGGATGTGATAACCACTACACCACGGAAACCACATACGGCGTAGAGACATTTCATTTATAAGAAATTAGTTCGCCAGTTCGTATCGCGTGCACACAAATTAACATCACGTCGAGTGGTATTTTTATAACGTAACAGTTCTAGTTTTACCACTCGAATTAGCGAGAGATATCAGTATTATCGATATTATATTTTTCTTAATCGAAAAGTTAGCACTCCTGTTGTATTACAGTTAAATTTCTACAATTCATAACTTTACTTGAAATGGCTTTAATCGTGTTCGGTGATCAGACCTGAATAACCAGGCACTTCCCAACCTTCCTCTCATATATTTCCTTCCCTTCCCCACTCCCTTCCCCACTCCCTTCCCCACTCCCTTCCCAGTGGATCCAGACGGTTGGGAGCAGTTGGGACCCTCGTTCCCTTTTGAAAGATAATTCCAAACTGCCTTGAGCACTCTCACACGCTAAACATATCCCAAGAAACAATGCTGAAAGTTCCGGTTAAAACTCAAAAATAAGAAAATGTTTTAAAAAAAAATGTTATTTAACCTTTTTTTAAATACATGCCTGAATAAGTACCACACTGGCCAACATAAATACTCGGCCAGGACAGTAAGCCAAAATAAACTGATTATTCTCAGTTTCAATACAACTTTTAGACAGATAAATATTGTGCACGTTTGTTTCACAGAATTTTAACAATTCAAGTTCTGTTATTATTGCATCACGGATCGGTTGGATAATAACAGAACTTGAATAGAACTTTCACAGATTTTGAATTTAAACTTTAAATGTTGAAATTCTGAGAAACCACCCGTCCTAAATTTTAGGCTACGAAACTATATTAGATAGTACCAAAACAAACAAAAAAACAAATGAATATATTTAAAACTTCATACAAAATACGATCGGGAAAACTGAAAATCAACTTGCAAACATTATGAAGACTGCAAAGTAGATAACCAGATATTCAATACAATAATATAAAAAACTTTAGGCCGCCTCAGAACTCCCCAACAGAAAACCCCACTGAGAAAAACCGTGAATACTTACATTTTCCTTAATTTTGCTGTATACGAATAACTTAGTGTTATAATCCCTTAAGCCACAATCGTGTGCAAACTTTGATTAAATAAATTAATTTAAAAAAAATCATTTAATATTTATCATATCGCGTCGTGCATAGGTACTCTAACGTACAAAATAGCACATGTTGGTAAATAGATCATCTCCAGGGATACAATCCAAAGCCTTCAGAGTTCAGACACCAGCTGCGCCGGGCCTATAAAATGGATCGTTAAATCGGGATAATCGCCATCACTCGCTAACTGGCTGCTGGCTGCTGGCTGCTGCCGTACGGCGGGATCCCCAGACAGATCCGATTCAAATACAATGTAAAAGGATGCAGGAGGCGAGAGTGCATCTTGGAGTTGTGCGGCAGGCATGTCGAGCGGATTAAAGGAAATTTTGTTTAGCAAAGTGAAAGAAAAGCTGGAAAGAATGATATAATCATGCTACATAATCAACATCTGGTAGACAGAAAGATAAATATGGTTCAATTCTAGATAAATCTCGCACAGACAATTAAAAATTTCGAAATTACCGTTTCAGAACATATGTTAGTTGTAAAGTGAGGTGGATAACGTAAATGTATGCATTTCAAAAATACTTTATTATTATTATTAATTTAAAAAAAATTAATAATAAAGCTCGGGTTGCCGGCAATAGTCTGTTTCAAAAAATTTGATGAATTCATCAAATATTTGAAGTTAATTTTCACGTTCTGTGTAAGTTCTATTCAAGTTCTGTGATTATTTCAGTTTCATGCAGCAACTAGCCTATAATGATATAATAACAGTACTTGAATCCACAGAACGTCAAAATTAACTTCAAATATTTGATGAATTCATGAAATTTTTTTAAACAACTCGTCCTAAATCTAAAACTTCAATCCAGAATCATATAAAATGTCAGCATACCAAGAATATTTATTTTTTATCTCATATTTTATACAAGGGAATGTATCAACTATGATTATCTACTATATCAACTTAATTTATTAAAATTATCCGAACGTAGAATAGTATATGACCTAACATGTTTACATAAAATCATAAATTCAATATTTGACAGCCCTGAATGATTATACTTCATTTCTTTCCACTTACCTCGCAAATCAACATCGAGGCAATATCTAGCGTTCTATTGTGATAACTCAAATACAGAATCACAATTGTATACGCCCGTTCGCCGTATACAAATTTGGGTAATGACTACAAAGATGTTGTTGACATATTTAACACATCATTCACTAAATATAAACAAGTCATAGTAGATTTTACATCAGAAAGAAGAACAACAAATTTAAGTAAACCAACTACATAGCTCTGCTTCGACTTATTTCACATGTATTGTACTTTTCGCAATCTACAGTTTTTCCATCTTGCATGGTGGAGTATTTTGTTTTTATTTCAATTCGTTTTTGACTGTGTTTTTGTTTAAGTTTGGGTTATGATTTTGATTTTGATTTGGATTTTGTTTTTGATTTTGTTTCTGTTTATGATTTTGTTTTTTTTTTTGTTTTTTGATTTTGTTTTGCACATTTAGAAGTTATTTGTTAAAAAAAATACACGTAAAAGCAAAGCCATGCGTGAATTTAAAAATAAATAAATAAATATTTTCAAATTACTATTAGAAATCATTCAACTAATTAAAAACATACTTTAAATATAGACATGCACATATTATCTCAGAAGAGCCATATATTTTGATAAAATATTGTCTCGAAGGTTTCCTGAAATTTAAAACTTGTTCATAACTACCGGAATTCGGGAAAAATTCTCCGGACCTTACTTTCCCCTTCATTTTATCGACTTCTCGTTTTACAAGAATCAATTTCAGAGCACTTTATCAAAGTCGGGGACGTCAAATTCTGACACGTGGAAAATCATTGGAAGAAGCCCGCGTAGTTCCGAGTGATCGGAGGGACGTCCAATGAGGAAGATGGAAGATGGATCGGTTCGTCTCGACTTTTAGTGTTAGTTTGGTTTTTATTGTCAATTTATGATTGAGTCCGGTATCAAGAGGATGATATGGAGGAAGATAGCAACTGGTGGGAGTTTCAAGACACCTGAAATATGTATTTCGAAGGAAAAAAAATGCAAATAAAAATGTATGTTGAATTTTATAGGAATAATTTCATCGGAAACAATCAGTTCAATCGTTTTAAAGACGAACTTCCGACAATTTGAAAATATACTTGCTTAAGATTTGCTGCTAGTCTAAAACACAACCAAAAATAAAAAAAATGGAAAACTTCATTAATTATATCAATCAAACATTAAAATGGAGTTACTTATATGAGACGAATGAAAAGTTTCAAAAACAGAAATTAAATAACACATTCGTATTTTCGTCAACACTATCAGCGTTTTAAAAGCTTACATTTGAAAACTTACTGCAACCTATAGTGGAGATTTTGATGTCGAATAATGTGTGCAGGTATGTATTTTATAGTAACTCTTTTCCGAGTTTTACTGTTTGCAAGGTTATTTGATTACGTCATTAATTGTTTCCTCGTTCAGATGGTCCAATGTGCAAGCATTGAGAGGAATTGAAAATCAAAACCGTCAATTCGTTGAAAACAGTAATAAGTAATACACGAGGAAATGAGAATAATTTTCCCATCCTTTAAGTGTTTTTTGCAGATTTTGAAAAACACGAGGTTAGCACCTTTTGTTGTGAAACATCACAAACTAACTAATTAATCATCGCGTAATATACCCGCAGGGGTAGAGAGAGTATGGAGTGCCACACAACAACCAGACCTCGCAGTGCACATGCAATAATGATAAATTCAAGAGCGCCATACAGCAGCGGTTCGCAGTATTCAAACCAGCGAGTTTAAAATTATTTGCAGTACAATACCTATGCTACGGAGTCCGTTAAAGGTGTATTCTGGATTCATTGAATCACAAAAGAGTTCAAGATAGCACAAATACAAAGAAAAACACAGCAATACACATGTATGTAGTAATAAAAAATTAAAATAAATCGTTTGTATGTTTGAATATTAAAAAAACCTTTCAATATGTAGGGACGCCGTTTTCCAAACTGTTTTCCCACAATTGTCATACAGAAATAACAGTTTTAACTTTAGAAATAAACAAAGCGGTTTTTGTAATTCCTGCAATAGAGGATGTATAAAAAGTCCCGGTAAGTTGTTATAAAAGAACGTGACTTTAATTGGCATAGTTTTTTGTTATTTCACAAACTACAAGCATTTTCCGCTCGAATAGACCAGGCCCAAGTAAGGGGCGAAAGGGTAGGTCCGACCTTTCGAGCGTATTCCGCCGGGGGCAACAAATCTTTTGTGCAAAAACTGATTCTCGGTAGCTAAGGGAATGTAAAAATATTCCTGGTACAGAACGATACTTAGCTATATTGCGGACTGCGGAGCGGTATTTAGGTAACGGGTGGATTTATCGATTCACGTTTTATCGGAACTCGCCTGGCCATTCAGCTTTTATTGAGAAAATCTGACAATCAGAAAGACTACTTATTTTAGAGTTTGATTATTACGCGGTAGATGGAAGGAACTCTTAACGTAAATCCATTTTTCATAGCAAAATTATTTTTTTCACTGTAATATTATTTATGGATTATTTTTGTTCAGTTGAATTCGCAAAAAAAGGTTTGTTACGAGATTAATAGGTTATTATCAATGTATATTTTACTGATTTTTTATGGTTTTTTCCAACTCCGCGACAGACCGTTCAAATGTTAAGTTCATGTAGGTGACGGCCAGCGTGGTAGAGCGGTAAGGCTTTTGACTCGCAGTCCGAATGTCGCGGGATTGAATCCCGGCGTGGCAAATAAATTTTATTTGATTAATTTGTGTTATTTCACAATAAATTAATTAAAAATAATATGTTGTGTATTTGTGACACGTTCCAGAGTGGAAGGTATTCTCAGTATCGCCCTGGTGTAAGACCACCATTCAGAAAATTGAAACGTTGCTTGAAATGGCTTTAGCCGTGTTTGGTGACCAGATCTGAATAGCCAGATACTTCCCCACCTTCCTCTTCCCCATCTCTTTCACTATCCCGTTACCATAAGCTTCACAACATACCTCAACTGGATATGCCATAATCTCACTGGCTCCAGACGGGAGCTGTTGGGCGGTGTTCATATAAAATAAAAAAATATATAAAAAAGGTAAGGTTAGGTTAGGTAAGGTTTTAGGTTTTAGGTACGGAGTTAATCCTTCCAGAGGATTTAGATTAGCGTTTTACAATATATTATACGCTGTGGGACAATTTCTTCATCATACTCCACCAGCTCTCGGTTGCAAATACCAGTATAAAAACGTTCCGAGATGAAATCCTTTAAAATGCGGATTCCAGAATCTATACATCATTGTTTCTTCAATGAAAGGCCTTCTGCCTGTGTCCGGAAGGTGTGCTACATTCCTGATAGTGAAGATCAAATTTAGTGAAAAATACCGTCGATTTAATTAATAGAAAATGTCAGTACCAACCTGCCCTGACACTATTACTACCTGCCAAAAGCAATTATTTATACGCGAAAAATATAGAAACGTGACCGTTCTTCAAAAGGTCCATTAAATGTTCACTACATCCATTTACCATTAACCCTTTGAAAAATCCTTTTATCGAGAGAGCCCGACTTATTTTGCTTTCGGTTGCTTAAGGTTGGAAAAATTTACGAGCTGCCCCATACGATGTGTTAGAATTTTTAATGAAATACCGATAAAGTCAGCGGCCGGCGGCAAAAAATTGCATGGGGTTTCCGGGCGGGGGTTTATATTTAGGGGGTGGGGAAGGGGCAGTGTATCGGTAAAGGGTGGGAAGTAGGAATAAGTAGCGTGCCGTGACTTTTATTCGCGAATTCCAGTAAAAATAGTACCATTAGCAATTTTAGTCTAGAAGAAAAAACATTTTAAAAAAAATACTATACAAAAGCTATCTAGATTCACATAATCGAGTAAAACATATTTTATTGAAGAAGATGATAAGACTAGTAATCTAAACGAAAAAGTGAAAGAGAACAAGCTAATATAAATAAATAATTACAAACCACAAAGTGATTGCTTTCCACGAAAGTGTAAAAACTTTTTGTTTGAGAAAATCGCGGAAATAGAAAGAAAAAAGGTCCCGGCACGTGGTACGCCCCTGGGGGTGTGTAGGAGGAGAGGTAGGGGGATATTTATTAGACCATAAAACCAGAAGGGACAGCGATTGCAGCGCCTTGGGAGAGGCGTTTATCGGAGAGCGATAGTGCGCTTTTTAAAACGCCTTGAAAAAAATTGCACGCTGTGACCCTCATAAATATATGTAATAATTTCATTTTGATAACACAAACGAGATACATATGAAATAATTCTATCCCCTGTATTTCTCATTTATTCCACGGAATGCACCTATAAGCTTTATAATTTTTTTTGGTTTTACGCCCAGCAGGGTTTTTATATGATTATAAAAACAAATTTTAATTAGCAATTGAAATTACACAAAAAACTTTCGTTATTTGTTTTTGAGGTGTTATGCCGTGTTGCGCTACCTCCTTCTTTAGCCAACGTTTCAGACAGCGTTACAGTGTCTAAAACATAAACTAAAGAAGGAGGTAGCGCAACACGGCATAACACCCCAAAAACAAATAACGAAAATACTTTTGGCCGTGAAAATCTAAAAACGTATCTTACACAAACCATAGAGTAAGTAAAACCGATAAACTAACTTTTTTTATGTGAATACCTCACAAGTGTCCCAGCTGCTCCCGTCTGGAGCCAGTGATACTATGGCATCACCAATTGGGTTATGTTGTGAGTCTGAAGGTAGTGGGGAGGGGGAGGAGATTGGGTAGAGGAAGGTGGAGAAGTACCTAGATATTCCGATCTGGTCACCAAACACGGTTAAAGCTATTTCAAACGCTTAAATTCTGAATGGTGGTCTTACATCAGGACGATACTGAGAGTATCTTCCACTCTGAAACGTGCCACAAATACGCTATTTATTATATTTAATTAATTAATTGTGAAATAACACAAATTCATCAAATAAAATTTATTTGCACACGCCGGGATTCGATCCCGCGACCTTCGGATTGTGAGAAAAGAGCCTCACCCCTCGGTTATGCCGGCCTAACTAGGCAGAATATTTTTAAAATATGTTACAGTAACGTAAAACAGAAACTAAAACAATACTATAACACAAATCACTAAAACTTCATTCCCTTCGCTACAATAATTTGTAAAATTCAGCAAAGTGCTGGAACAGATTAGCTTTATTCTATTCTACAGAGTCAGTAAATATATCAATAATATCCCTAAATTTGTTGCCCAGATCAAGCATTCTATTGGTAAGAGAGTGTATCTGATAGTTGGTTATCCACGAATTGCAGAAATTACAAATCTTTGGTACCTCGTCTGTACATGGAATTTAATAGTGGCGATGATGGCAGGGCTGTCGTTAGGTAGTTAAGTACTCTATACGTAATACAAGGTATGAAATAATTTTCCTGTAAGACAGCGTAATTAGAATGCAATTGATTCTTAAAATTATATTGATAAAAGTCATGCAATTTATTAACATGCAAGTAGCTAAATCAGGGCCGGCCATCCCGGCGCCTTCACTTGCGGCCCGCGGCCTCTTAAGCCGCGGCTATCCGAATTTCTATCGATTTCTTACATTTCTCCTTTAAACATTTGAAGTTTTAAAGCTCTTAAAAAAATATACGTTATTTTTAAAGATAACATCTAGATACGTTCCACGCCGAAACGCAAATTATATGAAATTCCCTCGATAGAAAAAAATCGCAAAGTATGCTCCGAAAATTATTTAAAACAAGTCTATTTCTATTATTTTACAAGTTATATTTATGAAAAAAATTCACAATGTTTCTTTAATTGATAATTAAGATACGTTCCACGAGATTTTTGCTCTATTTTAAACGAGTCACGTTTTATTAAGCATTTTCATAATTTTCGCTTCAATTTTATCATTGAAAATATTAGCGCGCTCTTCCAACATACGTAATTACATATCTCTCCATCTTCTTATTTTTGCGCGGCTTTAATCATAAGTTTCTATAATTATACGAAAAAATGCATTAATTCAACTGGTTTATCTTTCCCACGCATAATAATGCCCGCCGAGAAGTCGCAGTCCACTTGCAATGACGACGCGATGTCCTATACTACTATTCAAAATCTCTACAGGACTACTTTCACAATATTGCAGCGCTACACGTTTATGTTTGCGGCGACGTAAACATGAACAAACGCTATATCTTCATATTTTAATCTGGCAACCACACCTACTATCTTTATGTCGTAGACGACAATGGCCTCCCTTTTCTCCAACTTGTACATGTACTCGTAGCACTGTACAACAGTGTGCGTCATCTTTGGGCGCCATAGAGATGGTTGACATTCGGAATGGGCTATCTCCACAATTCCAGCTTCCAATTCCAGTTCCAAAAAGACACACTGACTCATAGTGGAGAAAAACCATTATCTTGTTCCAAAAGTTTTTGTGAACATGTAACTATACATGTTCACAAAAGTCTAATTTAAATAGTCGTATACTGACTCAAAGTTGAGAAAACCATTTTCGTGTCCCGACTGTAGCTATTCATATTCAGAAAATTTCAGTTTAAGAGGCAAATACTGACTCACGTTGAGAAAAAACATTCTCTTGTTCAAAGTATAGCTACGCATGTTCACAAAAGTTCAATGTAAATTGTGACGTATCGATTCACAAAGGAGAAAGCCATTCTCGTGTCCTGACTGTAGCTATTCATATTCAGAAAAAAGTTCAGTTTAAAAGGCACTTACCTACTCACAGCGGAGAAAAACAATTCTCTTATCCGTGATTTGCGATTTGTGAGTACCAGAACATCAAAATTCATTCCCCAGTTGATATGAACAAAAAATCAGTATCTAAATAGTAATCTTTGAAGCCCTTGTAAAATTTTAGGTCGTCGATGCGGCCTGCATTGCAATTTGGGTTGGCCAGGCCTGATCTTAATGCATCACTTCAAAAAAGTATAAAATTTAATAGAATGTAAATGACAAGGCATGCGATACATTTAAACATATATCTTTTTCTCACCTCTTTCGTTTAATGTACAGATGAGCGGAAACATTACAAATTTGTTTTATTTTACGATAATTTATTCATTTTTGACATGCCCACAGTGCGTCGTCGCGTCGCCCCCAACTATTTAACCAATCCACCTGAATGTGAGTGCCAGTTGTCACTGTAAGTTATTACGGCAAGCGAAATGATATAATATTTAGCATGTAAACTGGTTTTATTTAAGGAATATTTCTGCAATTCATGAAATAAAACAGCCGGATTACCTCTAAAGATATTGCATTAGCATAAGATGGTCATTTGTCAACGGATAAATATTTATTTCAAAACGAGACGCGGTTATAAAACAAATAATTCACGTGCAGGCGACACGAGCTGTCATTTCGTAAAATAACTCCCGAGGAAATCTCTAAAAATGTCATGTACGAGAAATTTAAACGATTTTATGTTGATGTTTTATTAAACAGCGAGTCGAAAGGATACACTTTTATCGTATGTAATGGTTAAAACTGAGAAGAACTTATTAAAATAGATACTTTTAAATACATAGTTCAAAATAAAATAATGGTAAAAATGATTTATTAAGCGAAAATTGAGAGCACATCGTAATAAGTATGGAAGAAAACCAGTGTTTTTATGTTGCATTGGTGGAATGATTATCAGATGTTTTGATAAATACCTACTTAATTTCGTCGCCAAATTCTAATGCGTAATTTCATAAAATAATATTTTTAATGGATTGCTTTGTAAAACTACAAATACTAGTGGTCGCCTAATTTCATTCGACCATAATTGTAATGTTTTTATTTATTGATTTAATGTATTTTTTATGCTTAATTTTAAAAAAATATTAGCATTCTGCACTCCTTCTCTATATAAACTATAAGTGTGCGAAATTTCATACTTCTCCGTCCACGCAATTTTCGTAAAAAGGGGTACAAAGTTTTTGCTTCACGTATTAATATACTGACTGATGATGATGATGATGATCACATTAATTTTAAAAAAATATATAAATCTAATACGATGTCTTCTTCCAGATAGGTATTTACAACGTCACAGAAAAGAGAATAAATATGCACTAGAAGTACATTCTGTAAAAAATTAAATGGAAACAAATGTGTCACTGACTTAGTAACTTTCCGTTCTAGGCCTTTTAGCACGCGATCTATCTTTCTTACACTTGCCTGAAATTGTATATCACCATCTCATTTGAATTTTGTAATCATGTAATCATTATTAGTTTGATACGGAAAAATTGGCTGAAATTGTAAATGGAAAACGAAACACGCCCACAAGGCACTGCTTGTGTTATTCTTTATTCTACGTACAAAGCATACTTGGTTGAAGATACAGCGTTTATTTTTAAGTGTAACTGTTGTATTGTCAGCAGAAAACATTTCAAAACTATTAATGTTGTAACGCTACGTTATTGCACATAAGGTGAAACAGCTGTCGCATTTAAAAAAAAACATTTCTCGATAAACATAAAAATAAATATAGAATAAATAGGAAGGTACATTGGCACCTACAAAAATGGATGTAAGAATTATGAAAATTAGTAAAACTGGAGAATAAGTCAGACGCTCCGAGAGAAGTTGGGCAGATGGAGTTTTAATCTCACAGCGGGTACCAAATGACTTACTCTTTATTAGGGACATAGTTGACATCACATGTTGAACTCTTGTTTTACTGTAAGTAGTTACGCGTTCGTAAAAAAGGGTAGAGTTAGTAAATTATAAACACTGAAAGGAAAAATAAAGTTTGCTTGGGATCATCGTGATCATTCAGCCGAACAGGTTTCATTGCAAACCGTACCAGAAATGTGTGGATTTATGCAATGTTAACACATTACCCCCCGATGCCGAGAGAAATGTGCCAGTGAAACGCATAAACGACACACTAACCCGACAAACGGGGCGAAGGACGAACATTTCCTGACAAGTCATAAAAACCAACATCCCGGGTATTCGGATATTTATTGCGTTTTAAAGGAAGGACAAAATTCTATTAAACAATGTGTGCCTCACTCGTACTCATTTACATTGTTCAAAGAGTATTTAAAAAAAAAACCTAATCATTTTCTTTCAGAAAAATTGAAAAAATTGTCACGATATTTCCATAGAACACTCAAAAGACCTCGGTGCATGAAAGCTAACATTTTCTTTTGATTATTTCAAAATAGTACACATATATGAAGTTTGGAATTACTTGTATTATTAAAACATGTAAAAAAAAAGCATCGCGCAAGGTAATTAGAAAGATCTCCACAATATGCAGGTACTCTGGTGTATGCAGGTACCATGCCAAGATGATTAACCTTTAGTTATGTACAAAAAAATATAGTTGAGGCAGAGATGATTTTATGATTAAGTTTATCTCATGATTATTAAATTTTCTTAACAATTATTATTATAGTACTTTTTACAAGTTCTGGACATAATCTTGGTGTTTTGTATTTTCTTGTATTTTCTTTTTGTATTTTCTTAGTGTGTGTCCGTTCGTCAAAAAAATATTAAATATATATACTTTTTTTTGTTCATTTATCAAATAGCTTTCGGAAAAAAAATAATTCGCTCACCGCTCTTAGATATGTTTAAGCCAATTTCAAATACTTAATTATACTAGAAAATAAATCCACGAGTCATCATTTGGAAATAACTCACATAATGATTAGAATACATAACGACCTGCAGTCGAATTTAAACGATGCAGTAAATGGGGAATCATTAAAAGGATAATAATCATTGATAATTTCAGTCACTTTACTCAGAGATTAGTAAGGGTGTAGGTAATAAAAATAAAAGCAATAAAAATTTTTCATCATAAATACCTATCTAGAAATGATATAAATACATCGTCTGTAAGCGGTGTAACCACAGTTTGATAATGCCTTCAGATGGCAAAACAGCTGGCACGCGTAATAATAATTACACAACAGAACCTGTTTATAAATAAATAAAAATATAAATTGAATTACAATATGGTTGTTATATACTTAAATAGTCATGTAGTAAGATCCTTTTTGAAATATTGTTAAGTTCGCTTGTGGTATTAATATATTTCTCTGTAAAGCTTGATGCGTGTTTATGTGTCGAGTTTTTTAGTGTTAATTTGTCTGGAAAAGACCATACTACTTGACATAACTACCAACTACTAGATATTACTTACCAATATAATGCAATAATATTAATATTACCAGGGAGGTCTCAAAAAGGTGGTTGTTTCGCCAGTTATCCACCACATTTTCAGGGCAGCGGCCGCCACTATCTATGATAATATATGAAGGCAAATGGGTTTAATTATTTCTACAATCGCTAGAAAATTTTAACATTTGCTTCATATTTTGCATTCACGGCCGTCATAAATATATTTATTATTCAAATTGTCGCGTTAATTTTCGGCGTCTTTTTAACTTTTCTAAGTAGAAAATCCTCGCAAGGTGGAAACAATGGCCGACGTAACGGATGTTTACGAGTTTCATCATACTGGCTATTGTAAAATCCAGCTTTTAAGCTCCATTAAACCACTGCCGTCAAGTCAACGTTGAACCGAGGCGATGCCAGGCCGAAAGCTCCCGAAAGCTCGGAGAATCCACGATTGAGAAACGCTCGTGAGGGGTAATAAAGTTTAGAGCCGCCATAAAGTTTATATTGTTTTTCCAGTGTTTCGCAATATAATATATATTTGAGCTCCGTTTTAATACGAATATGGAGACAATCTAATGAGCTCGTGAATCTCATATGCGCCAGCGAGGCGCGGTGATATTATTCGGTGATAAAAGGCAGTAGGCCATTCCCCAGTACTAGAGAATGCGACACATTCAAATTGCGCGACGAATATGAATAAAAGCTCGGCACGCGTATGGCGTACTAGTGGCATTGAGTTCAATTGAATTACTAAACCGAGTTGTTTTATAGTCTGCAGACCCGATAGACAGGTAATGAAATCAAAAGAGGTACGTTCATAAACCTATATGTCCTACATTTTCAAAAACCTTGAGGTGATAATTGTGACAAACATCCTGTAAATGTTTCCAGTAATTGCTTTTACACATTGTCAATGACGAATGTTCTCAAATCACGATCTTAAGTGTCCCACATCAATTTGGTCTTCCGCTATTCTTTAAGGAGGTATTCTAGTATAAGCATGAATTGTAGGTGGTTTTCAGGTGCATTAAAAAAAACAATAATATTTTTGTAGCCATTATTTTACCAAATATTTAAGAAACATAAAATAATACATCGAAAACAAAATTAAACGAAAAAATAAAATAATAAAAAAGTTACAGGGTGTTGAAGTGGGGGGTCTCAAAAATATGGCACGGCCTGGTTGACACGATTGCAACCCTCCAAGTAATCTAAAAATAAAATAAAAAAAATATTCAAACAAATGCTGCTATAGCATGAACCTCGGACAAGTAAAATTTTTTTTTTCGCAAAATGGCGGCTGTCTGAAGTAAAAAGTTTTACCAGTTTTAACAGTTTTTTTATTTTTCCGAATTTTTCTAGAATAATAAAAATTAAAATTTGTTGTAGTTCTGGTTTATGCGATAAAGTAATGTATAGAGAAGGCTCACACAAAATTTCAAGTAAATTGGTTTAGTAGAATTTGAGATATCGTGTCAACCGTCTTGAAAAAAAAGTTTTAAGAAAAATGCGTTTAAAATTTTGTTCTATTTAGATTCTGGTTAGATTACGTCTAAACCACGACATTAAAATGGTTACAACTTTCGAAATTCGAAAAATCCTTTTAAGGAGACATTTTTTAATACTTAAAAGATTGTTTTTTTTCTAGACTAGAATACTGCCGTAAAGAGGGATTAATGGGATCAACTTTTATTTCGTTCGCGTAGTGTTTGCGTCCCTGTCTAATTCAAATTTAATATAGTTTAGAAAATTGACCAGATCTACGTAGGACAGACACACGACGATGATGACAAGAATAGCAATTATTACAGACCTACACATTCTTTCAATGATTGATACCATTCAGTAAGACAGCCTAACTCAACAAACGGTAACAACAAACCCAATAAAACAATAAGACCAATATAAACACAAATGGCCTCAAAGCAGATCCAAATAAAACACCGGGATCAACGTCCCAGACGTACACAACCATAAAAATCTCCCAAGGAGGTAAGTTATCCACTAATAAACATGGTCTCTTCGGATGTGAGATGTTCACCGGGTCATTTATTTTATCCGACACTAAAAACTGGCTAATCCTATACCGAGAGAATTAATTATTCATACGGATGGGTGCACTACTATGCATATAAAGATTAGGCAATAGGCTGTTTTTAGAATACTGAATATCCATCGCCAATTCTTGGAGGGATGCATCCTAATGATGAAATTATTATAATCATCAAAACTTAACTTCTCTTGCAACTAAATTTTATTCAAGTATTAGATTTTTCTTGCCACACTCCACACGGGAGGCCCGCAGGAAAATAATTTCCCTCGAGACCTGTGTCATCTTTGGGGTTGCTGTGTGGAGGGCCTTTTTAAGTAAAGGAAGGAAAGGAGGTTCCAGGATGTAAAAGGTACGAGGAGTGGAATTCAGCATGTCCAGGAGTGATGTATGAACCATCTCTCCTGCAGTGCAAGGCGTTGGGTTGAGAGTCAAAGCGTCACCCTTAAACGGACAATCCCAATCCGGCCCCCCACGCAGCTTGTGGCTAGAGGCGACCGCCACCAAGGCATGGACCAACCTCACCCCACGTTCCCCTGCAAAGTCACCAAACGTAGCAAACCACTTGGGGTGACCTACGGCAGAGGTTTAAATTATCAAAGGAGTGGTTCCCGGGCGGCGGCAACCAAACCCGCCTACCAAATTGCAAATATCATGTTTGCGCCAATCAATGTTCTTTTTTTTGTTTGATTTAGTACTGGAAAACTGCTTATTCCTTTGCCCAGTTCCTTTACCCAAGTACCTGCCCAGTTCCTTTATCCAAGTACCTACCCATCCCACGCCATGACAAAACGAAATAAAACGTCCGATTTCCGCATTCACTTGTTTTTTATTGACTTGTTGAAAACGCACCCGTTTCGAGTTCGGAGAAAATTTGTGCATTCTTATTTAAGTGAAAGTAACGCCATAAGTTCAATTTGGGAACTTATTGGATCACCGCCGCGGCTGCAGAAGTAACCGTGTTTACTACGATAAGTGAAACATTATAAAGACAAAGGGAGAATTGTTAAAAAGACCAAAGAACCAGCGGCAAATGTCTAGTGAAATCGGTAAGTCTTGGCTAACCTATCCTTCATAACCTTTCCTTTGAGTAGTTTTTCAGTAATTGTTGTTTTAGATTCACACCGCACCCGCCAGCGAACGAATTGATTTGCGCAACCATACAAGGTTAGAAAGGTACGAATTTGAAAATTATTGCAAACTAAATGCTAAAATAAATCATTTTAAAGTTAATAGATAATAAAAGTGGTATAGATTATATTAAGAAATGGAAGTTTAAAGAAAGTAATTAAACTAACGATGGTATTAATTAAAATAAATATTGTGTGAAAATGATGGGAAGCATAAAAAATAAAATCTACGTACGATGCCTTCAAGATGGCGATGACTTAATAAATAGTTTCTAAACGTACAGACTTTATGAGCTTGCAAGTTGATTACTTTCCGACTTTACTTAAGCAGCTACACATATCCTGTAATATTTAATCCTTGGAATTACGATTCAAGACGAAGCTGAATGTATTTGCATAACCAATGAGAGAGAACACATCAATAGGTGATCGGTTACGTGTTCAAATATACAATACATACTTGCTCCTATCTCATGTGATTGAACTTCGATGCATTGGTATGCGGCAAGGACGAATAGTCGACTAAACGACAACTTAAGTAAGAAAATGTTTGGGATTTATTTTAAGAACATTTAAAGATTTTAGGTCACTTTATTCATTTAAAATTCTCTTCACTGCCTTAGTTAGAAGTAATTTGGAATACAATTCAACTATTTGGTCCCCATACTATAAAACACATCAATTAAAAATTGAGAGAGTTCAACATAAATTTTAACGATTCAATAATTTCAAAATCTCTTTACCCATTGAACAAATTAATTATGATAATTTAATGAAACTACTTAATTTAACTGACATATCGTGTAGAAGAACCAAGAGCGATCTGGTACTTTTATTCAAATTAGTTAATGGATCACTTGACAAAACTAATAACATTCCGAGTACCAAATCGTGACACGAGGCTTCCAGAACTATTCTTTGTTTATCCGCCAAAAACTAACTTTTACATTAACTCCCCAATCCAAAGATTACATAGGCTTGGTAATAAATTCAGTTCCGTTGATATTTTCATTTATTCTTTGCCAAAATTTATGTCAGAAATTTTTAAAATTCTGACATAAATTTTATAATTATTATGCTAATATTTTCATTTCTTTTTAATTCTACTAATAATTTTTAATACAATGTTAAATAACTTATATAATTATAATAACTTATGTAACTATAATACATGTAAAAGCCTTCAAGACGTGAATAAATAAATAAATAAAGTAAATATGACAAATAATATTTACATTTGTGCATTTTATCACCACCCTTGAGACCCTTTGGGGGTGCAGTGTGAAGGGTATTTCGACGAAATGCAGGAGTGGCCTAGAATGGGCTGGAAATTTGAGAGCCAGGTACCAAACTCTGCCATAGGTTACCTCAAGTGACCCAAGAACTCTCTAGCAGGACTCTCTTTACCCATCGCCGTGAAACGCAGTAGGAGGAATGGATTCAAACGTCCGACAATCCTGGACACACTGAACCCTAGATTAATAACCCATCTCTCACACCATTTTCCTTCCCAAAACTTCCTCTCCTAATATAGCATCCCCGAAGATGACAAAGGCCCTGTAAAGTGAATTTGGGTTTTGAAAATACAGTACTAAAGTACATTTTTTCAATTTTGTTGAAGGTGGGAAGAAATACAAAACCTCGGCAAATAATTCCAAATGAATCTCTATTCTAATAAGTTGGGTGTATTGGGCCATACTAATAAACGTGTTGAAAATTTGATCAGCTGTGTAAAACTAAAAACACCTTATTTTAATGAGGGGGATCGTGTTTGGCGTGTCTTCCGGTAATGACGGGATCAATAACGCTAGTTCTTCGGAGAACCTACCATCGGATAAGCGCGCTTGAAGTGAAATAACCCAAAACTGCGCTTTACAAATGTTACTATTAATTAGATTACTTCGTTCAAGCACGAGGTACATTAACCTAAAAACAGAAAAAATATTGTTTAAATATTGTGCTTATAGATGCTTAAAATTTTAAATAATATAATTCATTTATAACATAAAAATGAGAGCAAATATGCTTCCTTCGAAACCAATGTAACTCTTAATAGAAAGCAGCAACACGATGTCCTGCAAACGTGTCAATTTGATAGATCTACGTGCATTACGTTAAATGCTCTGTAATAAAAAAAGAATAATTTATACAGTATCGTTTTCGTGAAAATTTATCTACACACTTTAAAAATTAATTAAAAGACTTCCAAGTTAAAAAATTACATCCAAGCATAATCAATCTCATTCACTTTAAGAGGCTAAAAAAAACTCATATTTTCATGATTTTTTTTTGGAGATATGAGTAATGTTGGTTTATTATTTCATATAAACGTTATAGTATAACATCTGAAGTATGTTTCAAAAAAATTTCAATTAAAAATATCAATAAATAAGACCGTGAGAGCGAATCTCCGGAGGCGCCTCGAAAAAAGTTGTTATGCGATGAACATCATAACTCGTTACGGAATCATTTGAATTAAAGAAGTTTAAATGCGTTTAAAAAATGATATGTGTTCCTAGGTAATCAGAGTGTTTTTTTTTTGGCTGCATTTTGAAGTGAAAAATGCGATTTTCGCTAAAAAAATTTCGGTGAACGTGATAATATAAAATGGAAAAAAATGGTAAAAAAAAACTCTCCCCGAAAAGGATCGGTCAGGTAGATTTTGAGTTATAATGTTCACGAACTTCAAAAATTTGTTTACGAGAATATTGATTCAAAGTTTTTTTTACTCGAAATATACTGAATCGAGCATGAGGGCCGGACGCTTGATCTTTGTTAGTTTTGCTCCGATTTACTTGAAATTTTGACACAATACTCTCGACATATTGTACATTCAGAAAATAAACGCTCCATTTAAACAATTATTCTGAGTATATTTTACAATCACGTTTACACGATGATCTTGCACTTTTTATTCAACCCAGTTTAAACACACCGGCTTGATCCTCCTAATTTTCGGAAGGAACTGATAGTTCTGTTTTCGAATTAAAAAAGAGGAGAAGTCTTTTTGTATTTATAAACAAAGTTTTAAAGAACTAACTAACTAACAAAAAACAACTGTCAGCGTGTTAGGCACAAATAATAACAATGCTCCGTATTACCGATTTAAAGAAAGAGAAATCTTTTTGATCGTATAGTAATTAATTAACATAATTGACGGTAGGTTTCAGTTAAGAACCGAATCAAATACTATTAAGATTTTACTCCACAGAGGGCAGTGGTAGTTGTTTACAAGCATACAACTTTTTAAACAGCAGCGTTTTTGTGAGGAATCGTCAAAGTAGAAGTTATGACAAAATACAAAGCTTTACTACACCTCGCAAATAAAAGGACATGATGAAATATTTCGATTTTCTCGTAGACGCTTTTATTTAAATATGATAAAATTAAGGTAACAACTTTCAACGATTTCTAAAGTCTAATTTGAGGTGGGAAAGCCTAGTGGGTAAAAAATTTGGATAGCAGATTCCAGTTCGAATTTAACAAACTTTATTCGTTAGGGCATAAACAAAAGTTAAAAATAATAAAGTGATGTCTCTTAATTATCGTGTTTAATCGAATAATATTCTTGCATCACAAAGTTCTTAATTCCGAAAACACTCCAATTCATTAATTCTCACAACGGAAACTAACGAATTTAAAAAAAAAATTCAACCTTTCCTTTGAGAATCTACCAACACGGTGACGTCAGTCCAAAATATTGCCTCCGTAAAGTTGGCAACAGTATTCCCCAACCCTGGATGAACTGCCCCACCTCAATGGTAGGGAGAGGGGGCCAACTCGACCTCCATACCGGTAACCTAAATCCTTTATTGTTTGTTTGCGCAGAATTTGATTTGGTATTTGTTCCCGTTGTGTGAGAAAATACCAAACAAATTACCCCGATTGACACATTTGTTTATTGTACTTTCGAGTTTCTGCTAACAATAGAGCGTTCATAATGTATCTAATTCTATCAATGCTGCAGTTAAGTTATTTTGTGAAGAACAACAGATTAGAAAATCGAAATCCATGTCAATGTAAAGTATTTGCATGTATTTATTTTATGGACTCGTAAACCATTTTATCACGGCTTCGGCATTTCGATTGAAACTGTATTTTTGGTTTGATTTCTCCAAATAAGAACGGAAAAGAGTTCCAACTAGTCGGAGTTAGTGAAGTTCCACTCACTATCTGCCATAGTTATGGCATCTATAAATATGAGAATGTTGCAGGACTGAAGAGAGTGGGAAGTGAAGTGAAAAATAAACATATTTTAATAGTCATACTCGGAAAATTATATATAAGCGCCTAATACAGGTACAGAGTGTTAAGGGACGTTCTTGATTTACATTAAACCAGTGATTCCGACTTTATTTGGGGGTAAAAATTTAAATGAAATTTTGGTCTCTGGTGACTCTTTTTGGTGTTTTTCAGTGTTTTTTTTTTCTTTAAAACCAAACAAAAAATATTCTTACACATGTCATCACTGGTTACTCAGCTGAGTAATCACCAAACCCGACCCCAATTGTCTGATTTTCACTACTACTTCACTAATACACTTTCAACCAAATGATTTTTAATGTCATCAAAAATATCATCGGAAACAAAAATTTCATTCACAATTTTTACCCCCAAATAATTTCGGGAATCACTGGTTAAAGTAAGTCAAGTCCCTTAACACTCTGTATATACGATTTTTTTTATTAAAAAATATTGTACTTTCAATACTAACCACTAACATTTAATTTTTTTAAAAAGCGGTTTATTTACTTTTAAAAACTTTTGTTAGGTGACATTATTACGCGTGACAGCTGTTTACTTTTCGAAGGCATTAATTAGCTAGTAAAAAGCTGGACAGGCACTTATTTTTCGAGGGCAATCAATTTCTAGAAATACTCGCGCATTGAAGTAAAATAAACAAACAAATTTCGTAGATTATTATTAAATCGGTTCCATGCCAACCGAGAATAAAATCAAATCCTTGAAAAATCTTTAAAAACTATGAACAAAACTAATTTCTAATTAGCCGATAACCCTAACCTAACGTAACCTATTTCACAATTTTTTTACATATTTTTTTTATCACTTTAAATGACTTATCTGAGATGGTTAGTTTTATCACTTTAAATGATTTATCTGAGGTGGTTTCATTCCGAGTTGTCCAGTCACCTATTAAATCGTACCAGAAAGGAACTATTCCTTCGGTTAGTGTAGAATTGTTTGTGGGATTAATTAACAAGAACCTTTCAAAAAAATATATTATAACTCAGCTGAGCGTAAAACCAAATAAAATAGAATTAAATTTTTGTGCCAACACTGAAGATATAAAAAATCAAAAATAATTGTTACTATTTTAGAGAGTCATAATTAGAATCGATGAAAAATAGGCCTATGAGACGAATCCAAAATTTGGGAAACTTGTACTTCGATGTTGAGGATAAATTTAGTACAAGAATATTGCAATATAAACTGGCTTTTCGTTTTCTGTCATCGAATAAAGCTGATGTATATCGCTTGCTGAGGATTGGTTTGTACTCCTCTATTTTTAGGCTGTGAATTGAAGTATATGTTAGTTCGTTCAAAATTCAACCAATTATGTTGTTCTTTTACTTGTAGATAGAAAAACCCTTGTATTTTTTAAAAATATTTATAACAAATAGTTTGAAATAAAGGAAACCAAAATATAATTTTTTGAAATTCAAAAACTTTTATTTTTCAATACGAGTTTTTGTGGACATAGTACAAACCAATCCTCAGCAAGCGATATAGCGAAACTGTTAAACTCTTGACATTTTTTAAAATATCCGTCTTTTTTCTTTGTAAAAAATATACAAATGACTATGTTAGTCTATTTAGAGTTTGAACTTGTTGAACTCCTTTGTTCAAATTTCTACGAGAATGTATCTACAAATTAAAACGAAAAGTTGTTATTCTACCTACTGATATTTATTATTTGTATTGATATAATATATCATATTTCTGCATTATGTAAAATTTCGACTTGTAATAAACGGCGTTAAATAAATGGATTCATCGCCATCGCAGGTATTTGAACTTTAATAGCGAATGAAATAATAAAATTCTCTGTTTATGACTCCCTTTGAGAAAGTCCTGTAGAAGTCATGCGTGACAATCCAACAAGTCCACTTAGCGAGTTCGTGTGAAAAACAACAGAATTAAAGACTTTTTCCGGTGTTGTTTCACAAGCGTGACATTTCGCGGGCATGACGGGGCCTTGTGAAACCAAATTATAATTTGTAGCAGCTACAATCAAAAGTATATTTATAACTTTCTTTGAAGTTTCGGTTTTCTAATAATATTATTTTCTTTTGTAGATGTGAGCGATTAAGCCAGCGTGAAAACTTTGATATTTTGATTATTTTGGTTAATAATCTTAGGGCACTTTAATGCCTGGAGATAAAATGCAAACAGCTGAAATGTTAATTTAACCCTTTGTACGACTACCTTTAGCGGTTATTTCAGATCCGGAGCGGAGGTTGTGTGTTAGATTCTCTTTGAAGTGGTAAAAGTGTAGATACACAAAATGAAAACCCGGATTAAGTTCTGGATAGAAATGTCTATATGCACACTGCGCGCAAGAATTCGCAAACGTGTTTGATAACCGACAAGCGAATTCAGGAGTTCTGCACACTTCATATGTTTGTAAATTTTCAGCAAAGATAATGACGCAAGTAAAGCAACGGGTACATATTACGGGTACAATCGGGTAAAATATTGCATGCACCCTTATATTTCTGCGATTCAGGTGATGTTCTTAGTCTGGTGGACCTTACGAAATTGGCTTTCCAGCTGTTGCAGAGGCCTTTTATACATATAAATAAATAAATAATCCCTCATCTAATGCGATTTAGGAACACCGAAGGCTTTCGATCCACCCCTTCTTCTCTCAAATAATGCTAGTGACACACGCGGAACTGATCGATGTTGCGGGATGCCTTCTCTCATTTCACCCTCTACAAAGCCTTATAAACCTTATTTATAATTCAACAAGTCTCCTGGCTTACGGCTTACCAGTAGAACTAAGGATAAGAACACGCGGATGCGAAGTGTTGCTGTCAACTCTGAGCAAGGCAAGCGAAAAAATAATCATAATATGGTTTTTGCCGGTTAGAACGATTTTGCGAACAAAAGTAGGATAGAAAATTTTAACCGATGGAAGACTTTGGAGGTCTTAGACCGTTAATTGGCGCGTGATTGCTGGAATTGGATAACAGACGCAAAATGCCACGAAGCTTTTTTATATTTTTTTCCACTTTTGTGATGTGACAGCATGCATTCTGCACAGATAATTTGACTAGAAAAGTTTTTTAAAAACTTACATTAAGTGTAAATTAAAACACTTAAATGTTCAGTGCCTAGACCCTTAGACCCTTTATCGCACGACGATAAAGGGTCAACAGAACAAAAATCTATATCTATAGAGAAACAATATATTGCTTAGTTTTTCTGTTGGATACTTTTAAACCCGACCCAATTAAACCCAACTGTGTTGTCGTTTAAAATTCAATTAAACCCATTTGTGTTGTCGTTTAAAATTCCTGGAAGCATTCAAATAAAATAAAAAATTAACTGAAAAAAACTAAAACTACAACAAAAAACTAGTGTGCAGTTCACATGCGGTAGAAGTGAAACCTTCAGAAAACTAAAGTAGACAAGAGTGAGAAGGCTACGAAGCACCGCACAAATAGGAGACCGATCATTTTATCTCATTCTCGCAGGCTAAATCCTATACATGTATGTGTTAGTCTCTTTTTAATGTCGCTTTTTCATTTCATCGAGTTGAAACTTGAAATCACAAAAAGTTTTAATTTCAAAAAAATCATTCAAATCTCGGGTAAAGTCGGGTTCGGGTAAAATCTATCTCAAATGAAATAAGAATATTCTGCCTACGGTTTTAAAACCCCTTTTCACCCTTTACAATCGATATTGTCAAATAGTATAAAATTTCGATATGCAGTTTCATCCCTCCCCCACCCCTAGATCATCTCAAGCAGGGACAGGGAGAGATACTGCGTGGTGTATTCCCTATAAATAATAAAAAGGGCTAGAAATCGTTTCATGAAATTGCCCTTAGAACATTCAAACACGCATTGATACTGTCGCATGAATAAGGGTGCTACATTGATATAAATTCCAAGAGATGGCGCCTTCCCCAAAAAAATACAAAAATTGACAAACATATGAACCTAAGATAACACTGAAGTAAAAATGGCGGAAAACGAAGGAGGGCTTTAAAAACACATTCAAAATCCAATCTTGACCACAAAACAGAAACTTTGTGTGTCCAAGGAAATACAAACTTTCTGCCACCAATGGGTGCCAACTTTACACAGCTTACGATGTTTGGAAATTATATGCCAACATACTTATTTTCAGTCTGCAACATTATATTCACAAGAGCTATTACATTACGATTGGAAATAGCAATTTAACTCATCATTTACGAACATAAAATAAACAACATTGAATGAAATAGACAGGCACAGAAAATATAAAAAGGTAACGGCCGTAATTGGTCCCGGTACGACTAAAGGATCTGGGTTCACGTCCCAGTTGCGACCGTTACCTTTTTTATATTTTCTGTGTCTGTCTGGTTCACCTTTTCATTGAGAGTTGTTGATATTATCTTTTTTTTTTCTTTATATGAATACTGCACAGGAGTCCCAACTGCTCCCGTCTGGAGCCAGTGAGACTATGGCATCCCCAATTGGGGTATGTTGTGAGGCTGAAGGTAGTGGGGAGAGGAAGAAGATGGGGGAGAGGAAGGCGGGGGAAGTACCTGGCTATTCAGATCTGATGACCAAACACGGCTAAAGCCATTTCAAGCAACGTTTCATTGAATGGTGGTCTTACACCAGGGCGATACTGAGAGGATCTTCCACTCTGGAACGTGCCGCAAATTTACTACATATTATTTTAAATGATTTAATTTTGAAATAACACAAATTAATCAAAAAAAATTTATTCGCCACGCCGGGATTCGATCCCGCGACCTTCGGATTGCGAGTCAAGAGCCTTCCCGCTGGACCACGCCGGACGTTAATAATAATATCTTGGTCAATAGAGAATATTACAATAAGGTTCATACGCTTCAATAGGTATCCCTAATAAAAAGTGAAAAGTTAACTTTAAAAAATACGCAATTACAATAAATTATAGATTGTTCGGAGATAAAATTTTCCAAAATGTTCCTATTTAAATCCTTCAATTCCAAGCTCGAACGGAGCCGGATAGTAACAGTAACAACTAGTAAACGTAAACGAAACTAACAATAAATTCTGTTATAAAAATTGCGAATCAAAATATCACAAAAAATTGTCATAAAAATCATAGGCCCTGTCATGCGCTGTATTTATATTCATATTTGCTTGTTTCCAAATTGACCAACCGGAATGGGCCTCCAATAAAATTTCTGTAGTATTCTCAAGTACCTAGGTGCATGAACAAAAATAAATATTGATTAAAAATTAATAAAATAGTAGTTTTGTCTTACTATCGTGTTAGAAATATGTTTTAAATGAAAGAAAAAATACCAAGCTTTTTATTCAAATCTAAAAGTAAACAACAAAATAATTAAAATGTACACCTTTGTAAACTCAAAGTTTTTGACCGTAATTTAAAAAAAATATTAAAAATTAGGGAATTGGGGAATTATTTTTACATGAAACGGCACAAAAGTGGGTGGAGATAACGATTATAATTTATTGTTCTCAGTCATTTTAGTTTTAAAAAAATGCAAGGTGCGCCATTTTTAAAACTTTTTTTATGTTTGCATTAAAGATTTTTATATTTAAAAAAATTGTATGTTTATTTCGCATCATAAAATTTAAAAGCGTATTTCATCACCTTTCAAAAACAGTTTTTAATTTTCGGATGCGTTCAGAAATATTGACTTTCCGATAAAATAGGCCTGAGGCCCGAGAAGTTTAAAATTTTAAGTAAACCTTGCTGAAGTAAGCATTTTTTACGAAACACGTTAGTTTTTTAAACAATAAAAGTGGTTAAAATTAAGTTTATTAATTTTGTATTAAAATGAGGCAACAAAACAAGTTTGCCGTATTCGATGAAGGAAAATTTTGATTACCCGATTCGTATTCTTAACGAAGTTAGTAAGCATCGTCTAGTGTACAATTCTCTATCAATGGAATTCGATATATTTATAGGCCGTGATATACGACGATACTCGGCGGGATTTACGGTGACAACCTCAGGATGGAATACAAGATACCAGGGAAGCAGGGCGGCAGAAGGGTTGGGATATGCATGATTCAAAACTCGCAATCACGGTAATGTTTCAGGAGAAACGATACGGTTCAAGTATCTGATTTACTGTTATGTGATCACATGAGGGTCATCTCGCTAAAAGGGAATGAGTGAACACTTTATGCCTCTTGAGTGCCGAGTGTTAATACATAGGCTGTGCCGTAGAAAACGTCTCGCAAATATGGTCACAGCGTGGGGAACATAATGTGTGCCTACCACCTGCTCAATCGCTATTGAAAATGTTAGAAATAACTTTTTTATTTATTGAAGTGAAACTTCTATAGCCCCGTTAATGATTTGAAATTCGGGTGAAACGGAAGTGCGCCACTTAAATTTATTATTTGATGGGTCCTCAGTTCTAACACAATGTGCTGTGCTGAGTTCAAATCCTACGAAATCCAAAAAAAATATTTATTTTGAAGTGAAACTTCTTTAGCCCAGTTGTGATTTGAAATTTGGATGAAATGGAAATGCAATACCTACGGAGCGTCAAATTGCGCTCTTTGGCCGCTTTGATTATGACCTCACTTTTCAAGGGTCCTATCGGTTGAGATATAAAACGGAAATGACGCATTGCAGTACCTACGGAGCGTCAAATTGCGCTCATTGGCCGCTTTGATTATGACCTCACTTTTCAAGGCTCCTATTGGTTGAGAATGTGTGGGCGAAAGTTGCACTTCAACCGCGTGTGAACAGCACTCTATTTTTTATCTAGCAAATAAAAAATATAAAATAAATAATCAAATGACAAAAAAATGACCCGACGCATGTAATACTATAAAAAATCAATCAATGCACCTGAAGCGTTAAGCCATGTTTCAATTCCGAACCAAAACAATTTCTTCGGGACAATGTCCAAATCCATTTATGTAAGGAAGAAAAACGAGTTGCATTACGCCGGAAGTTTCAAAATAGCTCAAGTAACTTAATTTTTGGTGTACGCGCATTGACTAGCCTCAAAATCATAAGCTTTGAGATCTACATACTAACGGGTTACACCTCGAAAAAGGTAATACATAGCTTAACCATATCGTCGATCCACCTGGGATACCGCAAAAACTTCAGATATGATGCTACAGTAACCAATTTTCATTTGTTAACACTAGAGTAGTCGCGCCTTTCCGTGAAACATGAATTAGTCCATGGTGAGCATTTTGCCGCCCATATTAAAATGCCTTTTTGTTGTTTAACAAAAATATAAATGTTTGTAAAGGATCAAAATGAAACATAAACGTTCAGAAAAAAATTATATTTATTCAACTAACATAATTAGTAATTAGTCTCTGAAAATTTTGGCTTTTAATCATCTTTGGAAAAAATTGCTTACTTTTAGGATAAAATAAAAAATGGCTAAGAATTAAAACAAATTTACGAGTATATCTCCATTATATGTTTCTACAAAACAATCTCGACAAATGTACATACAATGTTCGTTGCAAAGTAATTTTGCACGTATATTGCACCCTTTTTTGGACCGTCTATTGTTCTTTGCATGGTCATGCCGCGGATATCCCCCTCTCCCTGAAAGTATTTTCTAGTGGTACGAATCGCGCAATTCGGTTCCTTAATGGTTTGAGCAACGTCTCTGGGCAAAATCTTCTCATTATGTGCGGTCTAGTCAATCAGTAAGTACATAAATTATACTTACGTGAGTGATCGCGTAGTGAGCAATTCCCGCCGTGCACGACTCGCAGGTAACAACCCTTTCTTACGAAAGTCGCCCGCGCACTGATTGTCCTCAAATTTACAATAAAGGTAGGTGAGGAACAAGGGGCAGCTACTAGGACGCTTGGCCTCGACAAGTGCGTAGTTCTCAAAATAAAAACATTTATTTGCAGAGGGCGGCAAAATGCTCATAGCGCGAGCACTGTAGGGTTTACAAGCGTTATAACCCCCGTCGCGTCGCATTGGAAGGACTACAAATAATAATAATACTATATCCAAGTAAGTAATCAGCCTTCAATAATATTTTAACACAATTCTTATTGAAAACACATTAATATTAACAAAAATAAATGGTATCGAACATGTTGTCTTCGGGCTCTCGTAGATAGAAGTCGAGAATGAAAAATATTCGAAACAATAGATGGGAACATCCACGCAATGATGGGAGGAATAACCCCATTAAATATGTAAGCGGTGCCGGAAAAGCTCGCGGATATCCGGGAATCGTAGCCTGTTTTTCATCCCGCGGAGCGCCGAGTTAAAAGCCCGGATAAACCGGATATCTTTTCCATTTATCACAAATCCCAATGCAAAGGAATATTCTTCAGTTCCCGCGAGAAAATTGAGGAAAATCGTAGAGAATTAAGTGCTGGTTTCCTATATATTTTCCTGTCATTTGCGAAAAATTCACGTATGTAAGCTAATATGGTCCTGCCACTGTTCGTCGAAAACTTTATGTTGCTGTCAACCACCGAACAGATAATCCCTAGAAGTGTATCTATATCATTTCTGAAGAAAACCGATGTCACCAATGCACTAAAGCGCTAAATTCAAATATGGATTTAAATATATGAAATTTGAACTTACGACTGTTCGACTCCTAGGACTAAGAAAGGCAAATGAAATCAGCTAATGGAGGACTTTTTATAAAAAAAACGAATTTTACTGGGAGTACGGAAAAATTAAGTCCGGAGGGCCACAATATGCTTCTATCAACTTATCTATATTTGACGGCCGGCCTAGTCCAGCGGTAAGGCTCTTGACTCGTATTCCGAAGATCGCGGGATCGAATCCCCGCGTGGCAAATAAATTTTATTGGATTAATTTGTGTTATTTCAAAATTAAATCATTAAAAATAATACGTAGTAAATTTGCGGCACGTTCCAGAGTGGAAGATACTCTCAGTATCGCCCTGGTTGTAAGACCACCATTCAGAATTGAAACGTTGCTTGAAATGGCTTTAGCCGTGTTTGGTGACCAGATCTGAATAGCCAGGTTCTTCCCACGTTCCTCTTCCCCAACTCCTTCCCCTTCTCACTACCTTCAGCCTCACAACATACCCCAATTGGGAATGCCAGAGTCTCACTAACTCCAGACGGAAGCAGTTGGGACTTTTGTGCGGTATTCATATAAAAAAATTATAATAAATAAATCTTTTCAATAGGTAAATGTTTAAAAGAAAAAGTAAAGGGTTACAATGGTTCTATTAGCGGTATTTGTTTTAACAATAAAGGCTTAATGACTAAATGTTACAAAAAATAACTGAAACAACATGATTTCAATTTTTTTTCAGTATTTTCTTGAAGAATTAAGCTATAACGGCGCCTTTCCTGACAATAGAGAAGTGGGCCAATAAATACAGGTAACTTCAATAAGACCTCATTCATAGTAGGGGTTCTTTTCGAAACAATTTTCACCATCCTGATTTTGTATAGAATCGAATTCAATACCAAAATCAGGGTGGCGAAAATTGCATCGCACTAAAGACTCCTTTTGTGAATTGGATAAATTTATTTGTGTTTATCTCTTTCTTCGTGAAAGTGCGTTTTATTTGGGTATTTTAACAGATATCTGAGGCTGACTTATGAAAGTAGAAGCTTTGGTCAAACGAATAGAACTATCACGTAGTTATCATAATTAGTAGTTATCATAATTATCATATACAACAATAATACATGTAAACAGTGCACGGCTTTGTTTCTGCTCCAGTTTAAAACATAACTAAAAATACTAAAATTTATACCTGTGCGCGTAGAAAATACTAAATTACAAGTGCAAATCAAGATTTAGTGTAGTGATAGAATTTTAAGTAATTCCAATCTCGCAGTTAAAAGATATATGAAAAACAAAATAACTATAAATCTGTCATCAGAACTGTCAATTCGTCAGTTCGAACTTGCTTCTAGTGTGTGTGTACGAAACGTTACCTTCACATTTACGCACACTAGCGAGTACGTGATCCAGGGCAGCTAAACTTTTTCTTATATTATATTAATTTCTACTTCGAACTGCTAATTATGGATTCGTGTGATCCCTACCACTTTATTACGATGGCAAGTAATATAATAAACTCTTTGAACAGTACCATTATGGACCCATCTAATAAATTTACCAAAGAGCAAATGGCTAAATTAACTCCTAAACTTTCGGAACTTTTGGGTAATATTAGTGTAGTTGGTGCAAAAGTGGGCTTCCTAGAAGGCGAGCTGAAGGCCTACACAAATATTTCACAACAGAAACCGGCCCAGGTTCAGCCTCTACCTAACACCATCCAAGACCTACCTGGAATTTGCGAAACACTAGCGGAAATGGAGGAGAGAAAATTACGATCAAAGAATATTATAATGTTTAATGTACCCGAGTGCTTAGCTGGTACTCAAACTGACTGCATGAGGGAGGATAAGAACAAAGTTGTGAGTATCCTAAACAAAGTTGAAAATGTTGATACCTCTGAAATAAAAATGTTCCGTTTGGGTAAAAAAGAAATGGATAAAATACGTCCAATCAAGATTGAACTGTCAGACCAACATCAAGTGAAACTGGTTCTTCAAAAAAAGGGGATAGACTACCAAAATGTCATTATAAAAACCAAAAAAGACTTAACGTGGGTTCAGCGTCAAGAAATTCAAAATGTATGGAAGGAGTTAGAAAACCGGAAAAATAAGGGAGAAAATAATTTAACTGTAAAATATATTAATAACTCACCTAAAATTGTCAATGTTCAACCAAAAAACTCCAGCCATATAAACGCCTCATCTACTACCAGAACGTCAGGGGCATCAGAACTAAACTAAAGGAGTTCAGAGTAAATGCCCCATCTTTCTCAAATGATGTCATCATACTCACTGAAACTTGGCTAACATCATCAATTTTCTCAGCGGAGCTTGGACTACATAGTCACCATGTCCACCGAGCAGACCGGAGCCAGAATACTAGCTCCAATACAAGAGGAGGTGGAGTCCTGATAGCGGTCCGCAAACACATTACTTCGAAAATAATTAAAATCAAAAATACTGATGTGGAACAGATGTTCGTATTGTTAAGTGGTGATTTTAAGAAAACTATTATTGGAACTGTTTATATCCCTCCTAATTCCAACATATCAATCTATAAAAAACACTGTGAAGATGTTGAGTTAGTAATAACAAAATACCCAAATCATAAAATAGTTATTTGCGGTGATTATAACCTACCTAATTGCAATTTCAACGTTTTAGACAGTAACTTTAATTCAATACCAGCAACCACCTACGAACGAGAAATTCTAGATATGTCTTTACTTTTTAATTTAACCCAATTTAACCATGTACGTAATATTAATAATCGTGTTCTTGATCTAGTTTTGTCAAATGAGAGCAACGTAATTATAAATGAATCATTGGAGTCTATTCTTCCGATAGACAAGCACCATCCCCCACTAGCAATACTTATCCCTTGTACTAAAGAAAGCAATCAAAAAATTTCAATTCCCACATTTAACTTTAAAAATGCGAACTATCGAGACATTAATGATCGTCTCCACAAGGAAGATTGGTCATTTCTTAAAGAAGGCGATATTAATCAAAATATTGAATTATTTTATTATTTGCTGGATAAAATTATTTCAGATCTCATCCCACTCATTCATTTTAAAGTATCGAAATATCCGAAATGGTTCAATAAAGAACTTATTCAATTAACTGCCCTTAAAAAAGTTTTACATAAGAAATATAAAGAAGATAGGTCTTTATCAAATTATATTGAATTTAAAAACATTAGAAAAGATTGTAAAATCTTATCAAAAATTTGCTACAATTCTTTTATTAATAATGTTGAAACTTCAATAAATCATAATGTAAAGTATTTTTGGAACTATGCCAAATCAATGAAAAATAACAACTTTGGTATACCTGCCAACTTGGAATATGCAGGTAAAAAGGCCAATGACACTCAAAGTATCGCTGACCTTTTTGCTGATTTTTTTAAAAGTGTTTATGAATGTGATACACCAGCTTCTGATAGTACAGCACCAAATTTTACCACTGATCACAATCTTAATTTATCTTGTATCCACATAGAATATAATGATATATTGACTGAACTAAAATTACTAGACCAAAGCAAAAGCGGTGGCCCAGATAAAATACCTCCTGTATTTTTGAATAATTGTGCCACCAATCTGGCGTATCCTTTATATTTGCTGTTTAATCAGTCTTTACAAACAGGATGTTTTCCTACTAAATGGAAATTCAGCTTCCTTACGCCTATATTTAAAAAAGGTGATAAACACGAGGTGATTAACTATAGACCGGTGTGCCTTTTATCAACAATTCCTAAAGTTTTTGAAAAAATTCTTCTTAAAGAAATTATTTTCCAACTTAACCACGTCATTTCTCCTAAACAACATGGTTTCTCTACTGGAAAATCTACCCTTACTAACTTGTTAATGTATCAAAACTTTATATCTGATTCCATGTCTAGTAAATGTCAAGTTGACTCTATTTATACCGATTTTAGCAAGGCGTTCGATAAAGTTAATCATGAGTTATTGCTAAATAAACTGCGTAAACTCGGTATAGGTGGTTCACTATATAAGTGGTTTAACAGTTACTTGATCAACAGATTACTGGCTGTTAAAATTGATGGTACATTTTCATATAATTTCACTGCTACGAGTGGTGTTCCCCAGGGGTCACATTTAGGTCCAATTCTGTTTTTATTATTTGTTAATGATGTGTTATATATTTTCAATGATGTTCAAGTATTAATGTTTGCAGACGACCTGAAATTATTCAAAGCAATCAGAAACATTGATGATTGCCATATATTGTCGAATAACTTGTTGAGATTTATTATATGGTGTCATGATAACCGCATGCAACTTAACATAAGCAAATGTCAAATTATGAGGTTTTATCGAATAAAGAATCCAATATTTTTCGATTATTCCATTAACAATATGTCGTTAGTATCTGTCTCGGAAATTAATGACTTAGGTATTTGTTTTGACATGAAACTCAACTTTATCAAGCATATAGAAATAATAACCAATAAAGCTTTGAAAATGTTGGGATTTATTTTAAGGGTATCCAGTGATTTCAATAATGTCAATACTGTAAAAACATTATATATGTCACTAGTAAGGAGTCAAATAGAATATAATTCCACGGTTTGGTCCCCAAATTATGAGGTTCATTCATATGCGATTGAAAGAATCCAAAATAAATTTTTAAGATATGTAAATTTTAAAATGGGCATTCCTAGAGAATGCCTAAATTACGATAATGTACTTTGTTCATTAAATTTAATAAAATTATCTGATCGTAGAATCATTTCCGATTTAACCTGTTTATATAAAATCGTAAATTCAATGTTTGATACCCCTGATTTATTGTATGTGATCTCTTTTCACACTCCAGGCAGGTCAGTTACAAGACAGTACCTACCTTATTATTGTGACAACTCTACTTCAACATCGCAATATTACACTCCTATGCGACGGATTCAACAGCTAGGAAACAAATACTCCGATGTTGTTGATATATTTAGTACATCAATTTCAATATATAAGCATACTTTATTGAAGTTTTTTTTATCAAGTATGGGAATACCTTGATAAAGCTATTTATTTGTATTGTGTCTGCATAAAGAAAAAAGCTATTTTGGATTTTTATATTTTAAATATTTTTTCTAAATATTTGGTACCTACATACTGTGTGGATCTAATTCAATAATGTTGTTACTTTATAATTATTTTTGTGCAATTGTCTTAAATAGTTATTTCCTGTACTATTTATAAGTATAATTCATAAATATTGTTATATATATATATGTAAAAGCCTAAATAGGCGTATATAAATAAATAAATAAATAAATAAATAAATAATTACATTTCCCAAATACGATTTTTTTACCAGAAAAAAAACGATACAGCTTCCACTGATAGATATGTGAAAACGTTCGGTGCCCTTAAACACATTGAATACATTGGTATAATTGTATAGATGTGCCGTAATTTTGAACATTTTAGTGTCTGTCCGAGCAACAAAAACACATGTAAAATGTTAAAAATATTAAAACTTCAAATTCAATAACAAAATTAAAATTTAAACATTGTAAAGCAAACGTACAAAAATGTACACAACAAGCATCGAAAAATCTTAAAAAATAGCATTAAAAAAGTAAAATTTCTTGATAGACGCGCATAACACAATGACAAGATGTACAGTGTACCATCATGCAAAACTCTGAGTGGACAATATTAATTTTATGTCAAGGATAAATCTTTAAAATGTGGTCGAGCGTGGCATGAACTTTCAGTGACTAATATATATTGAAATAAATGTTCCTAATTCCTATTGTTTAAGACGCCGTTACATGTTTCACCAAAATGCATATGAAATAGACATTTATGTCGATAATTTATACGGATTCAGAAAAATGTCTTGCTTTTGCTCAAACATATGTAATAATTGTTGAGTTAATTGTGCAATGTATCACTCTTTATGTCTCTTGCCTATTTTTTTAGTGAGTTTTATATCATTTGAGATTTATATAAGTATTCAATTATTTTATAATTTTATGTAGACCTATGTGTATAATAACTGACTATTTATAACTGGATGGTTCTCACGTAAGTAAACCATCCAATTATAATTTAGAACCCGGAATAAATAAATAAATAAAAGTCTTCTAATAACAGTTCCCGAAAAAAAGAGTTTATTGGTAGGAAATAAGATTCCCAGTTGTGACGTGCCGTGATCAACGAGAGCTTTAATTAATTGTCCAAGAAGTCACATTGTAACTTTATTATCCTGAACGCGGCCATAAATATCAATAGAACGGCAGTTGAGTGCAATCGCCCGGCAAGCTGGATGGAATACCTTTTGTCAAAAGAATCGTAAAAATTTACATAATGGACGAAAAAAACCCATTTCGCTGCGCAGAATGGGGCCAAAACGTAAAATGCAGCTGTATTCAGATATTTTTCAAATAACGCATTTTGCGTTTACGCCTAATCTAAAATGGTATACTTAGACAAAAAAGATATTTTTGAATGTTTAATACCTACCTATGTGCCTTATGAAAAAAATTATACGTATATATGTAAATGTATATAATATAATTTATGTAAGTATCAAATCAGAAGATGAAACCCCTCCCGATCAAAGCAATTTTAGTTAATTTAAATTTTTTTTCCATTCACCTTAAACTCTAAGGACTCTACTCTGACTTCCACTGCCTCGGTAAGGGTAAAGAATAGAAAAAACCGAAGGCCCTACGCAGAAAAATAAATTTCAGTACGGTTTGCTGCGCGGTTGTTCCTGTGCGGGGAGTCGGGTTTTTGTCGATTCCTTGCGGAGTCAGTGCCACTGAGACGACGGGCTTACTAAACCTAATAATTATTATTTTTATTTATTTTTTATTTAATAATTATTTTAAAATATTATGCGACACGTAATGTCGGAATAGTGAAAAATGCCCGGTTTAAGAATACCAACTGGACAAGAGCGTAAGAATCTAATAATTAAAAAGACTAGTGTGTAAATGGTATGAAGTCCATCCATATATCAATGAAAACATTCTTACAATACTTTCGGTCTATTGCAGCGTTTAAATAGTTCAAATATTTATTTATTAACGCCCTTTTTCGAAACTTTTACATATGAATAGTAAGAAATATACAGTATTTATTGTACGCAATTGAACTACCTCAGTAACAACATTTTATATTTGTTTAAAGATAAATTGAGGACCTCCACTGACTCGGTATAATTATTTCCCCCCATATTATTCTGAGCAAAGCGGAATACATACGGTAGTTAGTCCCAGAATTTCTGCACTGAAATAAATCCTGACTTCTGGTATTACGTTGTGGTATCCGGAAGCTTATCAGTCCAAGCAATACCGGACCATCAACTAAATCATTGAGAATTTTATATAGAAAAACCAAGTCAGTGAAAATTCTTCTGTCAGACAATTTGAGCATATTTATATCATTTAACAGAGTTTTGTAGTTCAACATAATCGCTGGAACACCCATTTTAAAATTTAGAAAATGTAAGAATTTGTTTTGTATTCTTTCAACAGCTTGTACATGAGTTTTATAATGTAGATTCTAGACGGAAGAAATGTACTCAAGCTGACTAATGAACATAGGCAAAATACAGCAGTTTAATACACTTTATATTGTTTACATTTCTAGTTAGATTATTTATTTATTAATAAACGCCCTTTTTCGGGGCTTTTACATATACAGCATAGTTAGAAAAATACATTTTATTGTACATAACTGAACTGCCTCAATAACAATATTTTATATTTATTCAAAGATAAATTGAAGATGTCCACTGACTTGGTATAATTGGCTATAATATAATTAGCTATTAATCCCTACATTTTTAAGCCTCTATAACAGATTTCTGTTAGGTGGTTAACAAATGAAAGATTTGATTGACAGGTGATGCCTAAGTCAATGTTGTAATTAAAGATCCCTGGATTTTATATTCGAGAAAATCTAACTATATGGCATTTAGAGAGATTAAGTAAAGTCTGTTTTCATTACACCAAATTAACAATTTGTTGATATTATCTTGAAGAATGTTTCAATGGTAAATATTTTGAATAATTCTAAAAATTTTGAGGTCGTCAGCAAAAAGTAAGATAGACACCATGAAAAACTTTTGTAAGATCATTTATAAACAAAATAAATAAGATTGGGCCAAGGTGTGAACCACTAAATATAGAGGATTGTGCACAGACACTGATGAAGTCCTTCTCAATAATGTATTACTATCAATCTATTGTTGCCATGCCATATCGATGAATTATTTTCCATCGAAATAAATAACAAAGCAACTAAGGATAACGTCTTAATTAATTTAACTAACACCATAACAAATAACTGTATTCAGTAACGATGAAAGTCAATACACGATTCACATTATATTTCCCTTTGATCTATTGTATTGTATTGCCATTGAAACATCAATGAATTATATTCCTTAGTACAAAACATAAGATATTTATATAAAAAAGATCACTTCCCTCGGTTGGCGATGCGGTGAAATCACAATAAAACTGTTGGAGAGGGCCAAATTCGGAAAGTAGGTATAAGTTTATTATGTATACAATATCGTATCTCTGAGGTGGAATAAATTGTATGGAAAAACCTTCGGACATGTCTTGAATTTGTATACGTTATTTGAGAAACGTGGGATCAAAAGTTAATATGGAAGAATATGAGGGTGGAAATGAAAAACGACACCATGTTTTATCTATCCATACAAAAGAGATGCATACATAATTTAGTTTCTTTTTTTATTACCAAGTTGATTTATAAATGTATTTTTCTACTGCGGTACAACTTGGCACCAGTTAGTTGTTGACGTGAACATAGGTATGTATGGTTTATGCTGCATCCGGTGCATGTATTTGTAAAGTTTTGGTACATCAGTATAACTTAAAAATCGTGAAATTTCGTTCAATCTTCGTAAACGGCTCTTTGATTAAGTATACATATTATGGTTTTGAAGGCAATGGCAATTGGGCTGAATGAAATTAAGATTATGTTTTTTTTTTTTTTTTACAGTTAATACCGCACAAGAGTCCCAACTGCTCCCGTCTGGGGCCAGTGAGACTATGGCATCCCCAATCGGGGTATGTTGTGAGGCTGAAGGTAGTGGGGAGGGGAAGAAGATAGGGAAGAGGAAGGTGGGGAAGTACCTGGCTATTCAGATCTGGTCACTAAACACGGCTAAAGCCATTGATAGTTGATAGTTCTAAGTCGATATATATATATATATATATATATATATATATATATGACCGAATCGAATAGGGTCCCATTCCGAATCCTAAATGAGACCGTCTCTTTTTCTGATTTTGTCGCTAATATCGTCTTCATTAATTTTTTTTTGAAATATTTTATCTTTATGTTATTATTTCAATTTGAGAGGCGGGTATGGGTACGACTGTCCGGGGAATCTTTTATTCAATAACCAACAACTCTGGGTCACCCGAAGTGGTTCGCTACGTTTGTAGATAGGTCGGATCAGGATCAGTTGAGGGAGACCGTTTGACCTCTCTAGCAGGACTCTCTCGGAACATGGCCTTGCAACGCGGTGGAGGGATAGATTCATATGTCCGTCACTCCTGGACAAACTCACCCCCAGATTTCTACTCACCCCTCATACCCTTTTCCTTTCATGCGATAAGCTTAAAGACCATTTGCATCTGCATTTTTGGATTCTGCATGACAAAATTGGACAAGTTTAAAATAAACAATAAAGTTTAAAAAAACCCCAAGCATCAAAATATTTGCAGGCCAGTGACAAATAGAAAAAAAAATATTTTTATTGTTACCTTTAAATTATTGCCTACAATGCCTACAAACAAACGAAAAAACTCAGATTCTTAATGTAATATTTTGATGTTATTTGTATATTTAATTATAAACTGTTCATGTTTTAAAGCGAATGATCTCAACACAGTATTTCTTAGTGAAACTGGCACAGCACATCACTAATTATTAGAGAGTCGAGAATTAATAAAAGTGAATAATAAAAAATAATAAAACTATTTAATCTTTAAGAAATATTTTTTTTAACTCTCTCTTTCTCGCATATCTTTATAGAAGCTATGGTAGATTTATAAATCCGTACTGAAGGTAAGTTTTATCGTAAGTGGTATGGCATCGATAATATGACGCTTAAAAAACAATTTATTTAATTCTCGTTGATAAATTTATATTTACTACTCTTTGCAGAAGGAGATAAAAAAGTGGCGTGGAAAACTTAAGAGTGCTGTATTGTTGAGATCTTATGTTCTGTATTGAATGCATTAAAAAGCTACTGAAATAATATTACCATTAATACGACCAAAGCTGAAAAAGGAACAAATCGTAGTTTACCTTCGTAATACAGTAGATACCACCCGTTAATATACAGAACTGGTTATTTACTCAGGGAAGGAAATATTATAAAGAATGCCTTACATCTTAAAAACTGTTCTTATTTTTTCATATTTCTCGAGTAAAAAATCTTATCTCTAAATCAATTTTCAACCAAAACTTTATATTACGCTGATGCTTTTTTTTTTTTTTCATATTTTTTGACATTGTTCGTCCATTTCATATGCTGCCTAGGAATACTTGCTTTTGTTTTTTGGGGTCTAAGACTATCATTGTTCATCTGTATAGATGATTTATTCTTATTTTTTATTTCTATTATCCTTAAAATATTATTATTTGTTACTTTTATTCTTATTTGTTATTTTATTTTATTCTTATTTATACAAGATTCACCTAGTTTAACTCCTTTCCTGTATGTGATCATGTACTTAATACTAGTATGAATATTTTCCTTAATATGTATGCTATATGCTTGTACTTTCATCTACATATATATGGATGATTATTAATATTATATACTTAATATCTTATGAATCTTGACTACCATAATACGGGCATTTGCCTAGCTTGGTAGTCGAAATACCATATAAAACAATCCTGTAATAAACAAAATGAATAAAGAAATTAAAAAAAAAAAAAAAAAAAAGTGATTATGTAAAGCTTGCCCATATTGCGCACATCACGTACAGCCATTATGCCATTATTATTTAACTAGCGGTTTTAGATTTGTCTCTACGGCAAAGGGCATGGGATCCCAAAAACGCCTGGTAAGGGCAAGAAGCGAGATCAAAGATAAAGCACGATATCAATTTACGCGCCTAAACAATAGCAATGAGTTAGAAACTGAGGGTCGAATTACAAGACAGCAACTCAAAACCAAAAAATTATTATCTACAGGCAGGCAACGGAATATTTGGTAAACGACGCGCGTTAAAAAAAGCTAATAATTATATCGAAGAATACAAAATTGTTTTGAATCCATAGAACCCATTTTCCAAAAATTATTATCCTGAGCTGCAAATTTTCTTGAGTAGTTAGCTACCTAATGATATTTATAGTTCCCCCATCTCACATGCCGATAAATACTTAATAAATGCCTATTATTTATTAAAGTCAACGACAATCTGAGCAATCATTCGAGATGCAATGCAATGCGTCAGTATTGAAAACGAAGCTTTTGGTATATTGAACATCATTACTTTTGACAAAATAATACATATAGATAGACAGATATACACCGTATTCTACGCTCATACCGCGAAACTTTGTTAATCACGAAAGACTAAAAATGTAGACATTTTGTGTTCATACACGCCCACATAAATAAAAAATGATAAATTTCTTATTTTTATGTGGTTTACAAAAGAACAACCATACGTTTATTATTTCTTCGTAAATACCATTTTTAATCGTCAGATCAGAACAAAGATGATGTAGCTTACCTGAAACAAGAGAAAAATTACAATTAGCATGTAAAAAAAAGTATGGCTAAACAACCTTAAAAATTACTAAAGCTAAATATTACCGGCTGGTATCCCCGAGAGACGCTCTCCGGTCCAGTGCATGATATTGCAAAATTATTCCGGTTCCCGCGTTCATTTAGTTCGGCTGCTTTACATTCCCTCCCGTGTCACTCTAGTTGTAACGAATTTAATTTTGTACCAAGTTTTATTATAAAATATAACGTTACTTGTAAATAAATTTGACAGCATAATCAAGAGTTCTTATTGGCAAATTCTCCCTACACACGCATCTCAGTTTATAGTGCTCGGAAAGGCTGTAAGCTGCAAATCCAAGTCAGATTAAAATAGATAATTCAACACAAAAAAGAAAAAAAAGAAAAAAGCATTAAAATTTTTAAAAAAGCATTAAAAATTGTGCACAATGTCATTTTACAAAATGAATTCATACGCTTTGCAAAAGTGATAATCAGGTCATCAACAAATGGCTACGACACTTAATAATAAGGCGACTATTATAAGATTCTTCTTCTTCTTTCGTATGGTGGGGGGGTCAGAGGGGGACATCTAAGTCATTATAAGATTTAATTAATTTGACGTCAATCATGTTTTTTGTTAAATGTCATCATTCGGCGAGCGTAATGCGAGCAGTAAATAAGAGAGTAAAACGTAAAACAGTTTCTTTTGCAATTCGCCCCTTTGAACTAGGAGAGTAAATTGAACTTCTTTGTACGTTATGGGAGGATTTGGTTTGTTTGTTTAGGAAAATCACGAGGAAATTTGAGCAGGGGAAATATTGCCTGTGACCCGCTACGCTTTACTGGAGTATGTTTGATAAACATGCTTCGGAAATTATGCGCGTTGGAGAATGATTGTTTGGAAGGGGAACTGATAGATAAAGCAAACCGAGAAAAGGGGGTTGTTTGTGTCGAGGGAAGATCAGAGTGTTTTCAGATGACGCAGGGAAACCGGTGAAAGCTCAATATCAAAATTGTGCCATGAACTTATGATATTGGCTAGCAAATGTTAACGACAAATGGAATTTTTTATTTTATTTATTTATTATAAATACAAAGTAATACAATATGACAACAAAAATAAAATATTATACAGAAAAAAAGAAAAGTCCCAATAAACTACTTTTAAGCAGTTTGTCGATGGGTACTTTAACTTTGAAGATATAAATTTTATTTCTTCAAACTTTGCAAATTCACTTTGTGGTGTCATTATTAATAAATGAAAACAAATAACTTTCTGTACACCACTATTTTTAATTAACAATATCGACATGTTTCGAAACCTATCAATATTGTTAATTAAATAGTGGTGTACACAAAGTTATTTGTTTTCATTTATTATATATAAATTTTACTTTGTTATGCAGTTAGAATTTTTGTGTTAGTCTAATAGAAATTATTTCTTTCGGCGAGCCAATTCTTCAACATAATATTTGTTTTAACATTTGTACATTTTTAAATTTCGGCAGGTAACATATTTAGGTATCATGTAGTCCAGCGTTCTTTGTCCATATTTGTTTAAATGCTTAGATACAATTAGTCCTTCATTTAACGTAAAACGAGTATTGTAAGTGTGGTCCAGTTTATTTATGTTTATAGGGCTATTCATATGCTGAAATATAATTTTATACCACTGAATTGCTCTTACTGGGAGAATTTTGAGATTTTGGTTTAAGTACGGAACATTATGCCTTTGTTCATATAAACTTTTATGAGCTAATAATTTAACTAATGAATTTTGAACTGATTGAACGCGATTTACATTTGTTTTGCAGGAAAGTCCCCAAGCTGTAATTCCATATGTTATGTGTTTATTTATTAATTTTTGACATAAGACAAAATATTTTGGTGAACGTATATGTTAGTAGGTTCAATTCAGGGGCAATTAAGGTAGATACTATCAGTATCACCCCTTCATTCAGAATCGAAACGTTGCTTGAAATAGCAATAAGCGTGTTTAGTGACCAGATCTGAATAATCAGGTAGTTCCCAAGTTTCCTCTTCCCCCCTCCCTTCAACCTCACAACATGCATCAAATGGGGATGCCATATTCCAATTGACTCTTAATTTGGGAGGTGAGTTTGGGTACCGCCGCCCCGGAAATCATTTATTGGATAACCAACACCTCTGAAATAAGTCACCCTAAGTGGTTCGCTACGTTTGGTGACTTAGCAAGGATGCACAGGTTCATGGGGTCAGGTGTGTCCATATCTTGGCGGCGTCTGCTCACCAACTGCGTGGCAGACCGGATCGGGAGAGACCGGTTGAGGGAGATCTTTTGACCTTTCCAGCAAGACTCTTAGCAGGATTTGGACCGCAGTAAAAGGGATGAATTCGTTCCTAAGTCATTTCTGGACACACTAGCCCCCAGATTCCTACCCACCCCTCATACCTTTATCCTTCCCAGAACTTCCTTTCCTTAAATTACCCTCCACAGCATTCCCTAAGGTAACAGGCCTTCAAATGCGGAGAATCCATTCCCAATTTATTCCTGTGAGTAAATAACCTTAAGCAATACAATAATTGTCATTATAACTGCACAGAAAATATTCTGCCGTAGATTATCATACTTCTAGCTGAAATAAGGGGAAATATTTTCCTCAAGACCTCCTGTGTGGAGCTAATGTAAAAAAAAACTCTTCTGCGATATTCACACAAAATGCAAAGGGGTATATTTACCAGGGTAACAAACTTAGTTAAAGATTACATAATCAAAGTTTAAGAGGAAAAATTGCATCTGCTAGTTACTCACTTCTACGCCACTGTATTGTTGTTATGATAGTGAATTATGCATAAAACGAATAAAACCGATAAAAAACGCTTTCGTTCAATCAATCAATGTGCTTCCACCTGTTTAGTGAATGTGAGTTTATTCCTGTCTGTTTAGCACTGCTGAAACACTAAATGGTGGTATGTTTCCACTAATAGAGTAAATATTCCAAATCTACCCAGTTCCATATCGCCTCACGGCACTCCATTGTGTTCCCAAATCCCAAAAGTTCCTTAGGGTCCGAGCATATTAAACGTTTATAAATTCTAACATTTACATCATTCGAAACGAGGTAATTCCGAGAAGGGATCTCGGTTAATCTGCAGCAGTTATACGCAGCTTGTGGTACGCGAAACTTTCACAAGTGAACACCAAAATAATTAAACTTCTCAACAATTCTATAATAAACATGACCATAGCCTACAACAAAACATCACACACAAAATAATTATTATCCCTTAGAATTATTAAAAACACCAAAAAACATTCGTATTAACCACTAGAGTTATCTATCGCGATGTCGGTTTGAAACTTTTTCCTCCGATTACTCGTAATATTTTTGAATTTTTTCCGCCCACATTAAAAAAAATCATACCTCCAAATTTTAATATGGAGAAATACAAACTGATATAGTTCTGAATACCCAAGAATTCACCTATCTTGTTTCTATTATCACATATTCGTAGGATTTATAAAAAAAATATTATAAAATCGTAAACTATGGTCCAAAAAAAATGTGGTTCAATTTTGGACCGCTGGCAGAAAAATAAAAGCGTCGATATTTTGACCTTAGTCGCTCCAGTGGTTAGAAAAATCACTGCACAATAAATGAATACACGAATTTAAAGTAAGCAGATACTAGGCGTAGAACGATACCATTAAGATTTATTTTGTATTTTAATTTGCTTTATCAACGATTCTTTAGCCCCTGGAGTCTAGACACGTTATTTGAATACCATTTTATTTTGTCCTGTGTGTTCGTTCAAATACTTGATAAACGAGCTTTAAAAATAGAACGATCCTATGAACAACTATCAGAACGCGTTAATTTATTTGTTGTATACAATTGAAAATTTGTTGAAAATTGTTGAAAATCCGGTAAGGTGATACTTAAAAGAATTCATAATCTACTCTTTCATAGATGGCGTGAGTGTTATTATTTTAGGAAAAAACACTTTTTACAATATATGCTCTAAAATATTAAGATGAATTAATTGTTTGCCCCTTAAATTTTGGCGTCTTTTCGTTAACAGCGTTAAAGGCGTTCCGCCCGATTTCAGCCCGCGACAAAATATCCCCAACAAAATATCCTACGGACAAAACATCCCACAAAATATCTACTAAAACCTAACCTAACCTAACCTAAAAAAATGGGACAAAAATAATAGAAACATCCTGTAAAGACAAAAAAATATGGTTGTCTGTATTATTTTTGTCCCATTTTACCATTTTTGAACAATACTTTATTGTCTTTACAGGATGTCTGTATTATTTTTTTTCAATTTTTTGTTAGGTTAGGTTATTTTAAGTTTTAGTAGATACATTGTTTGGAGATGTTTTGTCCGTAGGATATTTTGTTGGAGGATATTTTGTCGGGGATATTTTGTCGCGGGATGAAAACGCGCATTACCAAACTAATTTATTATGAAGTCACATTAATTTATTTTTATATTTTTTTTTGTTGTTGCCATTATTATTGTCAGTTTTACTATTATTGTTAAACGTTTTATTTTATTTTATTTTATTTTTATTAATCTATAAACATAGGGTTTTACATAGGGTTTAATTGATGCCTGTCTCACTAGGATTTACCTGTGTTGTTTACCGTTATTTTATTCCTTTTTTTTACGTTACGTTAACGCCATAAATTTACGTTACCAGAATAATACGGGCACTCGCCGAGTTTGACGGGTCTATTCTTAAATAACATATTAAAAAAATTTGAACAAGAGAGATTACAAGAGTATCCTTTAGGAGCGATGCAATTAATGCGTTGAATTCATCAGTATTGAAATAAGGAAGTAACTGGGAGATTGGCTGTTAAAAACTCACGTACCAAGTATGCAGCACACCATTGTCTTTTCATCAATTTTTTTACGTAAGCACGTACCAAGTATGCAGCACACCATTGTCTTTTCATCAATTTTTTTACGTAATTACATACTGACGTTTGAAAGGAAGCTAATATGGAATTTGATCTTCTTGGCGCTCATCACTTACTCGAAAATGCATGCTGAAAAGGTAAGCGTCGAGAGTACTTAAAATTTAAACGTTAAACTGACAGCCAACAGAAGACGCCCAGCACTCGTGTGAATGGACGGAAAACCAACTCTCTAATCGTAAAAGCCTCGGCGCCGAACATTATACTCCCTTTGGAATGGGGCTTAACATTTCACGAAGCATAATATTGTTGGTAAGCATTGTCGTCAAAATAAAGATTCCCAACAGTGTGTTGGTAAGATTGTCTTTGTTTTATTTTGTCTTTATTGATATAACTCTTTAATTTTATATTTGGTCTCATTCGTACATTTATTCATTTTTTGGATGACCGAAGGGTTTTCACAAACATAATCCAAGTGTAAATTATCCATAATGCAGAAATATATATCGTTTGGTTACCACCGCCCCGAGAATCGTTTGTTGGATAACCCGCACAATATCTGCCATAGGCATACCAAGTGATTTTGCGACTGCGTAAGATGTGTTCAGGTGTTGGCGGCGGTTACGTATGCCCACTAGCAGCATGGCGGAACAGATCGGGAGAGGCCGGTTTGGTGAGACCCTTTGACTTCTCCAGCTGATCCCATCGTCTTGCACCGCAGCGGGAGGAATGGATTCATACATCTTTCACTCCTGGACACACTGACCCATATTCCTACCCACCTCTTATACGTTTTCTTTCCCAGAATTTCCCCTCCTTTCTTTCCTTAAAAAGACCTTCCACACAGCATTCCCAAATATGACGACATAGGCCCTGAAGAAAATTATTTTCATCAGGGGCCTATATACACACAAATAGACGTATATACGATGTGTATTGGCAGTTCGATGAAATCGCATAGACGTAAATGTACGTGTCATCATCTATCTTAGTTATATATGATTATCTGTAAATAAATAGATACTCGGTACTACCACGAATTTAAAAAAAAAAATCAATTAGGTTGTTGAAAAATTAAAACCTTTTCACAAAATTATCGATATTTATTTTCCTCCTATTTTGTAAGCTTAGACACAGCTTCACAGTGTATGTCGATACCTTTAAATCGTAAAATTTCTAGAAAGTTATCAGACCACTTACTGTTCAAGACATAATACCGTTTTATAGCTAGATTAAAGGTTGTATATTACAATTATTTAGGAAATTGAGGAGCAGAGGTCTGTAGCATGTATTCCGGACCTCAGGCCTAACAAAAGAAATGTTAGATAACGTCTGGGCCTAGGAACTTTAATCCCCATCGTGATAACTATAATAATTGTAGAGGCAAGTGCTACATAAACGGTATTCAATTCGAGGTTTAATTTTCTGTGCGTAATTCGACTTCTCCTGTTGCGTTCTGATACCCGCGTAATATCAAATTTGAACTATTAATGGCATTGTCTGAGCTTAGTGTTATTGTTAAGGAAAATGATGCAAATCAAATTGAATACCGGATTTCCGAGAAGGTTTCTACTACATAAATACGTATAATAGATAATGTTATGTAATATTAATAGGATGAGACTAACACTAAGGATATTGTGCAATGAAACGCTTCATCGTTAACAATATAATGATCATAATGATTAGCGACCGAAATAATTAATGTACAAAATAAAAATAAAAAATTATAACGTCGCTTCTACTGTTTTAAATTTTACTTGATTCTTTTAGTTGTTTTTTGCGCCATTTTCCAGGCAAGACCTATTGAAGTATTTAATTTAATTTAATGTAAATAATTAACGAAACGTGTAGGTATAAATTTAAATAATTAAATCACCATGTTGCAGGGTGGATGGAATCTAACATGAGTCCTCCTAGGGTGTATGAGATGAAGGAACCCCTCGGGCATCGAGAATAATTTGTCAGAAGGTCAAAATATTTCCGGACTGCAATAAAATCCAAATAAATGGAATATTTCTGAACATATCCGAAACATTAAACTCTTTTCTTTTAAAGGTGCGCCCAAATTTTATAATTCTAAATAAACATAATTTTTAATGAGAAAGTTTTAAAAACGGCCCACCTTACATTTTTTCTAACTAAAATTGCTGATAACGAAAAAAAAACACACATATTTTATAAGACAATTATAACCATTACTGTCAAATCACTTTTTTGTAGTTTCATGAAAAAATAATTAATAAAAAAAAATAACCAAGTTTCATTATTTTTTTTCAAATTGCAGCCGAAAACTGTGGTTTCATAAAGGTGGTACACCTTTTAATTCAAGGTTAACTTTTAGATTTGAATTTGAAACGTGGTATTTTCTCATTCTAACACCGTTTAGATCATATTTTCCCCACATGATATAAGGGAGACACAACGATTTCTATGAAACCTACATGAGTGTTCCCAAAAGCGATTAAATAGCCTTAGGCGTTTAAAAAACTACCACCTCTAACCGGTTATAGCCTTCAATTAAGAAATTCCGTAATTCCAATGACACCAATCTTCAAAACTCTTATAGATTAACAATGAGCCAGCACAGAATTTTGCTCAAAACAGAATTCCCGCGCAAATTCCTGATTCTCATGGAATACTGAAGTTGAAAAATGTTGTGAACAATTTGGCAGGGAGACACCCAGCTCTGTCGAATAGAAGAGGTAAACGAGCGAGCAAATTCCAGTGGAAATCATAAGAACCCTGTGAGCAGTCTGGCTGCAATCAACCACTGTAGTGGTCAGCCCTGACTCGAAGAGAGAGAGATGGCTGCACTGAAAACACGATCCTTAGAAGTGTGATCTACACCGAATCAATTAAGTTTATCTGAGAGCTTTCGACCCGTAGATTCACAGATCAGTTGGGAAACTAGTTTACAATTAATGAAGTTAATAAATTAACAATTAAAATTAAAGAATATGAAAAAGTTTAATCAGTTTCATCAAAAGTATGGTAAATGGATACACCAGACAACCCCAAAAAACACAGCTAAAAGGGAGAACTGGCACTGAGAATTCGACATATACAGATTGTTATAGCACATACCTAAAGGATTTTAACCAGCGATGATTCCTGAGCATTTTTGAAGTAAAAAAGTAAAAGTAGTTTTTACATTAAAAATTCAATCACACGTCGCAACTGATCACACTCCTCTCGTCGCGACGGGATCACGTGATACGCAGGCTGTTTCGTGTGTTACCATTCTGTTGGAACTATACGGACTGCTATCACGTGACCCGCTAGACATGTCCGACTACTCAGTTGCAACGTGTGGTGGAATTATATTTTTATTGTTTTTGATTGAAGAAAACATCATCGGAGGGCAATTTTTTTTTTACTCCAAAAATGCTAAAGACTCGCAGGTTAAAATCCTTCGGGTACATGCTATTACACCCTGTATACACGTTGTCCTGAAAATAGTGTTACAAGCTGGAAACTGATGAACCTAATTCATACGGAGAAACTATTTTTTTTTTCGATCTGAGCATAAAAATTTTAAAGATTTTTTAAACTTTTTTTAACCAACTTTTTAACCAAATAAAAGTAAAAAAACCCGACTCTACGCTTCGAAGCAATTTAAGACATTAAACAGCTGATATTGACTCTTAGCGACCAATATTTTTAATTTGAAAAAAAAAACTAACTTCAAACTTTATTTATTTAATCACAAAAGCTCAAATCAAAAAAAAATATACCACAAAATCGACGTCAAATGTTATTTTCATCTCCAAAGTTTCCCGCATATACCACTTGTTTTCGGAAACTATGCATAAGTACTTATTGCAGATAATTTTTAAAAAATTTTGCAAAAATCGAACACAGACAGAAAGCTTCCCAATAAATCGGAAAAAAATGTCTTAAGTTCAAAAAATTTAAACAGAGGGTCGTGTATAAATTATGTGAATTTTTTTAAGGTCTGCTGTTCATAGGAGAGATAGTAACGTCAAATGGGTTACCCGTTTAAAATAGACTTCCAACAGTGGGTGGGTCATAAAAAATCAGAAAATGTGGATGAGTTATTTGAAAAACACAATAGGATGCATAATATATCAGGCTTTTTCGCAAAATGGATTCGTTTTCATACACCTCGCAGCACGCAGCCAAGAGGAAAGGAGTTTCTCCTTTTATTTTTCAAAAGAACCTCTTTACATTTCGGCGAAATTGCATGTTGTGATTTCGTACGCGTCCATTTAGTACGGATTCCAATATAAATGGCGACACGATGTGGCAAACGACCGTATAAACCCGGCTTCAGTACCCAGCCACCCCTTTACCTTATAAAGCAGGCAATACATCGGCGGGGAGACCTTTAATAAACCAGGCATTTACTCGTAAATATGGTACAGTAAACCCGAGCCAACGACTGGTGCGGAGTTGCGTCGCTCCAAAGCTCCGCGGTACAGGAAACGAATCGGCAAAACTGTTCAATAATAAAATTTGCATTCAAAGCGTAATTATTAATGAGTACCTGCAGTCTGTAGATCCCCGATTTTCAAAACGTCAGATTAAGTATCCAATAGTCTAAATGACAAAAAGTGTAAAAAGGAATTTTAAATTATTATAATTACAATGATATAACTTTGTTTGAATACCACTTTATTTAACCAACGGGTTTCGGTTCAACCTGAACATTCATGAGGGGTGTATAAAACCGTATAAAAAAATTACAGAGCATTTAAAGGTAAAACAGAAGAGGGAAAGAGATGATCAACTTTGGTGGGGGACGAGGGGGAGGTACACCTATCATCCATCAGAGACAAAAAAAAATCACGGTTGGCGTAGAGTTTAATTCCCACCCACAATAAATTACACATCTGCCCTGATGATGAATACTGTTTGTCGAAAAGTTGGCTAAAAAAGAGATAGTGCAACACGGCATAACACCCCCAAAAAAAAAACAAATTATCTATGATTTGTTCGGTGACCGGATAACTCGGAATGAAACCAACTCAGAACCATCTCATGTAAGTCATTTAGAGTGATAAAAAAAAATATATATATAAAAAATTGGTTAATAAGTTACGTTAGGTTAGGGTTATCGGCTAATTTAAAATTATTTTTTCTTTGCTTTTAATAACTTTTCAAGGAGGTGTTGAGTTGACTTTATTCTCAGTTGGCATGGAACCGGTTTGTTAAGGTGTCCATGATTTGATTCAAACTCCGGTAGGAGTGGTTCACAAACAAGAAGAAAAATAAGATTTCGCTGTGAAGTTAATTTTTACAGGCCGTGCATAAATATTTTATATGCTAGAGAAATCCTTAGGAGGTCTATCGGTACAAATTAATACATTTATGAGCAGCTGTATCAAATTCATTGAAGTCAACTAGTAGTCAGGGTCCACTAATTTGCCAATTTATAGAATTTCGCGGCTGCCTTTCACCTTGATGGAGGTATTTTAAAAGTAATTTAAATTCGAGTTAAACAGAGGGCGATATTTTTTTACATTATTTCCACACAGGAGACCAAGAGGAAAATAATTTCCCTCAGAGCCCATGACAACTATAAGGATGCTTTATATAAAAGGAAGGAGAGGACATTCTGGGAAGGAAAAAGGTTTGAGGGGTGGGTAGAAATCTGGGGGTCAGTGTCTCCAGGAGTAACTGACGTATGAATCCAACCATCCCAAGGCGATGTTCAGAAGCGATCACAATGTCTCCCTCAACCAGTCTCTCCCAATCCGGCCTGCCACGCTGTTGGTAGGCGACGCATTCGCAACCAGGACCCGGACTAACCTCACACCATGAACCCGCCACCAAACGTAGCGAGCCTCTCGGGGTGATCTGTGGCAGAGGTGTTGGTTATCAAATATTTTTGCAGGGCGGCGGTACCCATACCCGCCTCCCAAATTGGAGTTTGAACTAAAATATATGACACAATATGAAGTTAAACGGAGGACAAAACTCGTCACTTGTAGTGGGCAACCAGATTTTTACCACGTAAAGCGTAATTTTAGCTTTAGTAGTTAAAATGGTGTTTAGTCAATATATACACTACTAGCTTTTCCCCGCGGCTTCGCTCGCATGGTATTACGGGAAATTACTGTAGCGCTTGCACTTATCAATTATCTCCCCCCCCACCCCACCCCCATCCCCTCCCGCATTCCATATATTCATTCCCTTAATTCAGTTTTCAAACATCTCGCCTACCACCTAAATTTCATAATGCTATAGCTCAAAGAAAAAAAGAATTACTTATCCAATTTTGTTCATTCTTTCGGAATGTATGCGCTTACAAACATTTCGGATGTTTATTTTTATTTAAATATTTGGAAGTTCGTTAATATAATAAAAAAATACTCTATTTATCATTCAGTCTTTATATTCATTACGAATTATATTTTTAATATAGGAACTCTCATCTGACATTTATTCCAAGCTTGTCCAAAAAAAAAACGAATTCTATAGAATATTATAATATTTGAATTTTCTGCATTAGTAGCTGACCAGTAGACTGAGTACCTACCAGCATAGAGCCCAAAAATATATCAACATTGTTTCCATGGAAAAGATTTTTTTCTGACGTTAGCAAAAACTCGCTTTTGTTAGCAACAGAAAACGTATAACAAATATAATATATTAATATTTATAATTTCATAACGCCAGAGCTTACCATCATATACAACCTGTAGTTTGCGCATATAATTTAGCTTTATATTGGTGAAAGAATTATTAAAGTCTTTATATTGTGTTATGCGTGAAAAGGTCATAAACTCTTAAAATATTGTATTTTTCATATGTTCGCAGTCATCTTGAATTTGCTTCTCAGATATGGAATACTCAATATAATATTTATATTAAACGCATTGAAGCCATACAAAGAAAATTTGTTTATCAATTAAATTTCAAGTTTAATATTGGTAATCGTGACATAAACAGCTTGTTGGACCTTTATGGACTTAAACCATTAAAAATTAGAAGAGACTCTGCAGATATAATATATCTTCATAAAATTATCAATGGTTTTATTGATTGTTCGCCCCTTTTGGCTGAGGTGTTAGAACCAGAGAAAAATCACTTTTTCATCTTCTAAAATGTTCTACTAATCTCAGACAAATGCTTTTATATTCAGAACATGCAATGTATTTGATAAGAATGTTAATAATATAGACATATTCTCATGTAATTTAAGTACCTTAAAAAAGTATGTCTTAGCCAACATTAAATAATTTTTTGACCATGTTGCAAGTTACCATGTTATTGCTGTGAATCCTTTCCAGTTGCATACTTGTCATTCGACTTAACTATTGAGTTGTAGGTGTGTACAATGTACATATTATTATTATTGCTGTTGTGGAGTGAGAAAACTTCATGTTGAAATTTAGTAAGCAGGTTATTATAGTTTATATTGTGTTTTTATATCTTTTTTTTGAATAATTTTTGTATTTTTGATTTTGTTTCTTACGGGTACAGGACCCTTACTTTTTTGTTTTACTTTTTAATTATAACTTTAATTATGTGAAAATCTATCATTTGATATTATGTATATTATTAAGGTTATTATTATAAGTGTAAATTATCTGTTGATTTTCCAAAATAAATAAAAATAAAAAAAAACAAACTCGAGCAGTTTCGCATTTATAATATTAATATGGATGTAATCGAGGGTGCCATCGTTTACGTCTCAGAAAGGCTGACGAGGCAGCCAGCCGCCTACTGGTGTCAGCATAATTCTTCTGCACAGTCCGAAGCCACGATCAAATTGTGACTCCTACAACTCTAATGGTAAAAAAAATTATTGATTTTGAGGGTAGCATTCAATAGCCGTTTTGCATCAACAAAATAGCTGAATCTATCAGTGTTTTAATATCAAACCCGCACATTGCAAAACCACTGCGGGCGAGGGAGGGAATTCGTAAATATAAACATGAAGGTACCGTCAGGTCGCGGATCGAACTAGGAATATCTGCCGAGTCACAAGCCACTAGTGCCGAGAAGTTGAATAGTAGTTTTCCGCGATGTTTTCGTGGTAAGGAAACGTTGAAATGGTATGATTGAATGAATTCAGAAGAGTTATCATGAATTCTGATTTATCGAACTTATAAATTTGTTGTGCAAAAATAGTTGGGGCGGAGCAAATACAAATTTACAGACGGTTGAGTAGAGATTTATCAAGAAACGTAAATATAAGCCAAGGGCGGTGATAGATGGGGACACTACCGGCAGGATCTACCCTAGAAAACTTTGATAGATTTTTTTTTCATCTCTACTTCAGTTTGAAACGAATGTTTGTAAAACATGCGTTAAAACTTCACCCAGTAAACTCGTCGGAATTCTTTCCGTTCGCAATAAATATGGAGTTAGTATAAATCAATAAATTATTACACGATTTGATTGTTTTTGGGTAGCAAATGCAAATAAAAACTCATTATTTCAAAGCTTCATAAAACATAACATCCATATTTTATAGCTCAAACTTTTGTATAAATGGGCAATTTGGTATGTACAAAAACATGCAAGCGTTTAAGCGCTTAGCAAAAAATCTCACAATTTACGAATTCAAATACATAATCGATTACTTTTAACGGTCGTCATTTCGACGTTCGTCATTTAAACGTCCGATGTTCGTCGTTCCGACGAGTCGCTGCGTGCGATCTACGTCAAGTTTTCCGGGAGTCATAATAATCTCGGGATTCGCCCGGGGTCGTAAAGAACAGCGGTTGCACTACCCTTGAGAAATAAATCAAGGAAAAGGGTGGAACGGCCGATATTACTGCAGCGATTATGAACACGGCGGACTGGCTGCTTACTTCTGAAGGAAGGCAATCGCCGAAAACATCCCCTGTGTCGATGGTCGGCTTGAATGAAGTTCGTGTAGTCGAATTGAGCGCAATACGAATTAAACAAATACATCTTTGAATTGATGTAGCGACGTCGGATCTGTTGTGATGTTATCTTCTTTTTGATGGGATTTAATTTTGTTACATGGCAACATAAGAAAACCAAAATACAAATAAAATTCAATTAAACAAAAAAATAATCCTTTCTTTTTTTTACATGAGCTTCACACAGGAGGCCCTGAGAAAAATAATTTCCCTCAGGGCCTATGTCATCTTTGGGGATGCTGTGTGGAGGATTATTTTTAAGGAAAGGAAAGGGAGGAGAGTTCTAGGAAGGAAAAAGTTTTAAAAGGTGGGTAGGAATCTGGGGTTCATTGTGTCCTGGTCATCCGCCTAGACCAACCTCACCCCATGAGCCCGGGTACCCCTGCTAAATCACCAAACGTAGCGAACCACTTGGGGTGACCATTGGCAGAGGTGTTGGTTATCCAATAAAGGTTCCCGAGGCGGGGGTACCCATTCCCGCCTCTCAAATTAAAAACCAATATCAAATGTTACGAAATAATTTTTAAGTTTAATTTTATTCATTGTTTTATCAGTTGTTTTGTAACCTTCCTTGATAACCTTCTCGTCGGAGGGTTTGCACCGTATATGTGCAAAATACTCTTTCACAAATGTAGGTACATTACATACTGATTATTGTAAGTACAATACATAATTATCCAAGTATAGATTTAAAATTTTATTGGGTTTTAAAGTCACGACCTTTGGACCCGGGTGCTAGCCCTAACCGACTTGTAATGAAGCTCGTCGAATTAAAACTAAAATGACAAGATACGTTCATCAATACCAAAAAACCTAAATTGTGCAATAAAAACTATAAGCAAATAAATAAATCAACTCAAAAGCTGCACATACCTTTTGGATAAATTTATCCAGCTTAAATAAAAATGCACAAACCTCGCAGCGCCCATATATTGTGAGTATACTTGGTATGTTTAGTAATCCATATTAATATATTTTTCGATAAACATTACGAATTTATGGTGGATATTGATGGTCTCCTATCTCTAGAGGCCAATCATGGAAGATATAATTTATTGCAACATAATTTGTATAATCTAATTACATTATAATATTAGGAGCTCTGTTTCCAACTTCTAACTGGCTAGCCGGAAAAATCGCGGTTATCTCCGAAGTCGAGAAAGTTTCAACGGTTCACACAATAGAAGCTTAGAGATAAATCAGAAATGGGGTGGCAAATGAGCTGGGGAGGATTTGGGGTCCAGGAGACCCCCCCGTGGGATCGGGGTGGGTCGGACTGGGCCCACCCGACCCCGCCTGCCCTTGGCCCTAAAAGGATTTATCAACCCCGAGGAGGATCAGTAAGGGATCTGGAGCCATCGATTATGCAGGGTCTACGCACGAAGTCTCACAGACTAAGTGATAATGATATAAGAAAATGTATTTTTAAGATTTGATAGTGGCAGAATAAATAGAGACTTCTTTGCTTCCAACAACTGATGTGGGGGATATGTGATTTATTATCATCCAGAAGATGTTTTCTTATTCGAGCTTGAACATGAAGCAAGACGATCTTTTTATAGTGTATATCGGTAAAGATATACATCATAACGACTGATGCGATTTGACAGAATCGCTAAGACGCGTACAGTGATCAAATATGTTTTCATCATTACATATCGTTCAGTTAAAACTATCACTACCCTTTTTCGTAAAGTTACACTGAAAGTGTGAGTTTCACTATTGTCGTACTCTCATAATCACTTTAACTTGTGTAAGATTCAGAAATTATTCACTTGGCAGTGCGTTACATCGCAATCGTTAACCAAATCCTCACTTGATTCTATGAAGAGAAAAACTCTTAGAAACAAGCATTTTGTTCAAAGATTTGATAAAAATTCATTTACACTTTTTTCAAAATACGTATAAAGTCAGAGCCCTCGACTTGTTGAGCGCCAGCTCAGAGGTAACCTTATAACAATAATAAAAGTTGCCAGTCTGTTGCAATCCCCGCTATTTCTTTCATTGCAACTCCGAGAAAACTAATTATACTTCACAATATTTCCTGCGCTTTGCAATTCTTATTATTTTTTCTGGCTCTTTCCTGCAATTTCGCTGAATAAACAGCGCAAGCGAACAGGGTTCCTGGGAAATTCAATTCAATTTGTAATAAGGTTTGTATTTCGAATGAAAATGTTTGTATTTCGAATGAAAATGTTAAAATAATATTCTTTCAGATATAACTTTATATTTTCTATCCATTCGCATACAGTACCTCCTACAGGATGCCACAATAAAAGAATAATTGATATTAAAACATTTGTGAAAATGCTCAAACAGTCTAAAGCTTAATGGGCGAAGGCAAGTTTTTTACCGAGTGTAAAAAATATACCAAGATAATAATAATATCACAGGTACTTTAAAAGCCTAACATTTTAACCAATTGTTTGTCCCCAACAAATAGCATTCTATTTTAAAATTGATTCCATCGGTGATTTTTTTTAACATATTTTCCATATGTCACAGCGAGAGATAATTTTTCTGATCCGAAACGTTGCTTAAAATCACTTATAAATATTGTGTTAATCTAGTATTGGGAGAAGATAAATATTCTGATGAAATTCTTGTACTCTTGTGCAGCCCATATTATATATTATTATTAACATATATATCAGGATTGAATATCATGTGTTCCCCCAATTATGTCCTCTGCGTGCGAACTGTACCTAAATTTCTCTAAATGAACAATAAACAGTGTTAATCTCAAGTGACCTACCAAATAAGTATGGTCAAATCATTGTACATACAGTTTCGTATCGATGTACATACAGTGATCGATGAACCGGTGGATGCAATTTTTAGCCATAAGTTGCTATAATGGTTGTCTAGTTTGTAGTAAGAAGTAAGATTGTAGAGATATGTTATAAGTTTGCACAGTGCACAAAAACGGCGCTATACAATTCATCCAAATGTTCTTATCAATCTGAATAGCTACGTATTTTGAAATTTTTCTCCTTCCATGTTTCATCCCGTCCCTGCAAATGAACTTGTGTAGCATTCACGAAAAAGCTTTTAACTTATATTTTCAGGAATACCCTATACCTTCCCCTAACCACCCACCGAAAAAAAAGTAACAGAAAGGGTTATTTAATCCGGCCTACGTGAGGTTTTTCCAGTTTTCTTCTTTCAATCTCTCCCCGAAGTAGCGGTAGACAGCACTGACGGTGGGGAGATGCACCCACCCTCCTCTGATAATGCAAAACTTCCGATGCACATAACAAAAGTTTTAACTCCGTGGCAGGTTTCGGGCTTCTTTGGACGTTTGGTCTTCTTGGCATGATTGCGAAAGTGAAACATAACATCATCGTTTCCTACGCGAGATAAGAAAATATCTAATAACCGGTTATTAAATGGAAAAATATATTCAATTTTCATTAGAACAAATCTCTTTTATAACTTTTGAAGGTTATTCCCATTAATGTAATGTATCATTGAAGAAGAAGATAACATTAATAATCTAAACGCAAATATGAAAGAGAAACAGACACAGAAAAGTAAAAAGATCGCAAACGGTCGCAACTGAGACTCGAACCCAGAACTTCTCGTCTTAAGGGTCCACTATCCGAATTTCGACCGATTTCTTACATATCTCCCTTAAACATTTGAAGTTTTTAAGCTCGTAAAAAAATATATGTTATTTTTGAAGATAATATCTAGACACGTTCCACACCGAAACGCAAATTATATGAAATTCCCTCGATAGAAAAAAATCGCAAAGTATGCTCCGAAAATTATTTGAAACGAGTCTATTTCTATTATTTTACAAGTTATATTTGTGAAAAAAATCGCAATGTTTCTTTAAATGATACTTAAGACACGTTCCACGAGATTTTTGCTCTATTTTAAACGAGTCATGTTTTATTAAGCTTTTTCGCCGTTTTCGCTGCGATTTCATCACTTAAAATATTAGCGCGCTCTGTCCAACATTCGTAATTACACATCTCTCCATCTTCTTCTTTTTCAGCCGAATAGCCCCGCCTTAATAACCTTCAAAAGTTATAAAAAGAGAGTTGTTCTAATAAAAATTGAATATTCATTTTAGACTTTTACAAAAAGGTCAAAATGTGTCCCATACAAAATAAAATCAGATTTATTTATCCGAGACGCTATCTAGGTTACAAACCAATTCTGAGAAGGATTGTTTCTAATGAAAAAGGTAGTTGCCTATAATATGGAAAAAAATAGTCGAAGACAATATTTCCGTTATTTGTTTTTGAGGTGTTATGCCGTGTTGCGCTACCTTCTTCTTTAGCAAACGTTTCGGACAGCGTTACAGTACTCTTATTTCCTTTAATTGCTGGTACACAATAGCAACCAGCCTCCAATCGTAATCTGTCTAATGAAATAGGAATACTCATCCATAAAAAATAATTCACTAACAAGAAGCATTCAAAATTCAAATACTTCGCAAGTAACTACTTATAAGGTAATCGTGTAAAACGTGTCAAAGTAAAATAATTTTCCCAGGAATCTAGAAGGATTCTTCATTTTCACGGTAAACAAAAGGTGCATAAAAGCTTTGGTAAGCGGGGGAAGTTTTAAGAGCATGTGTGATTATGGCAACCATAATATTAAAACATATTTAATAAGAAAAATTAAAAGAATGGAGTGTGGGGAAAGAGAAACAACAGAATAATCACAACTGCTCTGATGAACATTGCATCGCTGATCGAAAAATTAGCTATAGGAGGAGGAAGTGAAACACGTCTATTAGTAATCATCATTATACTTTTTGTCTTGAGAATTAAAAAATATTCAATATTTTGTAGAGGATAACTTATTGAGTACTGTAATATTAAATCATTGAAGACAATATTAACAATTCTGAAACGAAAAATGTAACAGAACATAAGAATGTATAACATAAGAATCGAAATGTGAAAATAAAAATCTGAATTTGCTCTAAGAGCAAAGCTCTGGTAAGGCTGGGTAATAAAAAATGCATAAATGACTTTTGTTTTTATTAGACAGGTCCTTACATTATGAACAACAATAATATGAAAAAGGTATCTACATTTTAAGTCGGTATTATACTGAATCCGCCTACGTTGAAGGAGATTAGCTTACATGTCTCTAACGCGTATACTCGTGGGAGATCCCACGCACTTTTTTATGCTCCGAAAGCGAGAACTTCTTCCTATCAGAAGGTGCCATTAAACAGAGCAATTCAAATGCTAAACGATTATGCATTGAGCATCGACATCTTCAATGTCACCTACAGAGAGTTCAGTAACTATCTTTTGACATTCGTCACAACATAGTGAAACTGCTCCCAAGCACTTTTTTTTTAAGTTGTGTAATCTTCTTCATAATAATCTGGTGTAAACTGTTTTATGGAGAACCTGAAAAAATAAATAAATATCTGTATTTTTATGGTTTAACTTTTTTTTAAATATCGACAAGTAAAACTAATCAAATGAAGCGTATTTTTTTTTAAACACGTTAATATTTAAAGTGGTAGGTAAGTACATCAGCATTAATTTAGAGGTAATAAGGTAGGTAGGTACCTAACTTTTGACGAATCTATCGCTGATTTTTCTGTTTCACATTTTTCGTTTAATATATCAGAATAGAATATAATTATATCAGAATAGAAGATGGGCTGAGAGAAATTAACTATTCTGATTTTTGCATCAAACAAATCTACTACAATAAGTAATATATTTATATTGCAACACGGAATGGTGATTTTTTCACCATATAGGATGTAGCTTGTAAAGTCGTTGATTGGAAAGGGCATGCAAACAATAAAAAAAAGTTCTTATTCTAGCATTTTTAAACAAACATTTTCTCGCAAAATTCCTTCGAATCAAAACAAAATACGAAACAAAAGAATTCTCTGCTCACAAATTTAATTCGCCGCGTTCCTCAATTCAAAGGAAAAGGGGACCGTCACGATTCATCGATATTAAAATATTTTAATCGGGAATCTTGCGACGAAGAAATTCCACCCTTCCTTTAAATCAATAACTCCGGGTAATTTAGGGCTGGCAACTGGCAACACCAGAAATGCGGTTCCAAATTGCGGGAGGATAATTTGGCGGGAAACGGTTAGTGAGGTTGTGAACATTGCGCAAGATGGCGGGCATTATCATCCGTCTATTATGTATTTACACGTAAAACAAAGTGCGGCACCTTTGATAATATGATATGGAATATCATATTATCAAAGATATGATGATGAGATCATATATGAGATGATTTTATTGTTATAACTTAATTTTTATTTTCTCTTATTGAATAATTCTAAAACACGGCATAAACAATATGGGGTCTTGACTTAGTTCGACAAACAGATTAATATTTTAAAGTTCAGAAGCTCATGATGGAAGTAACGTTGTACGCAGAAATTAGTTGACATTGGTCCTAGAAATTAAAAAGAAAATCTATTTAAATTTCATGACACCAGAGCGAAATTCTGCATCATTATTAAGAAGATTCCATCATTTCAAATGAACAAGAGCCATTAACCAGCGGCCGAGAATTTAAATTTCGTCGAACGATGATCTTGCGATCGTACCCTTACAACGGTACAGGGCGGTTCCGATGAGAAAGATTAATTATTCTCCATACCAGCATTTTAAAATCATAACTCAATATCAATTTTATTTCATTCCAAATTTGCTTTGATAAATACCCACTCGTGATGATAAAACAATTAAAATAAGTTATTTTTTGCAAATATTTTTTGATCGTAAGTATTTATAATTTTTCCATAATGTCTAAGCAAAATAAGAATGTAATTTTTTTTTAAATGTATTAGTTTGTAGGACCGTTAATGATTTTATTTGAACTTTAATTAAAATTCTGAAAAATAGGTTTCCCAAATAATTAATTGATTTATTTAACTTCATGATTATATGATTTGAAATGTATGTTGTATAATACAATTTTTTTTTTGAAAATTTAACAAATCTGCCAACGACCTACAATAAAACCTTATTGTAATAAAAATAAATAAATTTTCTGAAAATTTAAAATAAAACTTTGCTAGATAAAATAACAGTATTTCGAAATCAATTTATATTTTTTTGTGGAAAAGAGTCAATACGCTTAAAATTTGATATAAAAATGACAAATTTCCGGTTTTGTCTGGTTATTCCCTCTTGATTGTAAAACATACAAATTCCTTAAAAAGTAGAAGACATGGAGTCATTAAATAATGTTGGAAATATTTTTGCAATGAATTAACTTATCACATTAATATAGTAATTACCAGTAGAATTAAAATCGTGATTGTTTTATATTCTTAATTAAAACCAGTTAACGTCTTAAAGGGTATCCAGACAACCAGACCATAAACAGTTCATAAAGTTAAACGACTTCTGTAACCAAAAACTTGCATTTCCACCCACGTTATTAAAACGTTTTAGCGAATTACGAACGAGCAATACACTTTACACTGAAAGCATAAACCAATCGAAAAAGAGGTGTGTTGTGGGCGTGTCTGTGTGCTCGAAGTAAGCTGAAATTTTTCTTACTTCTGGTGAAACATTGAAAAAAAAACAAATATCAAAATTCTTTCTCAGTGAATGATTTTCATTTGCCTGACTAGTGCCTATGAGTTAAAAGGTCTTATAATATATACATTGGAGTCATCAGGTTTCTTTCAAATCGCTGTAGATAACACTTCTAGGGATTATTCGTTCAGCGACTTCAATAAAGTCCCTGCCTCTAAAGGTAGGTGCGTACCTACAGAATGATTGAAATTTACTCCCACGAATGATCTTTAATTGGAAAATAATGCTTTACTTCGTAGAAGGCGGCCATTAATTTAGTAAAAAGAAAACCAAATTATTCAAAAGAGGTACACAAAAATAACATTGATTTAAAAACCAATTTATGCCGAACAAACCAAAAAAATTAACCATTCGAGAAGGAAGTCGCCCAATTAATAATAAATTGTTCCAAATAATTGACTTACCGTAACCAATGTTTTTTTTAAATAAAGAGATCGGTTAGAAAAAGTCGAATATTTTCGTAACGTTTAAAAATAAAGGGGTTATTTAAAAATGGTACATTCTCTTTTTGTTCTGGAAAATCGTATGTAGGTACTACAGGTATGTTACGTGGTAATTAATTTACGGTAAATAAACCCGTAAAAACATTATACAATTTCTTATCAACCCATCGGACTAATTTGTTCGCTTTTCGGAAAAACTCACTTATGTCTCATTGAAATTGTTATCTCCCTTACTATCATAGGGGAAAATACAACATAAGCGATTTAGAAAGAGAAAACTTCCCGCTTTATATTCAAATGTAAAAGTTAACCACAAAAGAAAAATGCACACTTTTATGAAACCAAAGTTTCGGATCGCAATTTGAAAAAAAAAAGTGAAACTTTGGGAATTTTTCAATAATTATTTTTACACAGAATGACAAAAAAGTGAGGTGACGATAACGTTATAATACATTTGTCTAATAAAATACCTATGTTTTTTTCGTTATCAGTAATTTTAGAAAAAGGTAAGGTGAGCCTTTTTAAAGCTTTTTATGTTCACTTTTTTAAATTTGTATACTTTAAAAATTATATGTTTATTTCGATTTATAAAATTTGAAAACGTATTTTATAACCTTTCAAAACTGTTTTTAGTTTTCGGATATATTCCATTTAATTGGATTTTATTGCAAAACGGAAATATTTTGACCCTTTGACAAAATATGTTCGAGGCCTCAGAGGTTAAACAAAATAAAGGAATACTTCACAAACACCTCAGTTAATTACATGCGTCATTTTTCTATTTTAGGTTATTATATTTAGATAATAAAAATACATAATATATATTTTTTAATTGCTAGCTTTACGAAAAAGTAAAAGTCCTACAAAATAAGCCAGTTACAAAGGATTTTAATAATACCGCTGAACATAAAAAATACATTTTTTAATTCAATTACTTACAATACCTACCAAGATAATATCAGCACCCAATCACATTACTTCACACAGCACATACTACCCACCTACATCATTTATAATAATGATTACTTTCACCACGAAATGATAAATGATTTGTTGATACCAAAGAAAACTGATTGAATTAATCGACCTTTAAATCATCAATCAACAAAACAATAAAGTTTTAATGCTCAACGCCGCCCACGACAAAAGTAGGTCTGGTCGGTCGTGAAAAAAGCTGATATTTTGGTGTTGATTTATCGACGGTTACATTCATTACCTGTTAACACATATTGATAAATCAGATAAGATCTCGACAAGCTTGTCGCCGACAAGCTGGGAATACGTAATTGTTCAATTAAATGTACCGGTGTACAGTAAATATGTTTTCAGTTGCGGTATTTCCTTTTTAAGAATCGAGTATGATAATCGTTAGTGCGTACTGTGTAGACTGACGACAAGATTTCAGGCGTGACACATCGATACGAAAAATAATTATCACTTTATTAGTAACACTTCAATTATTGTAAAATGTGGGTCTCGTTATTTTTTTCTGGTGTTAATAATTAGGTTCTATTCAAGTTCTGTTATTACATCGTGAAAGAACAGCTGCTTCACAAAACTGTAATAATCACAGAACTTGAATAGAACTTACACAGAACGTGAAAATCAACATCAAATATTTGATGAATCCATCAAATTTTTTGAAACAACCCGTCCTTAGAAAAGCATTTAACCTTAATAATAATAGACAATGAAGGGTGATATCTTGTCTATATTCAAATACCAACAGTATTTTAATAAGATAAGGTGTGACTTTTTGTCATTGGATTGACTCGTTTTACAAGAAAATTCGAAGGGTTTTTTTTAAGAATAGAGCTAAAGCTAGTGAAGATTAGAACACACGTATAAAAAGTTTTTTTTACGTTAACCCCACACAGGAGGCCCTAAAAAGAATAATTTCCCTCAGGGCCTACGTCGTCTTTGGGGATGCTGTGTGGAGGGTCTTTAAAATGAAAGGAAGAGAGGAAGTTCTGGGAAGGAAAAAGGTATGAGGGATGGGTAGGAATCTAATTGTCAATGTGTTCAGGAGTGACGGACGTATGAATCCATTCCTCCCACTGCGGTGCAAGACCAGCTAGAGAGGTCATAAGCTGGTGGGCAGGCACATCCGCCGCCAAGACCTGAACACCCGATGAACCCGGGCACCCCTACTAAGTCACCAAACGTAGCGAACCACTTGGGGCAACCTATGGCAGGAATTTTGGTTATCCAATAAATGGTTGCTGCGGCGGCGGTACCCATGTTCGTCTCCCAAATTGTATGTTTCTAATTTTCTCTTATTTAAAAAATCAATACCAAAATATCCTCTGACAAAAGATTTGCAAGCAGGTATTTAATACCTACCTTTTTCATTTATCACATTTGAAAAAATATTCTTTATTTCTTTATTTATAATCATTAACCCGTTATGTGCCGACCTTAAATTTTTGCCGTGCGTTAGCTGAGTCCTTTTTCGTTCAAAAATATGATGTGTCAATTCTACCTTCTTACCAGATAATATATATATATTTTTTTTATAAAAGTACTAAATAATCTACAAAAGTATTTTCCCCAGAATAGCTATTTTTTTTATTTTTTTTACGTGAGCTCCACACAGGAGGCCCTGAGAAAAATAGTCTCCCTCAGGGCCTATGTCATCTTTGGGGATGCTGTGTGGCGGTTTTTTTTAAGGAAAGGAAATAGAGGACAATTCTGGGAAGGAAAAGGGTTTAATCTGGGGTAGGAATCTGGGGTTCAGTGTGTCCTGGTCATCCAAGACCTAGACAAATCTCACCCCATGAACCCGGGCACCCCTGCTAAATCACCAAACGTAGCGAACCACTTGGGGTGACCTATGGCAGAGGTGTTGGTTATCCAATAAAGGTTCCCGGGGCGGAGGTACCCATTCCCGCCTCCCGAATTGATGCATTACATGCATAGAAACAATTTTTTAATCGTGCCGTAGCCCACCGACAACTGCGGTGCAAGACAGATTAATACGACCGCCATCTTTAACCGGAACCAAAACGCAACAAACACAAGACAAGATCGCGACACAAAAGCTATCGTTGGGAGAGCAATATAAAACAAGTTGTAACTAACTTACTATAATAAAGGTTTGAACTACTTCAACATTCTAAATATAGAGTGAGACATCGGCTGCCATACGACAACAAATTGTACCCAACCAAGTAGAAATCTAAAGAATCCGATTAGTCCATATAAATATTAAGCGAAAATGCATTGTAAGATAAAAGAAAATCGTACAGTGGATGATAACATCTCTTACTATTTGAGGTCAGCAGATCTTGATGCTACTATTCGATTAGTTGAGCTGTCTAAAACGAAAAGATATCTTGCTTTTCGAATAGGTGGACTGGACATTTGTTACATTCTTCTATTAACTTTCATTTAAGTATTTCAAACGAATCTACTATTACTGAACGTGTGACTATTTGCTGTATATAAGAGTATCTTATCCTGCGTAACGTAACAGGTAATAAATTAAAGAAAGGTGTTTCCCATAGAACTTTCTTAACAAAACCTTCAGATGATTTCGGCATTTACTTACCTTAAGTTTAGAGGCTATAAATAATTTAATAATATAAAAACTTTTAAAAACTAACTAACCAATATGGCGTTTATCTGCAGAGAGAACGAGGCAGAGAGGACGTCCCGCCCACAACTCTGTCTTGGCACACATCTTCTCATTTTTCATTAGTATACCTACTTCTCAGTTATTCTGTCGTTTGACATGACCGGACTCAAGAATGTGATTCACTTTATCGTGGCACGTCATGTAGTATTTCTCGGGCGTCTTTTACCATTCACTTTCACGTAATTCTGGCAATCATTTCTCCATTCATACGTTCTACAACCTTTTCAATTTGGGAGGCGGGAATGGGTACCGCCGCCCCGGGAACCTTTATTGGATAACCAACACCTCTGCCATAGGTCACCCCAAGTGGTTTGCTACGTTTGGTGATTTAGCAGGGGTGCCCGGGTTCGTGGGGAGAAGTTTGTCTAGGTTCAGGACACACTGAACCCCAGATTCCTACCCACCCCTTAAACCCTTTTCCTTCCCAGAACTCTCCTCTCCTTCCTTTCCTTAAAAAAATCTCTACACAGCATCCCCAAAGATGACGTAGGCCCTGAAGGAAATTATTTTCCTCAGAGCCTTCTGTGTGGAGCACATGTAAAAAAAAAAAAAAATTAACATCAAAACTTAAAAAAATCATAGAAACTAATTCCGTTGCGAAAAACATCCGAAATTTGTCCAAATGCAACCTACTATTAACGTCTTACATCACAGTTCCACCGACGAAAAGGTAGAATCTAAAAATATTCAGCGAATAAACTCAGTCGAGATCGATCTTGAGAATCGTTTATTACCGTTCACTCCTTCCATCAGCTGCCAACCGCCAGCCTCTGCCTTGAGAGCAGAGTACGGATGCGGTGAAAGATGCGAATCTATTACCAGCAGTACGTTATTCCACTCCATTCCTAAGGCGGGAGAATTTCTATTTTAAGCCTCTCGGATTATCGACAATGCAGACTGGCCTTATCGCGGCGTGGGTGTTCGAGAGGTGGGAAAGTTGAATGAGTGGAGGAAGGGGAGAAGAGTGTTATGTATTATGTAGGTCGCTCATAGATGAGATATGAATTATTACGCAGTTAGAGAAATTCAGGCAGAAAAGTTTTTTCAGGTATATATTGGGAAATCGCAACATTATAGATTACTTTTTGTACCGCATTTTTGGCATTTTCTCGTTCTCATTAAGTTGTTGAAAGTTTGAATGGCTCATGCAACCATGTAACAAGTAATTATTTTTAAAAAATATGCATACCCGTTTGCTTTCCTAATAAAATAAAATAAAGTAATAATGAAATTTGGAAGTTGCACTAGAATCAATGTTGTATACGAACATAAGCCAATTTTTTCAAGCACAAGTGAATTGTGTAGTTTTCTTCATTCGGTATTTTTTTTTTCTTTTGTATCCTTACTGCCAATTACCTATTGAGGGACTTTAATTAAAAAATTATTTTAATATAAACAAGAAACTTCTCCGACAGTTCTACCGCGTGGCGTGGTTTTCATAATGTCCGTCTCGACATGGGAGTTCCTCCTCTTAACCCAGGCATTGCGAAAACTATCGTTAAAAATGTTATCAAAAAAAGCAAAGAAAAAAGGTGTACTTCCTAAAGTTAAAAAATATGCAATCTGTCTCAATAACGACATCTTGATAAAAACGCAATATAACCCGTCATTGATCATTTTTAAAACCAGATTCGAATATAAAATTAAAATAATTAAAAAATCATTTTTAACCCTACAATTTTATGTGAAATCAGGATACCGTAGTTAATGGAAAAATTGAACCAGTCTTAAGGCGCCGTATCCCCGCTCAAAAAAAAGAAGATGGAGAGATACGTAATTACGAATGTTGGAGAGAGTGCGCTAATATTTAAAATGTCTAAACGATAAAATTGAAGCGAAAATTGTGAAAATGTTTAATAAAACACGACTCGTTTAAAAAAGAGCAAAAATCTCACGGGGAACATGTAAGCCTTTAAAGAAACACTGTGAATTTTTTCATACATATGACTTCTAAAATAAGTGAAATGAACGTGTTTATAATAATTTTCGGAGCATACTTGGCGATTTTTTTCTATCGAGGGAATTTCATATAATTTGCGTTTCGGCGTGGAACGCGTCTAGATATTATCTTCAAGAAAAACATATGTTTTTTTAGGAGCTTAAAAACTTCAAATGTCTAAGGGAGAAATGTAAGAAATCGGCAGAAATTCGGGTAGGGGCGACCTAAGTTAACCGGTAACGATAAAAAATAATAAGTAGATAAAAGGTTTAAATAAATAAATAATACAATGGAATTTCACCACGAATATCAATATCATAGAATGTGAACTATTTTTCTTTGCAGTATATAGGTACTCTGGAATGACACTGAACTCAAATAATAAGATGATAACGTACTGACTCATTTTGAGGTTAGCACACAGCTTACCACATTTTCACAAACACATATTAACTAAAAACAAAAACACTGCGGTTACTTTATGGAAAACACTCGCTACAATAGTGCCGTAAGAAAGGCTACAGTGCTACAAAGTACCGCGGTAGTAAGCAATAATACGCCTTCGAGTATTCTACTGTAAAGTAACGTGTAAGTAATCATACCTCCTTAAGAGTTATTGAACTTTTATTCCCTCCGCTGCTGGAAATTCACGTGGTTTCCACGTAGTTTTTCAGCCACTTATGTTAAGTGCCTGAGGTGTCACTTAAGGCTGGCACCTCCTTAGGAGACGGCCACCTAGAGAATTCTGAAACTTATCACTAGGAGTCGGTACTGAACTCGGTAAATAATATATGAAGGGATGAAAGTTTACGCTCACTTACTTAAATATACACATGTGTGTTATTTTGTAGGAGTTCTCTAAAATAAACAAGCCTTTGCATTTTTTTGCGTAACCAATGGGACTATGGTAAATTGGGGTACGCTGTGAAATTAGGGAGGGGAAGGAGAAAAAGCAGAAGGATGAGAAGTAGTGGTTACTCTCATTTGAAATACAGCTGAGATTCTAAATAAGGCTTTTTACCAGGGCGATAATACGAATCTATTTTATCTTGGAAAAAAGCGAAAAATGAAAGAGGGACGTCAGGGAATACTTGGCTATTCATTATGATATGGTAACATTAGGTCATGGTGACGGACTAAATAATTTAAAATCATTTCAAATAAAAAAAGCTATTAAAACCAAAACCCACTTAATAATCAGTTAAATGTGTACAATTGCCCTATATTAGGGATATTTCCTATAAAAACTTTCTCGTAAAAACCCTTAATCACCTTATCCCTTAATCACCTGTTCATGTTATTTTGTATATGTGTATATATATGTAGGTATGTGTGTTTATCTACGTGTGTGTATGTGTATACTTACATATATGACCTTTTTTTTTCTTATTTCACTGTTAAATACCTATCTTTTGTTTTACACATAAAAAAATTACTATTTTTTTCTTTGTTAAATTGTGCTTTACATTCGTTTTCTCCGCCTTTTTTACTCGAGCTCTACTCTAAAAAAGGGTGTAATACTTATTAATTAATGTATTTTTTAAAAGAAAAACTTTATTTAATTTATAAAAACATGTAACCTCTGTACCATTATATTCAATAAAAAAATTTAAAAAAATGTGTTGTTTTGTGTCTGTATATATAATATGGTAACTCATTAGATATCATCTGTCTTTTTCTCTCTATTACTATATAAAATTTTAATTTCAGTGAGAAAGAGTTTTGTTTTCTCTGTTTCTGAATGTATATTATATAAGCTCACACAACTTATTTTGTGATCAGTTAAATTTTATACCCTGAAGATTCTTGTGTTAAGCGAAACCGGTCGGTATCAAAGAATTAAATAAATAAATCATGGTTACAAACAAAGTTATTGTTTAATTTCAGAAATATTATTGATTTTAGGCGGATGGGTATATGATATTATGGGTTCCATGCCAACTGAGAATAAAGTCAACTCAACATCTCCTTGAAAAGTCATTAAAAGCTATGAAAAAAATAATTTTAAATTAGCCGATAACCATAACCTAACGTAACATTTTGTTATATATTTTTTATCACTCTAAATGATTTATCTGAGATGGTTCTGAGTTGGTTTCATTCCGAGTTATCCGGTCACCGATATTATGATCATTGATTATTTTGCTGCCATGAAATGGTTGAGTCTTCAGCTAGTGAGGTATGTTGGTAGAACGCATAAGTAATACTAAAACATGTATTTGTACTTCCCCACTTTTCAACCCTACAAACCTGGGCTCTGCCGTGCAAGCCTTTAACGTTCCAGTTCTAAATTAAATAGTATTTGACCATTGAAAGCATATGCCACCGTAATCAATGTAAGTAAACATTTTGCTAGCAGCCATTTTTGTTTTCCTCTCAAGCCCCTGGCGGGCTGGATGAGAATCTCATCACTAGACAGTACACAGATAAGGGCGGAGACGGTAGTGCTCTTGCATCTGACATGTTTATCTACCGGTTCCCAACCAGTATCCAGTTACATTGTGGCAATAATAACCCAGCCAAATCCACTCTTGAAATCTGCTTGCGATTTCGAAGAGAAACCAGAAAGGGTTGGTGCTTCTGAGAAATCTCTCTTCGTTTTCATTTTCGCGTTACCGAAAGGAAACTTTTGTTATAAACATTTTAATTCTACATAAATGCGTTTATGTTCATCTCACCCATATAATAAATAATAACTCTAAACACACTTTCTTCTTTTTTATTACTGTTACTCAAACATTCATCAGTTAAGTTTTTAAAACCGTTCACATCTCAGGCGAAATTACCTACTGATATTCTGTGGACTAACGTAATAGGTACTATAACCATTACCCACGTGATAATTAAATTTAATATACCTATAACTTGTATCGTAATGTACTGTGTATGTCTTAATAAACAAATAACACAAGAAGTGCCCTGTGGGCGTTTTTCGTGGTCCAAAAGTGGGATTGGTGGAAAAGTGGAATTATAGGCCTAAATCAGGCCTATAATCTATACTAATATTATAAAGACGAAAGATTTGATTGTTTGTTTGCATTGAATAGGCTCCGAAACTACTAAACCGATTTTAAAAATTCTTTCACCAATAGAAACCTACATTATCAGCAAGTAACATAGGCTGTATATAATGGTAAGCTCTGGCGTTATGAAATTTGTATAAATGAAAATGTGTGCATTTCATATATTTTTGCAGGAGGGAGGAAAGGTAGGGGGCAGGTGAGGTTCGTGGAGAGGGAAGAGACGAGGAAGGGGGAGGGCGGGGAAGGTGGAAGGGAACGGGGACGAACGGGAAAGGATAAGAAGGGAGAGTCAATTTATTTCATTGAATTGCATAGCAACGCATGCCGTGAACCAGCTAGTTCCATATAAAACTGTGTTTCACCATGATTATGAAATTCAAACAGGATGTCGATATACAATTTCAGGAAAGTGTAAGTGAGACAGACCGCGTGCTAACGGTCTAAAACTAAAAGATACTAAATCTGTAGCACATTTTTTTCCATTCAAATTTGCATAAAAGGCATTTCTAGTGTTATTCGTTATTTTATGATCTTACCATCACAACGTTTCAAAAAGACGAAAGAAAGTCCTTAAACTCAGATACCTTCTCATCACTTGAAAACACTTTTTTTTTAAATTGATAAAAATCAGTTATAATTCTAACATCCGGTTTGGTTCTAGGATAATTATTCCCTGGACTAAAACACAAGAATACATTTTAAAACCCCGGTTAAAAGGGAAAAATCTTTGATACAACACCGATCTGAGCTAACCTAACTTTCGGGTGTTATTATTGTCCAAGGGTTTATTTATTATTGTCAATTTACCACTTGGTTCACAAACAAGGAAACATTTATAAAAAAAGTAGTACCTAAATATCAAAAGCTCATTTTTGAGTTAGTGCACTACAAAGTTCATAGCGCAACCGCTGTGGCTTTTATTTAGGTTGAAACTATTACAAGAAAAAATATAATAAATCATTTAACATAAACGTACTTAATGACTAAGAGCAATATCTAACTTCTAATATCTGCCGCATACGTGTGGCAAAGACTTTATGTTTATTTAATAATAAATTCAATTCATTGATATTTTTAATTAAAAATTTTCTTCGTTTACAGAGAAGGTATCGTCAGTTTTACAAGTAACAAAGTGGCAGGCCGAGTGGATAAAGTACCTACCCCTTGTAACGGAGGGGGTGGTTTGGGCTGGGCTACTCGGCGGTTTGCAGGCCGGGCAGGGGATGAGACGGGAGAGGGGTTATCACAAAGTTTCCCGATGATAAAGAAGCGGTGCAGTTGATTGATGAGGGAGAGGAACGCGGATTTGGGAACTGGAAACTTCCAGGGCTCATATCTGGCCAGAGCTATCAGAGAACTGAAACGGATTTGGAGAAAAAACTTACGATGTTTTAAGAAGAATACTTTTGGAGCAGTCAAAAACGCTGCTTAAAGTCAATCGAAGGTTTGAATTTTGGCATTAAAGTGTGGCTGCTGTGTATTTTTTTACAGTAACTCCACACATGAGGCCTTGAGGAAAACAATTTCCTTCAAGGACTATATCATTTGAAGATGCTGTATGGGGGAGAGGAAGGAGTGAACGGGGGTCTTGAAGAGACCCATGTTGTAGGAAGGAGGAAACACAGAGGCCGGCAAATCGTTCCACAGCCGAGCTGTTGAACTCAAAGATTCAAGAACTCAAGAAGATGCCAAGGGGATCAATGACGCAAGTTAATTGGAGCAACTTCCTTTCTTGCTATTCATTCTTCAATTTAAGACTCTAGAGCCTAGAACTAGAATCAAAGCTCTGTAAAATTGCTATTCATCTGAATAATTAAAGTTTTTACAACAATATCCAGTACAAACCTTAGTGTTTTTACTTAACAAAGGGATAACCTCAAACCACCATCTCAATCTCTCTGTACGCATCCCTTGGCTTTGGGAACGAAGAAGTCAACAAACGCTGCTCAACTTACACCTGACGGCAGACTGTCTGGAGACCAATCCCAGGGACCGTCCAATGGCAAGGAGAAAAATTTATAAATAAAAAAATTCAAATTAACTCGACTCAATTTATTATGCCCCATTATTCAAATACAATTCATTCCTATTAACTGTTTCAAAGCGTTAAAAAAATATGTTTAAAGTTACATTGCAAAATGATTGCAGTCTAGCTGATATTTTTGATTCCATTATTTGAATTTTAAGTCCACATAGAGATTAAATTCACGTTTTGAAATAAAATTCATTTCATTAAATATAATTTTGGTTTGCATCGATTGTTTTTTTTTAAGTCATACTGTATGCTTTTTCGATCACGCAGACCATTGGCATAGAATGTAATTGTGGTATTTGTAATACTACTGTATAAAGGTTTGTTTGCTCAAGAAACTATCGCATGTTTATTGCTAACAAAAAATGCACAATTTCACGTCAAAATGTATTAAGTTAGTGTAGTCAACCGAAGTCTGGGGATCGTTTTAAAAAAAACCTTTAAAATAAAAAAATAAAAACACCGCATAACATGGATTATGAAAAATAATTCGTTAATTCATTATTACTTTTAATACACTGATAAGGGGCCGTCCATACGTCACACAAATTTCATGATTTGTTTACCCCCCCTCGTCCCTGTCACACATCGTCACATTTGTGAGACCCCTCCCCCCTAGTGTGACGTCACATATTTTGCAATTTTACATCTAAAATTTTTTTGCGTTTTAATCATTTAGATTTTAACATGTGACGTCACAGAGCTGATGACCTCCCCCCCATACCCCTTGTCACACTTCTCTACTCCCCCCCCCCCCCCCCTTAAGGTGTGACGTAATTTATGGATGGCCCCTAATATAATATAAATAAACACAATAAATGGTCAAATAAAAAAAAATTAAAACTTATTGAAATTATGTCAGAAGTCAAAATGAAAGTATTCGAAGTCAATGATAAAATTTAAATGAAATCATCACTAAATTATAAATAATGTATGATAATAATTTTGGTATACAGGCAAATTGTCGCAAGAATTACGAATAAAAAATATAAAATAAGAATTCTTAAAAATTTTAAGAAATTATTAAATCGATATTATAAATGAGTACGTGTGCTCAAAGATTGCTTTTTAACCCCTCAGGCCCCGGGACTACTTTTTCGGACGGACAAAATATTTCCGCTTTGCAATTAAATCCAAATAAATGGAATATTTCGGAATGCATCCGAAAACTTGTGTGAAAAACTGTTTTGGAAATGTGATGAAATGCGCTTTCAAATTTTATAATTCCAAATAAATTTTCAAATTGACATTTTCCTCAGAGCCTCACGTGTGGAGTTATTTTTTTTACATTAGCTTCACACACGAGAACCTGATGATCACACCCAGTGCGGATAACGAACAATTATTATAAGGACATTATAAAACAATTAACTACTGAATGAAGGAATAAGGAACGGCCTGTTACAAAACTCATTTAAGTGTCTTCACGAGGTCACAGAGAGTCAAGGTCAACCTTCAATAAGAGAAGTAATCATCTGCTACTACGAAATTTGCAGAGATTTATTGGCCCTAAACTTACCGTGAACGGGCTCGGCCTTGTGAGTTTACGACGAATAATAATATCGGTTAAGTACCTCGGCGTAAAATTTTCACTTAGTTTGAGGGCCGTCGTAATGTCTGGGAGTAAGGATGGCAAATTTCCCAACATCGATATTAGAAATAACCGAAAGAAAATCAATGATCGAAAGACATCGTAATACAATGCTAAACAACACGTCTGGTAAAGTCTATCTCGGTACCTAACTATACATTTGCCTTCTTCAGGGTGAAAACGGTGCTGAAATTACGGATTATTATTTATTTTTATTTCTTTATTTATTTATTTTATCAGGTTCTCCATAAAACAGTTATACACCAGAATATTATGGAGAAGGTTACAAAATTTAAAGAAAAAGGTGTATGGGGGCAGTTTCACTATCTTGTGACGTATGTCAGAAGATAGTTACTGAACTCTCTGTAGGTGACATTGAAAAAGTTCTCGCTTTAGGGGCATAAGAAAGTGTTAGTAGAAAATTAGTAGAAAACCAGATCTGAAACGTCGAACAAAATAATAATAACGTATGTAGTTAAGGTTGCAATAGAAAAAGAAACATTGATACTACAGGGTTTTCCAATAAGAGATGTTATTTTGATATTCAAAGAAAAATGCCATTTTTAATATAAATGATCGGATGTTTATTTCATTATAAAGAGGAAGGTATGCCGTTAATAGTGGAAAATAACATCAGGCAAATGACCACCACGACCACGCTTACAGGATCATATCCTTTTCTTGAAATTTTCCATGACCAAATCGCAAAGTGGCTGCCCTATGTACTAGATAGCCTCACGAATTCCATCTTTGAGGTCTTGAATCGACGCTGGGCTGTTGGCGTAGACTTTCTCTTTCACGTGGCCCCAAAGGAAGAAGTCGCAAGGTGTTAAATCACAAGATCTCGGTGGCCAATTGTGATCACCTCTTCGAGAGATAACACGGTCCGGAAACTTTTCCCGTAAAAGATCAATGGTTTCGTTGCTTGTGTGGCACGTAGCGCCGTCTTGTTGAAAGTAAACGTTGTCCAGATCAAAACCATCCAATTCCGGCCATAAAAAAATCATTAATCATCTCTCGATAGCGCAATCCATTCGCGGGCTATTCAATATAACACCTTTTATTGGAAAACCCTTTACAATCGTGTAGAAATAGAAAATAAATGTATATTTTTATTAAATTTTCACATGTAGCAAACACATTGTGAGAATACATAATTATAATAAACAAGATGGTATAACGTTGTTTAATTCCACTTTTTATTTTCTTATCCAACTAGTTTCTCTAACCGGGACGTGCGCGTTATACATTTAGATTATAAGTGTTATATTCTTCTTCAATGATATATTAAGTTGATGGGAATAACCTTCAAAAGTTATAAAAAGAGAGTTTTCTTATAAAAAATGGAATTATAATTGATCACAAGAAAAAAGGTGGCACTGCGACACCGAAATAACTTCGCAATAAAAACACCAATTTTGTGATATCGATATTTTTCACAGTTTATCGATGTAATATCGCATCCCCAGCGGTGGATAAAAGGTACATGTTAGTAGGGTGGGAATACTGTAGACTGTAGAAGTGTGGAGTTATATTATTACCACAGATTACAGTTTCATGGAATAGGTAACTTTGCGTCAGAGATCACCTAAATATCAACGGGAAATGAATACTGCAGGGTTTCGTAAGTTCAAGAGTATACATTAAAGAGAATAGGCCCATACTGGACGTCTTGAGCCGGGCGACGAGGGGGCTCAGTAGCAGGTGTACTGAATTGAGCGGTAAGCTCCTTGGACCGTTTTAAGAGCGTCGGCGACCAAAGTTGCTCAGTGGTAGGAGTCTTCTTTGTAACAGGAAATTAGGCGTTATGGGTGTCAAATTACGCGAAGCAACCTGCTCAACTCGAACGGCACTGTTAAAAATTGAACAGTAAGCTTCTTGGCCCCATTTTGCGAGAAAAGGCCCGTACAGAAGGCTTTGACACTGGTGATAGTGGCTCAGTAGCAGGTGTACAAAATTGAGCGGTTTACTACCTGTGCCCTTTGTGTAGGCGCGCACTCCTTGCTTCATCCACATTCAATCGTTTTTTTCTTCATATATCCATATTCAAACATCAAATCGTTTAGTATTTTAACCGATTAGTTGCCTGCAACGGGCAAAAAACTATTATACAAAATGTTTTACGACATGAATGCATTTTAAAATTTCAAAAAACAAGAGGCAAAATTTTTATGATAGAGGTCATCTCGTCAAAATGAATCCAAACTATTAAACCAATTCAAAGGGGTTTTTTTTATAAACGAAATTTCGTTTTACCCGAAATGAGATTTTAAGAAGAGCGGAATTTTTAAAATATTAACAAATATACTATAAAATGTATAGTTAAACATTAATGTATTTTTTACCGACCGTCACAAAACGCCCGAAATTCGAGCTTCTAGACTAGAATACCCTCGATCCTACACATTTTGCGGTACTTGTAACATATTTAGTTATATTAGAAGTCAGTTTCATAGTAATATATAACGTCGATGGGGATACAAATATCAATTTCAAGTTTTATTAGTTTATTCGATAATAAATTGTCAACGACCCTATCAAAATGACAAATATTAATTAAACACAAATATTACACAACATTAAAACAGCGACGACGTCTAACGCTACGTCTCGATTTTATTTATAGGGTAAAATAATGGCGTGTTGTTATTTCATAATGTAACAGAATAATAATTAAATGTTAAATAAATCCTCAACCCATTAGATGTCAAGCCATGTATTTGTAACTTCCACCAGTAACCTTAACACGACCTTGGCCTTTCACTTTGACCCTGGCGGCGTAAGGTTGTCCACAATATCGATTTCACAGGGATCGATAGTTTAACTGTACAAGTCGGTACCATCACGTTTTAATCCCGTAAGGATCGGAATACTGGTAAAAGATTCCGACAATAAGTAGGTGCTATCGTGATGTACGTAATAATAATTTTGTGTCGGTGTTGTGTTTTTGATTCGTGTTTCTTTTTTACTTACTTAAATTTAGATGAAATCAACAACACGGAAAGTCATCACGCCAAAAGAAAAAATCAGCACAGCTTACCTGAAAAAGGAGAAAAAAAGGTGGTTAGAGATAAGATATAAAGACACTTTTTTATCGTTTAATGATTCGTTTAATCCACAAATTCTATCGATTCTTTAAACGTATGAAATAATCATCCTTAGTCTAATACAAAATTTTATAGAAGCAACAATAAAACATACATTTTATGTTAAAGAAAGACAAACATTCCCGGGTTAGGAATAACCTGACAACTTATGAAAACTCCTACTACCACTGCACTATGCGGAAAATGTTGCTTGTGTCGTTATGGATGACTTGGCCTGTAAAGGAATTAACTAATTATAATTTCTTAAACCATATCAATATAACTTCCCCACCTTCCTCTTCCCCATCTCCTTTCCTTCCTCATTACCTTCAGCCTCACAACATACCCCAATTGGAGACGTCATTGTTTCATTGGCTCCTGGGACGCAGCCGAGACTCTTGTGAGGTATTCAAATAAAAAAATAAAAATTTTAAATACAAAGACGCGTGGCCGTGTATGTTAAATTTGCGAGCTTTATTATATTTCCTTTTAGGTTATCTATGAAATTTACATTTCTCGACCTAAGTTCCATATATTATCTTCTTCTTATATATAAAAATCAATTTGTGTTTGTTCGTATTTTAAGCGTTGCCATACCGTTCATCCGATTGCGATGAAACTTTGGTGATTTGTTGTGCGCATGCCCACGAAGGTTTTAGGCTATATATATAATAGTAAGCTCTGGCGTTTTGAAATTTGTATAAAAAAATTACTACAGGGGAGAAAATGTGTATATTTCAAATATTTTAGCGGCAGGGAGGGAAGTCAGGAGAGGGAAACGAAAGAAGTGGGGTTCGCGGGAGGGATGACGAGGGAGGAGAAGGTGGGAGGGGAACGGGGACGCATGGGAAAGAACATGCAGGGAGAAACAATTAATTTCATTGAATGGCATTGAACGCATGCCGGATACCCGGTAGTATTACATAAAAATGTTGTAACTTTTCAATTTAAGTTCTTTCTCATTGTGTCATTGTCATGGAATTCCACTTCTTTCACATATCTCTTGCCAGTGAATACATTTTGAAGCAATTGCACTATTTGCATTCTTCACTGTGAAGAAAAAGAAGTGTATAAATAATAGTGCATTGTTTGAAAATAGTGCATAATTATGTAGCAACTTCAAGCGAATTAAAAAAAGTTAAAGCATGTAATAAGATGTTCCAAAAAAGGCTGCTTCCAAAATCATTGGTTGTCGAACCATCCAATACGGTGTAAAGATTCTAGCTTGGGATTAGGGCTCCTGTAAAAGAGGTGAACCTAAGTTAGAATAAACAGAGGAAAAGGGGTAAAGAACGGGTAAAGGTCACAGTTGTTTTTTTGTTATCGGGAGGATGAGGAACCCGCAAGGATCGTGTACAATTCTGAATTGGTTCATGGATGAAATTAGGTTTAAATGAAGCAGATAACAATAATTAGAAAACCACCTAATTCTATTATAGCGAAATATCACCTCAGGGACGATACTACAAATCCAGAAATTTGTTGAAAATAGCAAAACTACTGAGCTTTTACACTAATATTAAGAAGAAGTACATAAAAATTGATACTCACACATCGATACACGATTCGTATGAAAAATGCACGTATGAAAAATGACGTTCATGTCGTTTTTTTTCTAATTTCATCAAAAAACATTATAATTCAATAACAATATTATTTGTCCTTGTGTTGTATTGAAATTATATAGCTTTATTATAAAACAAAGTAGAGAGATATCTATTGCTGATTAAATGATAGTTTTTTTTTTAATTGTGCATTTAATTATGTAATAGGAACATTTTATCAAGATAATTATCAAGTCGTTTGTTATATTTCTTTAAAATTTCAAAGTTTTCGTTCCTTCTCAGCTCCCGAGCAGAAAATTACTTAAATGAATTAATGTTTGCATAAAAGGAAACAAGAAATTAAGTTTGGGAACATTAATTACTGCAAAATGTTTTGCCCGCTTTAAGCGTTACTGTAAACACGAAAATGTCTTTAATTTATTAAATGGTGTCGTGTTTTCTTTACACTGTTTTAAGGTTCGAGAATTTACTACAAACTTTGCAAACTAAGTAATACAAAAGGGTTCATTAAAAAAAATGGACCCGAAAAATCTAAGTATTTTTGAAGTGAAACTTCTATAGCGGCGTTAGTGATTCGGAATTTGGATTTGATTATGATGTCACTTTTTAAGGCATTGGTTGAGGTATAAAACGGAAATGACGCTAGGTCCTAGGTCTGCGCTCATTGGCTGATTTGATTATGACCTTACTTTTCAAGGCTTGAGATTGTTTTGGTAAAGTTTCGCTTCTACCATGTGTGGACTGCACTCGTATTTACTATTACTTGAGTCGGGCCATGTCAAGAGTCAGAATAATAAAAGAGCGTGTATGAGACGATGTATGAATGTGAATGAGGCAAGGAGTGTGTAAAAGGACCGAGTTGTTTGGCGGTCCGTTCTATCAGTCTACCCCTGCGGGGAAACTGCGTGATGGTTACTTAGTTAGTAAGACCTAGTTAAGCCATCTTTTGGGCCGGATAGTAGCCAATTTCAAATAGAAAAATTGGTTTAACTGAGGAATGTGTAACAAGTAAAAATTTTAAGTTGAATTTGAAACAAAATTTGGTTTGACTCGGAATTAAACCTTCCTCCTCAGGGACTGGAGTCAACAACGCTAACACCTAAGCCAAATTCCAATTCGATAATACCGATATTTATTTCGTATATTAACTGCTACTGTACATATAAATATAATGTCACTGTACATTTTTAAATATAATATCATCCATTTCAGAGATATGCATGTGCGTGGATGAGTGCCAAGTTGGTAAAATGCTTCGTCATCGATAACGAGTCTATCTGCCGAGTTTCAGCTCGATCGGATGTTTGGATTCCTCTTTAAAGATTCCACTTCATTCATTCATTCAAACAAGAAAACAAAAGCCAAATTCAAGTGGACGTATTTAATAATAATTTTTGTACTCGTGTAAAAACAATTTTAACTAATGACGATGGTAAACGGAATAATATTTAATAAATGGGTTTAAAATTGTCGTGTGATAAAATTAATAGACTTGTAGGTATCTGGTTGCTTTGTCATTTTTTTCGTAGATACATATGACCGGTAAGGGTCGAGGGGTAAGACTCTTGACTCGCAATCCGAAGGTCGCGGGAACGAATCCAGGCGCACGCGAATAAATTTTATTTGATTAATTTGTGTTATTTCATAATTAATTCATTCAAAATTGTATATAGTAAAGTTGCGGCACATTTCAGAATGGAAGATACTCTCAGTGTCACCCTGGTGTAAGACCACCGTTCAGAATTGGAACACTGCCTGAAATGGCTTTAGCCGTGTTTGGTGACTAGATTTGAATAGCCAGGTACTTCCTCGCCTTTCTCTTCCCCATCTCCTTCCCCTCCCCACTACCTTCAGCCTCACAATATACCCCAATTGGATATGCCGTAGTCTCACCGGCTTCAGATGGAGGCAGCTGGGACTCTTGTGAGGTATTCACATTAAAAATATATAGGTATGATTAAAATACGTAAAAGTTGATAGATAAAAAAATCATTATTTCGTTTTTCGTTTCAATTAAATATTTTGTAGGGACTACTAATTAATTCTGCATAACAAAGCAAAATCCACATTAAAAAATATTATTTCTCAATTTTCAGAGGCCGTTTAAAAATGCCAGTTAAAAGTTGAACGGACGTTTCACATTAGTTCTGAATTCAATTTTTACTCAAACAACGCGGTGATAAAGTGAATGGCATCTCCCCACACCGTTCTGATCCACGTCATTCGCTATCCTTCCTCTCTGTCTCTCGCAGTAATAATCAGACAGGAAAAATGTCATTGTTCTCTTGTTTGACTTTAATTATAACGGAACTCAACATACAAAGCTGCATTTCGGAAAGCTAAATGAATAAACAAAGTCAAAATGAAAAGTCATTATATTGTCAGATTGTTCAGTACTAAACGTTATTCTGCCCTTTTGACTGAGTGTTGTCTTTTGTACCGCTTTAATTCATTTTTGGGTTCCGGAGACACGGTTTTGTATGGTTTGAAACGGAAATGTTTTATTTATAAAAATTGAATACGACAAAAGATTGGTATTTACAAAAAGAGATGATAAATATTTTTTATGTCACCTAATGTATTATTAAACACATTATTGATGTTTCACAAATTCAGTCGATGGAATCGAATGATTGTGTAAACTTTTTTTACATTATCAGGAAAATACAAAATAACATGTAAACAACCGTTTTTGTTCTACTGCAGAATATAAAGTCAATATTAATTGGCAGGAATTTTCCTTCAGTAAAAAAATTTATGATATCGAACAGTATCAAAACGGTAACGTCTGCGCGGTTGAATTTCAGAACCCAGTTTAGAGTGCATGTTGACGCCACGCCATACGCGTCGCGCCACAAATAACATATCCAAACAAAGCTCCCGTTGTAATTCGGTTTTAAATTCAAGAATTCGTCACAATATGTCGCCACTTTCGTCAGCAAGTCGGACGGGAACGTGTCCCCCCCCCCCCCCCCCCCCCCTAGGTATAAGTGCCACGAATTTGTTATACAGTAGTATCTCTCCGGATATGGAAAGATTAACAGTAATACATAATCAACTCAAGCGGCTATATATTACATATGACGTTATTGTCTCTCTCGGTGACTTTCACTCGATGATAGTGGACCCGAGGAACAGGCTATTGTTTAAACTAGTTCCTGTTGGAATAAAATGGTCAAACACAAACACTAACTGGGCGAAGCCGAACCAAAAGCCCGCAGGACCTAGCAGCAAAAACCTGCGGAGCAAGTTTTTAACTGCTAGTCAGCTGATTATTATGATAAGGTGTATATAATAAATAAAGATTTAAAAAATATATTTTTGAGTTATAATCACAATACAGTACAAGATGTGGAAATTAATAAAATAAAAATGAGAGAAAAGTTTAAAAACTCAGTATTCAAATTGCTTGTGGAAACTTTGGACGAAACAATAACTTTGTTCCACTTGGCCAACAGTTCGCGGAAATGTTTTGGCTTTACGCGTTTGGTACACGGGCACGCTACTTTACGTGATTGCTTTAGTAACAGGTATATCGTGATGTCACATCCAGAGAAATAATAAAATCCACATATTGTGAATATAATTTCAGCTTGTTGTGGAAAGTTATTGCATGAAGACCTCGGTAACAAGGTGGTAAAACTAGATTTAAAATGTAGCTTAGAACTGTTTAGTTATTCAGAATACAGAATATTCAGGTATTTTCAAACCTCCCTTTTTACCCACTCTCCTTTCTCTCCCCAATTCTCCTTCCGTTTCTGCCTGTCTTTAACCTTTACAAATGGTAACAAACAATATTGTAAAATTTTGATTTGAACCCTTTCCTAAAAATCACGCAGACAGGTATTTTATTACTTCTTTTTGCTCTTATGCTTCTTTCAATGTTTCAATCCTGAATGGTCTTTCGCCGGGCGGTACTGAGAGTAATACGAGTACCTACTCTAATTTAATACAAGATCTATATATCTTTATAAATATAAAAATCTGGCGTCACGATGTTTGTTCGAGATAAACTCCAAAACTACTTAACTGATTATGATGAAATTCGGCTAACTGTGCGTAATTTGGTTCAACTTAAAAGATAGGATAATTTTTATCTCGATTATTGACCTCAATATTTATATTTGCGTATCAAATGTTTGTTATAGGACAATGATTTGTAATTATTTGTAAGTTCCAAAGTGATGGCATTAGATGGCGGTGTGAGTTAATTTATCGACTTTACTTTTTTTTTTTTTAGTTATAATATTTGACATCTTATATCTATTTTATTCTTTCTTATGATAAATATTTTTTTGTGTTCGCGATAATTTTGTTTTAGGAAGCCTAAATTTTGTCTAAAACCTAAATTTTGTCCTAAACTAAGTTTAATGTCTGCTCTATGAAGAACGGTGTCTGGAAACTCACAATACACACAGGAAACTGGTGTATCTACTGTTAACTTTAATTCTTTTTTTTTTACTCGGCAAATCTTTAGTCTGTTTCTGGAAACCATTTAGTGGGATTTTGGAAGCCCTTCGATGCATTCTGAAATTAAGCGCCCAAGCAACCGATTTTTTTAAAATTTGATCTAAAAAATCCAACTTTGGACTTCAATTACTCACGACGGACTTCAATTACGAAAGCTCAAATAAAAAAAATAAATAAACCACAAAATCGACTCCAAGTGTGATATAGATTCTCCAGTTTCCCGTTTGTACTAAGTACGAGTTTCCGGACACCATGTATACGCCGGGAAGCGAATTATAAGGCAGAACACCATATACTGAAACATACATTATAAGACGGGATCCAAATTGGAATGTTTTACATTTACTCAAGTGGAATGAATTTTTATTTAATTTATAAAGAAAACACAATGTAAAACAAGCAAAGCAAATACAATACACAGGCTGCATATACTCCTTTGATATTTCGACTGTCAAAGAATAAGAGGCCGCTAAAAAGAAGACGAAACTAATGGGGAAGATGTGTTACATTCTGCTTCAGTAAAATTGGTTCTGTGGGATTTTTAAACTGATAGCAACCACAAACCGAAGCGAGCCTAGAATCGGCGCGCGGCATTTGACGGGAACCCTCAGTGAATATCATTTGTATATCGGTGAAGCAATTAGCCTTTAGAAAGCTGACTTTAAACATGAAAAAATAAAGTTATAGGTAGGTTTATAGGTACAGTGGCTTAGGTGTTTTGTTTAGTAATTGGATAATACGGGCAACCTTTGCTTTCATAATATTAATAATATAACATTTTTTATAGCAGTTTTGTGTTACTTCACTTCAGGTGCGTCTTACCATAATAAATTTAACCCCTCAGGCTAATTTGTTGGGTTTACGGAACAACTCATGTAGGTCTCATAGTACTCACAGAAATCGTTGTCTCCTTTACTATCATGGTTAGAAATATGATCTAAACGTTATAAGAAACGAAAAAAACACCACGCTTAATATTCAAATATAAAAGTTAAACGCAAAATAAAAAAAATATACCTTTATGAAACCGACTTTTAAGTTTCCGACGGCAATTAAAAAAATATATATTTGAAACTTGACATTTTTTATTCATTATGAAACGTAATAAAGTGATTGGTTACGTTTATAATATTTTTACGAATAAAATTTTAATTTTTTTTGTCGTTTTCATTAATTTTTGTTAGTATAAACGTGAGGTGAGCCATTTTAAAACCTTTTTTTATGTTTGCTTTTATTTTTTTATATTTAAAAAAATAAAATGTTCATTTCGATTCATAAAATTAGAAAGCCTATTTTGTCAGCTTTCGAAAACAGTTTTTAGAATTCAGATGCATTCAGAAATATTCCGTTTATTTGGATTTTATTGCGAAGCGGAAATATTTTGCCCGGGGCCTGAGGGCTTAAAAATAATGATTTAGTAACCCCTTTTGGTGATAGTTTGGTAGTCAAAGCTCACTCTATGTTTTTATTCCTCATCGTCTTACGGTCCTATATTGGCTGCAGTTTGCCATGTCCACTGATTAAATTTGAACCTCCTACACATCTTTAGAGTACATATAAAAAATTACAACTTCTAACAAATCGAAGGCCCCTGGTGTACCGGACGCACCGGGACGGGAGCGCTCCTGGCTGGAGTGGTACATTCGTAACGCATCCACCACAGAGAACTGGAAATTCAAACACAACGGCTTCACATTGATTAACATTCAATAGCATAGTAACAACGAAAATATTACTGAAAACTTTAATATAACGTTATATTGTTTGCCCTCTTACATTATAAGATCTCCAATCTGCGGGTAAAACAAACAGCCCCACCCCTTCCCCCCTTCCCGTTTCCGGCCCCACCATAGCAGTGCATCTGTCACGTATGGAGATATTGGCTAGATAAATCGTTCAGCAACAATGAGGCTCACCACCGAGGCCTGTCAACCGCTGATAAGAGAAACATTGAGATTTCTTGAACAAGAAGGTTATGTACTGTTTGTTGGTTACTGTCAATATTTACTACCCGGCTTCACACGAATTTCTTCACTGATTTCTAGATATATTTTTGTACTTATTTAAAGTTTATCTGTGTTTACTCCTTCCTACAATCAGTGGCGGCTCGTGACTTTTGAATGCGATAACAGTGCGAAGATTGAAAATTTCGAAATTATTAATGTTGTTTTAGACCAAAATGTTTTTTTTTTTCAAAATTCGTTTTTATCAAGATTTTAAGGTATTTTCAGGTGATGCACTGCACCGATTTCCTGAAAATCTTCATAAAAAAAGAGCATTTAAAAAAATCGTCTACGATTATAACATCATCAATAATGACGTTGTTTCAATATTAGTACTCTTATACATTCAAAATTCACGAGCCACAACTGCATACGTTCAGGTGTTTTTTTGTGATTACCACTCAAGATTATCAAGTGCTCCCTCTGTCCGGAGCCAGTGAGCGTATGGCATCCCCAATACTGGGATAAGTTGTGAGACTGACGAAGGTGGGGAAATGAAGGAGATGGGAAGAAGAAAAAGGAGGAAGTAACAGGCTATTCAGATCTGGTCACCAAACACGAGAAAATCAATTTCAAGCAATGTTTGTTTCAAATAGTTATCCAATTTATTTTCCAATTCAGCAGATTTCAAGGCTAAGCAAAATAACCAAACCAACTTATGTTACACATTTATCAAATAATCATCACTTAATAATACGGGCATACGTGTAGGTGGGAGTCGAAAATTCTGTAAAAAAACTGTAATCAAAACTTATTTTAAGAATAAAGAAACATAGATAAATAAATAAAAGTAAGGAACTTAAGTGAAAAATATTTTGGATTAAAAAATATACTCATATAGATCACCGACCACTGAGTCTGAATATATAAGTTTTATGGTTTATAAATTTACGTAGAACTAATAAATCGCCATTTAAAAACGATTAAAATTGTAAGAAATTTCACCGCGCTGTGATTGGTAAACGAGTTTTGATAGAATTTACAACGCTACTACCACCACCGCATTAAGGCCCCGTAACCGCTCTCGAAAAGAAGAAGATGGAGAGATGTGTAATTACGAATGTTGGAGAGAGCGCGCTAATATTTAAATCGATAAAATCGAAGCGAAAATTACGAAAAAGCTCAATAAAACATGACTCGTTTAAAATAGAGCAAAAATCTCGTGAAACGCATCTTAAGCATCATTTAAAGAAACATTGTGAATTGGGATTCATCTCACTGTTAACCGACAAAACTGAGGTATGTATGACGTCACGCGTACCCTGTCAGGCTTCGATCGTTTTGACAGGCTTTGAAAAATGCAAACTGTGAAAATTATTGAAATCAACCTTTGCAAAAAAATACTGGTATTTAAGTTAGACGAAATAATTATAATAAAAAAAAAACAGAAATGCACACGCGGTAGAAGTGGAACCTTCAGAAAACTAAAGCAGACAAGAGTAGGAGGCTACGAAGCACTGCACAAAGAGGAGACCGATTATTATATCTCATTTTTTCACAGGCTACATCTTATAAATATATGTGTTTGTATATTTTTAGTGTTGCTTTTTCATTTCATCGACTTTCAAACCACAACGGTGCTAAAGAAGTTTTTACTTTAAAAAATTGACTGGAATTCCTTATTGATTGGTTTCGCATTTCAACAACGATGTAAAGTTAGCATGAAATTAAATCCCAGGTGAACTGTAAAATGGGTTAAGCTTTGAAATGTGCAATTAAATTGGCGAGAATTGTTTGAAATTGGAGTTTCAATGCCTTCGTTATCGGCAACCGAAATCATTATTAGAGTATTACTACCGTGACACAAAGTGATAGCTTAAATTCCTTACAACCCTCTTATTTACCCATCTCCTTGGGGGATTTATTAATCATCTCCAGTTGTTAACACCTGCCAGATATGAAACAAGTTTCCACCTCCCCACGTGTGTGCTAGAGGGAGAGGACAGGGATGGAGGGTGGCTTGGCGGTCTGGCTGCCACGTGTCGAATCAATATCGTCAGGAGTTATTAAACAGGTCACCGATATTGGCAGAAAATCGCAGACAGAACAGGGAAGAAAGTAGTAGAGACTGCTCCGAACGACTGAATTTAACAAAAAGCTATGGGTGGGAAATAAACTGACTGCAGCAAATAAACAGACTTAACTTGCCAAGTATTATACATTTACTCCTGAAGAAGCGAACATAGTTTATGGAGATTGTGAATATCAAAAATAATGTGAGTTTACTATGTTATTTGTCTTTTTAACCCCTCAGAAATCGGGCGTATGTTAGTAGGTCAAAATATTTCCCTTTGCAATATTTTTGAACATATCCGAAAACTTAAAACTGTTTTTGAAAGGCGATGAAATACGTTTACAAATTTCATTATTAGAAATAAATATATAATTTTTGAAATGTTAACATTTTTAATATAAACGTAAAAGTTTTAAATACGGCTTACTTTAAGTTTTTTCTATCTAAAATTACCGATAACGAAAAAATAGAAAAACGCACACATATTTTATTAGGCAAATGAATTATAAACATCACCTCACGTTTTGTCGTTTCATAAAAAAAAAATTAATGAAAAATTCTGGAAATTTTTTTAATTTCAAATTGCTATCAGAAATGTTGGTCTCATAGAGGTGCACATTTATTTTTTTCTATGATTAAATTCTAAATTTTAATATAAAGCGTGGAGTTTTCTCTTTCTAATATTGTTTAGATCGGTGATTCCCAGTGACCCCTAGGGCAGTGTTCCGCAAAGTGTGTGCCGCGGCACAGTGGTGTACCGTGGTCGTTAGCTGGTGTGCCGCACCGCAATGTAACATTGTAACAAAATAACTTTGCGAACTTTGCTGCACCAGCTTAGGTAATCCGACTATTGGATCGATTGTAAAATAAGCCTGGCGGACATATTCGCCTATTTAAATGAGCGCAACGAAAAAAACAAGACAAGAATTCTAATACTTTAACGTCATCGGATAAGATTGAAATGCAAGTTGGTGTTATGGATCAGCCACGCCCAATGGTATATAGTAATGAAATGTTCCCAAATGTCATGGCTGCCGATTCAATTAAAAGAGTGGAGGCTTTGACAGCGAAACACTCGAAGCACAGGCTAGTGAAACACAGCAGAAAAAATGAACTCGTATTTTTCTAAGTGTGATCAGCATCCCATGGACTGGGTTCGAAATCCATTCGTAGACAGCATTTCCCTTGGACACTTACCGAACGAGCAGGAAGAATTCTGAAGATAAAAACTGATCAGACATAAGTAAAATTTTCCGAAATAGAGCTAGCACATTTTTGGTTACGCATAAAAAATGAATATCCACTGATTTCAAAGCGTGGTATTGCAATTATCTTATCATTTGCCACGACCTATTTATGCAAATTGGGGTTTTCAACTTCCACTACGACATAAAAAATGAACCGCTGGGGACGATCGTCGAAGAGATGAGAGAAGCATTGTCAACGATTGCTCCAAATTTTGATCGCCTGTGCTCAGTAAAGCAGGCTCACATTTCTCATTAAACATGTTTTCATACTATATTGATTTTAGTAATAAATATTTAATAAACGTTGTTTTTTTTTCTTTGGTGTACCTCTAAAATTTGTTGTTATGGTAAGTGTACCTTGATCACAAAAAGTTTGCGGAACACTGCCCTAGGGGTCCACCTGGGTCCACGGGTCCACGTAGGACTACGTGGACCACGGGCCCACGTAGGCGCGATAAAGAAATGGGGGTTCACAAGTTGTAAGTGGGGGTCCACAAACTGGTTTCGATTGAGACCCATCCCTTGCCCTATTTCCATATCCCATCCCTCCCCTCATCTCATATCCCATTACGCCTCCTCCGTCGTGGCAAATATAATCTCGAATACTGGTCGATTTTGCCCCCGTTTGAAAAAGTCGTAGATCTGGTGCTGCTCCGTTGTGACAGACCACACCTCGCCATTCAATATTCAGTACAACGCGTGTCGAGTTTTGGGAATATGACAAAAATGTACTAGCAGGGGGTCTACCGTGACCAGTAAAATTTTGAAAGTGGTCTACGAGAAAAAAAAGTTTGGGAACCTCTGGTTTAAATTATATTTCTCACTATGACAGTATTTTTATGAGACCCTATGTGAGCTGAAACAATTTTGGTCTCCTATGATTAAACGGGTTAATAAAACAAATAATGCCATTATAAAGTGGTTACCGGTTAGAAGAACTTTTCTTCAAAAATAAATTATAATTCTGAAAGTTTCCAACAAGAAAATGAAGAGAAAGTGTTATTTACTGTTTCAAATAATTTTTTTGCATTTGTGGCCCAATTCATGATAAAACCGAGGGAGAAGAGCCATGATCCATTATGAATGAAATCCGCGCACACAAAATTGTTGCCAACATTGTGCAGTAACCCAGACTTCTTAAAATCGCAATTACAGCGGCGCGGCGCCTCGCCCTAGTTTCTTCCTACACATCAAATTTTCATTGGTTCCGCCCCTTTTATTGTCCATGCAGTTTGTTCGAAGCTCGGTGACAGTATGCACATTTGTCGGTATGTTTCTATTATCTATGGCGACCCCAATAACTGTTTATAGTAGCAAAGCCCTGCATTGATACTTTTGTATGTAATGTATCCTGTATATTTTTAATCTTCTAATGCTGCATGTATATTTGCGAACTGAAGCGCGAGTCGAGCCACGAATTACGTGAAAGAAACGAAGCAGCCGCAAGCGCCTTTTCGCGTCATTTCAGGTTGCATCGATCCTTTACCACGGTTCAGCTCGGCAGTTCGTGTATGCAACATAAAATCACATCTTTGAATACGCTGACCTCCCATCTAAACACGAAGGAAAACACAAACATTTTCGCATTTCTCCAAAAAACGGGAGCTCTCTTCGCTCAAGTTATGACAGAGATCTTGAAAACCCGCCCAACACATAACATCAGTGCAAGTTACAAATGACTACATACGAATAGAAAACACGGTGTAAATTTTTGCGCGAAGGAAAATGAATCAACTCCCGATTCAAAGTCAAATGCGAAGACCAGCACGCAACGTGGACGTTATGGTACGGTTCCATAAAAAATGTTTCTACTTTTGGCTTCTTCAGAAAGCGCAGTTAGATCTGTAAAAGCGGGTCGGGAGTTACGAAAGCAGGTCACCAGAGGCTGCATGAATCGATTCAGGGAGAAGACGTTAAATAAATTTCTAGATTCTCAGAAACTGGGTCTCTTCAAGAATCGGGTCAACAAGTTACTTCCCCTTTAGAATTCTTTCACGCGGCATTCCAGAGATTACGTACCCAGCTCGGGAATCAATACTAGTTCATACAGAAAGAAAGAAAAAGTTTATCTTTTCATAGAAAGCAATTATTGTTTAATAATTTAGTGAAAATAATTAATTAATTAACTCAAAACATGTAATCCGGGTGTTTTTATTTTTATGAATACCGCACAAGAGTCCCAACTGCTCCCGTCTGGAGCCAGTGAGACTATGGCATCCCTAATTGGGGTATATTGTGAGGCTGAAGGTAGTGGGGAGAGAAAGGAGATGGGGAAGAGGAAGGTGGGAAGTACCTGGCTATTCAGATCGGTCACCAAACACGGCTAAAGCCATTTCAAGCAATATTTCAATTCTGAATGGTGGTCTTACACCAGGGCGATACTGAGAGTATCATCCACTCTGGAACGTGCCGCAAATATACTATAAATTATTTTGAATGAATAAATTGTGAAATAACACAAATTCATCAAATAAAATTTATTTGCCAAGCCGGGTTTCGATCCCGCGACCTTCGGAATGCAAGTCAATAGCCTTACCGCTGGACTACGCCGGCCGTCAAAAGGTGTTATCAGTAATCAAGTGACATCTATCGTTGCCGGTCGTAAACAAAATGAATCAAAGTTAACTTCAAACGAAAAAGAGCATAGTCTTAAATTATATAGATAACATAAATATATAATAATAAACATTACAATGCCTTAAGGATAATTAGGACGAAGATATTAGACAAAAATATGTAGCCACAATATCACACCTAACACTGTCGTCTACGAGTTCTAGTGAACAATTCAAAGAAATAGCATCAAGCCGTACGCAGTCCCCGTTTTTAGAAAAACTATTAGATATAATATAAATCAACTCAACACTTTCATCCCCAGGTTCTGGCGAACATTTAATAGACACAACATCAAATCTAAAGCTGTCTCCTCCAGGTTCTAGTGAATAATTTATGAATACACATCAAAACTAAGCTTGATGTTTGATGGAGACTTAACGGTACCGTAACCATGAAACTTCCGAAACTACGGCAGTGCAGTGACGTCACCAAGAGGGTTGGAATCGTGGGAGGGAGGAGGAAGGTAAGAAAGGCGGACGAAGGTGGATACAAGGGGAGGGGTGCAATTTTCTGGGCTATAAACCGCGAAACCACCTCGGCGTAGTTTTGTTTCATCTAACATTCCACTTTATGTAGTACAAAGATGACAAACAATTACCTTTACAGCGTAATTCAGGGAAGCAGCAAACTCGACATTTTATGTAAGTTACTCGAACTCTGTAAAATTACAAACTCACAATATACGAAGTTTTAAAAAATCGTTGATTGTGCTTAGCGTTTTTTCAGTTTTTGGCGACTTTCCGTGGCAAATCGGTAATCTCAGGAACAAAGAGGTCGCGGTTTTGGTACCCAGAATGGGCAATTTTTTTTATTTACACAATTATTTACAAATACTATGAATAATGAAGTATGTTTACACCTCGTTCCGGGGTGTAAGACACTCTCAGAATTCTCCAGCTGAGAGCCTAATATTCAGCCCCACATTACGGGATACCATAGTTCCCAGTCATTGGAACTTCTTGTACGATATTCTTTTTTTAAAACAGAACTACATCATGCTTCGGCGCCTGTCAAATGAGAAACAGTAAAATGGATTACGGATTTTACAAAATAAATTCCAATTTTTCTGCACATTGTTAAAGGAAAGATGCTCTAAATTCTATATAACAAGAAGTCATAAATATTTACAAGAAATTACTTAATAACGTCAGAATATTTGTCGGCCCTTATACAAGATTCCTGGAATTATGACCCGTGACGTCCGTGACAGAACGTTAAGCTTCTTGGTGGCGGATTCATAATAAAATGGAATGTATTCTTTCATGTCAACAATTTTATGAAAATCATATTTGTGTGTGTTCCGATTCTTCCAGCAATCTTCTGAATGAAGATTTGAGATGCCTTCACTTTATATTAATAAGTAGATCTGAATAGTCCGGTACAAATATTTACCAATGTTTCTCAATTCCTTCCGCCATAAAAAAACAGATATCACAATCCCGCAATCTAAGATTTGTTTTCTTCATATATATAGATGTAGAGGAGTTTTTAACAGAATGCACTGACAATTATTTCAACAAAAAATAATCATCAAATCTAGTAAGCATATTGTAGGATGAAACTTTCGTTAAAAAATGGGAATCTTTTGTGATTGGACGAAAGTTCTATTCTGGTCGTAAAAAAAACCAAATCAATAAAAAAATAAGTTTATATAGAATAGGTACACAAAACATGTAAATTATTTTACTTTATATTAAATTATTACTTGCTTACCATCACATTTCAGGAAATGTACAAATTAAGTAGTTTCTTGGCCATTTTGCTACATAATCAAAATGTTATCATTTCTTTGGGGAAAGTTCATTCAAGACTGATAATAGAGTGTAATAATAAATACACATTACATAAGCGGTTCAAAACAAATTGTTTAATGAATTAATCACTTCATTTGAGAGAAATAATTATTCATCGTCTCATGTGATTGTGGTGCGCAAGTTCATTGACATAATTCTTGAGATAAGGTGGTCCACTTACACCAGACTTGAGATGCTGTTGTTGGGTTAGGGGAAGTGTTGATTAAATTAACTTATTATTGTATGTAGTTATATTGTGAACGCATTAATAAATTCTGGCTCATTGAAAAGTTTTTATTGACCTCTAAACAAATTTAATGCAATATTCAATATTGCATATTATTTTATAATATATCAAACTAATATCATTGTTATAATTAAAATAAAATAAAATTGTTTGATTCCTATTTTATTGAACACATTATTTTTTAATATATAGACCAGTGATTACCAACCGGTGGTCCATGGACCACAAAAGGTCCGCGAGAACTAAAATGTGGTCAGCGAAACAATCGTTCATTTTACTACAAAACTGAATCGAAAGGTATCCAAAAGCTGATTCGTAACCCTTTTAGCATTAGTGTTGGAGAGGAGCAGAAGAAGTCTAAGAAGAGCTCATTCTTGTACCTTGTGGTCCCTGAGAACAAATAAATATCATGGTGGTCCCTGGTCAAAAAAAGTTCGGGAACCACTAATATAGACGAACCGGTTTCGATTCGACCTGAACCTTTATCGAGGTTTTATAAAAACATACCAAATTAAATACAGACATAAAGTGTACAATAGGACGGAGTGAATTTTTTTTTCTTTAAGATTTCAAAATTCCTATATTTGTAATCATTGACACTGTATTATATTATATGAGAAAAAACACATTTTTTTATTGACCTGCTTGACATTTTTTATTGACCTGCTTTTTATTGACATCTTGAGGTGGCGCGGTTAACCTTAACCTTAAATTTAAATAAATTTTATTATATGACTATGTGTTAGACTATTGATTCTCACTCTGGCAACTCTTTCTGGTGACTACCGTTAAGAACGTGTTCAGAAGGGGCGAATCGTTTCATGCGTATACGCGCGTACGTTTGCGTCCAGAAGCGTGAAACGCGCGAGCATTTGGGGACATATTGACAATTCCGTATCAACATTTTGCCGTTCTATTATCCCTGGTACGTGCACTCGCTCTGTAGTTCGCGCGTAAACTGGACGTAACCATGGAGCATAGAGTCGAGAGTCTAGCGTACTACACGCGATTTACGCGCGTATTTTAAACACGCGCGATGTTTGTGGACGTATTGAATTGCCGCCCAGTATACGCGCGTAATGATTCTCAACGAATTCGCCCCTTTTGATTAAGGTCTAAAATAAAAAAAACTGTTGCGAATTTTTTGACGCGAAGCGCATGAAACTGAAAATCACTACTAGGCGCTGCGCTGATTTATTGATTCCGCACGTGTTTACTTACTTTACTATATCTTATTAAGCTATGAACAAAATAAATAAAAACCACTTTTCGCTTACTTGCCTCGTGCAAATAAGACGCTCGATTTTAAATTTCGAAGGCATGAGAATCGAAATGTTTCTAGCGTTTACATTCCTCTTAAGGATTATTCAGATGGAGACCTTTCCCATTTCTATGCTGTACATTTTTAGTTTAGTAAATATTTTTAAACGAATCAAACTTAGTAATTTGATGAACCTTATCTTAACTAAGCTGGGTATTTATTACCTATTGTATTTATTTACTGAGACATTTCTATAAACATGATTTATGCAAAGAAACCCCTTTAATTGATAGTTATTTGAAATAGGATTAAACCAAGTTGATTGATAGTTTGTAGTATAACATTATCCTGATACAGTCCAGTCGACTATACAATCAATTTATTTCAACCTCTCGAAAGCATCAAATATATTTATAGACAACGCTTGATAAAATCACCAATTAAACCCGATTTATTAGACTTCCCGAGATCACAATTTCTTATCGGCAATGATTTATACCGAACTCTGTATTCCAGCCGGGCTGCTGTAATGGACCAAATCCATCACGGCCTCTTAATCATAGATCATAGGGTCACAATGTCAAATAATAATTATAAAGTCGCTTAATGGAGACCGGTGCGACGGTCTGACGGGTGGTATGTCTTCATTACGATGAAGTGATTCTTGGTGGTATTGGGGACACCATAATTTAATTAACTAACTTGATAGATATCCCATTCTTGCAAACTACTTATAAACGTGGTTTCATGCCAACTCAGAATAAAGTCAACTCAACAACTCTTTGAAGAGTCATTAAAAGCTATGAAAAAAAAAATTTAATAGCCGTTAACCCTAACCTAACTCAACCAATTTAACCAATTTTTAAAATATTTTTTAATCATCACTCTTTATGACCTTTCTGAGGTGGTTCTGAGTTGGTTTCATTCTGAGTTGGCCGGTCACCATAAAACATAAACTGAGATGTGAATGCTAGTCTACATAGAATCTACCTTCCATAAAATATTATTATGTCTAATTTATTTCATATCTTCTGTTTATAATTTTTATTATTATTCTAATTTTCACGAATAAACTTAAATTTCTTATTTCTTTCAAAAATCTTTTATTAACCTCAAACTAATGATGTGTTATGTATTTAAACCTAGTACGTATACCTATTATTTATGTAGGTACCTACTACGCCTGTCTCGATATAGGAATTTCCCAAAGAGAGGCACCGAAAAATCATTTATATTTTCTTTTATAAGGATAAATACAAAAAATATACAACATAACTATATTTACACCACCATATTTTTTATTTCAGCGACTGGTTTCGGAAAAACCGTTCCTTCCTCAGGGCAAAAAATATACACTAACTTAAAATGAATAGTATTTCAATATAATGTGACTACATATAGGTGGGAAAGTGGAGGTGGAGGTGGAGGCTTAATTAGGGATTAGAGAAGAGTTTGGGGAAGATAGAACGGACTGTGAGTGGGAATATATATCTAAGATGGGACTGTAAGATAACTTAGAAGAGAAAGATAATTTTGAAGTCTTAGAAATTAATAAATCGCTATCCCTATAAAAATACTATCTTACAATCCCTAGTCACTCCTCGACTCCCATTTCAGCTTCTTATGTATGCTCACCGTAATTTTGTAATAAGTTGTTATACATTTTGCCTCAAGAAAGGAAAGGTTGTTATGAAATCGGTCGGCGCTACAAAAAAATGTAGTAGTTAAACAAAATTATATTGCATTAAATGAAGACAATATTAACGAAACTCAATCTCAAAACTGAAAACAGAAAAATCAGAAAAGGATACGGTCATATCTAGGACTCGAACCTTCGCCTTGCCTGGGCGCAGTTCTACTGACTGAGCTATAATGTGTCCCTATCTGATTCGATCATATTTCACTGTATCATTCTTCGACTAAGAGCTACCAACATTTTCTTAACGCCTATTTTTATCGGCTGCTATCTTACGCATGATTGCAAGATTCAAACCCGAACTAAATGCTATCTAGATAGTGTCTTGGATAAAATTTATCAATTTTTATTTTTAATATGCGTGATGTATTGACTTTTCTGCAAGTCTAGGATGAATACATATATTTTTTTTCAACTTAATGATTAAAACCTCCAACATTTCAATTTGAGATTTAACTCATTAAGTTCAGAATAAAAAAACTTTTATTGTTTCATTAAATTATAATGGATGGCCACAAACAGGTAGCTGTTTTCAATAATATATTCAATGATATTACAATAATTTATTACATCATTCTTTGACAGGACAAAACTGGTGACAACACAATTATAATGCATAAGATTAAGAATTCATGGACTGCTAGGAGCAGTCGATATTTGGAGTACGCGGACGGCAATGTTGTAGCTTTTAGCAGTCCGTGTACTCCCAGCTTTGAGGCTCGGTCAAACAGGTGATGCAGTAGTAAAGTCTCACTGGCTCAAATTAAAAAAAAAAATTAAAACTTGGAATAATTTTCTTTATTTTTCCAATTATTTTTTCCATAAGATAAGTACAAACATTTAAAAAATATATATATACATGTGGAGAACGTATGTATAAGGGAATGAAAGAGACTTTCATGTACGAAAGAGAGCATGATACATTGTATAAAAGGACGTGTCTGCTCTGTCTTTCGTCTTCTTATCATTACCTTCCTGAAAGTAACTTGTAGGTATCGCCGTGTGCAGTTTTAAATATTCTACCGACAGCTAATTATTATATTCTATTATTCTATTATTCCATCGCATAAATTACTCGGTGATGTCTAACGAGCAATCACTGCAATACATATAAAATATAATAATATGACTCATTTGGCTTCGATTTTTAAACTCATTTTTACAAAAGTAAGTAATGGGAGCACGCTAAACCACTGTCTGGGTGTGGGTAATGTAGCCAAAAAAATGCATATTATATGATCAATTTTTAAGAAAATAGACAAAACACGTAAAACGCGTGAAAGATGGCTTCCGGTTAGTGATGGCAAAAATCGATCCAAATGATCGATTATACTTACAATGCATCATACATATTAAAAGGGTTATTCCATTAAAATGCATTCGAAAGGTTCCATTAAAAAATAAGCGAAAAAAATTCTTTAAATATTTAGAAAATATCAAAAGGCGATTAATTGAGTGGTAATTTAAATACTGTCGTTTTATTGAAGTACAAGTTGTTGACTTGAGGAGATCCATGTTGTAGGAGGGAGGAAACACGGAGGTCGGCAAATCATTCCACAGCCGAGCTTTTGAAGACAAATAATATGAGTCACAAAAGCGACCTAATCCATTCTCTTCCGATAAATGCCCGGTGCCTAAGTAATCAATGACACTAGTTCCTCGGAGCATCTTCCATTGAAATACATGTAGACCAAGGACAGTATTCGTATCTGACTAAGCGATTAACTCGTTCTACCAATTTTTCATTGTTTCAAAAATGGATATTTCGATTATGCCCGTCACTACTTCCGGTACATTTTGCCGGGATGATTACTCACGCGTGGCGTATTCTTGTCTCTGGTTTCTGATAGCTTCTGGCCTCCATTTCCTGTGAATGGCGAAAGGAACTGTTTTACCGACGCGAAGAACCAATTTTCCCACTGTCTGTGGGCATAAATAACGCGGGAAAAACTCCCGGAAATGCGAAAAAGCGCGAAAATCGCACGCGGCCCCAGTCTTGCGGAATAATTCGTTTTGTTCTCTGAGGAAAATGGTACCTTTGCTTTATGACGGTTGTACGTTTTCGTGCGAAAATATTGAGAAATGTAAACTTCTACGTAATGCAGAAATTATAGATATGTAACTTCATAAATAGGTAGATGCCTACCAGAAAGAGAGTTGTGGATTCTTGAACTGTTCGTAACTCCCTACTCCTGCCTATTCCTGGTTTCAGAAAATGTTAAAAAATACTTATGTATAATTTTACTCTTGGTATTTGATGCGAAATATTAAAGATATAAAATACATTATTCATGTGAAAAAGTTGCTTTCATTTATTAATAATCACCTAGATACTAGCCCGAAGCCAGTGAGACTGGTAATCCCAATATTGAAGCTGAAGATGGGAATGAAAAATTGGGAAGTAGGTGTGGTTATTCAGATCTGATCACGAAACACGGCTTCCAAAAAACAACGTTTAAGCCTCGATTACATTGAGAGAGTTTACAAGCTGCTAGCCGGTAAGTTTAAAAGCGGGTGAATCGGCGAGTGAGATTGTCGTGATGACACACAAAACTATCTTCTCGGTAGCGACAGTAGCAGCTAAAATAACGACTCTCGCGCGAACCAATGCGAGAATTACAGCTCCCGCGCGAACTGATTGTGACAGTTACGAAATCAGCTGTTGGTAGGCCGCCATCTTGAGCGAGTAGCGAGTAAAGTTGACCACCTTTCAACTTTTTTCGCAGATTGTCCACAATCTAGCTAGTAATACGATTACACTGAGCGAGTTTACTAACAGATATTAGATAGTTGCTTGTAAACTCACTCAATGTCATCGAGGCTTTAGATTCTGAATGGTGGTCTCCCACCAGGGCGATACTGAGAGTAGGTACCATTCTGGAACATCCGTTATGAATGATACTTATCCTCTGTGCATACACTTAAAGCATAGCATGGCTCTGATATCACGAAGTAGCATCGAGTGGATCCATACACCAGTTTGCTACAAATTAGAAATTACGACAACGCCATAAGAGGGTTGCAAAAAGCAGGATTTACGCAAAGGTCACATAAGCAGGATTCCCATTATGACTCGTCATAATACCTAACTTATGTACTCAAAAGAACAATCCTCTCATTGGGTAAAACTAAGAAAACCCTCCCCCCGTCTTAAATCAACGTTTGCTCTGTACCCTTGGATCTTATCTGCTATCTCAGAGCACGGAGAGCTGCGTGATTGTGTAATTCCGACCGTAACGCCGGGGCCAAATGATCCAATAACTTCGCTTAGATTACAGCGTTCAGATGCGACCGGGGTAGGTTGTTGAATTAAATAATATGTTACCAGAGGAGAAATTTGGGAATTTGGTATTCAACCGGGGACGTTAAGTAACCCACAGCGGGGATTTACATGACGACAATGGTATATTATACATTATCCATTTTTTGGGTTAGGTTACCTCTACGAATAGCACGCTTTCCGTGTAATCGGATTACCTTTAGCTGCTCTTTTTGTGCGTAGCCAGGTTAGTTATTAATATTACATACGCACTAGTTTTACTAAGGGTAGGTAATTGTGTTTTAGACAATCACAATGTTGGTGTTACGTTGAGCCCGTGGAATCAACTGATAAAAATAATGGAAGCTGGGAACGTAAAGTACATGAAGAACACGTATTTATTTAATTTTATAGTTCGGCACATAATTCTGACGTAAATAGTGGAAGAAACGGGCTAAAAGTTATAAAGGCCTGAACTAAACTTACCTCGAAATGGTTTTGAGAACTTATTATTAGGATTATAGTATTACTTTACATATATGAATGAAAATCGGTTGGTTCATCTGCTACAAAAACTTGAATCAGGTTATGTGAAGAGTAGGAATAACGGAAAAGAAATACAATACGGATATGTTTGGCGTTACATCTATCTGCCTACCCCAGCGGTGCCTGACATTCTTAGACCCTATATCAATTGCATTTAAGCTTGTTACACACGAGTAATATAATATGTGGTCGTGACTTATCTCACGATATCGCTCAGTATACAATACCACTAACTTGATTTAAGCATTTGCGACTTCTTCCTGTGGGGCTATCTGAAGGAAAAAGTTTTTAAACATCAGCCTCATACCTTGGAAGAACTCAACGATCGAATTCGGGAGGAAATCGCCGCTACGCCCATCGAGATGTGCCAAAATGAAGCCTAAAACTTCAGAAATCGCCTTCATCAATGTATCGCTGCTGGGGGCCATCATCTTTCTGATGTCATCTTCAACATTTGATGCATAAAACGGCATGATGTAACAAATAAAATAAAATAAACCCCATTTCTGTAAGTTGCGCCGTTTTTTTATAATAGCCCATCAAAACTGCACTGTCTGTTTTGCCGCACCCTGTATTATCTCAAGTGTGTAAAAAGCTTTAGTCTTCTTTCATTGATTTTTCTAGTAATTACATACTCAAATATACCTTAACCATTGAACATACAATCACAAGAAGTGTGATCAATGGCGATTTGAAAGAAAAATGACATTGATTGAAAACTGAACTGGCGTCCAGCTTTTTTTGATATTTTTATTTATTCACCTTTATTAATTACGTACATTATAACGGTGATGATCTGTACCTGCTTCACAAGGAACTCCTGTGTTGAAAGCAGGAGCAGTTTATAACATCAGAAACAGTTTACATCAAAAATAAAAATAACAACACATTTAAAATAAATGACAATCAGCATCGTAACATTGAAAGCACATACTTATGCAAATAATTTAATAAAATCGTATGTTTGATCTTTCTTGGCTGATGATCTAAGACTTATATGTGTATGTTAAATATATGCATAATATGCCTTATCGACCCCGAGGCCCCAGACAGACCGAAGAAATTGATTATTCATATCCATACTAATATTATAAATGCGAAACTGCTCGAGTTCGTTTATGACCTTTTCACGCATTAACCAATAAAAAGACTTTAAAAATTCATTCACCAATAGAAAGCTAAATTATGTGCGCAGACTACAGGTTGTATATGATGGTAAGCTCTGGCGTTATGAAATTATAAATATTAATATATTATATTTGTTATACGTTTTCTGTCGCTAACAAAAGCGAGTTTCTGCTTACGTCAGAAAAAATCGTTTCCATGGAAACGATGTTGATATATTTGTGGGCTCTAAGCTGGTAGGTACTGAGCCCCCTGGTCAGCTACTGCTCCAGAAAATTCAAATATTAGAATATGTTTTGTTTTTTTTGGACAAGCTTCTGTTCTGGAATAAATGTCAGTTACATTAAAAATATAACGATTATAAAGACTGAATAATAAAAAGTGTAATTTTTTATTATATTAACAAACTTCCAAATATTTCATTAAAAATAAACATCCGAAATGTTTGTAAGCGCATAAATTCCGAACGAATGAACAAAATTTGATAATTCTTTTTTTCTTTGAGCAATAAGCTTTATGAAATTTAGGTGGCAGGCGAGATGTTTGAAAACTGAATGTAAGGGAATGAATGTATGGAATGCGGGTGGGGGTGGGGGTGGGGAGGAGGGGGGATAATTGATGTGCTAGCGCTACAGTAATTTCCTGTAATACCATGCGAGCGAAGCCGCGGGGAAAAGCTAATATAAGATAAATTGAATACACAAAGTTGAAAATGTCAGCTATACTGGCAGCCAACACAATTAATTATTCAACAGCATTCCAATTGTTGTTAAAGAATGAACTCATTCTGTTTCGGTGCCAGTTAAAATTAATTGCAATAAGCAATAAAACAGATGTCAAACAACAGTGTTATGTGGCAACTGGCAATTATATCGCCACTGTCCTGTCCTTAATCCTAGCTGACCCGTACTGTCACGTTTGACAGGCACTTAACGAGTAGGCCGGTAAGTACTAGGTACGCACTAGGTAGTGTGTTGTGAATAACACTGGTAGTGTTATTCTAAACGTAGGTGTTATTCTAAACGTGTTACTTGTCTACTTGTGTTTAGCAGTGGGAAATGATGCGCTAGATGAACCCATTCCACAAAGAAAGATTTGTCAATGACTCACAAATATTAACCTACCGTCAGGCGCAACTAACCTGCAAGATGAAGCGATCTGTTATTTTTGTGCCAAAGGGTAAATATTGCCGATCTAGGGGCGTGGCCTACTGACCTCCTTCCCCGCCATATTCAATTTCCGTTCGTCTCGTGCGCATTGTGGGTCGCTCTGCTGGGTATGCAATAATCTGTTAGATTGTAGGTATAAGTAAATGTTTCAATACTGCATTCCTTTGTAAAATATCTTTTTATTGCCTTTTTTGTTCTTGACCAGTCACAGTGTTTTTTTGTTATTGTTTTTGGGGTGTTATGCCGTGTTTCGCTACCTCCTTCTTTAGCCAACGTTTCGGACAGCGTTACAGTGTCCATCATCAGGGCAGATGAGTAGAGTACTCATCTGCCCTGATGATGGACACTGTAACGCTGTCCGAAACGTTGGCTAAAGAAGGAGGTAGCGAAACACGGCATAACACCCCAAAAACAATAACAAAAATACTTTTTGGCCGTGAAAACCTAAAAACATACCAGTCACAGTGTTATTTTGTGGTATTATGTTGTTACCTACCTATTTTTTTTTTAAAGTGTCCACACAAAGTCATGAAACTTTTTAATAAGTGCCTACCTTTGCTGATTTTATTTACGTTATACGATTTTTATATAGGTAACTTTATTCTTTGTTATATGCTTTTATACTTCTATTATATTACTTTTGGAGCGCAAATATGTACAATTAAATTGAGCTCAAAATCTATTTTGATCTGTTTTTATGTGATTTAATCTCACAGATGAATTGCGCCCGATCGTGTTGGAAGGTTTAAAGGTTTAAAGTACAGGTATAGTATATTCAGATTTGAACGGTCAAATAGACGATTTTGAACTTTAGAAATTTCAACGGTTCATTTACATTCTCGATCCATTTAATTGAGATTATCACAAATACCGGATGTTGGCATTCAAAATACATTTAATTAATCCCGACCTACGCTCGTAGTTATAGTTATATTGGTATTTTAAAAGGATGAAAAGAATATTATTTTTATGTACGGGTAGGTGCCTACATGACGTTTTGCGTTTGATTAATATTCTTGCAATCAGAAAATATAATAATTATCCTTTTAACATAATATGATCTGTTTTCAGCATCGGGTTATTTGGGTATCAAATTATAAATACTAGAACAATTTCCTTCATAATTTCCTTATCAGCCAAATTCATACTTATCTAAAGTTCTTACGTCCACCAAGCTACGTGATACCTATACGACTTCTTTTCTGATGCTTAATTAAGAGGAATTTTGAGAAATTGGAAATCTTAGAATTGCAAGTAAAGCTCGGGGTTGGATTCCCTAATAATAGGGATAAAATCAGGGTCAGCCGACGTCGTTCAGCGGTTATTTCAGTGCGCAAAGGGCCATCTCGCTTATTCTATACCAGTGGTCCACACCCATGTTTAAGTAGTCACCTACCTATTTTAGTGTTGTTTGGCGGGAAAAACGCCGTTAAAATTATTTCAGAAAAAATTCCTGTCGTAATGTAGAATTTCACAGGTGAACATATTGCGGAAAACCGGTGGGAAATCCGGGCAAACGTTTTTCAAATAAAAGAAAAACACACAATAAATCAACTCTGATGGAAAACATGTCATGGCGGCGGTTCCGCGGAAAGGGAGGGAAAACCTAAACCACGAATACCTACCTAGTTTGTAGTACCTACCCAGCTTAGGGGAAGATACTTTGGCAGGCAACACTGGAAGCTGTACCGAAATATTGTGAAATAAAAACATTAGCGATCCTAGCGGCTCGGGTGATAAACATTTACTCTAACATTGCACTTGTCATTAATTCTGATTGAATATTTATTAGTTTTCGGGTGTTTGACGCCCGGTTTTTTTTTCTTTGTCATTGCTTTTATGGTTACATAATTTGTGGATTTTTTTACCATATGCCCTCGTTATGGTGGTCGAGTTATGAGCTAGAGTACCTAGATGTCAGGATTTTACAAAAGTGTCAACCAATCTAACATCTGACTTTATTGTAGGCATGGCGGGTAACTACCTATCCTAAAATTTTTAAATATTATATGGTTATGAAACTAGGCCTAGCTTCGGATAGAAAAAATAATTTTAAAATTTAAAGGCATTGTTCAGTGTTTCTTTTTCACTTGTGTATTGCAAGAAAAAACTTCTTTTTAACGGAACAAAAATATTTACCAAATATAATTTCTATTCCCCGACACACAACAACACAACTGTAAAGGCTGGTTCGGAATCGGCTAGTAATTTAGTTGAGTGGCGCGCAATATTTTATTTTATTTTTTATATTAGCTCCACACAAGAGGCTCTTTTGGAGGTTATCCACCACATACCCGCCTTGGTGTAAGTAACAGATGGTTACTCCTTCAAGGCTTTCGCTTTAAGATTCTATTTTTTTGTTAAACGAAGCTATATGTATATTTTTTTAACGATTCTAGACCTCCGCAGTCCCTGCATACGTTGTTAGTAAGCAGTATGCAAGTGCTTAACAGGAAAAACAAAATGCAAAAAATAGGTTAGTAAGACATATACGAATGGCAAAGGCAAAAGAAAAACTCATTCATAAGGCTCCATGAGGCGGCATTGCATCGTGTAAAATAAAAAAACCCGCAAGCACCTGTATAAAATAGAGAAATAAAAAATATCTGTCAAAAAAAATATATCACAAAAATAATAAAAAAGTCATAAAAAATAATAATAAAGATTTAACACAAGAGGCCCTGAGGAAAATAAGGAATGAACATTGGTCTTGAATAGACCCATGTTGAAGGAAGGAGGAAACACAAGGGCCGGAAAATCGTTCCACAGCCGAGCTGTTGAACACAAGAACGAGTCGAAGAAGCGACGTGTTCTCATGTGACAAATGTTAACCGTATACATAAGCACGCATTTGCCGTGTTTCCCGACTATGCACCGGTGCCGAAGGGATCAATGACGCTAGTTCCTCGGAGCAACTTGCCTATCAACTGACCAAAAGGTGTTCACATTACGGTCGAGTATACTACATTCGTTAAGTGGTACATTGGAAGATGAACACGCTACAACATCTTTTATTATTTATTCTTTAATCCAGACATCTTTATTTCGTTTTCCAAATCAGCATATGCAGATTTCTCGATGTGTTTATGCATACAGCGGGCACTTAACGTTCCGTAGACACTCATGCTGTAAATGGAGCGTTACATATTTTAGAGTTGTATCTTCGCTTTAAGATGAAGTAATACGTGAAATCCTATTTAATTACTATTTAGATTAATATTTACGACGAATCTATTTTTATTTATTTATTTATTTCTATTCTTGTACATACTCTTTACAAATAATTACATAGTTTACATAGATAATAGGTTAGTAATAAGAAAAAAAACATGTTAAAGATCCGTAACTGTATGTAAATAGGTTAGTCGTAGTGTTTTGTGAACACCTCACTAGGCGAACCTGTGCTGAGGTGTTCCCATGTTTGGGATTAACTGCTATTCTGTCGACCTAAGTAGAAACACTGTATCCTCCTTGATATTGTCAAGAAGGGCACTGTGGGTCGACCCATGGCGGCATTACATTATGAACATCAACAAATATGCTACGGATAAATTGAAGCTTTTACTAGCTTTTCTATGTATTGGAATTACAACAAAATTATTAATTACATTTCAAAAAATATAAGCGTAATCTACAAAAAAAATGTTTTTGCATGACTTAACTATAATATAAGAAACATTTTTTTTCAAATACCCCTTTATGGCTAAGACCATTTTTGAGGTTTTGTATGTTCTAACTTTTATAAAATTATGCACAAAATAAATAAAAACCACATTTTCGCTTAACTGCATCGTGCAAATTAGACGCTCGATTTTAATTTTGAAGGCATGAGAATCGAAATATTTCTAGCTATATTCCTCGACTAAACTAAACTTCTTCCTAACGAAACGACATTTCAGTGTTGTAGTTAAACCAGTGGAGCAGTGATATGTGGGGGGGGGCGCTACCCATCCGAAAAAATAGAACAAAATGGATTGGCTCGACCAGGCTCGACTAAACTACCGATTATGCTACTCGACTAAAGTTATGCTGTTCGGACACGTTTAGCTAATAAGTTAATCGCTACTCGACTAAATTACTAGCCTAGTTCGAACCAGCCCTAACAATAATGCATATAAATGTTTTTTTTTTTCCGTTTATCAAATTAAGCAAATAAAACATAGACAAATCTGTCAAAAGTGACAGCGGTTGACGCCATTGTCAAAATATTATTTATTTAAAGTGGTGATTGGTGATAATTTCACAACGTCCCGCAATTCTTAGAGGCGCGAGATATCGCTTGCTGAGGATTGGTTTGTACTCCTGTATTTTTAGGTTTTTTTAAGCTGTGAATTGAAGTATATGTTAGTTCGTTCAAAATTCAACCAAATACGTTGTTCTTTCACTTAAAGAGAGATTAACCCTTGTATATTTAAAAAATATTTATAGCAATTAGTTTGAAATAAAGGAAACAAAAATATAATTTTTTGAAACTCTAAAACTTTTATTTTTCAATACGAGTTTTTGTGGAGATAGTACAAACCAATCCTCAGCAAGCGATATTAGTCATTTTAAGTCATGGTATCACTGGGCTTATCTTGCTCCTACCAGAGAGCAACTTGACGGATGTAAATATCTCATGAGCCGAGCTTAAAACGCTACTGAAATACCGGCCCATAGTATTAATAGTGAAAAGTACTTCGGTGCCTACCCCACATATGGGTACCTTCATAGTTACATACTCGGCCTAGTTTCCCCCTAAAGACTGATCTGGACCGCATCAAAAAATTTCAACAGCATAATGGCATCTCGCAAAAAGTTCATATTAAAATCTTAGCGTTTTGTTTGATATGTGATTGGGTGTCTATCCCTTTTGTCTCGGGATATGGGGATGAGTTCGAGGGTGGGCAGTGCCGCCAACCCTTTCACGCCTACACCACGTTTTGGCACAAAAGCCCCGAAACGTGTTACGTGGCCGGGCCAAGTCTCGATTCGCCTGCCGAACCGTCAACAGCTCTGCGTCTAAACGTAGCGACTTCACCAACCATTGTGTTTTTAATACAGTTATCTAGTTACAAAGTCAGTTCTTTCGTGTTTTGCTCCTTCGGAGATTATTCGCGACAAGTGCCGATTCTTCGCATGTGATCTACGCAAACACGCGTTTATGTGTCAAAATTAAATTAATCTTCAGCGATTCAAACATTATCCGTTCTACAAATTCAAGTGCAAGTGCTTTGAACTTTTCTGGTTTATAATCCACGACTTTGGTTCCCCGTCTGAAAGAAGAGTAGGACTGTCCAGATTCCTGGAAAAACCACAAAATCAGCGCTGAGCATCCAGCAGCAGACAACATCTACAGCAGACATCCTTCCATCATCTCTGGTGAGAGTATTTGGACTTACTTGTACTTGTGATATTGTTTTTTTTGTCAGAGTTCAAAAATTTTATTCATTCCCACCGACGTCATATAAATTAAATAATCTTGTAAAATTCACTTTTGCCGCGTTTTTCCCCGGCCCAAGTTTTCAAACGCCCTTTGAATGCACTAATTACCTCACGGACAGTTATAGCCTTTATTTATTAAAAGCACTTTACACTCGGTTTTACCCCACTTAGAGACTCATAAAGTTCCATTGTCCAAACGGGTATTTCCAACAGACTAAAAGCATTCCCAGCCGGTTGCTACTCAAATCTAATTACTTATATCTAGAAATTCCAACCCTAAAATCATGAGCGCCTACGAAAATAACCTAGCAGCTTTTATGTTTGCTAGAATCAATAAAGATCTATCCCCGGAGGAAAAAATCCACCTAAATTATTTAATCCGACATGAAATGGCTTCTCAAAGCATAGCTCCAAACCAGTCACCACTCTCCCCGCGGCGGCTTCCTTCTCCTCGGCGGCTACCCTCTCCCAACCCAGGAAGACACTACGAAGATTCTGATATGGAAGAATGCTACTCTTCCTCTGACGAGACAAGGTTCAACCTTGTCTCAGGGCGTAAACGCACGCGCACTTGCTCAAGGGGCACTTTAACCCCTGTAAATTCCCCGAGACATTCTCCCAGTTCCTCTCCCCGATCAAAAAAAATTAATGTTGAAACGCGACCAACCTCCCCAGAATTCGCAACCAATAAATTTGCAGCTCTGAGAACACCCTCTCCTACACCTGGCTCCTCTACAGCACAAGAGGATCAAACCTCACCAGCTGAACAACAACCACGTAAATTTGCTAGAATTCCCCCAATCGTCCTACATAAAAAAAACGAAACAACCGCTCTTTTCAGGAGCTTTGAAGAAAAAGGTATAGATTTCTTCGCGAAGAATATGGGTAAATTTATTCACATTCAAACGAAAACTCCAAGAGAACATAGTAACATAACTAGGATATTAATTGCCAAAAATATCGAACATCATTCTTACCGGCTCCCAGAGGATAAACCTCTAAAAGTAGTCCTTAGAGGCATCCCGGAAGATATCCCCACGGACGAGGTAAAGTTTGAACTAGCCCTCAAAAAATTCCCAGTACTATCCGTTCACAGAATGAAATCTGGTCGGTCTCGTCAACCGATTCCACTAGTAATGGTCAATTTAACTAAAAATGAAGACGCAAAACGCATCTTCACAGATCTTCAAACTGTTCTCCACCTACGTATCCAAGTAGAATCGTTACGAAACAGAACAAGGATGGGGCAATGTTTCCGTTGCCAGACACATGGCCACTCGGCAAACTGCTGCCACGGTCAGGAGCGCTGCGTTAAATGCGCAGAGCCCCACAGATCCTCGGAGTGTAAAAAACCAACGGATACTCCAGCAAAGTGTGCCCTCTGCCAGGGTGCTCATACGGCAAATTACAAGGGCTGTCCTGCCAGACCCCATCACAATAACTATAATTCCAACAGAAACCGTAATTACAACTATCAACGTCAGTCGAATAGAAACCCCAATTATAATGAATACCGCCGAGATTACCGACAGAACCAAGGCTTTTCCGGCCCTCAGCCACAGCCTGAAAGAGTAAACCCTAGGTCCGAGCCCGTCACCACCACCATCAATGAAAACCAACCCTCCTCCGTATCTCCCTCAACTTCGCAATCTTGGCCTGCGCCAAATTTTTTCAAAAGCCGTAGCTCCCATCAGGAAATCCGGCCCCCCAAAACCCCGGCCTTCAGCCAACAATTCCGGCTAGAACGCCGTCCTGAGTCCCCCCAAACATCCCAAAGCAATCTTCCTCCTCCTCCCCCGCCGCAAATTTCTAAACCCGAGGATAGCGAAATCCAAATCCTCATCGAACGAGCTACAGAGCTCCAATTCCTTATGCAAAACTTCGCCAAAGAGCTAAGTTCCATACAGACATATATTAAAAATCACAATGGCTAGACAACGCGCCAATAAATCAAATTTACAAACAGCGTACTGGAATGCCAACGGCACAGTACTAGCATACCGCGAGGAAATAATAGAATTTCTCCACGATTATAATCTAGACGTATTTCTTATAAATGAAACGTGGCTAAAACCATCACGTAACCTAAGAATACCAAATTATAATATATTTCGAGATGACAGAACCTCCAATAAAGGCGGCGGTACTGCAATTTTTGTTAAAAACAACATTGATCATTGTCTAGCACATGCATTCTCTAATGATAATATTGAATCCACCGCGGTTAAAATCAATACTTCTTCCGGTCCAATTAAATTCATATCTGTGTATAGCCCTCCCAAACGTAAATTGATTCCCTCTGAACTAGACTCACTTCTCTCCGAAAACGTCCCCACTATTATAGCCGGAGATTTGAACGCCAAGCATGGCTCCTGGAACAGTCTATATGATAACAAAAAAGGTAGAGATCTTGCAAAATATGCTCTCTCTAATTCAATCGCCGTAGACGCCCCTGACCTACCAACCCTTCAGCCACCAAACGGCAGGCCAGATGTAATTGACATAATCATCCTCAAAGACACAAGTCACGTTCACTCGCTAAAAGTTCTAAACGAACTCGCATCCGACCATAATCCTATTCTTCTTACTTTGACAGGAGGATCAAATCCACTGGTCCCACATAATCCAACTCGGAAAAAAATTAAATGGCCTAAACTCATCGAGTTATTTAATTCATCTATGACAGTGCCAACTTCTATACCCGACAAAGAGAGTCTTAACACCGCCACTTCTACGTTGATAAAATCAATAAAATCTTGCATCAATGAGGCTTCCGTCGATATTCCCAACGACACAAGACGACATGGCATCCCCGAAGAGATTAAGGATCTTATTAGGGAGAAAAATTTAATTCGTAAAGAATGGCAAAAAAGTTGCAATCCTTTAGTAAAAATGCATTATAACCGCTTATCACGCGAAGTAAGAGATGCTTTAAACGATTTCCGCAATGAACGCTGGCACGAGTTCATATCATCCCTCGAAAATGACAGAGCAGCTTACTGGAAGCTCTCTAAGACTCTCAGGAAACCAAATACTAGAATATCTCCCCTTCAAGGCCCAAACGGAGTAGTGTACTCTACTGCAGACAAGGCAGAAGCCTTTGCAGACAGCCTTGAAGCCCAGTTCACCCCAATAACTGATCACGACGACCCATCCTTCGTTACAATGGTGGATTCAAAAGTAGAGTCTATTTTAAATACAGAATCTGACTTGCCAATCAAATTCTCAACACCTAATGAAATTAAAAAAATTATTAACTCTCTTAAAAATAAAAAAGCGGCCGGACCAGACGGAATATCAAATAAAATTCTAAAATGCCTCCCCTTAAAAGGCATCTGCGCCTTAACTGCCATATATAATGCATCACTACGACTCAGTTGCTTTCCTAAAGCATTTAAACAAGCAAATGTAATCTTAATACCTAAACCGGGCAAAGACCCACTATTAACCACAAACCATCGCCCAATTAGTCTCCTTCCTTGCCTAGGTAAAATTCTTGAGAAAATTATCCTCGTTCGATTAGAATCATTTATTCATGAAAATAAAATTTTGCCAGATTTCCAACATGGCTTCCGGACTGGTCACTCTTCAATTCATCAACTTCTCCGCGTAGTCGAGATCATAACTGAAGGCTTCAACTTAAACAAACATACAGTGATCCTTACATTTGATATACGACAAGCATTCGACAGAGTATGGCATAACGGGTTATTATATAAAATGTACCTTATGGGCTTTCCCATCTCATTTATTAAAATGGTATATAGCTACCTTACTGATCGGACTTTTAGAGTAAAACTAGATGAAATTCTGTCATCAGAACGTCCACTAACAGCCGGTGTCCCCCAAGGAGGTTCATTGTCCCCTAAACTGTTTAACGTCTATTCTAGCGATATTCCGCCACCAATGAACCATAATGTAAAAATTTCCCAATTCGCCGACGATACAAATGTTATCTCAAGTTCTACTGTCGCGACCACTGCTACAAGCCGCGTACAGCTCCAAGCCACTCTTTTCGAAGAGTTTTGTAAAAAATGGAGAATTTCAATTAATCCTTCCAAAAGTGCCGCTACTGTTTTCTCACGAAGACTACCAAAACAGCCCCCGAACATTAAATTATTCGGGGAACAGGTTCCATGGGAAAAATCTATTAAATACCTCGGAGTAACCCTAGATTCCAAATTAACGTGGGCTAAACACATTAATGAAAAAGTAAAATCAGCTAATAAGTCAATTGCAGCACTCTACCCTATGCTAGGTAGAAATAGTAAATTATCACCAGACAATAAACTACTCATCTACAAGACGACCATTAGGTCGGGCTTTACATACGCTGCTCCCATTTGGGGCCATGCAGCTGACACTCACATAAATAAATTACAAACCTTGCAAAACAAAGCCATTCGATTAGCATTGAATGCGCCGAAGTGGATCAGGGTTAACACTCTCCATAAAGACACAAACATTCCTCTGATAAAGGAGCTAATTGTTTCCCAATCGGAAAAATTCTACGCCGGCCTAGCCGGACATGAAAATCCGACCATTAACTCTCTCGCTCAATATAGCGAGAATGAAATTACCAAATTCAAAAGACCTAAAATAATCCTCCGCAAGGAGTAGGCAATTAAGTACATATTTAAAAAAAAAAAAACAATAATAATACTATTAATAATAATAATTCCTGCATCAAGTCGCAGTATAGTTTTAAGTTTCAATTCTCATTCTCAACGTGGCCGGGCGGCCCGCCTTCTGAAGCCTGAGGAGCATTGTTAAGATCGGGAATGAAAAAATATCAATTGTTGATAAGGGCGTGTTTGCCGCCGCACTTTATGTACCCCGATATATTGTCGCCGAGGCGGTGGGCGGAGGTTTTGGGGTAGTTCGGTATCAATTACAGGGCTCGTGCGGCTCGCATCTTAATAATGCTCTTTCGCACATAGGTTACAACGGATAATTAATATCATGATTTATCAATACCTAGTTTTTTAGAAAAGACCTTTCGACGCTTAAGTCACAGAGAGGCCAATGAAATCTGTTTTAATTTTGAAAAAATTATAATAACATCTATAATTAGACATAAAATGATCAGCCGGTCTTCGCTTCTTTCTTTTACCAAAAAGACCCTCCACATCCTCAAAGACCCGGAGGAAAGGGTTATTTCTCTTAGGACCTTCTATATATTTGTTGATAAATTTCACAGTAAGGAAAAAAGCCTTACTTCATGCAGATAAACATGCTCATCAAGCATTTCTATCAGTGGAACAAACAAAAATGGATGACTTACGTCCTTGTTATTGTCCTCGTCTCATTTCCACGTTTCCTTTAAAAAAAACTCTCTACACAGCATCCCCAAAGATGACATTGGCACTGAGGCAAATTATTTTCTCAGGGCCTCATGTAAAAAAAAAATAATAATAATATTTCAAAGCTACACAGCTCATGAATAAAATGACGTAATTGCGACTATTCTATTATTATCACTGGATTACTTATAATATTAACAAATAATTCCCGAAGGTATGTAAGGGTAGTGTTATGCAGTACATTTCAAATTTAAAATAATAAAATGGTGTTTTTCAGGGTCCCCCCTGAAAGCCCCCGTCGGGCCATCAGGGGGACACCATGCAGGCAGCCGTGACAGTGATGATGATATTCTTGAATTGCGCTTGGTGCGCCTTAAGATGAAGCCATGTGTAATAATGCAAAATCATACAAAATCATGTATTTTTGTTTTGAAAATTTGATCGCTTAGAAGTATTATAGATGCTTCAATTAAATAATGCGTGTAAAACATATCTTGGCCCTTAAAAATATCGGTCATTTTTATTATAAGTCTTTTAATAAGCCTAGAAAAAAATAGTATCAGATCTATAAAAAAATACTTTTAAGTGCAAACTCTCCTACTTATAAACACCTTTTCGGATATGGTTTTATTGTTTATTGTAGCAAATTTAGTTTCTTTCATGATAATCGCAAAAAAAATGATATTTACAAAATAAAATAAAATATGCATTTATGCGTTGTTATTTCACAATACGGCTGGCAGTCGACGAATTTGGATTTTCAAAATAAACCTTGTGTCGTCCACCGAAGAACTACTAGCATGCCACACCCATTTCCTATTAGTACTGCCCCGGCCGGAGCGGGGAATAGACGTGTGGCTCCACGCCGCTTGGTTCCGTGAAATCAATTTTAAATTTCCTTGTTATTACAATAAACAATGTGTAAAAAAGGAGTTAATGTTTTTTTAGGCCTTTACGAAATCAACCTGTAAAAAAAAATTCTCAAATACCTTTTTCAACCTTTCCAAAAGCTTTTTCTCAAGTATTTTTAGACTCCTCCCACAAAGGGGCGTGAATTCCGATTTAGATTTTTCCCTGGACTATTGGATCACCTTAAGTTTCCCATGCGGTGGCGGACAACTAAGTGCTATAAAAGAGCGCACTCATCCCTCCAGGAACACCTCCTAAGCGCTGCAGTATTTCTGGAGGCGGGATAGTTGGCAATAGGCATTACGGTAGGTGATTTTCAGCTGTATACCATTGGGTTGCAGAGTAATTTACCCATAGCTCTGGCGTACACAGCGATGTGGAGAATGCGTTGAACGCATAATGGAATTCTTTAGACGTTTGTGCTGTAAAAGTGAAAAAGCCTTGACAGCATACCTGCTCTAAAGGATATCGCTCTTCTTTGTCTCTTTATATCCTCGATGTCCTTCAGCTCGTCTGTAATAATATGTCCTAAGTATTTAAGACCATTAAAATATTTTTTTCCCAGCGAGAAATTTCAAGTGGAATGTTTTTTTTTTGTAGATAGGTAGGTACCTAGTTATTACAAACGCAACGCATTAGGTACATGCTAAAAACTCTTGTGGAAATTTTATTGTACAAAATATTTGTAGAAAAATAATTAATCCAGTGTATAATAGATTTAAATTAAATATTTTCAAAAATCTTCAATCTTACCAATTAATTTCATTTTTTCAAGTTACGTTTGAAGAAGAATCCGTGATGTGATTTGAGATTTTCACGGCCAAAAGTATTATCGATTTGTGTAATATGATGGACACTGTAATGCTGTCCGAAACATTGGCTAAATAAGAAGGTAGCTCAATACGGCGTAATACCCCAAACATAAATCACGAAAAGAATCCACCTTTTCATTCGTACATAAATATTTCTTCGTGAGATCTGTCACTCCAACTTAATTTTAAGTCTTAAGTGTTAAGGAGGTGATATTGCAAAAAAATGGCGCCGTATAAATTAGCCAAGTAATGTGTTATGAATTTTATGGATGGAATGTAGACATTTTACGTGAACGGGTCCCGCATGTTTTTCTAGGTGGTCTAATGTCGTATTCACGTGCAACTGGGGTCAACACTATCATTATGGCTATTCGAAACGAAACAGCTATTAAATACCGAGCTTAATAATATATTATTGAGTCAATTTTCAAATAAATAATGCTGCATAATGCATGTTAATTATTTTCATAAATACGGAAGTAGCGTCTCAGGCAAAACATCTTAATTCTTATTGCAATTTGAAAGCAAACTGATGTCACAAAAAAACATAGACACCAGACAGACCAATGAAATTTATCGTCTCAAGAAGAGTTTCGATATTATTAAAGTGTTGATAATTTCACCCTAATGGAAAAATCAGGCATACCTAACTGACCATAGATCCCGTTTTAAACAGGACCGTCTTGTTTTCAGGGACCATGTCCTGTTGTCCCAAAGAAAAGCGTTGAAATGCGGAAATGTCCCGTTTTCAGAAAGCGGGCCTATCGCGACATCAAATTGAGAGCAAAGAATTATCCCATTTATTCGATAGCGTAATAGAAAATCGAATAGTGTTATTATTGTGATCTATATCGAACATCCAGTTGATTAGTCAGATATCTCTCTTTATCTCAAGTCTAAGTTTTGAAATAAAGAGGAAAATAGGATGCTCACCATCAATCAAGTATTATCTAGATGTGTATGTGTTTTACATTTTTAAAACAACACCGGGAGGCATAACGGTCGGAAATATCCTACTAGTAGGATCATAACATTTTGAAATATCATACTAAGTTTCTACTATTTACCTACCAGTCCGAGGAACTAGCGTCATTGATCCCTCCGGCATCGGTGCGTAGTCGGGAAACACGCCAAACGCGTGCCCCACGGTTGACATTTGTAATATGAGAACGGGTCGCTTCTTCGACTCGTTCTTGTGTTCAACATAAGGCTGTGGAACGATTTGCCGGCCTCTGTTTACTCCTTCCTACAACATGGGTCTCTTCAAGACCATTGGAGGAGACCCCACCACTTTCCCAACGGCGTTATAAGGAAACATATGGTTTCCCCCTTCACCGCTCTTCAAGACCAATGTTCATTCCTTCCCCTTCTCAAAAAAAACCCTCCACACATCATCTCAGATGAAAAAGGATCTGAGGGAAATTATTTTCTTCGGGGCTTCCTGTGTCGAGTTAATGTAAAAAAAAAGTGAACCAGAAAATATCAACTTACTTCATTACAAGTGTTCTGCATTATAATTGATTTGGTGGTGTTTATGAGAATCAGAGTATTGTACAAGGTAGAAGGTAAACTATTTACATATAACTGCACACTGAACTCAAATTTTGATTTTTCGGAGATGTCTGACCAATCAACAGGGCAATCGATAAATACAGATTTGAAATAAAACTGATGTTGCCAATTAGATAAGCCATAAGAACTTTTGACTCCCAGATCCCAAGCAGTCAATGAAATTTGCTCAAGAAAGACTTTTGATATTTATCAATGTTGGATCAATTTCACATGAAGTCAGATAAACTTCACCTTACCTTGGTCACACTATACATAACACGCTTCTAAAATGTCGACCGAATTGGTTCGCGCGAGAGTCGTTATTTTAGCTGCTACTGTCGCTACTGAGCGTGTAGACAGTTTCGTGTGTCATCATGACAATCTCACTCACCGATTCACCCGCTTTTAAACTTACTGCTAGTAGATTATAAACTAACTAACTAACTAACTAACTAACCATCACGCCGTTTCCCCGCAGGGGTAGGCAGAGAGGACGGACCGCCAAACAACTCGATCTTGGCACACACTCCTTGCTTCGTTCACATTCATACATCGTCTCATACATGCTCTTCTGTTATTCTGACTCTTGACATCGCTCATAGTTGTGAACGACGAATACTTGGAGCAGGTGGATGAGTTTGTGTATTTGGGAAGTATGTTTACGAGAGATGGGAAGACTGATAGAGATATCGAAAGAAGGGTAAATGCCGGTAACTCCATTAATGGAGGTCTGAACGCCGTTGGCAGCAACAAAATTATAAACTAGCTTAATGTAATTGAGGCTTAAGAGGAATGTTTTTTAAGAGGCTGTTTTGTAATGTTAAATTCGATTTCCATTACTAATTGATTACATTTTCCAGGATTATAATTATGTGTTTACAATATGTTTATATTTTATTATTATTATTTCTGTTATTTCACTAGTAGCATCTCCACCTAGAAACAAATAAACCTTTTCCGCATGCTGTTAACACTTTAAATTAGAGTGTTAATATCTATGCACATCCCAATGGCAATTTCATTAATCTATCATTCTCTGTAAATGTTTCAAACAATAAATAAATAAATTTTATTATTAAAAATGACAAACAAAGTTTCCAGATTTGCTCTACATTCTCGCGGCCGTCACAGTCACTCACCGTTTTAAGCAAATATTTACAGTCTGTGCAAATAAAGAGGGTGACTGGTACTCGATACGAAAATTGCAGGACGTTATAAGAGACGAGCAAAAAAGATATTGTGTGAGTAGTGTCTGTTTTCAACAGATACATATTTAGATATCAGCACCTGAAAATTTAAGACTAATGAAGGTACGCGTAAGAAATTCAAGGGCGTCTCAAAATGTTTACGTTAAAATCAATTTGGGAGGCGGGTATGGGTACCGCCGCCCCGGGAACCCGGGATTTATTGGATAACCAACACATCTGCCATAGGTCACCCCGAATGGTTCGCTACGTTTGGTGATTTAGCAGGGGTGCTCGAGTTCGTGGGGAGCGGGGATGCGTCTGCCCACCAGCTGCATGGCAGACCGGATCGGGAGAGAATGGTTGAGAGAGACCTTGTGACCTCTCAGGCAGAACTCTTTTGGAACATCGCCTTGCACAGCAGTGGGAGGGATGGATTCAAACTGGCGTCACTCCAGGACCCACTGACTCCCAGATTCCTACCCACCCCTCAAACCTTATCCTTCCCAGAACTTCATCTCATTCATTTCCTTTAAAAGAAGTGGTTGGAATGATCCGGGCGCTACATCGAACTTCACGTAGTATTTACCAGTCCCCCTGTATGCGCACTGTGCACGTAAATTTTATGTGCATATGTAAATAAACACGAGAGACATATGTTACATTGTTACATAATGGTTAGTTCACCGTGTCGCATAGGTACAGCAGTAGTACCATGCAGACATAATAATATTAGCAGGTTGGCATTACTGTTAACAACAGTTAGCCATTTTGCGACTTACAAGGCTGCTGCATGTTTATTATGATAATACTATGCATCAACCACACAATGCCTGCTACGTCATACCAGTGCAATGCTAAAAGAATTTACGATGATAAGATGTCAGAACGAATCATTTTATAGAAATAATTACTGCCTGTATACTGAAACAAAAAAAATGATTCAAATAGCTAAACGCCCCGTAACCGCTCTCGAAAAGAAGAAGATGGAGAGGTATGTAATTACGAATGTTGGACAGTACGCGCTAATATTTTCAATGATAAAATTGAAGCGAAAATGATGAAAATGCTTAATAAAATATGACTCATTTAAAATCGAATAGCGGCGACTTAAGCGAATTTCGACCGATTTCTTACATATCTCCCTTAAACATTTGAAGTTTTTAAGCTAAAAAAAATACGTGTTATATTTGAAGATAATATCTAGACGCTGAAACGCAAATTATATGAAATTCCCTCGATAAAAAAAAATTGCAAAGTATGCTCTGAAAATTATTTAAACAAGTCTATTACTATTATTTTACAAGTTATATTTGTGAAAAAATTCACAATGCTTCTTTAAATGATACTTGTGATACCTTCCACGAGATTTTTGCTCTATTTTAAACGATTCATTTTTTATTAAGCATTTTCACAATTTTCGTTTCAATTTTATCATTGAAAATATTAGCGCGCTCTGTCCAACATTCGTAATTACGTATCTCTCCATCTTCTTATTTTTGAGCCGGGAAGCGTCTCCTTAACGCTAAGGCTTTTATACAAAAGAGAATGCAATAAACATCAGACTCGGGTTAACGGGTTTACAATTTGGTAGGCGGTTATGGGTAACATCGCCTCGGGAACCATCGATTGGTTTACTAATCTCTGCCATAGGTCACCCCAAGTGGTTCGCTACGTTTGGTGACTTAGCAGGGGTGCATGGGTTCATGGGGTGAGGTTTGTCCGGGTCTTAGCGGCGGATGCGTCATCCCACCAGCTGCATGGCAGGCCGGATCGGGAGAGAAAGGTTGGGGGAGTCCCTTTCACTTCTCAAGCCGTACTCTCTCGTAACATCGCCTTGTGCCGCTCTGAGAGGGACGGATTTGTACGTCCGTCCCTCCTGGGTTCTGGTGCTCCCAGATTCCCATCCACCCCTAATACCCTTTTCCTTCCCAGAACTTCGTCTCCTTCCTTTCCTAAAAAGACCCTCCACAGAGCATCCCCAAAGATGACATAGGCCCTGAGGATAATTATTTTCCTCAGGGCCTCCTGTATGAAGCTAATGCAAAAAAACGGATATTAGAAATTAGAATACATTGCGTTCGACTAAGTCATAAAGTAATTTTTTTTAATGTTCTATTTAAGATACTTTTATCAAATACTATATTACGAAGTATACTTAGGTATAGTATAATAGAAGTTCTTTATATTCACAGTTCTCCTCACTATGGATACCTGTTCTGAGGTGGACTGTAGGTCGATGTGTTGGTGATATACTGCCGTCTTCATAACTTTTATAATCTCCTCATCTTCATGTTTGCTTAGCCATATTATTTATTAAAATTATTAAAAAATTAATACAATAAAACAGCATATCGTATTACGGAAGAGCTATTGCATAATATTTGGTTAATTTGTTTTGATTGCTCGCTGTTTTTGTAAAATATAATTTCAAAGAACATGTAGATATTATGCGAATATTTATTTAATACGTAGGTAGCACTTAACACCTCGGGTAGGGGCTCGCTGTATAATTCTGTTTCTAATTTTGGAAACATTTTAAATGTTTTTTTTTATTAAATGCTGGATGAACTTACGTTCAGATGCTTTAACTATAGTTCAGATAGGTATATTAATACCAATTGCTTATATTTTTTTTTTAAAAACCTTTTTTTTTTAATTATTTAATTTCTGTAGGAACATCATTAAAAAGTAAAAAGTCAGCGATTTTTTATGTTTTGCGTTTTTTTTTATATGAATACTGCACAAGAGTCCCAACTGCTCCCGTCTGGAGCCAGTGAGACTATGGCATCCAATTGGGTATGTTGTGAGGCGGAAGGTTGTGGGGAGGGGAAGGAGATGGGGAAGAGGAAGGTGGGAAGTACCTGGCTATTCACATCTGGTCACCAAACACGGCCAAAGCCACTTCAAGCAACTTTTCAATTCTGAATGGTAGTCTTACTACAGGGCGATACTGAGAGATAGATGCGATATTCGACTCTGGAACGTGCCGCAAATATACTATATATTATTTTAAATGAGTAAATTGTGAATATATAATACAAATTAATCAAATAAAATTTATTTGCCACACCGGGATTCGATCCCGCGACCTTCGGAATGCTAGTCAAGAGCCTTACTACGCCGGCCGTCTTTCAGAAGGTAATCTCACACATTTTGCATTTCTCGTATCTTATCCGTACATTTCATAATTACAGATGATATATCAATGTTTTTGACACCAGAAGCTGGTTTGAAAAACAAATTTTTCAATAGTCTTAAATAAAAATTATGAAATAAATATTTTCTTAACTGAAAATACAAATCAAAACAGATGCTCATAATATTTATTCAATTTCAATTTTTTTCTTGTATGATGCTCATAATATTTATTCATAACATATAATGTTTTTGATAATTTTTTTCAACATGATTATTGATAACCAAACTAGGCATGTGGCCGTATTATGGTAGTTGAAACTCAGTACTTATAATATAATATAATATTACGTATAATAAATTGAGGTACGAGTATGAAAAAAGATACATATATAACTATTCTCATTTCATAAAATGATATTATTTCTTGGACAAAATCCGTTTAAACCATGTTCAAACACATGAAAATGTGAGGTCAGTTCATGGTAAACTGCCCACACGATAATTCTGAATGGATTAGGTACTTGAGCATTAAATTAGCGTTTTTTATTATTATTTTATTTCATCACATTCTGGCACGTACGTGGAGCAAGTCACGACGACAATAAATTACAACAAATAATGGGCGGCTATCTACAACATTCTACGTAATTACTTTTAATTCTATGTTTTTTGCATTTTTTTATAACTAATAATTAGAGCGCCACGCATAAGTCGAACGTACTTGATTAGATTTTTCAATCGTGTTCAATTTGGGTAGGTACCTAATTTTCTACTTTTGTGTTACGACAGTAGTGCAGGTCCATTCCGTCACATTAAATCGAAGTACATGCCAAAATTACAAAAAATATGTATAATTGTTATTTAAAAATGTTCCTCGTCAATAGGTTAAAAACAATTTAAAGATAATTCTAGTTTCTTGATAAATTTGGGACGACTACCCCTCAATAGGATTTTTTAATAAGGGGGTAACTTAATTTAGATAGCTACCAAGTAATACATCATTTTTTTTAGGTAACGTCCAAATAATTGTTGTTTATATACCTTATTAAAACATTTTACATTACTCGTACCATTCGCAGAAAAGTATTAAAGATTAATATTTAATTAAATGAAGACATTATGAGCGAAACTCAATCGAAAATCTGGAAACAGAAAAATCAGAAAAAGATATTTACACCTCTGGGACTCGAACCCAGGACCTCCCTACTTTCCGGGTTGGGATAATATGGGTGGTTCTTAGTCGAAGTATGGTGCAGTTAAAAGTGACCGAATTGGATATCGACACCTTAGCTCAGTGGATAAGAGCTCCCAACCCGGAAAGTAGGGAGGTCCTGGGTTCGAGTCCCAGAGGTGTAAATATCTTTTTCTGATTTTTCTGTTTCCAGATTTTCGATTGAGTTTCGCTCATAATGTCTTCATTTAATTAAATATTACAGTTTGAGGTTTTACTAATAAAAAGTTAAAATAAAAAAATAATAATATTCATCCTAGACTTGCGGAAGAGTCAATAGATGTCGCACATTAAATAAAATGGATAAAAAATTATCCAGACACCATCTAGATTGCATTTAGTTCGAGTTGAATCTTGCAATCATTCATAAAGAAAGACGGCCTCCGTGGTCCCGAGGCAAGACTCTCGACTCACAATCCGAAGGTCGCGGGTTCGAACCCGGCGTGCGCAAATAAATTTTATTTGATTAATTTGTGTTATTTCACAATTTATTCATTTAAAATAATATATAGTATATTTGCGGCACGTTCCAGAGTGGAAGATGGTGTAAGACCACCATTCAGAATTGAAACGTTGCTTGAAATGGCTTTAGCCGTGTTTAGTGACCAGATCTGAATAGCCAGGTACTTCCCTACCTTCCTCTTCCCTATCTCCTTCCTCTCCCCACTACCTTCAGCCTCACAACATACCCCGATTGGGGATGCCATAGTCTCACTGGCTCCAGACGGGAGCCGTTGAGACTCTTGGGCGGTATTAACTGTAAAAAAAAAAAAAAAATAAATAAAGATGGCAGCCAATAAAAATATGCGTTAAGAAAAATGAAGATAATATGGGTGGTTCTTAGTCGAAATATGGTACAGTTAAAAGTGACCGAATTGGATATCGACACCTTAGCTCAGTGGATAAGAGCGCCCAACCCAGAAAGTAGGGAGGTCCTGGGTTCGAGTCCCAGAGGTGTAAATATCTTTTTCTGATTTTTCTGTTTCCAGATTTTCGATTGAGTTTCGCTCATAATGTCTTCATTTAATTAAATATTACAGTTTGAGGTTTTACTCATAAAAAGTTAAAATAAAAAATAATAATATTAAAGATTAAATAAACAATGGTATTATATGAAGATTTGTAATGAAACAGTTTAACATTTAATTACAGAGATGGCGTATCATTCAAAAAAGAAAAATTATTCTAAAATTAAAAGAAGAATTAATTATTGGCAAACGAGATTTAGCAGAGACGATTATCTCATCGACGTGTATTTGGTTGCCATAAAGCAAACTAATTTACATACATTATATTATAAAATAAACAGTGGACCTACCTGATACCCTCATATACATAAAAAATATGATTTAATCTGTGTGTATTGTGCATTGAAAAAAACGAAGTTGGGAGGCGACTTCTTCCAGCAGTATCATAACGACTAATGATAATGGTGATAAACATAATCCTTGAAATAATAGAACAGATATTTAGCTACGTACATAACTCTAAATTGAAAGTGGAATAATTTGGTACCCACTCGATGTGTTGGTGGGGTTCGATTTTGGTTCGCACCGAGGTGTCGCGGGTTCGGCTCTCTATTTGCCAAGTCCCCCACTAGCTAAGACCTCCATCAGCTAAGTCCTCCAATAGTTAAGAGGAATATTAACGCTAGAAATACCTCGATTCTCATGCCTTCAAAATTTAAATCCGAGCGTCTTATTTGCACGAGGCGAGTTAGCGAAAAGTGGTTTTTATTTATTTTGTGCATAATTTTAAAAGAACGAAAAAAAGTTAGAACATACAAAACCTCAAAAATAGTCTTAGCCATAAAGGGGTATTTTTTTAAAAATGGTTTTTTATATTACTTCGTAGTTAAGTCATGCAAAAACTTTTTTTTTGTGGTTATTTTTATGTTTATTATATACTTATATTTTTATATTATGTATATAATAATTTTATTGTAATTCCCGTACATAGAAAAGCTAGTAAAAGCTTTAATTTATCCGTAGCATATTTTTTGATGTTCATAATGCAAACCGATTCGTCGTAAAGATTAATCTAAATAGGATTTCACGTATAGCTTCATCTCAAGTCGTACATTAGCGTCCCCCACTGGCTAAGTCTTCCAATAGTAGTTAATTTCTCTACTACCTGAGTCCTATACTAGCTACATCTTCTACTAGCTAAGTTCTCCATTAGGTAAGTCATCTACTAGCCAAGTCCTCTTACTAGCCAAGTCCTCTTACTAGCTAAGTCCGTTCTGTAGCTAAGCCCTTCACTAGCTAAGTCCTCTACCAGCTAAATCCTCCATAATTGCAAAAGTATCATTTTCCGCTTTTAATCAAGAACGGATAAATAAATTATTAGAAAGGTTATTTATAACAATCTAAAGCAAATGCAACAAAATGGCAAAGTGCTAGATTAGATAGACTGAATCGACCAGGTTTGAAAACCAGGCGACATTTATAAATTAGAGGGGCAGGATATAAATAAGCAATGAATTTAATTTTTAATTATATTTAATGTCCAGATCTGAATAGTACCTACCTAGATCATCATCAATAATACCAATCAGTATCAATTTACCGTTCGCCCCACAATAAATCCAAATATTTACGAAACGTTATATTTATAATTAATCAATATAATATGTATTATAAAAGAAAGTTTAAAAAAAAACAAGCGGCTCATAAAAACTCAGTAACGAATCTCATTACGATCAAGGGAGTTATATGGTGTGGTAGATCTCTACCCCACCTCCAGGATGACGGTTCCCGTTTTTACCTAAAGGGCGTGCTTTTGAAGATATAAGGACTGGAAGTTTCACCCTCTTGAAATTTCTAGAACATTCTTCGGGAAAATTCTAGAAGGTTCCATAAGAACTCTAGAAAGTTCTAGAAGGAGTGGCGGAGTATGTCGTGGAACGTTCGGGAATAGGGAATCGGAAACATAATTGTGGAACATTCCAGAACACTCTCGAATGTTGTGCTGAGCGAAGCTGGGTACCCCAGCTAGTATTAAATAAGTTAGGTTAGGACAAAGATAGAGAACGCTCAAATCTAAGTCTGATACATAAATAGTATAGTAATCTGGTTGACCTTAGTTAAGAAATAAATTTTAACTATCAAGTTAATTTTACAAGTAATGAGGCGTGTAATTAAATTAATTGGTTAGATGAAGTAAAGTTATGTATACCTATTCGCGTCAAAAGCGATAGGATGTGGTTCAGCCGCTGAGAGCTTCACTATAACCTCTCTTTTCGATACATGCATAGTTCATGAGAAAGACGGAGAAGTTACAACAGAGCTATCAGCGGTAAGCCATTTATATAGCATTCTTGTTTCGCGGCAGAAATTCTCTATTGGTACGAATCATCAATATATTAATACGTGAAGCCAAAACTTTGTACCCCTTTTTACGAAAATTGCGCGGACGGAGGAGTATGAAATTTCGCACACTTATATTTTATATAGAGGAGGAGTGCAGAATGCTAATATTTTTTTAAAATTATGCATAAAAATAGATTAAATCAATAACAAAAACATTACACACACTACCGTGTATTTGACACACACACTCGCGTCTTTACTCTATTGTTTATTGAGTCTATTGTCAAATTGAGAATAGATTGATATTGTTTGTCTTTAATATTATTTGTCTATGGTCTTACTGAATGTCAAACATAAAAAAAAAACATTACAATTATGGTCGAATTTCGACCATTGGGCGACCACTAGTTATTATAAACTCGTAACAAAGTGGCATAAATAACAGAAGCTAGCGGTTTGTTTGGAGTTATTCGTGGTTCAGAGAACAACACCAACTTCAATATCGATAGTCGACAGCAGTCACGGAACTTGGTCAATGTGCTCAATAGAAGTCCGTCACACTCGTAAATATACATTCACTATTGCGAAAACAATCAAAATTTTATGACGAATAGTTTATAGGATATATTTATTATGAAGGAAAATATTCAATTTGGGAGGCGGGTATGGGTACCTCTGCTCCGGGAACCATTTATTGGATAACCAAAACCTCTACGATAGGTCATCCCAACTGGTTCGCTACGTTTGGTGACTTATCAGGGGTGCCCGGTTTCATGGGCACCAGCTGCATGGCAGGCCAGATCGGGAGATAATGGTTTAGGGAGTCCCTTTGACTTCTCCAGCCGTGCTTTCTCGGAACATTGCCTTGTAGCGCAATGGGAGGGATGAAATAATACGCCCGTCATACACACTGACCCCCCAGATTCCTAACTAGGTCCTCATATTCTTTTCCTTCCCAGAAATTCCTCTCCTTCCTTTCCTAAAAATATCCTCCACACAGCATCCCCAAAGATGACATAGGCCCTGACGGAAATTATTTTCCTCAGGGCCTCCTGTGTGGAGCTAATGTAAAAAAAAAACTTATCTCAACGAAATCAATGTAACACGTAAGTAATTTAAAAAAAAACGCTAATGGATAAAAGTGCTGAAAGGGGTTTCGCCTTGTTTTCACTGCGAATCTTCAGAAACGTGTCTTTGAAAATAAATATTAACCCAACTTTGGCATAAATCTTCTTATAAATGTAAAACCAACAGTGATGAGGGTAGCAAATGTAAAATCGTGCCATGTCCATAATGCAAAGTCCACGTGCAAAGTCCTAGCTTGTCCAAGCATAAACTTTCTAATAAAGTGTGTTTATCGGAAGTGACCTACCTGCCAGGTAAGTATGTTTCTGTATCTATTTGTAAATAATAAAATCAGATAGAGCTTAAGAATTCATAATAAATTGTCAGCATCAGCGCCCTTGAGGCGATTTTTCACAAAAACGGCGCTCTACAAATTATCCAATTATTATTATTATGTAACACAAAAAAAATGTTAACTTTTTCTGTCTAGAGGTTTGTAGATTCATCTTTCTTTCTTCGGGAGAAAATTATTTTGGTATGACTGGATGACTGGACTCGCTTTGCGGCTTTTTTAGAAAAAGCCTTTCGATTCACCCTAATTACTATAAAAGACAACTATTTTCATTCGAGGCGATGGAAAATACTGCATTTGAAATTTCAATTACGTAAAATGAATATTATCTTTCGTCGTATGGGATGACAGCTGACAGCCATTTTACTAATTTATGACGGTAATCTTTGACATTATTTACTGAAATTTTGAATGCAGTGTTTTCCGTCGCTCCTAATACAAATAGTTATCTTTTATAGTAATAAATGTGAATCAAAAGTTTTTTGACGTGATAACGTCTTATAAATCGATGAACGCCGGCCGCATTCACGAAAAAGCATGACTCATTGTTACGTTGTCACGTTCCGCCTGAGCCGGGCGTGCAAGCGAGGGCGCGGAACAAGCGTTCGGCCTAAGCGTTCGGCGAGAGCACGGATTAAGCGATAGAGAGGCACGATCGGCCTAAGCGTTCGGCTTGAGACTGTAAAATTCTATGTAAAAGTTTCCTTATGACGTCATCACGTAAAATTATCGCCCGTAAACCGACTTCACAGACAAACAATTTTTTTTAAAATAAAGAACTAAGTAGGCACATAGAATAGGAAAAAATTAAGTTGTCTGTAAAGTCGGTTTACGGACGATAATTTTACGTGATAACGTCATATAATAACGATGGAGTGGAAGAGAGGTAGATGCGTCACGAGCCGAACGCTTAGGCCGATCGTGCCTCTCTATCGCTTGTTCGCACGCTCGGCTCAGGTGTAACGTGACAATGAGTCATGCTTTATCGTGCATGCAGCCGGCGTTCATCGATTTATAAGACTTAAGACAAAATAATACAAAAATTAATAAATAAATAATCCATTCTATGTAGAGCGTGGTTTGGGGTAAGCTCGAGTCCAGCCCTCACTCAGGAGAGGGGTTTGGTGCTGGAACGCTGCGGTCACCACTGCATTGTCGGAAGCCATTAGCCGCATCCTGGCTCCAGTGACCCGATGTCTCATCAAACAGGGGAATCCGTGCAATCCTAGTTCAGTGAACATTGTCGATGCACTTCTATATATTCGGAATCCAAATATAATTCTGCATGCATCATTATATTGGATCCGGAGTCGTTTCATCGCGGTGGTTCGGTAGTTACACCATATTTCACATGTATAATAGATTAGTGCAAAATGCATTGAACAATGTTTTTTTTTTACATGGTTACTGCATTGGAAGAATCTTCGGGCAATCATATTGGACAATACACTGATACTTCTCCTCTGTCGTTTAATATCACCATCATCCGAGAGGTCTTCAGTGATGATGAGACCCAAGTATTTTACATTCGTAGATGTGCTTATATTTTCCTCGTTGAGTTGTACGGAGAGCATCTTCTCGAGATTTTTTTCATGGTGGAATGCGATTAGTTCCGTCTTCTTGGGGTTGTACATCATGTTGTGGTCATTTGCATATTCTTCACAGATTTTTAATAGTATTCTCAACCCTTTGATCGCAGGAGCTAAGAGAATCATGTCGTAATATAATCGGGTGTTTATATAAAAATACATTAAAAATGAAAGTGGCGTAATATTTGTTTGCAACTTAGGCAGGTAGGTACACTACATGTCAAACTTTAGACCGGCCTGACGTTGATCAAAAATCGTCGCAATAGGCGAGTTTAAGTTCAAAAAAAGGACTCGCCCTCGCCCACCCTTTCTCTGGCCTGCGTAATTTTTTACGCTTCTATCGCTAACGTTTACTGTTGTCAGTAAATGACTTTGAATCGTTCCGTGTTCAGGCCAGTCTTGAAGTTTGACGAGTACTAGAGATAAAATTGACAACAAGAGAGGCGATTTATTCTTGGCAGAGCGAGTTTGGATTATTAATATATTTCCATCTGTTTATCTCAGATATTTTTTTGATAGTAGGTACCTACCCAAATACCTAATTCTTACCAACACTTTATGAATATAAAGAGAATAAACACATTTTTTTCCTTTGACAGTCAAGATGTCAGCATAAATCATCCGTCCTAAAAAAACTCAATGCGATGGGATGCTGTCATCTTACAAAAACGAATCTGCATCGCAAATTAAAAACGGTTATAAAAAAATAAATGGATTTTTTTAATCTTATGTCATTGGCAACATTTTTGAGCGGCCACTATTACAATGGAAGGATTATTCGAAATTAGAATTCAAAGGAAGCCGCGCAGTCGCCTTGTGCATAACAATAATATTTTTTTGTTTCCTTTTACTTTTCATTTCGTTACAGAAGGTAGCCTCGTGAGAATTCGCGTCGAACACATTCATGCTCGTACACGCATAATTAAATTACAGTATCTACGCCGAAATATTTTTATTTATCACCATAATCTCAATGTTATTAGTTACTTACCAGATAGTAAGTGGTTCTGTGAACAGTAGGCAAGCCTCGCGTCCAAAAAAAGTAGGTATGTTTCTAATTTTCACTTATTTAATAAATCAAAACCAAAATTTCCCCTGAATTCGTAAGATTTGTAAGTAGGTACTTAAATACCTACCTAACTAACTGCATTTTATGCAGATTTTTTATTTCAAATAAGGAATTATACAATTTGTCCAAAGAAACATCAATATCAAAATGAAAATTCTTTTTTCAAACTTTCTTCAGGCAGGTAGGTTCCTACCATAATATAAAAGAGTAGGGAGTAGGTAACTACCTAATTCTCGGTCAAATATAAAAAGGGGCATGTTGGGATTGTTGGTATTCGGATTTCAATTGCAAAGCAAAATTTTAAAGGTTATTGTCTTTTTTATTGTTTTCTTGGGTAATAAAATGTTTATTACCTACGTTTGCGTAACCTTTTCAACGCATTGGAATGCGAAGGGTCGGAGTTCCGTACCGGTCTCTTGTAGGTATTTATACCTGTAGATAATATTATAATGGACACCCCTTTTCTTCATAATAGGGTGGGAACGCTTTTTTTAGCTACATAATGAACGGATTCTTCACTGTCTAAAGCAGCGCAATAAAAATTTGAAAGCATATAGAACTTACTTACATACATTTTAATGTTCATTGAAAATATGAACATCATCCTTATTATTTTATTCATGGTTTCATTGATAATACATTGAATTATCGAAGTCGGCATTCATTATCGAGGTAAGATCGTGCACACCTGGGCTCATACCGGTTTGTTCAAACTTAACTTAAATTCCAAGACCAGAACGAAAAAAATAAACGAAACGAAAAGTTTAATAACATAAAACCAAACATAGCCGAATTACAATGTGGACATTTACAAAGTAAACATTTATGCGATAGAGTTAACTTTTTATCTCAGACAATAACAATATTGGAAAACAACACGGCGATAATAAATGCGAAGGCAGCATGGACAATTACCTCTAAGACAATGTTAAGAAAAAAATAAAAATTCTATGTACAAAATCAGGTTGAAAAGGGGGTTTGATTTTGATTAGTATCATCTTATTATCATGTAGGTCAAACAACCCGAACCCCGATACACAAATCACATCCTATTAGATCCCACATAGAGTCGAGCACGTCTAAAGTAAGGTTAGTAATAAAACAATCTAACTCACCGTTATTTAACTAACAATCAAACAATAGAACTTGAGCAAACTGTCACATGATAAACAAACAGGTCCGTGTCAAACACATCGAGAAATGTCAAAATTAGAAGACATCAAAAACTGTCAATACACAAAACGTCATAACTAAAATACATCGCGGTCATTGTTGAATATTACGAGAAATATGTACTAACACTCGGCGCACGATATTGGAAAACGAAAAACTGATTCAACTTCTTTGATTTGCCGGTTGATTAATCATCCAGAAGTGTAAAAAGCCAATAAAAAAGCGTGCAAAACGCGTTCACCACTCCTTTTCTCTTTCCATTTTCTACGATACCGAACAGCTGCAGTGTAACTTGAAGTTTTCGTATTTCGAGGCATGGTAAGCCATCTATTATTCACGAGCCTCACTACGGTACCACCTGTTGGAAATGCGCTAAGCTCGGTCGGTAAAGCAGCTTTCTTTTTCATCGTGAGCGGGAGTTTCATATTTTTGACAGATGATGATAACACGCACTGTTATTTTATTAATTTCAAATCAATTTAAAACGTAATTTCGAAACTTTGAATCAGTTTTGGTTATTTCCATTTGGTCTACGATATCAAAGTGACCTTTTAAAAAGATTTTCCAAACTTATCTTACAAATAGTGTCGCCATACACTATGTTCATTAATTGGATTCTGGTTTATCAGGCAGGTATGGACCTAATAATAATAATTTAGTCAAAATTTCCTTTGATTATAATAAATGCGTCTTCAATCAAATACCAAAGTATCTAAATTTATCACTTTCCTCGGTTAAGTGAAAAATTTTAACTGCAATATTTTTGGCAATCTGCGATCGGCATTTTTGTAGCAATTTAGTTATTCAGTCAGACAAAATTTCAAAAGTATTCTTTATAATTACAGGACGGATATTTTTTGCTTTTTAAATAAAAGTAATAAAATGATTGGCGACACCTCGCTATGCAAGTTTGAAGGTTTTTGTATTGGAATATTTTTTGTCGTCCCCAAAATTCCCTCCAATCAGAACTTTGGAAAAAAAAGTGAGAGAAGAAGTTTTATTTCATAAAAAAACACTAATTTTAGTTGTCAGTGAGTGTATCCTGCGTAATTCCGATTCAATGAACTGAAATTTGCTTCAAATTGTCATTTTCAAAGTTGGAACCGATTGTGAAGGATTCGGACAAGCAAGAAAAAACTTGCCCACTTATTTATGGAATATTATAATAGAATATTATTTATACTGGTCATTTTCAAAATTGAAACAGATATTTCAAGAAATCCATCTAAGAGTTAAACAAAGATGACTTTCTTCAAAATAATTCCTTCTAATACTATTCTTCCTTCTATTGGTTCATATTGAAATAATTCATCTCAAGAAAAAATTTTAATACAATAGTTTGTATCCTCTTTTATCTCCTTTCTTTTCAGGTAAATTAAATAACAAGTTCAATTTTATTTTATGGCGCTTACATAAATATATTTATTAAAAATATAAACCCTACAATACATTTTATATTTATAAACTAATTACCCTGGGGGATAATGTGTATTGATAATGGTCAAAATCTTCTGAATTGTACTAGCGGGTAAATTGTGCTTTTCTTTATCAGCGAGAAGATCAAAAATATTAAACTCCGACGCATCTCCGGCGTTGTTTGTGAAACTCCGGTTTGGAATATCGTAGTACGTAACATACGATGTTAGTTTTTTGCTATCACACTTGTCACTGGATGGCGTAACTTGACCATTTTGGATGTAGGATTTGAGATTTTTTCCCAGTTCGTGTTCCCACGAATCGAAGATGAATTCCACTCTTTGCTTCAGTGAGATGGCAAACTCGTTTGAGATTAGCGGTTCGGTTATTTTGTACAAGCTTTCGGGATCGCCTTCGATGGCCTCATTGTAGCGTGTGTTGTGGTTGTCTATGTGGGCAAAGAGAAGTTTCAGCTGCCAGATGTGGTGGATGTTGGGGTTCTTGGGGAGGACGTGAAGTATCTGGAAAAAGATGAAAGTATTTAATAATTAATTTAAATTGCAACTTGAGTGGCCGGCACTGTCATATTTATTACCTAAACTCCCTTAGCATCAGAGAACCGATCAATCGGCACAATTTTTTATTTTTCTTTCTTCAGCGCATTGTTTATTACATTTTTTGAGAATTTTTCAAATACCAAGCTAGGCACATGCCTGTGTTGTGGTGGTCGATTTTGTATACAGTGTGTTAAAATAATTAAAAATAATATATGAAGTATGAAATACAAAAGAATCTCTCAATGTAACCTAAATATAGATGTATACACAGGATGTAGCAGAACGTACCAGAAGGATTTTAACCAGGGATTTCTGAGTATATTTGGAGTAAAAAATAAACATATCATTTTGCTGTTTGATAATATTTTTTTCTATCAAAAACAAAAAATATATTTTTCAATCACATGTCACAAATGAGTGTTGGGTTTAGCGTAGTAGCGGGTCACATGATAAGCACGCCGTCTTGTTTCAGTAGCATGGTAAGGCACAAAATAGCATGTGTAGTAAGTACTTGATCGTTGTGATGGTGGCAATGTGTGTTTGAAAAATATATTTTTTGTTTTTAACCAGAAAAAAACGGTGACCGGACAACTCGGAATGAAAGCAACTCAGAAAAATCATTTAGAGTGATAAAAAAATACATATTAAAAATTGGTTAAATAGGTTACGTTAGGTTAGGGTTATCGGCTAATTTAATTTTTTTCATGGCTTTTAATGACTTTTCAAGGAAATGTTGAGTTAACTTCATTCTCAGTTGGCATGGAACCGAAAAAAACATCATCATGAATTTAGACACTCTGTAAACTCTACCATATGAAGCACTTGATGTGAAATGACACAAAACTGCGCTATACAAATATAACGTTTATTATTATTATATATTCTGCTCCCTCAGAAAGGCTATTCCCTAAAATTTGTGATAAGAGATCGTTCTTAGATAGCACTTCTCGCGGGAGAACGATCTCTTATCACAAATTTTAGGGAATAGCCTTTCAGGTCCATCTTAGATTTACAGTCTCTAAGAAGCGTATACTTTGCCCTTTTCCAATCCATAGCAACATATGGTATAGTGGGATGGGGTGGTTGTGCTGAATCCATTGTCAATCCAATTAATAAGTTTTAAAAACTAATTCTGAGAATGCCAACCTAACCGTCCCTCAAATTCGACAGTTATGTATTTACTAAGAAAAACATACGTTAAATATGAAAAAATAATCTACTGGTGGCAACCAAACACCCGCTTTTCATCAAACCTAGGTTGCGTAGTCCCTAAAACTAAAACATTCGCTCAACAACAATTCTGGCTCATCGCTCCTAAAATATATACGTAATGCATTGAGTACCGACATAAAGTCGAGTAATTCTAAATCCCTTTATACAGCACACATATAACATGGAATATTATTTGAAAGGGGACTAACTTACTTCAAAGAATACATGAGTTCTTAACACTAAATTTTGATTATTAATTTTGGTTTTTTAAATTTTTCTGATTTTTCTTTAACCCCTGACGAGCCAGGAAAAAACGAAAAAACGTCAACTTTAACGTATTATTTTGCAGGTTAATTTTATGCCATCTAATGTAATTTTTACTGAAACACATTCCTTGAATACTAAACTATACATAAGAACAATATTACTTGCGTTTATTCAATGAATTTATACTTTTTACTACGTTTCAAATAACACGGAAAAAACGAAAAAATTTCGCGATGTTTTGACTTTTACGTAATATTTTGCAGGTTAATTTTTATGCTATCTTATGTAATCTTTACTGAAACACATTCCTTGAATACTAAACTATACATAAGAACAATATTACTTGCGTTTATTCGATGAATTTATACGTTTTACGATCATTTCGTCGCCCGCGACGCGAGACTTCACAGCCGCCATTTTGTCCAGCCGGGCGACGCGCAGCCTCGCAGGCCGTGTCATAAACAATCTCAAAGAAATTATATCGCTGCTCTAGGTGGGTTCATGGTATCTTATACCTTATGAACAAGAATGCCCCAAGCGATTCTGACCTTCTTCTTCACACGTTTTCTTTATACATAAGGGTTAAAATCGCATAACAAAATTATTTTTTAGTGATTATTTTGGTTTGCGTCGATTGATCACCGGTGATCGAACGGCATGAGACGAGTTAAAATATTTTTTTCTTTACTTTTCACCTTACTTTTAATTTTTGAATTTGTATTTAGTATGTTTGTTATCTGCTTCTACAGAATAGCATTTTTTAGTTCCTATTTAAAATATTACATGTATGACTACCGCAACACGGGCATTAGCCTAGTATGGTAGTCGAAAAAAGACAATAAACTATAACATATAAAAGATTATTAAAAAATAAAATCATCAGACAGCAAAATGACTACATTTTTCCAACTAAGGAATCGCTGGTTAAAATTCTTCAGGTACGTGCTGTTACACCCTGTAATAATAAATGACACGTGACAATAATTTGTGAAACAAAAAATACCACAAGAATGATATTTTGTCATCCAAATAATTATTTTCATAAATAATCCCAGTGTACTTCATTGACGAGAACAAAAAAAAATAAATTTCAATTTGTGCATTTTGAAGTACGTAAATAATATAAATGGTGTCCGGGAATTCCTATTATAAGCGGGAAACTAGTGAATCTACATCGCGTAGAGAATCCAAAAATGTTTTAAACTTTTTTTCCAATTTTTTTCAGCAACTAAAGGATTAAAAAAAACTTATGGGACCGGGTCTACTCTAACGCATTTTAAAAGTTATTAAGCAGTTGATATTACCCGTCAGCGGCAGATTTTTTTTCATATTTAACCTAAAAAACCCAACTTTGAACTCGACTGATTCGAAAACGAAAGCTCAAACCAAAAAAAGTTGTGCCAACCACAAAATCGACTCCGAAAGTGATGTAAAATTCTTCAGTTTCCTGCTTGTACCACCAGTTTCCGGACACCTTGTATAACCAAATTTGAATAGCAGCAAGTTAAAGATAAACTCACTTTGATTAATGTCATCCAAACTGGTAAAATAGACATTGTATCCCTTATGACACACTCATATGTGACAACGGCTAACATCTGAATAAACTCTCTTTCTTCTTTAAGGTGTTTATCACAGATGCATTTGCTGTCTATCCGGAACATGGTCTTATACTCGGCAGAGTTGATCCTGCTGCTCCTCTTTCTGAGAATAGCGGCTTCGGGCTTTTCGTTCTGTTTAAAAACCTTTGTAACACCAGCAAAGTAGCAAGCGTTACATAAATTTGTGGAATATATCTCGTCACTTTTATAGCCCGGAGTATTCTTTACATTTCCCGTTAGGTTGTTAAATAAGGCGTTTCCTAGGGCATCGAAAAGGTAATGCTTCGTGAAGTTGACCGTCTCTTGGTTGGTGGAGAAGGCCAGGATGTTGTCCGGTTTGGCCGACCAGACGTTGGACTTCTCGGTGGTCAGCATCTGCGCCAGGAGACTCTTGAAGCCTTGAGGGTCTTCGAGGTATGAGAGACAGCCAGCTTTCTGCTTTACGTCGAGGCAGGATGATTTTTCCAGGAGGGACCTAAAAGACAAACATAGAAAATTATAATATGTATGTATAATGTTGTTATCTAATTGATGCACCAAACCAAATGTTTTGCTACTCCATGCAAATTTCATGACATTGGAGCTCATTGCTTCAGAGTTTTTGCAGCTACAGACAAATAAATTTTCTGTTTGTACAATGTACTCCATCAAAGGTTTATTAGTTGTCAATAATTTTAATTAGGTGATGTATCATAATATAACACATTAAACATAACACAAGAGAGAAAACAGTTTTAGGAACAAGATTGTATCAGAATTTTATAAGAGAGAAGATTAATTAATTTTTGTTTTTTTACATGGGGGATACAATAATGCATAAAAATCAGAATACATAATGCACAGGAAAATGGGAGAAAGGTTCTACGGAATGAAAATAAAACACGAAGAAAAACATTCCCAGGCTAAAAATAACCTGACAATATTTGAAAACCTCCAACCTTTATCATTATAAGCAGAAGATTTTAGTTGTGCAAAGATGAAAGACTAAGCCAGCAGAGGAATTGAACCGATGAAGCGTGGGTGGAACTCAATGCATTTATCAACCAAGCCACTGACAAGCCTTTCCTACACTATTATTGGGTGGGAAAAATATAAGATTCTAATAAGAAGGGATATTATCAGTGTGCTTTGTTGATCCTATTATTTCAAAATAGTGTAAAAATAATTGCTTGTATGCAACAAAAAATTCTCACAAAAATTATCAGGGTTACTCACAAAAGTTGATCCCAATTCCTATTCCTCTTGAATACGATAGACCAGTATCTATCGTCAGATATCCTGACCTCCTTGAGCTTGCTAAGTTCAGGCAGCAGGCAAGGCCCGCGCGAGCTGACCAGCCGGCTGCCGTCCAGCGTCACCACCTGGACATTGGCATAGCACATCTTGCCCGAGGAGATATCACGAGGAATCAACAGGCGAGGTTCCGCGGCCAGCACGTACAAGTGGCGGAATGCCTGGAGATGATATCTGGAAATTTAAGAGGAATTCAATATTTTTGTAATAGCTTTTTGAAGGTTATACCCATCAATGTAATATATCATTGAAGAAGAAATAATACTAATTAATCTAAACAAAACATGAAACAGATCAAGACTCAGAAAAATAAAATTAATACATTGAAAGGTATAACCTTCAAAAATTTATTCAATAAATTTGAATATTCATTTAGATTTTTTTAAAAGTCGATAGGTTTCCATATTGACCCATAATAGGCAGAACAGCGTTAACGACATTTTTGTCAAATTACGTTTTTTTCAGAAAACTGTTCAGTGCTGCCTAATACATCAGTGACAAAAATATTGCTGCTCTATCTTATATGCCTGACACTTTTTTTGTAGCTGTAGCTTTTAGCGTAAGCGACAATGGTCGGTTACGGTGTTTACGCTGTCTACGCTGTCGGTCGAGAATGTTTCAGTTTAGTCGGTTGGCGTATATCTTTTTTTTTTATTTTTAAGTATATTTTATTTAGCTATAAAACTTAACATTTTATATCTAATATAATCTAATCTACAACTACTATAATATTAAAATTTGAACTTCACAACATTGAGACATAATTTACGAAAAACTGCAAGACTTTTAGCTTCCTTACATTTACCGGGATTTCGTTGAACATTTTAAAACCTTTATAATAAATACTACGGTGACTAGTGCATATGTGTCAGCAGCTAGTAGCATAGGAAACTAAACGGAAATACTTAAGTGTTTTTAATATAGTGTTTTGTATTTGAATATTAGTATAAAAAGTAGTAATGCAAATATTTTCATTTATCCCAGCCATCTGGAGCCAGTGAAACTATGGCTATTCAAATTTTGATATGTTGTGAGGCTGAAGGAAGTAGGGAGGGGAAGGGGTGTGGAAAATGTAACTTGCTGTTCAGATCTAGTCACCAAACACGGCTTAAAACATTTCAAGTAATAAGTCTAATTATACACTATACATCAGCGCAAAAATACCAAAAAAAATATATAATATAACTTTTTATCCAAATACAACGCAAGAGGCCCAACTTATTCGTGCAGTCGGCTTAGCAAAAAGCCGCTATACAACATTTTTAATCTGAATACAACACCAGAGGCCCAACTTCTCCCAACCGTCTGGAGCCAGTGAGACCATGGCATCCCCAATTTTAGTATGTTGTGGGGCTGAAGGTAGTGAGGAGGGGAGTAAGATGTGGAAAATGTGCCCGGCTATTCAGATCTAGTCACCGTATTTGGTATAGATCTAGAATCTAGATCTGAATACCCAAGTACATTTTCCATATCTCCTTCTCCTCTCCACTAACTTCAGTCTTATAACATATTTAAATCTGGGATGCCATTGTCTCACTGGCTCCAGACGGTTGGGACTCTTGTGTTGTATTTGGATAAAAAAAATTATATTATATGATTTTTTGCTTTTTGTACGCTGGTGTGTGGTGAAAAGGTATTAGACTTATTACTTGAAATTGCTTCAGCCGTGTTTGTTAACTAGATCCGAATAGCCAGGTACATTTTCAACATCCCCTTCCCCTCCCCACTACCTTCAGCCTCAGAACATACTAAAATTGGGGATCCCATAGTCTCACTTACTCCAGATGGTTAGGAGCAGTTGGGACTCTTGTGTTGTTTTCGAATAAAAGTTATATTGTATGATTTTTTGTATTTCTACGCTGGTGTGGTGTGTAGATATTAGACTTATTACTTGTAATTGCTTTAGCGTTTTCGGTAACTAGATCTGAATAGCCAGGTACATTTTCCATATCTCCTTCCCCTCCTCACTACCTTCATCCTCATAACATACTAACATTGGGGAGGCCATAGTCTCACTGGCTCCAGACGGTTGGGAGAAGTTAGGCTTCTGGTGTTGTAATCAGATTAAAGATGTTGTATAGCGGTTTTTTGATAAGCCGACTGCACGTATAAGTATGTCGTATTTTGTTATTACCGCATGCGCATTCGGAGAGTCGAAATTATTTTTAGTAAAAATATTTTTACAACGGATTTTCAATCAAGATGCCTGCAGATACAAGCATATCGACTTTGGTTATACGGCCGTATATCCTCTTTGAATACTTACTTGCAAATCATTATATTTAGTCAACTTTAGGATCAACTGTCATGGAACCATTTTATTTGGTTATTTGTTTACCTATCATGATTGCGCGATAAATATTTCAAAAATAATTTGGTGCTCCAAACAGCGTACACGACATTTCCTAGGGAAAAAGTCTGTCAGCGTCATAGGCAAAACAGCGTTACCGCCACTATCTCAAAAACTAAAGGCATTTAGATATTTGTTTTATCAGCGTTATATAGGCAGCAACCAAAGGTTAATGATCCTAATTAACCAAAATCCTTTTTGGAATCAATGAAGAAAGTTATTTAAAAAAAACCTTCTCCTGAACAATTTACTTTTCGGCGGATACGCTGTTCTGCCTATTATGGGTCGATATAAATAAAAAACGGATATGTTTATCCAAGACACTATCTAGGTTACAAATAAATTCGTTAGAACTTTGTAATCATTTAAAAAGATGGGAAAAATGAATTGAACAGCCAAAAACATGGGAAAAATGAATTGAAGACAATATTGTTAAATATCCCAACATGATGTCTTGCTTGTTTTTTTTTTTTAACATTTACCCTTTACAGAAGGCTTTGCATTGCCTTGAAATGTAAAATGAAGAATGTAATGCAAAATATCCCACATGAAGTTCAGTTCACCAGTCAAAAGCTTATTTCTTTTTACATTTTTCATTTATAGAACAAATTGCATAGATACTTCAGAATGTTAAATATCCCACAGGATGTACAGGTCGCCAGAGTAAATCCGGCAAAAGTAAATCCAGAATGTTAAATATCCCACCTGTTGTCATTGCTGTGCAGGGGAAACTTGGGAAAGAAGGCGCACACTAGAGCAGCGATGGCTTCCTTGCTGGTGCACAGCGTATAGCGACCCCCGCCTAGGAACAGCAGTCCCAGGGCGGAGTGCACGGCCACCTGGGAGCCGTAGTTCAGCGAGCTGGCGCTGGGGCCTGCCTTGGAGCGCTGGTAGCGGCACAGTCGCATGATGTCCAGGTCACCGGTGCCCGCCATCACCTGGAAACAAAAATGCGCATATCGAATACCTAAGAGCAAACTAAGAAAATATGAAAAATAGACAGCCTCTGTGGTCGAGGGGGTAAGACTCTTGACTCGCAATCCGAAGTTTGCGGGATCGAATCCCAGCATGCGCAAATAAATTTTATTTGATTAGTTTGTGTTATTTCATAATTAATTCATTTAAAATAATATAGTGTATTCGCGGCACGTTCCAGAGTGGAAGATACTCTTAATGTCGCCATGGTGTAAGACCACCATTCAGAATTGAAACGTTGCTTTAAATGGCTTTAGCCGTGTTTGGTGACCGGATCTGAATAGTCAGGTACTTCCCCAACTTCTTCTTCCCCACCTTCCTCATCCCTATCTCTTTCCCCTCCCCCTTTACCGTCAGCCTCACGACATATCCCAATTGGGGATGCCAGTCTCACTGGCTCCAGACGGGAGCAGCTTGGACTCTTATGAGGTATTCACTTAAAAAAAGTTTTAAAAAAATTGAAGAATGACAAACAAGACACCAAAAATTTGACCATGTGGGTTCCCCAGTGGAAGCGACCCAGAGCCAGACCAGGTGAAGCTCTAACCATAGAAGAGGTGAATAGACTGCGTGGAAGAGGATTGGATTAGAACGTGGAGGACTGAGAACTGGAGGCAAATAACCAGTGGAGAGCATTTGTGGAGGAGACACACCCCACCCTAGGATATACCCCTATATTTTACAATTCATCAGACCTTTACATGGCCCACATTTCTCTCTAGCGCTGTATTCTCTATTCTGGCATAGTCGCATGGATAAGCGCTACACGATAGAGATGGGTAAGTTCTGCATTTTGCCGGAGGACTCCGAGACATGGTTCCTTTTAAAAGAACTCGAGTTCAAGGAGTGGGTCCCGGGTCCGAGTTCTTTGGTGCGGACTGAGCACTCGGTGCCGTTGCGGCGCACCGAGCCGAGACGCACGGGTTCATTTTGGCGAAGATTAACGAAATCCATTCGCGCCGTGTCCAGCCTACAGGGCGACGGTTAATGCGAGGCCGTAACGGCTGTATAATTCCCAAGGAATGACAATTTTAGCACACGCGTAAGCAGTAATAAATCAAATAAAGTCATGAAATTTCTCAATTATTATTCTAATTTAGTGGTGATCATCCTTATCTCCTCACGGACTTGAACAGAGGATATTATTTTTAAAAGATAAGGCCGAAAATCCATTAACTTGACTAATCGTTTGCATACGTCTCACATTTCAAGAGGCGCGAAAAGTATTAATAGTGTAATACAATATTATGTTATCATATTTACAGGATACAGAAACGATAATGATTTTATCAAAAAATATTAACGTCGATCGTCTTAAAAATTTGAGAAGTTGCTATCTCTGGTACAAAACATATTAATTTGACTCAGGACGTCTGATATATGTATTAGGTATAAAGCATCATTTTACATCATAATATTGGCGTGTTGTTTAAATAAAATAGAATTGAATATCTACACATTTTTCTAAAATAACTTTAATGAATTGTTTTTAAAAAATGGTAAGACATTATTTTTGGGGTATTATGCCGTGTTGCATTACCTCTTTCTTTAGCCAACGTTTCGAACGGCGTTACAGTGTCCATCATCAAAAAGATGTGTGCCACACGTCTGTCCAAAGAAGGAGATAGTGCAATACGGCATAATACCCCAAAAATAAATCACTATTATACTTTTGGCCGTGAAAATCATATCAAATGTAAGACCATGTTACAAAAACGGAGAAAGACTGTACGGAGTAATCCGCATAATAATCTGCATATTTACAAAATGCCTAATAATATCTAGGCGTTGTTCCTTTGTTATAATTTATGTGTAACCTATTTTTATTTCATCAATGTTTTGTGTTACTATATATTGTTTATGTTTATTGAAATATTATACTCGTAAATGCATTTATTTATTGTTTAATTTTGTATCCCAATGAGGCTTACGCTAAGCGAAACCGGTTTGTCATAAGAATGAAATTCCATGATTTTGAACAAAGTAATTGTTTTATTTCATTATATTAAAAAGTTATGATTTGTACTGAATGGGCAAGAATTTGCTTGAAGCAAGAAGTGTGTACCGTGATAAAGTTATTTGTCATTCATTTATTCTCTGCCTACTTCTGTGAAAAGCGGCGGCGGCGTGATAGATGAATAATTAGTCTGTTAGGCAATAACTCAGAAATGACCGTTGTAACTCAGAATTGACCGTATGTCATAACCGAATTATAATTAAATTCAATTTTATTTTATAAAATTACGTTCTTATTTATTCTTATCAATTTTAATTTGTAAAACTCCATTTAAACAGTTTATACATTTTAGTAGGTCGGGGTCGTAGGTGGGAGGCATTCGAATTCCCGATTCGGTTCCAAGTTCCGAGCTTGAGTTCCGGCTTCGAGTTTCGGTCCGGTCCAGTTTGAACGCAGGGTTTGAAAAGAAAAAGAACTCAAACGCGCGACCTGCAGTACCTGCACCCGACTCGCGACTAGCTCGGACCGAGACGCACTAGCCGGCGAACCCAGGCCTGGAGTGCGAGGGGCTCGGACCGCCGCGACTACCGCCGAGTTCCGGGCTTGGGTCCGATTCGGATTCCCGCCCCGGTTCGGGTCCGAGTTCCACATTCGGGCCCGAGTCCGCGCTCCGTTGCGGGCTCGAGCAAGTTCGAGTCCGGGACAGGGTTCTCTGAGAGTAGTCGGTTTGAAAAAGGAGTGGGAGTGGGAACCACTTCCCGCAAAGGACTCGCGTTCAAGAACCCATTCCGGCTGAACCTACTCATCGCTACTACACGATACATGTGAGCCAAAATATGCTTATGTGAAGTTATAAAAAAGCCAATGAGCTCAGGGGTGTAAAACTTACCATAGCAGCACTGATAAGAATTAAATTCAGACATGTCTCAGTGGTGGCTTTCCCCGCCAATTCTCCAATGCTCTTAGAGCCGAACATGATCATCTTCTTCACGTAAAACAAGATAGTGTCCCGAGCGTCCTGATTGGCCGACCCGGCGAACCGCAGGCCAATGGAAAAGCAGGCGCCAGCGACGATGTTGCAGTAGACTTGGCTGAAATAACAATACAGAATATTTAAATCCCTGAGATCCGTGAGTATTTGTGGCAAAACCATGTTTGACCATGTTACAAATGTGGAGATTCAAAAAGAAGGCTGAAGAAAATATATTGAACAAGATTAAGAAAGGAATGCTTAGATGATTTGGAAATGTGGAGCAGATGAACGAAGAAAGGAGTGTAAGGAGAATATAATATGACCTGAAAATTAATGGTAAAAGAAACCAAGTGAATTAATCTTGAGTCAGGTCTTGTCGTGAGTCTGTATAATAGAAGATTATGTATGAGATGGTAACTGGACAACTCAACAAAGTGGTACTTCATCACCCCTTTGAAAAGTCAATGGGCAATTTTTTTTGGTTTGAAGAACTTTATGATTTTGTTGAGTATGAAAATTTTTAAGAAATTAAGTATTTTGTGAAGGTATTCTCACTTCATTGCCTCGTAATCAATATCATTGTGTTCATCACTTGGTCTGACACAACAATATGGCTTGATGGATTCCGGCACGTAGTCTTCTACCCACTCTTCATATGGCTCTATGTTTTCCCACAGAATAAGACCTGCAAAACAGACACAAAGCAAATATATATAACTAGGGACTTGAAAGTTTACGATTTTTTTTTATTTACCTGAAATCAAAATGTCAAAATTTGTATTTTTCGCATAAAGGTTATGAAAACAACATTATGCAAATGTAAATTTTTCAGATATCTCCGCATGACTAATTAAAGTTCCGGGGTTCCAATCCCAAACATTATAACCTTTTTACGCACTTACATTCAACAAAATTTTAGTCTCCGACGACCTTTTTGGTGTTTTTTTTTTCAAAATTCTTTCTTTCAAATATTTTTTTAAAAGCAAACAAAAAAATTCTTCCACACTGGTCTCTGAGGCGAGTAGCCGCCCAACCCCTCACCCTGACCCTAACTGTTCAAAAGCTACTGATTTATTACGTTTTAAGTTGAAAAAAAAAAACATCCAAAATGTTTATGACTTCGGTCATCTAAAAATCCTTTTGTGATACATTCCAAGGTCGAGTTTGTCCGTCATCAATAGGATAAGGTGCTCCCCTAGCCGTTGTGCCCATATGATGTATAGATGGGGCCTTAAAGAGTCGGATATGTGTGAATGCGGTGAGTTGCAGACCTCCGAACATGTGGTCAACAAATGCCCGCTCCATTCATTCCCCGGCGGGATTGATGAGGTCCACAGGGCAACGCCTGAGGCCCTAGACTGACTCGCAGACCTAGATGTCCCACTATGACCCCCCCACCATACGAAAGAAGAAGAAGTTTCAAATTCCATCACATAATTTGATGATCAGCGCCATTTTTGACATTTGAATGAACCCCATTAAACTTAAATTGTGATCAGCTGACAAGCAATTGATCTAAAGCTGAAACAGCCTGAGAATCGATTTTTAACGGGGACTGCTACAAAGTTAAAATGCAAAATGGCGGTGATCATTGATATTTTGGTCACCAAATGTGATAGAGTTCGATACATCCCAACCGGTGACCGGCCAATTCGGAATGAAACCAACTCAGAACCATCTCAGATAAGTCATTTAGAGTGATAAAAAAATATAAATAAAAAATTGGTTAAATAGGTTAAGTTAGGTTAGGGTTTTCGGCTAATTTAAAATTATTTTTTTATCACTCTAAATGACTTATCTGAGATGATTCTGAGTTGGTTTCATTCCGAGTTGGCATGGAACCATCCCAACCATAGGACATTTAGGTTTTTAAACTGATGCATACATAAATAAATGGGTAAGGTCCAAAGGTTCCTTATTATGTACAAGTATGTTATGGCTTGTTGTTAGTGATTTAATAAAATGAATATTACCTCTTGCAATAACCCTCAGAAGCAGTAAATCGGGCCGCACATGGTTCAGCAGATAGTGTGTGGCGGGTGGCTCGAACCATTTGGCCACCTCCAGGTTGCCGCTCTTCATGTACAGCATGCCCAGGGCCAGGGTGGAGCCGGGAGCTGTGACGTCCACATTTACAGTGGGGCCCTCACGGATTTGGAACGATGGCAGCTTGTACTTCTCTCTTTGGGAACCTGGGAATATGTGGAAAGGTTTATACAATGGATCATTGAGTTTTTATTAAAATAATAAGGTTATACGCAGAATATACATTACATACACATTTTAATCGTTTTTACCCTTAACGGAATTGTGGTATCCTGGTGGGCACACATATGAAATAATTGTTTCCTAGAATAGCAGTAAGCTTTTTAAAATAACACACATCTGTCAAATAAGAGTAAAAAATGGAACTACAAAATTTGTAGGTTGGCAACACCAATTTACCTGTCAAATATTATTTTAAAGTGCAATGACACTGAAAATACAGAACAATGTATACACATTTAAAAAAACCTTTTTTTGTTCTTAAAAAAAAAATCGAAGAAGCACTGCTGTTACTGACATAAATTTGATTAAATTGTGTTTTACAAAGTGATTGGCTATCATTAATTTAATTTAACATAAATTTGAATTCAACAGTAAGTAGAAAGGAAGAATCATTAACGGTGACTTTTAGATCTGAACAAGTTAAATATATTCATATTCAATTCAATTCAATTAATTCACTTTAAAAAAATTACAAAATTAAAATTTCAAATCGTTTTTAAAATAAAGAAAATATTAATATTAAAGCATTTTTAAGCAATTTAAATAATATAAACAATTCAAACAAATTATACAATATAAACATCAATGAATAATTTAAAAATCAATGATGCACAATCAGACTAACAGCAATAAAGCTTGCTGTCTAAATTGTGCTTCATTGATGCTAAACATGTCGATATTCAAAGTGATTCTATTTAACAACAATACAAAATTGCAAAGGTGTAATAATATGTGTGTTTATATTTTATTACAATATCATTATTCTTCATTATTTTAATACAAAATTGCAAAGGTAATAATAATAATATGTGTGTTTATATTTTATTACAATATCGTTATTCTTCATTATTTTAATACAAAATTGCAAAGGTATAATAATAATATACCTACATGCAATTCTAATTTCAAGATCAGTGGTTAATATTGCAATGAAACAATATTTTTTTCATTTTTATGCCTTTTAATTTTTTTAGGTTTTAATGGGTTACACTTTACGTTACAACCATGAGTTACATGTTTAGTATTGCCATTCGAACAACAGTGGCGCCTCCTATATTTTCTACTCTTATTTGAAAAACTGTATATGCTCATATAAATATATGTTCAAAGCTTAACCTAAATGTGTCACAATTTAGTTCCATAGTAATGGTTATATTGACACAATAAAACCATACACAAAACCATTGTTCTTGTGTGTAAATGTAAGAATGTAAGATTTTTTACTTAGTTCTATATGGTTTAAGACAATCCATTTGTCATTAGCTTCTTCTGAGAAGACATGAGTTAGACAAGTTCAACAAGGGTCAAGCAGTAGTAGAAGATTAATGGTTACGTCCGAATATATTATTATACACAGTCTTAACTCGTGATGTGCCTTGGAGCAAATGGGTAAATATCGCGATGTTTCGACTTTTATGTAATATTTTGTGGGTTTATTTTATGCTATCTTTTGTAATATTTACCGAAACACATTCCTTGAACAATAAACTATGCCTAAAAACAACATTACTGGCATTTATTCGATGAATTTATACGTTTTACGATCTTTTTCACGACAACGGCGCGAAAGGCGGAAAAAAATCTTGGCCGGAGATCATAAACCATTCCACAGAAATTATTTCACTCTGCTAGATGGGTACATGGTATCTTATACCTTATGAACAAGAATGCCCCAAGCGATTCTGACCTTATCCTTCATACGTTTTCTTTATAATTAAGGTTTAAAATCGCATTTCAAAAAATATTTTTTAGAGTTTAATTTGGCTCGCATTTGGCGCGCGTAATCGGCAAGGGACCGGTGAAATTATTTCATTCACTTTATTATGCCCGTTTGGTGGCTTAAGTATTTATTTGCTGGTTGAGAATTGCTTGCTCACTTGCGTTGCTTAGACTGTCTGAAAGAAGCTAATGAATGTTAATGACAATAAGAAAGTATGCAGAATTCATAGATACCAATGCAATAAATATAGAGTAGACATTCAATGATTCTGTCAAGAAGAATGTTCCAAGGAATATTGCACATTTATATGGAACAGGTGAAAAGACTAAAGAAAAGATAGATAAAGATTGGGAGAATCGAGTTATGTATATAAATCTGAAAACTAAAAAAAAAAGCTAAGTTCAATTCAATTAGTGGTTTTTCACCAGAGCGATACTAAAAGTATCTTTCACTCCCTTAAACACGGCGTCTGAAGAATTGTGGTGCAGCAGTAAAGCGAAATCATTTAGCAACAAAAAAATATGACATTTTCACAGTTGAGAAATTTTGCTGGGCATGTAACATCTGCTTAACCGGTTGAATGCCTCGGGGTTTTATGGATGAAACTCGAAAATTTCGCGATGTTTTGACTTTTGACGTAAATTTTGTCGGTTAATTTTATGCTATGGTATATAATATTTACCGAAATACGTTCCTTGAACAACGAACTACACCTACAAACACTTTTACTTGCGTTTATTTGACAAATTGATAGGTTTATCGATCTTTTTATGACACGCAACGCTCAAAGTTTGACAGTTCGAATCGTGGTAGAAATGCTCATTTCTAAAGTCATTGAAATGTCCAAAGACAATTATTTGAGTGGCTAGAAGTGTTCCTTATATCTGTTACGTCAAGACAAGAATGCCCCCAGCGATTCTGACCTTGTTCTTCATACATTTTATTTATACATAAGGTTTAAAATTGCATATCAAAAAGTATTTTTTTTTATTTTTTATTCGGCTATAGGGCGCGCACCGGTGCGCGATCGGCACACGACTTGTTAATACAATTGAAAATTATTATTCTTTATTGCTTTAGAAGGGTATTTACCTGTGAGTGGTCGCTTCCTGCCCCCGAGCATGTAGTGCGAGAGTGAAGGAGCGAGGTGTTGGGGGGCGGACTCGTGGGCCCCCAGCACCACCAGACCCAGTGCCAGGCCAGCCGCCAGTGCGTAGCCCTCTCGCTCTGAGGAGTTCTCCATCTCCGGACCGGGGGGGCGACCTGGAAACAGACATATAATTGATAAATATGATATTACTCATGGCCACTGGCAAAGTGGAAGGCAGGAGAAACAGAAAAAGATCAAAAATCTCAGGAATCCGCAACATCGGTGTCTACGGCTCTCCATGTAGCGCCGGACCGCGAGGAATGGAGGAGCATGGTTCACCAGGGAAATAGAAGTGGGGGTCATGATCCTTAGCAATGATGCAACCACTTTCTTTTTTCCGTTAGCTTCACACAAAATAAGAAGAAAATAATTCTCCTCACGGCCTATGTCATCTTTGAGGATGCTGTGTGGTGGGTCTTTTTAGAAAAGGAAGGAGAGGAAGTTCTGGGAAGGAAAAAGGCATCAGAGGTGGTTAGGAATCTGGAGGCCAGTGCGTCCAGGAGTGATTTATGAACCTATCCCTCCCACCGTGCAAGGCGATGTTCCTGAGAACGAGAGTCCTGCTAGAGAGGTCAAAAGATGTCCCTCAATCAGTCTCCCCCAAACCGAACTGCCACGCAGTTAGTGGGCAGACGCATCTGCCATCAAGATCCAGACAAACCTCACCCCACGAACCCGGTGAGTCACTGTTAAGTCACCAAACGTAGCAAACCAGTTGGGTTGACCTATGGCAGATGTTGGTAATCCAATAAGTGGTTTCCAATAAGTGGTTTTCCAAGAGTACAAAAGGGACAAATATGAAAGAGACGATGTGATAGGATTTTATTTATTTGTTTTATTTTAGTAAATTGTACATTTAAGTTTACAATTTCCTAATTAATTATATCATTTCATATTTCAAACTATATTTTTTCTTGTTCTATGTATCTCCTACAATAAATTTTGAACTTTCCGATTGGTGCGGCCTTTAAAGTTTCTGGTAGAGTGTTGTATAACTTCATCCCTTTGTATAGTAAACTGTTCTGCGTATTCGTTTTGTCCTTTTTTTGTAGTCTGATTTCCTTGCAAGTCCTTGTATTATGTCTGTGAATGTCCTTGTTGTATATAATTTTGTTTGAGAAGTATTTTGGTAACATGTTGTTCACTATTTTATGGATAAATATCATCGTGTGCAGGGTCAACATCTGTTTCACGGTTAGCCAATTTAGTTCCTTTAACATTTTATTTACTTTTGAGAATCTATTTCGTCGAAGTATTATTCTCATTGCCCTGTTTTGGAGAATTTGAAACTTATTTTGTTCTCTTTCATTACACAGGAAAAGGATAGTTGAGCAGTAGTTAAAGTGTGGAGCAATAATTGAATTATAAATAGTGACTGCAGTTTTTCTAGAAAGTTTTTGCCGAATTCTTCCCAAAAAAGATACTTTTTTTCCAATTTTCTTTTGGGTATATTCAGCATGTTTGTTAAAGGTTAGTTTGGAATCTAATATAACTCCTAGGTATTTCATTTCAGTCACACTTTCAATAATTTCACCGTCAATTTTAATTTTGCTTTCACTGGATGTCTTCTTATACCCAATCACCATTCATTTTGTTTTTTTTTGTATTTAATTTAAGCTTACATATTTATTTTTAGCCATCTTGATACATTATTTAGTTCATTATTAAAAATATTTATTAGTTCTTCGTAGTTATCACCAATTAAGTATATTAGTGTATCATCGGCAAATAGTCGTACTTTGCATTTTGAAAATATTTTCACCATGTCATTGATATAGAGTATGAACAATAGAGGTCCAAGGACCGATCCCTGCGGTACTCCTAATTTATTTTCCATTGGTTTAGAAAACTGATTATTTATTTTTGTTACCTGTCTTTCAAATACTCTTCTATTAATTTAATGGATACAGATGAGAAACCAATTTCTTTAAGCTTTCTTATCAGTATATCACGATCCATAGTTTCGAATGCCCTTTGAAAATCCAAAAATATAGCTAAGATAAATTTATTACTATTCATTCCTCCCTTCCATTCTTCGACTATTACGTTTAGTGCTGTTTCACATGAGTTGTTGGATCTGAATCCTGATTGCTCTTGGTATAAAATATTGTGTTTATCTAAGTATTGCAAATTTTTTTCTTTTATTATCACTTCAAGAATCTGTTCATATTTCGGTAAGGTGTTGATTGGTCGAAATTCTTCACATTTTCTGGTATTTTTAACCTTTGGGACCGGTATAATAGTAGATAGTTTCCATGACTGTGGAAATTTTCCCTCTTCAATCGTCTCATTAATAATATTTAAAAGAGTAGATCCAATTACTGGAAAAGCATCTCTTATTAAGCCAATAGTTAATCCATCTGAACTATTCTTTGATTTAATTTTGTTTAAAATGTTAAATAAATATTCTGCATTTATTTTTCTGAAGACAAATAATTCTTTGTTTGAGTCGTTACTGTCATTTGTGGGGTTAACATCAATGTTGGGGATTAATTTGTTAATTTGAGTGATGCTTTCAATAAAATATTTATTAAAGCTATTAGCCATGTTTTCTTCATTTATCTCTTTTGGAAAGATTACTATTTTTATGTCGTCTTTGTTTTCGCCATGTACTAATTCCTTTATGCTTTTCCAAATTTTTTTGGGATCACCTTCTTCTGAGTTTATTTTATTTTTTATATACTCATTATGCGTTCTTTTTATGTCTTTAGAGTATTTGTTTCTTGCTTTTTTGTAGTTATCCCAATCCATAGTACTATTAGTAAGGCATGCTCTTTTGTAAAATGTATCTCTATCATGTTGCATTATGCGAAGTTCTTTTGTATACCATTTATTATTGTTTATTTTATGTATTTTCTGTTCTGGAACTACTTCATCAATAGATTTTTTTAAGTTTAATATGATGAATATAAATAAAATACAGGTTGTCTCATCCTTCTTTTGTAGCCAGTCATCAATACTGTAATTATATGAACCCAACCTACAATTACCAGTTGCACATTAAAAAAAAAATCATCACATTCATCAAGCATTTTATTAGAAACCAAAACGCCCTTGCCATCACCCTTGGCATAGTCATTACACTAAGCACAACCACTAAGATCATATTCATAAGGTCTTTCTGTTGAGGGCTCCGTAAAACGCATCGTTTAAGGAGATAGAGAAGAAATGATGATTACAACAGAACTATCAGCGGTATTTTTTTTTATGTACATACTTTACCATCTCCCTGAAATGAACAGAGTTTAAAACGTTAAATAGATAAGTATGTTTAAATGCTTAGTGAAGAATAAGAAGAGAATCCTACACCGAGTGTAAAATTGAAGTAAGTGTAAACATTTATTTAATTTGGGCTTAACTCCATACTGAAAAAAATATTGGTCTTATTGAAGAATGACAAATTCAAGATTATCCAACTGATAATCCTGGGGAAGATTGATAGAAGACGAAGAGGAAGATGCCACACATCATGGCTTCATAATCTGTGTGTCCGGTACAAGCGCAAATATAGAGTTGTTCCGGAGGAAAAGGCACCCAAAAATTATATTTTCGGTTGCATTTTTATTATCATTACAGAAGTACAAAATTCTATTACAATTATTCTCGTGGGTGCCCATCAGCTGGTGATGGGGTGCTCTGAATAGTAGAACTCACCAATCTCGCTGAGTAACACCTGCGTGATGTGCGTGTGCGCCGTACCCTGGTACAGCAGGCCTACCCCCAGCAGGGCAGCCACCTGGATGTTCTGCGGGATGTCCAGTTCGATGGAGGTCGGGGGCAACAGAGCCTCCACATGGATGCCCATCAGCTTGGTTATCGAGATGTCCATGGTGCCTAAAACAACAAAAAAAATGTTGCAGTTTCAGGGTCTGCGACAATGAGGAAAATCTTCAATCTGTTTTTGAAAGCAGAGCGCAAACCACAAGCACTAGACAAGACAAAGCAAAGCTTAGCCAGGGTTTCACAACTGTAATCTGATATCAGTGGTTTCAAGCGACAATTGCAATCTACGTTGTATATGTATACTGATTTCATTATGAACCCTTCGGAGAAAGGTCTGTTGACCCAACTCGAAATATGGTAACTTAGAGACATCCCTATATACCGAGGGTAAGGGACGTACTTGACTTGCTTTAACCAGTGATTCCTGACATTGTTTGGAGTAAAAATTTAAATAGAATTTTGTTATCCGGTGACTTTTTTTTTCCTTTGATTTTTTTTTCAAAATCAAACAAAAAATTTCTTCCTCAGCCGAGTAACCAACCTCTTACCCCGCCCCCACTTGTCCAGCAGCTACTATTATTTTTATGTTTTGTAGAAAAAAAAAACACCAAAATGTCACCGGAGGCCGAAATTCAATTCACATTTTTTACTCCAAATAGTGCCAGGAATCACAGAGTAAGTCAAATATGTCCCTTATCCTCTTAAATGCCAGGGAAGAAACTCGAAAATTTCGCGATGTTTTGACTTTGACGTAATATTTTGCGGATTTATTTTATGCTATCGTATATAATATTTACCGAAACACGTTCCCTGAACAATAAACTATGCTTACAAATAATATTACTTGCGTTTATTTGACAAATTGATAGTTTTATCGATCTTTTCATGATATGCAACGCTCAAAGTTTGACAGCTCAAATCGCGGCAGAAATGTCATTTCGAAAGTCATAGATATGTGCAAAGATGATTATTTGAGAGGCTAGGTGTGTTCATTATATCTGTTACGTCAAGAACAAGAATGCCCCAAGCGATTCTGACCTTGTCCTTCATACATAAGGTTTAAAATCGCATCTCAAATTTTTTTTTTTTTTATGGCGCGTCCTGGGCGCGCAATCGGCAAACCAGAGGTTAACACCCTGTATAATAACAATTATGTTAACAAATAAATAGACATTGGATATCATTTATTCTTCAGTATGAATCTTTACAAAGCGATATGTCAATATTAGAAGACAGTAATTTGTAACATCAAATTGAATGTACGTAATATGCTGTGTTACCTCTGTATGTGGCGGCGATACCAAGCAGCAATCCAACACTAGTCATCTCGTGGCATTTGACCAGATATTCATACACATTCATGAATGCCATGTCCTTAAGGTGGCCATTCAATCCCAGAGCCATCAGGAAGCCTGCATGCTCAGTCGGTAGTTCTTGGGCATTGCCCACCTAAAAATTTAAAAAAAAAAATCAAAAATAATTGTAATATTTATGATAAAAACTTGTATAGCTGCTCAAAAGGTCAAGCCACGGGATCACTAATTTTTTTAATAAATATATGAACCAAGAAAATTAAAGTTAAAAAGTAATGTGATGATTTTTTTATTATTATTACTTCTGTCTGAAAGTCTGAGTTCACACAAGGACAAATCAGAAGGCAGGACAATATTGCCCTGTACCAACTCCGTGAATAGCCTCGACCGCGCAGGACAGGATAACGGGACAATGCAAAAATTCTGTCGTAGTTCATTCTGACTGCGAAAATCGATAAAAAACAATGCACATTATGAGCGTGGATGCGAAAAATATTAGGTCTTTTATACCAAGATGTATTGGAATTAAACTAAATAATAAAACGAAAGAACTGTGACTGTTTTGTTTTGGAGGAAGGAACTTCGTAAATAATAAAGGCAGCTTCAGGAAACTTTTAAAGGACTCGTGACATTTTATTTTGCTTTATTCCCAATTACATTGTGAATAATTCCGGAGACCCAAACTACCCAAGACAGACCAAGGATTTTACTGTTACTTATTAAGAAGTTAGGATGGTGAAAAGAGAGAGATAAAACCTAAACCTAGGTCTTTTATATCGGTCTTGTCTGAAGGGAGTTTGCGTCTCCTGACATCTATGGATAATTTCTTCTATTAATTAATTAACTTTACACAAACCAGCAAATCGAAATGTCTGGAGAGGTGTGAGCCCTAGCTAATTAAATTAAATTATACAGTGACTTTGGAATTGGATAGGGTGCAGATCTTCACTGGGATTGCCTGCAATGATCCTTAAAGAAATAGAAAGTCACCAGAGCCCTTTAAATGACTACTAAGTGTCGTTCGCCAAAAATAGGAGGCGATACATAAGCGTAGAGCGACCGGCTACTGTCCTATCCGTACGCGTTTACACATGGACAATTCAGTTGGGCGCAATGGTGGGGTAAGACATTATCCTGGGGAAATAGCCTGCCCGTCTAGCTCCAGTCTTGATTCTCCATCCCAATGTTTATCGTCCTGTGCTCCAAAATTCTATTCACACTAGAACTGGAACAATACAATATTGTCTGACCTTGATAACTAGGAATAAATGCCGATTTTCCTGTATCTATATTTTGAATGTATTCCTCAGTCAAATGCAGATGCATAGGAAATATTTTCGCATTACCATTCAGTTGCAGAAATTCGCAGATTTCAAAAGAAGATACTTTTTTTAAAAGCAGATGAAATACTCATAAATAGATAAGTAATAATAAGTTTTTAAAGTCGTTTACTTATGGTTTTTAACGTATTAATTATAATTACCATTTTATGTGATACTAAAAAATGTATTTAATTACACAAATGTATTATAAAAGTTTCCTGTTTCCTTTTTTGTTTGTTTCAAGGAAACAGGACAGAGTGAGATGTTTTTTTTTTTTTTTTACAGTAAATACCGCACAAGAGTCCCAACTGCTCCCGTCTGGAGCCAGTGAGACTATGGCATCCCCAATCGAGGTATGTTGTGAGGCTGAAGGTAGTAGGGAGGGGAAGGAGATAGGGAAGAGGAAGGGGAGGAAGTACCTGGCTATTCAGATCTGGTCACTAAACACGGCTAAAGCCATTTCAAGCAACGTTTCAATTCTGAATGGTGGTCTTACACCAGGGCGATACTGATAGTATCTTCCACTCTGGAACGTGCCGCAAATATACTATATATTATTTTAAAGGAATAAATTGTGAAATAACACAAATTAATCAAATAAAATTTATTTGCGCACGCCGGGTTCGAACCCGCGACCTTCGGATTGTGGGTCGAGAGTCTTGCCTCGGGACCACGGAGGCCGTCAAAGGGAGATGTAGCACAATAAGGGAGAAAACTAAAGTTGCTGATATAGTTACCCGAATAGACCAACAAAAGTGGAGATGGACAGGTCACATGATCCGCGATCCACAAGAGAAATGGTGCAAAAATGTCACTGACTGGTATCCCAGAGACGGCAAGAGAAGTAGTGGACGTCAACAAATAAGATGGGAAGACGACCTAAAACTCACGGCTGGACATCATTGGAGGAGAGTAGCGCGTGACAGGTCCCAGTGGAAAATGTTAGAGGAGGCCTATGCCAAGAGGCAAACTGAGCTTCGGGATATATTATAAAAAAAAGAACATGCCAAAATTCAAACCTAACAGAAGTTCAGAATAAAAAGGCTTATTATTATTATTATAAAAGTTATTATCACTTCACTTTTTTCCTTTTATATAAAAATATTATTAAAAAAATTTACAAATCTTGACAAATATTTTTCAAATGCTAAAAGTTGTTGTTGCATAAAATTATTTCAAAGTTTTTGGGATCATCCATGGTAAATTATTAAAGGCAAATTCAAGCATGGTGTTCTCTCTTTCTAACACTGCTTAAATCATATATCTCACCGTAACACAAAACGAGACACCATGACCAGAGTCCGTGCCAGGCTGGGAAAAACCTCCCAAAAAGACTATATGGGTGTTTGACATCTGGAAGAAATATATCCCAAAATTGCTCTAGTTAAATGGATTTGTAAATTACCTTTGGTTTGTTATAGACCACCCATGCCGAATCAATAGTGGAGTTCCCCATGGGCACCAATTTCAGCCCTGCAGCCACTCCGTTATGGAACAGTGGCCACTGCGATACGGTTGGGGAAACCTCGATATGTGTCAAGTCGATGACAGCATTACGTGGGGGTGCACGCCCCGTGAGGCACAACTTGGGGATGAACAGGGGCTCCGTGATCACGCAGGGGATGGAGCGGAGGGTCACCATGCCTCTGAAAATAGAATGAATAGGTTACACAAATAAAACTGTAACATACAAAGTGAAATTCTATGGTAAAGTTTTCCATGAGGCGGGAAAAAAATTTCATGCAATTTTTAAATTTCTGTTTTCAAGTGACCGAAAAAACAACTCCTTAAGGTGCCGCTTCCCCGCTCAAAAAGAAGAAGATGGAGAGATATGTAATTATGAATGTTGGACAGAGCGCACTAATATTTAAATGATAAAATTGAGGTGGAAGTTGTAAAAATGTTTAATAAAACATGACTCATTTAAAATAGAGCAAAAATCTTGTGGAAGGCGTCTTAAGTATCATTTAAAGAAACATTGTGAATAGATACGCGCCATCTATGTTTGGTTGTATTGTTGAATTCACCTACGTGACACTGAAATGCAGAGTTCATGCAGTTTCCTACCTTTGTGAGGCAGGCAGTGCTTCCGACGTGAGCGTCAGTAAACGGCCGAGAGATGGCACTCCTAGTCGGATCGTATTCAAGTTTTATTGTCATGTTTGATTCTGATTGATTTTTAATTAGCAAATTTATATTTTATTGTTCGAAATTTCTTCCTGTGATACACATGTTTACATTGCAATACCGCCTTGGCAAAGAATCTTTAAGTTTGAATGCAACCAGTGTCGTTTGTGCTGGAGATCGTGCCTGAAGCTGCATTCTCTGAATAAGTATTGTTTGTTTTCGCTTGGGATTTGGAATTTGCATGCGAACTGTTTTTTTCTGTGTCACATAGGGAAGAATTTCAACCTTCATTAATTTACATAGGGAACATACCCTCGTGTCTGGGCTATTTACACGCCCCGACAGTGAATTTTTTCACAACTATAACTTGTAAAATAATAGAAACAGACATGTTTTTAATAATTTTCGGAGCATACTTAGGGAATCAAGGGAATTTCGTATAATTTGCGTTTCAGCGTGGAACGCTTCTAGGTAATATCTTCAAAAACAACATATATTTTTTTAAGAGCTTAAAAACTTCAATGTTCATGGGGTGAGGTTTGTCTAGGTCTTGGAGGCAGATGACCTGGACACACTGAACCCCTGATTCCTACCCATCCCATAAACCCTTTTCCTCCCCAGAACTCTCCTCTCCTTCCTTTCCTTTAAAAAAAACCCTCAACACAGCATCCTCAAAGATGACGTGGGGCCCTAAGGGAAATTATTTTCTTCAGGGCCTCCTGTGTGGAGCTCATGTAAAAAAAAAAATGTTTATGGAGATATGTAAGAAATCGGTAGAAATTCGGGCAGCGGCGGCTTAAGCATTCACTTCTTATATGTAAGAAGGTTTCACTGCAATGCAAAGGATGTGTGAGAAAAAAAAAATTCTGAAGTGTATGTGCAGTTAAATGAAGCTATGTGGATGGTGAACGAAGTCGTCTAACAAACTACTCATCTGTAATGGACTTATTCCACTGAAGAAGCAAAAATAATGGCACCTGGAGGTTTCAGTTATGCCATTTTTATATCTAATTATTAATAAACTTAACTATTGCAAAAACTGAAATAAACAATGACAATGAACAGCAAGAATATAGTAAATACTATGTATTAAAATTAAATGGATTTCAATCGCTTATGCTCTGATCTACTAAGAAAAAAATATATATTTCATTTGTAAGAATTACAAGACATTACCTTCCGACTGGCAGTGCCATAGTCCTATTGCACAGGGCCAACAGATGTCTCTCTTGCTCCTCAATGAAGTCATGATCAGACACTTCTGGACGCTGAGTCAGGGCAATCGTAACTGGAATGGATGATTGCAGCATGTTGGCTAGCTCAGCCACTCTGCAAATAAACAGATTGCGAATATCTATATATGTAATCTAATAATGCATCGATAACCACTGGAGCGATTGGACTCCAGTGGTTATTGATGACCGGTCGAAAATTAGACCACTTTTATTTTCTTTAAAATTCAACCACATTTTCCTACCATTTGTAAAACATTTATTGTAATTATTTAAAACATTTCCATGGCCAGCCATTTATTTTAAAACAAAGCTATTGAAATGCTTTATCTATTGTGACCATAGATGTCGCAAATCCAAACTTTGTAGACTATTTTAAAATGATGTTTAAAATAAATTTTGAAATATTTTTTTCACGCAGAATTTCTGATCAGCTGTTTACGGTTAAAATTAAGTCCTTTTTCCATAAAAATGCACCTTTCATTATCAAGTATAACCACAGAAAACATACAGAAACCGAAAATATTCTATGTTGACTCAAATAAGTACCTCTCACGGAGTTTCAAAGTAACAAACACGCAGGATTCGCGCAGTTATAAGCTTTACGTTTTTTTTATATTTTTTTATAAATCCTACAAATATGAGATCAACGGTAAAATACCCGTTAATTCATTGGCTATATAGCACTATACTAAGTTTTTATGACAGCGTAGGGAGTGTGGCGAACCCATCGCTCAGGGAGTGGAAACACAAACCTGCAATAGCCATCCCAAGCCAAGGTGTGAGCTACCGTGCTCAGGCTGAATGTCCTGGGAAACACTGTCACGAACGGTGACTCCGAGAAAGAGGGTCACATCTCGGAGTATTTAGACCTGGTGGAGTGCTTTTAGCTCTGCTGGAGTGGACCTTCTATTTCCCTGGTCACTCGCGGGACAAAAAATTCTACCATTTGAAAACTAGGGGCCTTTTGGGAACCTAGGAGTGCTGAGGCCACCTCTGTGAACTTCCTTCCTGGGGCCTGTAGGAGGAACCAAGAGGAGAAGCCGTGGAGAGAAGAGCTGAGGCCACCTCCATGAACTCTTCCCTAGTGGGGCCTTTAGGAAACCGAGGGGAAGGGCACTCTTCCGGCACGGGGCCTTTGGGGAACCAAGGAGGAGTGAAGTGGAGAGATAATGTCCTCTTCCCATGTGGGGCCTTTAGGGAACCATGTAGGAGTGAAGAGGAGAAATGAGGCCATCTCCGTGAACTCTTTCTTATGGGGCCTTTAGGGAACCAAGGGGAGGTGAACTCTCCGTCGTGGAGCCTTCAGGGAACTAAGGAGTGGAGAGGAGAGATGAAGCCCTCTTCCCTCGTGGGGCCTTCAGGAAACTGCGGAGGAGTGAAGAGGAGAAAAGAGACCTGGGAAGACACATTGTCGAACCAGAAGATACAGCTTCATTTCCAATGACAATCCTGGTGAACTTTGTAAAAGGGACTGGATTACTATCAAAGGAATGAGGAAAAATGGGAGATAGCACAATGGGCCTACGGCCTAATTGCTCACGGGAACTTTATTTATGTAAACCGTCTCCGCTCTTGAAAAAAAAAAAAAAAAAAGTTTTTATGCCTTCATGTTAAAATTCGAAGGTATAATTTTTTTGTTGGCGAAAAAATTTTAAAAACAATTTTTTGGAAATCTCGAGCAATCGAGGCAAATTTATTTATTTCGCGTGGTCGCTTCAGTGTTATAAATATATTAGAATTAATGCTTTGAAGGATGCATTTTCTTAAATTCGTGATGAGGGATTTGATGGGCCATTATGGAATGCAGGTATATACTGAGACCAGCAAATCAGCAATAGGGGATTTATGCTGCTTCTTCAGTTTATCGTCCTACACGATTAGAGACAATTTCAAATAAATAAACAAAGCCTTACCTGTGATCATCAGGAAATCGCAACCTCAATATCTTAGTATCAATTAATTCCAATCCCGTCTTTTCTATTTTATTGGTCTTCACTCCTCCAATGTTGAAGTTTTCAGGATCGGGATCCTTGTGCTGTGTGAACACATCCTCCTTCATGGAATTATCTACCAAAACATAATTTATAAATAACACAAGTTAAATTTTAAAATCGAATAGTATTATTAGGCTTGCGTCTGCGGGGTTGAATTTCAGAACCCAGCTTCGAGTGCATGTCTGACGCCACGCCATATGCACCGCGCCACAAATAACATCTGTGTAAGTGGAGTTTCAAATAAAGCTACGGTTATAATTCGGTTTTGAATTCAAGAAATTGTCACAAGATGCCGCCACTTCCGTTGGCAGGACGCATAGGGACGTGCCCCCCCTTGGTATAAGTTCTATTTTGTTCTCGAATTTGTGAATCTAGAATATCTCTCTGGATATGGAAAGATTGACGGTTGCTCAGTTGTATCTAGCGGCTGTATATTACATACAACGTCATTGCCCATCCCGGTGACTAGCCATCACTGGTTGACAAGGGATACGAGGAACGGGCTAATTTTGGAACCAGTTCCTGTTGGATTTATAAAATGATCACCAACAGTAACTGGGCAAGGCCAAACCAAAACCTGCGGAGCGGGTTTTTAGCTGCTAGTCAAAATTAATACAATGAATTTTCATTGAGCCAACCTTGAGTTCTAGTCTCCTCCACCTCTTCACTATCGGAGTACTTGGCCCGAAGAGCCAGATCCTCCCTCATGATGAGGGAATAGGCCTTGTCGGGCCAGTCTACCGGAGGGTCGGTCTTGCAGCGGGAAATGGTGTTCAGGATGTAGAGATTGATAGCTGGCGGGAGTGTGCCAAGATCTCTCAACGTGTAACCTGCGCAATTAGGCAAACATAAATAATGTTTTCACAAAAAACGGCATAGCATAGTTCAATTTGGGGAACTGAAAATAAATTAAGAATCACACACCAAAGAACGGATTAGCATGAACTAAGCAAATTCTTTATTCTGTTTCAAGTCAATATTCAGTAGAGGTCTAGTGTTATGAAATAATAGCCCGAAGCGTTATTTTTACTTGGATATATCATAATAAGAGGCAATAGTATAACATAAAAAAAAGGAAAAAAACACACAACATGTATATATCGCGTTACACACAACAGCTAAGTGATATTTAAGCCCCCGCATTCTGAATTTCTACAGATTTACAACATATTTTTCTTGTTTTAAAAAATTAATGATATTTTTTAAGATAATATCTGTACATTTGTAGAGCCGAAACAATTGTATTAAATTGTAAAAAATCGCAAAGTATGCTCTGAAAATTATTAAAAACACATTTTGTTCTGTTATTAAACATTTTATAGGGATGAAAAAAATCCCAGGGGGTATTTGGATGTTTGTTGGCGGAACAGTCGATTTCAAATTACGAATTTTGTGGCGTATGGCTTGAAACAAAATTTTTAACTCCCCTCGAAACATTAGAATGGTTTTCTTCGAAAGGCATCCGCAGATTATTCTACTACTCGAAGAATTAACACTAAGATCATTCGGAACATGAAACCAGTTTTAACTTAAATTGAATATGCATGCTTGTCCCCAACTTTAATTGATACGAAAATGATTTTTTCTGATTTTTGCACTTGGAACATATATGGTTTCCTTCGACATGGGTCAGCAGATGAGTCCGCAACTGGAATTCGCATTATGAAGTACTGAGTACTGACCGACGACTGAGTTGGTTGAGACACAGGATGAAAAGAAATGCAGGATGAAAAGAGACGGCGATATTTTATTTTCGCAATGCTTCTGTAGCATATAATTCAAAATAAATATCTTTCTAGGGTTAAATGAAGTTCCAAAACAATACACACTAGGTAACATGTATTGTAATACGTACACACGATACATCAAATTGTCCATTTACTCTCAAACATAAATTCTAAGAAAAGACCTCCATCGCAAGCTTTAATAACTTACAAAAAATGTGTTTTTCAAAATATGCGTGTGATGCAACTACGAAGGCCCAAAATTTACAGTTTATGAGAAAATTACAAAAACATTGGTCCCGAAATATTATATAATTGATTTTTTTTTTCTTTGTAAATACTTCTAAATGATGTAATTAACCTTTCATGCAGATCATCAAGACTACGGCCTGCTCTATGTTGGTCAGGTCAGTGTATGTGGTGCAATCCTTGAAGCGAGGGGTGCTGCTGGCGTTCACACAGTCCCTCGAGGACATCACTGGCTGCACTGCCCCGGGAATGCCATTGGCTATCAGACCGGTCACCTAAAAAACAAAAATTCTTGGTGGAAATGACATTGGAAGCTGAAAATAATTACCTTGTCACAAAAATTCCACCGTTGGCTATCACACCAGTCACCTAAAAACAAGAACTCACCATGAAAATGACATTTCGAGCTGAAAATAGTTACTTTGACATAAAAATTCCTCAGAGTAAAAGCTGTGCAAATTTCATGACACCAGAGCTTACAGATTTTATGCTTTATATTTTAAGTATTGTGGATGTTTTGCACAGAAGAAAAAAAATTATTAGATGATGATAGCATTTTGTGCTGCTCACAAAATCTCTCAAAAATCACAGTGAATTCTTTTCATCATTATTGTTCACAAATCTAATGAGGTCTCAAAATCTAGTAAGGGAATCATCAGTCTAATTTCTCGTAAAAATAGAATGATGCAGAAAAATTTGGAAAATTAAAAAATTATGTACCTCAATGACATCTTTGCAGACTGTATTCACATTGTTCATATACGGAAACCACTGCTTATTGTTTCCTTTCATGAGCTGGAAGAGATGGCTGAAGATGCTCGGAGGATCAGCAGTGAAGTAAGCGGGTTGGTTCAACCTCTTGACATCCTGTTCTGAAATCTGCGAGGGTTTGTTCTCCACCGGCATGGGGCAAATCTTTGGGAAATCTTTCCAATAATGGCACACGTAATTTGTCAATCTCAGATCGACACAAACCTGATGTAAGAACTGCGCTAAAGACTCCATATCGTTAGATAAAAGAATGTTCATCTTAAGCTCTTCGTATACCAAGTGAAATGCGTACAGAATCGGCAACATGTACGGAAAAAGTAATGCATTCGTGTTGAAGTTTCTCACTTGTACAAAATCGTCAGTGCTATCAGTATCCATGTCATTTGTCGCTTTCGTTGACAATTTATTTGACCCACTTGATTTGTGTATGTTATTGGTTGGTTTTCCTTTCATCGTTGGTCTCTTATCAAACAAATTGTTAGGTTTTGTTAAGTTTAGCATAGATGCCAGAGTGCTTCCAACAGACTCGTGGTGGTGGGAGTTCAGAAGATATTCCCAATCTTCTTGACTGCCATCACTAGATGTTCTTTGCTTCTTTGGCGCTACCTCGGGGATCGTTCCGGTGTCCGTTTGTTTCGTTAGAGGGAGTTTGGATGTGTCGTAACCAAGAAGGTTTAATATTAAGGAAACAAACATGGACCATTCCAGTTTCGGGCAGAGATCTTGAGTTCCAGGAGCATTTCGAACGCCGTACCATTTTGATATAACCTAAGATAAGCAAACACTAATTAGCGTTACCTACGTATAATGGCAATTTTTTTTTTCAATATGTGGCAAGTAATATGTATCCATACCTGCATGACAATATCCTTTTGAAGAACTTGTTTCAAAGCATTTATACATTTTAATATGAGAGAGCTTGTTGTTAAATCTGGTAATGTTATGCGGTAGAATACTCCTTTTTCATATTCCAATGTCACTCTATTGCCAACCGGATCTCTCAAACACTGTAGACCTGGAAGAATTTGAAAGATTAACACCCTAATTTCAGAAAATCAAAGGAAAAATGATTTCCTATTAAATGTTGTATTTAATGTGAATAAATTACCTCCACTGTCCAAAGTTTTGTTTTCTAGTGAGTGTATTCCATAATGTCGAGGCACGGGGGACAACTGATGCAATGCTGAATCATCAAGCAGAGGAATGTCTCGAGAATGACTAGTTGGTAACAAACTGCTTCTCCTAGGAAATGAAGTATCAAACGCATTTGTCTGATTGTACGGAGACGTAATTAGTCCGGCTAATATACCACCGATGTGAACTTTTCCCATCATGCTTGTTCCGGAATATAAAATTATATTCCCTGATAGATCAATGACGGCGATGGCATTTAAAGTGGGCAATACAACGGCATCTCTCGCTGGTATCGATGTCACAACTCCAACAATCAGAGGTCTCTTTGCAGCTTCAACTGCATTCGAATGTGGTCTTTCAAGTCGGGCGATTTGGAGCTGCCTGTTTGCGTATGACACCAAGAAACACAGATAGTGTTGATTGGTGTGGTCAGTATGAAGGAATGTCTTTGTGGCTGCTGACCACATACTGACATTATCGCGAGGAACTCCTTGAGACTCTGTCCAAATGTGTTCAAAGCAGAGGTCCGGATATAAAGGCTGAGTTGGTGAGACAGGACGAGCATTCGCAGCGAGCATGGAGCTATTAGAAGCTTGACCTATCGATGTATGAGGTGATAGACCCAGTTTTGTAAACAATCCAGCCATGGGACTTTCTGTTTTAGATTGACCAGGAGAATTGATCGTGCTCCCGGGCTTAGAAGTATAAGGACTTCCAGCCAACCAGCTCGCTGTCATGTTTTTCTGGCCATTTCCAGCGGTAGTTTTTTGTGATGTGCTGAAAACTGAGTTTCCAAAGTTAAGATTTATAGAAGGACTCAACAAGCTGTTAGTTTTATTCCAGTCACCGCAAATTGAGTGACATTCCTCACTCGTAGCTTTCCTCAACGAAAACAAACTGTGTAGTCCTGTTTTGTTACAAAATACAAGAGCAATGCTCGGGTTTTGACTGACAAAAACAATTTGCATAGACCCATCATTGTAATACTGAATTCCTCCATACTGGGAAGTTTTCATTAGTGCAGGAGCCATTTCGTCTAAAGGATGAGAGAGTGAAAAGCATGTCGGCAGTTGAACATCAATCTCGGCAGTTGACATGGCACAGAAATTGTCTTGGGAAAGAGTATGCAAGTTGAGTTTGATACCGGATCCCATGCTAGATCTGCTACCCGTATTTTTACAAGTCGATGCATCGTAACGAGACCGGGAATGCAATACATTGTGAATGTAAGAAGTATTCGCCGGAGGAGCTGCATCTTTTTCGAGTAATATTCCGTATTTCGTGCTCCAAACATTCTTAACTTGAAACTGAAGACTTGTGATGAAGTCTTGTCCATCTTCTGTGAATACTCTCAAGCTGGTTTGGTCCACGATGCAGATGCTGGGGATAGGATTTAGGCTTTCATCCTCAAAGTTATCTTTTATTTTAATGTCAGATTTTGTTTCGGCAATAAGAGAGTTGAGAGCGTCGTACATGAGTCTGTCATTGACTGTAGCGTGGAAGTTACAGAAGAGAGCATGTTTGATGTTAGATTCACACGTGTAGCATGTTACAGTCATACGTGATTCCGGGTCGTAAAGCTTTGAATCTGGATTTGAAACGTGTCCTGGAAATATAGAGAAATACATGTGATTAAAATTTAAACAAATAGACATCCAAAACAATTCATCACCTTCTTCCTTTCATTCACAAATTTGCCATATTTAAAAATAACCTTTCCTTCATTACATATCATACGAATTTTAATAAATATATGCAATCTGTTCATGGTAGTTTTATTAAAACACAAGCAATGTGCAGTTAATAAAAGAAGTAAACAATTATCCTACCTCTTGACCAAATAGCCGTTTTTCCTTTAACATACAGCTCCTCCTCATAACAGCAGTCCAATTTGGGGTCCGGCATACTGAGCCGATCGTCCGGAGAGCCTACAGGACTCGAAGTCACCATGGACTTGGATAAGTTATCGAGGCTGCTCCCAAGCCTCGAGGAGCCGGGGAGCTGACTATCACTGGCGCGGAGGTGCTGCTGCTGCCTCTTGGCGGAGGTGGACAGCTCCGTCTTGATGGAGAAGTCGTGCTTGAGTTTGAGGCTCGGGTTGTCAGGGTCTGCGGAGCGCTGGGGTGGCTGGGGCTTGAAGGGCTGCGATGAGGGCATGGCGGTGGAAAGTGTGACATCCACGTCTAAATAATATTATACGTTATGTCTCAAATATGAAAAGGAATAGATGATTTTTATGAGAAATCTCAAATTATCTCGAATTCCCCAATTTTATATCATTCAATGTATAAATTCTTACGACGAAATCGAGAAACATTTTCGAATCACAAAACTAGTCAACAGAAGGCTTACTGCTGCTCAGATGCTCCTCTACATTAATAGACGCAACACCAATTCCAATCAAAATGAATTTATGCAAAGGACATGTAACTATTATAGCAATAAATTTGCAAATACAGAAACACATGCGGACATATTCACTGCTAGTTACTATCGCTACAGAATTTCATTGTATCACATATTGGGTGCGAATAACACATATTCATGATGATTAAAATATTTGTACTTAATATTTTTATATCACTTGCGTGGGAACTTTGCCAATCCCTCTCCTCCCCTTACCCGTCTCAACCCAAATAACGAAGTCTATTTAAGTATAGTTATAATCACTTTTTTTTTATTCTTGTGTTTTATAGGTTTACCATTTATTGAATTTACATGTATATTATTTTTTTTTTTTAAATTGCTGCTTAGTTCTGTTTTTTTTTGCCAATAACCTACCTGTCAGCAAATATTATTGATTACACAAGGCAAAAAATCAATCTATGTTCTAAGCAAAAAAATTGTCTCAATTACCATTAAGTTGCTTTCTGGAGTTGTTAGCAAACATCTGCCGTACGCACCACCACTCATTCTGATTAGATTCCTGGTCCTTCTGCAGACAGGTATAGTCATTTCTGTCTGTGATTGCCACATTCTTCAGCTTATGGAGCAGAGACGTCTCGAGAGGGTACGCGTTGGTTGCTGCTGATTTTAGAACAGACCCTGGATGCCTTGAGATCGCTCGACGACCGTGGGGAACAAACTCCTACAATGATAACGTAAATATGCACAATTCAAGTAAAAAAAGACAGCCTTCGACAAGAAACAACCGCCCAAATATTTACCAAAAAACTGCAGCATTCAGTGATTTAAACTGACTTTAGCAAAGCGGTTCTTTGAGCTTACCAACGGTTCTGAAGCAGCAATCATTTCGATATTTTCGTCATCCAGATTTGCAGATTGAATTTTCTTAAAAACGAAACAAAATAAATAATCATAACCCAAGTATTTGACACAAGCTATTCAAATATCGCAGACGGTCAGTGCTGCCAGTGGCAAAAGTTGCCGCTAGAAATAATATTCGATTTTAACGGTAAGTAGATCTTTTGCGTAGGAACTTGAGTGTCACAGGTGTTCAAATTTCATATTTTAAAAAAATATTATTACAATGTTTTATATTATTTATTTAAACTTGTATATAAATTTGAAAATTATCAAAAAAGGCTTAGTTTTGGCCTGATACGCATTGCATTCAGGTGTATGGAGGAGAGGATAAAAATCATAACTCTGGTTACATGCAGAAGTAAAAATATTCTTTTTGCATTTACAAAAATCTAAATCGTTTGATTCGTAATTAGTTCGCGTTTATGTAAAAAAAAAAATCTGAAAATACGATTTAAGCATATTTCGCCAATATTTTTTACTTTGTAATCTTTGAAATATTGCAATATTTATTGTTCACTAAATAAATGCGTTGTAATAATTAAAGTACATATTTAATAAAAAGGTGATGTGTTTGCTTAACAGCCAAGTTCGTAGAGAATATATTTAACAAAGTTAGTTCATGAAGCACTTTTCAAAAAGAAAGGTTGGGCTCGTGACGTAGATTGAAGTCCCGAAGCTAGAGATAGTTAGTATTTGAAACAGGTTGTCACTGCGGTTCAGTTACCGGAGATCGAGGTAAAAAGCAGGTTCTTTATCTTTTACTTTGGAACTGATTCTTCAAAAGAAAAAAAAACGTGAGAGGGTGACTAGAGTAATTCTGTGAAAAATTGAACAAGTTTCTCAAAAAATATGATAAATGATTATGTTTTTTTTAATTTTTATAATATTTTTAATATTCCAAGAACCGGTTCCATAAATAACCGGTTCCTTGAGAAAAAATATATTGTGACATTAGCACTCCTCACACGGCCACTTTGTCTCACAGTGAACTGCGCTATAAACCTGTCTACGCGGCGGCCTATAGTGGCGCGGAACTCGGTCGCTCCGAAGTGGCCTTGTGCGGGGCGCTATTGACAGCAAAGGTTCCAATGTATCGGGACAGGAATATCGACCATCTCTAGTTGGCCATTGTCCATATATACCGCGCCCGATAATACTCTGGTGGTTTTTGATTATTTTCTCCCTGAACGAGCCGTTTATTGTTATTCGATTATTCTTAACACTTCTATTAACACTTTCCTAGTTTAATTCTGGATATGTCATTTTGATTTGTAAGACTTTCAATTTGGAAAAGTGACACTATTTTCAGACAACAAGTATCCTGATATTCATCATTTCAAAAGGCGCTAATATCTTCGAATCTACAACATCAATATGAAAATAACATGGGAAACAATCCCTGGATTATTTCCATTTCAATCCCAATACTAGTTTAAATAATAATTAGTACATATAATTGCCAACCATTTTAAACCATAATAAATAAATCATTTGCAAATGCATTCAGTCGCTTGACGCCATCTTGTATTGCAGTTGATTCAAATATCCCGGTGGAGAACGGACTTCAACTACGTCACAACTTTCTAGTCAATCACCGCTCCACTCTCTCTATGAGCTAACCTTGTTGAATACATTTTCTACGAAACTTGCCTAGCAGTTTATATAGCAACATCTTTAGTTAGCTTTACAAAACAAACGATATTCGTCCTCACATCATTTTACGAATCTTATTTAATAAAACTAAATCGGAGCGGGGGAGTTGTATAGAACGGAGGGAGCGGAGAAGTTGTAGGTACTGAAAACGAGGCGGATGGAAGTGTTCAGAAATAGGGCGGGATTTGTATATTAGAACACATCCACCATCCACTTCCGTCATGATAAATTCCGCACTGTTAAGTTATAAGTAATTTTTTCAGTAAAAATAAACTTTTTTTAAATTTTGCGTGGATCAGATTTTTAAGCAGATCTACAGTTTTATTCTGAGAATGATGTAATTGTGCACAATTGACCTTCAAAAAGAGGGAGGTCACTACAGATCCACTCGAGATTTATTCCCTTTTCTCACCACTTAAAGCAGACTTTTGATATTACCTGTTGAAATTTTGCAGACTTGACGTTTATTACTGTCGAGAAAATTACTGTCTTCGTCTGATTTCGAAAAACTATGTAAAGCTACGGTATAAACCCGGGCAATGCCGGGGACTTCAGCTTGTTAATTTATTAAGGACGGGTTGTTTCAAAAAATTTGATGAGTTCATCAAATATTTGAAGTTAATTTTCAAGTTCTGTGTAAGTTCTTTTCGAGTTCTGTTTTTTTATCGTCATAGGCCAGCTGCTTCACAAAACTGAAATCATCACAGAACTTGAATCGAACTTACACAGAACGTGAAAATTAACGTCAAATATTTGAAGGATCCATCAAATATTTGAAGCTTATTTTCACGTTCTGTGTAAGTTCTATTCAAATTCTGTTATTATATCATTATAGGCCAGTTGCTTCCTAAAATTGAAATAATCACAGAACTTGAGTCGAACTTACACAGAACGTGAAAATTAACTTCAAATATTTGACGAATCCGTCAAATTTTTTGAAACAACCCGTCCTAAGTAATGTCCTACGTTTGCTACGCCCTTGGCTTTGTATTCTAGGAATTTGAATAAAAATAATGACCTTACTGCCGTGTACGGGGATTTGAAAAGTTTTTTTTTTGCTAAAGCAGAGGACAATCTATGTACCTACTACGTACATAGATTTCGTCGGTTCAATCATCATTTTTAATCCAGGATTAAATCCGCCAAGGTTAGTTTTAACGACGAGCACGTTGTGAATGCAACTTTATTAAAATAGTGTTGTTTATTAGTTACGCCCAGTTCGCATTTGGAGAAAAAAATCTCTTCGCATATTTTTCGGTTGCAGCTTCAAAATGTGCCGCCATTGTTGCTTCGGTGGTTTCCATCGGCCACAAATTTTAGGCTTTTTATAGCCAATATGTACAGGATATTACTACTATAACCTCAAACTCCTATGAGCTCCTATCAATCCTTTCATGCCCTGTTAATCTGAAGAGCTCCCAGCGGCTTTTCTCACCTAATGACAACTAAGTAGGTACTGTCGTGATGTCATATGCCAATAAGACTGATGAAGTCACTAATACTTGTAGATTCAATCGTGATAAATTATTTAAGCAATTTAATTTAATTATTTTTTAGTTTGATTTACGAAATAAACGAAATCCCCATAACATAAGTGGGGTAATTACTACAACTAGGTAGGTACCTCAGAAATCAGCTTTGTTAGGAAATTGAATCATAAGATTATCGGATAAATCGGTTGTCACACATTTATACCTACTGAAAAGTATTGTTAATTCTTAGATTGATGTTAGAAAACCATGATACTTATATTTTGGAAATGAGAAAATTTCTGATCTTTTTTTTTATGTAGGTATTTATTTTCAAAAATGGAATGACTTACCCAGTTTCGAAGTTCAATACCTAGTTGTAATAATTCCCCACGATATGTAGGTTCTGCTTGGTGGAACCAAATCGAACTAAATGGGAAATACGAAAAGACGATCATGATGACATTTATGTAGATCCCTACATCACCTGCAATCCTGTAAATGCGGAGAAAACCCGGAAAAGATCACCCCCCCATCCTGTAAATTAAACATGTCGTTAAATTACACATAACTCACAAAAAAAGTGTCAAATTAATGATTAATTACAGCAATGCGATTGATGCGAGGAACACATCATAAACGGGTTCCATGCATGCCAACTGAGAATAAAGTCAACTCAACACCTCTTTGAAAAGTCATTAAAAGCTATGAAAAAAAATAATTTTAACCCTTAAGTACCGACGTGTGGTCTGACAGACACCTCAAGCTTTCGAAAAGTCTAGTTACCTATGTTAAAGTAGTAGTATTACTCTTTTCTTCCTTTTACCCCTCGAGTAGTTTCCCAATAGCGTTCGTGGAGAATGGCAGTAACTTTTTTTGGATACGACTTTTTTCAGATTATATGGGTTTTCATTTTTATTTTTAGTCAAATGTTACAATGAATAAGCCAGGCTCCGCGGGCATGAAACGAATGACCTTAATTGAAAAAACAGTGTAAATGTTACTAAAAAAAATATGAAACACGGCCATATTCCAAAGGAATTGCGCTCGTCGATAAAAAGAGTACTTGAGTCAGATGTGCCGGAAAACGCAAGAGAAGAAAATGAAATGGAAGGTTACCAATCTAAAAAAATCTGTCATATCTGTCCCTCAAAACTAAAATGCAAGAATGCTTACAAATGTAACACTTGCACGAAACAAGTGTGTCTTCAATGCAGCGAGCCTGTGTGCAAAGACTGTTGTAATATTTAATAGTTCCTACAACTTGATGCCTTGTGGTTTTTCATAAAACTGCTAATTATTTTTGTTTTCATAGTTTACCTATTTATTTTACTTTAGAAATAATTTATCTTTGAGAAAAAAAAACAGTTTAATTGATATATATATTAAGATTAAAGTTAAAGTCCATTTTCTATTCCCAAAAATTGACGTCTGTGATTTAATCGCGTACAATTATTAATAAATGCAAAATTCCTTCTATTTAATTTTGCTTAAGCAATAAGAGATATATAAACAATATTTAAAAGCAATGTTTTTAGAATAATACAAAAAAAAAACTTTAATTTTTTATATTAAAACTATAGTGGTCTGGCAGACCTCACGTCGGTATTTATATAACCAAAACGGCACCTCGGTACTTAAAGGTTAAAATAGCACATAACCTTAACCTAACGTAACCCATTTAAACAAATTTTTTAAATATTTTTTTCATCACTTTTAATGACTTTTCTGATGTGGTTCTGAATTGGTATCATTCCGAGTTAGCATAAATGATATAACTACTATCTCTATGATCGCGTCGCGGCAAAAATGGCAATTGCTTATTATTACAAAAGGTTCTTTTAATGTTATAGTTAGTCCTTGGGGCCTCCTGTGTGGAGCTCAAAAAAAAAATCATGGTTTGAAAAACACGCTAGGAGTTTTTTTTACACCCAGGGTGAAAAGAGTTGCATATCTGGGCAAACATTTTTTAACGTTTTATTTAATTTCCAGAATATACCATTTACGATTTTCAATCGGCGTCTTTTGGTAGGTACAAAAATTTGATCCCTCACAAATAACCTCCTTTATGGATTAGATTAGACTAAGTGGATTAGTGGGAAAGTACCCTGAGTAGGTAGGTACTAAAGGTATACAACAAACACTAGGTATTGTTTAGGTAAATTATGTAGGCATCTACATACCTACTTTATATCTTTTTTGTATTCTTGCGTTCTCCGTTGTGGTCAGTTATCATTACCTACTGACGCACAATCATAACAAAATAAAACAGATGTTCTCAAGCTTTTTTAAAAGGAGATTTTTAGAAGTGGCAAATTCGGTATTCAGAAAAAATTAAGAAAAGCACGAAAAGATCTAATAAAAAACATGAATAAGTGTATTTTTTTGCCACATAAAATAACAAAGTTTGGCTTAGGTGTACGTACAGGATGGAAAAAATATTTGTAGGAAGAAGAATATTTTGATTAAAAAAACAATGTAGTATTGAATCACAAATCTAAATTTAAACGGAATTGATAAATGTCGCTAAGCATTTTAGGCTCTACTGGGGTAAAAGGGGACTCTGGGGGGTATTCCAAGATAGTTCGAAATTTTTTTTTGAAACTTTCGATACTATCGGTGTGCACAGGTGTGTTGAAACCTGTCCTCTTCAAAATGATTTGCCTGTACCTGTACCTATCATAATATTTAGAAAAGCTGTAATCCCTGTTATTATTAATGCGTGGATTCTTTTGGTGGATTTTAGCTAGTTTTTCAAGCGGTAGCCATTGTTGTATTTTGAAAGATGATTTTTGGTGTTTAATCTCGACCGACTTTTTACTCCCGTTTTTTTAAACATAAGTTTTATCGTTATATTATTGGTATTCAGTGTACGATTTTTCATTTTACGTAAAATACTCCCTCTGAGATCTAATAATGTTCTTTCAAATGAAAACAGTATCTGATAAACTTGAAACTTATCAAGATTTATTGCACTTGGATTAAACCAAGTCAAAGCTAATTTATGGAGATCATCTTAACAAACGGATTGCAATATTTAGAGCACAGGCGTCGGATGGGAATGTTGTCCTTGTACTAACGATATTTCAACAAAAGATGCTCCGAGGAACTAGCGTCATTGATACCTTCGGCACCCGTGCACAGCCGGGAAACACGCCAAACGCGCGCCCAAAAAGCCGTACCTATACAGTTGATATCATTGATATATATTTATTTAACTCAATGGTTGATATATGTCACAAGAGAACAGGTCATTTCTACGACTCGTTCTTGAGTTCAACCACTCGGCTGTAGAAAGATTTGTGTTTCCTCCCTCCTACAGCGTGGGTATCTTCAAGGCCCAGGTTCACTCCTTTCTTCCCACAAAAAAACCCTCCACACAGCATCCCCAAAGATGACACAGTCCCTGAGGGAAATTATTTTCCTCGGGGCCTCCTGTGTGGAGTTAATCGTGTTAGTTTAGTACTAGTACTGATATTCTTTACCTACGATTGATTAAATGATCAGCAAATTGAATTCGTTAATTTATATATGGCAATGGTTAGTGCATTTGCCCGGAAAGCGAAAGGTCCTGTGTTCGAGTCCCAGAGGTGCAAATATCTTTTTCTGATTTTTCTGTTTCCAGATTTTCGATTGAGTTTCTCTAATAATTGTCTTCATTTAATAAAAAATATATCCTTAATTGTTAATCATTATTTACGTATATTAAATGTAATATCGGTTTAGAAACACTGATAAAACAACACGACTTCCTGTGAATGATAATAGAACTTTAGCTAAATAAATGCAATGATTTAATTAAAATTAATTTAATTAGTCGCGCATTTCATTTCTGCACTTGTGATTATTTTACATTAGAATGTATGTAGGCTTTGTGGAAACCATTTACGAGTATTATTTCAATCTAACAGTTATATTAATTGGTTGGTTGATGTGCGATTGCCCTGTTTAATATGTTTATTGTGCACTCATTGTACGCGTATAATTTAATTTGTTCTTTATAAGCCTAACACTATCTTATCAATCAATGTGTAGATGTTTATCTATGTTTTAAATCAAAATGTACTTATTTAATCTGTTTTGTATTATAATTTACAGATGTACGTTGCTTAAAAAGTACAAGATGGGGATTCCATTGGTAGACCAGTTCCTTTGTGGATCCTCTCTAAGAACTGGGGCAGTTGTTGCATGTGGCTTTGAAATCGTAAGTACCTTTCTAATTATGTAACTAAAATCCTTATTAATTTAAAAAATACTAATTTTGGTTGTGGCTGTCTATAATTCCGTTTCAATAACTCGCAATAATTTTGCTTAGATAATTTGCACATTCCAACTCGTTTCTAATAATTTTCGTATTGCAGATATCGGCTGCAATTGTGCTATCGATTTCCACCTCGTCTATAACATTTCACAAGAGGTACACGTCAGATGAAATTGGATTCCTGGCCATTTATACGATGTTTGCAATCGTCCATATAGGTTTTGGTATGGTATTGGCGATTGGAATAAGACTGGTAATATATTTTTTTAAATTATTATTATAGCATTATGAGCTATGAAGAGAAGACAGAAGTTTGTTGTGCCATGGGTTCAATGTACCTACATAAGTTCATTTTCGGTTATTTTTGCTGAAATGTAATAAACATTTTAAAGTACGGAAAGTGTGTCCTAAACAGATCAACAATTTCTTTGGTCTTTCTGGGATTGAACGGTCATCTTTAAATTTGGGACATCTTTCTTTAGTATTATTTACAGGATCACATTGTTTGCTTTGTTAATCACACCATGTTCTTAACTTTTATTTTCTATTCTTTACCGTTTAACTCGCTCGTTAGAGCTGTCTTTTACTTAGATACACAATATTCCTTTAGATATCTTTGTAACTTGAAATATACTTTATTCTTTATATGCCTACCCTTATGCATTTTCTGTGGACCTCATCGTCATGTTTATTTTTTTTATTTAAGTTTATTTAGCAAACATACAGTTATAAATACAAATTAATTTTACATTTAAAAGTAAAAAATATAATATAAACTAGTGAAGTTCCATTTATAATTTTTTAAAAGTAAATGGTTGCGGATTAGGAAGCTAGTAGATATTAATAGTTACAATATTATATAGTATTAGTAAAAAGAGAGTAAAAAGAATAAGTAAACAATAAGAAAATAATAGTTTGATTTAAGTACATTGTAAGGTTAATTTGATTTTAAACGTTTCAAGGGTACAGTGGAAAATATCGACATCTCTTAGGGCGTTGTAAGATTGTCAAAGAATTTTATGCATATTTCAATTTGAAATGTTGTATAAAAATATCATCTCATGTTACTTCCACATATATTAAATTAAATAGAATACACATTTCTTAGGCATTCCAATATTTTATGACTTCAATTATTTATTAACCAAGATAATTATTATAATATTATTTAAAAAAATACATTTTTGGTGAATACCACCTCACTGGCTGAGTCGGTTTTGAAGTGGTGGGAACTAATTTTGATATCTGAAATAAAATAAATTTTGAATTTAAACTTAAATAGGTAAACAGAATGAAAGAAGTTAGAGGAATAGAACAATTTGAAATGAAGTAATAAAGGAACAGAAAAAAAAAATAGGCGTTGAGTGTGTTCTTGTATATAGAAGTTCTTAATAAACAGGATTTCATTTTGCTTTGTTATTTACACACATTTTTAACTTCTATTTACTATCTTTTACTGTTTTACACGCTTCGTCGTTCTTTATCACTTACGCAATTCTAATTTCTCATGTTGTGGTTTATGCCTTATACTTTGTTATGTAAAAACCAAAAGGCGTTAATATGACAAATAAAATACGTATTGATCGCATTTCTAGGTATTATGCGTTAATAATGTATTCAATGGAACAACGCTATCGTTGTTGCGAATGAACTACATTTTATAGTTATTCTTTGGACACAAGAATTTCGAAAATGGTTCACTAAGTAAATAACTTCCACTTTTTATTTTTTTGAAAGGTTCTGTTTCTGGCAATGACACGTAATTAAATTGTATTAAATCTATCCGGAATCTTAAAACAAACTATATTAAATCTACAAGATTTACAAAAAAACATGAAGTTTTTTTTAATCATTTTTATACCGCAGTGGTAACCCTACCACGTGTGCGTGCCTACCCAGCGCAACTTAGCACAAAATTGTCACCGCCCCGTGAGGCAGCGGTGTAAGTTCTGTCAGAACCCGCTGACCAATCACAGAGCTTCAAATCTCTTACTGTTCGATTTTAAATGACGATTTAATAATTCTACGTAAAATTATATATTATAGATCTTATATATTCAGAATCAGTATTTGTTGATCTGTATGTACTAACGTATTTTTAAGTCAAAATATTTTTCACTCAATTTTCTTTTGTAGCTCTACATTCGTTGGTAATAATGTAATACTTTATTGTATTTCTTTCTTTTGCAGGAAAATACCCGAGTTCTTGATGTCTGTGTTTGGTTTGGACTAGTTGGATACCCGTTTTATGTTTTCCTGGCACTTTCTCAGGTCGTTATGTTAATCATGAGCCAAAGAATTACAGCGGGATTGATCACATTCTGCGCTTCATCTATGTTTCTAGGTTGGTATTAATATTATTTGTGCTTCCTTGAGCAGTAGAAATACTTGATTTAGAATAAAACATTCACTAGAAAAACCCAAAAAAATAATGTTGGTAAAAATTAGATTATTAATTTTAATACTATTTTTGCAGCTTTACGTGCATACTCCATTGTTGTGGTAAATAGTTACCTACTGGACTTGAAATGGCAATTTATCGAACCAATGACGTGATTTGATGAAGATAACGAAAGGACAAGAACATTTTGTCAGCAAATCGATTTTGTATCTACGACGACAGCTCATGGATAAAAGTGAAATAAATCACCTTTCAACTGCAATAAAATCATACTTAAATGTCTAGCTTTAATGTACCAATAAATGAAATATCCCTCCTTCAATAAATGAAATAATCTGACCTCCGATTACCCCGCGTAGGGTAGAAATGTATAAGTTTTTCACGTTACGAAGGCCATCGTAATCGCTACAAACTTAAAAATGGATCTAGTTCAGACTCAGGGTTGAATTCATGTTTATGTATTTGCAACTTATCTTGTTGGAACTTGCGAACATGTTGGTATCTCTATAACTCCCCTTTTCCTTTCTCCGCTTTCTTCCACCTTTTCCGCTGGAATATTACAATTTAATGTAATTTATTTTTGTTCGTGTTTTCAAGGACTTTGAGAAAGTCGGAATAATTTCCATCTGCTTTCATATTCACAATGACTCTTATGAAGTAATTTTCTGCGACCGTTCAGTATCCAACTTTAGAAATAAGAATAATAAATGAATTCCCATGGGAATAATGGTTGAGTATACCGTAGGTATACCTAACTGAGTTCTGCAATTTTCAACCCTCAACAGAATTATTTATGAGAGCAATTTTTCCAATATATTGATTCAAATTACAGTTATAACTTTGAGTGACTATGTCAAATACGTGATTTGTTCAGGAGAAGTTTTTGTTTAATTTCTTGGTCTAAAATAATTCCTAAATAATAATCATAATAATAATTGGAGAATTTGTAGAGCGCCGTTTTAGTGAAAAATCCCCTCAAGGGCGCAATGTTTTATTTATTTTCTCATTACTTATTAGATACCTACGTGACAATTCCATTCTTGTCAATGATTTTAAGAAATTGTGGACGACTTGTCAATTAACTTTCTACCACTTGGACCAACATTGGACGGTTTTATCGTTGATGTTATTAGATTTTAGTTTTTTATAAGCTTTGAGTGTGAATACTTTCAATGCTTTTAGCGTGTTTTGTGTTTACGAAGCCGAATTAATTGCAGTGTAATATGTTATTGCTATTCAGAAAATCACAATACGTTTTTTCACAATATTTCTTCGAAAAAATTGCTATATGTATTCGACAATAGGGATATGGTCGATACTTTGAGACATTTTGTAGGTCATGTTTCACATTATATTATCGTAACGGTTGTGGTTAAATGCAGGATGAACATTTAACAAATGTATTTTGCAACTGTGTCTGTAGTGACATTTTAAAGGATTGTCTAGCTGATGGCTTCAAAAGTAATCTGTCGTGTAGATCAGCGGTTGTCAACCTTTTTGAGCCTGCGTACCCCTTGACTCCTCCTACAAACTTGTTATACCCCGTACCCTCTATCTATCTTGTGTATACATGTAATGAAATACCTACATGAGAATTACATGAATTTAACAATCAAGTCATACAAATACAATTAATCCAATTTTATACAGGGTGTAACTCGGGCATTTTTAACCAGTGATTCTACGTGCGAAATTGAACAAACCCAGTGTTACGATATTGTACCCCCTGTACCCAAACCCCCTGTACCCATACCCTATTTTGCTTCACGTACCCCAAGGGGTACGCGTATCACAGGTTGAAAACCGCTGGTCTGGTTATAACACATTTCATACTGAAATCGTAAAACATAGGTTCTTATTGGAAGCTTTTCATTTGACGGACCATTTCTCGAAGACATATGCTGGGTAGGTTCTCTTTACAAAATTTGCAGGACGAAGGAATGTTGAATAAGCTTGGGTGTAGAATCAAACACCGCAGCCTCAGGTGTAGTACAGGAGAAAACCTGTGTCAAAAATATTGAAACTGAAGTCTCATTCGCAACAGAGTGCGCGTACCATTTTATCTACGGAGGTCTTCGATAGACGATAGGTAACCTGTTATTTATCTTTTCTGTAATGACGTACGAAGATGTGTCGAGGAACAACCCGATATTTTGTACACTTTAGCGTAATTACGCCTAATGATTATTCTAATGTGAGCAGAGATTATTTTGTATAGTTACTAAAAGGTACATATAATTCGTTTTATTTAAAATATTCTTCAAACCGTCTTCAGAACCTTGAGCTCACGGTATTCATTCAATCTCCGGCCAATTATTTGTATCAGCTCAAAATGAATAATTTTTTCGTGAGTATAAAAATATTCCTTTAAGATTTTAATAACCTAAGAAATAAAAGATATTAAAACATTAATGGTTTCTTTTCGTTGCAGATTTTACTCGTGTTTTCATTTATTGCCATTGCAATGTCCGATAAAGATACTCAACACTTTCAACAAGAAAGTGAATTCTCGTCCACGAAAATTGATACAGGACCATTTGAATATCAGCAATTTTCCTCCAATTTTAACACGGCTAAAAAAGATTCTTCGAGCACATATCAGACCTACACCGTGAAGCCTAAACCGTTAATTGAATTTGCAAACTCTCAACAGAGAATAGCAGACAAACCAAAATATTTTAGCTCCCAATACGATGATATGATGTGGGTTTACCCTGACAACCCCTTTATTAAGCAAACGCCAATGGTTGAACATCGCGATATTTCACAATCGTCCATTACTCGGAGTCCAGATTCGAACCCTAAGCCGTTAAGTGAGCAAATCAATAACCTTCAGTCAATTGTTAGTGAAAAACCAGCGGTAAAACCCAAACCACTCAATGAGCTAATCAACGATATGCAATCAATTGTTACCAAGCAACAAGACGAAAAAACCAAACCACTCGTAGATCTCTTCGACACCTCAAAACAGATTTCTAGCAAACCCTTTAATTCAACGAATATACCCAATATTGAAGTACTGAATGCCTCACAAGCAATAGATTCTGAAAACCCAGCTTCCAAACCTAAACCACTTATTGAAATTTTAAGCACCTCGCAACCAATTTCTAGCCAACCTGTCATTTTAGCAGATAGATTCACTCAAACTTCTAACACCCCACAACTAATCGATAACAAACCCCCTGTTGTAAATTCCTCACCACTTTCCGAGTTTTTCGGTAAACAACAACCGAGTTTCAGTAATCCTTTTGATATATCAGATAATCCCGCTGTTGAAAAAGACAGTATCCCGCAATCAATAGAGACTGCTCACCCAATTGTAAAAAAGTTACAACCCACTGAATCAGAGAAATCCGATCTCGAACCTGTCAATATTTCACAAACAATTATTGATAATAAACCCATAAGTGCACCAGAGACACCTATAAATCAATTACTCGAAGTTCCACAACCAAGTGTTCCACAACATCTGCCACACGAAACTGAAGCGCTCCGTGGTTTACTAGATGACCTAAATTCGCTTGATCTTCTAGAAAAACCCACCACCATCATAGAATTCGATGAGCCACTAGTTTTATCAAGCCCTTCGAGTTGGCCGAGTGGAATTAATGCTGTTGTACAACAGGCACAAAATCAGGTAAGGATATTAAATTTCCTCTATATTGATGGGCAGCCAAGTAATTTTAGAACAATGGAAGAATTCTTTTTAATTTTTCATAAAGCCCAGTTTCGTATTTAAGCCTTTCATTTTTGAAATTTGAAAGGAAGTTGAAACCATTTTAATTTTTTTTTTCATTCATGCAAAAAATTGTACATTTCTTGCACTTTTGAGTATTATTTCACCCGCCATGCCAGGGATTTATGTCCCTGTGTTATTGCGGGTGAAGTTTACAGATTAAAATTTTACATAGTTTACACTATTTTGACAATGGTCCAGTAGTTTTTGAGAAAATATTGCACACACATACGGACAATGTTTTTTATTTATACAGATGAAAAAGAAGATTTTTATTACTGTGGTTGTTTTTTTTGGTTCAATAAATAATTTTTTTAATTGTTTTTTTCTACATTATTTCAAAAACATTTGAATATATATTTTTATTAATATTTTCTGTATATTTTATAACTTGTATTTTGAATTCCTTAAAACTGTTATTAAATCCGCTCGAAAAGAAGAAGATGTAAAGATATATAAATACCAATGTTAGGTTAGATGGAGAGATATATAAATACCAAGTTATTAAAAAACGATAATATTTAAGCGAAAATTGTGAAAACGTTTAATAAAACACGACTTCTTTAAAATAGAGCAAAAACCTCGTGGGGATTGTCTAAAATAGCTTTTAAAGAAACACTGTGATTTTTTTCATAGATATAACTTGTAAAATAAAAGAAAAAAACATAATAATTTTCAGTGCATATCGAGGGAATTTCATATAATTGACTTTTCGGCGTGGGGAATGTACAGATATCTTCAAGAATAATAATTTTTTAAGAGGCTTAAAACTTAAAGAATTTGAGGAAAATATGTAGTAAATCGGTAGAAATGTGGTATGCCGCAGCTTAAGAGATCTTATATTCTCAGGTAATTTATTAAAGAATTCAGTCCAGTAAAGGGTTCGAGTCCCAGTTGCCACCATTGTCTTTTTTTCTGTGTCTTGTTCTCTTTCATATTTTCTTTTAGATTATTATTGTTATCTTCTTCTTCAATGTTATATTAAAGAACTGATTATACATTCAAACCATTGTTAATTTTTCAGATTCCCCCTTTCGGTCTTTTGTACCCAGACCCCAATTTAGAGCTATCCCAAAGGATTTCCTCTCTAAAAAGGCCGATCTTCCAGGAACCTTATCTTCCAGTCAGCAACGACTTTGGACTTGTCCCAGTTACAGTTCCAGGAATTAACCTTCCTTTTAATCCCTGGAATCTACTGGTTACAAATGTCGGTTATCATAATAATGGGTATCCCCAGTACCCAGTATACCCCACGAGCAATATTGACCAATTTGGGCAATATGGACTCTCTGCACAAGGACAGTATAATTATGCCAATGGGGTAAGTAAAGTTGATAATGAGTAAAACCTAAAATTGTGATATTTAATCATTGAAGACAATATTAACGACTTTTATAGAAAGATTTGAAACGGAAAAGTCAGAAAAGGTATCAGTCGTATCTAGAAATTGAACCCAAGATCATTTCCTTGGCCGGGGAAGTGCTCTGCCGACTGAATTAATAGACCATATTTATTATTAGTTTTTAACTATATCTACGCCTACTGAGGGATAGTATTACTATCTTCATTTTCATAATGCATATTTTTTGGCTGCTGTCTTTATGTATAATTGCTTGATTTTTCCGGTTTACGTATTTCTTTTGAAAATCGTTAATCATCTACAAATTGGTCACCAAGCACGGCTAAATGGCTTTGGCCGTGTTTCAGATCCATATCTCTTCCCCACCTTCATCCTCCCCGCTACCTCCAGTCTCACAATACACCCCAATTGGGGATGCCGTAGACTCACTGGCTCCAGACGGAGCAGTTGGGGCTCTTGTGAGATATTCACATTAAAAAAAGAATGTAAAAATAATGGGAAAAAATAATTAAATAAAAAGCTGCCTACTTCATTTTTACTATAAATTGGTTAATACTTATATCTTCATAGTTCAATAATTTAAAAAAAAAAATAAAGAAAGACGAACATTTCCGGGTTACGAATAACTTGACGATATTTGAAAATCTTCTACTACCATCACAGTAAGCGGAAAATGTTGCTTGTGTCGTGAAGGAGGACTTAGACAGCCGAGGAATCAAGCACGCGATGCCTGGGTGGAACCCAAAAGCGATGCCAACTCAGCCACTGACCGATCATAGTATATTGTATCTCTTAGCACGGGATCAATGGCAGATTCTGATTCAAGTTCAAGTGACTTTTTTTTAAAATCTTCCGATTCTTTTTCTTTTAATTCATTTAATATATTATATTTTGGATGTTATTATTATTATTAGGATATTACGTAATTATTATTAATTAACATCTCCTTTAGTTCCAGAATAACCCCTTCCGCCTATCACTGCAACCTCTTCAATTTGGAAATTATCTAAACAGGAAACTGACCCAACAGCAACTTCAGGAACTGTTCGACAGTTTGTTACTCAATAATTATGGAAAACCTTACAGCACCTATAATTTATTGAAGAAAATTAACTAATTTTCATTGTAACTGATGCCTTTACAAATAATAAGTAAATTAATAATAAATCGCATTGAACAAATAAATTCATTATTAGTAATTATTACATTTCATTATTGACCTAATGTGGTAACGGCACTGTAAATACACGAGAAGGTACATTGTATTGAAAAATGTGTCGTATTTTCTTGTACTTGTATGTCTTCATAAATATGTGAAAACCGTACTACACTAGAATCCTAAATGACCGAAGCCAGTGAGTCTGCAGGACCATCACAGTATATTTTATTTAGCTATAAAACTTAGCATTTTATATCTAATATAATCTATTATTAAACTGCTCTTATATTAAAATTTGGACTTCACAGCATTGAGACATAATCTACGAAAAACTGCAAGACTTTTAGCACGTTGAACATTTTAAAACCTTTATAATAAATATTGTTTAGTGTTCCCGATAAATTTGTTTTAGCCTAAAATCGTGACAGTTTCTCGTAGGATAACAATGGCCTGAACTATTAATTCTGGCTTTATTAAACATATAGTCTGGTAACATTTTATTTTTTAATTATTGGGGTCTGTTGTGGGTCTGAAGGAAAAGAAAAAAATAAGAGGAAGTGAAGTATGGTTACTAAACACAGCTAAAGACGCATTTCGATTCTGTATGGTTATCTTTCATCATCTACCTACTACTCTCACTGAATGGAGTGATGATTAGAATGCGGAGAATGTTAGGAAAGCCGATGGAATCTAAAAAAAATATCATAATCATAAAGTTTTATTGAAGATAACAATAAATAAACATGTAACGTTCACAAAATTTGCTAAATATTTCAATTGTAGTCAATACCGAAAAAAATGTTATGTTATCTTCTCTCAAGCTTTGAATACACGGCTTACGATATCGGTGGCTTCAAGCAGTGAATGCAGTTATTATGAAAAGAAAGACGAGAAGATAGGTGACGCGAGGCGCAGCTGTCAGGTGGGAATTAAGCTGAGAGGAAAACAGGAAAAATAATATCTATACTAATATTATAAAGAGGAAGGATTTGATTGTTTGTTTGTTTGTTTGCATCGAATAGGCTCCGAAACTACTGAACCGATTTGAAAAATTCTTTCACTGTTGGGAAGCTACACTATTCCCGGATAACATAGGCTATATTATAATTTTAAAAAAATTAGCGATCCTTACTAAAACTCCAATAATGTAACCCAAGGTGTAAAAAAATTACCTAAAATATTCTTTACATCGCGTGCGCTGCGAAAACCATTGATGATAGAATAAAATAATGTACTACGACTTTGCAGAACACATCATTATCTACAAAAAATGTCGCTACAGCATATGTCTATCTATTATAGTTATGCCACAATAAGTGTTCTTTTATTTTTAAAATTTAATTGAAATGCCGCCGCTAGAAAAGACTCTTTATTTGTATCTTCGTATTAATTTTTATCAAAATAAATTATTCTATATTCGAGACTGCTTTAATGCCTTTATATTACTTTTTGAATTCGGACATCCCATCTGAAAGATATCACGAGTTTAAAATTGTAAGTATTATACGATGTAAGCGTCACTGGGGTACGGACCGTACGAGAGGACACCAACAAACAATCAAATCTTTCCTATCTTATATATAAAAATTAAAATTTGTTTGTTCGTATTTTATGCGCTGCCATACCGTTCATCCGATTGCGATGAAACTTTGGTGATTTGTTGTGCGCACGCCCGCAAAGGATAAAGGCAAGTTCTTGCGTTATTAAATTTGAATTAATGAAAATGTGCTTATTACATATATTTTAGCGGCAAGGAGGAAAGGCAGGGGGAGGGGGAGGTGGGATACGTGGGTGGGAAAACGAGGGATGGGAAGGCGGGGAAGGTAGAAGGGAAACGTGAAAGGGGAAGGGGACTCGGGAGATGAACGGGGACGCACGGGAAAGGACATTCAAGGAGAATCAATTGATTTCTTTGCATTGCAACGCAAGCCGTGCTTTGTGCTTTGAGTTTTAGCTTTAAGCTTTGAACTTTAAGCTTTGAGCTTTGATTTTTTAGCTTTAAGCTTTGAACTTTATGCATTCAACGTTAAGCTTTACGTGTTGTTTAAGCTTTGAACTTTAAGATTTGATATTGAATTTTAAGTATTGAGCTGTGTGCTTTGAGATTTGTGTTTTGAGCTTTAACTTTAAGCTTTGAGCTTTGAACTTTAAGCTTTGTGCTTTGAGATTTGTGTACTGAGCTTTAACTTTGAGCTTTGAGCTTTATTTTTAAGCTTTGTGCTTTGAGTTTTAAGCAGTTTAGAGCTTTGATATTAAGCTTAAACTTTGACCTTTAAACTTTGAACCTTGCTTAAAGCTTGAGCTTTAAGATTGAGCTTTAAGCTTTAAGTTTAATGTTTGAGCGTTATGTTTTCGGTTTTAAGCTTTGAGCTTTAAGCTTTGAGCTTTGCGCAAAGCACGAGGCTTAATGCTAAAAGCTTAAAGCTTAAAACTCAAAGCTTTAAGCTGAAAGCTCAAAGCTTGAAACTCAAGGCTTCAATCTTAAAGTAAAAGTTAAAAGCTCAAAGCTTAAAGCTCAAAGCTTGAAGCTCAAAACTTAAAGCTCAAAGCTTAAATCAAAAAGCCTTAAGCTCAAAGCTTTAAGCTCAAGGCTTTAAGCTCAAAGCTTTAAGCTCAAGGCTTTAAGCTCAAAGCTTTAAGCTCAAAGCTTTAATCACAAAACTTAAAGCTCAAAGCTTTAAGCTCAAGGCTTTAATCTCAAAGCTTAAAGCTCTAAACTTAAAGCTCAAAACTTTAAGCTCAAGGCTTTAAGCTCAAAGTTTTAAGCTCAAGGCTTTAATCACAAAACTTAAAGCTCAAAGCTTTAAGCTGAAGGCTTTGATCTCTAAGCTTAAAGCTCTAAACTTAAAGCTCAGGCATAGTGCTCAAAGTTTGTGGCTCAAAGCTTAAAGCTCAAAGTTTTAAGCTCAAAGCTTGAAGCTCAAAGCTTTAATCTCAATGCTTAAAGCTCAAAACTCAAATTCAAAGCTTAAAGCTCAAAGCTCGAAGCTCAAAGCATAAAGCTCAAAGCTCGAAGCTCAAAGCTTAAAGCTCAAAACTTAAATTCAAAGCTTAAAGCTCAAAGCTCGAAGCTCAAAGCTTAAAGCTCAAAGCTCGAAGCTCAAAGCTTAAAGCTCAAGGCTTAAATCACAAAACTTAAAGCTCAAAACTTTAAGCTCAAAGCTTAAATATCAAAGTTTGAAGCTCAAAGCTTAAAGCTCAAAGCTTAAGGTTAAAGCTCAAAGCTTAATCCTTTAAGCTTTGAGATTCAAGCTTTGCACTTTAAAATTTTTCTCAAAGCTGAACCCTTCAAAAATTTTAAAGCGCAAAGCTTGAATCTCAAAGCTTAAAGCTCAAAGCTTAACCCCTCAAAAATTTGGCGTATTTTGTCAAAAGGTATAAATGTTTCGATATATATCGACTTTGCAATAAAAATTCAAATAAATGGAATATTTGTAAACGTATCCAAAAACTAAATACTGGTTTTGAAAGGTGGTGAAATACGCTTAAATATATGGTATTATTAGAAATTACAAAAAGAAAATTAAATTCAAATTTTTTTAATGTTTTCTTTAAAAAAGTTTAAAAATGCTCAACTGACATTTTTGATATTAAAATTACTGATCTATAGAAAATGTGTTTGTTTCTGTCTATGTGTGTGAGATGTTTTGCGTTGCTAAACCGTTCATCCGATTGCGATAAAACTTTGGGGATTTGATGTGTGCAAGCCAGCGATGGTTTCTATACGTGTATAGTGAGTTCTGGCATCATCTGGGACGAATGGGAAAGGGTTAGTAGAGCGAATTTTTTTCTTTATTGAGTGGCATAGCATATGCCGGGAACTCGCTATTGTATTTAAATGCCTGTGTCAGAATTTGGTAAAATTGAATTATGTAATAGAAAGTACCTACCCTAAAATTCTAAATCTATACTAATATTATGAATGCGAAACTGCGTGTGTTTGTTTGTTACGCTTTCACGCATAAACTAATAAACCGATCTTAGATTTTTTTTCACCAATAGAAAGCTACATTATATGCGAGTAATATAGGCTATAAATAATGGTAAGTTCTGGCGTTACGAAATTATAAATATTAATATATTATATTTATTTTACGTTTTCTGTCGAAAATGGCGAGTTATTGCTAACGTCAGAAGAAAAGCAAAACAAATCGTTGCCGTGAAAACCATGTTGATATATATTTTTTTTAATTCGGGCATCGTAGTTACTATTTATCTCTAAAAAATGAATCGCCGAAATGTATTTACGCGCATGACTTACGAACGACTGCACCTAATTGGATTTTACTACTGGTGAGCTCTGGCATTATGAAATATGCAAAAGGTGGCATTCGAGCTGTTTGAAAACTGAATGTACCGGGAAAGAATGCATGAAATGCGGGAGGGGGACTCGGGTAGGGGGTCCGCGGGAGGGGGAGGAGGGAAACCCGGGAGGGGGAGGGGAATCTGGGAGGGGGAACCTAGGAGGGGGGAGGGGAGCTTGGGAGGGGGGTTCGCGGGACGGGGAAAGGGGTAGTGGAGTGGGGGGAGGGAAGGTGGAAGAGGCGGAATGGGAACGCGAGAGGGGAAGAGGACGCGGGAGAGGAAGGGGAGGCGGAAGGGGAACGGGACGAATGGGAAAGAACACGCAGGAGAAAACAATTTATTTATTAAATGGCATGGCAACGCATGCCGGGTACCAGCTAGTATTAAATATAATGCTTTATATCGGAATAATAACGGCGCGAAACGCTGCTTGCTGTCACTCCGTTCCTTTCCCATAATTTGTGGCTCGGCACGCATACAGCATCTCCGCAAATGTAAACGTAGCATTAGATAATTTAAAAACATTAGTACATAGATAGACGTGTGATACGTAGATAGCTACATAGAGAAGTGTGAAACTAAAATGAATGCTTTTTAAAATTAGTTTACACACAAGGTATATGTACACCTGCGCCACGGCTATTTTCTACTCTTCTTGTGACCATAGCCATTTCGAAAACTTTCTACTTTCTTTTTTACTAATCAATACTGGCGTTTGAATCGAGGGTTTTCAAAATGTTGGATAATTGTATTAAGGCCGCCATCGACCAAATAAGGACTGGTCGAAGTAGGCCGCTCTTTTTTTCTGTTGGAATAATCAATACCAGTCCCATAAACACAGTTTATTTCGTAAGCCGCTATAAACTTTGTTGGTATTTTTTCATCATAATTAGCCGTTCTTTTCACTGATCTGGTTGGCAGTGTTGACACCCGTAAAAATAATTAGATATTGTGTTTTTATTTTTTGTTCAAATACATCAAATTCAGAGAAAATTCGAAGTCATTTCGATAGTAAAACTGTTATCAGTGATAACTGATAAGTTGATAACCTTTCAATGTTGATACAACCTATTGCAGCTTAACTAATTTTCAGACTGTTTTTTTTTTTTAATTAAAGATTTCAAGAATAAAAAATACGAAAAATAAGAACACATTTATAAAAAAATGTGAACGAGTACTAAAAAAAAGCAAAAAGCTATGTTTCCGCCCGGGATCGAACCGGGGGCCTTCCGCGTGTTAGGCGGATGTGATAACCACTACACCACGGAAACCATGTGAGAATGCGGGCTATTTTACGCAAAAGAACCGCTCGCTAAGTATATCGTTCGCTAATTTTGATTTTGGTAAATTAATGATGTGTAAAAATGCTAACGTTTGTTTTACACCTTGAAAAAGCAATGGTTCAAAGTGTATTATTTATGTTTTACTGTGTTTCGTGTTACAAATGGTGTTCATAGATTTGTGGTACTTTCCAGGTCAAGCCAGGTACTTCCCAACCTTCCCTTTCACCATCTCCTTTCCCTTCCTATTACCTCAAAACATACCCCAATTGGAGATGCCATAGTCTCACTGGCTCCAGACGTCGGGAATCTAGTGCGTTATTCAGATACGTACCTACCTCTTCTCACCGGTGGCGGTGTTGGCAGGAGTACATCAACCATTCCCACCTTCCGCACATTGGCAGTTCGTCCATAAATCGACCGCTTTGAATGACAAGGTTTCAATTGACACGTCTATGTAATGAGATAATGAGCTCTAAAATAACTGTCTCTAGTGCTCATTATCGCGTGACTTTGCTGTATCAGATGAAACTTATAACTCCAAGGGGTCGACAAGTTGGTAAAGACAGGTCCACCGCAAGGCTATAAAACTTTACTAATAAAAATACCTAGTAGGTACTCAATTGAAAAGATTGTTATTTGCATTAAGCATAAAAATAAATACAATTTCAATATCAAAATTTTTGTATTGTATAATTAGTAGAGCGTTTTTGTAAAAAAATCACCTAGAGGGCGCTGTAACATTGACGGAAGATGGAAAGTAATTTACCTAAATATTATTTATGTTTCCACATTAATATCAGAAGTATAACTGTCAACGGGTAAACTTCGTAGTCATGAATAATTTTTTTATGATAATTTAAATAATTATTTTGTAATTACTACGTCTTTCGAAATACTCCACAAACACTTAATTGTTCTAATGATGTAATCTTAACATATTTTATACATATATTTCAATTTATTGTGTTTTATCGACTACCGTATGTCCGTATAATGGTAGTCGTACAAAGTTTATATTAATTTTTTTTACATGAGCTCCACATAGGAGGCCCTGAGGACAATAATTTCCCTCAGGACCTATGCCATCTTTGGAAATGCTGTGTGGAGGGTTTTATTATAAAGTAACTAGAAAAATAATACTTTGTAGACATAAAAAATTAAAGCACTTAAAAAAGCAAAGTACTTGTATAAAATCGTAAGTAATAAAATTAAACTGAATGATGAAAATAGATATTTTAGAGAAAATAGAAATAATGTTAAAAAGAAAGATTAAAATATATGCAAAAGTACCTACAGGTACCAAATGTAATATAGTATAATGAACATCATTGACATCATGACATCATACTCTTTTATGATTTAATGCAATATATGCAGTGATCTATGCATTCATTTTTTGATCATTTGGTGATCACTTATCACATTTATTTTTTGTCGAATGTATTAAGAAGAATTCTGGAGGCCGCCCTTCGGTTAGGCCGCCCGTGTGCGCCGCACACCTCACACAAGCATACGGCGCGCCCGTGTTCGCATTGCCGGGCGATATGGTCATAGATGTTTGTATGTATTGTGCGCGCTAGCCAGGTGTTGCCAGATGTGGCCGTTGATAGCGCTGTGCTATCTAAAACTCGGCAATGTTGCCGCCAAATCTATTTCCTTCTCGCCATTCTCCATACGTGCGTCTCTGTTTGTAAGTTCGGCGTTGGCTACCTAGCCGCTTGAAGTATACAATCCGGCGACAGTTCGAGTTCTTGAGTTTTCTGGTGTTCGTGTTTTTTGCGTGTTGATTTGATATAAATTTCGACATGAATCCATGGAATAACGAAAGTATTATAGAGTTTTTAAATGCAATACGTATTCGTCCTGAATTATGGAATGTGAATTCGGATAAATACAAAGATCGCGATATGAGAAAGAACGCTTGGGCCGAAATAGCTCCTCGGTTTAGTGTGACGCCAGAGGATGCCTATAGGAAATTCAAGAGTCTTAGAACGTATGCGAAACAAGATGAAAAAACAAGGAAAATGGGGGGTGGTTTAAAACCATCCACTTGGTTTGCGCACGACGCTATCTCCTTTTTATTATCGCAGGATGGTGACAACACAATTGATATATTTGTAAGTATAAATGATTTGATATTTGAATAGAAATATGTTATAATAGAAGTAGGAAAACTGGCACGAGTAGATTCCGTGCCGCCGCGATTTGTAGAATAGCCCAAAATAAGACGAAAATGAAGAATAAAATTTGTCGATATCTCGTTTAGTTTTCGAGGTATCGATACATAAAGTTTCAGATTCAAATTGATTAATTTTATGAAAAGTACTGCTTTTTATGTTCAAAATTTAGATAAAGACCTTTTTTTATTTATAACCCAACCAAACCCAACCCAACCCAACCCAACCCAACCCAAACCAACCCAACCCAACCCAACCCAACCCAACCCAACCCAAACCCAACCCAACCCAATCCAACCCAACCCAACCCAACTTAAAGACGTAGCAACGAGTGCAATCTATGGTATTAGTCTACCCACATAGAATTAAAAACTTTAAGTATGAATATATCGAAAACTAAGTGAGATATCAAAAAATTTATTCTTCATTTTTGTCTTATTTTAAGCTGTTCTACCTGAATACATCGTCAAATCGCGGCGCCACGGAAATTGTACTCTCCCCGGAAAACTACAGCTTGCAGATATGGCTGCGCCAGAATGGTCAAAATCACATTTCTATACCAGTGGCGTGCCACTCCTCGATACCTACCAATTATTTTTTTTGTAATAATTCCTTTTTTTTAACACCGGCTTCTTTGAAAATAAAACACTTTGTTGTTTCAAAACCAATGGTTTCCTCATCAGATTAAAACGTGCACTGAAAATTAATCTCTCAAATGCCAGCCGTATTTCGAAAAACCGCGTGGAAATTACGTTTCTGATTTTTGGTAAAATATCCATATAAAACAAAGGAATTTAAAAATCTCTAATTTTGGAAATAATATGTCAAAATACATAATCACACAAATACATATAAGCTGATTTTATTATTTCTATACAAACCTGAATACATACCCAACATGAAAAAACACAATTCAAAGGATTTTGCAAATAAATAAAGACCTTTAATAAATATATGAATAGACATGTGGATATAGAAAAAAAATGTTACATTGCGTGGAGATTAATTAATTGAAAAAATAATTTAATAAAGTAAACATGACTTTCAAAAAGCTTTTATTAATTAAAACAATTATTAATTAAGACTAGATGATTACACCTTTGACATTACTTTGAGAGTGACATAGACGACAATCATCTATTATGGGTAGTTATGTGCTAATGAAACACAACATAGTGATGTGATAATACCTAACAACTAACAACCTTCTCAGGAGACAATATTCGAGGAAATTCGTAACATCAAACCATTTTTTATCCAGTATCGGTGAAATCCAAAATGTTGTTCAGGTTATTGAAATTCACAAGTTTATACATTTTTTTTATTTGTTTCAGGAACGTAATGCAGATTCAGAAGAAAATTTTAAAGTGGAATACCTAGAATGTGAAGAATATGACATCAACATTGAGAACACTCCAGGTTAGGTTCATCTCTCATCAACCCTCTGTGGCTCTTTCCTTGTTGCTTGCGAATATTATCAATTTATTAAAGAAAAAGATTTATTTTTATTTTGTATAATATAGCTGTAAAAATAAAGATAAAAACAAATTGCGAATCTCCGAAACGCTAAGGGGGATGTTAGTTTTGGCGAGTAAACTAAACTGTTCGAGCGCCGCACGGAGAATCGAGGCTTTCGACCGATATATTTCAGGCGGTGACCGGACAACTCGGAATGAAACCAACTCAGAACCACCTCAGAAAAAGTTATTAAGAGCGATGAAAAAAATATATACAAATTGGTTAAATAGGTTTTGTTTTGTTTTGGAAGAAGGAACTTCATAAAATAATAAGGCCGCTTCAGGAAACTTTCAAAGGACTCGTGACATTTTATTTTGCTTTATTCCCAATTACATTGTGAATAATTTCGGAGACACAAACTACCTAAGACAGACCAAGGATTTTACTGTTACTTATTAAGAAGTTAGGATGGTGAAAAGAGAAGGAAAAAACCTAAACACAGGCCTTTTATATCGGTCTTGTCTGAAGAGAGTTTGCGTCTCCTGACATCTATTGATAATTTCATTTGTTAATTAATTGACTTTAAACAAACCAACAAATCGAAATGTCTGGAGAGGTGTGAGCCTTAGCTAATTTAAATTAAACATATTCCCGCCCAAAAAACGGTAAAGGCCAGAGTTTTTTTTACACAAATAGAATATAATAATTAAAATATCTCACTTATACTACTAAAGATAACTCAAACAACTTTAACTGCTTCACACCAGATTAAATTAACTAACCATTTCATATTTTACATGCTCCAGTTAAACATTAAAGCTAAAGATTAAGTTAACGATTAACATTAAAATCAATAAGTTCTACAATTATTAAACATTTAATTTTAGGACAAACACAATGCCATGCGGATTGGACCAGGTCTTCCTTCCAGGACAGCTAATTTTATTATATACATTTAAATGGGCACTTGCAGTGTTCATTCATTTTCCTTTGGCTAGATTATGACCTTTAATTTTCATATGAGTTTTCACAAGAGGTCACGACCTCCACCATCTTTATTTATTTGCACTTTTTTTTATTTTAATTGTATTTTCCACTTTTCTACAAGCGAATTTATCATTGTTTTTCACTTTTATTTACACAAGCGAATTTATTATTAAAGTCTGATTATAAAAACAAACACCCAGCTCCATCCATTTATTTTCCTTTGCTTGTGGGCGCCGCACTGTGCACAGGCGCTGCCGGGTCGCTTCTTATACTCCTTGGTCCATCTCGGGTAGATGGTCTCCGCATTTGTTGTCCTCAATTGGCAGCAGGCATAGTTTTGATATTGCCCTCTGAACCGTTCCCTGTCCTGTGATGATGGTAGCTACTCGTACTCTTCCATCGGGCCCCGGGTGTACAGCGTGCACTCGTCCTAGCCTCCAAAAGCAAGGAGGCTCATTATCTTCCTTCAAAATGACCATTTGGCCTGGTTGCAGCTGCCTTTGGTGGTTGCCAGTCCATTTCGTCCGGGTCTGCAGCTCAGCCAAGTACTCCTTGCGCCACCTCGACCAAAACGACTGTATTAGTTGATTTAATTTTTGGTAATGATTCAATCTATTGACTGCCACATTCTGCAAATTCTGCTCCGGGATCGCTGCTAAACTCGTTCCAATGAGAAAGTGACCAGGAGTCAGAGGATTTAGGTCTTGGGGGTCATTGGACAGCGGACAGAGAGGACGGGAGTTCAAGCATGATTCAATTTGACATAACACAGTGCTGAATTCCTCATATGTTAGTAAGGAAGCATTTGCCACCCTCTTCAAGTGGTATTTTACTGATTTGACCCCTGCTTCCCACAGTCCCCCAAAGTGCGGAGCCCTTGCGGGTATAAAATGCCACCGAATGGATAAATTGGCTAAGTATTTATCGATTTTTTCATTTGAATTCTTCAAAAATTCATAGATTTCCCTCAATTCGTTATTCGCGCCCCGAAAGTTCGTGGCGTTATCTGAAAACATTTTACTGGGTTTCCCTCTTCGCGAGATGAAACGCTTAAACGCATTTAGGAAGCTATCAGTGCTTAAAGACATTACTACTTCTAGATGTATAGCTTTGGTTACCATACATATAAATAGACATATATAAGATTTTACGCTGTGAGTCTTACGGCTGACACCTGATTTAATCATAATGGGTCCGCAGTAGTCCACGCCGGATAATTGAAACGGGCGACCTTCCGTTATTCTTTCGGTCGGTAAGTCCGCCATCAGCTGTTGCTCTGTTTTCGGGTTACACCTAAAACATACAATACAGTATTTCAGAACCTTTTTAATTAAGTTTTTACCCATAATTGGCCAGTATTTCATTCTTATTAACGCTAACAATGCCTGCGTTCCTGCATGTAAATATGAGTAATGGTAGTGCCTGACAATAAGTTCACTTAGTTTATGATGTGAAGGTAGTACTATGGGGTGTTGCTGACTTTCCGATATCATTTTTCCGTTGGACAACCTACCCCCCACCCGGATTAAATCCTTAAACAAATAAGGATTTAATGACTTTAATCTACTACAATTTCTCACATTTACCCCGGTTTTCAATGCCCTCGTCTCCTCCGGGAATGCAAAACATTGTGCGCGAGATATTAATATGTGAAGTGAATTCTCCAATTCGTAAACAGTTAACGCTCCGTCACGCCTTGACAAAGGATTTCTGCAATTAAAAATAAATCTTAAAATATAAGCTGTCACCCTTTGCAATTTGGTTAAGCAAGAGTATCTGGAGAATATTTCCCAATCCTGTTTTACTGCTGAAATTAACGTTAGTTTCAATCTTTCTTCTGGTAAATCCAACGGCGTAATTTCACTGCAAGTAATCGGGTAATCGCCTGAAGTCAACCAGGTGGGCCCATGCCACCAAATGTCAGATTTAAGTAGTTGCGAGACTGTGGTGCCTCTGGATAAAACGTCCGCCGCATTATCCTCCGATCTTACGTGCTTCCATTGTGCGGGTTGACTGGATTCCTGGATTTCAGCCACCCTATTGGCCACAAATGTGTTCCACCTGGCTGGTTGTCCACGAATCCAGAAAATCGTTATCATGGAATCGCACCAGTAGGTTGTATCTATTTCATTTAAGTTCATAGCTATTTTGACATAGTTTACTAATTTTGTGAGTAAAACAGCACCACAAAGCTCCAGCTTTGGTAGTGATATGCTTTTCAACGGTGCCACCCTTGATTTTGATGTGACTAAATTAGAAGTTGTGTTTCCTGATTCATCAGTAGACACTATATATATACAAGCTGCATAGGCCTTTTCTGACGAGTCACAAAATCCATGCAGATGCAGTTTAACTTGATGTTTGCAAATTATTTTTCTCGGTATTTTTAACTTGTTCAAAATAGGTAATTCATTTATATACGAATTCCATGCATTCATCTGCTCAGATGGAACATCCTCGTCCCACTGAATTTTAGTTTGCCACAAACCTTGCATTATCAATTTTGCGACTAAAGTTATTGGGCCTATCAGTCCCAATGGGTCAAAGGTAGAGGCGATACATGATAGCATTTGGCGTTTGCTTTTAACGCACGCTTCTAAGGGCTCTACAATGTACTGAAAATAGTCTTGCTGGTTATTCCATGACAACCCTAAAATTTTCTTTTCCTTGGGGTTATCAGTAATAATCATATCTGCATCATTCTCTGATTTCGAACCTATAGAGGGTAGATTTGATCGCCATTTTCGTAAATTCATCCCAGCAGATGCCAAAATGCTGCTTAACTGATGCTTAATAGTGAGACAATCTGCCTCATTTTCGTCGCCAGTTATCAAATCATCCATATAAAAATTGTATTTTAGGATTTGACTGACCTTTCTGTATGCTTCCTGATTTTCCGTTCCTAACTGCTCCAAGCATCTGGTAGCCAGAAAGGATGATGGTCCCAAACCGTAGGTGACAGTATTGAGTTGGTAGTGTCGGATTTCTTCCTCCGGAGAGTCCCTCCAGACTATGCGCTGCAAATCTCTATCCTCAGGTTGCACCAATATTTGACGATACATCCTCTCGATGTCGGCGGTTAATGCATACTGGTGCTTTCTGAAAAATAACAGTTGTGCACATAAATCCTTTTGTAAAACTGGCCCTACCATGAGGGCGTCGTTTAATGATATACCGGTTGATGACTTGGCTGATCCGTCAAACACGACCCTGGTTTTGGTTGTCGTGCTAGACTCCTTCATCACTGCATGGTGTGGCAAATAATAACAAATTTTATCTTTTGGTGGTGCTTCGCACAGCGTCATGTGCCCCAATTCCTGATACTCTTTCATGAATTTTTTATAATCTAGCATCAGGTCTTGATTGGCAAGGAATTTCTTCTCCATATTATAGAATCTTTTTTCAGCCACCTTTAGGGTTTCACCCATTTGATTAATATTAGGCCGCAGCGGTAATCTTACCGCAAAACGTCCTTTCTCATCTCTTTTGTGCGTGTGTAAGAAGCTCTCTTCACATGCTCTTTCTTCGTGGCTTCTATGTTTTACAGGAGCTAGTTCCTCTATTTTCCAAAAGTTTTCTAATTGCTTATGCAATAAATTTAAAGATAAATGACAGGAATTTACTGGCCTTTTTGGTTTCGGAGTGGAGATAGGCCCGGATACAAGCCATCCTAGCTCGGTCCTTTGCAGCGTGAGTCCCGCATCTCCAATCCTCATTCGATCGTTATGCAAGACTTCCCAAAATACCTCCGCTCCTAGTAGTAGATCTATCGGGCTGGTAATGTTGAAGTTTGGATCTGCTAATTGGAGACCGCTGGGGATCTCCGCTTCTTTTCTCTGAAAGGAAATTTGGGGCAGATTACTGGTCACCTCAGGTATAATCAGGCATTCTATCTTCTTTTCGTACTCAGAGTAGCCTGAAGTTATATTTAATCCCACTTTAGATCTTATATTTAAAATTTTATTGTGGATTCCCGTGACAGGAATGTTGACTTTTTTCGTTTTTGAATTTAATTTCTTGACGAATGCCTTACTTATGAAATTCGTTTGAGCTCCAGAATCTAATAGAGCTCTTGCTTGAATTGAGTTTCCTGCATCATCCTTTATGTTGATGATGGCAGTTGACAATAACACGAAATTTTGTTCTACCTTCGCGGCATGATTTGATACTAAAGGCGCTTCCTTCGCGGAAGATGTTGATGCCCTTTCGTGTTTTGATTCCTCCTCCTTCTTAACATGAAGTAAAGTATTATGATTTTCACCATCGCATTTACGGCAATTGAATTTAGACCTGCAATCCTTCAATTTATGACCGGGGTTTAAACATTTTAAACAAGCGCCTAATTTGTGTATTTTATCAATTCGTTCTTTCGGTTTTAATTCCAAAAATTTGCGGCAATAATAAATTTTATGATTATCGTTGCAATGTAAACATTTTAATTTTTGTGCGGACAACGACACCAAAACTTCCTTTTTATAATTATGCGGATTCGTTTTTCCCGGATTAATTCTTTTTTCGTTATTTGCCGAGGCTTCTAGTACTTGGGCCCTTGTATACAAACAACTAATAAATTCTTCGTAGGTAGGTAAATTATTCTTTGTTGGGTATTGTTCCCAATGAGCCCTTGTATTTGAATCTAATTTGCTTGATAACAAATAAATTAATATTACATCCCAATTTTTCGTAGCTATATTTAAGTTATTTAGTGATTTTAAATGTAATTGCGCCTCGTCCAATAGATTCCTTATTGCGACGTGATTTTCTGCCTTTACGTCCGGTAATTTAAACAATGCGTTTACATGATTATTTATAATTATTTTTGAGTTTTCGTATCTATCCGTAAGCATCTCCCAAGCCGTAACGTAGTTATCCGCGTATATCGGTAACGCTGTTATGAGTTTAAACGCTTCCCCTTTCAGACAAGACCGCAGATAATAAAATTTTTGAACGGCATCCAGGTTATGATTGCTGTCTACTAAAGATATGAACGCATCCCGGAACTGCATCCATTCGCAGTAATCCCCTTTAAATTTCGGTAATTCAATTATCGGTAATTTAATATTGTTATTCGCCGTGATTGCAGAATCCTTTTTAGCTAACCTCTCTTTTGCGCTGGCCAATATACAAAAATAATCATTTTCAAAGCTCGCTCGGTCGCCTTCAACATCGTCTGGAGATAATGCCTCTATTCTATCTTGAATTTCTTCAAAATTATCTAGCAAAGGTTCGAAACGCTTTATACGCAATTCTAGTTCGCTTTGCGTCAGTGAATCTTTGTTTAAAAATTCTCTGAACCTTGTCATCTTGCCTTTACAAACGCCCCGTTGAGCGATCAGCGTTTTTAAATCCATTTTGATTAATCAGATGTGTACTTACAATTTACAGAGTTATCCAATTATTTTATCGCAATCACCGTTTAATCACTATTAATCATATAATATACGCACTGATAACTTCCCAAATTTTAGTTATTTACTTCACGAACTGTCACGAGACAACAATAACAATAATAATAATTTACCAACGTCGTTAATCATAGATGAATCCCGTTGATTTTTATTCAATCGCCCATAGAGCATTTCCAACAAAAACTGCTTTATTGACTTCGCGGCTAATTTAAAATAAAAATTTCAAACAAACTTTATAAATCTCGAAATTTAAAACATTGCTGTAGTTTTTGTCAATAATCAATAATTTTGTCAATAATTTTGTCATACCGGCTTGCAACAATTTTTTTTGAGTAATGCACAATATTGATGTCATTGATTTTTTTGCTTTTAAGGATTTTAATGGTAAGGTAGATAGTATGGATATGGATTGGTCACTTGCCCTTTTTTATCGCTGATGGCCTCTGCTGCTTGCTGGATGCTGGAAACTGCATGTTGGCTGTTCCTTTTTTCAGTGCTGGTTCTTCTTTACTAATTTAATCACTCGCGTTAAATTATCCGACTCGTAGGATCATATGTTTTGTTTTGGAAGAAGGAACTTCATAAAATAATAAGGCCGCTTCAGGAAACTTTCAAAGGACTCGTGACATTTTATTTTGCTTTATTCCCAATTACATTGTGAATAATTTCGGAGACACAAACTACCCAAGACAGACCAAGGATTTTACTGTTACTTATTAAGAATGGTGAAAAGAGAAGGAAAAAACCTAAACACAGGCCTTTTATATCGGTCTTGTCTGAAGAGAGTTTGCGTCTCCTGACATCTATTGATAATTTCATTTGTTAATTAATTGACTTTAAACAAACCAACAAATCGAAATGTCTGGAGAGGTGTGAGCCTTAGCTAATTTAAATTAAACAGGTTTCGTTAGGTTAGGGTTACGGGATATTTTAAAATTATTTTTTTCATAGCTTTTAATGACTTTTCGAAGAGGTGTTGAGTTGACTTATTCTCAGTTGGCATGGAACCCTTTCAGGCAACTTCCAGGAGTATTGCCATTCATCTGTGGGGGATGTATTGCGGTAATATAGTTAAAAGTAATTCCTAGACATTTACTTAGTTTTCCGGCTAGAAGGACCAATATTACCTACTGAAAACATGACTTCTATATTCTATGACCAACATGATGTTGTTTGATAATTTACTTTCAAAATTATATCAGCCCTTTATATTCACATTATTCATAACAAAATTAATAATGATTGCAAAGAAGTACTTAAGGGTCCCCAGTGGTCCAGCCCCCTTAAATTCAATGAGTTTTTAGGATTTCTTTTAAAAATGAAAATAGTGAACAATGCCATTCAAACTTTATAAATATATTAAATGACTTTAATAGTATACAAAAATATTGTTATTAAAAAAAGTTATAATTCTAAGTAGTTAAGGAACTGCGCTGAAGTTGCCCTTCTCATAAATACGGACCTTGGCGGTGGGTCCAGTTTTGGCTCTTTCACTTATCCGTATACAAAAACAAAAACGAAAAATTCTGATCAGTATGAGTGTAGTTATCGCAGGAAGTAGAATAAAAAATAAATAAAAAAAAAATTGAAAAAATTGCGCGTTGTTGAAATTTAAATACAGAAAACAGACTATTTTTTCATCATATTTTGTATGTAAAAAATAAGAAGTATTCAATGTAAAAACTTTGTTTTAGTTCCTGCGATAGGTACTGGTGTACGAAATAACATAGTAAAATTTGGGACGAATCGGCCGAGTAGTTTTTTTTTTGCCTCACACCATGCAGAAAAAAGTAGTTTTGAAACAATTGAGTTTGAAGTTTCGCCCGGCCCTTTTACCTGCTTCTGCGCTGACCTGCTAAATGGGCTGTAGAACTTTAAATATCGTCAATACCATTACAAAAATTTTACAAGGATTATACTTTCGAAATATTGAAAAAAAAAAACCTTTATTTTTTAAATTCTAGACCACTGGGTCCCCTTAAGTATTCGAGTCTCACCAAAACCTTCACAATATTACACCTTGCAAATACACTGAAAGCATCTAACGACAGTTAGATGCTAATCTTTTCGACTTTTTTTTTTTCAATGTATAATTTCTTTTCCTTCTTTTTTGCTACTATGTTACAGCCATATACCTAAGAACAGCGGCCATCTTGGTTATCGGTTGCTTTTGTACACGATGTTGTTGTTATTTTGCTAACAAAACATAAATGGAAAACCGCTTTTGAACCAAACAAAGAATGTACATAGGTACTTATTTAGTGCCATTATTGCTTGGTTTCAACTGCATTATAATATTCATCTTGAACTCAGTTGAAAATACATTAAAAACTAATAAGGCAACATTTTTTTTCAGTAACGGAATGTCCAATTAGTACGAGTACATCTTCCCAAGGATCAAGAGTGCGGAAGAGAAAGATATCGTCGCCGATGAGAAATGATACACAAGTTCATGAAAGATCTGATGCTAGGAGGCAGTTGGATGAAGCATGTGATTTATTGCATTCCCTAACAGAGAGATCAAGACATGTTCAGCGAGACGAATGTGATTTATATGGCGAGCTACTGGCAAAGAAGTTGAGAAAGATGGGGGAGAGCATGCGCGAAAGTGTAATGAACGAAATAGATAACCTAGTGTACCGAGCAATAATCGGGTTAACGAAGTAATCCAATAATTTTAAAATTTTGTATTGTACTGTCAGATTGTTTGAAAACTCTGAAGAAAATGACACCAAGGAAAACGAGCGGATTTGCATTCTGGAACCTTCCGCTGACCGACGGTTGGTGCAAACTCGGAATGTTGGTGCAAACTCGGAATGTTTCTGCAAACTCATATGTTTGTACAATTTCGGAAAGTTGGTGCATACTCGGAATGTTGGTGCAAACTGGAAATGTTGGTGCAAACTTGGAATGTTTGTGCAATCTCGAAATGTTTGTGTAAACTCGGAATGTTGGTGCAAATTCGGAATGTTGGTGCAAACTCGGAATGTTGATGCAAGCACCGGCGGACGGACGGTGCGAATCCAAAGATTGTTGCCAACTATGGGCTCGTGGGGCGTCCTGCAGAGATTCCGCAAATAATATACGCATTTTTGTTGTTTATTTGAATGTTATGCAAATTTTAGCTTACCACATTGTGTATTATTACCTACTTCAGCGCTGTAGAGAGATTTTTCTAATTTTCAAATTTATTTTTTGTTTTCCGTCCATCTTAGAAATTATTTATGTTCGTATAATATTTTATTAAAAGCCTCCAGAGCCAGATAGCATACAAATTGATTACAGGGTATACAGTTATTTATTGTTATTTTTTTATTAAAATATTTTATAAATTTTTTTTTTTGTTATTGTTTTTGGGGTGTTATGCCGTGTTTCGCTACCTCCTTCTTTAGCCAACGTTTCGGACAGCGTTACAGTGTCCATCATCAGGGCAGATGAGAGTGTTTACTTATGTGTGTCGAATCGATACCGTGCTGCCAGCTCACAGCAGCTCACGCCAGCTGACAGCACGGTATCGATTCGACACACATAAGTAAACACTCTCACCAATATCATTTACTCATCTGCCCTGATGATGGACACTGTAACGCTGTCCGAAACGTTGGCTAAAGAAGGAGGTAGCGAAACACGGCATAACACCCCAAAAACAATAACAAAAATACTTTTTGGCCGTGAAAACCTAAAAACATACCTGATTTTATAAAATTGTCAATGTTTATTTTATTTTGTGCATGCTATTATTTGGAAAGTTTGGGGATGTGCCGATGTGCGATAATTTTTCCTATATATTTTGCACATGATGGGAACATAGAGCCTGATTAATATGCAGAAAATTTTTAAATGTTTCATTCGTCGAGAATCAAAACGATGTTGGCAATAGACCGTAAGTGAGCTCATTGGACGATTAAACACTATTGTATTGTATTGGTTTATTTTTATTTATGATTAATGGGCTGTTTAAAAAACAAGGCTAGTGTTTGGTAGAGTGATTTACACCTTCCAATTTCGATTTTCGAAAAAAAAATCTAATCCAGGCGAAGTTAGGGGTCACGAGTCACGATGTCAAACGGTTCATCTGACAATCACTCTACTAGGCACAAGCATAAATAACACAGGCCTCGCGTAAACAGACCACAACTTCGGAAATACGACAAATAATAATGTCCTCTTAAATGCCAGGATTTTTACGGATGAAACTCGAAAATTTCGCGATGTTTTGACTTTGACGTAATATTTTGCAGGTTTGTTTTACGCTATCTTATATAATATTTACCCAAACACATTCCTTGAATACTAAACTATGTATAAAAACAACATTACTTGCGTTTATTCAATGAATTTATACGTTTTACGATCATTTCATCGACCACGGCGCGGACGCCAATCTGACAGTTGAGAGGCGCGAAAAAATCTAGGTCCGTGACACAAACAATACCACAGAAAAAATATCGCTGCGCTAGGTGGGTTCACGGTATCTTATACCTTATAAACAAGAATGCCCCAAGCGATTCTGACCTTCTTCTTAATACGTTTTATTTATACATAAGGGTTAAAATCGCACTACAAAATTATTTTTTTGTGATTATTTTGGCCTGTGAGCCGGCGCACCAGTGGCAACCCACCGGAAGATTTCTATTTTTGATAATTGTGGTCTATTGCAAAAGGCGAAATAATATCCAACCGACACGGCAACAATGTGGAAAAATCATCAAATTTTAATAAAATCCTTGTAGGATTTCCCTTCTCCTCCCTTTCCCCCAAATGATGTACATAAATTTTAAAATTTGTTATCAGTTTGGATGGCTTTAACAAGCTGAAAACGGTTGTGGTAAAAAAATAAATGAAGTGGAAATAAGTGTTATATGTGTTTTATTATTGTAATAATTTCTAGGCGCACTTCCTTATTACTTATTACCATTTACTCTGTGGTTGTTATGCTTTAATATTTAGTTGCACTCTATACAAAATCAGAGTCGATTGCATCCATACCTATAATATGTGAAACCACAAAACAATACTAAAGAGGTTTTTCACCATCCTCCTGATAGCTTATCCATACTATGACAAATATTAATAAAAATAAAATAAAATCAGTTCGAAAACTTGACCAACGTATCCGATATATAATTAGGTACTATTTATAGGTTTGAGTACCGAATAACAAATTCCGACTTATTAAATAACCCGTAAATCATAAATCGAAAAAATACGTTTTCCTGTGGATAAGCTATGAAGAGGATCGTGAAATACCCCCTAAACTGCATACTTCAGTACATATCATTGACTACATAAAAACAGAAAACGATACCTACTAATCGTTTCTATTTTTTGTACGACAGCGGTCATTTTTCATTCCAACGACAGAACAAGAACAGATTTATGGTAAAGCAGATTTCTTCTGTTCTTCGTAAGCTTACACATTTTTTCAAACGGCGCTAAATAAAAGCTGAAACTTAGGTCGTGTATGCACCGAAAATTCGCGAAAGAACATACAATTATAGGGTCAATATAGGTAAGTATGGTTATATTATAGTTACGACTACGACCTACGACTTTATTGTGGCAAAATCTTGATAATTGTCGCAGTTGCACACTCCAGTAAATTGTTTTATTTTTCATTTTCCTCCCGTGGTGTTGTAAACATAGACTAGATAACAATACCTAATTGTTAAGTACCTACCTAAATTATTATGGCTCCGTAGATATCATTTCCATGACCACTCAACAGGGTGGCATTTCATGAAAAGTGATGAGAAAAAATAGCCCATAATCTAACCTAACGTGACCAATTTAACAAAGTTTTTTTTCATCACTTCAGTCAATAAAATGGCTTCAAAGGAGTGATGAAGTTGTACGTTGGGGAGTTGTCCGGTCACCATTGAGATCGTAGATGACCATTTTGTTTAATGACATCTAGCGACATTTACTGCAAGTATAAGTACACTCAGTACGTTTAGGTACCGTCGCGCGCCCCGTCGGTCGCTCTGTGATAATGCCAGCGATGCCGGCGTACAGCATACAATACGTACATACCTACTGTGCTGCATATGTGTTTGCGAATATAACCACGATTTACGGGAAAGGGAAAGAAGCGATTTGGTGTGTGTGGTTTGGTTTATTTACGGGTTTGGTTTATTTATGGGGAAAGGAAGGAAGCAACTGCAAGCGGCGTTACGCGGCGTTTGTCATTGGTTTGTTCCTTTCCATAATTCGTGGCGCGTTCATGGTCGTTCATGTATACCAACGCATGCCTACGCAGCATGGTTCCATGATAGTTGGTCCGCCGACAATAATTGATCCTTCCGACAATTAATCCGCAGGTGGTTTGGTATATTTATGGTTAATCCTTTGGTTGGGCGCATACACCCGATTTCTCCATCCGATTGTCTGATCCGACTGTCTGACCAGATAACCTGAAGGCCTTCGGGCCATACATTTCTTATGAAAGGCCGTCCGAAGGGCGTGGCCCCGGTCGTATTACCCATCCGATCTTCGAATCGGATGTGTGCGGTCTTAATCCGATCCGATTGTCTGATCAGACAATCAGAGTGGTTCGCTACGTTGGGTGACTTAACAGGGGTTCCCGGGTTCTTGGGGTTAGGTTTGTCCGGGTCTTGGCGGTGGATGCGTCTGCCCACCAGCTGCATCGCAGGCCGGATCGGGAGAGAATGGTTGAGGGAGTCCCTTTGACTTCTCCAAATCTTGCGGCCCGCAAGATTCTCGCCACAATGCATGTGACGGACGACATCACACACAACAGAGTGAAAGGGAGCGAGAAAAGGAGCGAAGGAATAGCGATACAACTTCAAATTGAGTGTGAAAACCGGTTTGCTGATTTCAAAAACATCTCTCGCAAGAAGGAGATTTTCGACAACTACTTCGCAGTGGATATCGATAATGTACCAAGCTATTTGCAAATCAACGTGATAGATTTGCCTTCTGAAAACTACAAAGAGTTTAAAAGATTTGCTTAGCAAATAATTACTATGTTTGATAGTGCTATTTGTGAGAAAACATTTTCAATTTTAAATTATCGAAAAAACCAACACTGTTCTCGGTTTTCGGAGACATTTAGACGCAATATTACGCGGCTCTACTTCAAAAATGCAAACTAATATAAAAAAAAACAACTTGCAATCCAAATGCAACCACAAAAATGTTATTGATTTTATTAACTACAATTAATGTAGTAAAAATATAAAATAAGCGTTTAAAATTAATGTTCAAAATTAAAATTTATTATTTAAAAATTATTAAAAATTATTGGAAAAAGAATATTTATTTTGATTCATAAATATGATAAAATTTATGAAAAAATGTTTAAACTGTAGATAAAAGATGTAAATTATAACTTTAAATGTATTTGTAAGTAATTATAAGCACCTGCTGTCAAGCCAATTGCAATTGGCTTAGCGGGACTGGATTGTTGATTTATAAAATAAATAAATAAATTAAAAAAAAATATATATATATTTGTACATAAATATTCCTCCTAAGGAAAATAATTCCGCTTAAAGCCTATGTCATCTTCAGGGTTGAGATGTGGATGAGGAATGGAAGGAGAGGAAATTTTGGGAAGGAATGGGGTTTTATGGGTGGGTTGGATTCTGGGGTTCACTGTGTCCAGGAGTGACGGACTATGAATCCATCCCTTCCACTGCGGTGCAAGGCGATGTTCCGAGAGAGTACGGTTGGAGAAGTCAAAGGAACTCCTTCAATCATTCTCTTCTGATCTGGCCTGCCATGCAGCTGGTGGGCAGACGCATCCGCCGCGAAGTCCAGGACAAACCTCATTTCCGAAGAACCCGGGCACCTTTGCTAACTCACCAAGCATAGTGAACCACTCGGGATGACCTACGGCAGAGGTGTTGGTTATCCAATAAATGGTTTCCGGGGCGGCGGTACCCACACCCGCCTCCCAAATTGGAATAGGTATACTGTAATGACATGTGACCCAAGTGCGGCCCGCACTAATCCCTATGTAAAATATTTGGCCCTTTTACAACAAAAGGTTGCCGACCCATGCTTTTGAAGATTATTTCTTCAAGTAAGTATTTAAAGAGGATATACGGCCGTACAACCAAAGTCGATATAGGTACTTATATCGGAAGGCATCTTGAGTGAAAATCCGCTGTAAAAATATTTTTACTAACAATAATTTCGACTCTCCCAAGAAGCATGCGGCAATAACAAAATATGACATACGTGCAATCGGCTTAGCAAAAAACCGCTGAAGATTCCTAACGGGAACCATTTTTATTGTATAACCAACACCTCTGCTCAGGTCACCCTGAGTAGTTCGCTGCGTTGGTGACTTAGCAGGGGTGACTGGGTTCATGGAGTGAGATTAGCGGCGGATGCGTCTGACACCTTTTAGTTAAAGGGGGCCTATTAACCTCTCCATCCGTACTCTTTCAACCTTTGCACCACTATTATAGGGATGAATAATACGTCCGTCACTCCTGGACACATTGACCCCCAATTTTTACCACCCCTCATACCTTTTTCCTTCCCAGAATTACCTCTCCTCCATTTTATTCAAAAGACCCTCTACTAATAATATTACTAAACATTAGAGCAAACCCGTGAAAAATCATGGAATATTATAACTGTAGGACTTGTGGAGCATATTATATAATCTTTAGTATTACTAGATTTTACCCGCGGCTTCGCTCGCATGGTATTATTAGAGGGAAATTACTGTAGCGCTTGCACTTCGATTATCCTCCCCCCTCCCGCATTCCATACATTGATTCTCGATACATTTAGTTTTAAAACAGCTCGCGTGTCACCTAAATTTCATAATGCCAGAGCTCACCAGCAGTAAAAAAAGAATTATCCAATTTGGTTCAGTCGTTAGGAAGTTATGCGCGTACCAACATTTCGAAGATTCATTTTTATTTATATAGATAGATAGATATTAAACATGACGCCCGAAATAAAAAAAAAAATGTATCAACATCGTTTCCACGGCAACGCTTTGTTTTCTGACGTTAGCGACAGAAAACGTACAAAAAATATAATTTATTAATATTTATAATTTCATAACGCCAGAGCTTACCATTATATACAGCCTACGAGTAGTAACTCGCATATAATTTAGCTTTCTATTGGTGAAAGAATTTTTAAAATCGTTTTATTGTTTTATGCGTGAAAGCGTTACAAACAAACACATGCAGTTTCGCATTTCTAATATTAGTATAGATGTGTCCTAGCATCCGTCTGCGACATCGACCAAATATCGATGACTGTGAATGTCATTAATTTCTCCTTTGTAAAGGGGTGAATTTTATGATTTAACGAGCTCAATCCTTCATTTCCCTTATCAGCTATTTTTATATTTATATTATATATATATATATATTTTATATTTATATTTATATTATATTATATTTATTATTACAAATCTTATATTTTTTTACAAATCTGTTTAAAATATATTAATCAATTCTACACGCGTTCGTATATTTTTAACAGTAAACGACTTTTCATACTCATCCGTGGATATTATTGTCTCCGATGTCTTGACGTCAGATACTTTTAAAAGACGTTGATGTTTTTAATTAGCTTCCCCTATTTAAATTAAAAGTATGTTTTCGATCCAGACATCTCCAACAAAATTTTGTCAACAAATGGAAACCTTTAATTTAAATTGAAATTTCTAAGCTTAAGCAAAAAATATCTTTAAACGTATTTTTAATTGATAGGTTTAATTAAAAAAACTTTGTTAATTATTAAATTTTCTTACACATTATTGAATTAATTAATATCTAGTTCAAATATGAAAATCTTGATGTTCTGCGCGTTGCCAGCGAGTCTAATCTATATTACAAATCGGTTTACATAATAAATACAAAAAATATGCTTTGGATAAATTGAAGATTTTTCTAACGTTTCCATTGAGGAGAATTAAATTAAATTTGTTAATTATTTATAAAAAATATAAGCGCATACTACTAAAAATGGACGCTGAGGAACAATTAAAAAAAATATAATTTTATGTCTAAAATTGTCTGTGACAGCTTCCATCTATTAACTTTTCATTATCTTATATAAAATCAATATTCGTTTGTTTGTTCGTATTTTATGCGCTGCCGTACCATTCATCGGATTGCGATGAAACTTTTGTGATTTGTTATAGGCTATATTTAATGGTAAGCTCTGACGTTATGAAATTTATATAAATGAAAATGTATTTCTTATATTTTAGCGGCAGGGAGGAAAGGCAGAAGGGGGGAGGGGAATAGGGAGATGGGGAACAGGGGAGATAGGGTTTGCGAAAGGGATGACGAGGGAGGGGGAAAGGCGGGGAAGGTGGAAGGGGAACACGGGAGGGGAGGGGATTCGGGAGATGAACGGGGACGCACGAGAAAGAACGTGCAGGGAGAATCAATTTATTTCTTTGAATGGCATTGCAACGCATGCCGGGAACCAGCTAGTTTCTTATAAAATAATTAAAAACTGCTTGAAATCGTGACCTCTAGACTCCGTTTGCTAAGCGATTTTTTTTGCCTACTACCTACATTCTTGATAATATAAGGCACACTGAGAATACTTTGCTTGAAATGGCTTTGGCTGTGTTTGGTGACCAGATCTAGCCAGGTACTTCCCCACCTTCCTCTTCTCATCTCCTTCTCCTCCCAAATACCTTCAGCCTCACAACACACCCCAATTGGGGATGCCATATTCTGACTGGCTCCAGACGGGAGTAGTTAGGACTCTTGTGCGGTATTCATATTTAAAAAAATCCATTTTTGGTTTATGGCTTCCTCTTAAGTCTCAGTTTGGGTAAAAATAAAAAAATAAATTACAGAAGATAGTTAAAATAATCAAAATTGAGGAAATTTGCACATCGATCCAGATTAGACAAAACTTATAGACCATTCAGAACATGCTTACATTTAAAAATATATATATTTTGCGTCAGTGCCGTCATTGTTAAATTAATAAAAAAAAAAAAACAAAACTCTGTAGGTATACCAACAACAGGTAACATAGATGTGTGAGTCAAATCAGTTAGTGCTGTGTTCTCACAATCAGTATCTCCAACACGTCTTGGAATGAGGATTTCTATTATGGAAAAAATAGAGTTCTTTTGGTTAATCAGTGATTTATTAATACTTCGCATTTTTCAAGTAGTGACTAGGGTTGGTCGACCTAACTAGGAGCTGGCTATAATTGATCTGGTTTCCACTGTCTTTTGTGGGAACCGCTAACCTCCCTCGGCCCTCTGGTGAACTAATTGGGAACCAATCCTGCCGCCATCTTGCGGGCTTTCAGGAAAGCTCTTATCCTTGCCATCTATGTGAAAAGCTCGGAAGCTTTTAGATATCTCAGTTGGGTTAGGTACGTAGATTATACAAGATGATTATTGTAATGTTAGACAAAAACATTTATTTAAACAGATTTTTATTTATTAGCGCCAAAAGAAAAAGGAAGTTCATTTACATTAGTATTAATGGGTTTTTTGGATTTATGGAAAAGTACAGATATCTAATTTCTTTTACATTAGCTCCACACAGGAGGCCCCGAGGAAAATAATTCCCCTCAGGACCTATGTAATCTTTGGGGATGCTGTGGGAAGGTCTTGAGGAAAGTAAGGAAAAGAAGTTCTGGGACGAGAAGGGTGTGAGGGATGGGTTGATATCTGGGGGTCAGTGTCTCCAGGAGTGACAGACGTATGAATCCATTCTCCCACTGCAGTGCAAGACGATGCTCCGAGAGAGTCCTGCTGGAGAGGTAAAAAGGTCTCCCTCAACCTCTCCCCCCGATCCGGCCGTTCACGCCACTGGTGGGTTGATGCATCCGCTGCCAAGACCCGGAAAAAACCTCAACCCGATGAGATGAGGGAGAAAAAATTCCCCCACAACACCAATAATTTTTTTTTTCACAATTTACAGTAGTTAGTGTAAGTACCTACTTAATTAAAGCTACCTATATTTTATTTAATAATATGCAATTATTTTATTAATATGTAAATTAATTTTGTTTTTATGAACGTATTCATGTTATCAATCTGGCTACTAATGTGATATTTTTATTTCTTCCTTTCTCCATCTAATATTTTTGTGCTTTGTATGTAGTGATTTAACTAATGCATCTTAACTCAAATTAAAAACTCTAACCTAAATACAGACTATTAGTCCTAATGAGATTAATTTTTAAGTAAAAAATAACATAACTACGGAGAAATTCTAAATATATAAAAATATATTAAAAAAAAACTTTTTGACATTTAAATTAAATAAAGAGAATTTGTGAAATTTAAGAACTACATTCCTCATTTTAGGATTTTCCCACGTGACCCATGCTAAAAAACGCATTCCACTAAAAAATAAACGCTTTCGCTAACCAGTTAAAAAACACGTCTTTTCGACATAGTTTTAAAAAAAAAAACCCTGGAGGAAGATGACCCAAAACCATGAAAACTTGGTAAAAACACAATATACGATGGATCTCGATGCCCAAAGATATTGTTTTGGTTTTGATAATAATTTCCCAGATCCGTGGATTACCCTAATATCACCACTGATACGTTTTGCATCACGAATTACGTCCCTGTCATCTCCCACGCGGCCCTTGCTAAAAAAAATTTTCATTCACAAATTTTTGGTGACCGGTAAAAAACCATGTTCGACATGGTTTTTTGAAAAAACTGTGGATGTAGAAATGACGCATAAACCATGAAAACATCGCTAAAACGTAGCAAACGCACTACTGACTCCACTGTCATTGTCCAATGGTGGGTAAATTAATAGCACTGCTTTTATCACGAGTAATTGCGGGGAATTCCTAGGGAACTTCTTTGTGGACATAATATACAAAACCCCTTACAATGAACGTGTTTTACATTTTAACGTTTATCATACATAAATGATTTCTTAACCATTTCATAATTATTTTAACCCTAGATTACTACTTTACGTCGCAGAGGCGCCCGCGTTTTTTTTATATATTGCTCTCTCTTTTTATCCTTTGCGCGTATCGCATTGAAATTCAAGGACATCTCAGTCATCGGCAGCATGTGTTTCGTCATGGTAAGTTTGCTAGTTTTTTTGATATGACCCTCCAAAGGGCCAAATGGCGCTCTAAAGACGTATTAGTAGCTTGTATGTATGTAAGTTTGGCGCTCTTAATCAAATTGTTAAGCAAAATTTTTTTTGTTACTTTGTTACTTTTTTTTAGTTAATTACATCATAATTGACTATTTTTTGTAGTGTAGTAGCAGTAGAAGTTTTTTTTTAAATGTATTCTTTAAGTGGTTTATTTTTTAAAGAGAAGACTGTTTAATTGCCTAAGTTACATTTGAGATTAAAGATTTTATAATAAAAAATATATAAATATAATATAAAATTGTGTTATATATTTTAAGTAGTATACAAAATTATAGAAACAGTCAAAACATATCAATCATACTTATAGTTTTTGAATAAAATCATTAGTTAATATGATGCGCCTCGCGGGCGTATGAGTAGTTTCTTTGTATGTCGTAACATGAGCAGTAGTAGGGTTAAACACATTTATTATTAAGGCCCTCACAGTATAAATCAACAAGAAAAATAGTAATGTTTAAATAGTGTCTGAAAAAAAAAAGAGTTTTTAGTTTGGATATAAATGCTGTTGTGCTGGTTATTTATCTCAATTCCGTGTGAAGTTTATTAAGGGTTCCTGGAAATCCTCGCAGCTGGCCTTTCTAGACTACACAATGGTCGGTACTTCCGCACATTCGTGTAAATTTCAATCGCTTTGTTCCTGTGTTCCTCAGTTATTGTGATGAATAAACCTGTGAATTATTAATGTTACTCGACTAACTTTATCTTAATATTACTGCCAACTATGGCCGTGAAATTTAAACTGAAACGAATATACGTGATGGACTCGCTTCTCTTATGTCATTTCAGTTCCTTTCTTCAAAGGAACTCAGTATGACTTACCATCAACCTCTGACAGGGCTTCTGTCACTCCTAGTAAGTTCTATTTTACAAGGTCTGACATGACATGGTTGGTTTTACCAGGAATGGTGCCAGTTTGTCAAAGGATGGGTTAATAGTGTTGGTATCCTAACTTATCTGACTGAATGCTTCCCCGGTCTATGTAAATTTAATTAATTCGGATATCCGGTACGTTCCAGCGTTTTCTCTTTAGGAGCCATCCATAAATTACGTCACAACTTAAGGGAGGGGCGGGGAAGGGGGGAGGGGGAGTAGAGAAGTGTGACATTGTGTGACAAGTGTTTGGGGGGGGGGGGGGGGGTCATCAGCTTTAGAGAAAGGTAAATAAAATTTAGAGAAAGGTAATAAGGGGCCATCCATAAATTACGTCCACCTTAAGGGAGGGGGGAGAGGGGGAGGGGCAAAGAGAAGTGTGACAAGGGGTATGGGGGCGGGGGTGTCATCAGCTCTGCGACGTAACATGTAAAAATCTAAATTATTAAAACGCAAAACTAAAAAAATTAAAAAAATAAAAAACAAAATTTTGAACTACTGTACTGAACTACTTAAATTCGTGTGACGTAATTTATGATGGCCCCTAATAAGGGGCCATCATAAATTATAAGGTAATAACCTTTCTTTTTTCTCAGCTCGTAGGATCAATAGTCAAATGAAGCTTCCCACAGGGGCGTAGCTACCGCCGTATCAGCCGTATCAATGATGCGGGGCCCACGGGCTTTTGTTTCTTTTGTGAGAAATCTTTACCCTTCATTTGGGCCCATTTGGGGGGCCAACTAATTTTGTTACAGGGCCCCTCCAAGGCACGCAGCACTGCTGGCCTCCCACCTCAGATCAACTGGGTTCCAATTTCACATTCGTTTCACTAGATTAGCCGGACAGAGGAGCTAATTGGGGCACCATCCAATCCAGGGCTCTGGATTTGACTTAAAGCTGTTTCAAGACCTTTGATTAGTTATCTCGCTGCCAATCTTTGACTTTGAACTGTGCAACCGTGGTAGGGGATTAAGCAATTACAATTACTGAACGGATTTTCATGCGGTTTTCACCGATAGATAGAGTGATTCACGAGGAAGATTTAGGTATATAATTTGTCAAGGTTTTGAATAAATTGGTTGAAATATATACTACACTAGCTGGGTTACCCGGCTTCGCTCAGGACAACATTCGAGAGTGTTCTGGAATGTTCCACAATTTATTTTATTTATTTATAGCGGACCCGACAGACGTTGTCCTGTACACAACTGTCGGGACAAACTAAAATTAAAGTAGAATAATATTGAATATTCGATATTGCGATGGTAGCGCAGTCTGCCGGATCCAATGTGAAACATTCCAAAATCAACAACTCCTTAGAAATAAAAAAAAAAAATTATTAAAAGAACATTTTCCAGTGGACCAAACTGCGAATCTAAACCATTCTCGAATCCCCTTGAACCCACACAAAAAATTTCATCAAAATCGGTCCAGCAGTTTAGGAGGAGTTCAGTGACATACACACGGACAGAAGAAATATATATATTAAGATAGAGGAGAATGTCTGCATGTGGTGGACGAGCGGCTGGCAAGCCGGCGGTGTGGATTTGATTTATATGCAAATCTATAGTTTTATGCCGAGATTGATGAAATTTTGCACTTGTAACCTTCAAAACAAGATGAAGGTCACTGTCTACACTTGATTTCGAAAACTCTATGTAAAGCCCGGGCGTTGCCGGGGACTCCAGCTAGTTTTTAATATTTAGAATGAAATTTTTATTCTTTTCCACAATAATTTGATTTCACAATATTTTCGCAACAATAAATTACAATTCACAATAAATAATTAATCTCCCCACAGCAATCCACACTTTTATAGTTAGAAAATTATTTTCCTCAGGGCATCCTGCGTGGAACTAATGCAAACAATTGTTTAGGTATACTATATTAATTATTATCACACTATAAAATATACCTACATTATGAGGCTTTGATAAATGTAATTACACAGTATAATGGAGGAAGTTATTTACCCACTTATGTGCTTAATGCTCTCTTTAAACGTATATTAAGTGCGAGGAACATACACGAGAAGGTTTGGTCATTTTTCATGTGCCCTCTTAGAAATATGTAGTAAATTCTTATTAAATTTATCCTCTGTCCTGGGTAATTAACTTAAGTTTTTTAAATGAAGGTAACGTCGTAATTCCCTCAAGACTAAATAAATACTTCCCGAAAGACAGGGATTTTATTTTATATAGGCACCTACTCCATGTTATTTTATATAGGTACTACCCACCTACCACCGCACCGTCTATAATAGATCTTATTCTGAATTCTGCTACATTAATTGGTTTATTGATATTCTCGTTTTGGTTTTACACTAGACACCAAAAGGTTATTTCTAGGGGATCTCAACAATCTTTATACTATATTTCCAAGAACACTTTCATCCAATGCTAGTTTTAAGTTCTTGAACTCCCAAATAGTATTCGCAGCACGATAAGCAATTCTAAACATTTTGAAAGTTTTGGGGAAACCATTCTCCTTTGAAATTTTCCCTTGGCTTGAAGTTTCATTCATCCATATCTCTTTTCCGTTTGTTTCTGGCTTTATAGAATTATTTTAGTCAATCAGTCAACACTATTGTTTTTATAGTTTTGATATAGACATACCTAACACAGATTTTTCTCTACCATTTTGTTTTGTTGGTGTATTGTAATTATGTATTTTTTTTTCTTTTTCTACTCATACTGATTGTGGTTGTGACGATTCTTAAGCCGCCGCTATCCGAATTTCTACCGATTTCTTGCATATCTCCCTTGAACATTTGAAGTTTTTAAGCTCTTAAAAAAATATATGGTATTTTTGAAGATAATATCTATACAATCCCCACGCCGAAACGCAAATTATATGAAATTCCTTCGATAGAAAAAAATCGCAAAGTATGCTCCGAAAATTTTTATTTTCAAGCCTCTATTATTTAACAAGTTACGTGTATGAAAAAATTCACAGTGTTTCTTTGAACGTTGTTTTAGACAACCCCCACGAAATTTTTGCTCTATTCTAAACTAGTCGTGTTTATTAAACATTTTCACAATTTTCGCTTCACTTTTATCGTTTGAAATATTAGAGCGCTCTCTCCAACATTCGTAATTACTAGACATCGGATTATAGGCACTAACAAAGTGCCAAAATATGCATGCAAATATGCACTAAAAAAGGCCGAAATTTGCACTAAAAAGCCGCAAAATGCCCAAAATATGCACAATGAAAAATCAAAAAACCATTTTTATTTTCATATATTTTCATTAAAGACGGCACAAAAACAGCGAAATATTCTTAAAATTATGCATAGTTTTGGTGACAATATACAATTAAGTATTTTTCCAAATTTTCGAGCGCAACTTTGTGACGTTTGTCGCCCAGTACATCAATTTGTACGCCGAAAACGACCTCTCTACGTCAACTGACGTCATTGGACAAAATTTCGGAGATACCTATTTATGACCTGTGCCGTTGATGTAGGCATTATGTTCTGCGTGTCTTCAAGACTCGGGTTCTTAAAATTATAATTTAAAATAGCCTTTAACTTTTTACGAATATTTTCTGTTATTGGATTAAGATAAGAGAGAAGTTCGGTCATCGTTTTCAGTATATCTATTGATTTAAATAGAGGAAGGTTTTTTGTTTCCAATTTTTTCTATGGCATCTGATAACTTGTGGAAAAGTGTTGAAATGAAGGAAATACTCTGTTTAATGGATGTGTCTTCAAATACTAGCTTGCTTGATTGAATTGCAATGGCCCCAGAACTGTCAAATCGACCAACTACTTGTTTTACAGCCACAAAATTTTCAGCATAGAATAACATTGCCTTGGCTAAAGGTACCCCAACAAGTAATTGTAGGTTCTGACGGCAATGCTAGATTTGGCAATTGCTCTTCTTTGTAAGACTGCACACGCGACGGTGCTTTTAAAAACACCCTTTTGTAGAGGAAATCAATTTATCAACATTCCCATACTATTGCCCTATCTCTTCTGCAAGGCGATGAAACCGATGAGCTAAGCAGGTAATGTGCCGTAAATTTGGAAAAAAAGTTTGCAGGCTTGGTCAGCTTTCACCATGTATTGCGCAACATCACGAAATATGCACGATTGGGGAAAAAGGCTAAAATATGCAATAACGCCATAATTAGAGAGATATATGCATTTGCATATGCAAATATGCAAATGCATAAAATCCGATGTCTAGTAATTACATATCTATCCATTTTCTTCTTTTCGTGCTCGGATACGGGGCCTTAAATGTACCATAATTCCTGCGCTGGCAACCCCGAGTCCACACTGACCTGCTCAGCGACTGCAGTCGCGTTTATTATATGACAATAACGAAATTAGTACATCGTCTCCAGCCACTGCCACCGTAATCACCTTCCGTTTAGTGTCATAGTTTCGTGTCCTTCTGACACTCAATAATAATCAATAAATGATATACCAAAGTGTATTCAATAAATCAATCAGTGATAATTCGAGTCCTTGTTTAATACCACCCTTCGCAAGGTAGAGTCAGCTACGTACAACCTTACATCATCCAACCTCTTTTTAAAAATCTAATGTTTAATAGTGGTTAAACTGGTTTAACCACTGTTTGAAAATAGCCTTGCAAGCCGAAACAGCTGTCACAATAGTAAACCTAAAATACTTTCAGAACTTAATAAAAATAATTTTAAATTTTATTTAAATAAAAATTTTAGAAATTAATTGGAGCTCAACGAATTAAACACAATAAAAATTAGGAAAAAATACAGGAATCTTATACTGGAAAGTCGTTGGATTCAAAAGAACGGAATTTCGTATTTTTGCAAACGAAACGTAAGTACCTATTGCAATTTCATCTGCATATAAAACAAACGATTCTTCAGACTACTTAAAAGATGATTAACTGACTTTTTTGAAAATGTGTTAAGAGTGCCATTTTTATATTAACGTTTTGAATAAATTAAAATCTTCTAAGAATCCGATAAACCAATTAAGTCCGCCGTCACGACAGCTTCTTCGTGCTGTCAAATCGTCAATAAAGTGTGAGAAAAATCAGCAACAGTAAAAATCTAATTTATCTAAATTGTCAAGAAATCTGACAGGTACTAAAATTAAATGTTAATTTAAAATCATCCGGCCATCACATCGGCTCCTTCGATTTTCCTTATTTTTTAGCCGAGTATCTGCTGCGGCAAAAAACCACCTACCGCTAGGAGCCAAGTAAATAAGTAATGGAATTTCCACATTTGGGAGGGGAAGATGGGAAAGAAAAAGGTTGGGAGTATCTGTCTTTCAGATCTTGTCTCTAAACACCGCTCAAGCAATTACAGCAACACGATGTCCTGATTATTCAAGATAAAGATCAATGGAACACGTAGTCTTCATTGCTTCGAAACTTATGGAACTGGTACGAGTGCAGTAACGCTGATTTAGTCTGTGTTGCAGCCGACAGGGTGAAGAATGCCCCGATGATAATGAACTTCCAATAATGTGCATATTACAAAAAACATTATCAAATTAAATTTAAGTCCTTCAAGACAATTCTCATGAGATTTTTGCTTTATTTAACGAGTCCTATTTTATTAAAAATTTTCACAACTTTCGCTTAAATATTATTGTTTTTAATATTAGCGCACTCCCTCTAATATTCATATTTAAATACCTTCCCTTCTTCTTTTTTTTGAGCGCTTACTACTTAGATTTTTGCTCTATTTAAAACGAGTCCTTTTTTATTAAAATTTTTCACAATTTTCGATTAATATTATTATTTTTAGTATTCGCGCACCCCCTCTAACATTCGTATTTACATTTCTCCCTTTCAAACCATCTTCTTTTTCTTTTTGAACGCTCACTACGGATATTAATAATAGTCTTATTTTAATATATTAATATTTGCTACGAATCGGTTTATATTATAAATACTAAAAAAGGATTTGGATAAATTTAAGCTTTTGTTACAGTTTTCATTGAGTAGAAATAAAATTAAATTGTTTATTTCTCTGGGTATGTTTTTAGGTTTTCAGGGCCAAAAGTATTTTTGTTATTTATTTTTGGGGTGTTATGCCGTGAGCAGATGGCTCATCTGCCCTGATGATGGACACTGTAACGCTGTCCGAAACGTTGGCTAAAGAAGGAAGTAGCGAAACACGGCATAACACCCTAAAAATAAATAACAAAAATGTTTATTTCTTTATTTATTTATTAACGCCCTTTTTCGGGGCTTTTACTATAAAAAATACTAGCCTAAAGTAGGTACTAAAAACGTATTTTTTCATTAGAAATGGATGAACGCATGTAAGAAACAAATTTAAAAAGAACAATATTATGTCTAAAATTACCTGTGACGGTTGTTATTGATGAAATTTTTTTCTTTCTTCATAAAATTATTCACAAAATAAATAAAAAAACACCTTTGACCCGTTTTCCAAGCGATTTTTATACCTATTACATATTAACCGTGGTTATATTTGTCAAAAGACAAATTGAAGATGTCCGCTGACTTGTTATATTTATTTCTCTCCATTAGTATTCTGGGCAAAGAGGAATACATATGGTAGTTATTCCCAGAATTTCCGCACTGAAATAAATCCTGACTTTTGGTATCACGTTGTGGTATCCAGAAGCTTTATCAATTCAAGCAATACCGGACTATCAACTAAATCATTTAGAATTTATAATCGAACAGAATGTTATAGTTAATGGGTATTCCAACATAATTGCTGAAATACCCATTTTAAAATTTAGAAAACATAAGAATTTGTTTTCTTTCAACAGCTTGTACGTGAGTAATAATATATTGTGGATTCCAAATGGGGGTATTGTACTCAAGCTGACTTAACATAATATATTAAGATATTTGGATGTTTGCACATGTATCCTTTGTCCCTTTAAATTTTTGTAATTGTGTGCACCATTTGTGTATTAACCGAAATTTTATAACTGGATTGTTCTCTTGTAAGTGAAAACATCTGTAAAACCTTAGTATAAATAAATAAATAAAATAACATAAGAATTGCCATCTATATTCAATTTTTTAAAATTTTGTGTAAAGCCCGGGCAACGCCCGGTCTTCAGCTAGTAGTTAAATAAATTTTAAGAAAGTTTTCAATATATTTAATGGTGGCCTCTCACCAAAAGGATATTGAAGGTAATTTCGACAATTTTGACATCGCCGGAGTTAGATTTCACGAATTTGAAACAGAGGTTCAACTCCCCTAACGAAAAATTTAAAACCGCTTTGTGTTTGATTTTATGTAATTAGATGATTTTATAAAATATAGATGTCGCTCTGAATTTTGCAGGGCTATCTGGAGTTGACACTCGTCGAAGTTAACCATTAATTAATAATTAAATTTGTTACTTAGTATTACGTCGTTCATATTTGGTAAATTTATATTATTTTTATTTTTGAGCTCCTTTTATATCCTTCATTACATTCATTGAACAGATAATCCCTAGAATTGTCATATTGTATTATATATATCTTTTTCTCTCAGTGTTGGATTAAGGAGACTACCCGGGTTCTTCGCTGGAAGCGGATCTTACTCCTATTTCTTTTTCAAATCTACTACTCCCAGAGTACCCGGTCCAGGACTCGGAACCAAGCCTGGAACTCACAGCCGGAACCCAAATGCTTCCATCGGCGTCCCCGTGTTCGCGGTTCGAGCCAGTTGCGAGTCGGGAGCAGGTCCCGGGTTCGAGTTCTTTTGCGGGTTCCGGCTCCGAGATCCGGCTCTAGCTGAACCCATGCAGTAGCCGCAACAGCACCCAGTACGCAGTCCGCACCAAAGAACTCGAGACCTGCTCCTAAACTCGAGTACTTTTAAAAGGAAGCACGACTCGGAGGCCTTCGGCGAAATGCAGAACTTGCCCTTCTCCATTTTGGTTACGTTCCACTTGTTTTTTCCTCTTAAAAAAATAAAAAAAAGTGGAACGTGTCCAAGTGCAAATGCAAGTGTCCGATATTGCCACAATGTCCCGAGGCTCGAGCATATCTCGCCTTATCTCAATCGGGATTGGATCCTAAAAATGTCGAAAGTAAAATACATCAAATGTATAAAAAATACAATTTGATGAATTCAAAAGTTTCTGCCAATCTGTTTGACAGACCGCAGCGGTCTCGTGACTGTCATGCACAGAGTTCACACCAAAGGGTTTACTCATTCTCCCCAGACATAAAACTGTTGTATTTGAGGGTAGTTTCAGCTATTTATGATCAAAACTTCGGAATGAAATACCACTGTCTATTTGAAATTCGAAATTCGGTTGCTGACTTCGTAGTTAAACACACTACATCTAAAATTGATAAAACTTACAATTAAACAAATACTATACCTACTTGTGTTTTTGTTTTTGATTTGATTGTATTATTTATTTTGATTGTATTTTATATTTAAATTGATTATAAAAAAAATTTTTTTTATTTTATATTTGAATATTAATATTGTTTGCTTTAATTTCAATCCTAATTTACACGATTTAATTTCCTTAAAATTTTATCATTTGTTTTATATTATGTGTATTAAATTAGAGATTTGATTACATTTTTTTGTCATTTATTTAATTGTATTTATTTTATTTTAACTCAATTATTTATTTTGTGTATTATATTGTAGGAACTGCTGAAAACCAGCTACATTCCAGGTAAAATCCTGAATGCAGCAGTAACCCCTTTTCAATGATAAATAAACAAATTGTATAAATCTATTGATTTTTATTATTATATATAGATCAGAAAAACCATAATTTCGTTTAGTAAAGAATTTCAACATTAGATGTTTTGATATTTTCACCGCAAATTAGGGAAGATTGACCTTACTTGGGGCATACATATATGCCTACAACACACTTCTATCAATGAAGATAATATAAGCGAAACTCAATCGAAAATCTGAAAATAGAAAAATCAGAAAAGATATTGACACCTCTGGGACTCGAACCCAGGACCTCTCGCTTTCCAGGCGAACGCGCTAACCACTGCGCCACGGTGTCGATATACAATTCATTAATCATTTTTAACTGCATCATACTTCGAGTAAGAACCACCCATACTATCTTCATTTTATCTTCATTTTAAAATGAAGATAGTATGGGTGGTTCTTACTCGAAGTATGATACAGTTAAAAATGACCGAATTGGATATCGACGCCGTGGCGCAGTGGTTAGCGCGTTCGCCTGGAAAGAGAGAGGTCCTGGGTTCGAGTCCCAGAGGTGTCAATATCTTTTCTGATTTTTCTGTTTTCAGATTTTCGATTGAGTTTCGCTTATATTGTCTTCATTTAATTAAATATTACAATTTGAGGTTTTACTCATTAAAATTAAAATAAAAAAATTAAAAACACTTCTATCAGTTTATCTTATCAGGTAGTCTCGCTGGTAACATTTCAGAATAGTCTATAAAATTGTTTATTAATTTAAAAGTATAGTGGTCGCCCAATGGTCGAAATTCGACCATAATTGTAATGTTTTTTTTTATGTTTGACATTCAGTAAGACCATAGACAAATAATATTAAAGACAAACAATATTAATCTATTCGCAATTTGACCATAGACTTTAACAATAAACAATAGGGTAAAGACGCGTGTGTGTGTGTCAAATATATGGTAGTGTGTGTAATGTTTTTATTATTGATTTAATGTATTTTTATGCATAATTTTTAAAAAATATTAGCATTCTGCACTCCTCCTCTATATAAACTATAAGTTTGCGAAATTTCATACTCCTCCGTCCGCGCATTTTTCGTAAAAAGGGGTACAAAGCTTTGGCTTCACGTATTAATATTTAAAAGTATATTGACGTAATGGTTTTATTGGTAGAAAGTTCTGGTAGATTTAGCTTGGTAGATGCGGGGGTAATTTTCTCATTTAAAATGCAGTAAATTCCACTTCAAGTGAAACATTTTTCCCCGACAGTACAATAAGGTAGAAACATCAAAGTATATTATTACACTGGCTATGTATTTTACTATAATTTCCTTTTCCTGAGCGATTAGGGTCTTCCTTATTATAGACAGTGGAACTAAATAATTTAACAAAGGGTGAATTGTCAATCAATAGAAATAAGGCGGATCAATATAGCAGGCGCAACGCAATTGTTTCAAATGTAATATTACAATAGGTTCAAACTTGAACCATTACACATTGCAATGAGTATGTCGCAATTAATCATTAAAAATAAAATTGTTCCATTTCGTTGTCATAATGTAAGCTTTTTAGATCGAGACCTGAACCATAAAATTGAAAATAATAAATAAATAAAAATAATATGGTTCCATTTCGTGGGCCTAATGTGGGTATTATTTATTGATGGTTCCGCGACTTTTAATCCCGCGACAAAATATCCCGGCAAAATATTCTCCGACAAAATATCCTACGGATAAAACATCCCCAAACAAAATATTTCCTAAAACCTAACCTACCCTAACCTAACAAAAAAATGGGACAAAAATAATGCAGACATCCTGCAAAGACAATAATTTATTGTTATCTGTATTATTTTTGTCCCATTTTACTGTTTTTGAACAACAATTTATTGTCTTTACAGGATGTCTTTTTTTTTTTTAAGTCCCATTTTTTTGTTAGGTTAAGTTTTAGTAGATATTTTGTCGAGGGATGTTTTGTCCGTGGGTTATTTTGTCGGGGGATATTTTGTAGGGGATATTTTGTCGCGGGATGGAAACGCGCGATTAATTTTTATACACCAATTGTTTACATTTTGATTACCGAAAAAATTGTTTTATATAAAGAAACTTTTTCTTCAGCATTTGAGCACTTGAAGCATTTCCCTTCAGTAGAATAATAATAAAAAAATAAATACCTAAAAAAATATAAGCATAAACTACAAAATAATGTATTTTTTCATTATAATTTTATGAAATCAATAAAAATCCTCTTCATAAAGTTCCTATATTCCTGGTGATTTACGTCACACTAAAATTGTATACATTTTTCGCTAGAATAAACGAAATACGATTCCGGTTTGCTTAAGGATAAATAATTGTCCTTAACCATAAAATGAAAGACTTTCTCTCCCTTTCTCGGATGAACTCGTTAATTTTAAGGTTAAGGACCATAAAATTGACATATATTGATGAAAATCGCCTCTCTGGTTCATAAAACCAACGATTAATCAATTATTATCATTTATTAGATAACCTTATAAATAAGGTTTACTGTGCCCATTTCACTAGATAAATGAAAGCATGAGGTTTTCATAGATTTATTTTTCTTGTACTGTAGTATTATTATTCAATTTATAAAATCAGTTTTTTCATTAACATTTCTGCTGTATAATTATTATAACTCGTGACAGCTGTTTCGCTTTCTGAAGGCATTATCAAACAGTTTACTGGAAATTGTTTTCAAGTTGTCGTTAAGGATGGAAACTATAGGCACTGTAAAACAAACGATCAATAAAAAACAAAACAAAATGATTCTATTTCGTAGTTATAAATAAATCAAGGACATTGGTAAAAAGTGTAAAATAAAAAAGATGAACAATTTAGTCAGCGTAGAACCTATTTTTTTATAGATTAATAGATTTTATAAATTTCGTGAATTGGGTCGCTAGCGTAAATGACCATTTTATTATTTGTTTTAAAAACATAACATCAATTACCATATTTTATTTTATTTTATTTTATTTGTTAGCGTTATAAACAGTCATTACAAGTTCATATACAACAGTGTTAGAGATAGTCACATCATTGACCAATAAAATAACGACATAAAAATTTGAGACCATAATAAAAAGAAAAACAAACAAAACAATATATGTATGTAATATAAACAGTTCTGAAAAAGTGCATCTACTCACTTAAATCTACAAAAAATGTATTTTCAAGGGTAATATATACTGTAACATTTTTGAAGAGGTTATTTATTGCAAACTGCTGAAATCAAAAAAGAAAATGTACTATACCGTAGGAACTAATATACCGGTAGGAACTGACTTTGGAAATATTAAGTGATTACGTTTTCTATTTATTCGCGATATTTGTGAAGAAGGATTGTTCTATTTTAAAAATAGGATAAAAAATGAACTGATAAGAGGGTTTTCAAGCCAAAGGACGAGTTAAAAATGACTCTTTTGCATGCAGAAACTGCTAATGGAATTCTTTAAGTGCACAGATGCTCGGCACGTGTTCTTCGCATCTCTAGGGTATGCAATGGCCCTCGGTGATAATAATTCATGTAAGATATATTCAAAGCCAGTGGCGTCGCTTGTCATTCCCATTTCACGACAACGGTTTGCTAGGTGTTTTACAGCTCGTATAATACAACTTACTGCAGTTGAAATGATAGGGCACAAAAAGAATTTTTAATACGTGGGAATGTGGCAATTGTTCCAACCGTACTGTGCAAGGCTATTTACAAACACCTTGAAGAGCTCCTTCGCTCCAGCCCTGATGGTTCCCACATACTCATCAAAGTCATATCAAACACGTGTAAAGAATGAAGGTTTCACAAATAAAAATAAGAAAAAGAACCCATGGAATACTTGGCTAATTCCATTTTCCGATATGTTTGTACTGAACGCCCTTGATTTTATTTTATTTTTATTTTTTTTATATGAATACCGCACAAGAGTCCCAACTGCTCCCATCTGGAGCCAGTAAGACTAAGGCATCCCCAATTGGGGTATGTTGTGAGGCTGAAGGTAGTGGGGAAAGGAAGGATATAGGAAAGAGGAAGGTGGAGAAGTACCTGGCTATTCAGATCTGGTCACCAAACACGGCTAAAGCCATTTCAAGCAATGTTTCAATTCTGAATGATAGTCTTACACCAGGGCGATACTGAGTGTATCTTCCACTCTGAAACGTGCCGCAAATATACTATATGATATTTTAAATGAATAAATTTTATTTGCCACGCCGGGATTCGATCTCGCGACCTTCGGATTGCGATCAAGAGCCTTACCGCTGAACTACGCCGGCCGTCTGATATTGTTTTTGTTTTGAAAATTAGGTCGCATAAATGTTTCAGATGCTTTAATTAAAAACTGCGAGTAGAACACAAATTCGCCTTTGGAATAATCGAGTATTTTTTATCAGTCTTTTTATGAGCCCAGAAAATAATAAAGTATCAGGCCCATAAAACTGTTTTAAAGTTTAAAATCTCCTACTTAAGAACCTCTTTTCGTTTATGGTTTTCTTGTATAATGTGGAAAAAAAATGAACGTAAAAAATTAAAATATTTGTGCAATTTAAACCTCATCGCCATCTACAGTTGTGTTATTGTTAGCGGCCTGTTCACGAATTTTATGTGAGATGGTGCATCGCCTATAGTAATATTCCAACCTTCCCAACCTTCTTCTTCATCTTTCCCCCCCCCTCTATTACTTCGGGAGCTGTTTTTGGAATTCGATTTTTCAAAATCAATTGTTCGAATTTCAGTTTTTCGAAAGACTAATTTTTCGAACAGCAATTGGCCGAAAGACATATTTTTAGAATTTGTTAATCAACCTTTAAAATATATATTTCACTTGTTTATGACTAACGAGATACTATCAGACGACCAGTTATAGGTTAGGTTAGGTTGTACGTACTGTATACATATATACATCAATTCCAAAAACCAGTGTTTTGGTCAATTGATAAAAATTGAAGTTCGAAGAATAGCATTTCGAACAATTGACTTCGAAAAATTCATTTCGAAATATTGCAATTCGATCAATTTACCTAGACCCTATTACTTCAGCCATGACGTAGTCCACTGGCTCTGGGAAGTTGGGAAACATATACGTGAACAAAATCGAATGAAATTAACGGTAAAATTTTGCTTTTTAGTTATTTTTATTAATTCTTGTGCTTTTCTTAAATATTTTTCTTTTTTACTTCATATTTTTTGTCAATAGAATTTATGCTTTTGATCTGTGAATTTACATTTACACATAGCTTGCTAAAAGAATTAATAAAGTATATTTTAATTGTAATTATAGTTATAATTTAAACAAAAATAAATAAAGTAGCTCACTTCCGTACTAGATATAAATTTTGATAACAAAAATAATTTTTCAGTCTGGTTATTTGTCTGGTATTTTGATCTTAAATCCAAATTTAAAATATGTATCAAACGGGCCGGAATGGGCCGCGCATATGTTCCTCTTAATACAGTCAATTTTGGCTTGTGGCTTCCTCAGACAAAATGTAAATTTTTTGTGTAACTGAGCTAACTTTAGATTAATGAATAAAATAAAATAAATAAATAAATGTCGCGGGAAAGCTACATAGAATTAAATATTCACATAAAAAAGTGCACCACGTACAAGTAGAACCGTCCTCACCAATACATGTTTGTAATGTATGTAGATATCTGTAATTTGTTGTGAAAAACTAAACTTTTCTTCCTTGCGATGTCGCCCGACGTCACAGCAGGAAACTGGTTATAAATTGTTGCTCTATTATAAATATTCATAAAATAGATGACTTCATAAATAGGGATTTATAAATAGTTCATCGAAGATTAGATTTTTCATGATATGAATAAGCTAATATACTATCGAAATAAGAGAGATTTGTTATGTTATTAGTAAAATATTGCACAAAAGCCTTTTTTCCACTTTAATTTTACGCAGAAGGCCCTGTTTGGATAGGGATCTGGAGGACAAAGTGTTCAGAAGTGACGGACGAATGAATCCAAACCTTTCACTGCGGTGCATGGCAATGGGTCGGGAGAGTACCGCTGGAGAGATCAAAAGGTCTTCCAGTCCAGCTCAACCAAGCTCTCCTAATCCGGCCCACCGCGCAATAGATGGGCATACTCATCCGCTGCCCAGATTTAGACAACCCTCACCCCATGAACCCGGTAGTTATTCAATAGATGCTTCCCGGGGCGGCGGTACCCTTTCCGCCCACCAAATTGATTCCTCCGAGTTGGAAACTTGGAGGAATACTTTAACCTCTTTGGTAACCAACATCATTCACCCTACAACCAGATAACTCAAAAGTGAAAAGTTATGAAATAAAATTTAGATTAAAGACGTTACGTTAGGTTAGGTGTACAGATTTTTATGGCTTTTAATGACATTGTTTCACTTTTCCAGGATGTGTTGATTTGCCACTGTTTTGAGTTCCATGAAACCCTCAGCGATAGTGTTGAATAAGAATGTTTAAGAGATACTAGCTTGAATTACCCGAGTTACGTGTAATTTTTACGCAAAGTTTTTCGAAATCAGATGTAGATGGAAATATCATTATTCCCGGAATAAAACTGTGGATTTGAAGTATTTAATTTTAGATTTATTGTATCTGTAAGTATCTGTATAATGTAGTGTCTACCCGGTGTCCGCTCTTCTTTGTATAAATATAGGATAGATTTGAATATAGAATAAAGATACGAGTTCCTTCGATTATAGATTTGAGTGTTACTTTTTTTTCATTTGTTTCTCTTTTTTTTTCATTTATTAAGTTAAAAGAAATGTAAAATTTCACTTTCTTAAGTACAAGGTAGTAAGATTTTTAGTTTTGCTCTAAAGACTTTGGAATAAATAATTTTTTTAAAAAGATATTTGTACTCTTCTCCGTTTTTAGGTTGTCTGGAAGGAGGTTATATATTTGCTCACCCTCGTGGCCAATGCTTCTCTTGCCATTTTCAGTCTTAACGTTATTTCTGTACAATTTATTATGTTGTCTAGTATAATGTTCGTGTACATGTGACAAACACAACATTTATAAAAATTCACATTAAGGCATTATTTTATTTTAATGAAAGTAAATCACCCCATATAAATAAAAAATAATAAAATATAAATCATCTTTTAAAATATATTTTTTTAAGGTAAAACATTTTCAATCCGTTTGACTGCACAGGGGAGGTCACTTCAGTTACGCCTTCATTATACTGCAGCTGCTTGAGACCATTATTAAGCTAGACGTCTTGACATACCATTAGTTGTGAACGGATACTACGAATAGATGGTCTTTTTGTCATTCGACATTCAACCGCGGAGTACGTTTTTTCTTTGGTGTACGTTAACTGTAAACTGTTTCATGGTGGTATGAAAAGTGAACAAAATCTATGTACTTTATATTAATTTATGTTTTAACTTACTGTTATATATAATCGTTTTTGATATTATTTTCTTGTTGTAAATATATTATCATCGGTAATACGGCCGTCGGTGTTACATTGTTGAAATATCAAAAAAAATATGTCTGTTTATTTCAGTAGTTTTGCAAAGTTATATATCATATAATATGTTAAACTAATCGGAAAATAATTGAGAACACAAAAACAGGTCGCTTTCGACTTGATTATGTTTTTATTGTTGATGCGATTCCCCGTGATAATCTAACATTTGGGCTAACATCTTCACATTCCGAGAATGGAATCAAAATCAAAAATGTTTTCAATGAAGAATTTAAGCAGTTTGTATACAGTTAGAATTTTCTAGAAATCAATTTTTTTATTATTTCATTTTCGTAATGTACACATATTTAAGTATACACAAAAAAAATTCAAGTCAATTCGGTGATTATTTTCGAAGTTACACGTAAAGTAAAGATGTGTGAGATTTCAAAGGAGGAGGTAAACTTTAAACGCGTTTTTCTCAAAACTGTGTTTTTAAAGTCGGTGACCAAGATTACTAAGAAACGGATGAACCTATCAGTCTGTAATTTTAGAACAAGCTTCTTAAGTATATTTTACAGTTATGAAATGAAGGCCTGTTCTCACCGATAAATAAATATTTTTTTAAATTTGGTATAAAGTCGATTTTTTTTTTATAAGCCGCCATTTTATTTTGCTCTGTCCTTTGATTAATAAGAGAAATATTTATTATTATAACGAAATCGTTTGGTTTTTTCATTTAAATGCTCCATTCTAGAGATATGATGGTCACTGCAAGATGCCTTTTTTGAGAGGAGCTTCTGGAGGTCGGCTATAGCAGCTTTCAAAATTATTATTTTTACAAATAAAAATTCTTAAAATATTGTTAAAAGTTACCATAATTTGTGTACAAATTTTTACTTCCATAAATTTAAAAGCCTTCTCAGGAAAAATTCTTGAAAAATCCCTTTTTTTGAGCCTCCTGACATACAGTCAGGAAAAACCTTAAAAATCCCTCAAAAGTTGACGCGGTTAAATTTTGTCATAAACAGAGCACGGGAAAAAAGAAAAGGTCGAACTTAAAATTTTTTTCGTCTCCCAAAAAAGCTAATCTTGATTTCAGATTAATTTATTTCCATAATAATATTTTCCTTTTCTTTCCGCGGAATGCCTTATATGAAATTCACGTGGGAAATATGAATTAGTTAGACTTACGGCCGAATTTTCAGGAACGAATTTATTTCGTAAAGCGAGCTATCGGTGTAAATTTCTCTATAAATTTTTAATCTTGAATCCTCTTCCTCACAACGTATCATGCAATATAGAAGTAGAAATCTAAAACCCTTGCATTTAAATTAATACTTTTACCAACACCGGCTTTGTGCGGAATTTATACACAATTAATGGTAGGTAGGTACTTCTTTCATGAATTATTATTTTTGCGAAACTTGTAAGGGTTAATTTAGATAGTTACTTGTTTCACAAATAAAAGTTATTTTCCTGCACCGTTTCTTTAATAAAATAAGGTTGACACGTAGCTTACAAAAATATTGCCCACTTTTGGACTTGATATCCAGTGATTGTCGAAATCGAAGTATCCAAAATATCACCTCGAAAAATCACCCTTTTTAAAATCAATCCTTTCGAATATTTCAATCTCAATAAATGACGATAATCTCATTTGAAGTGGTTCTATGATAAATCAGAACACTTTTGAAAAGTGATAGGTATAAAGTCATAAAACAAAACAAAAACTAGCATGAAATCCATGATATAAACAAACATCACATAAACATCGCACAAACATCATGATGACTTTATTATGACTTGAGCCAAATTATTTTCCTCTCAGGGAAAAAAGTTTTTGATCTGATTTTTTGTCATTGCTCTGATTTGTCCGCTTACCGTTTGAAGTATTTTTAGACCCACTAAGGAAATAATCGAGACATTCAAATGGATGTCCTCAAAATTGAGATAACGTTATGCGCAAAAATGATTAGGTACATGTAATAAATTAGAAATTTTGAAAAATCTATTTACTATCAGTATACCTATTTTTCATTAAGATTCATATTTCCTATTAGGGTAACTATTTTCCATTAGCATATCTATTTTCTATTAGGTTATCTATTTTCTGTTAGGATGTCTATTTTCTATTAGGATATCTAATTTCTATAGGATATATATTTTCTATTGGGACTACTATTTTCTATTAGGATTTCGATTTTATAACAAGTTATCTATTTTCTATTAGAATCCCTATTTTCTATTAGGATATCTATTTTCTATTAGGATATCTATTTTCTATTAGGATATAAGTTTTCTATTAGGATATCTATTTTGTATTAGGATATATATTTTCTATTGAAATAACTATTTTCGATTAGGATTTCCATTTTCTAATAAGTTATCTATTTTCTATTAGCATATCTGGCGATAAATACGCTTTGCTGATGTTATTTAGTGAATATGAATAATTTGCAATTAAAACGTTAAAATCCGTAGGAAAAACATATTTATTTTTCGACTAGGTTTTTTTTTTTTTTACATGAGCTCTACACAGGAGGCCCTGAGGAAAATAATTTCCCTCAGGGCCTATGTCATCTTTGGGGATGCTGTGGAGGGTTTTTTAAGGAAAGGAAGGAGAGGAGAGTTCTGGGAAGGAAAAGGGTTTAATGGGATGGTAGGAATCTGGGGTTCAGTGCGTCCTGGTCACCCGCCTCCAAGACCTGGACAAATCTCACCCCATGAACCCGGGCACCCCTGCTTAATCACCAAACGTAGGGGTGACCTATGGCAGAGGTATTGGTTATCCAATAAAGGTTCCCGGGGCGGCGGTACCAATTCCCGCCTCCCAAATTACCTCCCATTTCGTAATACTTTTTACAATTTGATCAGTAGTGTTGAGTCCCGTTCAAATTATAATTTTATTTTTTCTAAAATGCATTTATTAATTTGATATTAGGTCTCGGGCTCTTCTTCAAGTTAACTAAAAAACTATTGTTCTTTTACCTCTTTTTTCCTTTATTGATATCTATCGCAAGGGAAGTTTTATTCGAACTCAATAGCATTTTGTTGTTGTTTCAATTGTGTTTATCACTTCTTTATTACTTCACCGTTTACTGCGACGAATATAATTGCCAACACGACAGTTTTCGCAAGACCTCGAACATGGTGATATGTGTAATATTACAATGATAAAATTATTAGGTACGATAGATACTAAAGGTCGTTTCCGCTTTAATTTATCTGAGTATCCGATATGTAGACATGTAATTTCCTTTGTTTGCAATTTAGACCCCTTTTAAAAATGGCACGCGAAAGTCTTTACGAAAGTAAGGCACATTTAAAATTTTATGCGACAATAACTTGTGATAATAATTAATAAGTCAGGTACGCCTCATACATACATATATTTGGTAATGTTACATTATCGTGAAAATAAGCTTATGGGTCCGAGTGGAGTCCATACGAATATTTTTTCTTTACTAACACCATAGTACAGTGAATACTCGATCATTTTTTGCTAAGTAAAAATAGGAAAGGAGTTCTAAAATTTTTAATATTTATTTAATATAATTTTTAATTTCTTACCTTTTGTTAAAATGTTCTTTATTATTATAAATATAAACTATATTATTATAAATATAAATATTATAATTATAAATATAAACTATAAAATAAGAATTATTTATAGTTTATATTTATAATTTAATTACGAAAGGAACTGCATTCACCATTCATCGTTTCCACAGTCCGAAGTGCGAATACCAAATTTCGTTAATTTCGGAGTTATAATTAAAAAATCAGAGTGTGCATTTCAGACGCGGTTGAAGTGAAACCTTCAGAAAACTAAAGTAGACAAGAGTGGAAGGCTACGAAGCACCGCACAAAGACGAGACCAATAGGCTACGAAGCATCTATTATACTATCTAGGAGACAGTGATATGTATATAATAGGAGACCGATTACACTATCTCATTCTCTCGTAGGCTAAAACCTATATGTATGAGTTTGTCTCTTTTTAGTGTTGCTGTTTTTGGTTTCATCGTGTTTCAAATCACAACGGTGCTAAAGAAGTTTCCACTTCAAAAATAGTGTAGGTAAATAGAAACGTATACTAGAAGTGATCTCTCACTACAAAGGCATTTTAAAAAATAGCCAAGAAATTTTATTACTGTTTCAATCGTACAAAGTCAAAATTGCAAGGGCAGTTTGCTTTTTGGCGACTTAAAACGAACATTTATTACATCAATCATTTCGTAATGAAATTAGTGCAAAAAAAGTATAAACAACTTCGTAAGGTCGTCGTATTCTTATAGGCTACATCATTTTGGCAATAAATTTGGGAATATTGTAGACATGTTTAACGATTCCGTGTTACTTATAAAACTAAGTTTTTATAATTACTTTACTGAAATGTATGATTTAACGATTCCGTAGTGAATAAATTTTATTTTTTAATTTTTTTTATGTTTCTTTATACATATTTCGCTTTCTATAATTTTTTTTTTTTTTTTTTTTGTTTGTTGGCTCGCCAACAGAATTCATCACATATAATTATTATATTAAGTTTAAAAATTGAATATCGTTACAGTGACAATTCCAATAAAGGTGACCACACCATTCATCGCAACAGTCTTAACATGTTTTCATAACAATAAATTATATTACATTGTACGTGCATAAAACAAGAAGGATCAAATATTAGAAAATACATACAAACACACTTACGTGTACATGTACGCACATGTAAATGCATACGTATGCAGAATCTACACAAACATACATACATACGTATACACACATGCACATAAATATACATTTATACTCATATTATAGCTCTAAGTGAGGAGATCATCAGTTACGTAAGTACAAGTCCCTTTTGAAAGTAATAATTTAATTTGAAAATACATCCAAGTCTTCATGTTCGCAATATTTTTTTGTATAATCGAGTCATTCTTGAGGCTGGCTTGGCTTAAAAATGAATCATACATGTTGTTTATGATATTAAACAATACACACTAAATAATAAATACAGTTAAATAATCATCATCATCATCACTCTTGGCTCTACAACCCCTGGTGGGTCTTGGCCTCCTCAAGAATCTTCCTCCACTCATCCCGGTTTTGAGCCAGTTCTCTCCAGTTAGAAGCTCCAAGGTAGATATATCTTTGAGGACGTTGTCGCTCTATCTTAATCTTGACCTTCCCAGGCTCCTATCGGTCTTGAGTTCAGCAGGGACTTCGGTGCTTGATGCTCGATCATTCTCTCCACATGACCCAGCCACCGAAGTCTTCTCACTTTTACGAATTTTGTGACGTTTAGATCCTTAAACGGAGCATATAGTTCTTTGTTGTAACGTCTGCGCCAAAATCCATTTTCTAGAACCGGTCCGAAGATGCGCCTCAAAATTTTCCTTTCAAAAACGTCCAGTGCTCGCTCATTCCTCTTAGTATCCACGTCTCAGCTGCATACGTGAGTACTGGTCTGATTAGTGTTTTGTACACTAATAATCATATTTCTGAACAGCAGTCTGAATTTTATTTGGTTTTGTAGGCGCAATTAACAGCGATTTGCGTTCACTATGCGCTTCTGGATCTCCTCTGTAGTGTTATTGTCGTTAGTTATCAGGTAGATAATTGTGAATCTTGGTACCGTTTCAAAAATTTGGCTTCCACATGAGAGAGTTGGGGTTTGTTGGGTGCATCCTACAGCCTTGTATTTGGTCTTCTGCTGGTTTACTACGAGACCCATGTTTTTGGCAGAAGTTTCAAGATTTATGAAGGGTCGTTTCGGATCGTCATCGGGAGTTTTCGGATTATATCGATATCATCAGCGTAAGCCAATAGTTGTACAGAGTTGTCAAATATCGTTGCTCTTATCTCAATGCCTGAGTCACGAATAACTAATAAATAAGACACACCATTAATTTAAATTTATTTTAATTCAATAAAACTAATCATTATATATTGTGCACTACGTACTTGCCTAACACAACTGTATTAATAATATTTATCTTTGTAAAAGCCCACTAGGGCGTAAATAAATAAATATCCTCACATTTGCGTTCTGCGTAATCTCTAAATTACATTATTTACACTAAACGCGGAAAACACGGAAGAGTTTTCCAGCCTAAATAAATATTCGATGGGTTAGGGTCTACAAGTACAGTATTTACATGTTCACATACATACATCGTATAGAATGTAAAAAAAAAAGTGTTTTTGGTTTTTCCAAAAACACCAACACACTATTATTGAAGTAATCGGTATTTACGTAAGTACGTACTTTTTGATATAGCTCTTTGGATTTTGACTTTGTTTTCTTGAATGAATTCAAATCTTGGATGTGGAAATTAACCCATTTCCCGACGTCCAACCAAGCTGAAACTCGGCAGATAAACTCATTTTCGATGACAAAGCATTATATCGCAATTTTTTTTATTTTTTTTTTTATAGTTAATACCGCACAAGAGTCCCAACTGCTCCCGTCTGGAGCCAGTGAGACTATGGCATCCCCAATCGGGGTATGTTGTGAGGCTGAAGGTAGTGGGGAGGGGAAGGAGATAGGGAAGAGGAAGGTGGGGAAGTACCTGGCTATTCAGATCTGGTCACTAAACACGGCTAAAGCCATTTTCAAGCAACGTTTCAATTCTGAATGGTGGTCTTACACCAGGGCGATACTGATAGTATCTTCCACTCTGGAACGTGCCGCAAATATACTACATATTATTTTAAATGAATAAATTGTGAAATAACACAAATATCAAATAAAATTTATTTGCGCACGCCGGGTTCGAACCCGCGACCTTCGGATTGTGAGTCCAGAGTCTTACCTCGGGACCACGGAGGCCGTCGATTGGATGACATATTAAAAATGTATTGCATTAATGTACGAAATAAACCTCGGTACGTCCGATTAGGATTTAGCTGACGGCCGGCGTAGTCCAGCGATAAGGCTCTTGACTCGCAATCCGAAGGTCGTGGGATCAAATCTATAAAAAAAAATTTTTTTTTATTAATTTGTGTTGTTTCACAATTTATTCATTTAAAATAATATATAGTATATTTGCGGCACGTTCCAGAGTGGAAGATACTCTCAGTTTCGCCATGGTGTAAGACCACCATTCAGAATTGAAACGTTTTTTGAAATAGCTTTAGCCGTGTTTGGTGACCAGATTTGAATAGCCAAGTACTTCCCACCTTCATCTTCCCCATCTCATTCCACTACCCACTACCTTCAGCCTCACAACATACCCCAATTGGGGATGCCATAGTCTCACTGGCTCCAGACGGGAGCAGTTAGGACTCTAGTGCGATATTCATAAAAAAAATAAAGCTTCAGTGTTAGTGGTGTTCGCTCATATTAGTCAGTTCCTGGTGGGAAAGGTTCAATCCTTATCCAATCAAAATATTTTTTTTAAACATCCTTATCAAATTAATCAATAGCCAGCCCAAGTGATGGGGAAACTGGTTCGAAAATTGAAAATATATGTATTATAGCAAAAAAAAAAAATTGTTTTCCGGGTTACTTTTTTAATGCATTGAACATATTTCAATAGTTTTTTTTGGATCTTTGAAACGTCCTGGATAATAGCTTCCATTTTACGCAAATATCTTTTGATAGAAAGTCTGTCTTATGTATATGTTGTTTTCAGTATGCTTCCTACCCAAATCTTATCACTTCAAAGGTTGGGTTGTGTCAAACGGGCGACAATAAATTTAATTATTGCCGTCCAATATTGAAGGAAGGGGTGGATTATTATTGAGTGGGGGAACTGCAATGCAATTAAACCATGAGCAATTGCTTTGGGCTAGGTTTTGATGAGAAACGGTGATCAATCGGTGTGTGCGCACAACCAAATAATAGTCAACGCTTATTATAACATACGACATGCATTGCCTAGAAGCGGATATCGAATCGAGCGTCAAAAGATCCCCCTTTCCTGGAAAGGTTTGTTTACGGGGTTCAGTATTAGGCTTTAGAATTTGCTCTCCGGATATATCATACTGCATGAAAGGTTTTGTAAAATATTCATGAAAAGGGTAGAAACGTTTTAGAATTCTGTTTTCTTATACTTGAAAAATATACTTAGGATGGGTTGTTTCAAAAAATTTGATGGATTCATAAAATATTTGAAGTTGATTTTCACGTTCTGTGTAAGTTCTATTCAAGTTCTATTATTACATCGTTATAGGACAGTTGCTTCACAGAACTGAAATAATCACAGAACTTGAATAGAACTTACACAGAACGTGAAAATCAACTTCAAATATTTGATGAATCCATCAAATTTTTTGAAACAACCCGTCCTTAATAACAAAGTGTAACTTTTACACCCACAACAATATTTTGAATGCCAATAGAGCTTGCTTCGACTAATGTACTAAAAAAATTTCAAACATAGAACCACATACTTATAAAGGCGGCACTCTTGAAACGCACGGCGCTGAAAAAGAAGAAGATGGAGAGATATGTAATTACAAATGATGGACAGAGCGCGCTAATATTTTAAGTCATAAAATAGCAGCGAAAATTGCGAAAAAGCTTAATGAAACATGACTTGTTTAAAATAGAGCAAAAATCTCATGGAACGTATCTTAAGTATCATTTAAAAAAACATTGTAAATTTTTTCACAAATATAACTTGTAAAATAAAAGAAATAGACTGGTTTTAAATAATTTTCGGAGCATACTTTGCGATTTTTTTCTATCGAGGGAATTTCATATAATTTGCGTTTTGGCGTGGAACGTGTCTAGATATTAACTTTAAAAATAACATATATTTTTTTAAGAGCTTAAAAACTTCAAATGTTTAAGGGAGATATGTAAGAAATCGGTCGAAATTCGTATAGTGGACCCTTAAATATGATATTATATTTAGGTGTATCAGCTGGTAGTCGAAGTATTTTAACCAGCGATTCCTGGGCGTACTTGGAGTAAAAAAATGTAAATGTAATTTTGCTGGGTTCCATGCCAACTCAGAATTAACTCAACTCAACACGTCTTTGAAAAGTCATTAAAAGCCATGGAAAAAAATGAATAGCCTTTAACCGAACATAACGTAACCCGCGTTATGAAAATGAATGTAATATGGGTGATTCTTAGTCGAAGGATACAGTTAAAAGTGACCGAATCGGATATCGACACATTGGAGCAGTGGCCAGCGCGCTCGCCCGGAAAGAAAGAGGTACTGGGTACGAGTCCCAGAGGTGTCAATATCTTTTTCTGATTTTTCTGTTTCCAGATTTTCGATTGAGTTTCGCTCATAGTGTCTTCATTTAATTAAACACTAACGTAACCCATTTAATCCATTTTTTGATATATTTTTTCATAACTTTTAAAGACTTTTCAAAGGAGGTGTTGAATTGAATTCATTCTGAGTTCTCCGGTTACCGTTTTGCTGTCCGATGATAATTTTTTTTCAAGTAAAAACTATAAAAATATTTTTCCATTTCAGCTCTTGACTGGGTATACTATAAAGTAACGGCGGCTCACATTCATACCCCATCTCGTTCTAGCAGCATCGTAATACATGAAACATCTCGCGTATCGAAACTACGAGTGATTTTTGTACATGTTTTACTCCAAATATGCTCAGGAATCTCTAGTTCCGGGTACGGGCTATTACACTCTCTATACACACATACAAATAATACAGAAATATATATTTTTTGACAAATTAGGATGCTCAGCGTTCATTTTGAAGTGGAGTAAAAAGTTTATATATTCACGCGTTACCACATAAAAATATTATTATTAGTTTTTTCTCCCAAGAACATAGAGAAAAAAACATCAAATCAACTCTTTCTTTAAATGTCATGTCATATGTTATAAGTATGGGATAAGTAAAGTGCTAATATGACTCCAGCAGAACTAGTGTGAGACAGAAAGTGTTAATTGTATATAAGTTGTTATATTAAGCTGTCTCTTACATCCCAGATCCAGGCGAGAATAGACGCTAGCCCCCACACCCCACTCTTGTCTACTTTAGTTTTCGGAAGGTTTCACTTCTACCGCGTATGAATTGCACACTCTATTTTCCAAATTATTAAATATCGGTGTGTAACAAAGACAAAGTTAATTTGCGATACCTTTTCTCAAACCAATTTTTTGACATTATAGTGGGGTACGAAAAAGTCTACCATACTTAAATAGTAAAATTCATAACAAATAAGAAAACATTGAATTGAGTCCTGATGAAGCTTTACCTTTTCAATTTCAGTGAAATGAAGTTCTACCCATTTAAACTCGTGAAGAAGCACGGCCTCAACGTGGTTGCAATTTAGCTTATAGTTTGAAATTTTAAGCGTAGGATACTTTCAACTTGTTTCTGAGTACTGAGAGCGGGGCTGATGAGATAAACATGTACAGGGTTGTTGTAGGCTTGTCTGCACGTCCGAAGTAAGCCAAAATTTATCTTGCTTCGGGTAAAATTGAGATTTTTTTTTCCTTGACCTGATAATCGATTCTATTGACCAGGGGCTATGGCGTGGTGAAATCGATAACTTTACAATATCGTATCGTTAGGACTAACTTCCAGTGATTTTATATCGATATCCCTAGCACAGTTTCACTGTTGATAGCCGAACCGATATTGGTGGGAAATAAATTAGAAATTGATATACTCTGGCAACACTGGCGGATCTCCATAAATTCACATTCAGAAACGTCAAACGCCCGTCAAATACGTAAAAGTATGAATAATTTGGCAATGTTGATTTGAAATACAAACCTAAATATGCATTGGCAGTCTGCATTTACTTTTTGACACTAAACGGGAGTTAAGTAGTTAATCATTTCTTAAGTCATATTTCAGCCACTTAAGTTTATCAAAATTCGAACGGAATAATTTAGTCGCGTCTTAGTTGAATTATAAAGTCTATGGATCCCGTATATGACTTCTTTCAATGCAAAAATCTTCGTTAGTTCAAAACGTTCATTAAGCCGCCGCTATTCGAATTTCGACCGATTTCTTACATATCTCCCTTAAACATTTGAAGTTTTTAAGCTCTTAAAAAAATATATGTTACTTTTGAAGATAATATCTAGATACGTTCCACGTCGAAACGCAAATTATATGAAATTCTCTCGATAGAAAAAATCGCAAAGTATGCTCCAAAAAATATTTAAAACAAGTCTATTTCTTTTATTTTACAAGTTATATTTGTGAAAAAATTCACAATGTTTCTTTGAATGATACTTAAGATACGTTCTACGAGATTTTTGCTCTATTTTAAACGAGTCATGTTTTATTAAGCTTGTTTGAAATTTTCGCTTCACTTTTATCGTTTGAAATATTAGCGCGCTCTCTCCAACATTCGTAATTACACATCTCTCCATTTTCTTCTTTTCGTGCTCGAGTACGGGGCCTTAAATAAGCCAGTAATGTTGATTAACGAACGACATAATTCAAATAAATGCATGTATTGACAGCTAACCGAAACTTATCTGATACTATGGAATCTAGGCTAAAAAGTGATCGTCGCCGTCTGTTGGAATTTCTCTTACCAATTATTGACCGTGATCGCAAATATTGCTAACTTGACCATAGATGACGGATTTGGGCAATATCGTATTGATATACGGTCTCTTGTTAATTAACGATTTTTTTCAAATCGGCACAGATTATAGATGACACTTCTGTTGCTTTTCGGTTCTGTGGAGCTTTGTTTTATAAGTGAAGCTTTTACAAGGTGAAAAACAAGTTTCAGGAGAAACTCAAATATGAAAACTTATTCATGAAATACGCTGCAGTCTTTACTTTCCCCGTGCGAACGCTTTTTGTAAGTGCATACGATATTGCGCTTCTCTCTTCTCATTGTTTTAATTAAAGATCTTTATGAAGTTACTTTGCTTTGCCGAGAATTAAATATACACAAACCAAAAAACTTTATCTTTTTATATGCTGTTAAAACTATATTTATATACTGGAGTTATACTTGGCCGGAATAATTAACACAGGAGCGACCACGCGAAATAAATAAATTTGCCTCGATTGCTCGAGATTTCCAAAAGATCAGTTTTTTTAATTTTCGCCAACATTAAAAAATCATACCTTCGAATTTTATCATGGAAACATAAAAACTTATTATAGTGCTATGAAGCCATTGAATTAACCTGTAGTTTACCGTTTATCTCATATTTGTAGAATTTATACAAAAAATATCAGAAAATTGTAAATTAATAACCGCGCGAATCCCGCGTGTTTGTTACTTTGAAACTCCGTGAGAGGTACTTATTCGAGTCAACATAGAATATTTTCGATTTGTGTATGTTGTCTGTGGTATAATTGATAATGAAAGGTGCATTTCTACGCGAAAAGGACTTAATTTTAACCATCGCAAATTTCAAAATCAGAAATTCTGCATGAAAAAAATATTCAAAAAATTTATTTTTAACTAAAATAGTCTAAAGTTGATTAAAATAGACAGTAATAGTCTGGTTCTAAAATAGTTCGAACGAAGTTCGGATTTGCGACATCTATGGTCTTAATAGGTAGATCATTTCAATAGCTTCGTTTTAAAATAAATTGCTGGTCATCGAAATGTTTTAAATAATTACAATAAATGTTTTACGAATGGTAGGAAAATTTGGTCGAATTTTGGACCGCTATCAATCGCAAAAAAATAAATGTGGTCCATCCAGCGGACCATAGTCGCTCCAGTGGCTAAGTAAGCCTGTTTTTTATATTTATTATCAGTCTTTATTAATTTCTATTTTATTTAGATGTTTCTAATTACTCTCTTAAGTGCTCAATTTTTAGTATGTAACCAAATCCTACATATGACCGAATCCTATACATGTACAATGATCCAGAAGTTTTAATTGTTCCTATTTTATTATACATACGAGTACTTACCTTTTGCATAATGTTATTCTATTTTCCTTATAATTAGTGTAACTCGCTCACCAAGCACAATAACTACTTTCTTCTTTGATGAGATTGCGATTATAAATATATTTTGTACCGATATGTAATTTATATAAAACCTCTATACCCCTTAAATCTATATTAAATAAATAAATAAAAAATAATAATGAAATACGTATCTTTACAATTTTTTTTCGGCAATTAAAAAGTTAAAAACGTTTGGAAATAAATAACTAATTTATGCTTTAAAACATTAAGATGAATTATTTAGGAAAAACACTTTTACAAGTTTTATAAAAGGGTTTTTTTCCTAAAATAATTACATTGGCGCCATCTGTAAACGCGTAGATTATAACGTATATTATGTTTAACCTGGGCGTCACGTGTTCGATTCCTCGGCTAGGTCCTCCATCACCGCACGAGCAACATTTTCCACATACTGTGGTGGTAGAAGGAGATTTTCAAACATTGTTAGGTTATTTTATATATTAGGTTATTCGTAAAATATTCCATCTTGAATTGTCTGTCACTGTCTCGAATGTGTCGTCTGAACAATACTTTTGATTGGGACCATATATATATCTACGCAAACAATCTCACATATTTAAAAAAAAAAAAATTAGCAAACTCATACCATGACACTTTGTGGAGAACAGTTATGTAGTTACTTTATTGTCAAACCCTTTCTTTATTTTTTATCTTTGCAGATTATGTATTATATTTGACAATACTATGTTTTATATTTCATTTTGATTTTCATTATTTCTGTTATCACCACAAGCATTTCCGTCTGGTAACAACTAAACACTGATTACTCTGTGAACCTTTCTAATTGGTGTGTTATTATCTATTTACATCCCAACGGCAATTCTATTATTGTAATAATTATTAACTCTCTGTAAATGTTTCAAACAATAAAAAAATAAATAAGTAACCCTGGAATGTTTGTCTTTCTTATAAAATTTTAGTTAGTTTAGCTTAGGTGATTTTAATTCCCTGGCGATAGTTTTTTTTTAAATTTGACTTGTGGGGTATTTTTTAGGGAAAATAAGTTATGGGAAGTATATAATTGAGGGGTGGGCTGGAATCTGAGGGTCTCCAGGTTGATGAACGTATGAATCCATTCCTCCCATTGCTGTGCAAGGCGAAAAATCGATAGAGTCCGGCTGTACAGGTCAAAATTTTTCCCTCAACCGGTCTCTCCCGTCCCGGCTGCCCCGCAGTAAGTGAGCAGACACATTCACCGTCAAGACCTAGACAAACCTCACCCCTTGAATCCAGACACCTCTGCTAAGTCCTCAAACATAGCGAACCACGTGGAGTGACCTATGGCAGAGGTGTTGCTTATCCAATTAACGGTTCCGGGGCGGCGGTACCTATACCCGCCTTCTAAATAGAAATGACGTTGCTAAATGAAAATAGTAATTTTACTTCGAGTTTCGATGTTACAGACCTGCCTACTAAAATAATGTGGAGAATATAAATAGATTGTTTAAATTATTCATTCGTGATCCTAATAATAAGTGTTTCATGGTCAAGATGAAGGTCACATGAGTAATTTAGAGTTAAGTACCTATGTTGTTTCTTTGTAAGGTTCTGAAATTACAAGGAAGAGAGATTGTACAGTGATTTTGAAAAGATGATTCTCTGGTAGCGATTCTGCCAATTTCTGACTATTTTAGTTATTCATATTAAATATCTCATTAATTCTATGTAGTGAATAATGCAAGGTCATGAGAAAGCAATAATATTATTGTTTCATGATAAATGATGATAACACATTTTTATGAGCATCATACTAATATTTATTAACCTTGAGTATGACATGTACACTATACAGCGCGACTGCGCCAGTTGGCTCGTTGGTCTAGGGGTATGATTTGCGCTTCGGGTGCGCGAGGTCCCGGGTTCAAATCCCGGACGAGCCCAATTTTTTTTTTCATTTTTAACGTAAATATGTAATTAAAAATAATAATGAAACACATCAGCAAATACTAAATAATTATAAATTATTTTTTATATACTTTTATGAACAAAAACTTACATTCTGAGTCACAATTTATTCATTTAAAATAATATATAGTATATTTGCGGCACGTTCCAGAGTGGAAGATACTATCAGTATCGCCCTGGTGTAAGACCACCATTCAGAATTGAAACGTTGCTTGAAATGGCTTTAGCCGTGTTTAGTGACCAGATCTGAATAGCCAGGTACTTCCCCACCTTCCTCTTCCCTATCTCCTTCCCCTCCCCACAACCTTCAGCCTCACAACATACCCCGATTGGGGATGCCATAGTCTTACTGGCTCCAGACGGGAGCAGTTGGGACTCTTGTGCGGTATTAACTGTAAAAAAAAAAAAAAACAATATTGTAGCCAAGTTTAGGTTGGTACTACACAATCAATAGAAAAAAATACGTATTTGCTCGAAAGGGGTGCTTAAATGTTTTGGACACGTAGAGTGGATAAACAAAGAAAGGAGTGCCAATGATGTGAAAGTGAATGTTAGAAGAATTCGGGGATGTCGAAGAAGACATTGCACGATTAAAAGTCAGAACAACCAAAGAGTATCTGTGTATGATACGACGCATGAATGTGATTGAAGCAAGTAGTATGTACCTAGAAGGAGTTGTGTGGCGGTCCATGCTCTCTGTCTACCCCTGAAAACGTGATGATTAGTTAAATAAAAAATTGTATTATTTTTGGATTTTTATTTTACGGTCGGTATGAAAAATGGTGGAAACGGTCGTGCCATTTGTTTTTTGCCATTGAAATTGCTTAAAATTATAGACACAGTTAAAATAATCGTAGTCAAACATACTAATTTCGGTAATCTGTCTGTGTTTCTAACTCTGGGTCTGAACTCGGATATATTTAGAATTAAATTCTCATTTTCAAAATTGGATTGGATTGTGTCACTTTTAAATTATTGTTCTTTTGACTTTATGTTTGGGTTAAATCTTCCCCAAAGAAAAAACTTAACCCTTCCACACACTTTTCCACAAATGATCATGTAGTCCAGGGTTTCCCAACCTTTATTTCGCCGAGCCTCCCCGAACCAAAAAATAATATTTTCATGCCCCCTTTTCAACAAAAATAAGAAACATCTTTTTTTATATTAACGTACTTGTTATGGAATAAAAGGAGTTCGCATATGAACCCATTAGTACCTACTTCACAACTAAACCATCGTATTTAGGTATAAACTTAAAACTAAATTTTATAAGCAAGTATCTTGAAAAATAAAAAATAAATGGCGGAGAAAGTTTAATATACTAAAAAACTTACCTTTTATTTAGGAGATGAACAATTTCACACTTAAATATTTCACTTAACAGACTTGAAACGAAACTTGGATTTTTTTGTGAACCAACTATTGACAGGAGGGAGTACGGCACGTAATTGTTTTATGAGTGAAAGATGGATTCAAGCGGGAAGGTGGGGCGGGGCGGGGGTGCGCATCACACGTCGTGTTGTGACTTGTTGAAACTTGTATAGCAGCGATTGAATTGCAATTCGGAACAGTTAATTTACCTACGCGTTAAATAGATTTCTTTTTTCGGAAATGCAAACGTACCTATCACGCCCCCCCTGACATTTCTCTACGCCCCCCTAGGGGGGCGTGCCCCCCCGGTTGGGAAGGTCCTGATCTAGTCAATCCACGCCATGCAATTGCACTATATACATAAGTATAATAAATACAAAACAATACAAGAATAACATGTCAACCTACCAGAGACCAGGGAAAATAATTAATAATCAGAGGGTTCATAATATTTCAACAGAAAATAACTTTAATTGTTATTTTCAAAAATGGAACTGATTTGTTAATAATTCAGCCCATCCCGTGATTTTTGTAAAATAGTATTATTTAAATACGTAACTTTCATTGTTATTTTTTGTATGTATTATTAAATGGAACTGCTTTGTCAAGAATTCAGACTATCACGTGATTTTTATAAAGTACGTAAATTATCCCTTTGTCAATGGGAAGGATACGTCTTCTGATTCAGATTATCCACTCAATTAAATTAATATCGCTTGGTATCGTAATCACATAGGTACTTGAATGTCCGATGGAGCCGACAGATGTTTATCTGACACTTGAATTTCCTGAAACCCTGATACTCATGAAAGCATCACGTTTTCGGGTAATTACGATATTCAGCTAGGTTATCTGTTGTATACACATAACACTATACAAATATATCTCCAAATTTCAATACGGAGACATATAAACTGCTTACAATGGTAGAGAGCCATTGATTACTCCTTATTTGACCATTTATTTCAATTTTTAGGATTCATAAAAAAAATTATAAAAATACCCTTAAATTTATAAAAACGTGAATTCTGCATATTATATTTACTTTAAAATTACCGTACGTGTTACCTATTTGGAGCAGTATTAAATATTACGACTTCTGTGTGTTGTCAAAGGCCTAGTTGATAATCACAGACATATATTTAAATTTGAACTTTTGTTTCTTAATATGCCATCACATGATCAATGATTTGTTAGAAATAATATTTCAATGTTTTCGGTTGGCGGAATGTCAATAACAAATTATTAAGAAGAGATACGAGACATCTCTTGTTAAACTGTGAAACTACTAAGTTAGCCTTGTAATTGTCGAAGATTCCAAAATACAGGAATTTTAAATCAAGTAGAAATTTTTTTAAAAAATATCTTTTCAATGAGCCGCATTTTGGCCAGCGAGCGCTTGCGGGTATTTGCAAATTGGCCAAGATGTTCGCTTCAGTGGCCACTAAGATTATAAAAGTATTTAACCTTTGTGAACTCGCGCACAACGGCATTATAGATACATAATATACCGACGCACGGTGTCTCAGACCAAGATTTGAACTCGTCTGTATTATTTTAATTGTATACGTTTTATGCATTATTGGTATTTATTATATAGAAGCGGGTATAATCGAATAAAAAAAAACAGAAGCAGACTTTTAACTCACTGAGCTAAAAAAATAAAATATTGTTTTTGAACTCTAACTTAAAAAAAAAAACTTTTTCATGTGTTAATAATAAAAAAAATCTAATAAAAGAAAGTATCAAGAATAATAAAATATCATAAAAATAAGAATAATCATTAGCAGGGTTGTTTGTGTAGTAATTGTTACTTACCTAAAATAGTAACACTTATTTTCGCATCGGTCTCACGGACCGATAATAGTAATAAAGTGTCACACGTACACGTACACTCAACGCGCGCGTCGCACTAAATAATGCGTAACAACAAAAGAAGCTCCTAAAAACCGTTAAGTCCCAGTGATGTTAATTTTTGATAAAACAACGAATTATTGATGTTGGTCTGAGAGACCAACGCGCGAGTATAGGAAGATTAAAATAAGTTCTCGAGGTAAAATATGATTTGAAAACCGGATCGTATTTTTTTAATAATCGGCATATTACAATGCTGCAAATTAACGTAAAACGGCTTTCCACTATCAGTAAGCTTCTTTAAAAATTATTATACCGGATTATGAAAATAGGAGTACTATTTATACCTATACAAATCTGTTTCGTATTCAAAGTGGTTATGTCAGTGAATAAAATGATATTAGAAAACACAATGATTATTTTTTCAATTTTAAAAGTTTGTTTTATTTACACTTAGTACACACATTTTGTAGCTTTGTGGTCCTTTGAACAGGTAAATGCTATTCTCGGTGAAAGTTAACAAAGACAAATTCCATGCACATTGAACATTCCGCGCAAAGAAATTATACCCGTGCTCTGAATATTCTATTAATTTCTTTGTGGTAGAACTCTCTATTAAATGCAACGAAAATGACATTATGCCTATGGTTGAATAAACCAGTACGTTTAGTTAGTCTGAAATAAATATGATTTTTTTTCATCGCTCTGAGCTAAAGAATCTAATGCACGCTTTCGTATGTAGAAAACATAAAAATATTTATTACCCTTTGAAACTATTTATTTACTAACCAGATCATGGAAGTGACTGAAAATACAAACATTTGTACGTCTCGCAGACTGAAAATTCAAACATTTTTACGTCTCGCAGACTGAAAATACAAATATTTGTACGTCTCGCAGACTGAAAATACAAACATTTGTACGTCTCGCAGACTGAAAATTCAAACATTTGTACGTCTCGCAGACTGAAAATACAAACATTTGTACGTCTCGCAGACTGAAAATACAAACATTTGTACGTCTCGCAGACTGAAAACTCAAACATTTGTACGTCTCGCAGACTGAAAATACAAACATTTGTACGTCTCGCAGACTGAAAATACAAACATTTTTAAGTCTCATAGACCGAATATATGAACATTTTTACCCCTCACGTGTCGAAAATTCAAACAATTCTTCGAATAAAGGACCCAAGTAAAATTGTTACTGATTCTAAGAAACGAATTTTGGAATTATTCACAATGAAGATTCCAAGTTCCAAAAAACTTGCGGCTGGGTCCGGAGGAACCATACTCTTCGGTCTGCTATTTGGATGGGTGGCTTTTCCCAAGATCCTTAAAAGCCAAATCACAAAGGTAATGTACCGCACTATTGTAAAATAATTTTTAACATTTAAACTTATTATTAATAAATAAGGTAATCATCATTGAACCAGCTCAATATTTTATTTATAATGGATTTAATTTATAGGTACGCAGTGACCATATTATTATAAAAAATATTTTGGAAATAAAAATATGTATTTTTATGGATCGGACTTAAAACAATTAAATTAGTTTCAGAATTTGTAAATTACTAATTAAAATATTTAATTTTATTTTTGTTCAAGCTATTTTTAAATAACTAAATATGTATTAAAGTTCCTCAATTTTATCATCGTTTTAACGCCAATAATTTATTTTCGTACCATGTCAAATTTGGCTTTGAAATGTGTCAAACGTATTTATTGTTTTATTAAATAGATATTTTTAGAAACTAGCTCTCTAACCATGGTGGTGTTATCCTACTGAGATTCCAATGCAAAAAGCCTTAAAATATTTGTCTTCTGATTGTTCTCACTTTGCTGAGGATTGTGACTCGCACTGCAATTATCCTGATGTCTCGGTGGCTTATCGGCTCCTCATAATTCTTAGTTGCAACACTACTTAGCTCAAAGCATCGGCGATCTTCCACTGTTTCTCCTGCGTTTCACTTTTCCGGTAAAGTGTATCTGAATGTAGTAAAATGTAGCTGATGTGTTGCAGCAAATGACACTAACGAAGGGGACAGACATCCGGGAGATGTGGACTACCGTACCTTTTGCCCTGGATTTTAAGATCTATGTCTTCAACTGCACCAACCCTTATGAGGTCATGAAGGGCTCCAAACCGGAGGTCAAGGAGATTGGACCTTATTACTATGAGTAAGTAGCGTTATTTTAGTTTGTAATATGTTATTTTGTTTTTTACATTTTTTAGCTTCACAAATACACGAGTTGATTATTAGCAACGTGGCAAAAGTGGTGTGCAGTAAGTAGAGGCTGAAAAGTAGTACCTTAAGAAATTAATTAATTTTAAAAAAAATTACAGCATTCTAACAACTTTTACCATATTTTTTCAACCTGACAACCATTTAATTTAGAAGATTATAATAAAAGAACCCTTTCGAGCCCTACAAAATATTCGATGATACATTATACATATTTGGAAAGACAGGCACGGTCATATTGCAACGAAGGCCACTGCGAGCTACTTACAGCTTTATTATTTCCATTGGCGCAACCACCATTCGGGCAGCCTGGCAACAATCTGAAAATCCGTCATCCTCGGTTGAAACATGATACGATAAAAAAACCCTTTACACATTGGAAATGTTTTCCCTCCGACAAGTAAATTTCAATTTTGTGTGCTCATCCATATCAAATGAAAAAGAACCTACATGAAAGCTAATAAAATTATCGAAAAATTTCCACTTTTGAAGATTTCATATTTTTACTCACTTTCAAGTTCATCGACTTAAGGGGGTATTATAATCTAGAAGCATGATTTGTGTTTTTCAGGTGCAATAAAAAAAAAACAATAATATTTTTATAGCCATTATTTTACCAAATATTTATTAAACATTAAGGAATACATAAAAAAAAAAATCAAACGAAAAAATTTATAGATTTAAAAGTTACAGGGTATTGAAGTGGGGGGTCTCAAAAATATGGCGCGCCCTGGTTGACACGATTGCAACCCTCCTAGTAATCCGAAAAAAAACCAAATTAATTTTTAATTCAAACAAATGCTGCTATGGCATGAACCTCGGAGAAGTCATAATTTTTTTCATCGTAAAATGGCGGCTGTCTGAAATAAAAAAACATTTTTTTACCAGTTTTTTTGACTTTACCGAATTTTTTTAGAAGAGTAAAAATTAAAATTTTGTTATAGTTCTGGTTCATGTAATAAAGTAATGTATAGAGAAGACTCACACCAAATTTTAAGTAAATTGGTTTAGTAGATCGTGGTTTTTAGAAAACCGTCCCGAAAAGAGTGATTTTGATATTTAGATTTGGTTAGATTCCATCTGAAACGCGAAATTAAAGTGGTTATTACTTCAAAAAAAATGCGAATTTCGAAAAATTCTTTTACGGAGATATTTTTGAATATTTTAACTTGAATTGAAAATATGAAGAAAAAAAATTCATTTTTTTTCTAGACTAGAATATCCTTTTAAGGGGGTATTCTAGTCTAGAGGCATGAATTGAAGGTGTTTTTTCAGGTGCAACAACAAAAAAAAACAATAATATTTTTACCAACTTCTATTTTATGAAATATTTATTAAACATTAAAGAATCCATTAAAAAAATAGTCGAACTAAAAAATTTAAAATTCAGAAAGTTACAGGGTGTTGAAGTGGGGGGTCTCAAAAAAATGGCGCGCCCTGGTTGACACAATTGCAACCCTCCCAGTAATCTAAAAATAATAAATAATAATAATTCTTAATCCAAACAAATGCGGCTCTAGCCCGAACTAAGGAAAAGTAAAAAATTTTTTTTTTTTGCAAAATGGCGGCTGCTTGAAATAAAAAATACGTTTTTGTACCAGTTTTATTGACTTTCCAAATTTTTAAAAAATAGTAAAAATTGAAATTTTGTTATAGTTCTAGTTCCCGCCATAGAGAAATGTATACAAGTAAATTGGTTTAATAGAATTTGAGATATCGTGTCAACCACCTCAAAAATAGTGATTTGGAGAAAAATGGGTTTGAAATTTTGTTCTATTTAGATTTTGGTTAGATTCCGTGTAAACCGCGACATTAAAATGGTTATAACTTTTAAAATAATGCGAATTTCGAAAAATCCTTTTAAGGAGATATTTTTGAATATTTAAACTTTGGAAATATGAAGAAAATAAAAATTGTTTTTTTTTTTTCTAGACTAGAATACCCCCTTAAGCTATGTAGCAGAATTCCAGTGAAAATTCAGTCCAGTGAATTTACGAATCGTTAAGGAGATAATGCAAAATAGTGAAGGGAACTGATGGTATGATTATTATGTCTGGTTTGCGGATTCAAATCAGTTTCCATTGTGTTTCATTTTTCAGGAAAACTTGTACTATTTCATTTGGTTTGCTATTGTGGTTGTAGGTTTTGGTTGGTATCTATTTGAGAAAATGCGGAAAATTTCTTTGTGAAATGATAAAAGATTATTTAGATCATGAGTCACTGGTCTCGAAGAGAGATTTTCAGAAAGAGCCGTAATAATATAGTTTGGTGTTTTTTGTGGTTGATGAAACAAAAATCGGTTTAACAATGAAATAAATAAAATTATGCTAGAGGTTTCTGCCTGTAAAACTAGGCTTGCGCAGAGATATAATTGTACTTCATTATATTCATTGCACTAAAAAATTATTATATTAAATAGATATTGTTAGAGTTTAGGCAAATATTATTGAGTGTTTGAAGAGCACCATTAAATATCGAATGAGCTGCTGCATTTGCTTTCTAAATAAGCGCGTGGAATAATGCTGTATGGCGTGTACGTTTTATAGGTATATTAAGCCGATATAGATTGTTGATTAGTACACTTGCCACTTGTCCATGAAATTTCATAATCGTGCCATAGAAAAGGTTAAAATAAATTAGTGATTGAAGTTCGGTACAGTCAATTTTATTCCATAAAATTCAATTTATAAAATCAGCTAATGGTCGCCTTTGTTGCAAAGTTTGAAATTTATATAAAAAATCATCCCTATCGGAAGACGCCATAATTTTTGCAAATAGCGGCAAATGTCAGTTCTGCTTTGACATTTGTGAAGTAAACAAGTACAAAATACTCGTCAACAAGCCATGAATCGCTGTACTTCTCAGGAATGTGAAATTTGATAAAACGCTTTTCCGGGTCGCCTAATCTATCGTTTTGGTGATTTGCACTGGCCGGTAAGATCGCCCTCTTCTTTTATGGAGTTTCTTGAAGTCAAGAGTCTATGTCAACAAGCTTCAGACTTTTGAAGCTCTCAAAGAGAATATCTGTCAAGAATGCGAGAACCTATGGCTGGAAGTTCTGGAAAGAGTGATGAAAAATGCCATTAATCGGGCCCGTGGTCATCAATTCGAGCGATGGCCACTTGGTCGATATCATTATCTCGACTTAATGAAAAAAAAATTAAGACATCAAATAAACACAATCCAAAAGCAGAATCAAAATTTTTCACGGATAAAAAAAATTACAGCCATAGAACAACGGGTGACAACTTTTCCGCCACTTTGTACATTCGAAGTTATATCGGACGGGTGTCCTCTATATTGACTGTAATAAGGATGCTGGGTTCTAGTCGGCGAGCTGCTATACTGGTGCCTGATCCGGTTGATATCCAAGGAGAGAATTCGGTAATCCAAGGAATGTGCGAGGTCGGAAGTCAAAGGCGATTTATGGAATGGTAGAGGCGGGAAGGAGCGGTCCAATGAGAAGAAGTAGCCAGAGTATTTGTTGCGGGGAGTAAAGTTCCGATGCGACTTGTGACTGCGAGAGCGTGACGTGTGACTGCGAGATTGTGACTGACTGCGAGATTGTGACTGACGTGTGACCGCGAGATTGTGACTGACCCGGATTGGTATATTTATGGACTGACCGCTCGGAACAAAATTTGGCGCTATTATATACGCCGCCGCATGGCCGTGCACGATATTGGCTCGCACTCGACAGAAGTACACCTTGTTTCGTTGTGTATTTCTTTGCAGCTTTGTGTGTTCTCGGGTGAGAACTAAATTATAAAAATGATTTATTAACGCAACATTACTTGCCGGCCGCTCCCTTTCATGTAAAACACTTATTCCTTGCATTTTTATTAAACACAGTAAAAATTACACAACATTAACCAGTGGGTGTTTTGCCCGACATCAGTATGAAAAAGCTTTTTATCTTTTAAATAAAAACATTTGCATACTTAATTTTAACATAACAATTTGTACGCGAGTCCAATATTTTAATCTACATATTTTTATTTGAAGTAACTATTGCAAGACTCGCGTAAATTTAACATTCATTACACACATAACTGTTCATTTTAATATGAACCTTGAGAACGAGCGCGCTGATTGGCTGGTAGTTGGCGGACAGCTGAAATGGCGAAGGGAGGGGATGCGACGTAAATACAGCTGTTTTTTCTTCCTCGGCGGTCAGAAAGCTGTTTCGCATCGTTCGGGCTGCATACACGTTCGATACATCCTCCCTCCAGTGCAGTGTCGGCTGCGCTTAGCTTTATAGAACGTGGCAGGATTATTTTTTCCGGCGATGTCCTATGCGGTCCATTATTTCTGGGTGGCGGGGGGAGCCTCTTCTGGTTTGGGATCCGTGATCGGTGTTGCCATGTGTATGGCAATTTTGATGGCAGGACCCACATATACTGCGATTTTGATCGGGACCGGTGTTTACGCAGCACCGTACATTTCGGGAACGGGAGCTGCGAGACCGCACACTTCGAGGCTACGGTCATTGTGATTTCGGCGTGGCCCATTTGTGAGCCGGGCTTGGTCCTGAAGCGCGTTCTCGCGCTGCTTGCGAGCACTCCCCCCATCGGGACTTTTTTTTTTTTTTTTTTTTTATTTACTAGATTCTTATATTCCTTGAAGAGGTGAATCATTTAAATTTACTGAATTTAAAGTTAATGTTCTTTATACAAATAGAACGGCGTCATTTGCGCCTCGCAATCTTTACCTCATGTGGGTATTTAAAAATTTTACTTGTTTATTATAGACTTAAGGTCCTGAATTTAATCGATAGGGAAAAATTGTTACCTAAAAACCCTACTAAAATTGCATCTTTTTACTCATCATTTACTTTTCATTGCCCGCAAGCTGGCAAATAAATACATACGTGTGTGTTTGTGTTATGTTGGGAGTGGGAAGGAGGCGGTCATGTCCTTTTATTTGGAGTTCTTCCGCATTTGCCTTCGGGAATGAGGAAACCATGAAAAACCTCATCCAGGAAGATTCGGCCGGCGGTCAACATGAACCCGGTCGGCCTTCAGTGATATCGGTGTACGATATCCTGCATTGTGTGTGTGTGGGGTGTATGTCTGTTTTTATGTAGATATATACTTTATGGGACTATAGGGGATAAACATACATATACATACATACTATACGATATTATATAAATATATACATAGATATATAAACATAAGTTACGGGGGAGGGGTCTGGAGTTTGGGAATACCTACTGCTCGCTCACTCGTCGGCGTCTGAATCTGGTTCATGCCAGATGTGGTCAAGGTCCATCAGAATGTGTTTGGGTAGTCTGTGTACGTATTTGAATGTGAAGTCGCTGGGAGAATTGTATTGACCGATTTCTTGTATGAGTTTATTTTTACTGTGTCTTAAAGATTTGTAAAATCGGTCTGTCAGTCTGTGAGTGTATTCAAATAAGGTCGGAATGTCTTCTCTCGCATGTAGTCTTTTCAAATTTGTTCTGATTCTAGTGTTGTATGTGATTTTAATGCAGAGATTCTGTAGTGTCTGTAGTTTTGTAAAGTCAGATTGTGAGATGCTACTCCACACGGGAATAGCATAGGTCAGCACCGGTCGAATGAGCGAATAGTAAGTCAGGAGTTTGGTTCTGGGAAGTAGCGGACTTTTTCTATTGAAGATGGGCTTCATCATGCCGAGTGCCATTCTGGCTCTTGCGTGCATCTTGGCTAGGTGAGATTTCCAGTTGAGTCGTGAGTCCATAGTCAGGCCCAGGTAAACGACTTCATCCTTCCATTCTAAGACGTGTCCGCCCATTTCGATGTTGACATCTGGTGTCCTTCTGACGCGTTTCCTCGTGTACATGATGACTTCGGTTTTGGCCTCGTTCAGTTTGAGGCGCCACATCTTGTAGAACTCTACGAGGGCGTCGAGCGCTCTCTGTAGGTATATGGCCGCCATCTCGGCTTTCAGCGAGGAAACGTACAGCTTGACGTCGTCTGCATAGATAGACAGGTTGCATCTCTCGTCTCGGGGGATGTCATGTGTAAAGATGTTGAAGAGATGAGGTCCCAGTAGACTTCCTTGTGGCACGCCTTTTGGAATCTCACGTAGTGACGACAGCGCGTTCCTGATGAAGACTCGGAAGGATCTGTTCTTGAGGTATTCTTGTATCACTCTCGTTAGGTATATGGGCGTGTTAGTTCTGTGCAGCTTGTGCAGTAGCCCTCTGATCCAAACGGTGTCAAATGCCTTCTCCAAGTCTAGCAGTGCAGCGGCGATGTAGCGATGTTCGTTAAATCTTCTGGTGATGAATTCCGCTACTCGGGTGAGTTGATGGGTGGTGGAATGCCTCTTTCTGAATCCGAACTGCTCGTCTGGCAAAGTGTTGTTTTCTTCGTGGTGTGGAAGTAGCCTGTTGAGTATAACCTGTTCAAATACCTTGCTCAGCGTGGAGAGTAGGCTGATCGGCCGGTAGCTTGTCGGCTGCCTCTTGTCCTTGTTTGGCTTCGAGAAGGGCAGCACGGTCGCCGTCTTCCAGATCTGTGGGAAATGTCCGGTGATGAGACAGGCATTGAACAGCTTTGTGATGTATATGATGGCTTTCTGAGGTAGATGTTTGAGTAAGATGTTGTGTATTTGATCGCTCCCCGGCGCCTTATTGGTCTTCAATCGCTTGATAATGACGGCAACTTCGCTCGGCGTGCTGAAGTGGATGTCTTCGACGTTCGTCTGCTCCGCTTGTTCGAGATGTCGTAGAGATTCTTCTACTAGTCGATCCGTTTCCGGATCAGATAGGCCGTCCGTGGCTGCGTAGGCTCTCTCGAATCCGTCGGCGAGCGCGTTCGCCTTCTCTTCTAGTGACAGCGCCAATCCTGAGCCGTCTAGCTTCTCTAGCGGGGGAATCGTGTGGTCTTGATGTTTCAGCGCTTTTGCCATTTTCCATAGGCTGTTATCCTTTGGCGTGAGTGATGTAACTTTCTTCGTCCAAAGTTGGCGTCTGAGGTCCGTTATTTCCTGCTTGATTTCCCGCTGTAGAGTGTTGTAGGCCGTTTTGAAGTAGCCGTCGCGCGTACGATGGTAGATGCGTCGCAAGCGATTTTTCTCCTTGATGAGCGATAAGACATGCTCGGGAAGCTTGATCGTGTGTGTGTGTACTTCTTTGAGAGGTATGTGTGTGTCTTGTGCATGTTGTATGATTTCCGTGAGAGTGCTTGCGGCCTCGTCGATTTCATCTGTAGAGCGCAGAGTTCCCGATGTTAGGTGAATTCGTTCGTTAATCTCTTTCTTGAATCCTTCCCAGTCTGCGTCCTTGTAGTTTCGCTGTTTTCTGGGGCTCCTTGAAGTCGTTCCTCCAATACTGAAGCTCACGGGCAGATGGTCCGATGACAGTTCATCCAGCGTGCGCAGTGGCGAGATCGTCTTGACGTTTTTCTCGAGTACGATGTCCAGAGTGCTGGGGTACTGTGCGTGCACTGCGTGGTATGTCGGTTTGTCCGGCGCCATTATCGTGTAGTTGTGAGTCTGCATATGCGTAAAGAGCGTTTTCCCGTTCGCGTTGCCTCTGTAGTTATTCCAATAGTTGTGCTTGGCGTTGAGATCTCCTCCTAGAACAACAGTTGGGCGCAGATTAAGTAATTTGTCCAAGTCTTCTCTCACCAGAAGGTTGTAATGTCTGCAATAGGCGGCGATGAAGGTATGCGCTCTATCCTCTATGGTGACTTCGACAATCGTAGCTTCAGTATGCTTCAGCTTCGGAGTGGGGATCCTTGTAGATGTGATGGATTGACGAACGAAAATGGCGGTGCCTCCGCCTCCTCCTTCTAGTCGGTCGTCTCGGTGAACTTCGAAGCCGGGCACTCTCAGCGGTGTGTCGGGTTTGAGATGTGTTTCTGAAATGAGAATGATGTCAATGTTAGTGTTATTTGCCAGAGCGAGCAGTTCATCAATCTTAAAGCGGATGCTGCAGGCATTCCACAGGAGGACGTTCACCATCTCGGGATTATACATTGATGGTGGTGGTGATGACATCCATCAGGATGCAAGCCCTCTGGTATATGGAGGTGCAGTTGGCCAGCTGCGATCGCACGCCATCTAGTCCCATGAGGAGGGACATCATCAGCGTGGCGTCTGGGTCTCTGGGGCCTGCGGGTTGCTGCGTGTAGGTCTGCGAGCAGGGCTGCGGTTGGGGCTGAGGCTCGGGCTGCGCCTCGGGCTGCTGGGTGGCCGCTCTTCCGCCGGCCACGTGGGCCCATGAGCGTCCATCTGTCCTCGTCGTCTGCTGCGCCTGAGGATGTGGCCTGCTGACCCCTGGTCCGGGGCGATGGGGCTGCCTCTGTCGCTGCTGGAGGGAGGCGACGTACGCTACTCTCTTCGGGCAGCCTCTGAAGTTGGCGGGATGGGGGCCTCCGCAGTTGCAGCACGCGGCCGGCTCGTCCCTGGTGGTTTTGGGGCACTCGGCCGAGGCGTGCTCCACCAAGCACTTCACACACCTCGCGGTGTGCGAGCAGTTTCGGGACCCGTGCCCGAAATTTTGGCAGCGGTAGCACTGCGTCCCGTGTTGAAGGTGATTGCTCCGATGCTTCTGGAATCGGATCCTGCAGTGGCAGAGATATTTTACTGCCGCCCTCAGCTGGCCCATGTTCACTTCCTTGTCGAAGTGTGCCAAATACATGGGATATTCGGCTGATGTGGTCGTCATCCTGACGACTTTCACTGGGGGGAAGCCCTGATCTGCCAGGTCTGCAGTGACGTCCTCCAGGTCGACGTTCGGAAGGCCCTTGATCACCGCCTTCTTCAGCTTTTCGGCCTCTGCCGTGTAAGTGTGGAAGCCTCGCGCTTCCGCTCGTAGCCCGTTGGTGAGCGCGCGGTGGTCCTCCATGCTCCGCACGAATATGTTGGCAGTTCCGCCCCTGTTGTAGCGGAAGGTAAAGTGGGCGTGTCCCAGGTGCCCCTGTACCGCCCCCGTGATTTGGGCATGCGTGAGGTTCCCCAGGGTCATCACAACCGGGGGAACGCGGTCCTTTCTGGCAGGCTGGCCACTGGTACCTGCGGGAGAAGAAAAATTATTATTATTGGGCCGTTTTGGTTGCGGCGCACCTCCGCCTTCTATAACCTCCTTGAGGTCACCAAAGCGGTTGCCGACAACAACCGCTCGGGGTTCCTGCGGAGACAGGGGTCTCTTAATAGGGTTGGACGGCCTCGTCCAACCTTCCTCCTGCCTGGTCGTCTCCATGTCCTGGGGGGACTGCTGGGGTTTGGGGGGCGGTTTGTAGCCCGAAGCTGGGCCTACAGTAGGGCGGCTGGGTCCGGGAGTGGGGCCGGTCTCGGGCATCTCGGGGGGCGGCAGGACGATGGCTGCCGGCTTTGTCCTCGGATCAGCGGGGTGGATTTGGTCAGGCTGCTGGGGCTGGGAAGCGGGGATGGTGAAGAGGATTGTCCCAGTCTTCGTTTGGCGTCTGTACTGTTTAGCGCCCGGGGGGATTACTATTGGCGAATCCTCCGGATTTGCAAGTTCCAACCGCGCGGAATACATCCGCACGGCAGGCTTCCTGTACTTGCTCTTGACAATGGGGATGGTCCTGTGATCTTTCCTTGATGGTGCCAGGTCGTCCTTCTTCTTCGTTGCCTTGATAAAGGCAGTTGGTGGCGCGGGGGCCTTAACTGTGAGCCGGTCTGGGGCCGGCCGGCAAGAAAGCAGGTGTCTGGCCGTGTGAACACAGGCCAGACAAAAGCGACTCGGGGGCAGAAAAACTCTCGTCTCCAAAAGCGACTGTCTCAGGCGGCAGTCACGAAGCGACTCCCTGTCGGTATCTGATGATCTGATCGAGTCCCCCATCGGGACTGGTAAAGATGAGCCCCTGCCTGGGGGCGGCAGGACCGTGCTGTAGAGCAGGTGGTTATTGCGGTGTCTCTTGAGGAAACAACGAGACCTTCGGGATCCGCGCCTTATCCGGCGGGGTCGGTCATGTGGGCGGCGAGCTCTGTGACGGCCGCCGTTTTCGTGGAATGTGACCGGCAACGGAAGATTCATTCCCGCGTCGGTAGATGTCGTTGTCGGCGTGCGCTTTCCATTGTCCGAGGAGGTGCAAACCGACGTGGCAAGCTGCTTGCTCGCAGTTCTAGATGATACTATTATGCGCTTTCCATTATTCACCCAATCTTGAGTGTTACGCGCCGTGTCATCCTTCGTAAGGTGATGCGGGAATGTCGCGTGTGTATTATTTGCCGTTATTGTCAGGCCGAACTGCATTTGCGGTAAGCTCGGCTGGTTTTCCGGGTTGTAAATGGCTGCGGGAATTTGTGAGGCCCCTTGAGCTGAGATTTGTAGGTTCGGCTGTTGTCCGGATGATGCGCCTGAACCCTTCGTGTTGATGATGGCAGAGTGTTGGAGCTGCAGAGGGGGTGTTTGGCCTCGCACCGTGATGTTGGATGCTGTAGACCGGTACTCTGCGCCGTGTGTGGCACATTGTAAGGTGCCTAGTCCACTGCCTTGGTTTTCTGGTCCATTATTTTCCCAGTCCTGAGTGTGACGCGCCGTGTCATCCTCCGTAAGGTGACGCGGGAAGGTCGCGTGTGTATTGATGATGGCAGGGTGTTGGAGCTGCAGAGGGGATGTTTGGCCTCGCACCGTGATGTTGGATGCTGTAGACCGGTATTCTGCTCTGTGTGTGGCGCCTTGTCCACTGCCTTGGTTTTCTGGTCTATTTTTTTCCCAGTCTTGAGTGTGACGCGCCGTGTCATCCTCCGTAAGGTGACGCGGGAATGTCGCGTGTGTATTGATGATGGCAGGGTGTTGAAGCTGCAGAGGGGATGTTTGGCCTCGCACCGTGATGTTGGATGCTGTAGACCGGTACTCTGCGCTGTGTGTGGCGCCTTGTCCACTGCCTTGGTTTTCTGGTCCATTATTTTCCCAGTCTTGAGTGTGACGCGCCGTGTCATCCTCCGTAAGGTGACGCGGGAATGTCGCGTTTGTGTTGATGATGGCAGAATGTTGGAGCTGCAGAGGGGATGTTTGGCCTCGCACCGTGATGTGGGATGCTGAAAACCGGTACTCGGCGCTGTGTTTGGCGCCTTGTAAGGCACCTTGTCCACTGCCTTGTTGTGCGGCGCCTTGCATGGAGTCTTGTGTAGCACTCCACGCAGCACCTTGTTGTGTAGTCGCCTTCTCAGTGGGTGTGTCAGGTTCCACTGCAGGCGCTTGTTTGGTCACACAAGCGATGAGGGCATCCTCTAATTGTTGGTTAAGGTCCCTATACGCCCTCAATTCTCGTTGCAGTTGTTTAATTAAATCTGCATTTGAATCCTCCCTGTCTGATGGTGAGTCGTGGCTGGGCGTCTGTACCGAGTGGTCGCGGGGTTGAGCGGCCTCCACCGCGGCGGCCGCATTAGCAAGCCGCGGGATCGCAGAGGGGCGTGCGGGGGGCGAGGCACTGCCAGTGTTTTGTGACTCGTCTTGTCGCGCTTCTTGTAATGTACTCTTCCCGAAGTGTAGATATGATGTCATCTTTGTCAGCAGGAGACTAGAATATCCGGCTCGAAGGACCACAATATATCGGACGGGTGTCCTCTATATTGACTGTAATAAGGATGCTGGGTTCTAGTCGGCGAGCTGCTATACTGGTGCCTGATCCGGTTGATATCCAAGGAGAGAATTCGGTAATCCAAGGAATGTGCGAGGTCGGAAGTCAAAGGCGATTTATGGAATGGTAGAGGCGGGAAGGAGCGGTCCAATGAGAAGAAGTAGCCAGAGTATTTGTTGCGGGGAGTAAAGTTCCGATGCGACTTGTGACTGCGAGAGCGTGACGTGTGACTGCGAGATTGTGACTGACTGCGAGATTGTGACTGACGTGTGACCGCGAGATTGTGACTGACCCGGATTGGTATATTTATGGACTGACCGCTCGGAACAAAATTTGGCGCTATTATATACGCCGCCGCATGGCCGTGCACGATATTGGCTCGCACTCGACAGAAGTACACCTTGTTTCGTTGTGTATTTCTTTGCAGCTTTGTGTGTTCTCGGGTGAGAACTAAATTATAAAAATGATTTATTAACGCAACATTACTTGCCGGCCGCTCCCTTTCATGTAAAACACTTATTCCTTGCATTTTTATTAAACACAGTAAAAATTACACAACATTAACCAGTGGGTGTTTTGCCCGACATCAGTATGAAAAAGCTTTTTATCTTTTAAATAAAAACATTTGCATACTTAATTTTAACATAACAATTTGTACGCGAGTCCAATATTTTAATCTACATATTTTTATTTGAAGTAACTATTGCAAGACTCGCGTAAATTTAACATTCATTACACACATAACTGTTCATTTTAATATGAACCTTGAGAACGAGCGCGCTGATTGGCTGGTAGTTGGCGGACAGCTGAAATGGCGAAGGGAGGGGATGCGACGTAAATACAGCTGTTTTTTCTTCCTCGGCGGTCAGAAAGCTGTTTCGCATCGTTCGGGCTGCATACACGTTCGATACAGAAGTTATTGTTAAATTTGAGGGTAAATTTTTTTTATTGTAATATGTGGGTTACATATAATAATATACATATATATTTTACAAATTATTATGTTAAAGGTCGTTTTTGGTCATGTATAACTTATCAGAAAAGAAGAGCTCTTGTGCCTGATAAAGGAGCGACGATTCTTACTTAGATTGTAAGTTATAAAATGTTTTGCATAAAATATTTATTTTTTAGCGTAAGATATTTTATAAATTTGTTTTGAACATGTTCTATGCTATCGACAGTACTGCGGGTTCCAAATTGGCGAAGCATATTCCAGTGTACTTCTGATTAATGTGAAATATAACTTTACAATTGTACACGGTTCGCTGAATAATTTACTTATACGTGGAACAAAACCATCCAATAATAAGTATACATGATTCATCACAATTTTTGACACGTTAATGACATGTTGCTATATTGTACTCGATCTACTTGATTGTATGCCGTCGAGGTCTCTAATTATTGTAACCACTGAGAACTAGCCACTTATTATTTATAATTAGTTACCGCATAGCACCAAAAAGTTAACTCAACATCCCTTCTGTCGCAAATTACCACGGTATTGCTGAAAAATTAACACAGCTTCTCACTAACAATAATATGAATTTCGCCAAAAATATCGCGAATTTTTTCTATCGATCCCGAGGGATTACTCATTTACAATGATTATTTTAAAATATTTTAGGGAATGGAAGGAGAAAGTGAACATGGTAGACATAGAAGAAGAAGACGCTATCACCTACAACAGACGGGACACATTCCTCTTCAAGAAGGAAAAGTCCGGACCTGGCCTGAATGGAGATGAGATCATAGTCACGCCGCATATCTTCATGGTGGTGAGAAGATCATATCAATTTCAAGAATTCAATAACCAATTTGACTCTCAAGAAGCTGAGTGTTCTTAGAACTCTGCATAGATAAAATACGTTAAACAACTTGGAAGATACCGTAGTCCCACCACGGAACTAAAAAGATTTAACAGTTCTCCAAATAAACACAATGGTTTAGAAAATTTGTTTGTTCTTAGTTCAACCTTTATCTATCAGTTCATTTCAAGATTTGCAAAACATTTGTACAGGTTTTCAGTGCATTTCTAAGTTTTCAGTAAATTTCCATATGTTCAGTACATTTCTATGTTTTCAGAACATTTCCATGTTTTCAGTACATTTCTGTGTTTTTAGGCAGCCGCAGTGGCAGTCGCCAGAGACAAACCGGCCATGCTCAGCCTCGTGGGCAAGGCCATCAACGGCATATTCGACAACCCCGAGACCATCTTCCTGACAGCCAAAGTCAAGGATATCTTCTTCGATGGGATCATCATCAACTGTGACAGGACGGACTTTGCACCGAAAGCCGTCTGCACTGCTATTAAGAAGGAAGCGAAAGATATAGAAATCTTCGGAAACAACCAGATACGATTCTCAATATTTGGACGGGTAATAAATGCAAAAATATTGTTTAAATCTGTTTGCCTTTCCTGCAAACGTTTTTAGGTGATAAAAATATGAGCGTACCTCAACAATGGTTGTAACAAATATACTAAAAATAGTAATATTATTAGGGCACTTAAGCTAATACAGAGTAGATTAAAATGTTCATTTATAATATCTGTAAATCGGAAAAAAGTTTTCTTTGTTTTTGCCTAAGAAAAAAGATAAAATTTTCATAGTAACACAGACGCAAGAGATTATTTTTAATACAATTTTTTATTGTCCTTTGATAAGAGATATTTTGAAACCATTCTCTTGGACACTGGCAGTGTTTTTCTTACACAAAATCGAGCAATTTTTTACAAATTCATTTTTAATCTTCCTTACTACAGTTGCTAACCTATTTTTTTAAAGATCATCACAATACCAAGGCTAGCACTGTGAATGAAACATAAAAGAAAATCAATATATTTGTTTGCGTAGTTAATGCGATTAACGTTCAAGTCATGGAGTCCACCCACTCATTGTCTTACTATTTGAATCAAGAAGACACCTCCAGGCGTTCCTGCCCTTTGTTAACCCAGCGGAATCCATCCATCCATCGCTGGTTCAGTCTCTCCTAGCTGCTGAAGTTGCTTGAAGACTTACCATAATTTTTCATTTCAGAAAAATGGTACCATCGAGGAACCAAAGTTCAAGGTGCTCCGCGGCATCAAGAACATCAGGGACGTCGGTAAGGTTGTGGAGTTCAACGGCCAGCCCTCTCAGTCCGTGTGGTCAGGGCCGGAGTGCAATGACTACGGAGGGACTGACGCAACAATATTTGCGCCCTTCCTCACCGAAAAAGACGAGCTGCTTTCCTTCACTCCTGACATCTGCAGGTCAGAAAATCATACTCACTGTTATGAGAACTTGTGTGTTTATGGTGTGGGTAATTTTTGAAAGCATTGATTTGAAAAGCTTATTATCGGTATACCATTTTAAGACAGAAAGAAGTTCAACTAAAGTGACATTGAGATATTCACGTTTTTAATAAAATTGGAAAGAAGGAGTCCATCAATAAATGAGTAAATCAATTACAATAGATTATTATGAAATGTGTGTAAATAGAATAAAAACCGAGTACCTTACTCCATCAGCTATGAATGATCTTTTACAGTAAGATAAATGCAACTACTTGGACTTGGATACTATTTAATGACAGAGTTCCTAAACAATGAGTTTACTGACTCTAGCATATTTAAAGGATTTTCTATGAAACTTTACTTGGAAGGGTTTTTTTTTTGTTTGTGTTGAGAATTGAAACTTAAAACTATACTGCGACTTGATGCAGGAATTATTATTATTAATAGTATTATTATTGTTTTTTTTTTTTTAAATATGTACTTAATTGCCTACTCCTTGCGGAGGATTATTTTAGGTCTTTTGAATTTGGTAATTTCATTCTCGCTATATTGAGCGAGAGAGTTAATGGTCGGATTTTCATGTCCGGCTAGGCCGGCGTAGAATTTTTCCGATTGGGAAACAATTAGCTCCTTTATCAGAGGAATGTTTGTGTCTTTATGGAGAGTGTTAACCCTGATCCACTTCGGCGCATTCAATGCTAATCGAATGGCTTTGTTTTGCAAGGTTTGTAATTTATTTATGTGAGTGTCAGCTGCATGGCCCCAAATGGGAGCAGCGTATGTAAAGCCCGACCTAATGGTCGTCTTGTAGATGAGTAGTTTATTGTCTGGTGATAATTTACTATTTCTACCTAGCATAGGGTAGAGTGCTGCAATTGACTTATTAGCTGATTTTACTTTTTCATTAATGTGTTTAGCCCACGTTAATTTGGAATCTAGGGTTACTCCGAGGTATTTAATAGATTTTTCCCATGGAACCTGTTCCCCGAATAATTTAATGTTCGGGGGCTGTTTTGGTAGTCTTCGTGAGAAAACAGTAGCGGCACTTTTGGAAGGATTAATTGAAATTCTCCATTTTTTACAAAACTCTTCGAAAAGAGTGGCTTGGAGCTGTACGCGGCTTGTAGCAGTGGTCGCGACAGTAGAACTTGAGATAACATTTGTATCGTCGGCGAATTGGGAAATTTTTACATTATGGTTCATTGGTGGCGGAATATCGCTAGAATAGACGTTAAACAGTTTAGGGGACAATGAACCTCCTTGGGGGACACCGGCTGTTAGTGGACGTTCTGATGACAGAATTTCATCTAGTTTTACTCTAAAAGTCCGATCAGTAAGGTAGCTATATACCATTTTAATAAATGAGATGGGAAAGCCCATAAGGTACATTTTATATAATAACCCGTTATGCCATACTCTGTCGAATGCTTGTCGTATATCAAATGTAAGGATCACTGTATGTTTGTTTAAGTTGAAGCCTTCAGTTATGATCTCGACTACGCGGAGAAGTTGATGAATTGAAGAGTGACCAGTCCGGAAGCCATGTTGGAAATCTGGCAAAATTTTATTTTCATGAATAAATGATTCTAATCGAACGAGGATAATTTTCTCAAGAATTTTACCTAGGCAAGGAAGGAGACTAATTGGGCGATGGTTTGTGGTTAATAGTGGGTCTTTGCCCGGTTTAGGTATTAAGATTACATTTGCTTGTTTAAATGCTTTAGGAAAGCAACTGAGTCGTAGTGATGCATTATATATGGCAGTTAAGGCGCAGATGCCTTTTAAGGGGAGGCATTTTAGAATTTTATTTGATATTCCGTCTGGTCCGGCCGCTTTTTTATTTTTAAGAGAGTTAATAATTTTTTTAATTTCATTAGGTGTTGAGAATTTGATTGGCAAGTCAGATTCTGTATTTAAAATAGACTCTACTTTTGAATCCACCATTGTAACGAAGGATGGGTCGTCGTGATCAGTTATTGGGGTGAACTGGGCTTCAAGGCTGTCTGCAAAGGCTTCTGCCTTGTCTGCAGTAGAGTACACTACTCCGTTTGGGCCTTGAAGGGGAGATATTCTAGTATTTGGTTTCCTGAGAGTCTTAGAGAGCTTCCAGTAAGCTGCTCTGTCATTTTCGAGGGATGATATGAACTCGTGCCAGCGTTCATTGCGGAAATCGTTTAAAGCATCTCTTACTTCGCGTGATAAGCGGTTATAATGCATTTTTACTAAAGGATTGCAACTTTTTTGCCATTCTTTACGAATTAAATTTTTCTCCCTAATAAGATCCTTAATCTCTTCGGGGATGCCATGTCGTCTTGTGTCGTTGGGAATATCGACGGAAGCCTCATTGATGCAAGATTTTATTGATTTTATCAACGTAGAAGTGGCGGTGTTAAGACTCTCTTTGTCGGGTATAGAAGTTGGCACTGTCATAGATGAATTAAATAACTCGATGAGTTTAGGCCATTTAATTTTTTTCCGAGTTGGATTATGTGGGACCAGTGGATTTGATCCTCCTGTCAAAGTAAGAAGAATAGGATTATGGTCGGATGCGAGTTCGTTTAGAACTTTTAGCGAGTGAACGTGACTTGTGTCTTTGAGGATGATTATGTCAATTACATCTGGCCTGCCGTTTGGTGGCTGAAGGGTTGGTAGGTCAGGGGCGTCTACGGCGATTGAATTAGAGAGAGCATATTTTGCAAGATCTCTACCTTTTTTGTTATCATATAGACTGTTCCAGGAGCCATGCTTGGCGTTCAAATCTCCGGCTATAATAGTGGGGACGTTTTCGGAGAGAAGTGAGTCTAGTTCAGAGGGAATCAATTTACGTTTGGGAGGGCTATACACAGATATGAATTTAATTGGACCGGAAGAAGTATTGATTTTAACCGCGGTGGATTCAATATTATCATTAGAGAATGCATGTGCTAGACAATGATCAATGTTGTTTTTAACAAAAATTGCAGTACCGCCGCCTTTATTGGAGGTTCTGTCATCTCGAAATATATTATAATTTGGTATTCTTAGGTTACGTGATGGTTTTAGCCACGTTTCATTTATAAGAAATACGTCTAGATTATAATCGTGGAGAAATTCTATTATTTCCTCGCGGTATGCTAGTACTGTGCCGTTGGCATTCCAGTACGCTGTTTGTAAATTTGATTTATTGGCGCGTTGTCTAGCCATTGTGATTTTTAATATATGTCTGTATGGAACTTAGCTCTTTGGCGAAGTTTTGCATAAGGAATTGGAGCTCTGTAGCTCGTTCGATGAGGATTTGGATTTCGCTATCCTCGGGTTTAGAAATTTGCGGCGGGGGAGGAGGAGGAAGATTGCTTTGGGATGTTTGGGGGGACTCAGGACGGCGTTCTAGCCGGAATTGTTGGCTGAAGGCCGGGGTTTTGGGGGGCCGGATTTCCTGATGGGAGCTACGGCTTTTGAAAAAATTTGGCGCAGGCCAAGATTGCGAAGTTGAGGGAGATACGGAGGAGGGTTGGTTTTCATTGATGGTGGTGGTGACGGGCTCGGACCTAGGGTTTACTCTTTCAGGCTGTGGCTGAGGGCCGGAAAAGCCTTGGTTCTGTCGGTAATCTCGGCGGTATTCATTATAATTGGGGTTTCTATTCGACTGACGTTGATAGTTGTAATTACGGTTTCTGTTGGAATTATAGTTATTGTGATGGGGTCTGGCAGGACAGCCCTTGTAATTTGCCGTATGAGCACCCTGGCAGAGGGCACACTTTGCTGGAGTATCCGTTGGTTTTTTACACTCCGAGGATCTGTGGGGCTCTGCGCATTTAACGCAGCGCTCCTGACCGTGGCAGCAGTTTGCCGAGTGGCCATGTGTCTGGCAACGGAAACATTGCCCCATCCTTGTTCTGTTTCGTAACGATTCTACTTGGATACGTAGGTGGAGAACAGTTTGAAGATCTGTGAAGATGCGTTTTGCGTCTTCATTTTTAGTTAAATTGACCATTACTAGTGGAATCGGTTGACGAGACCGACCAGATTTCATTCTGTGAACGGATAGTACTGGGAATTTTTTGAGGGCTAGTTCAAACTTTACCTCGTCCGTGGGGATATCTTCCGGGATGCCTCTAAGGACTACTTTTAGAGGTTTATCCTCTGGGAGCCGGTAAGAATGATGTTCGATATTTTTGGCAATTAATATCCTAGTTATGTTACTATGTTCTCTTGGAGTTTTCGTTTGAATGTGAATAAATTTACCCATATTCTTCGCGAAGAAATCTATACCTTTTTCTTCAAAGCTCCTGAAAAGAGCGGTTGTTTCGTTTTTTTTATGTAGGACGATTGGGGGAATTCTAGCAAATTTACGTGGTTGTTGTTCAGCTGGTGAGGTTTGATCCTCTTGTGCTGTAGAGGAGCCAGGTGTAGGAGAGGGTGTTCTCAGAGCTGCAAATTTATTGGTTGCGAATTCTGGGGAGGTTGGTCGCGTTTCAACATTAATTTTTTTTGATCGGGGAGAGGAACTGGGAGAATGTCTCGGGGAATTTACAGGGGTTAAAGTGCCCCTTGAGCAAGTGCGCGTGCGTTTACGCCCTGAGACAAGGTTGAACCTTGTCTCGTCAGAGGAAGAGTAGCATTCTTCCATATCAGAATCTTCGTAGTGTCTTCCTGGGTTGGGAGAGGGTAGCCGCCGAGGAGAAGGAAGCCGCCGCGGGGAGAGTGGTGACTGGTTTGGAGCTATGCTTTGAGAAGCCATTTCATGTCGGATTAAATAATTTAGGTGGATTTTTTCCTCCGGGGATAGATCTTTATTGATTCTAGCAAACATAAAAGCTGCTAGGTTATTTTCGTAGGCGCTCATGATTTTAGGGTTGGAATTTCTAGATATAAGTAATTAGATTTGAGTAGCAACCGGCTGGGAATGCTTTTAGTCTGTTGGAAATACCCGTTTGGACAATGGAACTTTATGAGTCTCTAAGTGGGGTAAAACCGAGTGTAAAGTGCTTTTAATAAATAAAGGCTATAACTGTCCGTGAGGTAATTAGTGCATTCAAAGGGCGTTTGAAAACTTGGGCCGGGGAAAAACGCGGCAAAAGTGAATTTTACAAGATTATTTAATTTATATGACGTCGGTGGGAATGAATAAAATTTTTGAACTCTGACAAAAAAAACAATATCACAAGTACAAGTAAGTCCAAATACTCTCACCAGAGATGATGGAAGGATGTCTGCTGTAGATGTTGTCTGCTGCTGGATGCTCAGCGCTGATTTTGTGGTTTTTCCAGGAATCTGGACAGTCCTACTCTTCTTTCAGACGGGGAACCAAAGTCGTGGATTATAAACCAGAAAAGTTCAAAGCACTTGCACTTGAATTTGTAGAACGGATAATGTTTGAATCGCTGAAGATTAATTTAATTTTGACACATAAACGCGTGTTTGCGTAGATCACATGCGAAGAATCGGCACTTGTCGCGAATAATCTCCGAAGGAGCAAAACACGAAAGAACTGACTTTGTAACTAGATAACTGTATTAAAAACACAATGGTTGGTGAAGTCGCTACGTTTAGACGCAGAGCTGTTGACGGTTCGGCAGGCGAATCGAGACTTGATAAATGCAACTAATTTGGCGCGTGCCCTTTTATGGCATCCAAAATTTTGTTCAACCGTTCAAATTTCAGATCTCTAGGAGCCTGGTACGATAGTAAGTCAGCATACTCTGGCATCCCCACCAATCGCTATGTCGCCAATTTGGGAGATTTGGGCAATGAACCCAAAAACCAATGCTTCTGTGACACTCCCACTACCTGCCCGCCCAAGGGTCTGATGGACCTCACCAAGTGCGTGAACGCCCCCCTCATGGTCTCACTACCACATTTCCTCGAGACGGACCCCAAGGTACTGGACGGAGTTAAAGGACTAAGACCGAATAAGGAAGATCATGGAATTTTTATCGATTTTGAACCGGTATGTAACTGATTTATTATACTGAATATTATTTCTCGTTGGTTTTCTATAGGCAACTGATTTTTCTTCGACAATTATTTTTCGTGATATATGAACTTTGAGTAGATTAAAAGGCATCCCAGTGACGTAATCAACATTTTCGTGGCTGCCAGGATGAAGTCCCACCTGATGGGAGATGATCAAATATCCGCATACGGAAAATCGCATAATTTTTATTTATATAAAGATTATTTTAATTTTATTTATTTCATGCGTCCCTGTTCCCCTGCCGCGTCCCCTTTCCCCCGCGTTCCCTTTCCGCTTTTTACGCCTTCCCCTACCTTGTCATCCCTCCCGCTAACCCCACCTCTTTCATTACCATTCCCCTCATGTCTTCCCTCCCTGTCGCTAAAATATATAAAATACACCCATTTTCATTTATAAAAATTTCATAACGCCAGAGCCTAACATTATACATAGCCTATAGCATTCGCAGGCATGCGCACAATAAACCACCAAAGTTTCATCGCAATCGGATGAACGGTATGGCAGCGCTTAACATACGAACAAACAAACAAACAAAAATTGATTTTTATATAATTATTATTTTTATAGATTATTATAAGATATGTTTAAATTTTCTGTTTTAATTCTATTCTATGCATATTTATTGCTATTTTGTCTATTTTTATGTTTTTTCCAAACAAGGAAAGTATTGGATTTCACCACCTCTGCATACATTATGGTTCTACTATTATTATTATTTTGAACCAGTTGTAAATTTTTATTTCTTGTAATGAATTTCTGGATTTTGAAACTCCTAATTTTTATTTCTTGTTTTGATTTTGATTCTGCGACCATTTTTTACTTGTTCAAAATGTGAAAATAAGTGGTTAGAAACTGTATCCTTACATAGCCTGTAACATTTTCCAAAAATACAAATTATCAGAAAAGAGAAAACTTCTAGTTGTGTACTCATTAACGTCGAATAATGTCAAAAGCCAAAAGTAATTGCAGGGACGAAATTTTTCTGTTCGTTTTAAAGGATGTACAAAAGACACTCATCAAAGGAATTCACAACATTATCATCCTGAATTTGGAACCTTAAACCTTACATATATATAAGTTGAAATTGGAACATGTAAAGCATGTTGTGATGTTTTAATTCAACATTGTAGGTAATTAAATAGAGAGAATAAATCTGATCCCCAAGCAGCGAAAAGGAAAGGGCGGAGAACAACCAGGAACTTGTATAGGGTTCATGTAAATTGCGCTGGATGTAGGGTTGGGTATTTCACCAGTCAAAATAATTAAAAATAATGTGTGCGATGAATGTAAACGAAGTAAAGATTTTGTTTTTATTGAATGAAATTGCTTGAAAAATATTTTTTTTAGAATTTCATTCATTTTATTTCTTGATCATGACAAAAATAATTATTTTATTTTTATTTTTTTTTTTTTTATTTTATCAAAAGTATACAATACAGAATATAGTATATTATATAAAGCATTGTACTCCCAGGAGTTAATAAACTCATTGCGGGAATGATACGCATTACATGAAACATATAGCTGTATGTATTGTTAGCGTCAACGGGCGTGCTGATGCTATCGGCAGGGTTGGAGAAAGCTCCCACATATTTAATACAATTAGTTGCTGTATCTGCCCCAAATAAAAACTAGCTCAGGATTCGGTGCAAGCAGGATTTCTCGTAACCTCAAGGCTAGTGCTTGTGGTTCGGAACTTCACGCTTCTCCATTCTCCCAGGGCCTCCCTCGTCAAGCAAAACACGGTAGGTTATCACATAAACAGTTTATTCAATTCTAGGAGACACAATAATACATAAAAGGAACGATCCTAGCTGAAAGTTAGTTTGAATGTCCGTCTCTACTCTCTATCACGCGTGGTTTATGGGCTAAAACATTTAATTGCACACAAAGGGTAACATGGTAATTGACTCACGTTTGGTTTATGGGCCAACAGCGTGGACCGGAAGTGCACAAACGGCGAAACTGAACTGGTGTCGCCCATGTTCGCGCGAAACGTGGGCCCTGGAAGCTCGCTTGCTGAAGACTGCCGGGCTGCCGCTCGAGAGTTGGTCTAGCGGCGGCTCGGTTTGTCGCTCGCGGGAGGGGGTAATGCGCGCGCCTCTATATTGGCGCCTTATTCTCCAGTCCGTGGAGAAGTCTATTCTCGAATCCCGCCACGTGACAATTTGTAACGTAACACTTCCCCCCTCGCCGCAATAAAAGCGACGTGGTAATGGAGCTGTAGGACTAATAAATCCTCTTACCTTTTCAGCACTTGTGCCAAAAACATTTAAGAGAAACGAGGAGAGAGAGAGAGAGAGAGATTCCTAGCTGGAGAATAGTTATGAACAGAACACAAAAGAGAAGATACATGGTGTAACAAGGAATTGTCAATAAATGTATATAAAGGCAGTGGCATACATAAATACAGTTGCAAAGAACAAGGATCTGTTGAAGAAAGGTACAAGGGTTATGCAGTGATAGAAAAAAAAACTCTAAAATTGTATCATTGGTCTGTGAGCTAATGTTTGCGAACGTGGTTTGCGTAGGATGTCTGGGGTGGTTGAACGTTTCACTGAAGTTACAAGGTTACTTTGTCACAGTAACCTGGCCCATTTGAGATTACACTCAAGGGACACTAGGGCCTTTAAGAAATTACGAGGAAGAGAACACATGATGAGGCTTCTAGGTGGTGTGGAGAGTTCTACCTGTCACAGAGGTCGAAAGGGTAACTGCTTCCGGATCCTGTGGGTGAGCCAGTACGAAACCATTGAAGTACTGGAGAGTGGAATCGCAATTGGTGGCTGGTACACTGGCTTTTGTATGTAGTGGGATTGTTTTGTGAACAATCGTTGGTATTGTCACTTGCGCAAGGGCACAGGAGCATCAGCACAATGGCAGTAGGGCATTTGCATTATGCAGCAGGAACATTTGCATAATGGCAGCAGAAACATTTGCACAAGGGCAACAGGAACATTTGTATTATGCAGCAGGAATATTTGCATAATGGCAGCAGAGCATTTGCATTATGCAGCAGGAACATTTGCATAATGGCAGCAGAGCATTTGCATTATGCAGCAGGAACATTTGCATAATGGCAGCAGAGCATTTGCACAAGGGCAACAGGAACATTTGTATTATGCAGCAGGAATATTTGCATAATGGCAGCAGAGCATTTGCATTATGCAGCAGGAACATTTGCATAATGGCAGCAGAGCATTTGCACAAGGGCAACAGGAACATTTGTATTATGCAGCAGGAATATTTGCATAATGGCAGCAGAGCATTTGCATTATGCAGCAGGAACATTTGCATAATGGCAGCAGAGCATTTGCATTATGCAGCAGGAACATTTGCATAATGGCAGCAGGAACATTTGCACAAGGGCAACAGGAACAGGAACCAACCTAGAGCTGGCGTGCTCGGGTTTGTTTTGAGTGTCGGTTCTTTGTGGTGATACAATTCGCAACTACACGCACGACTCACACTAGGTTATGTTAGATGCGGTCGGGTGCTTTTGGTACGCAGGGATTGAAGGCAAGGGACCTCCGTGACGGTAGCGAGGGCAGCATGAAGAGGCGCAGATGTAGATAGGGTGCAGAGCTGCTGGTTTTTTTTTTTTTAATCCGGCAAAAATTATTATTAGAACAAAATTCTTGAAGTTTACCTGCCTAGTAGACCAATGATGAAAAAAGTTTGGAGAGAAACAAGTGTGCATGTTGAGAAAAAGTTGGATTTGTTTGGCGTGTAGAGAGAGAGACGGAGAGAGAGCTAACTAAATGTGGCTAATTCCTAATACATGTTACAAAGGTACGTATTCAAGGACAGGTTCTGTGTAACCCCTTTTGGTTTTTTTTTCTTTACCAAATACATTTCCAAGAATACGTGGTTGAGGGATTGTACGTATAACAAAATTCCCCATTCGAAAGAAGTTGGTCTTCCATGACCTATGCTCACGTCTATACGGTAGCATTTTTTCTACTTTCGAAAAACAAAACATTGCGTACAAGATTAGTTATAACAAGGTGGGAAAGGAGTAGGAAGTTGAAAGGATCCGCGTATGAAGATTGTCCCATTTGACAAACGAAACGCCAAGTGCGTAACGCATATATCCCCATTCACGGATAATTTCGAGGAAGGGGGAGGGTGATAATTGGGAACATTTGAACGAAGAAAACTGCTGGGGACTCGGCTATTTCCGAAATTCGACCTCTGGGTGGAGGTGAAACAAGGTCTACAGCAGTCATCCTGGCACATTACAATAATGACAACTGGGAAAGGAGTAGGAAGTTGAAAGGATCCGCGTATGAAGATTGTCCCATTTGACAAACGAAACGCCAAGTGCGTAACGCATATATCCCCACTCACGGATAATTTCGAGGAAGGGGGAGGGGTGATAGTTGGGAACATTTGAACGAAGAAAACTGCTGGGGACTCGGCTATTTCCGAAATTCGACCTCTGGGTGGAGGTGAAACAAGGTCTACAGCAGTCATCCTGGCACATTACAATAATATTTGGTAGTGTTGGACAAAAGAATACACTGACATAAAAGTCTAATCCTCTACGTGTATTGGGCAGAAGATTAGGGGTCGTTTTATTCTCCTACTTGTTTGCGAGAAATGACAGACCCTTGCTCAAATCTCACAAACCTGGGGATTTTCTTTGTTCGTCTCCCAGACAACGAGTTAGGTGTTTTTGTGTCCATCAACTTAACTCCCACGACACGATGCCCCATAATCATGAGTGAAGCGTATGATTAGTCCTTTTGAGATAGTAGATAGTTCCTGGGTTCTTGTGACAGGAAGTCCACGGGCATATTAATGATTACAAAAAAGGGGTGTGGACTACATTGAGTAGTTCACACATAAAGGTTTGATATTATTTCGTTCGCACGATTCATGGTGAGTATTGTAACGTCTTCACGTATAGCGTACAAGATTGCAAAATCAAAAGATTTGCAAGTAAGTTTTATAACGTCTTCACGGATAACAATGAACGAATTACAACTGGGTTGCCCAGTATTGAAGGGAGGTGCAAAAGACTAGGTATTTATGACATTTCTGACAAAAACCCACAGAGTAATTATAACGGGCTCCCCGTATCGCATTTAGTAGATATTCTGAGATTCCCATCTATGACGGCAGATTTTATAAGGTTCCCACCTCTGATGGCAACAAAGGTTAACGTTCATATAAAGGTACCTATTCAATACAGACGGCGAGACATACTGATGTACTTAGTACAACAATACCGTAGCATAATAAATCCATATTAGCGTACGTTAAAGACTTGCACAAAGGCAAAAACATATTTGAAGATCTGGCCAAGATTTTATACTTCAACAATTAAGGGACGAAAAAAATTCTGGCGTGCTGATGGAATGTGAATTTCATCTAAGCTTACCGCAAAAGAGATCCTTTGTGGTACAACCCTTTTGGTTACGCACAGAGTATCGTATCGTGATGGTACAACTTTTGTTGTACTTACACGTACGATGGTAGCAACAATACAAGACATGCGCTTATCGTTGTTTGACAAGGCAAATTATTTACATTGGTCCGATTTGAGTGTTTAAGACCTTCTAGGTTTTACTTACTTAAACAGACTGCGATGGACACACCTTGGTGTTATGAAAATTATAATAATGGGATGGGTTGTTCACAGGGTGGTTCACTTGGAGACCTGGCTTCTTGTTGTGACCTCGTACTTTGCACGTGATAAGTCACAACAAGGCAACCCCAAAATTTCAGTTTGAGCAGTTGAGACCCAGGGTGACTCAATGTTGCTGAAATGTTGTAAAAAAAAATTTATCGTTAATGAAGAGGCACGTTGAAAGTTGTCCCTTTTATAACGATACTTTCCAGACTCCACATTCAGTTCTGGGGAGAGCTAGAGCAATTAGGGTTATTTATTGAGCGCCATTCTATTTTCTTAAAAAACAGAAAAAAAAAACTTAGAACGGGTAGCAAACATCTGATACCGCCGTGGGTTTACACAGGTTTGCTTACCTAATTTAACTACATATGACATAAGGGTTAGATGCAACTTTGGCGAGGACCCGATATTTAATGTACAAAAAAGATTTTTCTAACATTTAGAAAGGGGTGACGAGGTATGACATGATGATGTGAAAATATGATGCTGCGAGTTGTGACGATGCACAAAACCTTGGGCACGTAGTCTCTGACTACTTGCAGTAAGCCACAGGGAATTCCTTTCTCCGAAGTGATCAATTTCAGGTAGAGGTGTGCATGCTTAGAAAAAAAACGATGTTTCCAAGGTTTGACACCTGGGGCAGCAATTAGAGGCGAATGACTGATGATGACGAGATATTTATACAAACAAAAATAAAATAAAATAAAATGAAACGAAACCACAAGGGAGAATTATAATTTCTTCCATGACTTTGGCTACAGTTGACACCACTGTGCCAGAGCTAGAAAGGTTTCGTTTGAGTGTCCTAATGAGTGACAATCGTTTACGAGAGGCCGCTCATTAGTGACGAAACAAAAGGGTTGACTTCCATAGTGATCCATGTCACGGTGTAGACGAATGGTTGCTAGGAGTCAAGGAATAACCGTTGGGGTTATACGGGCGTGGCAATGGAGTTTGTTTCCATGTTCCCACTTTTTACAATGTCCTTTATGTGGTAGTTACCTATGTGTTTACCAGAGATGTCGGACAATCGGTAAACCAGGTCTGAGATTTTCTTTAGGACTTTCGTCTTTACAAAACGGGGTGCCAATTTGGCAGAGAAGTACAGCGCACCTTGTGACAGAGTGTTGTTTCTCCTCCAGACGATGTCTTCTTCCTTGAATGTGACGTGCCTCCTGATGTACTTTTTGTTGTAGAAAGAAGCATATTGAATAAGGCATTTTTTGGATTTATTCCTGGGAGAAATCTTTCTACTTCTCAGGGCCTGTAGTAGTTCTTCCTTTTTTGACGTAGAAATGTGGGGGATTATACCCAGCGTGACTTGAGGGACTTCCATAGTGTATAGGGTCGTGTCAGGGTGACCTTACGTTGGAAGAAAAACGAGAACTCGACTCTTTATCCGTAATTGGAAAGAAATTTTTGCCAGGGATTGACCACTGGGGACGTATATATATATTTTTTTTTTTTTACAAAATGCTTCTGCGAAAAAACGCGTATTTGTAAGTGTTTGGGTTATTTGAAAATTTGGGCAGAGGTTTGCCTCTGGCCACGTGCTTTTTAGGAAAAATCCAAGCGTTTTGGAAAAAAAAAAATTTCGAAAATTTAAAAATCGAAAAAAGGAAAAAATCGGAAAAATTTTCAGAGTCCGAAACTGGAGAAAATTTGGGCAGCGATTTTCCTCTGTCCATGTGTTTTTTAGAAAAACTCCAAGCGTTTTGGGAAAAAAAAAAAAATTTCGAAAATTTAAAAAAAATCGAAAAAAGGAAAAAATCGGAAAAATTTTCAGAGTCCGAAACTGGAGAAAATTTGGGCAGCGATTTTCCTCTGTCACTGCGTTTTTAAGAAAAACTCCAAGCGTTTTGGAAAAAAAATATTTCGAAAATTAAAAAAAAATCGAAAAAAGGAAAAAATCGGAAAAATTTTCAGAGTCCGAAACTGGAGAAAATTTGGGCAGCGATTTTCCTCTGTCACTGCGTTTTTAAGAAAAACTCCAAGCGTTTTGGAAAAAAAATATTTCGAAAATTAAAAAAAATCGAAAAAAGGAAAAATCGAAAAAAATTTTCAGAGTCCGAAACTGGAGAAAATTTGGGCAGCGATTTTCCTCTGGCACTGTGTTTTTAAGAAAAACTCCAAGCGTTTTGGAAAAAAAATATTTCGAAAATTAAAAAAATCGAAAAAAGGAAAAATCGAAAAAATTTTCAGAGTCCGAAACTGGAGAAAATTTGGGCAGCGATTTTCCTCTGGCACTGCGTTTTTAAGAAAAACTCCAAGCGTTTTGGAAAAAAAAAATATTTCGAAAATTTAAAAAAATCGAAAAAAGGAAAAATCGAAAAAAAATTTTCAGAGTCCGAAACTGGAGAAAATTTGGGCAGCGATTTTCCTCTGGCACTGCGTTTTTAAGAAAAACTCCAAGCGTTTTGGAGAAAAAAAAAATTTCGAAAATTAAAAAATCGAAAAAAGGAAAAATCGAAAAAATTTTCAGAGTCCGAAACTGGAGAAAATTTGGGCAGCGATTTTCCTCTGGCACTGCGTTTTTAAGAAAAACTCCAAGCGTTTGGAAAAAAAAATTTCGAAAATTAAAAAATCGAAAAAAGGAAAAATCGAAAAAAAATTTTCACAAGTTTTCGTGGAAGTAATTTGTTTGAGAATTCAACAATATCTTGGGGGCATGGTTTCATTACGCGGCTTCCTATAGCCTGATTTTAAACAGCACCAATTTTTGGTATTTACACGCGAATTCCCTTCGTCTTTTCGACAAGATATTACCTTCTTTGTCAATTGACAAGGTATTATAGTGTCAGATGTCAAGGAATCCACGTCAACGCGAATTTAGTATTTTTTGCATTATTCGAATGTGATTCGGCATGACCCGGTATCATCAGACGACAGAGTCAAAAATACTTAATTGTCAAATGACAGAAAGAATTTAAATCCACTTGTTCCCTAGGTGTCAGCAAGTGTCCGTTTAAGAGACGTACCAGCGTGCTGCAATATAGTATATTATTAAAAATATTTAGCACTTTCGAGACCAAGCGGATGATTTGTTTATCATGTACATGATTTTAATTGTTGAATAAATTCTTCTTTAATTTGTGTTTATTTCCACTATTCACTTGTATTGAAAATAGCAATTTTAATCGGCCGACACTTTGTAATCACTGTATTATTCGCAGCGACAACTTCCTAGGTTGGGCACCTTGCGTTGGAATACCGGTAATATTTTGTCGAGTGACGAGTCACAAATGATAAAATCGCGCCCGTAATAATTTAAATTGTGATTCGAAATTACGTTCGCGCCGAGGTTCCTGTTGGAAGTGCTAGACAATTGGGAATAAACAATACATCATAATAACATTTCAGAGTTTACAATTGTTGCTTGGGAACGAGGCCGTGGTGGAACAGAAAAAAATTTAAATGGCCCCACGTTTAGCGCCAGTGTTAGCGTCAACGGGCGTGCTGATGCTATCGGCAGGGTTGGAGAAAGCTCCCACATATTTAATACAATTAGTTGCTGTATCTGCCCCAAATAAAAACTAGCTCAGGATTCGGTGCAAGCAGGATTTCTCGTAACCTCAAGGCTAGTGCTTGTGGTTCGGAACTTCACGCTTCTCCATTCTCCCAGGGCCTCCCTCGTCAAGCAAAACACGGTAGGTTATCACATAAACAGTTTATTCAATTCTAGGAGACACAATAATACATAAAAGGAACGATCCTAGCTGAAAGTTAGTTTGAATGTCCGTCTCTACTCTCTATCACGCGTGGTTTATGGGCTAAAACATTTAATTGCACACAAAGGGTAACATGGTAATTGACTCACGTTTGGTTTATGGGCCAACAGCGTGGACCGGAAGTGCACAAACGGCGAAACTGAACTGGTGTCGCCCATGTTCGCGCGAAACGTGGGCCCTGGAAGCTCGCTTGCTGAAGACTGCCGGGCTGCCGCTCGAGAGTTGGTCTAGCGGCGGCTCGGTTTGTCGCTCGCGGGAGGGGGTAATGCGCGCGCCTCTATATTGGCGCCTTATTCTCCAGTCCGTGGAGAAGTCTATTCTCGAATCCCGCCACGTGACAATTTGTAACGTAACAGTATTAAATGGACATATGATGGGGACATACACAACATTATTATTTCAGATAGTCATTAATAAGATGAAGTTTGAGCATGTTAGTTTGGGTCTTTTTACATTGACTTGCACGTTTACTTTCATAATTATTGTAAACTTATGAAAGTAAATTAAGATTTATTTAAAAAATCGTAATCTTGAGGAATTATCAAGTATAATTAACTTTACCACTACCGAGAAATTTAAAAAAAGGTTTATTTCATGCTTTTTTTATGTTTCAGATTACCGGGACTCCAATGATGGCGAAAAAGAGACTGCAGTTCAGTATGGTGCTGCCTAAAATAGAAAAGTTGGAGCTCTTCAAAAATCTACCAAATACACTAATGCCACTGTTTTGGGTAGAGGAGGTAAAAGACATTTTCATCATCAGAGATAGATCCCGTAATGTTTGGGCAGAGTATTGGAACATTCCTGGTCAATCCGAGGGAGCCTGCTATGCCTCAATACTATCCTATAGACATAGACTATTTTATCAAAACCGTAGTTTCTCCCATTTTTCCCAAAAATAAATTTATTTACTTATTCGAATGAGAATTGGACATTGTTCCGTTCCTTCTCACCTTTTAAAAAATTCACGTCCTTGACTCCCCTGATTGTACATTCTGTGGTATAGATGTGGGAACTTTAGATCACATATTTTTTGGTTGTCCCTCTCTAAATTAATATCCTCTCTTCTATCAAACGTTATCTAAAATTGTCTCCCCTCCATTCAACATCTCATCTCCTCTAAGACTGAAATCGACTCCAATCTTCCATATTATTCTGAAATTTGTACACTTAGATTATAATTCGCCTTTTCTTTCCCTGTAATTTTAAATGATGGCCTAAAACACCCTTGAAGGATAAACGCCAGAAATAATTGGAAAAAAAACCTGGCACTCTCTTTAACAGAGAGAGTAAACAGCAGCTTGTTTCGAAGCAATATTTTTGTTTTACCTACCATAAATAATAACTCCAGGAAGCCAAGCATAGGCAATCGATAAACCCTATATAAAAACTATATTGACTAAGTTCGTTATCTATGGTCAGTTATCAATATTTGCGACCTTCCATTGATAAATATTAGAGCGGCTTCCGTAGTATCAGATAAGTTTCGGTTAACTGTCAATATAAACGTAATGCTAAATTACTGGCTTATTTAATGAACGGATTGAACTAATAAAGGTCTTAGAATTGAAATAAGTCGTACAAGCGATCGATTTATTCCGTTCAATATATGAGAAACTAAAGTGGTTGAAAGGTGACTAAAGATCTCATTAATTAATAAACTTCCGTGCAATGTCAAAAATTTAATGCAGACTGCCAATTCATATTTAGGATAGCATTTCAATTCAACATTGCCAACTTATTAATATTTTTACGCAATTGTTTGTGATAGTCGTTGAATATGAATTCATATAAAGTACCTCCATTGTCGCCAGCCTACATCGACTTCTTATTTATTCGTTGTCAATATCGGTTAGGCTGACAGCAGTGAAACCGTGATCGTTATATCGATATACAACCAACGAAAGTTACCCCTATCGATTCGATATTGTAAAGTAATCGATATCTTTGTGCTTGCTCTCCAGATGAGAGTGAAACACCGTGTGATAAATCTGGTCATATTATATAAAGTTAGCTGATCTAATCGTGTTATTAGACATTATTACAGAAATTATAATTTGTTTTTCCAGGGTGTAGGTCTCAACGCGACCTTCGTTGGAATGATGAACAGTCAGCTGTTCATCCCCTTGCGCGTAGTCGGGGCCATCAAGTGGCTGGCCGTCTGCCTCGGAAGCCTCGGGGTGATCCTCTCCGGCTTCCTTCATAATAAACAGCGCATCATCAACTTTGCCGTGACTCCTGCTAACACCACCGAGACCATCAGCACCGTCAGCAAGCCAACCCAACCTGCCAACCCCGGCCCGGAGTTGAGATCCAACGGGCTCGCTTCCCTTCCACCAATCAATAAGGATATTATGAATAATCAGATTATTGGTGGAGCTGACAGATTCTAGAAGTAGACTCTTATCTTTGTGGGACAGGCGGTATTTTTAGAAACATCTCTGATCTTGATTTTGAACTGAAAACTTATTATATCCATGATTTGACAACTGTTTTTTCATGTTTTTCTTAATCGGGTAAACGTGTGCTTTTATCGGTACTTTTGGCGTGGGGCGGAGCTCAGGACCACTGACCAATTAATCCAATTGAATTATTCCAACGCCCATAAAGGATTTTAGAATTTTGTTAAATTTTGACTAAATGAAAATTTTTAATAAATTTCGACCTAATCAATTTTTTTACTAAATTTTGACAAAATTTAGAGTTTTACTAGTTTTATCTTGACAGGTACAAATAATAACATACCTACCGTATAATTCATTACTTGCATATTATACTATTATTAAAATTTTGATTTTGTTATTGTCTAGATATTTTTTTTTATCTAACTTTGTAATTTCGTATAACCTTAAAACATGACATTTTCCGCAAGAAAACGGCATGTTCATTCCTCACTATCAAAAATACCTATGAGCAAAGTTCTTAACAATATGAATCTTTCAATAACTTTACCCAAAACTGCCAAAAATTAACCAAAATGGACCCACATAAAATTAAGGAAAATAAATTTTGAATTTTTAGTAAAATTACAATTTTTATGAAAAACAAACACAAAAAGGGAACACAACTTTATAAAAAGCATATCTATTTATTCACAAACAATATGTACAAGTTTTTAATATTTAATGCAACAATTTTATCACAAACAATATTTTTAGAAGATCTTTAATAGTAATAAAATAAAATATAACTTTTATCAATTACATATTATTATATACATCTCTTGGTGTTATTGATTGGTAGATTATTGAATATTAACCTAAGTACTAACAAACTTACAAAATATTCTATCCACTGTTTATTAAAATTTTCATTTTTATTGTTAGAATATTTTGAGAATTTATTAATTAATATAATATAATAATAAGAATATTGTATTTTTTCTATAAAAAGCAAAAAATAAAAATATGTAAAATTATATAAAATGAGATATTTTCAAGAAAGAAATATAAACAGTTCAGAGTTCACAAATAAGTTCAAGTAATTTTGATTATCATTATTATAATATATCTTTTACCACTCACATAACTTTTGAAACCATACTCTTTATGCCATTGATTATTTTGAGGTTACCCTGCTGGTTAACATATGGAAATCGTTTTCACGTGTTTTAAAATCTCAATCTAAATCTAAATCTAAAATCTCAATAAATATTTTAACACAAATAAGTGATTTGAATTTTACGAATGTGATAGTTATTTGACCATTTTATAAATGAAAACACAATTTGTGTATATATTACAAGACGACATATAAATAGCTGACCGCATAGCACTCAGCAAAAATAATCAAAGCGATTATGACGACTTGGGATGCCAAATGGGTTGTTGCTGGATTTAAAAAATATAGTTTAAGTTTTTTTTTAATAGTACCAAACCAAATCTGAGCTTGTCGAGTCTATTCAATGTGTAACTAAAACACCGTTTGACGGTTGGGAAGGGTATTTTACTTGTATTAGTAAGGCTGAATGTATTTATGCAAGTAGTTCAAACGTGGTTAAAATGGAACTCAAAAGTGACGACAATTTGCATATTTTTAAACATTTTTGCCTTATTCTTACAGATTTTACTTAATTTTAATTATTGTTAATAAATACTGGTCTTTTAATATTATCTTTATCTTAATCTTATATTTATTTTATTTTAAAATATTGATGTTTCATAATTACGCAATAAACAGATTTGTCATAGAAAGAGTATTCATTTGATTCATCGACGACCTCGTCATGTAAACGAAGTTTCTTTCTTTTGAAACGCAACATCATTGTGAAATTGAAGAAACCCACGATTCTAAATACGTAATTTTCTAGTTCTATTAGTTTTGGCAGGTTTTGTAATATTTTTGCACGCACATGAATATATATATAGGTATTTTATGTTCCTGTTTTCACTCCATGAATCATTGCGGTTCTACAGTAAAAATTATATACCTGGGTAATCAAGCATGAAAGTATAATTACGTATGAAAATAATGACTTAAACTAAATTCTTTTCGTGGATAGGTACATTTATCACACAAATAATTCATTTAAAATCATACGTTCATTCATTTTAATAATAAACTAAAACATTTTGAAACTATTTTTATTCACCATGTTTCATGCTCTTACCTCAAAACTTCGTGGTTTCATTTTTTTTCATTTCAAGTCCCCCACCTTCCTTCGGACATGAGCTAATACTATTAGTCACATGTCATTTAATGTAAAAACTAGGTTCACATGATATTTTCGACAAAAATAACCCTTCTTTAGTTGCTTTGTTTCAATAAAATTATTATCATTTTTTTACTGATTACCATGTCCTCGTACGTCCTCTTGAAATTTTGCGGAATGAGTGTGTAACTTGGTGAATAATATTATTTTATCAAGTCTACTGAGAATCTTCAGTTCAATGCGGGTACAGGTACGAGCGTTACATTAAAAAAATACATCTATCCCTTTGAACGTCTTACACAATCACTCTCGTCAACACTCAAATTGTGTCTAATGAAACCACTCACTTAACTGGCTTTCATCACGACTTCTTTCAAACTACGCTATCTTGACTTAATGACTTAATGATTTAGCTGAACCCATCAAAATATTGCATCAACGAAATTGTCCAAACGATTCGCAATAATTGCGTCAGTCAATCTCCTTTGATCTTCCTCGGTATCGTATAGTGATCCAACAGATATCTGAAGGAAGTCTTCAGCAACCAAGCGAAAACTGATATTAAGAAAAGTAACACTCCCAAAAGAAGGACGATTGAGTCTATTGAGTAGTACTGGATGAAGTTCAGATCTCTTGACGGTGATAAAAGATGTTTCGCTCCCTTGTGTCTGATGACGTACTCAGTCCAATAAATTGCTCTTTGGAGAGGTGTTTCTTTCTGGTCTTTCAACAAGAACTGTCTTCTTTTGACTTCTTCTCTGTATTTGGGATCGTGGATGACCTTGTGGATGGCTTTAAAGAGGTTGTCGGAGGTCAGGCCGTACAGGTCAAGTTTGAGAGCATATCCGTCCAGAACGGCTTTGGCTGCGTTGGACTCGTGATCGCAGAAGACTGGCATAGTCACAACGGGCACTCCGTGGTAGACGGTTTCGAACATGCTCAGCAAACCTCCGTGGGTTACGAAGGCGCGGATCTTTTTGTGGCCTGTGAAGAAAACAATAAGATATTAGCAAAAGGTTACTTTTCTTTACATCGTCTGTTTTCCATGTGTGTTATATATTTCAGGATCTATATTAAATTGGCTGGACCGCAAATATTCGGATCAGTTCTGTAATTAAATCAATACGGACTACTGGTAAATAGTCGAATTATCCATAATATTTGCTGACATGGTTTTGTATAAATATTTGCGATTTTGCGACCGGTTAGTGGCGGAGTTGATTAATGCACCATCACCAATCAGAATTTAATTCATCTTCTTATCTCAACCATCTATCGCTGGACAAGCAACATCTTCCTCTCAAAATGATGGTAGTAGGAGTTTTTCAAGTATTGTTAGCTAATTCCAAACCCATGAAGGTTTGATTTCATTGAAAAAAGTTTTCTTTACTGCTGCTTGTTCTATTACACATTCTAAAGCAATTGAATTAGTACTTGAAAAGGAGGAATGTTTTATAGTGTGCACGTCTAGTTTTTCAGCAATTTTTTTATACATATCTTAGGATTCATTTGAGTCACTGGTTGAAATCTTAGATGAGTGGATTACCAGATTGTCATCAATGAAGTGGTTACTCATTAAAAATAGATTGAAATCAAAAATTACGACTGCAACCTTGCTTGTTAATTGAGATTTTCATTAGCACATTGGTTAATTTGAATAAGGCAGGCTGTTTGTCTACACTGTTGACATAATAACAGCCCCTAGGCCATTGCTTACTGTGGCATTAGCCAATGCGACTGTTTTGATTGTGAACCTATTAAATACTTGTGTTGCTTATATTGTCTACAGAAGATTATTGTATAACATTTGTAAACACTTACGTAGCACTGATATGACATGATGTAAGACCGCTCAAAACTTGATTGACTTAACTGGCAAGTCAGTTGTTTTCAATTTAAAAGATGTAAAAATCAAACATGTGATAATCATTTTGCGGATTACTTTACCCACTGTTTTGTTCAAGACTAGATTATTGTTCATATGCTTAATTCATAAATAGCTTGCATTTCATTGCTGTCACATTTCATAGATCAATTGAGTATTAAATAAATTATATGATATACAAAAGTTTGAATATTAGCCATTAGCGGCAAGGTAACCACTTCACGGAGTGTACATTATAATATGTACATATTATGTATTATAATAGCATTGGATACATGTATAAACACCTGACATTTTTTTTTAATAATGTTTGCTGAGTGCTTTCACATTATTTCACTACTGAAAGCTAAATTATCTGGCTTTATTGTTCAATAACACTTATCTTTGAGAAATCATTCTGCAGAGAATATAATTCCATTGCAGAGAATATAATAGCTGTCGGCCGTTAGTACATCTTTTATTTGTTATGGCAGTGGGAATAACTTTTTATTTATAAAATTAATTTCGTGAAACCCATGAGACTGAAAGGTTAACTTCCATGAATGTAATAAAATGTTTCTCTTTTATCAAAAGCCTTTGTTAAATGAAAACAAATCAGTTTGTAAAACACCACAATTTAATCAAAATTATGAACATGTTTCGTTTATTTTTTTTTATTAATGTTTATCTTATCCTGACGAAGAAACCTTTGGTTTCAAAATATGTTGATTATTTTGATTAAGACCCCGTACACCCGCTGAAAAAGAAGAAGATGGGAAATATGTAATTACGAATGTTGGAGAAAGCACGCTAATACTTAAAACAATAAAATTGAAGAGAAAATTGTGAAAATGTTTAATAAAACACGGCTTGTTTAAAATAGAGCAAAAATCTCACAGGGAACCTCTAAAGTAGCATTTAGAGAAAAATTGAGAATTTTTTGATACATATAACTTCTGAAATAAGTAAAATGAACATGTTTCGGGAACGTCTAGATATTATCTAAAAAAATAAGATATATTTTTTAAGAGCTTAAAAACTTCAAATGTTTAAGGGAGATATGTAAGAAATCGGTAGAAATTCTGGTAGCGGCGGCTTAGTAAGTGGCGTTTTACTCACATATTTTTATTTAATTTTTTTATTTAATAAAAAATGACATCAGAAAGTGGATTTTCAAAATTATTAGATTATTCTTTGTTATGATGTGAAGGTACTTGCTGCAGCTAGTTCCCTTCGAAGGCACATCACATAATGTCTTGGAGGGGCTGAACTGCGTACATAACATGAACTAAATTAAACATAACAAACACAAAAGATAATATTATTATACCCGTAAAGCTTTCATAACTGTATAGAAATTTGCCCGTCGTATGTACCTACGCCTCTTCTTAGTAATATTATAAACGCGAGAGTTTGTATGGATTTATGTGTGTTTGTTACTCTTTCACGCAAAAACTACTAAATGGATTTTAATGAAACTTTACAATAATACAGCTCATAAATCATAAATCAGAATAGCATATAAGCTATAATTATTGTAAGCTCTGGCGTTGTGAATAAATGAATATATGAATAAATAATATATTTTTATAAATGATTATGTGTGTATTTCATATATTTTAGCGGCAGGGAGAAAACGCAGGGGAAAGTGAACGGAGGATATGGGCTTTGCGCAGAGGGAAGATACGAGGGAGGGGGAAGGCGGGGAAGGTGAAAGGGAACGGGGACGCACGGGAAAGGACTTGTAGGAAGAACCAATTTATTTCTTTGATGGCATTGCAACGCATGCCGGCTACTAGCTGGTCTATCTATACTAATATTATAAATGTGAAACTGCGTGCGTTTGTTTGTTACGCTTTCACGCATAAACCAATAAACCGATTTAAAAAATTCTTTCACCAATAGAAAGCTACATTATATGTGAGTAATATAGGCTATATATAATGGTAAGCTCTAGCGTTATGAAATTATAAATATTAATGTATTATATTTATTAGGCTATTGTTATTTATTGTCGCCACCAAAAGCGGGTTATTGCTTACGTCAGAAAACAAATCGTTGCTGTGGAAACGATGTTGATGTATTTGCGGGACATTTTATTTTAGGCGTCGTAGCTAATATCTATCTATATAATTAAAAATGAATCTCCGAAATGTTTGTACGCACATAACTTCCGAACGACTGCACCAAATTGGAAATTGGATGGGGGTAATTGATAAGTGCATGCGCTACAGTAATTTCCCCCTAAATTATGTTAATGCTAGCTTTTCCCCGCGGCTTCACTCGCACGGTATTAGGGGGAAATTACTGTAGCGCTTGCGCTTATCAATTTCCTCCAATTTCCAATTTGGTGCAGTCGTTCGGAAGTTATGCGCCTACAAACATTTCAGAGATTCATTTTGATTTATATAGATAGATATTAGTTACGACGCCTAAAATACAATTTCCCGCAAATATATGAACATCGTTTCCACAGGAACGATTTGTTTTCTGACATGAGTGATAACTCGCTTTTGGTTACGACAGAAAAGGTATAATAATTATAATTTATTAAAATTTATAATTTCAGAACTCCAGAGTTTACCATAATATACAGTCTATATTACTCGCATATAATGTAGCTTTCTATTGGTGAAAGACTTTTTAAAATCGGTTTATTGGTTTATGCGTGAAAGCGTAACAAACAAACACACGCAGTTTCGCATTTATAATATTAGTATAGATTACGTGGCTCATAAAAAATCATTCGTACACAATTTGTTCAAAATATTTCACACTTCCGGCTCAGGGCCTTCCAAAAAGTTAAAAAACCGTTTTTTATGAAATTTTTTTTTTAACATAATATTATGGATATTATATGTTACGTGGCATTTATAATTAAAATGGTTGATATAATCCACTGAAATTTCTCTAGTTTTTGGTTAAGAACCTTCAAATAAGTTAATGATCCTTTTTTATTAACTTTTATTATTATTTGTGACTAAACTTATATAGAATTATTTCCAGATCATGAACAATCCACCCAAGTTAATTAATATATAAATTACATCGGCATCAATTGCATTTAATCTGTGCATTGTATATTGATTTGAACCATAGTTAAGTTTGTATTGTTGCACACAGAACACAAATCAATATTACCAACTTTAGATTTGGAATGTAATAAACACTATACAAAATGTACCAAACACGCCATTTTACGGTTCCGAGAAAATACTTTATCCGTTTTCGTTTGGTGAAATAGTAGGGATTGGTTTCAAATTAAATTCTCGCTTTGGTCGATAATAGAATTTCACATTTAATTAATTGCAACTGCTGATTCCTGCTTTTTACATGCTCTAGGTACACCTACATATTGTAAATTTAATTTAAGGACATTCTTTAATTAGTGTATTAATTTAACAAGTGTATTAATTACTCCAATAATTGGCACTACTCACATTACATTAAAGACTCTATTTATCAATTAGTTTTCATGCGTATTGCTGATGGATTTCGTTATTCCCTAATTTTTCCTTTAATGACAGAATCTAAAAAATATTGATATAATAAATAACACGCCTCTTCCCTCACGATTAGAATTTGCGTCGTCCAATTGATTTTTTCTATTTAAATGAAATCGAGAGAAATATCACGAGTAAACAGTGACGGCCGGCGTAGTCCAGCGGTAAGGCTCTTGACTCGCATTTCGAAGGCTGCTGGATCGAATCCCGGCGTGGCAAATAAATTTTATTTGATTAATTTACGTTGTTTCACAATTAATTAATTTAAATAATATATAGAATATTTGCGGCACATTCCAGAGTGGAAGATACTCTCAGTATCGCCCTGGTGTAAGACCACCACTCAGAATTGAAACGTTACTTGAAATGGCTTTGGCCGTGTTTGGTGACTAGATATGAATAGTCAGGTACTTCCCAACCTTCCTCTTCCCTATCTCCTTCCCCTCCCTACTACCTTCAGCCGCACAGCATACCTCAATTGGGGATGCTATAGTCGTACTGGCTCAAGACGGAGCAGTTGGGACTCCTGTGCGGTATTCACATTAAAAAAGCATGTTGCTGGTGGATTTCGCTATTCCCAAACTCTTCATTTGATGACAGAATTTAAAATATTGATACAATAAAAAATCATGCCTCTTCCCCCGCGATTAGAATTTGCGTTGTCCAGTTGATTTTTTCTATTTAAATGAAATCGAGAGAAATATCACGAGTAAGGAGTAGGATGGTGAAAGAAGAAAGGAAAAAATAAACAAAGAGAAGTCTTCTCCTAGTGCTCTCGCCTTTCTGCGGCTGTCAGTCATCGGGGCAATCTCCACCTACATGCCGCACCTGGTACGTCGCAGATCATGAAGTCATGAATTGATTGCAATTATCCTATATATTACCTAATAAATCCTGTTGCGGTAGCCACCTGCTCAGCATTACGTTGTGAGGCAGATCCGCCATCCCCCTGGAGTCGTCTTCCCACTTCCAAAGGACCTGGTGCGGCAATCTACTGAAGGTTCTGACGAGCAATTTCCTCAGCTCCTCGGGCATGTTGGAGGCTTTCACCGAGGATCCCATGGACACGAAGATGAAGCCGCTGTCGCCGCCCTGGTTTATGAAGTCTTCTAGCTCCTGAAAATGATGAAATTCGACGTGAATACAAAAGTCATCGAAAATATCAAATACAATACTAACTTTGGTAATATCACAAATAATTAAAACAAGGACAAGGTTTTTTCTAACGGCCCTAAATCTTAGATTACGTTTATATTATTAACAACTAACTCACAAATTAATGTCAAAGTCGCCTCTAAGACCATGAAAAACTAATTTTTCTAAAGACCTGTATTTCATAATTTAAAACAAAAATAAATATGGTAGCAAAAATCCGTTCTAGATATTTGCCTTACCTTTTGATTTAATAAATAATTTTTCAGTTTGGTTAGGTATTTTGGCTACAAATCTAAATTTTGTTTTGTATTTAAATAGCCTCCTCAGCCTGCCCCTTAAATGCTAACCTATTAAAAAAAATCTATTCAGTGAATAAATTAATTAGAAATGTAAGACAATTATTTATCTTACTCATAATCTAGATTCTAAGAACAACTGTATATATAGATCCCCACCGAAACTAATCTTTTAATTTATGTGTAGGATACTGCCGCCATGGGTCGACACAGTGCTCTTCTTGACAATATCAAGGAAGATACAGTGTTTCTACTTAGGTCGACAGAATATCACTTAATCCCAAACATGGGAACACCTCAGCACAGGTTCGCCTAGTGAGGTGTTCACAAAACACTACGACTAACATATTTACATACAGTTACGGATCTTTAACTTTTTTTTTTTCTTATTACTAAACCTATTATCTATGTAAACTATGTAATTATTTGTAAAGTGTATGTACAAGAATAGAAATAAATAAATAAATAAATAAATTAGGGTAGCAAAGTCGTTATTTCGTTTTTTTGCGATTTACAGCCTAATCCTTCGAGTCAAACAAACCAGTATATTTCGCAATATTTTAACGTGAATTTGAATGCTAATGTTTTAGTAGAAAATAATATATTGAGTGACATAATACAGGCCAGTGGTCAATGACTTTTAATATACAATTGTGAAAGTCAAAATTACAACAGTCCCAATAATAGATATTACATATAGGTACCTATCATGTAATTTTGTGTGTAAATAAATATAAATATTTATTAAGTTTGGCCAGATGCTTTTAAAAACACAAAAGTAAGACTTTATAAAGCCGACACATTTAATTAACGAACAGAAGATGTGTTAAAATTAATTAAAGTTAATTAATTAAATCCCAGCAAAAAGCCGACATATCTTGAAAGCTTTTTGTAAAGCCAAGTTGACGTACCTATTGGAATAATGAATTTAAATTAACGTTAATTCAATTGACTTTTTTACCTTATTCAATGGTTTGGCCGGTTTGCAATGGATGCAGGCAATCTCCGCCACATTCGGCAAGTACGGTCTTGGGTACGTAACTGTATAGTGTCCATTCTGCAGAATGAAGCTAACATTCTTCCCCAAGTCATAAACGTGCGGGACCGAAGGACCAAAGTGCTTCCTGAGGATATCCTGAAGGAAAAAATTGACCACCGCGCTGTGCATGACTATTGACGCCATGTGCCATCCGGCGTTGAGCATTCTGTCACCGAGTCCCATGGAATCTGTGAAGGGTCTGGTGAAGAATGGGGTGATAGAGTATGGAGTTGGAGAACCGGAGTTGGAGATGGACCCTGTATAGAAGCCCACGGTATTGATGTACATGAAAGGGACCTTGAAATGGTTAACCATCCCAAGGGCACATTCTGGATAAGCCCCGTCGAGGATGAAAAGGTCGTACTTCTTCCTGGAGTGGATCAATTCTTTGGTTTCATGGTCTTCAAGAAAGGCGTCACACACCTAGAAAATGAAGATAATGTGAATTTATAAACGATAACATAAAAACGGAAGAGTGTATTACAATATATAGAACAATACAAAGGAACGCGTGCTAATACACAGTTTGCATAATCTTCGGTAAAATGGCGTCATGGCTAGTTAGTTTACAATTTAGGAGGCGGGAATGGGTACCGCCGCCCCGGGAACCTTTATTGGATAACCAACACCTCTGCCATAGGTCACCCCAAGTGGTTCGCTACGTTTGGTGATTTAGCAGGGGTGCCCGGGTTCACGGGGAGAGGTTTGTCTAGGCGGATGACCAGGACATACTGAACCCCAGATTCCTACCCACCCCTTTAACCCTTTTCCTTCCCAGAACTCTCCCTCCCCTTCCTTTCCTAAAAAAAAATACCCCCCACACAGCATCCTCAAAGATGACATAGGCCCTGAGGGAAATTATTTTTCTCAGGGCCTCCTGTGTGGAGCTCACGTTCACAAAAAAAAAAAACAAAAACTGTTCGACGCCTTGTCTATCTATGTAGTATGGATTAGTAAAATTAATACTAAAGCAATACATTAAGTTTATATGTATAGTTAATTACTACTAGTGGTCGCCCATTGGTCGAAATTCGACCATAATTGTAATGTTTTTTTTTTATTGATTTAATGTATTTTTTATGCATAATTTAAAAAAAATATTAGCATTCTGCACTCCTTCTCTATATAAACTATAAGTGTGCGAAATTTCATACTCCTCCGTCCGCGCAATTTTCGTACAAAGTTTTTGCTTCACGTATTAATTAATACTAGTGGTCGCCCAATGGTCGAAATTCGACCATAATTGTAATGTTTTTTTTTATGTTTGACATTCAGTAAGACCATAGACAAATAATATTAAAGACAAACAATATTAATCTATTCTCAATTTGACCATAGACTTTAACAATAAACAATAGAGTAAAGACGCGAGTGTGTGTGTCAAATACATGGTAGTGTGTGTAATGTTTTTGTTTTTGATTTAATCTATTTTTATGCATAATTTAAAAAAAATATTAGCATTCTGCACTCCTCCTCTATATAAACTATAAGTGTGCGAAATTTCATACTCCTCCGTCCGCGCAATTTTCGTAAAAAGGGGTACAAAGTTTTGGCTTCACGTATTAATATATTGATGATATGTACTGATAATTGTGAAGCTGCACACATCGACACAGAAATTACAGTGAGATGAGTAACTTATTATTTTATTGCGTTAACTAATTTTTTAATAAACAAATAAATAACATTTTGAAAATAATGATTACTAACTTGGCGATAGAAAAAATACACAACTACACGAAGTATACTCGTATGCGAGTATTGACCATTATGTAGTGAACATTTAAAAAGAGTAATAATTTTATTTTTAACAGGGTTTTGTGCATTAAGTCGTGTATTTCTATTTGGACGTTTTTTCTAAAATAACGTTCTATCAAAAACAATATGTCGAAAGCTATATTCTAAGAGTTCTTTTGAACATGGAGAGTAATATGTTAATTATTGCAAGCGTTCAATATTTTTAGAAATTTGTATCTAAAATCCCAAACCTTGCTAATTAATAAAAAAAAACTTTTGAATAGGTACCTCAAAAGGATATCTAAATATTTTATATGGTGTTAAAGCCGCTTCTCCCTTGAGCCTGGCTCCCACAAGGTCCCAGTTGGTGTAGTTCCTCACGTAGAAGACCAGACCGGCTGGAGTCACCTCCTCGAGTCCTGGCAGGTGGAAGTCGGCGGGGAAGGCACTGACGAAAGTCACATTGTGGTCCCTGAAGGAAAAATAAACACAGTTATTTTTTAAGAAAAAGATAACACTTATAATCTAAATGAAAATATGAAAGAGAACAAGACACAGAAAAATAGAAAAAGACAATGGTCACACCTGGGACTCGAACCTAGACCTCTCGTCTAACCGGAACGTGCGCGTTATCCAATTTCGCTATTGCCACGATATTACGATGATGGGAATAACCTTCAAAAGTTATAAAAATAGAGTTTTTCTTATAAAAACAGTTATTTTTTTCTATTCATAAAGTTCCTCGGATATAGATATCTAGTAGTAGCTGGCATGCTCGCTTTATGGACATTACAAAATGGTGAATCAAGAGAATTGATGCAGTGGCGAAGAGCAATTTTCAGACATGCGTCAACAAACATCTAATGCTACGAAGTAAATTATAACAGGAATTGGTTGTTTCGTGTGATTTTCAAGGTGCTCCCCAAACGCTGTTCATAAGTTAACGAAATGCTCTATATGACTCTTTGGATGTGTAGGTACATATGTACGGCTTAAAGTCAAACAAAGTTTTTGACAAATAGACATACCAATAATAATAATTTTTTATTTTGTGGAAAACGTATTTGGCTTTAAGTCCTAGAATTGTTTTTTGAGATTATGCCCTTGATATATTTGGTCAGTTAAGTAACAAAAACATTACGCCAAAATGTATAACAATTAGCTGAAGTTCCCGGCGTTGCCCGGGCTTCACTCAGAGTTTTTACCCAGGGGATGGGGTAGTCTTTAGAAATATCATGTAGACAGCATCCCTCCTCTTATTTTAAAGTTAAAGTGTGTAAAATTTTATCAATCTCTGAATAATACTGTAGATTTGTATAAAAATCTAATTTAAATCTAAAGCCCGCCCCAGGCACATTTCTTTATGTAAATAGTGTTTAGTTCTGAAACAGCTTATAAGTAAAACACATTTTATTTATTTATTTATTTATTACGCTTATTTAGGCTTTTACATATACATAACAATATTTACAAAATTATACTCGTAAATGGTGCAGGAAACTACTATTTAAAACACTTACACAAAAATAAATATAAATTAAGAATATTATTGAATTTGATGCCACAGTATGTAGATACAAAATATAAAAAAACCAAAATAGTTTTTTGTTTTTCTTTCAGCCAACAAAATAATTTTTATGTGTTATCAATTTAAATAACTCGATCAAAATATTTCCCTACTTGATGAAAAAAACTCAACAAGGTATGCTTATATGTTAAAATTGATATACTAAAAATATCAACAACATCAGAGTATTTGTTTCCTAGCTGTTGAATCCGTCGCATAGGAGTGTAATATTGGGAAGTTGATGTTGAATTGTTACAATAATATGGTAGGTACTGTCCCGAATTCCCGAAAAAAAGTGACGATAGAGTGTAATCATCTTTGTGCATGCTTTGTGCTATCATCGTGGAAGACCAGCCACCATCCATATTGGAGCACATGACCACAGCAAAGGTAGGGCTTTCTCCTTTCAATTGCAAAATCCCGTGACTGATTTTAAAGAATGCTATCAATTGTCTTGCATCACAAAAAAATTAAAGATTTACAGTCCATCCTCTCCATCCTGTCACGTATCGTTTGTTGACAAATAGATGATTATTTTTCTTAAAATTTTTGATTCAATTACAAAATATCAAACGACACGTCTTCAAAATTCCATACATTAAAATATCTTTTTTATTAATAATTGTAAGATTATAACATTGCTTGCGTTGACAATATTAATATTTTGGACAGCTTTCATCTTTTTTTGCCACATATTTCACTCTCACTTTAGCGAAACATCTTCAAGTACCTTTTGTTCGATTTTCCATCTGCGAAAAAGAGAATACATACATAGTGGCACGTAATTTACAAACAAATACCTGAAATATTTTTCAGTTAAGGCTCCCTACATAAATTTATTGGCAAAACGTGCCGTTTCGTAGAGATTATAAATACTTATTTTAATGTCTGGAATTTTATCAAGTAGAAGTAAAGGCACGCACCTAGGTTTAATTTATCGTCTCCATTCGTCACGATTCGATGATGTTTTGGAAGATAATTGTTTTTACGCGTTCGATCAGCGTCTCGGTCAGAATCGATTGTGAAGAGAACGTTAAATGTTAACCCTCGCAACAACTAATTAAATACGTGAGAACTTTATTTTCCATTAAAATTATTAATATTACCTAACTCAAAGATTTCAGATGATTGGACGACCTCCGTGGTCGCAATCGAAGCAATCCGAAGAACGAGGGTTCAAATCACGCAAATAAATAAACTACTACATTCACAATATACTTACAATGTTGCTTGTGTCGCGATGGAGAACTTAGCCAGCCGAAGAAATGAACCACGACGCCTGGCATAGATGCGATGCCAACTCAGCTACTAACCGGTCAGATTTATATAGATGTAGGAATACAAATCATCGAACAGTATTAATACAGTAACGTCTGCGTGGTTGAATTTCAGAACCCAGTTTCGAGTGCCTGTTGATGCCACGCCGTACGCGTCGCGTTTTAAATAACATCTGTGAACGTGGAATTCCAAACAAAGCTACCGTTGTAATTCGGTAATGAATTCAAGAATTCGTCACAGCATGGCGCTACTTTCGTCAGCAATTCGGACGGGAACGTGCCCTCCTAGGTATAGGTGCCACGAATTTATTAAAAAGTAGTATCTCTACGGATATGGAAAAGGTGACAGTATACGTAGTTTTATCGTGCGGCTATATATTACATATGACGTCATTACCTCTCTCGGTTACTTTGTACCGGTGACTATCACTCGATGACAGTGGATCCGAGGAAGAGGCTACTTTTGAAACCAGTTCCTATTGGAATAAAATGGTCAAACACAAACACTAACTGGGCGAAGCCGAACCCAAAGCCGCCCGCAGGGCCTAGCAGCAAGAACCTGCGGAGCGGATTTTTAACTGCTAGTCTACAATTATTATCACAGAAGTAACATTTACATGAAGAGCAATTATTCATATTTAATAATTACACACAATTTGATTTGATTTTTGAAATGCATTTTTAAGCATTTTTTAGAACTCAAGTATGATTATTTATACTCAAAACAAGTCGACTACGTCAAAATGCATCTATCGCTCAATTCTGTAAAAAATAAGGTAAAGTAAAGTAAAAAGTAACCTAAAGAAAAGTATTTAATGCTTATGCCAGGTATTGCGGTGTTAAGTTGAATTTCGTGAAATTTATACGATCAATTTGTTAGGTAGTTTAAAATGTCACCAGTTTTTTGTACATTGTGCAAAACCCGACGTAAACTAGCTGAAACTTTTACTTGTGAAGAATTTTCTTCTTTAGTAAAGTGAAAAAGTGGACTGGCTGCAATTTTCGGCTTTCGATAAAGGCCCCTTATTGAGACGTTAATCAATTTGTTAAAAAAAATTGCACCGCTGCGCTGCTGCATCGATTAACTGAATTTTATGGCGATTCAACCAACTGTTCATTCGTTGGTAGTTCATGTCTACCTTTGTGCAATACAATACGTTCACATTATTGTTTAACCCTTCAGAATTTTGTATTTTTTAGATGGTCAAATTATTCCCGCTTTACCTCGATTTTGACGATTTTATTTAGGTATTATTAGCCCGAGGTGCAGTTGTCTCTTTCGCTCAATATACCGGGGAGGGGAAGGAAGTGGGGGGAGGAAAAAACCTATTTTTCAACTTTTTCGGTGACCGATTTTCCCCTTAAGTGCGGTTCCAGCATTTGTTCACGGTTGTCATGAAAATAGATCGTTTTAACGATTCGGTCTTGTGTTCAACAACACAGCTGGCTGTGGAATGAACTCTGACTTCAGCTTTCTCCACCCTACAACACGTGTCTTTCCAAGACACAGTTTTAATGGTTCATTTCTTTAAAATACCTTCCTAAAAGCATCTGAAGCGACCGATTGTTTAAATCTTTGAGTCCAATTTCATTATTATTATAAGATTGTTTTAAATTTTGCTGTCGAAATGATGAAATATCACAATCCGATAAGATGAGACTGGTTGTTTATCTCATTGTTCATTTGAGGCGAGACAACCCCAAACAATGAGATGAATGCAAATTGCACTCCTTTATGCGGCTGCATCATGAATATTGTTTGTTTCCACCGCACGTGGAAATTTAAGTTGGTTCGTTGTAGAATAAGATTAGCAGCACTTTATGAGAGCTTAAATACGCGAGTATCTACTCCTATCCTATGTTGTACGATAATATTTTAGCTAACTTATGTTTTAATCTCTCTTAGTAAGCTATTCAATAGCGCTATTCGTAAAATAACTTATACATACATATGTATAAGTTATTTTACGAATAGCGCTATTGAATAGCTTTCTGTTATAACGCCCCTACCTATCATACCATTTTCCTGCAGGGTTGCAGAAAGTATGTACCGTCACAGGTCCAAATCTTGGCGAAACAAATATAATTCAAACCTTCTTCTGTTATGCCGACTTTTTACAAGACACGATAAAAGCCTTGAATACTTTTGATCATTCCTTGTTTGCCAGGGCCTTACCGACTTTTTCTTTCATTCATATATACTTTCATTACATTTTCGTCAAACTCATTTCTTCCTTCGTTCGTTCAAAGCATCTAAATGATATTTTCGTGAAGAATTTGCAGTTTTGAAGTAAACTTAGAAAGTTGACATAATCATAAGCAAATCATATACAATTAATTTACCATTTATACTGTGGTGTAATCATTCTAGTATCTTTTGTCTTTTTCAAACAAAACCCGTGAGAATGAAGAGGACGAATGTAGAAGACTGTACGAGCTCTTGCTGGGTCTAGTTTACCTAGGTATCTATCAGACGGCTTAAAACAGAAACTAACTTTGGAAATGGTTCTACTGGAACATGAAGCTCTAAAGCCCGAAATAAATTCCCGCATGCACTTTGTAGATGGCAGAAATCTCAACAAAACTTAGAGCGGAACTTAAAACTAATATTATCATAAATAAATCAGTTGAAAGCTAATTTCTGAGCAAGACTGTGGTTGCTGGAATTTATATAGATAATATGGTTATAATTGTGTACAATGCCATCTATTGTATCTATTAAATTTATTATGATTTATTTATTCATGTTCTTCATAAAACAGTTATGCACCAATATATTTGCGAGAAGTTTACAAATTTGATGTACATGTAATCAGGTAAATGTCATGGGAGGCAGTTTTAGTATTTATGAGATACTAGCTTTTCCCCGCGGCTTCGCTCGCATGGTATTACGGGAAATTATTGTAGCGGTTGAACTTATCAATTATCCCCCCTCCTCCCCACCCCCACCCCCTTCCGCATTCCATACATTCATTCCCTTACATTCAGTTTTCAAACATCTCGCCTGCCACCTTAATTTCATAAAGCTATAGCTCAAAGAAAAAAAGAATTATCCAATTTTGTTCATTCGTTCGGAATTTATGCGCTTACAAACATTTCAGATGTTTATTTTTAATTAAATATTTAGAAGTTTGTTAATATAATAAAAATTACACTATTTATTATTCAGTCTTATAATCGTTACGAATTATATTTTTAATGTAGGAACTCTTATCTGACATTTATTCCAAAACAGAAGCTTGTCCAAAAAAAACAAAACATATTCTAATATTTGAATTTTCTGGAGCAGCAGTCAACGAGGGGGCTGAGTACCTACCAGCATAGAGCCCACAAATATATCAACATCGTTTCCATGGAAACGATTTTTTTCTGACGTTATCAAAAACTCGCTTTTGTTAGCGACAGAAAACGTATAACAAATATAATATATTAATATTTATAATTTCATAACGCCAGAGCTTGCCATCATATACAGACTATAGTCTTCGCATATAATTTAGCTTTCTATTGGTGAAAGAATTTTTAAAATCGTTATATTGTGTTATGCGTGAAAGCGTCATAAACAAACTCGAACAGTTTGGCATTTATAATATTAGTATGGATTGGTCAAAAAATGGTTGCTGAAATGTCTGTAAGAGACCTTAAAAATGTTGACGGTCAATGCAGAATTATTTAGCAGTGAGTCGCTCTGTTGATTGGTGCATTGTGATGCATAATATTAATAAGGTCTTTCACCAGGTTGATACCGATCTATCTACCACTCTGGCTATAATAGCGTTTTGTTTTTTAGTAGCTCCTTGATGATGCATTTCATGAAATCTTAAAATTCCATCAACACAAAGAGTCGTTTTGCAATACACGACCCGACATTATTGAAAGAATTTTGTCATTCAATACGGTTTATTATTTCACGCCGATCTTCTTCAGTATTTATTCATTTTAACGTTGACAGATGTTGCGAAATGACAGATTTACTATCGCATTCAGATGATTTTCCCGAAAAGAAGTCGTGTTGTCGTATTTATTATAAAAAATTCAAGCCCGTAAGTTAAGTTCACCAGAATAACGTTGGTTACGTGACGCTTGTCACAAGCGAATTGTGTCACAACGCAAAATGTGAGATGTAGTCTTTTATCTGGCGCATATTTACACGGGGTGGGTATTGGCATATCGGGGTCACACATCACAGATGTGATGACTAAAATATCTGCACACTTGAGGCAGACATTGCATGTAACGACATTGAAACGAAAATGGTATTCAACACGTCGCGTCATATCGAAATAGTTGTCGCCGAAGGTTCCTAACAAAAGCGACCCATTTTCAGAACAAAATACTATTGCAAGGCGTAAATAAACAAGATTTAAGGAGGAGGGATTACTTTTGATTGTAAGCTGTCATTTCAAGTTCATATAATATTTGTTGTTCTCACATCGACTTGCTGTCGTTAAGACGATGTTACCAAAATGTTTATTGTATTTGTGGGATGGTGTTTGTGAGTTGATATAAAACACAAAACTCAAACAATATTTACATTTTTGCTTAACATCACGCATGTTACACATCAAACACGTATAGTAAACATGAATTGTTCCCACTCATGATTAATAATTTGCCAATTTTCACACATCAATATTACAATTACATTGGTTAACTTGTGACGATGATTCGTGTTTTTTTCTGGTGCTTCATTTATTTAATTTTTTTTTTGATTTGCATTTAAGTTTGAAGTGCTGAAAAAGTTCAAAACCCACCTATTGACGACGCGGCAGATGCGAACGATTCATATTCAGAACTGTGTGTATTGGTGCATGAGTATACATTTCCGACAGTGATGTTATTTTTTAAATGTTTTATGTGAATATGATGCCAATGAACATAAAAATGTAATCCAATTGCACCACCGATCTCAAAAGAAATGTTAAAAAATGGCTAATGGATCAAAACTTTTTGTGTTGATATTGTTTGTAATCTTAGGTATAAATATGACTCAGTAATTTTCCTGTGTTATTCAGTCTGTCTGTATATTTTACGCCTTTGTATTGTAGTTACTTAAAATATATTCTTCTGTATCTATTTTGCTATTGTGGTTTCTTATAATATTTTGTGTTTTAGTGTTTTATTAATATTGTCAAATTGACCTGCTGGCAAACTGCTTTGGCAGTTTAGCAGGTGATTAAAATGAAGAATAAAAAAAACACTTCACAAAAGACCCAACTGCTCTCAATCGCCTGGAGCCAGTGAGACTGCGGCATCCCCAATTGGGGAATGCTATAAGGCTGAAGGTAAGTGGAGAGAGGAAGAAGTTGGGGGAGAGGAAGGTGAGGAAGTATTAGATTCAGCTATTCAGATCTAGTCACCAAACATGGATAACCGTAAGCCTTATTTCAATTAAAGCAAAATTTTGCAAAAACGTTTTTTCATCTTCACTTGAATTTTCTTTTCTGAAGACGAAACACACTTTGAAATGTGCTGTACGCAAGCAAAGCAAAACAAAATATGAGTATTGCGTTAACATCGACATTTGGTGCAATACCTACTTGTTTCACGGATTGTCGGGATGTCGTTGTGTTAATATTTTAAAAAGTGTTTACTGAGAAACGGTATCTATAGCATAACTCTTATAAAAAATCAGTGGTTGATATAAATTTAACACATAAAATAAATAGTTTTCCACGCGTTTTTATTGGACATTGCAAGGCCATCCATAATGTTGACTCAAGTAAGGATAAGATAGCATCTCACATATCAACAAATATAAAATTATTGGGCATGGCAAATATAAATCAATTTTATCAATATTAAGTTGAACCGCATGAAAACAAACCACACATGAATCACGAAAAATGAGGCAATTACATTTTTACTGCTCAATTAGACCGGCGGACTATCTGTTTAATTGTAATTCAAGGAACTGCGCTCTTTTCGATGCTCCCTAGTACATTCTCGGGGCTCCGGTGTGGCCAGCGTACGTGATAAAATGATACCACTACGAAAATAGTCGGTTCGCCACATAATCAGTCGCCACATTTAGTTCGACCCTACCTAGTACAATTTGATCAGTCCGAATATAACGTAACGGTGAAAAATGAAAATGAGAAAAAAGTTTAAAATTGTTATAATATAATATCATTACGGGTAATCACGGACAACGTTTCAATTCTAAATGGTGTTCTTTCACCAGGGCAATACTGAGACAATATATTAAGGCCTTATACACTAGCGATGAAATTATATGTTTTTTTTTTAGGAAACAGATATAGAATCAAATATTTCAGCTATACACAGTGGCGTAGCGTGGGTGTCAGCCGCCCGGGGCGGAGTAAAATTTTGCCGCCCCCTACATAGGTATTTCAAATTTTGCCGCCCCCCTATATAGGCATTTCAAACGTGGATTTCCTTTTTTTTAAACGACGGTTTTTATATCACATGAATCGATTTTCTTACAAAAAAAATCATGTTATAAATTCTGCCACAAATTTATAACTGCTCTCGAAAATCGATAATGGTATCACGTAATAGGATTTCGCATCTCAAATTTTTACAATGTGTTTATAACACAAGGAAGGTTTTAACTTAAGATTGATTTTGCGTTAGAGAACCAAAATAATAGTTACACATGGAACAGTCAATTTTAAAAATTTTACAGCATATGGCGTGCAACTCAAATGTAAAACTTGACTAGGTCCACTATGAATTTGCAACTTGTTATTTAATTTATCGTTATATTCTGAACACAAAACTGGTTTTAAATAAATTTCTATGGGGTAAATTAAGACTACACTCAGTACGTGAAAATGGTTTATCTTTGATTTTGGCGTACATTCATATTAGTCTGCAATTAGAATTTTATCACTGCACTTCAAATAAGAGAATGTTTTCCTTCGAAATGTGTCGGGAGATGATTCCACAACTGAAATTTTACATTCTGAATACAAAACTGGTTTAAAGTAAATCTGTATGCGGTGAATTGAAACTACACTCAGAACATGAAAATGGTTTCCCTTTGAATCTGGCAGAACAGGAATTGAAATTTTGACGCCCCTTTAAAGTGCCGCCCGGGGCGCCCCCCCCCCACGCTACGCCTCTGGCTATACATCGACAAAAAACAAAATTGTACTTTTTCAATTGGTTTCCATGTTTTCATTTTCATTAATCAATCACATTCGCTAAATACTTTACGAAGATTTCAGAGGTAAGTAAAATAAGTTGAGGATGTTCGCCTAGTTGTATTTTTTTGATGTGTTAAATAAGTAGGAGTAGAACACCGAAAATATGGTCAACTAATGCCTGCCTCCGCCATACGAAAGAAGAAGAGTAAGTAGGTGTCTGGCTAATCGGATCTGGTCACTAAACACGACATTCAATTCGTGATATGTATATTCAAGCCTCTCCAGCAACTTTCGAATATTGTAATGGTTTTATTGCGTAGGTTAGAAAAAGTATGTGCATAATTTAAAAAACAAATTAATACGAGCGAAACCATTTATAATTTTTAAGGGCCGTTCAAAATTAAAGTTTCGAATTTCAAATGACCAATAATTATTACGTTCTACAAGTCGTGTAGACCGAATTGCCGGAAATATGGTAAAAGAAAAGTGAAATGGTGATGGACATTTAACAGATTCTTTGGAAGTGAGATCTATATAGATTTTTAAAGGATTGTCGCCAATTATTATCGGAAAACGCCGGGAGTATAACATCAACGGATAACTGCATAACTTCATTACGTAGTTTCAAACCATATATAAAATAACAAGCCTTCACAAAAAGTTTACCTACTCCATCGCAAAAAAAACTCAAATGATATTAAAAAGGAGACAAATTACGTAAACACGTTTAATAATTGATTAAAAAAAATTAAATTCCTTATACGTTTACAAAATTTTGGTTACTAATAAGAAATTAAAGAACTTTATATTTAGCAAAATAGGATATCAACAAATAAAAAATAATATGGTGTAACATATATTTTTATTTTTTACTTTATGAGTAAAACCTCAATTTGTAACAAATATTTAATTAAATTAAGACAATATTAGTGACACTCATTCGAAAATCTGGAAACAGAAAAATCAAACATCATCCTAATTGGTTGCATAGTAAAAGTAAAAAATAAATAATTTAAATAAACATAATAAAAATCAATAGTAAAAATTGTAATAATTTAAAATAAAATGGATAAAAATTTATCCATACACTATCTAGATAGCATTTAATTCGGGTTTGAATCTTACAATCATACATAAAGATAGCAGCCAATAAAAATATGCGTGAAGAAAATGAAGATAACATGGGTAGTTCTTAGTCGAAGTATGGTACAGTTAAAAGTGACCGAATTGGAGATCGACACCTTAGCTCAGTGGTCAAGAGCACTCGCCCGGAAAGTGGAGAGGTCCTGGGTTCGAGTCCCAGAGGTGCAAATATCTTTTTCTGATTTTTCTGTTTCCAGATTTTCGATTGAGTTTCGCCTTTATCTAAGTTTTGTAATATAATATGGCAAGTGTATGAGTATTATATAAAACTTGCGATATTATTACTGTACGATTGATAACGGCATGTTGACTAAAAAGCACAGACCCTTGAAAAACCACGAAAAAAAAATTCCTTTCCAAATTAAGGCTAAGAAATTTACAAAACATTTCAAAAATACAATAATAATTTTTTTGTAAAAAAAGTTTTCTTTACACCATCAGTTCCAATTTTGAAAATTGCCATTAAATTCAATGGAATTTCAAGTTCATTGAACCAAAGTTATACAGAAAGCCAGACACACATAATTCAGTATTCCTACTGTGAATATGTGGGGTTTGGTAGGGGAAAGTTTAAATAGTGATTTCTGAAACAAATAGAAAATTTAATCATGTCATCTGAAAAAAATCACACCTAAAATAAAACTCAGAATGAAACCAACTTAGAAACTCACTTGAAAAGTCATTAAAAGTGATGAAAAAATATTGGTTAAATAGGTTACGTTAGGTTAGGGTTATCGGCTATTTTAAAATTATTATTTTCATAGCTTTGACTTTTCAAAGAAGTGTTGAGTTGACTTGATTCTGAATTGGCATGGAACCGTAATAAACAGATAATAATTTGGGAAGCAGTTAAGGGTACGGCCACCCAGGATCCATTTATTGGATTATCAAACTCTGCCGTAGGTTACATTTATTAACAAATTGTGAGAAGGTGTCCTTACTTTTCCAGGAAGGAAAGGTCTGCTGTGTTTGATAAGGGTCTCTAGTCACTAGACACTGTACAGTTGCTGGAAAATGTTATCGGAAATCGAGTACTAATCCCTGGTAATGTGCCAATCCCAATTCCTAAACCAAAAATATAAATTTTTTTGATTAGGCACGTGCGACCTGCGAAACCTAAGGATCGTTTTTAAAATCGACAAATAATCTAAGCTGTAGCTATCCGCCTCGTAGATCTTGTCTGCAAAGTATGCTAACAGTTATTGTACATACATTTAATGTATGCTAGTAGTACTAAAAATGTGCAGAGTAAGTAGTTGGCATTAAAGACCCACAATTTCTATCTAAGATATTGGCTTCTTTAAAATATTACACCGTAAACTTTAAAAAGTTATGCTAATGACGAAAAATTTTCTGGAAAACATAAATACGTACTCACAGGCCCGGTATATCTCTACGAACGACATTTCAGACTGATTCGTGGACGGTTCGAAAACTCGGCTATTATGGAGAGCATTAGTTTCTACGTTCCCGATGGTTATCTCCGTCACCGACATCATAGACTGTTTTATCTCCCGGCTTGCAGAACTAACTTGCCAATGGTTATACCAGTCGGGAGAGCAGTCTTGTTGTTAAATAGAATCACTTTGAATATCGACATGCTTAGCATCAATGAAGCACAATTTAGACAGCAAGCTTTATTGCTGTGAGTCTGATTGTGCTTCATTGATTTTTAAATTGTTCATTGATGTTTATATTGTATAAATTGTTTTAATTGTTTATATTATTTAAATTGCTTAAATATGCTTTAATCTTAATATTTTCTCTATTTTAAAAACGATTTGAAATTTTAATTTTGTTATTTTTAAAGTGAATAAATTGAATTCAATTGAATTGAATTGAATTCCTCGCTCAAATTTAAGCGGGCTAAATCGGCCACTTGAGCCGCCGGATCCCGAATTTCCACCGATTTCTATCATATCTCCCTTAAACATTTGAAGTTTTTAAGCTCTCAAAAAAATGTATGTTATTTTTTAAGATAATATGTAGACGTTCCCTACGCCGAAATGCAAATTACATGAAATTTCCTTGATAGAAAAAAATCGCTAAGTATGCTCCAAAAATTATTATAAACACGTTCATTTCACTTATTTTACAAGTTGTATGTATGGAAGAATTCATAGTGTTTCTTAAAATGCTATTTTAGATATTCTTCATGAGTTTTTGCTCTATTTTAAATGAGTCGTGTTTTATTAAACATTTTCACAATTTTCGCTTCAATTGTATTGTTTTTAATATGTTATGTTCCAAGCCGTGCCACGACGTTCCAACTCCAACCAAGCCGAGCTTAAAATCAACTGATATTCAGGGCCATACTGAGGAATACTGGATTATATTTTAGAAGGCTTATCACGAATTTATCTAAATTAATATGATATTAATAGTTACGATAATAATCCTGTACGTATAAAAGTAAAAGATTTACCACCATTATTTGTTCACGGTACAAGTACATTTAAATACAAAATAAAATATTTTTTACAAAAAAAATTTCAAATCAATTTGACGTTAAACATACTAATTCGATTTAAATTAACTGAAATTTGCAAAAATGGCGTAGGAGTCAAAATGAAAGCTAACAGGTTTTATCGTGTTACAAAAAATAACTGCTACTTCTGCGTGTCCATATTGGTTGCCAAAGGTGTATATGCGTGGTATTAGAGAGTTTACTAACCAATCGGTTTTGACATTATTATTGTCGCAGCAAAAGATATTTTTCAATTTGGGAGGCGGGTATGGGTACCGCCGTCCTGGGAACCATTTTTGGATAACCAACACCTCTGCCGCTGGTCACCCCAAGTAAATCGCTACGTTTGGTCAGGTTTGTCTGACTCTAGGCAGCAGATGAATCTGTCCACCAACAGCGTGGCAGGCCGGATTGGGAGAGACTGGTTGAGGGAGATCTTTTGACCTCTCCAGCAGGACTCTCTCGCAACATTGCCTTGCACCGCAGTGGAAAGTATGGATTCATTCGTCCGTCACTCCTGGACACACTGACCTCCAGATTCCTTTCCCTGAAAAGACCCTCCACACAGCATCCCCAAAGATGACATAGACCTTGAGGGACTTTTTTGCCTCAGGGCCTCCCGTGTGAACCTAATGTAAAAAAAATTTAAAGTAATTTATAAAAGAGAACCTCGGAAGCTGACATTTCTTTTATCAGAAAAGGCACGGATGTACAAATTACCACTTAAAAGTCGAGAAAACTCGTTTTCTCAACTTTTAAACACGGTTTAACTATTAATTAACTCCGCGACAGTCGTGGATTTCGTGCGATCTCAGAGAGATGGTAACCGTAAAAAAAAACTTAGCTAAAAGTCAGTCACAATCTTCAGACGCCATCTTAGTCAGTAGTACCTACCTACACATATACAATCATGGTAAAATCATATTATGCTTGCCCACACTATTAATTATATACAGAGTTATCATTGTCAATAAATGGAATCGCCGACGATCTAATCTCAATCGTCAACTCGTCTCAAACGTCTCTGGACTCGAACATCGCGGATTCGAGACCCATAGTGGACAAATTAAGGAAATTTTAGGTATTATTACAATCAATATAAGTTTTTAGTTAAAATATTAATAAAATATTTTACTTGTGTATTTTTCTGTAGAGTGAATGGTAATCTCAAGTCGCCCTGACCGCCATTTAGAATAAAAGTTTTGACAACTATTTGGAATGCTTGAAATGGATTATCTATAATTGGTGACCGGGGAAAGGATAAGGAAGATCCTTAACCTATTTAACCTGACTTAAGGATAAGGAATGGTCCTTAACCTATTTTATTTTTATTTCTTTTTAGCTGGTAAAAGTGGTTAACACGCTACTTAAGGATAAGGTATGGTCCTTAACCCGTTTATTCTTATTTCTTTTTAGCTTAAAAGTCGTTAATTCACTACTTAAGGATTTGGAATCGTGCTAAACCTAGTTTATTCTTATTTCTTTTTAGCTGTCAAAATAATTCGCTGGGTATGGAATAGTCCTTAATCTAGATTCTTATTTATTTTTATCTGTCAAAAGTCGTTAATTCTTTGATTCGTTACTTCAGGATAAGGAACGGTCCTTAATAAAATTTATTTTTAGCTGTCAAAAGTCGTTAATTCGCTACTTAAGGATAAAGAATTAGCCTTAAAGTTTTTAGATTTTAATAATATGATTTCTATGAATCTTTACTTTAGACTTTAGATGAATGTAAATTATTACAATCTATCTATCAAACTATCTATTTTTCGATAAAATATATGATAGAAAATGAAATATCTGTCCATAATATTATGCAACAAAATGCATTTTATTGCATAAGAGCTTTTTTAAAAACAAAAATAATGAAAATGGTATGGAAATATTATTTTTTGGGTTAAACAAATTAAAACTTTGCAGATTTGAAACACAGCAACAAAAAATGACAAGTTGACTGCGCAACTGTGCACCACCCGCTTCCGATAGAAGTTTTACGGTGAACCAGAAAAAAAGGCGTTTGACACTACTCTATTTAAAATAGCACAGAGACATATATACATATGTCAGATTGAAATGATTTTTTCCAGGAGGTAAAAAAGGAAACAGATTATCTTTTCAAATAATATATTTTTAATTTCAGGTTGTGGGGGTATAGTGCAATCCCACACATTCCAAATATTCATTAAGAAAAGAAACAAGTAGAAGAGAAAAAAAACAATAATATATAATCAATTACGTAGAGCGTGGTGTGGGCTCGGGCCCGACGCTCGCTCAGGAGTGGCGCTTGGTGCTAGAAGTCTGAGTTCACTACCGTGTTTTCGGGACCATTAGCCGCATTCTGCCTTTAATAACCCGGTGTCTCTTCCGGTGGCGGTTCGTGACTTTTCAGTGAACTAGAGTGCAAAGTTTGAAAAATACGTATTGATAGTATTGATGTTCTTGTAGCTGAAAATGATTTTTTTTCAGTTACAAAAACATCAATAATGTCGTATTTTTCAATCTTAGCACTCTACCTTACCAAAAGTTTAGAACCGCCCCTGGTCTCATCAGGCCGGCGAATCCATCCAGTCTTAGTTTTGTAAACATTGCCGATGTGCTGATATACCTTTTGTATCCAAATATAATTTTGAGCTGATACCCCAACAATGTGCAACATCATCCTCCCTTCGAAAAGTCATTAAGAAGCATTGAAATGCCTCTTCTTTGACATTTTTTGAGTTGTTCATGACATTTGTTGAGTTGTCATGGAACCGTTTCACACGTTCGAAGGCTTGTACAAAATAATGCATTGAATAATAATGTTTTTGAAGTGAAAACTTCTTAACACCGTTTTGATTTGGAACTCGATGAAACGAAAAAGCGACACTAAAAAGAGACAAACGTATACATCAATAGGATATAGCTTGCGAGAGAATGAGATAGAATAATAATGAGCGGTGTTTTGTAGCCTCCAACTCGTTTCTACTTAAGTTTCTGACGGTTTCACTTCTACCGCGCACTTATATTTTTTTAACTGCATTGGAAGAATCTTCGGGCAATCCTAATATACTCGTACAGTATACTGATACTTCTCCTTTGTCGTTCAATATCACAATCGTCCGAGAGGTTTTCAGTACTGATGCGCCCCGAGTATTTTACATTTTAAGGTGTATTTATGTTTGTAACAGAATAAACGGCGTTAGGACATAGCGCCTTTTCCCACCCAATGCTTCAACTGAGAATCCTGTAGGGCACTTGGGACTCTTATACGATGTGAATATGAAAAATGAAATAATAAATCAAACTTGATCTGGGTCACATGCGGCAACAGACGGGATCCAAGCGGTCGTTACGCCTCTACAAAAAGACACTGATATTTTTTTAGTACCGTAAAATATTGTGGCGCCGTGAGAACTACGCATATATCATCAGTGTGGTCTTCGATAAGATCGTAATGAGAGTAATACAGATTGAACAAAGAATCTCGACCATTTTGTTTAGAAAGTTAGATTAGATTGAAAAATTACCATAAAAAATTAAAGCCTATTTAAAAAAGGTAATCTTCAAATGTTGTAATTTTAATCTACCTATGTATATTGTCTTAACTTTTTAGGTTTTGACGATTACATTTTTAAGTTGATGACTGTTTGAATTTAAAAAAATGACATATTTAGAACTCTTGTGGAGTAAAAGTTCAGTTAAATTTTTAGAAAATTATAATTCAGCATATATTTACCCTGCAGCATAAAGAGAAATTAGAACATAAATACAGTACTAGATTCACGTGCAACGACGGGTTAATAGTTCCAAAATTTAATAATAAGTACGGACAGAGAACGTTTGAATACAACATACCGAAGATATTTAATTTATTACCTGACACCATAAAGCAATATAATTCTATGAATAAGGTTAAATATATGGTGAAAAATTGGTTATCGGAAAAAAATATTTATATTGATATGTACGAAAAAAGTGTATGAAAAAATATTGAATCTGTAGATATAAGATGTAAATTATAACTTTTAAAATGTATATGTAACTAAACTATAGGCAACTGTTGACAAGTCAATGCAATTGGATTAGCAGGAATTGTTTGTTGACATTACGCCGACTAACTTGGTTACATTACCGCCATGGAGTAAACGTTATAAAACATTTTAAACTCTGAACTCAAATTAGAGTCCCAACAGCTCGGAGCCAGTGGTACTATATCATCTCCAAGATAACATATTGCGAGACTCAAGAGAATGGGAGGGGTAGGATGGGGAAGATGGAGTTGGCTATTAACATCTGGTAAATATACACCCCTAAAGCTATTTCAAGCGACACCTAAAAGGTTGAATATTCTACCTTATAGCTATTACGTTATTTTATTTAACGTTATTACAAGGTCTCGACCATTGGTTTAGTCTCTCATTGGCATTGCACACCTGCCTATATAACAGTCCATTCTGCTCTACATGGGACCTAAATCACGAATAAATATAAATAAATTACTAAAAAACTATGTGAAAGCTCGCAAGGCATGAACAAATTAATACTTGGTATTTCGTGTGAACTCAACGTCAGCTTGTCAGTTTTTGAAGTGAAAACTTCTTTAGCACCGTGGCGATTTGAAATTCGATGAAACGGACACTAAAAAGAGAAAAACACCTACATCTACAGAATTTAGCCTGCGAGGGAATGAGAAAGCAATAAAATATTTATTTAATTCACGGATACTCGGTTTCAATATAATACGATAAATCCACAGTCCCACGCAAGTCTCCTTTGGTGTAGTGATATAAAGTGTCCGACGAACCTTTGTGGACATTTAGCAGACCAAGGATCGAATCCTACGAAATTAAAAATAAAAAAATATTTTTTTGTAATATCAATATTCAATCTTCAAACCGTTCCAAAATTAACAAACAAAAGAATGCGACTCCGAAGAAGAAAACACAAATACTAATAAGATGACCAAATGTATAAGAAAAGGTGCACTGGAATTCGACGACAAAAATATGGAAAAAATCATACTTCATGTTGATAAAAAAGGTGCTTCGTAGTCCTCACTCTTGTCTACTTTAGTTTTCTGACACTCTGATTTTTGTTATAACGTAGATACCCTCAGCATCGCCCAGGTGAAAAAGCACCATTCAGAATCGAAACATTGCTTGAAATCGTCTAATCCGTGTTTGGTGACCAGATAATACTCAGACACTTCAAAACCTTCCTCTTCTCATTGACTTTCCTTCCCACCTCCTTTTAGTCCCATAACATACCCCAATTTGGGAAGCCTTCCACGAACTCCGGAAAGTTGTGAGCAGTTAGTACTCTTGGTAAAAAAGTGATTGAGTGGAAGGAAAGAGACTATCACTTGCAGTAGGTAAAAATGGCTGATATTGATGATGTCTGCTAAATTTATATTCCCAGTTGTCGTTATTTGTCACTTGAATGCAGCAAAGCTATTGATTCTTTTATCCACTTTTTACAAACTCAGCATTACATCACTTACTTCCTCGAGGAACATCATTTTTCTTTCGGAGAAGTGCCTTGGGAAATTAGAGCTTAGATAGAATTTATGGACGGAATGATCATGTTGTGGAAAACGAATAAAGAGTGACAATTCTGATTTATGGTTTCTTCCTAGAGAATGAATCACTTTGATATCCACTGTTAAGGTTTATCTCTCCTTACCCGAAATATTTGGAATAGGACTTACCCACGAATGGTGCTGTTTCAAAAAGCTACATTTTCACAACTACAAGTGTCACAAATCCAGTGCAAAAATTACCTTCAAGCGAGTGACAGCCCGGTCGTGTAATTAAAAAATTTCAATTTGTTGTGGAAAATTTCAATTAGGCGGGGGTGGGTAGCGCCGTCCCGGGAACCATTTATTGGATAACCAACACCTCTGCCATTGGTCACGCCGAGTGGTATGCTACGTTTGCAGACTTAGCAGGGGTGCCCGGGTTCTTGGGGGTGAGATTTGTCCGGATCTTGGCGGCAGATGTTGCCCACGAACTGCGTGGCAGGCCGGATCGGAAGAAACTTCTCAGAACAGGACTCTCTCGGAACATTGCCTTGCACCGCAGTTGTAGGAATACATTCACACGTCCGTCACCCCCAGATTCCTAACCACCCCTCATACCTTTCATCTTCCCATAACCTCCTCTCCTTTCTCTTCCTTTCTCTAAAAATACCCTCCGACCGATCTGACCCGCCACGCATTAGGTGTACAAACTTATCCGCCGCCAAGGCTTAGACAAACCTCACCCCATTAACCCGGGCACCAAACGCATAAACCAATAGGGGTGACCTACTGCAGGGGTGTTGGTTATCAAATAAATAAATTTGGGGGCGGCGGTACCCATACCCGCCTCCAAAAATATTTTTTGAGACTAAACGGGAATTGATTAGTTGAATATTAGTTATTTAGTCATATTTCAACCACTTTCCTTTCTCCAAGATCGAACGTAATAAATTGATCGCGTATTAGATGAATTATTTAAGTCGAGTAGATCGCATAAGCGATTTCTTTCAATTCTAAGAGCTTCGTTAGATCACATCCATTAATTATTAAGCTAGTTATTTTGTATTACGAACGACATTATTTAAAATATTTTGTATACTGACAATTTATCTGAGACTCGGGAGGCTGCGCTTAAATTTGTCAATGATGGGTTGGAATATTTCTTATCAATTATTGTTGACCGCGCTCGCAAATATTGATAACTGATCACAGATCGCGGATTTAGTCAATATCGTATTGATACAAGGTTTTATCCTAACCGTCCGTGCTGGACCTCCTGAACCAAATCTCTTCCGATATCGATATATTTCGCGTCAGCGATTAGAGATTCAAAAGGGATATTATACTGAAATTTGAAAGAGTCTCTCTTCATTGGCGCGTTCCTCATCAGTAGGGGAGGGTGGGGCGTGTTGTGACTAAGTTACAAAACTGATAATTATAGAAAAACCTATTTTAAAATTAAAGGTTTGACATTTTGATGGAAACAAATAACTCATTGGCTACATTATTTAGGTATTATTAACCTTATTAACATACGAATAAAGTGACAAAATATTATTTTACAAAATATGGGATTGTCACAACTCGCCCCACCCGTGGGGGTGAGTTGTGAAACAATTAAGTAAAATAAACAAACAATTAAGTAAAATAAACAAATAATTAAATAAAAATTAAGTAATATTTAATTAAATGAAGACATTATGAGCGAAACTCAATCGAAAATCTGGAAACAGAAAAATCAGAAAGAGAGGGAGGTCCTGGGTTCGAGTCCCAGAGGTGCCAATATCTTTTTCTGATTTTTCTGTTTCCAGATTTTCGATTGAGTTTCGTTCATAATGTCTTCATTTAATTAAATATTACAGTTTGAGGTTTTACTCATAAAGTTAAAATAATAAATAATAAAAATTAAGTAGGTGGGTGTGTAATAAAGTTGGTAAAAACAATGTTATTTATAATATATTATCGTCAGTTAAATAAAAGCTTGTTCATAAACATATTCTGGAATTTCCCCCCTCTTATTCTTTTTTTATAATTACGAACCATTTTGCAAGCCTGAAAAAAATATTTGAATTACAAACAGGCACAAAAAGGAAATTTATAAAGGCAATACTTATTTGCATTTATAGTGCGTTAAAAAATACACCTTTTTACATAATACGCATTGGTTTTATATAAAGGTAAATAAGAACTGGGTGGGGCGAGTTATGATAGACACAACTCGCCCCCACCTTGTTGTCACAACTCGCCCCCGCCTTGTGGTCACAACTCGCCCCCGCCTTGTTGTCACAACTCGCCCCACCCGACGATTTTAAATAAAAATGGCCGCGCAAGTAATTGTACTTGACGTACGCATTTCATTTATAACTAATAACAGAGTCAAAAGACACAGTGTTTGGAGAAAAAAAATAGATAATGACTTACCGAGAGTTAGCAGGTTAGTAGATGACTTCGAAAATTTGCAGAAAAAGTTCGTTTAGCACTTAAAAATCACATTTTGTCATGTAACTTTAATTATATCAACCGCACGGCAACATTGTTTTGACAGAAGCTGGCGGTACGGAGTTTTCACGAAACGTGAGTTGATTTTTCTTAAATTTCTCACGTGATTCGCTCCCTGTTAAGTCAACTAGCGGGTATTTTAAACGCGATGTCACAACCTGCCCCCGTCACAACACGCCCCACCCTCCCCTACCTGATTTTAATATTTTGTAATTTAATTATGAAAAGTATTATAGTAATAAAAAACTTTTGAAATAAAAATATTGAATTTTCACATGTTGCAAACACATTGTGGGAATACATTATAATAAACACGATGGAATAACTTTGTTTAATTCCACTTTTTATTTTCTTATCCAACTAGTTTCGGTTCAACCTGAACCTTCTTCAGGGAAGAATAAAAATATACTAAACAAAATACAGATATTCAGAAATTACATGTTAATTAGAAGAGGGAGAAAGAACATCAACTTAAGTGGGGGCGAGGAGGGGAGGTGGCTACGAGGGAGGGGTAGAAGTGGGCGGGGCTAGTGGAAATATTTTAAAAATGGGGCTGTTGGACAAATCTAATTGTTTATTAAGTAAACTAGTTTTATTTATTTTTAATGACTTTTTTATTTCAAGGGCTTCAAGATTATTAAGGCGTAGACCTATCCCATTTCTGTGTAAAATATTTATCCCGGAAGATTTATTGAAAGAGTGATCTGTATCTATTAGGTGGGTGGCGAATTTTGAAAACCCTGCACTGTTTAAACATCTCAAGTGTTCGACCACCCTTGTGTGAACATTTCTAGCCGTTTTACCGATGTAAAATGCTGGACAATCATTACATTTAAGTTTATAGATGTAATGATATATAAGTTTATAGATGTAATGATATATTATTAACGACCGTCAATACGGATTCCGGCGGAACCGCTCGTGCGGTGATCTTCTCGCGTATGTGACGCATGTTTGGGGGCGGTGCCTGGAACGTTTTGGTGAAACCCAAACGGTTTCACTGGATATTTCCAAGGCCTTTGACCGGGTTTGGCACCGAGGGCTTGTCAACAAACTGCCTTCTTACGGACTTCCCGCATCCTTGTGTATGTGGATTGCCGACTTTTTGAGGGAGAGGTCGATTCAGGCGGTTGCTGATGGTTTCACCTCTTCCTCGCATTCGATAAATGCTGGCGTCCCACAGGGATCGGTTCTGTCTCCGACTTTGTTTTTGTTGCACATCAATGACCTCTTGACGTGTGCACCGATTCATTGCTACGCGGACGACAGTACAGTCCATGATAGCTTTTTGTTTGACAAACCTCCAAAGGGCTCACAAACCCCAATGGCTCGGAGGGCTTTGAAACAAAGAATGGACGGTTACCTCGAGAGTGTTTCCTCTTGGGGTAAGAATAACCTCGTCGAATTTAATGTTTCAAAGGCCCAATCATGTCTGATCACGTCTAAAAGGGATCGAAATGATAATCTAGTCTCCTTCAACGGAAGCATTCTCCCGAACAGGCCTTCCATTGATATGCTTGGTGTAACTCTAAGTGACCAGCTCAGGTACGGGGGCTCCATCGAGGCCAGAGTTAAGTTAGTCTCTCAGAAACTGGGCATACTGTACAGGGCACGCAGATACTTTAATAGTACACAACTGCTAGCCCTGTACAAATCGCAAGTGCGCCCCACGGTTGAATTTGGCAGCCACCTCTGGTCTGGAGCCCCAAAATACCTGAAAAAACCCTTGACTCTGTGCAGAAACGGGCGGTCCGTTTGATAGATTCTTCTAATTTAACTAACGGATTGCAATCTTTAGAGCACAGGCGCCAGGTGGGAATGCTGTCCTTGTTCTACCGGTATTACAATGGAAGATGCTCCGAGGAACTAGCGTCATTGATCCCCTCGGCACCGGTGCATAGTCGGGAAACACGCCAAACGCGCGCTCAACATTTGTACACGGTTGACATTAGTCACATGAGAACGGGTCGTTTCTACGACTCGTTCTTGAGTTCAACAGCTCGGCTGTGGAACGATTTGCCGGCCTCTGTGTTTCCTCCCTCCTACAATATGGGTCTCTTCAAGACCCATGTTCCCTCCTTCCTCTCCTCAAAAACACCCTCCACACAGCATCCTCAAAGATGACATAGGCCCTGAGGGAAATTATTTTTTCCTCAGGGCCTCCTGTGTGGAGTTAATGTAAAAAAAAAAAAAAATCTTCAAATAATGTGTACCTAGTCTTTCACTATTGCAACTCATTTACCACCGTGACAAATAGTGTTCCATAGCAAACCAATGACGATCTCCGTGACCTAGCGGTTAAAATCGTCCGCTTTAGATCAAGAGGTCGCGGGCTCAACTCTAGTCGTGCGTAAATAATTTTTATTTAATTTCTGTATACCATTTTTGTGGCAAGTTCCAGAGTGGTATACATTCTCTGAATTGCCAATGTGAAAGACCTTAAGAAAAGAGATATTCAGAATCTAAACGATGCGCTTAGATTCTCAGTTGCTTGAATTATATTTATCTGTGTTTGGTAACCAGGTCTGAACAGCCAGACTTTCTAACCTTCCTTTCCTAATCTCTTTCCCTTCCAAACTACCTTCAGCCCCACAACATATTCTCATAGCATATGCGACAGTCCAGCTACCTTTTGGTAGTTGTGATCTTAAATGAGAGATTAAAACACAAAATTGGTTGGATTCAAAATATCGGGAGATCAGAAATAGAAAATATACTGACACCAAATACAAACTGAAACTTAAACCCTCAGCTGCACTAAAAAAAAATCTCATTTATTTTTCAATTATTTCGGAAAAAACACTGTATGATGTGTTTATAATTACTTTATAATAAAAATTTAGTTATATGAATGATAATATCATTCATAACTAAATTTTAAAACGTAAATGAAATTCTCAGCACGGCGGATCCCAGTGAAGAAATCATTATCTCTGTTTTAAATGTTTAAAGCAAAGATAATAATAATAAAAATATGTTTGCTTCTGTCCATATATGTGAGATGTTATGCGTTGCTAAACCATTCATCCGATTGCAATGAAATTCTGGGGATTTGATGTGCGCATGCCTGCGATGGTTTCTATATACAATAGTGGGTTCTGGCATCATGAAATTATGCGCAGCTAACCGTTCATCCGATTGCGTTGAAACTTTGATGAGTTGTTGTGAGCACGCCCGTCAAGGTTTCTATATATACTGGTGAGCTCTGGCATTATGAAATTTGTATAAAAAAATGCAATAGATGGCACGCAAGCTGTTTGAAAACTGAATGTCCCGGGACTAAATGTATAGAATGCGAGAGGGGTGAGGTGGGAGGGGAACCTGGGATGGTGAGGGGAACCTGGGAGGGGGAAGGGGAACCCGAGAGGGGGGAGGGGAACTTGGGAGGGGAACTCGGGAGGGGAATTCGCGGGATCGAGCGGGGGGACGTGGGCGAGGGGAGTGGGAAAGGAAAGCGAGAGAGAAAAGGGACGTAGGAGAAGTGGGGGAGTCGGAAGGGGAACGGACGAATGGGAAAAGACACGCTGGGAGAAATAATTTTTTTATTAAATGGCATAGCAACGCATGCCAGGAACTCGCTAGTAAATATATATATATAAGTCTATATTCCGATAAAAGTAAGATATGAAGAATTACCACCGTTCAATTTATAAAGATGAATTTCCTGGAATCCAAAAGATTTCACGACACGCGTTTGAACTTTGACGTCGTCGAGATAAATTATTGATTCGGCAAATAAATAATGCATGAACACCGAACGAATGCAAGATTGTGGTTTTGTAATTCCACCTCTATTGCACACCTGCCGTAGGAGCATTATCGTACGTGCCCATTAGAGACTGCACTTTGTAACTTAATAAGCTTCGCATAAAAATAGCCCGTAGAGAACAGTGGTGAACTGGCAAAATGAATTGTAATTAATTTTTAAGGTCAAAAAAGGTTTTACTTAAAACTCATCGAATAAATTTATTTTGGGTATAGAAATTAATTAATTACAATTAATTATTTAAAAATTCAGAGTGGGAGATATTCTCTGTATCACTCTGGTATAGTAAGACCAGAAATGAAACTAACAGGGGATGCCATAGTCTCAATGGATCCAGACGGGATCAGTTGGAACTCTCTTGCTGTATTCAGATAAATCGTAATAATATTTATTTTTATGGAAAACTGCACATTAAAAATATAAATATGGAAACATCGCACAAAAGTCCCAACTGTTTGGATGCAGTGGTATTATGGCATCCCCAAATTGAGTGTGAGTAAGGCTGAAGGTAGCGGGGTGGATAAGGAGATGGGGGGAGGGAAGTACAACACAGATAAACATAGATCTGGGCCCACGCTTTGAGTCTCATTTGAAAAAATTTCAAACATTTCAGAATAAGGCCATGTACATAGCTCTGGATGCCTCCAAATGGTTAAGAATAGTCCAACTCCACAAGGACTCTGAAATTCCCTTATTAAAAAAAAAACACATCTTAAGTCTTGTGAAAACATTTAATGCGGGAATTCCCAACCGTGAAAACGCGTCTATAAACTGCCTCATCTTGTACGACCAAAACGTACGTACTATATATAAAGAACCTCAACAAATCCTCCGTAAAGTTTAACCTACCCATATTGCAGCCATGTCCCTTTGCAAATAATTTTTCACAATCAAATTAACAAAATTTTCAACAGCCATTATTTTAAAATCATGATGAAAGAGAGAGGGGCCTTTTCGGCCCGGAGCCCTGTATGCCAATATTTCAAACGTCAAAAGTTTCTGGTCTTCAACCGGTCGATGATGGTCGATGAGAGATCAAGAGAGATTCTGGGACGTGCCGCAAATATGATATTCCATATTAACTACTTGTGAAATAGCACACAGAAAATAGTTAAATTTCTTTGCGCCCTCTGTGATTTGAACCTGCGATCTCCGTATATAATAACCGATAACCGATAATATTTACCGCCCGGCCACTGAGTTCGTCACTGACAAATATGTTGTTTTTCAGTGTGAATTGGTGGTGAAATGGAAAAACATTCCGAACCCATTCTATGGGTTCACCTGCTCAAATGCCGGTATTTCGCCATCGACATCTCACGTTAGAATTTTTCATAGAGATTTCATTGCTGCAATGTGGAGTATAGGTTAGTCTGAAAAATCTGAAACCGACTTGTGATATCCTACATAGTGATTTAAGAGGTTACTCATAGATGGTACTAAAGTTGTCAATAATGCAGGGATTGAGGGAGATAAATAGAATTACAACCTCGGTTGGGTCCCAGAATCATTCCTACATTCTGCTAAATAAAGCCATCCGAACAGATTGCAATCTATCTATATATAATATAAAAATCATAATATGTTTGGGGATGTATGAGATGTCTACGCGTTGCGAATTCATTCATCCGATTGCGATTAAATTTTGGGGATTTGATGTGTGCATGCCCGCGATGGTTTCTATATACAATAGTCAGCTCTGGTGTCATGAAATTATGCGTTGCTAACCATTCATCCGATTGCGATGAAACTTTGGGGATTTGATGTGTATACCCGCGATGGTTTCCATATATACTGGAGAGCTTTGGCATTATGAAATTTGTATAAAAATTGTAATGGGTGGCACGCGAGCTGTGCGAGGCACGAAAACTGAATGTAATGGGGCTGAATGTATGAAATGCGGGAGGGGGGAGGGGAACTAGGGAGGGAGGTTCACGGGACGGGGGAAGCGGGAAAGTTGGAGTGAGAACGCGTGACGGGAAGGGGACGCGAGAGAGGAAGGGAAGGGGGAAGGGGAACGAATGGGAAAGGACACCGGGAACTCGCTAGTCTATCAATAAAATAGAAAAGTGTTTTGTTGACTCCGGAGTTTTTTTAGAGTTTATGACACAATCTCGGAGTTACCACAAAAACCTTTTGTATTTGATCATAATATTTGAAAACTCATATTAATGCAGCGCTGTATTTCAAATGATCTGACATATTTTTTTGAAATATCCTGCATGTGTCTTTTTTTCTTGATATTTTTACGTAGTTTTTCTTTTGAATTTTTTCTTTTATTACATTTTTCTTTTTTTACAATATATATATACATTGAGTAATGAATGGTAAATGAATGCTAGATAGTTCTGTTTTCTGTTGTGGTACACGATTTATTTAAAAGTTATTATTTACAAATTTAATTAAAAAATTATACCAAATAATGTGAAAACAATGTTCATCATTAAACATATTCTTTAAATCACTCTTAATTATTTTAAAAGGTCACGCCATAAAACATATATTTACTAAAAGGAAAAAGTAAGACACGTGTGTGGAATTTGTACGCCACCCGGTATAAATCTACATTTTGCTGTCGATGACCCGAATTCAAGTAATGATTCCATGATATATAAAAAGTGTATCTTGCATGTGAGATGTTTTACTTTTTATAATCTATTTCTAAATGATCGTCGTTATACCACGTTGGACGAATTTGCAAGCAATCATCGATTCGACCGTCATCATACTTAGTTAAGTAATAATCATTCATATCACTATTATTAAGTTGAATGCATTTGATTGCTTAAAAATCTTCGATATTACAAAATATAATCCAGTGACTTCCAGTGTCCTTGCATACGTTGTTAGTAAGCAGTGTGCAAGTGCTTAGCGGAAAATACAATATGCAGTCAGTTTAGGGAAAATACGGTATATCTAAATTACATAAAATATAACTAAGTGATTCCGAAGGGTTATGCAGAGAGGGTATACCGCTGAATAACAAAAGTATAAAAGATATTTTCATTCAAATGCATCAAGGAAAATCTGCTTCTCTATATACTGTGTATATCAGCGAATAATTACAAAAAATTGACCCTGTACAAATTCGTTAGATATTCATACCAACTTATTAAGGGTATTTTTGAAATCAATTTTATGTTTGTAATTGGTAAATAATGCACAAAGAGATATGATTTTATAGTAAGCCAGCTGGTACCCGGCATGTGTTGCAATGCAGTTCAAAGAATTAAATTGATTCTCCCTGCACGTCCGTTTCCCGTGCGTTCCCGTTCACCTCCCAAGTCCCCTTCCACCTTCCCCGCCTTCCCCCTCCATCGTCACCCCTCCCGCGAACCACACTTCCCCCGTTCCCCTCCAGGAATAGTATCAGGACGTAACCGAAAAACTTTAATCAGTGATTCCCCAGCTCATTCGGAATCAAAAACGTAATATAGATGAATTTTGGTCTCCGGTGATTTTTTCACATTACAAATTAGTAGGTATTGGACAGTTAGGGTTGAGGAGAAGATTTTAAAAAAAATTCACCGAAGATCAAAATGCAGACAATTAGATTCAGCTATAGTATTACGAAAAGTGAGTATTTATGTCGGGGGAGTCGAAAAATAAGCATTTTACGTTTTGGCTACGTTAAAATTAATTCACTAACGTAATATATGAATTGAACTACCCAATACTCATATTTATATGCATTTCATAAACAATCAATGCAGCCAATCAGAGAAAAATTATTTTTGTCATATAAAACAATAATTTATTCATGTTATGAAGTGAATGCATTGTTGAAAAGTTTGAACCTGTATTTATAACAGGAGAACATGGAATGGAAGGTTTAGCATAATTTCACATACCCGTTTGACAAACCCTGCTTGCCATACAAACTATTAAGAACCTGATATGTGTATCTAAATGATTATGACACACAGCTTCCGCAGCTTGAACCTCAACCCTGTACCAGTTACGCAGGGAATAATTCGAATTAGGTACTTTTGTTTTTATTTTGACCAGTAGATATTAATTTAAAAGGTTGGCACTCCCGACAAATGTCATATTTGATTGTCTATTAATTAATAAAGCAATATTCCGCATTATCCCGTCACACTTCGACAAGGAATATTCCGTATTATCCGTGAAGCGGACTTGTACAGGTTTACCATATTTTTTTATAAAAATATCTAGGGTAAAGTGAACATTTTGTTAAAAACATAATTTTGATATCGCAGTTTCATATAATTTGCTTCATTTTATGTGGATGTCAAGTGTTGCATCCATCACTTTTTACGGTGTTTCCAAGAGACCATTAAGAACGATTATTTACGCTAGGGGTTTATTAGGTAATAACTTCTTGTTTGACATAATCATTACCTGTTTGCTCGTAAAAATTATAGCCCATTAAGAAAAATCAACCCTTTTAGAGGCTGAAGATTTTATGATCTCCCAGTAACGGTGAGACTTGGTATGTGGAGTTGCAACTTTTTGGAATCATAAACCTACCGATATGATACAACCTTAGAAAGGGAAGATCGACTATAATGAGCTCGTATAATCATGCATAGCAAAATAAATTACACACCTCAAGTCAAGTCGTTTTAGGCTTCCTGTAGGGCATAGCACGGCCATATCGACAATTAAGCAGAATCAATGCCAGTCAATATCACTAGCAAGCATGGAAGCTGCTTAATAAATTGATAAATTTATCAATGATGGATTAAAACCCCACGCGAGCAACCCTGATACATGTTATTAAATGCTTAATGAACTCTTCGTTTAAAACGTTATTTTCAAACGAGTTTGTTTTGAAAACCGATTTTATTAATTATTTTAGGAATTTGGTTGTTTTTTTTTTACCAATAAAGGTTATTCATGTCCACTATTCATATACCTCTCAAAACAAGTTTCCATAAGTTAGAGTCTGTGTTTTTTCATTAAAAAATACAAAAATCCGACACTAACTTGCAGGCAACAGAATTAAGAAGCAGGCTTGATAAACTAACCGTATTTTAGTTGATATCAACTCTCAAAAATTATCTTGGCGATTAGCGGTCGTGCTAGCAAGTGACAACTAAACATCGAATAATGTTGATAATTTTTATCGTATCAATGTTGGCAATTTCAAAGCGTTCTTGAACTAGACAAGATAGTCGCGTTGCGTGTGGGCAAGGCTTTTGAAGAGCAGTTAGTAGTTGACAACATACCTCTCAATGAGACCCCTCGCTAGTTCCCAGAAGGGTATCTTATGTGACTTGGTGCCGCCCATGGTGATCATGAGGATTTCTGATGCGGAGCAGCGGCCCGCAGGCCAGGGCGTGATGGCCAGCAGCCATATCAGATGGTAAACTAGACGCATCTGGAAAAGAAAAAAATTAAATGAATGTTACGATAATATGTGCATAGGAAAGACACGTCGCCCGCAGCCTTACATATTTGGGGGACTATATACTAGATAAGGGCAGGTACATGCATTATATACATTTTATATACTGTATACTTAGACAACTTATTTATAAGATGTAATTGAAATGACAATTTAAGAGTTTAGGCAGAAGAAAAATGAAAGGGTTGCTGAATTTTGTTCTGTACTGTCTCATAACTTAAACTCATTTCTAGAATGGTCTCGTTGCAACTAATGAATATGAATTCAACACATAATTACACTACAAGGTTCACAGAAAGCAAACAAAACAATGTTCCAAAAAGGACCACATTACATGGCCATTAAAGTGTATAACAACCTTCCACAAAACATTAAACAAATACAAGATACACTCAAATTCAAATCATCACTAAAAACATTTCTTCTAAGCAAATGTCATTATACTCTCAATGAATACCTCATGTAAAATAACTATGTTTAATTTTTATTTTTATTTTTTATTTTCTCATATGTAATTGTAAACATGTAATTGTTTGGTTTATAATGTTTATATTTTTTGGTTAGCTGTAAGAAATAAAATTCGTCTATAAGCTACTTATTTTTGTATTTGTGTTTTTTTTGTGCAATAAATGGTTTTTTGAATTTGAATTTGAATTTGAATTGAATGATTTTAATTTTTTACGAGAAAAACTCTCTTTTTATAACTTTTGAAGGTTATTCCCATCAACGTAATATATCATTGAAGAAAAATCTTCTTCAATGATGAATGATTTCATTTATGATTTCTTCTCCTATTCTCTTATACAGGGTGTATCAGCTTGTACGATTTTAAGCAGTGATTTTTTTAGCTTATTTGGAGTAAAAAACATGTCATTTTGCTGTCCGGTAATATATTTTTTTCAGTTAAAAACAAAAAAAAAATCCTATCACACGTCGCTACTCAGTAGGAATCGTTGGTTAAAATCCCTTGGGTATGTGCTGATACACATTAATATTATATCTATGACGACATTAGACATAAGAGACTCCCAAAGCATGTACTGTATACTTTTCGCTGGACTTATTAATACATACCTATTAACATTGTTAAATGTATTATTTAATGATAAGTTTCAATAAGCGTATCATTTTATTTAAAAAAAAATCTAAGTTGAATATTGAATCACATGCCAATAATGTATGTCAATAAAGCCTGAAAGTATGTCAATAAAGAGATTAGTTTTAGGAACAAGGATTTCTGATCTGTATAGATCCTGCAAAATAACACGTTATGAAACTTTCGTGGAAATTTTATAAAGTTTTATACTCTATAGTTTACAACCATGACCAATTTTTAGAGTGTAGGATGGTGACTTGTTTTTAAAATACTTTTTGGTTATAATCGGGGTTACATATTGCCCGCATAATTACGCTTCAAGGTAATGCCAATCATCAATAATTAACCATCATTGATCGACTCCTCACGTAATATATTGATAAAATATATAATAAACAATACAGATAATTACTGGGATGCCTCTCGAATTTAATCATTGATCGAAACTGAAGAGTGTTTCTAAATATTTTGTGTTATATTTTGCGTTAAGTCAGCGTTACGAGACAATTAAGACAAATACCAATTAATCCGTCGGTTATCGGAGGCATCCGTCGTCGTCGCTTTCAAATTTCTTTGATTTTCTATGGCTTTCAATGGCTTGTCTTTGCCTGTCGTGTGTTGAGAGGATTGATTACCTACTTAAAGACTGACTATTTATTAGTTATTAAAACCATTTTTACATAAGCGTAACCAGGCGTTCAAAAATGATTGATAAATTTTGATGTTTGTTCGCGCTGACATTCGATTCGCAAATTTTCCAGGGACTGACATCTCTTAATTTGGCAAACGCGCTATCATCTATGGCGTTAGAGTAACTACTTTTAAGAGTTGGTGTCTTAACAAAAGCGCACTATTTAGCTTGCTAGCGCGATATGGAATACCGCATTACGATAACATAACACGCGTTACGATGTCGTAAAAGATACAAAATCACTCTGATGACATTTACCTATTGTCCAAAAGTGTTTAAAGACTTTGTGGATAAGGCAAGTAAAAGCTTCAACTTAATGAGTTTTATCGAAAAATCTTAAGTAAAATCCAATTAAAAATTCAATTATGACAACACGGTTGGGATATAAAAGATTAATTACTCATAATTGCATGAAATAAGGAACATAATTTAATATTGTTTCATTTAAGGTAAGTGGCGCCTTTTATATTTATTACGTCGATTGGCGAATAAAGGAGTAATATTAATAGTATTTACGGATTTCGGTTAAATTATTCTGCCAACGTCTGTTGTCGGATAGGTTTTATTTATATGCAAAAATCAATCTCTTCACATAAAACATCAGATCACAGTATAATAATATTCTACCACCAGATAAAAATCTCTACTGCGATTTTTCTGATAAAAATTTCTTCTGGGAAAATTAGAGAATTTCGGAAAATAGGTCGGGAATTTTTTTAATGACTAGTCTTTTTGATATTGTGCGAAGTTCGGAAATTTTCCAGGTTGAGAAATTTGAACTTTTCTGAAAAAAAATCTTCCGGGTACATTGAAAAATGTTTGCTCGGAAAATTTCTTGCGAAATTTTTATAAAAACATTTATCTCTTTTATTTTGTTATGCGAAGTTTAGAAATTTTTAAAATAAGAGAGGGTGTTTCATTTCAAACTGTATGAAACGTGCATTTTTAATAAAACTATTAGATGACCTATGTTAGGACAATATTGCGAGTTCTGTTGACAACAGGCACAAACGTTAGCAGATAAGAAACCAAAAAATGTGGCATTCGATTGTACAATGACATTAGAAAATATCTAAAGAATACAAGCTATCGAAGGATATACAAATAAGAGATATAAGAACACACAAAACATATAAGAAGACTCAGATAAAAATAATATAGATTGAAAGGATAGTATTCTTGTACCTACTTTACATGCAGTTAAATGGATCCGCCACATCTATATATATCTTTTACTAACTAAGTACAAACGAGTGATATGCTTAGTGCTTAGTGCTAGTATTGTTAAATTTAAATAGAATTTTGGAATCTTATCGCAGAAAATACTGACAAATATGCAGATTTGCAATTATGAAATATTCGTTCCTTAACTGATGTTACGATAGAAATGCGTCTCTCTTTATGTAACCACATTAATATGAACACGTTAACACCAAATGATCTATTGTCATTTTCCTTCAATTAATGCAGGTAATTACATTCGATCTCTGCAGGAAGTACGTATCATTAAATCGCATGTCCCAAACATTCCTCACACTCAATACATAACACCATAACATTCTTGTTTGTTTATTAAGGCCATCACAAAAATCGCTCGGGGCTAGTGAAGAATTGTACAACAAATTTAACCGCAAGATGAAAGTGAATGCTGTGCTAGATCACATTATTGTTTGTTGCCTCATTAGATACTATTGCCAATATGACGTATATGGGTATTTGGCACAAGCCTACACGTTTTTTTACGGAACATTAAGTCTACGTAGGTACCTGCTTATTTATTTAAGATCGATCTTCACGCCAATCTCAATAAGGGTGTTGAAGGTTGTGGAATCTGTTATTTACCTACAAAATCAAACCGTTTTGGGAAAAATAACGTTTTTTTTCATGATGACGTAAGTGTAAATACTCACTATTGTGGAATATAATAAAGGCATAATATGACTTGTTCAAGATACTGAAACACGTGCTAACGTTATTAGCCACGAGTTAATGTGGCGTCATGGTAAATAGAAGTGTTTGAACTAACATTTACGTAATTGCTTTGACCTGTTTTATTATTTTGTCTTTTCTTTCTTTCTTTCTTTATTCTCTTTCTCTGTACTATATACGTGCGTCTATGTTTTATATTTTATTTTGCCTTTTTCTGTTATTTCACTAGCAGCATCTCCACCTAGTAACAACTGAACCTTGATTTACGTATAAATTGGGGTGTTATAATATCTGTACAAATCGCAATGGCATTATATCAAGAATAGTAGTATTATGCTAACATTAATTATTATTGAGGTGCATCATTATAACTACATTTCGTACAGTTGAACACATCTGCTACTTCTGCAAAAGTTTTGCCATGCATCTAGGTTCAAGCGAGTATCTAAATGACTCAGTACTGTTATTGTTGTTGTAATTAAAAATAATTTTAGTGTTCTATTCTGAATAAATCTGGATTCTCTAGAATATTATTAACAATTTAAAAAATATAAAGTCCGCAACAATTGATTTATCTAAGTGTTTTAATAGTTTTAATTCTTTCATAAAGTTGTTGCAACTTATTGTTTCTGTAGGTAGACCGAGTTAATACATGTTAGAAATTTATGCAAAATTTTTTCAATGTAATCGAGGGGACTAAATGGAAGAATTATATTCTACTTGACTTCGAACCAAGAAGAAAATAAAAATTTTAATGTAGAAATAGTTTTAAAGTCTCTGCCATTATGGAGAATGAAGCCAAGCGCTTTTAATAATTTATTAGTAACTGTGTATGTGCAAGGAAATTAAATTAGGACTTGAAAATAATTTCAAGATAATTGATTTCATTGCCAGGGCTAAGGTAAACATTGTTAATTTTATATTGATCGTTGAAAGTTTGATTTTTCTCTAAAAAATTCTTATGTCATTTACTAATGTTTAGATAGTATTTGAATGTGAAAACAGTCTTCTATAATTTTTATTTGTCTAAAAAGTTTTAGATCATCGGCGAAAAGCAATACTTTGACATTATTATCAAAAACAGTGACGATATCATTAATTAAAAGTAAAAAAAATATGCACATAAAACAAAATGATTAATAAATTAATTGGTTTTAAGACCAGTTGTTTGATTCAGCAAATTTATCTTCCCGACCGACGTGTGTTTTGTAACCTTTCACTTTGCTTTTACTTTTAATTAATTGACAAAACACCAACTTAACTCCAAATTAGTCTCCTTCAACGGAAGCAATCTTCAGAACAGGCCTTCCATTGATTTGCTTGGTGACTCTGCGACCAGCTTAGAAACGGGGGCTCCATCGAAGTCAGAGTTATGTTAAGCCTCAAGCCTCTAGTTAGCTAGGCGTACACAGGGCTCGCAGATACTATAATAGTACATAACTGCTAATCCTGTACAAATCAAGTGCACCCTACGTTTAAATTTGGCAACCACCTCTGGTCTGGTCAACATTCCTGAAAAATAGACCTCGACTCTCTGAAGAAACGGGAGGTCCGTTTAATAGATTCTCCTATCATAACGAACGAATTGCACTCTTTGGAGAACAGATATCACGAGGGAATGCTATCATTGTTTTATCGGTGTTACCATGCAAGATGCTCAGAGGAACTAGCGACATTGATTCCTTTGGCTGCGGCTACACCAAACAAACGCACGTCCAACTTTTGTACGCAGTTGACATTTGTCACTTGAGAACGGGTCGTTTCTGCGACTAGACTTAAGTTAAACAGCTCGGCTGAGGAATGATTCAATAATGTAATAAATTACAAATTGAATTTTAAGTTCATGTTCGATAACAATGTTATGTAACCATTAATCAATTTTTTTCATAGAACAAACAAAGTTAGGTATTTTATAAAAAAAATATCTGATGGGTGAACTATTCTTCACCGTTATTCTGTCTCTATCCCATTTTTCTGACAGGCTGCTCTGAGACTCGATAAAAAGGCTTTCCTATGTAAAAAATAATACTGAACTTTATAATACCCCTTTACAGAAATAATGGTAAGGTTGGATATTTCCTTATAAAAAATAATTGAAAATTTAATACTATTCACGCCAAAGGCAAGATATTGAAAAAGCATTCACCTTTCAGCGGCATAAAATAATCACCCGACATACTATCGTAAAGTAATTATTAAATTTATTATTTTTTGATTCATTTTTCGCAGTGGTGATTTTTCCTTCGCTTTTAAACTAGAATTCATATCCATTTATGAAACTGAAAATTTCGTAGAAAAATTAATGTCAGACGTGTTTGATAGTAAAGTTTTTCCGTTTCTGAGGAACATAAAGTCAAATACACTATTCCACATAGAAGCAGAAAGTGAATAAAAAGATTTATTTATTTATTAATATTAACTTGCTTCACATCGTCGTGTGTGCTAATAATTTGAGAAACGTATTGATATGTATGTGTTTATAAAATTTACAGTTTGGCAAACATAATACAACTTTAAATATTTAAAATTTAATTTTATGCAATCACTAACAAAAAATCTATATTTGAGGTGGACATACTTCCTTAAGTGAAATGTTTGCGCGGCCCTTTTCGGCCCGTTTCATACAAATCTTAAATTTGGATTTAAAATACCCAAACAAATTGAAGAATTATTTTTGTAATCAAAAGGTATATCAAATATCTAGTACGGATGTGAGCTACTTTATTTATTTTTGCTTTAAATTATTTTTCATTGTATTTGTAAAATTATTTTTTTAATGTTTTTCATTTACTCACAAATAATTTCCCAATTTCCCCCTAAAATCATGAAACACCAAAGTCTTTAATGGCCTATATCTTATAATTTAAAGCAAAAATAAATGAAGTAGCTCACATCCGTACTAAATATATAATATACCTTTTGATAAAAAAAAAAAAAAATTAGTTTGGTTGGGTTTTTGATCTCAAATTCAAATTTAAGATTTGTATGAAACTGGCTGAAATGGGCCGCGCATACGTTCCTCTTAATCCTTTTTAAAATTAAACATATTTTCATTCTCTTGGTACATACAAAAGTGATTTCAGGGTGCTTGCTTTCGTCCTTGTTGGCATTCTAATTTGCTTTGCATTTCTCGTCCAGTGTCCGTGTACCTTGTGAATGGAAATTATTTTTCTTTTCAGTTCCTTAGACATCATACCCATGTTAATTTCATGTGTAAAAATAAGTACATTCAAATATATAGTTTACTTCACTGTCATAAAATTTCGCTCCTCTAACATGTCTCTTATAAATATTTTTTTATTTTGAGTCATGTAATAGAAAATAATTGTGGGCGTGTTTCGTGTCTGTGTTTCCAAATTATGTCAATATTGTCTATGTTTTCATACGTGTTTCACTACGATTACGAAATTCTAATGGGATTGCGATACGCAATTTCAGACAAGTGTAAAAGAAACAGACCGCTGCTAAATGGTCTAGAACCGAAAGGCACTATGTCAGTGGCACATTTGTTGCCATTCAAATTTGTATGGAAGGCACTTCTGTTATTGTATTCCACGTGATATGTCCGGAATAGTTTTTTTTTAACAACTTGATTATCTGTTAAATAAAGAATTTCGGTGAATGAAAATATTTTATCGGCCACAATTTTATAATAATTATTAAGGAATAATTGAATTTACACTTAAATCGGTTTATCTCTTTAACCTTTAAAAATTCAGGTTTATTTTGTCAGTAGATAAAAATATTTCTGCTTTGGAATAAAATCCAAATAAATGAAATATTTGTCCGACTAAAAATTGTTTTCGAAAAGTGATAAAATATATGTTTAAAATTTTATTACAGAAATAACCTTGTAAGTTTTTAAAATTAAAATTTTTTAATGCAAACTTTAAAAACTTTTTAATATGGCAACACCTCACGTTTTTTCTAACTAAAATTACGGATAACGAAAAAAAATAAAAACACACATATATTTTATTAGATAAAAGAATTATAAACGCTATTTTTACCTCAATTCTATAGTTTCATGTAAAAATAATTCCTAAAAAAAACATAAAGTTTCATGATTTTTTTTTTAATTGCCCTCGAAAACTTTGGTATCATAAAGGTGTACATTTTAATTATTTGGTGGTTAACTTTTAGATTTGAATATAAAGAGTGTTATTTTCGCTTTCCAATACCGTTTAGATCATACTTTTCACTCTGATAGTAAGGGAGACAACGATTTCTACGAGACCTATGTGAGTTGAGACAAATATGGTGTCTTCTGGTTAAACGGGTTAATTGAGCTTACACTTATATGGCTTTATCTCTTAATTGAGCATACATTTATGTCTGTTTATCTCTTTAATTGAACGTACACTTATATCGTTTTATCTCTTTAATTGAGCTTACCTTTACATCGGTTTATCTCTTTAATTGAGCTTACACTTACACCGGTTTACCTCTTAATTGATGTTACACTTATATCGGTTTATCTCTTTAATTTAACTGAACACTTATATAGGTTTATCTCTTTAATATTGAACTTACACTTATGTCGGTTTGATTTAAATGAGCTTACGCTTATATCGGTTTATCTCTTTTTTTGTGCTTTCACTTATATTAGTTTATCTCTTTAATTGAGTTTACACTTATTCCGATTTTTCTCCTTAATTGAGCTTACCCTTATAACGGTTTACCTCTCTAATGGAGCTTATACTATAACGGTTTATATCTTCAATTGAACTTACATCGGTTTATCTCCTTTAAGGTTACACTTAAATCAATCTATCTCTTGAATGAGCTTACACTTATCACCATTTTCAGGGAAGTATTAAATCAAAGTTTTAACTTCCATCTGCGAAAGGCTATTCCGTTGTTCTGTTTTATGAATGTATTATTTATCGTATCACTTATATAACAAAAACGTTATATTTTAGTAGGTACCTGCTTACTTGATAATATACTATCCCAACGATGTTTTGGTAAAAGCGAAACTTTTTGCCTATTTTACAATTTTTAATATAAATATAAATAAAATACCGTCCAAATAAAGAGCTTCTAAGCTCTTGCGTAATATTATGCAATATTCAAAATGTGATTATTTGATTTCAAATGTCAAGTGGTCCAATATACAATTGATGAAAAATTATTTCGTCTCGTTACTTTCTCTCCCTTTTTCCAGACGATTTCTTTATATGCCTAATCTTGCATGTCGTATTCCCACCGTTAGGAGCGCGTGTTATTTTTAACGGCGCGTGCAACGAGCGCTCTATAACCGGTTTTGCAGAACGTGCCAAATAAATTATCCTCTGTCGTCCTAGATTCATACCGCCTTCAACATTCGCCTGCACACGACCACTTTCAACGAGGCTGTCCACTCGTAGTTGTTTTGCTTGAGATAAACAAACCTCCGATCAATCAGCTGATCAGTTGTTTACAGTTTGACAAAAAACGACATACGTAAGTTCGGCAGTTAGTTAGGTGGGGGGAATCTAATTAGATTATAACTTGTAATTCATGCAAAATATTTTAAGTACTAAGTACACATAAAAAAAACGTTTTGAAATGCAAAAAAAATAATTAATGAAGTTTGTGTTAGTCTTCTCCGCTGGAGAATCTTACGCCAGGTTGGAATTTGATAGTGTTTGTTTTGTGAGCTTTTAAAAAAAATGTTATTTAACTTTACTCCTGTAATTTAAGTCGGGCTTCAACTAGGTTGCTGAATTCTTTACCTTTGTCCGTGGAAGTGAGTTATATAGCTTAGTGGAGAGACAATTTCTTTGTCCAAGAACAGTTTTAAACATTGCAGACGAGTTCCAGCTCCTTCAAGTAAAATCGAACTATAAGCTTTTAGTTAAAAATAGATTCTTATAGATTCTAGATAGATTAGATTCGTGTCGGTATGTTCCGATTCTAAATGAGTGAGAAAGAGGATCAAAAATGGAAGAGAAAGATTGAAAAGTATCTGCGATTCACACTTAAGTCATTTCTAAAGCCTAAACTAAGCTAAAGTCATTTCTAGACGGTGGATGGTGGGTTCTCACCAGGGCGACCAGGGGAACCTTTATACACACACCTCCTTACTAATAAACTTGGTGTTAATATAAGACGGCGCGTAAGGTCGGAACAATAAATAAGGTTTAAGGACGGCTCTTCCGTACCAAAGTTGAACCGGTGTTTATGTTTCTAATTAGAAGACAGGTAGTAAAACACGCAAAATCTACAGTGTGCTTTGTTTTATTATTTTTATTTCTTGCTAGAGCAATCTTGATGTTGCAAAACTCATTTTAGAACGAGAGAAGCTTACATTTCATAGGTTGGAAGTAAAAAAAATTATTATGATTATCAAAAATCTAAGTTTAACATACAGTACAGCGTAATAATAAACATAAAATATAGGTTTAGTACTACAAACCACAATGGAAAACAAGTAAAGAAAAAAAAGATATACAAACTTGGATGATTACAAATAAAGGGAAAGAAAATTATAGAAAAAGAGATAAGAAGCTTATTGTTAATAACATAACCATTCCCGGTAAAAACACATGTTTTTCTCTTTAATATTAATTACTAACCATTTAAGCGGTAGCAGACAAAAACATTAAATTCATTTACTTCAAACCAATTCAGTTATAATTGTGACCCTTTTTGCACAGTAACATCGACGAATACTTTCCCATCGACCTATAGTTCAATAATTTCTATTGCGGGAATTCTCAATACGGTAGGGACTGAGCAAAAAGGATTCCCCAAGAAGTATTGTCATCAAAGTAAGGCTTTATTGATCAAAATAGCTTTTTGATTTGTTTGCTAGAATATTTACTTTCCCAGCGACCTTTGGAGCAGTTTCTATAGAAGTGGTTTGCAAAAAATGAATGCAACTTATCTGCTCTTCGCAGCCACTTTCTTCTATAGAGGTTTCAAGCAAACTGGTTCTAATAGCTGCGGCAGGTGTGCGCAACCATTTGATTACATAACTTTGTTTCTTATATAATATATTCTTTATTATTATTAAAATAATATATCCTCGATTTTAATCGGGTAAAAATTAAAAAATATGTTTTCATATTTAGTGAAGTTTTGACTAACTCTTTTTCCAGAAAATTTTTAGTTTTATTACAATCCCAGTTCTCTTTTGTTCATTAATTTAGCCTTTTTTTAATATTTGTTTTTGTTGTTTTACCTCTACCCCTCTATCTAACGAGGTACCCAACTTGAAAATAAAAACACTTTCTCTAAGATTATTTTATTTTATTTAGATACAATATTGTTCATTGAACAATTGTACTGTCATTGTTAACAATTAGATTATCTAATATCTAATCCCCGGGGTCACTCGTCACCTTTATTTTATTTATTTATTTATTAGTTTTATTTTAGTAAATTGTACATTTAAGTTTACAATTTCCTAATTAATTATATCATTTCATATTTCAAACTATATTTTTTCTTGTTTTATGTATCTCCTACAATACATTTTGAACTTTCCAATTGGTGCGGCCTTTAAAGTTTCTGGTAGAGTGTCGTATAACTTCATCCCTTTGTATAGTAAACTGTTCTGCGTATTCGTTTTGTCCTTTTTTTGTAGTCTGATTTCCTTGCAAGTCCTTGTGTTATGTCTGTGAATGTCCTTGTTGTATATAATTTTGTTTGAGAAGTATTTTGGTAATATGTTTTTCACTATTTTATGGATAAATATCATCGTGTGCAGAGTCAACATCTGTTTCACGGTTAGCCAATTTAGTTCCTTTAACATTTTATTTACTTTTGAGAATCTATTTCGCCGAAGTATTATTCTCATTGCCCTGTTTTGTGTACGCACCTTCTTTACTTACGTCGTTAAGATTCTGACTACATTTTAAATTATTGTGTCGTCTTAATAAATAAATGTTTTAATTATTAATATTATTATTATGTAATGTGAATATAATATATACTCGTATCTAATCCATCGGTTGCATATCTCTCCTTCGAGAAATTAGCTTCGTACGAATAATAATGTAGTTCCTAGATTATAATTATTAAACCTACACTTCATTTCACCGCGTTTCTTGTTCAATATCTGTCGTCCATATATATTATTATCTATTCTCTTTCCCGATTCTAATCTCAAACACAACTGGGAAGTAATAACTGAATAATACTATTCGTAGACACTCAATTTCACCAGTAGCATTTTATTCCCAGTTATAACGTATAACTGAACACTTGACAATAGACAATATTTTTTGCTGATTTATCTTCATTTGCAGGTATTCAAAAAAGTATTCCGCTCAGTTACTGACACTCTGACAATTTCTTTTTCTCTTGATATTTTACTGTAGCATTTTGGCTAAATTTGTTCTATCGGCGAAAATTCCTAGTGAGTTTTATCTTGGACAATTTACGGCCGGCGTGGTGTAACGGTAAGGCTCTTGACTCGCAATCCGAAAGTCGTGGGATCGAATCCCGACGTGGCATATACATTTTATTTGGTTAATTTGTGTTATTTCAAAATTAATTCATTTAAAAAAATACACAGTATATTTGCGGCACGTTCCAGAGTGGAAGATACTCTCACTATCGCCCTGGTGTAAGACCACCATTCGGAATTGAAACGTTGCTTGAAATGGCTTTAGCCGTGTTTGGTGACCAGATCTGAATAGCCAGGTACTTCCCGCCTTCCTCTTCCCCATCTCCTTCCCCTCCCCACTACCTCTAGCCTCACGACGTACTCCAATTGGGAATGCCATAGTCTCACTAGCTCCAGTAAGGAGCAGTTAGGACTCTTGTGCGGTACAAGTATAAAAAAATTGTCAATTTGGGTGGCTGGTAAGGGTACCGCCACCATTTATTTGATGTCAAAGGTAAGTGGTTCGTTAGGTTTGGTGACTTAGCAGCGGTGCCCGGATTCATAGGGGGAGGTTTGTCTAGGCTTTGTTGATAACCTACTGCATGGCAAGCCGGATCGGGAGAGAATGGTTGAGGGAGATCTTTTCATCTCTCTAGCCGGACTCTCTCGACCCATCGCCTTACACCGCAGTGGGAGAGATGGATTCAAACGTTCGTCACTCCTGAACACATTAACATCCAGATTCCTTCCCATCCCTCACACCATTTTCCTTCCCAGAAATTCCTTTCCTTCCTTTCCCTAAAAAGACCCACCATACAGCATCACCAAAAATGACATAGGCCCTGAGGATTTTTTTTCTCAGGGTCTTGTGTGGAAATAATAATAAAAAAAAAAACTGCTCGGGTTATAAATAACAATTCTAATGTGAAAAAGTAGATGTATGTCAATCGTTTGGCTTTGGAATATAGATTAAATAATTTTCATATTAAATGCGTTGCAATGCCATTGAAAGAAATAAATTGATTCTCTCTGCATGTTCTTTCACGTGCATCCCCGTTCACCTCTCTTCAGTTCAGTCCCCTTCCTCCCTCGCGTTCCCCTTCCACCTTCCCCGCCTTCCTCCTCCCTCGTCACCTTAAACGTACACAGTTGTTGTTTTCGATGGCTATTTTAATGTTTGGGATTTTTAAGAGATGAAAATAATATTTTGAACTGAAAATATTTGCTGTGACCTAAGAATACCTTGATTGACCTAATCGGACAAAAGTATAAACGCGAAGGCAAACTTTTAGGATTATATTATAGAACCAGGTGTAAGCCTTGAATGGGCGACCTTCAGCCAGAATCTATTTTCAGAAAGAACTTTTCGATACACAAAGTTGAAATTGGAAAAGAAAATATGAGGTTTTTCTTTGGAATTTTGCGAAATTCGTGAAAGAGTCCTCGCACGTGCAAGCTCGAAATTTGTTAAATAGTTAAGCTGTTGGTAAACATATTTGATCACCGGATAGCCCGTAAAGTACATACCTTGTTTATAATATCAAAACTTCGATATTGGCTTCATAAAATAACAACAAATCTATTTTAACGAAACTTTTAACTTTAGTCAACTCAAGAAATTTATAAACAACAAGGAAACTTTACTTTTTAAAAGTCCCGAATTTCTGGTGGATGTGTTTAAACTAGGAACAACCCTTCAGAAATTCGGCGTATTTTTCAGATGGTCTAAATATTTCCGCTTTACAATAAAATGCAAATAAATGGAATATTTTTGAAAATACTCGAACACCGAAAGCTGTTTTTGAAAGGTGAAAAATCTATTTGAATATCGATTTTTTTTCCTTGAATGAATTAAATCTTTCGAAGTGGAAGCAAATCTTTCGAAGTGGAAATTAACCCACTTCCCCCCGCGCTGAAATGTCAATTGTTGTCGATGACAATGCATTCTTTTGGTGACACTCATGCACACACACGCGTAATCACAATGCTAGAAATTATACAGATCAGAGCTATGAGATGTATACCGGGGAAAGGCAAATACGCGACAAATACAAATGTGAGAGGAGCTAAATTGGATTCCAATAAAAAGAGACTATTATTTAATGTGTTAATTTTTATGCATAAAGTTATGAAAAATCAAGGCCAAAATACTTTAAGGATGAATTGTTTTTAATAAAGATATACATAATTACGAAACCAGAAATATAAATAGAGTTAGATTGCCACATACGAAAAAAATAAAATCACAGAACTGCCTAATGTAAGATATATGATGAAATGCCTGAAAGTATGAAGAATGAATGTTTTTAAAAAGAAATGTTATGTTTACTGTAAGAATATTTAAATTTATGTTATGAAAACTTACCCTACGCACATTAGTTTCTAACGAAGTGTATATAAACTAACTTTATAATCAATAATAATAAAAAAAAACACACTCATTATTCTGAAACTGTACGACACTATTTATAAAATGTTTTAGAAGTTAAATGCAGGTGTTAGCGGTGTTCGTCCCTTTTTGTTAGTCTCTGGGAAGAAAGATTCAATCCTCAGTCAAACCAAAAAAAAGTTTTTTTTCTTCTTTGGAATTGCTTTTACCGGTCGAAGAGATGACGCTACGAGGTTGTAAACAGAAAAAAGATGTATTATAATAAATGAAGTTGGTTTTTTACGATTAGATTTTTTCTTGGGAATTTGCTAAATTTAAAATACCAGATACCTAGTTCATAACCTTCTCAATCCCTTGCTCATACCCTTTCCTTATTTGATAAATGATGACAATGATCTTTCTTACAGACGACGACTAGATATTTTTCTACGTTTTTCCGTACGAAAGAATGAAAAAGTTAGTCAACATTGTTCGTTTTATTACCATAGAACTTTTCAAAACTGGTTGTTTAGTGAAAGGGTCTGTATCATAAATCATAGGTTTTATAGCTTAGGGTAAAGTAACACATAACAGCCCAAACCAATATCATATTTTAAAACCGTTGCACCGCAGTATGTGGATGAAATATTTATCATTAAAAAAGATATTAGTTTAAAAAAATAATTATACTCCGACAGAAGCTGACTGCATTCCAAATCAAGTTGCTTATTTTTATGGCATTATCGGATGTCTAGAATTTATAACAGAATTAAATTTTGTCGATTTAGACAAGTTGTCGTTTACGATCACTGGTTATAAAAGAAAACACAAATTAAAAACACGACTGGAGTTACTTCGTGGATAGTTAAGAACTTAGGTACTTATAGGAACCTACTACTAGGTGTCTGTTAGGTAGATATCTCCTACCTAAAAGGCTTATTACTTATTAAACAAAAACCTAATGCCCTCCCCAGTTACGAAACTTAAAATTTTCATTTTATTTTATTTTTATTGTAATGTAAATAATATGAGTAACATTATTTTATACAAATATATTTTACAAAGTATTATATTTAAGGTCATTATTGGTCATGTATATCTTATCAGACTGTGCCTGATAAGGAAGCCACGATTCTTACTTAGGTTGTACGTTATATGTTTTGTATGAAATATTTACTTTTTAATATAAGTTTTTTTTAAACAATGTTTAATTTTATTTACTTGTTCTGATTATTAAAGTTCTTTATGGCTTGGTAAATATACTGGTTTTGCATTTGAGTTGTTTTAAAAATAGCTGTAATAAATTGTCTTTCCATTTCTCATTAGTTTGAGAGATTCTTGATATACTTTGTTATTTTTTTCTTTACACATTTTTATAATGGAAGCTTGCTGAGATATATCATCGACATTTGGTACTGGAAATGATTTAAGAAGTGATTCTGTTGAGAAGGTAGATGCGACACTTTTACTAAGTCAGATTGTTTTGTAAGATCCCCAACCCAATCTAATTAGATTTATTGTTCAGCTTGCAGATATAAACTCTACTTTTCCAATAGAATCCAGTCCGTTTTCAATGATGCGGAGAGAATGATTTATGTTGAATCTAAATTTTGTAGTATTATTAATTTATTTTTTAACTTTACGCCGGACTTGACTGTGACTGAAAAATGTTGCATAGTTGACCCTTCCAATACTTCATGAGGAACAGTTCAACCTTCCAGTTCTTCATGAGGAACATATAGAATAAAAGGAATATTGTCTCTTAATTTTGTGAAACCAATTTTTTTTTTAAAAGAAAGATAAAAAATTCCCGGGTTACGAACAACCTGACAATATTTGAAAATCTTCTATTACCACTACAGTAAGCGGAAAACGTTGCTTGTGTCGCGACGGAGGACTTAGCGAGACGAGGAATTGAACACGCGACGCCTGGATGGATTCCAAATTGCGGTGTGCCCCGTATTTTAAGTATAGCTTGTGAAGAATATCCTCATAATAATTCTAGTTCAGATTTTTTAGAAATACGGTAACATAAAAAAATGCACACATTCAACTGATTCGTTTAAAACTCATCGCATACAAAAAAAATTAAAATGCATGTGTTTTTTTTAGAAAAAATACGCAAAAATTATTACATATTCAAAATGTGTTGTAAAGCAAACCACAAAATCATTTTAACTTCTCCTCACCGTGAAGAGAAAAGACTATTCGGGGAAGTAATTTAAGCTGAAATAATACGATCATACAATAACAAAATAATACAGTGACGTATTAGCGTAATTATGATATGTTGAGTGTATAATTTTGGCGTTTTAATGATAGTCTGATATCTAGATGACATATTGAATTATATAGGTACCTGCTCAATAAAATTCTTTACTCTATAAACATTACAAAAAAAAAACAACGACACCTGCACTCAACAAGTATTTCCCAGAAATGTTTAATTTTATTATTATTATTAATTTACCATGAAATAACACCTAAAACATACTGTTTCTATCTAGATTGAAAAAGCTTTATTTAATTTAATTTAACTTTATAGGATTTAAAGTTACAAGTTTTGTGCAAAATCTTATATATTAACTCAATATTTGTTTGTTCGTTCATATTTTATGCGCTGCCATATCGCTATAAAAAATTGGTGATTTGTTGTGCGCACGCCCGCAAAGGTTATGAAATTTGTATAAATAGTTCTGGCGTTATAAAATTTGTTTAAACGAAAATATGTGTATTTCATATATTTTAACGGCAGCGAGAGAAGGCAGGAGGGGGAGGCTAACTAAGGAGGTGGGATTCGCGGGAGGGGCAACGAGGGAGGGGGAAGGCGGAGAAGGTGAAAGGGAAACGCGGGAGGGGAAGAGATCACGGGAGGGGAACGGGAAGGGATATGCAGGGAGAAACAATTTATTTCTTTGAATGGTATTGCAACGCATGCCGGGTACCAGCTTGTATACAATAAAATATTGACATTATTTACATACCAACCACAATGAAAACAGTTTACGTTCGATGTAAAAGACACTGGCTAAAGTAAACTAGTAGATTATAAAATATATCCGTGTCAGTTGACAAAGTTCAAAACCAACATTAATATTCAAATGAGTGACTTATGGGTCGTAGTTTAAAATTATGCATGAAATCAATTATTCCACTCTTCAATAAGTAGCTTTTTTCTTAGAAAATTGATTTCAACACAGTGTCACAATATAACTTTGTCAAAGCCGTTCATTACAATGGCATATTCACGGACGTTACCATTCAGTTTTCTGACATAATTCTTCGTTAACATGACGTGTATACACGTTCTGCTAATATATCCCGAGAGCCATTAGAATAATATGAAGCCGGCAACCAACCGGTTGCTTCAAACGTAGAACTAGGAACTTCACTTTCTTCAAGACAATAGAGCGATTGCTCCGAGCCGAATATAAAAACGTTGAGTAAAGTGGGTATTTTTGTCAATAAAAAAATAGGCACACTTTCTTTGCGGATCGACTTTTGTGTGGGTTGGATAGCGCTGATGATATTTTTTGCGTGGAAGATATTTAAAAATATATATTCTTGGATAATAGGTAAACGAGCGTCTCTACGAAAGGAAAAGTTGTGTTGGTATGTCAGAAACTTCTGTAGTAATTGTATTTATTTTTGCATTAGTTCCGCACAGGAGGCTCTCAGGAAAAAAACCTGTCATCTTTAGGGATGCTGTATGGAGTGTCTTTTTAGGGAAAGGAAGTTCTGAGAAGAAAAAAGGTTTGAGGAGTGGGGAGGAATCTGGGGGTCAGTGTGTCCCGGAATGACAAACGTATGAATCCATCCCTACCGCTGCGGTGCAAGGTGATGAGGGAGTCCGAATAGAGAGTTCAAAAGAACTCCCTGGTAGTAAGGAGGTGGGAAAACGCATCCGCCTCCAAGATCTAGATAAACCTCACCCCACGAACCTAGGAACCCCTGCTAAGTCACCAAACGTAGCGAACCATTTGGGGTGATCTATGGCAGGGGTGTTGGTTATCTAATAAATGGTTCCAAAGGCGTTGGTACCTAAACCCGCCTCCCGAATTGTGTATAAGTACATAATACTTTGTTCCAGAATATAACAGCGGTAGCGCAATGCAATTTATTCTATATTTTGTAATTATAAAATACAAGCCTATAAATGTAAATTGTTGCCTTACGACCAAAAATGAAGAAAGAATAAATATCAATAATTTCGGGTGGTTATTAGTTAATGATGTTGATATTCTATGGCGACAAAAGTCTTACGAAAGAATTACTAAATCTAGGTTTCAATCGAAATTCTGAGCTATAAAGAGCTAAAACATCAACAATGCATTCTGATATCTTATCATGAATATATTTTTCCATCAATATTTATGCTTTAATATCTAAGATACTTAAATGAACCATAAAATATTATACAAAATAGTCAAGATGTTTATTTTTAGCAGATTTTTTATGGCTCAAAATATTCATCCACGAACATTATTCAAATGTTATTTGTGAGTAATTGTTGACAGCTCTGTAAGATATCATTTCACTGTCTGCTAGAGTAAGCCAATTTTGTTTGCATATCTTCTGTATTTTCCATTTCTCACAAACAGAAAAATGTTTGTGTTTAACATTAATCTGTTTGAAATCTTGACACGCAAACATTGAAAAGACGCGACCGTGGATTCTGCCATTTTCAAACATTCCGCCTGTTTGTTCATTGATGACGAGAAACTGTATTATGTTTTTTTTTTGGTTTGTTAAGATGAAGCTTTACCTGAAATCCTATTTAGATTCATCTTTACGACGAATCAGTTTACATTATGAACATAAAAAAATATGTTACGGATAAATTGAAGCTTTAACTAGCTTTTCTATGTATTGGAATTACAATAAAATTATTATTTACATAACAAAAAATATAAACGTAAACCACAAAAAAAATGTTTTTTCATGACTTCAATATGAAATGACATAAGAAACAATTTTTAAAAAATACCCCCTTAAGGCTAAGACTATTTTTGAGGTTTTATATGTTCTAACTTTTTTCATTCTTTTAAAATTATGCACAAAATAAATAAAAACCGCTTTTTCGCTTACTTGCCTCGTGCAAATAAGACGCGCAATTTAAAAATGTTTAGGTATGAGAATCGAAATATTTCTAGCATTTATTTTCCTCTTAATGGTGTTCACCTCGTTGGGTGATGACTTGTGCTAAGGTGAATATCAAATATTTTAGATAGTGAAATTTGAAACTACATTCGTAACAATTTAAACTGGTTAACTTTTAGAAAAAATTGTAAAAAATCGAATGTGTGAAAGTAGAAAAATAACGAAGAAATAGAACGAACAATGGGCAATCTTGTAAAATGTGTTTTGTTCAGGATTTCTTAAATTTTCTGATTATTAAGGTGTACCTGAAAATATTTGAAAATACTTTTTAAAGTTTTTTATTTGAATACCTCACAAGGTGCTAGCTACTCCCGTCTGGAGCCATTATAGTCACCCAGAGCCAGTGATACTATGGCATCCCCAATGGGGTATGTTGTGAGGCTGAAGGTAGTGGGGAGGAGAAGGAGATGGGGAAGAAAAAGGTAGGGAAGTACCCGGCCATTCAGATCTGGTCTCCAAATACGGCGAAAATCATTTTAAGCAACGTTTCAATTTTGAATGGTGGTCTACCACCGAGGCGATACTGAGAATATCTTCCACTTTGGATCGTGCCGCAAATATGCTTTATATTATTTTTAAATATATGAATTGCGAAATAACACAAATTAACCAAATTAAATTTATTTACGCACGCCGGGATTCGATCCCGCGACCTTCGAATTGAGAGTCAAGAGCCTTACCCTCGCCCACGCCGGCCGTCAATAGTACTACCATAATTGTAAGCAAAAGGTGTTGTTGTTCTTGTGTAATGATGAAGGCCTTGGCTTGCCGAAGAATTGAACTCACGACGCCTGGGTGGAAATCTAAAGCGTTTGCATTTTTGAATTTGGGAAACGGGTATGGGTATTGCTGCCCCAGGAATTATTTATGGGATAACCAACTCCCCTGCCTTAGGTCACCCCAAGTGATTCGCCACGTTTGGAGGTTTGTCTAGGTATTGGCGGCCAATGCGTTTGCCCACCTACTTACGTGCCGGATCGGGAGAGGTTGGGTAAGGAAGACCCATCACCAAAAAACAAATCGCCAACTCAGCTACTGATCGATCCACAAGGATGATTTTCAAGGAGAAATTCACTTGTGTTGTGGAGTACATTAGTCGAGAGATGAATTCAAAACCCACTCAATACAAATAACAGCATACAATGAAATAATGATGATAAAAAGAACAAAAAAAATTGTCCTTTTTTGTACATTATGAGATAAAAATACTGAAGTGGATATGAAGAGGAAAAATAAAGGAATAATAATTCTCATTTGTGTTTTACATTTATTATTTAAAAGAAAAATAACTGCAGAAACAAAATACAAACATTCATTTGGCTTACAAAACCACACATTTAAAACAACAATTGAAATACGTTCCGTATTTCTGATAGATAAATACTTAACACTGTCTAACTATTGTTTTGCAAGCAAACAAGGGAAGGAGTTTGCAGCAATGCAGTTATTATTTATTTTGTAGCTTTTCCAATTTGTTGAACAAGCAATCGTACAGATTGCTACAAAAGGGCCCTTGGGCACGATTTTGAATATTTAAACATCAATTATACCACTTATAATTTCCTTGAATGTGTGTTATACCCCGATTCATTGCATTGGACTGAAGTTTGATTGATATTGTTCAATTTGAAAGAGTTAGCTTTTTACAATAAGAATTTTTGATTACTCAGTTCTAGCGAACTTGCGTGTTGTTTTCGAATTTCCATGACAAAAATCTGTCGGGTCGTGTGATATTACGTTTTCTGTATTTCATTCTCTTTGTTTTAGTATTGAGCTTTATTATAACTCGGCTTTAATGCAAAATAAATTAAATTAATTAATTTAAACATAAATTCTTACGTCACATTAATTTTAAATTAGGAATATTAATTGAAAACATTAATTACTTCTCTCTGTTGCACTACTGGGACTCGTTACGTTAAAAGAAATAAGAATTTGTTCTGACTTATTTTATTTATTTAAAATTGTTAATAATTTGTTGAACTCCCCTGAACTTCTTTCGTTGATATGTTTTTATGTACCGATTAGATCAGTTAGTCACAAATTACCTTATCATTGTAATAATACAGGATCTAATGCTGAATTATATTACATTATAAATCGCCTGCATATGCTCGGTAATAAATATGCTGTTAATGATTTGATAAATATTGAAAAATTATCAATATACAAATTTTATTTAATTAAAGCTGTTTGTCAGCGCTTCTCAGTTGGATTATAATCAAATATACTTTAAATGCTTATATTCTTCATCAATGTGTACTTCTTTTTTAAATTTATTATTGTTTTGAATTTGGATTTCTAAATTTATTTTTGTTACGTTCTTTACTTAGATATTTTTTTAGTTCAAAATACCTTGTAGGTATACATGTATATGAGGTTTTCTTTTTCTACTTTATGCTGTCACTTCAATATGTACTTTTTAATTTTTTGGCTTATGAATATTTTTTCTTAACTATGCATATTCTGTATCCATTTCTAATTATTGTAATTCCTGTGTAAAAGCCGTTAATCGGCGTTAATTTATAAAAAATAAATAAATAAATAAAATAAACATACATTTAATTTTTCTTTATCTTTGCTCGTACCCATATCATGTTAGTCGTTACTATAGAATACGTTATCGTTAATACAACTTTAATATAACTTTAAAAATCCTAACTAATTATTGCATGGTAGGTACGAGCCGTATATTTGTTGACTGAAGATTTGTCTTTTCAATTACTGTATTTTTTCGAAATACTACTTTTTTATATTAGCTCCATACAGGACGCCCCGAAGAAAATATTTTCACTCAGAGCCCATGACATTTTTCGGAATGCTTTGTGTTGGGTGTTTTTAAGGAAGAGAAGGAAAGGAAGTTCAGGGAAGGTAAAAGTTGTGAGGGGTGTGTAAGAATCTGGTGATCAGTGTATCCAGGAGTAACGGACTTATGAATCCAAACCTCTGATTGCAATGCAAGGCGATGGATGGGTCGAGACAATATGGCTGGAGAGGTCAAAAAGGCATCCCCCAACCATTCTCTCTCGATTCAGCCCGCCACGCAGTAGGTGAGCAAACGCATAAGTCGTCAAGCCTTAGATAAACCTCATCCCATTAACACAGGCACTCCTGCTAAGTCACAAAAACACAAACTCGTTTGCTAACGAAATACGCCCACATCGCATTTCTTGTATTTTTCTTTATTAAGATCTTTCCCGATAAAGGTACAATGTATTTTTTTCTGAAGCAACGTAACTTGAGAATTGAGAATGGTACAGATCGATTCAATTCATGTGACATTTTAAATATTATCTTGGACTCAATTCAAAAGAAAAAAGAAAAGGAACGTGCGAAGGTATAACTATAGTTAATTACGTTAGTGAATTTCAACCTACAAACCATTCCTCACAGCATCCAACAACAAAGCAAGCGGGTACATAATACTCGAGATTATAAAACTGGATAAGATGTTGTTCGGGACGTACAGGAGGTGCCGTCGTAAAGCGGAAAGAAGAGTCTTCAATTGTGCTGATTCATCCACGTTCACCACCACAAACTCGCAAGCTCACGATGGCTTCACCGATTTCGACACGGTCGAATAAGGGGGCTCCGTAAATCACACACATAGCATAATTGTTGATAACTTAATAAAAAAAGAAAGTGTACTACAATGTGTGTGCCGCTAAACCTCTACTAATTTCAGTAGTTTATAAATTATAATCGGTAATATATGATTGGTAATAATTGGTTGTATATGATGTGCGTAATTCCTGCATGAAATTATGCGTGTTCAATGCATACAAATTTGCTTTGAATTAAAGTGTCATTTCAAAATTTCAACTGATTTGGTGAATAATTCAGATAAGCGATATAAAAGCTATCTACCGATAAAAAAAATTTAAAACAAAAATTATAATATCCCGTCAGTTTTCACGGGTCATCGCTACTTTGAAATAAAACAAAAAAACTTTGTACGTTTTTGCGAGTATGTTATGATAGCAAGGTTACATTTTCGATTTTTGCATTTTATAGCAGTAGTAATAATAAGGCCGTTAATTTTGTCGTTGATTGAACATAGTCGATATTTGTTTTACAGGAAAATCTCCAAGCTGTTATTCCATACCTTATTCAGCTAGAGATAAATAAATTATTCGAAGTATGCAGATAGGAAAAAAAAAATAATTTATACTATCTGCTTACAATTGATCTTAGTCGTGCATCAAACTTTAATTATTGCATACAAATTACTGCATAAGAAAGAGCTGCAGCATTATAGCGATAAGGAACGTATGTTTATCGCCTTTTTTTACGGTCACGGTACCGTAACCGTGAATCCTCACGGTAATCATAAAAGCGTCCATTGAAAATTAACTAAAAAACATATTTTTTATGAGCAAAAAATGCACGCATTTCCGAAACAAGTGCTACGTTGAACGCCTTGAAAAACTGATGAATTTAAGTGTTTCCTCGTTTTCGAATACAGATTATTTCATCATTCGGTATTACCTACGCCTTAATGCATTCCTTACTCGATTGTTTGACGCTCTAACTGATCTTACAAATTGAAGAATGCGGTGACTTCGGTGAACGCAATAGTGAAAAGGTTTCTTTGTGATCATATAGGTACGTGTCGTATGCCCACAATAATGTAATTTGTAAATAAATAATAAGATATTTTGAAGATAAATAAATGATAGGTTCAGGATCAAATGTATAATTTGTTAATTTACGGTTAAATACGGGGAAAAGACTCTTATATTTTGTAAATAATAATATTGTTTGGCAAACACCACATAAATAATTTATTTGCAGTAGGTACATTTTAACACATGGATAAACGGAAAGATATTGATTTTGGCACTCACGATAAATTATCATTCCTTGTTTATAAAATATCAATTTAGGGATATTTTATCGCTCTAGAGTCCAAGCTGCCGAAATGAGGTACTTGAGAGGAGTGGCAGGGGTTACAAAATGGGATCACATAAGAAACCCGACGATCCGAGAAGATCTAAACATTGAACCACGGCTACTCTTCACAGAAAAATCGCAACTGAGGTGGCTTGGGCATGTACCACGCTTGCCTGATGACCGAATTCCGAGGAAGATACTATGTGCGATTCCAGAGGGTAGACGTCCAGTGGGCCGCCCCAGACACAGCTGGGCGAGGCAACTCCAGAAACTGTGTAAGGACAGGATGGGCCTGCCATGGACGGAGGCCGAACGGTCAGCTCAAGACAGGGACGTATGGAGGAGCCTTGTCGATGCAATGAGTCCTCGACCCAAATGGGATAAGGGGACGAAGATGATGATGATGATGAGGGATATTTTATCGATTTTCCTTGATACATCATAAAGATACAAAAAAAACGCGGAGTAATGTTTACGTACAAAATTTTAGGATTAATAATTTATTCTTTTAATTTGCCCACGATACATATCTCCAAAATCATAATATTGCATTTTATTCGGACACTCCGTTATGTCATGATAAATTTTGCATCTAAAATTCAATTACTTTCTCTATAAGGATAATAATACTTCACGAAAATAGTTTCAAAACATTATTCGTGTTTCTTGAAAAAGTATTCGTACACTACTGTAGTATTATGGTGACGTCATTCCTATTAAGAGCCATTAACCAGTGGCCGAGAATTTAAATTTCGTCGAACGATGATCTTGCGATCGTACCCTTGGAACTGTGCAGGGCGGTTCCGATGAGAAAGATTAATTATTCTCCATACCAGCATTTTAATATAATAACTCAATATCGATTTAATTTTATTAAAAATTTTGCTTCGATAAATACCTAGATTAAAAAATGCTCAAACTCGTGATGATAAAACTATTAAAATTATGTACTTTTTGTAATTATTTTTTGATCACAAGTATTAATAATTTTCCGATAATATCTCAGCAAAATAAGTAATAAACGTATTTTTTTTAAATACATCAGTTTGTAAGACCGTAATAAATAGAAAAACTGAAGTATTTTCATCATAAAACAAGGGCACGGATCTTTCTTTTATGATTTTATTTGAACTTAAATTTAAATTCTGAAAAGTAGCTTTCCCAAATAATTTAGTGATTTATTTTACTGCATGACTACATGATTTGAAATGTGTGTTATATAATTCAAAATTTTATTTGAAAAATTTAACAAATCTCTCAACGACCTACGGTAAAACCACAACGTAAAAAAAATAAACATATTTTCTAAAAAATTTAAAAAAAAGTTTTACTAGATAAAAGAACAGTCTTTCGAAATCAATTCATATTTTTTTGTGGAAAATAGTCAATACGTTTAAATTTTGATTTATAAATGACATATTTCCGGTTTTGTCTGGTTATTATTCCCTCTTAACGATCTATATCTAATATTCACAAAAAAACCATGGTATGCTGTAATTTTGACATAAAATAAATATTGAAAGAAGCTTAAACTTTCTCAAACAATAATTATTTTCACCCTTATGTTTGTTTTGCCTTACACTTTCGGTATGACATATGACTCATCATTACACACATACATACGGCTGTGTTGTGGCTGTCTGGATAATGAAGAGATCTGAAAGAATGCAATGCCGATTGTGAGCGTGATGAATAAGATCAAATCATGGAAGTGACGCTTATTGTAAACGTTCAATGGCTGGAATAAGCAAAGAAAGATGTGCCAGGTTTATGTGGCGTACTAAATTAATGGAATAAGTTTGGGGAACATCCGAGGATAACTTAAACGATTAACATGATTAATTAGGTACTTGCAGCGGATCATGTTATAGGTGTCAAGGTTGCTACTAAATCAAGTATGAACGCTTATAAAGTTACTCACAAGTTTATATACAATTACCGAGTTCCCGGCATGCATTGCAATGCCACTAATAAAGAAATTATTTCTACCTGCGCGTCTTTTCCTGTTCGTCCCGTTCCCCTTCGGCCTCCCCTTCCCCTCCACCTTCCAAGCCTTCCCTCTCCCCTCTTCCGCGAGGCCTCCTCCCGCGATCCCTTCCCCTCTCCCGCGTTCTTTATATTCAGTCCCGGAACATTCAGATTTTCAAACAGCTCGCGTGCCACCTATTGCAATTTTTTTAACAAATTTTCTTTTTCTTTCTTTCTTTTCATTTTTTTTTACAATTTAAAAAAAATAATGTTTGTTTATTAAAAGAACAATCAATCAAATTTGTACCTAACATAGGTACCTATTTAAATTAAATATAATTTTTTATTAGATTCAAAGTATTCCATTTTGGTTAGTACCATAGGTGAGTACTTCAAATAAATTCATTAATTTAAAAGGTTTCGAAAATTGAATTTTTATTCAACAATTTCATTGATTTGCAAAATAGCATTATCAAATTGTGACATTTTTGACAGTTTCGTAAGAGTTTTTGTAATTATTAAATTTTTTTTTAGATCTTTTGTCGTGTGGTTGTAATCCAGAAATCTTCGCGAGGATGGAAAGAAGGTATTTTGAAAGTTTCAAACATTTCCTATACTAAATGTAGCAATACATAGACAACTCATTACTAATATATTTATATATCCCCAAGAAAGCTTATTTTGATTTTTAAATATATAGATTAGTTTAACAATCATAATTTTATTTGATATTTAACGAGAAGGTGGCAGAATAAAAACAATTTTGAATAAAAATCGGTTTATCCAAACATTACGAGTATTTTGAATGATAACGTAACATTTTTTTCACATAAAAAACAAATATTTTGATTCGCCAAGCACTTTTTACAAAAAATAGGCTCACTGCCAAAGCAATAAATACAATCTATAAATAAATATTTCCTATGTCGTCGGAAACGTCAGATAACTTTAGTAAAAGATAAACAAATAATTCGTTAGGATGTAATAGTTGAATGATTCACACAGAAACATTAAATCCGCTTATGATATTTCGAAATTAAAATCTATTTACGAACTGATCGATGATGGATTTAAAAACTTTATGTGAATACCGAACAAGAATCCCAACTGCTCCCTATTGGAGCCAGTCAGAATATGGTATCTTCAATCGGGGTATGTTGTGATGCTGAACGTAGTCACCAATGGCGGTTAAACCCATTTCAAGCGATGTTACAATTGTGAATGGTGGTCTCACACCAGGGCGATACCAAGAGTATCTTCCACTCTGGAACGTTCTGCAATATACGACGCATTATTTTAAATTAATAAATGGTAAAATAACAAAGTAATCAAATAAAAGGGGGTTTTAAACCCGTGACCTTCGGATTGCTATTTGAGAGCTCATCCGTCCACCACGGAGGCAGTTATTCAATTTATCTGCTAAACGCATACAAAATGCATAGTTACGAATACGCCGCACTGTAAAAAAGACAATAATATTACGTAATGATTAACGTTACTGATGAATGAACACATAATTAAACAGCAATTTATGTTGTACAACGTGAAAATCATTCATTTAAAAAATGAGGTAATTTCCAATTACAGCAGACTGCAAAAATAAACAATTTATTGAAATTCGTCAATTATTAAATAGCGGTAAAGTAAAAATCTAAAAGATAGAAAGTCACGTGCAAATGGTTGTGAGATCATCATCCAAATGACTTAAATGGTGTTTTGATGTTGAACTTTGATGTCAAGTGGACACTTCATTATCGAACTACCGGTAGTTTGGTTTTAGTAGCGGGAATAAACTAGTCCCAGCGAGAGCGAAAAAGATACCAGAACTAGAACTAGAACGAGACAGAAAAATCAGAAAAAGATATTTGCACCTCTGGGACTCGAAACCAGGACCTTCCCTTTTCTTGGCCACTGCTCTGACAAGGTGTTTCTATCCGATTCGGTAATTTTTAACTCTATCATACTTTTACTAAGAACTAACAACACTGTCTTCATTTTCTTAACGCATATTTTATTGGCAGCCATTTACATGTATGAATCTTGCAATCTTTTTGTATGATGCTTGAATATTGCAATCATACATGAAGATAGCAGCCAATAAAATATGCGTTAAAAAAATTAAGATAGTGTTGATAGCTCTTATTCGAAGTATGATACAGTTAAAAATGACCTTAAAGAGACTTAGATACACCTTAACTCAGTGGTCAGAGCAGTAGCCCGGAAAGCTGAAGGTCCTGGATTCGAATCCCAATATCAATATCTTTTTCTGATTTTTATGTCTCCAGATTTTTGATTGAGTTTCGCTAATATTGTCTTTATTTAATTAAATTAAACAATAATGTTTTATTCACATTTGCGTGTGGGCTGGCCCTAGGTAAGTAAGTGGCATAGTGACCCAATAAACCTCTAATAACAACTTCAACATCCTACGCATGAGTTAATTTCTAATGAAGTATTATTAAAAAAAAAAACAATTTTGCACGGTAAATATCTTTTGATATGAAGATAACAAACTTACACGAGGGGGTGTCTCCAAAGACTTCGGTCTTACCGTGGCCTGGTATTATATCATTACGTATTCATGTCTAAACTAATATCTACGCATGTATCAAATTCATTCATCCACATTAATAAAAGTTTTTGTTTCCAGATCGAATTATCATATATATATATACATTTTTTTTTGTGTTTAATTCGTAGAACTCCATTTAATTTAAATCCAATTTATTAATGTTATTATTAAATTCTGCAAGCGTTTTAGTTTCTTTATTAGACAATAGCAGTTGTTTAGGCTAACAAGGCCATTTTCAAACTGTGGTTTAACAACTTTGAGACGACCGATTTGTAAGATTCTATTTATCCCCCCCCCCCCCCACAATGTCAATTTTTAAGGTGCCTTAAATGAGTTATTATCGGTTTAATATTATTATGATTTATTTGTTTCTATAACATGTGAGCATTTTTTCAGAAAGACCAAATTAATTAGTGTCGTTAATTGATCGCTATTTTTGAACTTTCAGTTGCTTAATTGCAGTTTAGAAGATTAAATTGGTAAAACAAAATAATTGATTATGTTCCTCGATTACTGCAGTTAGAATTTGTAATTTTGCGGTTGGCAGAACGGGGTGAACTGTGTTAGTGATTTATTTATTAAATAAATTTGAGCTCGTAGGATTTTCACAGTGAAATTCCCGTACCTCACAGAAAAAAAATTAAATTACTTTTAAGTACAGAAACCATATTTCAATACGAACTGTATTATTCTTAACGATAAAACGAATAATTTTAAGATTTATTCCAAAAAAAAAAAATTATACACTACATTTTTCTGTAGTGAAAAACCCGTCTCGGATACAAACGCCTTTTATTCTGTTGCATTTTATCTTGCCTATCTCTGACATCTTTTGGGATGCTGTGTGGAGGGAATTTTTAAAGAAAGAAAGGAGAGGAATTTCTGGAAAGGAAAATACATGGGGAGTGGGTAGAAATTAGTGTTCAATATGTATGAATCCAGAGAGGTCAAAAGGTCTCCATTAACCGGTGTCTTCCGATCCGGCCCACCACGCAGTGGTTAGGCAAGTGTATCCGCCGCAATGACCTTGACAAATCTATCAGGTATGTTGGTACTAAATAAATGGTTCCTAAATAAATAATACCTACGCCCACCTCCAAAATTATTATGATTCTGTTAATCCAAAATTTCGATTTATATATGTCTAACAAATATTAGGTGTTATATAAATCTGCCCTGAGGACGAGAACTCCGATTCCGAAACTAAGAAAACTTAAAAACAGATATTTAAATCAAGTTAACGTTTTTCGTTTTTCAAATTTTTGTCTTTTAATATCTTTTTATGGAGAAAGTTGAAAATCTATGCAAAATAATAAATTATTATCTCAAATCTGATTTTTAAAATAGCTGTATTTGAATATTTCTGTATAAATAACACGCTTCCGCGCATTTAGCCAACGCAAATGTAGTCAGTGAACCGGCATTTTTTTTCTATTATTTTATTCAGTTCTTCCGGTAATTGTCAATCGGCAATTGGATGCGCTTAGCAGTTATCACAAAGGTTTTACCGCACCCATTTGCTTGTTTCCAATTCCACTAATAATCGACGCTAAGCGAAAGTGGTGCTCGTATAGTAGGTGTCTGCCTAAGCAAGCAGATAGTTCATGTAATTGAATTTGTAATACAGTACGGTTGATAACACAATAAATATTGATTATAGTTACCTACTGGATAAAATGTTCCTATTAAAACTTTCAGAAAGAAGAATTAACACAGATTTAATATTATTACGTAAAATACTGCATTACAAAATTGACTGTCCTGAATTACTTCAATTAATCAACGTCCACATTCCCAAAAGATCTTGCCGATTACTACCCTTTTACTTAAACAACACCAGGACACTCTCTTACCAAAATTCCCCGATTCCGAGACTTCATAATCTCGGAAATAAATATTCTGATCTAGGAGATATAATAATCAGTATGAACATTGTTTATTCCAATTATTTTATAAATCTAGACACAAATAGTCGTGGATAATTTCTGCAATTTTTGTTTATTTTGAATTTTTTATGTGTGACTTCTTATCAATTTTACCAATGTATTTTATTTTGTATTTTATGCTATTGTTGTTACATTTTTTCATTACATTATATTTTCTTTTTTGTTTTAGTTTTAAAGTAATTAAAAGTACTGTGATACTTAATTTATAAACAAAGAATGTAAAAGCCCATTAGGGCGTGTAACAAATGAATAAATAATCAACTGGTTTGAATTTCAATTTGAGAGAGGGTTATGGGTAGATACCATTTATTGGATAAACTCATACGGTTTGCTACGTCTGGTGACTTACTTACTGAGCACAGTTGCCCGAGTTCATTGAGTGTGGTTTGTCTAAGTCTTGGCGGCGGATGCATTTGCTCACCTTAGCATGGCGGACGGGATCGGGAGAGACTGGTTGAGGGAGTCTTTTCTCCAGCCGGACTCTCTCGACTCCTCGCCTTGCACGGAAATGAGAGATATGGTTTCATACACCTCACTTCTGGACCCACTGACCCCCAGATTCCTACCCACCCCTCATAATTTTTTCTTCCCGAAACTTCATTTCCCTTAAAAGACCCTCAGCATCCCCAAAGATGACACAGGCCTTAAGGGAAATTGCGTGGTGTTTTTGTAAAAAAAACAGATAAAAATTCAAGTGAACAAATTTGTAATATTTTTAGGCTCTTATTAAAAAACTTAAAAACAAATTATTTTTTCTTATTATTAGCGAATACCAGTTAAAAATCACGGGATATTATAATTCCAATTTTGAAAAAGATTTTCTCTTAAAATATTGTATTATGAGTATGTACTTAATCTACTTTATCGCTTGTCTGAATTATTCTTCACACAAGCAGTTCCATCTCTGAAAATAACACTTAAATTCAGAGCAAATTTTAATTTATTTTAAAAATATTTATTTGAAATCAGTACGTTTGATAAGACACGTAATTAGTTGAGACGACTGAGTTTCAACAATATTAATTTTAAATATCTTCCATTGAAAAATTTGAAACATTTTAGTTTGATTTAATTTGGACAAAAGAGTGCATCTTCCCTAACACATAAATTTCTATTGTATTAATTTGATTTCGTTGACCCAGAAAGTTTATTAAAAAATCAATGCAATTCTTATGATCCCCTAGTTTGGTCTATTAAGTTGCTTTATGTAAACAGAATTTCTATTTTAAAGTTGTACTGAAGAATTTTTGTGATTTAATTTTTAATTACGCTTGCGAGTACATTTTAATTGCTGTGCACCTATTATTATTGTGTTTTTTGGCATAGTTAAATAGATTGTGAATTGGTTTAAATATGTTATTAAAGGGCATCACCGTTTTCCAGGCTTCAAAAACCAATTAGGTTTAATTGGATTTCACATAAGCTGTGGAGTAATTAATTATAGATCCTAACCTACCCATATATTATTAAATTTAATTTAACTTTATCCAACACACTAATGAAGCAATCAACAATTCCCACAAAATATGGAGTTTATAATTCGCTTATTAAAACCTTTCCGCAATATAAAGACTATATTTTATCCTTCTACACCGCATTAATATTTGTACTCCTTTCTACTAAACCTATTAATAATCCAAAGAAATTTTTCGAAAGTTATGAGTTCAACTTGCACTTTATAAATTTCACTGAATTCTTGAACTCCCTTCATGCACGCCACACACAATTAATTTTGGATCAAATCTAGTTATTTAAAAATCTAAATACATATTACATTGGACTCGCCAGAGCTTATCAATTTAATACTATTTCATACACCGTCAAAATCAACAGAACAAACCGATTTCTTTCATCTCTCCACATGTAGAACCAACGTTAGAAAAATACCCAATTCCCCCTGCACGTGCGCAATATAACATAATTCTTAGCAATAAATTTCAGAAACATCGATCAGAAGTAACGCGTACGTTCATAAATTAATACGTGAGTATGAAATATATCGGGAGCAACTCTTGATGTTTCTAGCTTTTATATTCATCTTAAGGCCGCACTTTTGAAACGCACAGCGCTGAAAAGAAGAAGATGGAGAGATATGTAATTACGAGTGTTGGACAGAGCGCGCTAATATGTTTAGTCGTAAAATAGCAGCGAAAATTACGAAAAAGCTTAATAAAACATGATTCGTTTAAAATAGAGCAAAAATTTCGTGGAAAGTGTCTTAAGTATCATTTAAAGAAACATTGTGAATTTTTTCACAAATATAACTTGTAAAATAAAAGAAATAGACTTGTTTAAAATAATTTTCGGAGCGATTCTTTTCTATCGAGGGAATTTCATATAATTTGCGTTTCGGCGTGGAACGTATCTAGATATTATCTTCAAAAATAACATATATTTTTTTAAGAGCTTAAAAACTTCAAATGTTTTAGGGAGATATGTAAGAAATCGGTCGAAATACGAATAGTAGACCCTTAAGTAGCATTGCAACGCATGCCGGGAACTCGCTTGTTATTCAATAAATAAATAATGATTGAAGAATATATTATTTTTCTAGTTCAGTTATTTTTATTAATATATTAATATTTTTTGTCTCAGCAAATATTTCAATTAATCCGATATATACATATATAAGTATATTCCTTAAAAAAAACAACCTGAACCAAATTTATGCATAATTAGAATAGAAAAACCATATTCCAAATGATTCCGACTGCTCAGGTAAAATATGAATTCATCTGGAGAAAGTTGTGTAATTAAGAGATTGAGCGATGGATAATACTTTAATCGTTATTATAATTGATTAAAACTACCATAAAATTAACATAACATAAAGCAAATCCAATGTAAATAATAGAAAATCTTCAGATTTTTATGTGGCACAGATTTTATGGTTGAACTGTTTTTCGCCAACGGTAATGAACAGAAAGCGTAAGGTTCTGTTATTTATTAATCATTGAAGTGACAAAGTCATTAGACTGAGACAAAGACTGGAAATAGTGTTTTACGACGAAAGGCCTTATCTAGATCACTTGTTAAAGTTCACACTTTGAATAAAACAATTTTTAGCATTAGAGTCACGCGCAATCAATCAATCAAATGAAATAAATTATTTTTTTTTTTTAACAAATGAATAAAACCTGAAATTGTAACGTTTAATTCAATGAAGACAATATTAGCGAAACTCAATCGAAAATCTGAAAATAGAAAAATCAGAAAAAGATAGGTCAAACTCAGGACCTTTGCCTTTAATTAAATATTACACTTTGAGGTTTTACCCATGTTAAATATAAAAATAAACATTCATGATTTGCAAAAAAGTCAATAAATAGAAATCGCGTATTAAAAAAAAAAATGGATAGAATTTATCCAAAACACTATCTAGATAGCATTTAGTTCGGGTTTAAATCTTGCAACCACACACAAAGAAAGCAGCCAATAAAAATATGCGTTAAGAAAATGAAGATAATGTTGGTAGTTCTTAGTCGAAGTACAATAAGTAAGGCGGTTAATCGGGGCTGAATTCACGGCCGTGACAGTTTTTTTTTTCTAATTTAAGTGTTTTTTCTACTTATTTAAAATTGCATTTGTAAAAGTTCTAAAGCACTAGTATTATGAAGACTGAAACCAAATCAAATGATTTGAAAACATTATTATTACAAAATTTAATTTTAATTAAAACCATGTTCCATTCAGGTATGTACTTTATTTATAATCAACAATAAGGAATTAAACGAGGTATTTTTTAAACCATTTTTTTAACTTAAGCACGATTATTGTTATTTATTTTTGGGGTGTTATGCCGTGTTGCGCTATCTCCTTTTTTAGCCAACGTTTCGGACAGCGTTACAGTGTCCAACATCAGGGCAGATGAGCTTCCATTCGCTTGTCTGCCCTGATGATGGACACTGTAACGCTGTCCGAAACATTGGCTAAAGAAGGAGGTAGCGCAACACGGCATAACACCCCAAAAATAAATAACAGTAATACTTTTGGCCGTGAAAACCTAAAATCATACCTAAGCACTATTAGTTTGAAAATGTCAATAGTTAGACAAAATATATATTATTGTTATAAAAATTAGTAGACCTGAAATAGTACTAGAAAGTACTTTAATAAAAAGATATATTGTTTATTTAGCAAAAAATGATATATTAGGATGATACATGACAATGTAGTTAAAGTAAGAGCATTGTTTCGACTTATAATGACAAATTATTACAGCCCAAATTACAAATTTTCAAATAACTTACGTTAGATAATAATATTTTGTATTGTGTTTGTGAAAATTCCGTTGCTTACCGGTAGCTGGTACCAACGAAAGTGTTTTCTAAAAAACTTTTGTTTTTTTCAAGTCGAACAATTCTGCCGTTTAAATTTGGAGTGAAGGTTTTTGCGAATTCTTTTGTTTTGTACTTTATTGTCATTATGCCGACACTTGTTTCCATTCCATTGTCTGCTTTTGCACGAGGTAAATGCTCGAATAAAGTGACTTACAGCTCGACAATTCTCGACATGGATAACTTTGCAATCGGGGTCGTCGCTAGTATAGATTTTGTGGATACAAAAATTATAGATGAATTTGAAAAAAAAAATTATGTAACTTTTTGCTTATTTTAATGTGATTACCGAGTAATAGTGTCAACTGCCCGGAACCAGGTGAAGTTTAGAGGAAAGAACGGAGATGAGAATGATGAAGGTTACTTGGAAGTACTTGGCTATTCAGATTTGGTAACTAAACTTTGTTATGGTACAATAATATGATTTTATACATTTTTATCAATTTTCACGAATTCTTACTTTCGTACTTAGGTAAGATTTTTGTTCATTTTTTTAGTGTTTCGGCACTGTTTTTCCACAATTGGGGTGTCATTAGTTATTATTCATTTTATTTAAGTTTTATCCCGTAAGTCTATAAATTTTTTTAAGAGCGTGTTCACACACAGCTATAAAAGATGTAGCTTAGTCTATTTCAGCACATCACTTGCTACATATTCCCATTGGGAATGTATGGCGGGCAGTATGCTGAAACAGGCCAAGCTACATCTTTTTATAGCTGTGTGTGAACTAAATGTGAATACCGCACAAGCGGTGACCGGACAACTCGGAATGAAACCAACTCAGAACCATCTCAGATAAGTGATTTAGAGTGATACAAAAATATATCTAAAAAAATGGTTAAATAGGTTATGTTAGGCCAGGGTTATCGGCTAATTTAGAATTATTTTTTAAAATAATTATTGATTAAAGTAACCTTTAAATTCTGGATGGTGGTCTTACACATGGGCGATACTGAGAGTATCTTCCACTCTGGAACGTGCCACAAATATACTTCATGTTATTTAAAATGAATAATTTGTGAAATCACATCAACAAATCATTTAAAATATACTTGTGCATTTCAGCATCTTGAATCCGCGACGTCTGGATTTGCTAGTCGAGAGCCTTACCCCTCTACCACGGAGGTCGACGGGTTAGGCAATGTAAATAAGCACCTTATAGTTTTATTGTGGAATATTCACTTTAATGCGACATATCGTATTATAGATGCAAGATTTAATCAATAAAAATGACAAAAGCGCAGGATTTACAAGTAATATGAAATAAATAAATTCTGAAGCATAAACATAATAAATAACAATACAAATGCAGTAAAAAGCTCATCGTAGAAATATCAAAAGACAGTTTACGAGAATAATACCCATTTTATTAGGCATTTAGAGCATTATTTAATAAATGCGGTCAGCCAGAAAACCGTACAGACAATAAATCTCGAAACTTACCTTAGGATGTATGAAAATAGTTTTACTAGAAAGCTTATTCAATTTGAAATTAAGGATAAAATAGTTTGAATGCGTAAAATTTAGTAAGGAACACTCGGCTTTTGTACCGTTACGCTTGAGGCAATTTGGGAGGCGAGTGTAAGTACCGCTGCATTATTTATTTATTTGTAAGAGACAAACAGCTTATACATTAAATATGGATACATACTCGTATACACAAAGTTAAATTAAGTCAAGCCAAAAAGGTCTCCTATATTAAAGTTACTTGGAGATGGAGTTTTATTATATCTTAAAATAAATTTTTGGTGAGGGGGAGAGGAAGAGGAAAATAGGATAAGGATAGGAGATGCTCCCGATACATTCCACAATCTTGTATTAATTTTCAATCGTACACGTTACTTCTATTCGATATTTCTGAAGGGTATTGTTTAAAATGTCTATATTGTAACATTTTGTATTATATTGCGCACATATACGGGGAATCGGGGAATTTTTTCTAATTTTAATTCTACATGATGGTAAATGAAATAAGTCAGATTGTCTTGTTGATCTTGTTGGAATTTGAATTTTCATTGAGTCGATAAGGGGCCATCCATAAATTACGTCACACGAATTTCATGATTTTTTGACCCCCCCCCCCCCTGTCACATTTGTGAGACCCTCTCCCCCCTAGAATTTCATGATTTTTTGACCCCTCCATACCCCTTGTCACACTTCTCTACTCCCCCCCCCCCCTTAAGGTGTGACGTAATTTATGGATGGCCCCTAAGCTCTGGCGAGTCCAGGCCATTATTCAGAATTTTAAATAACAAGGTTCGGTCAAAAATTAAGCGTCGTATGTAGAAGGATTTGAAGTTGTGAAATTTAATAGATTGTTAATAATTTATTTGTTTAAATTTTTTTTTTTAATTATAATTATCAATTATTTATATTGTAAGCTTTTATTGGTTATAACTCTCTCCAGAGTCGCCAATAGTGGTAAGGTATGTTTGGTGACTTAACAGAGGTGCCCGGGTTCAAGGGATGAAGTGTTTTTTACCGGGCTTGTCAGCGTAGTGGGCCGGATTGGGGGAGAGTGTTTGAGAGAGACGTTTTGACTTTCGCCGCTTGACCAAAACCATTTTTTCATATATTTTTCGATAACTCGAGATACGATAACTCGAGAACGGTGCTATGTAGGAAAAAAAGTATTGGTACTTACCGTTTCAGAGATATACGAGTACAGAAAAAACAAAAATGGGTGACCTTTGATCTCAGATTAAAAAAAACGCACAGGCGGGATCGATAAAAACTTTTGACATAGCATTTGTAATGACGTATTTAAGACCTGTACAAAAATCCAGCTTATTGGGAATTAATGTAAACACAGCACTTTTTTTCGCCTATTTTGTCTGGACTACTAACACCCTGTATTTTACATTAATTATTGAAAAAGTTATTTTATTTTTATTAAATTTTCCATTCGTAATTTGGAATGCAAGTTTTTTTGAAATATAAAAAAAAATTCCATTCCACTAAATTTATTTGACGAAATTTTAGATTTGTTCTCGCACGTGTATAAGAGATGTCTTCTTGACCTATATCTCATATATAGATGAATCTCTCAATCCACCAGAAGTTGGCACAAAACAAGTACGTCGTAGAATTTCAAGTTTCATCACTCCATCTTCTTCCCCTTCGCTGTGAATAAACGAGCTGTATTGACTTCCGTTCCCCTTTGTAAACCGGATGCTTCTTTGGTGTTCAAGTCTCGCATCTCGCACGAAGCATCCAGTTATGGGCGCTTTATACTATGCTTTTATTCGTACATATGGGTTGTCTTTTCATTTGTTTTTCTTTTCGACTAACATTAACATTTTTCATATATCGATCATCCAGTTGATTACTCAAAATTCATCTAAAAAACGTTTTACAAAAACTAACACGAATAAAGAAAAAAAATCGTTAGCCTAAACATGATGATCTGGTAAAGCAAAGGATTAGTTCCAGGTGTCATTTGACATGGGTCCCAATTTAGTTTCCGTATGGGGATCGGAATGGAAAAGGCTTCGTGCACAACGCGCGTCAGTGTCAATTGTGCCCTGAAAGATACATATACCTGAACGCATTTGAGATGTTCCATTTGTAAAGACGTGTGTAAATTATCGTAGGTACTTACCAAACTCCCAAGGTAGTAACTAACTGCTGAGAAAGAATTAAATGCCAAATGGGTCGAAAGCTTTTGATTGTGTAGAGTAAGTTTTTGTGACTTCTATATATTTACAGAAGGAAAATTATAATTTACTGTCGTTTAAGATTGCCACAATGTTCTATCCTCAGCCACCGAATGGTGTGTTGAATAAGCGTATAACTAACTAACGAGAAATAGATCATTGATATCTCAGAGTATCTAGCACAGTCATCAATAAATTTATCAATGTCGATAACTTGTCATCGTTTCCAAGCATGACTGCAGATCGCTAACGTACAATAAAACGGCTCACGTCGAATAAATCAAGAACACTACGTCATTGTGAACTGTTTGTTTATTGTCAATCATGCTTGGGAACGATGACAAGCGACCGAAATTATCGATAAAACTTTTATCGATCAACAGTGCTAGACACTCAGATCCATTCAAAACTGACATGCAGTGTTTATAAAATAACCTATTGAAAAGGGACACACACAGGATCACGTCTATTATGCAGGTATCGGTTTACTGATGAAATTATCCAAATTAATAACAATATCAATCTTTACGGCAGCTGCCAGCTGGTCTGGTAAATATTTCTACGGTAAGAAAATTTCTACGTTTCATAAATTTTAAACATAATATCCCTTTAGAGCATATAAATAACCCGTTCTTAATGAATATTTTAATTATTCCAAGTCTAGAAAACAGACGAAAAATAAACGACCTAACCTTGATATTAAAATTATTAAAGTCTAAATTCAATTGTTGTGAACTACTGCAATTAAAAATCATCATGTACCTACATGAACGACTAGACAAATATTAACATTTTATATACACACATCTCATATTCCAACTATAGTTTGCATTCTCCAATACAGCGTTTACATAGTCTTGGTAACAAATATTTAAACAATATGGATGTATTTGATAATAATTTGAATTTGCCAAACTTCAAACGACGTATGTGCCTACTATCTCCTCCTACTTTATAAACTATTTTTATCTCTAGTTTTACTTAACTATATTCTATGTTATCTACTTTGTATCAACTCTTATATTTTATCTTACATATATTTTGTTTTTTATATTTTATGTTATTTCCTGTATTTTGTCAAAAATATACTGCACTAAACATACAAAACGTTCTGCACTATATGTAAAAGCCCCACGGGCAATAAAATAGATAAATAAATAATAAATATTGTAGTAACTGGACTATTTATCAAAAAGGCTGCAATTTTAATCCTGCTTGTCTTATGTTAGTGCATCCAACCAACGCTTTCAACGCGAAAAGTTGCCGCAGTCATATTATAACGAGTAATGATGTGTCATTTTTTATAAGTAATTAACAGCCGTCTCTTTTATTTCCCCTTTGCTTGAAATGGCGCACATTTTGAGCCCTTTTCAAAGGAAAAACCTAGTTAACTATTTTCTTTCAAAAGTTATACGTACATAATATGGTTGCAAGGGTTTTGCAACAACTTTTATATTTATGAGTGATACGTGAATAGCGCTAATTTCTGAAGTGAGCCACGTCTTTGGCGTTAGTGTGTTTATAATAAGCACCGCAACATTAAGTAAAATTGCAGAGGCTTCGGTTGAACTGTTTTCATATTGTCTGTACGTTTTGTTAACTTTGAATTGTCAGCATAGTAATGGGTGTAGGTTCAAATCCTCTTCACTTAATATCACCATGTTAAAGGCCAGGGTTCAAAGAAAAGTAATTAAAAAAACATTTAAAAAATTTCTATCGAAAACTTTTGTTTTGACAGATTTAGTATATTTAACTTTTCTTTTTCTGGACGTCTTTCTGTAATTTATGATTATGAATTAATTTATTTACAGCTGCACAGCAATTTCAAACAAATATTGATTCAAACCCCCCATTTAAAAAAACACACAACAGTTCACATTAAAATACCCAAAGCTAGTATCCATAGTAAACTACGATTTAAAATTTTTGATGTGAAAACTTCTTTATCGCCGTTGTGATTTGAAACTCGACGAAACGAAAAAGCGACACTAAAAAGAGACAAACACATACATTTATAGGATTTAGCGTGCGAGAGAATGAGATAGAAAAATCCGTCTCCTCTTTGTGAGATGGTTCATAAATAACCGGTCTCCTCTTTGTGCGGTGCTTTGTAGGCTCCCACTATTATCGAATTTAGTTTTCTGAAGGTTTCACTTCTACCGCGTGTGAATTGCACATTTGTAATTTTTTTTCTAACGTCCAAATCAAAACCGCATCCTTCCGACAATAAGTCAAATGCGTAGACCACTTCTCTACTGTTAATCTGACCGTTACCCTAAACAAATGAAATAACAGACTTTGTTTTTATCAAGTTAATTTTTTTCACTTTATTTCATTATTGATGTTGAGAAAATATTTTCAAATTACCTCAATTTACTTTTTCAAAAAAATGTAATATGGTGAAACTCCATCAAATTTCTGTAACTTTTAGGTACTGCACTTAAAACATGAGTGATATATATATTTAACGACGACTTTCTGGAAAATTATTTCTAGGATGAATGTGTTAAAATGAAATTGCCGGATTTAAAAGCATTTACTCTTTAACGTGCGTAGTTGTAATGAGTTCGATAAAATTGTGGAAACATTTTATGTTGTCACTCGAAAATGGCCATTAAAACAACTTATTTAATGACGTGACATTATTTATTTTATTTTATGAACACCGTGCAAGTTTTCCAAGTGGTTGGTAGTTTGAAATTTTTCATCTTTCATTAGGTACCAAGACAACTACGATTACACTTTGATATATGTAACGTACTGTAGGAAATTATGTTAAAAAAAACTAATACATGTTTTAGTTACGCGTTTCAATTTTAATATTTTTTCTCAATAGAAAGACACCCGTTTCATTAAAAAAAGATTAAAATCATTTTAATTAACTTATGTAATATTTTTTCTTTGATGAAGGGAATGAATTTACGTGAATGGGAGTGAAGGAAATAAGCTGGATTTAATTTTTTCAGAGAAAAAAAAATAACACATCATCAATAACATTCATCTACTCGAATAGATTAATAAAAACATTTAAGGTAAGAAAATGCTGATTTTCTGGAATAAAATAGAATAGAACATCTTTTAGAAGCGATTCAGTGGAAAAAAAATATTTCGAAATAAATGTAATAAAAAATATATCTGTACCTTAAAGAATAAACAACGTAAGTCCATAAGGTACAGATATAACTGTATGTTGGTACATTTAAAGAATAAACAACGTAAGTCCTTAAGGTACAGATATAACTGTATGTTGGTACATTTATTTCCTAGTTAGACATTAGCTTAGATTAGCCGTCTGGATAACGGAAAGTTCCCAGTTCAAACCTTTATCTATATTATTTGATAGCTTAAGTCCGGTAAAGCTCGGGATTCACAAAGTTTTTCGATATCATAATAAGACAGTGAACTTCCTCTTTTTTGAAGGTCAAGTGTCAAGAACAAAACTCTTGAGTTGTATAAAAGCCCTGTGTCCGCCCGCCCGCCCGCCGACCGCCACAGACAATCTTCTTCATATAAATAAAAAGATAACACTATTTTAAGTGAACGCCGATCCCCTTAGTACACATTTTCTAAAATTAAAATTTTACCAATTTACATTTTACGACCACATTTTTCATTTCACCACAATGTAACAATAAAATCAAGATTACAATGTTTTCAACCATGCAGTGCAATAAAGTCATAAGTTTGTCGTGAAGAAGTTAAAATCGTGGACCAGAACTAATAATATTTTCCACACGTCGTCTTTTCTTAAATTTACGTTTTTTACTCTGTAAAAGGTGCAGAAACAATAATTAGTCAATTATTATAGACCGTTGCACGCTAACAATGATTCTGTCACACTTTTACGTTGTAAGTTATAATTGAAATTAAAACACTTTTGCACTTTTTCCCCACTAATTTATTTACACCAGGTTTCATCCTACTACGGACATTTTCAGACTGGTTTATTATATTATATTATAATACTATGGAATTCCACCACGAATTTACAGTGCAAAAACTAGACTCATTAAAAGTTGTAAGTTAGTTATTATAGGTCTTTACGCTAAAGATAAAATATCTGTTAGGTTAGTTAGAAGGAAATTTTAAATTTACTTTGTTAGGTATTGTTGCAAGCTTCAAAACTAGGTTATTAAACTTTGTAAAAAGCACTTGTGGTGTGTTTTTTAACAAAATTCTGTATCGTGTGAGTTTCATGCACATTGCTTCCAAGTACCGCACGTATCATAAAGAAATTTTAAGGTTTTACTTGAGTAAAGTACCTACATATTTAACGTTAAATGAAGAAGGAAAACTTATAAAATTCCTTGAATACTACATTAGCATTCTTACAGATATGCGTAAACATCAAGTGTATAATGTACAGCATGGGTCGGCAATCTGCGGCCCGCGGGCCGCATGCGGTCCGCGAGGCGTCTTGGTGCGGCCCGCAAGATTCTTGCCGCAACGCACGTGAAGGACGATATCATACACAACGGAGGAGAAAGGGAGCGAGAAAGGGAGCGAGAAAGGGAGCGAGAAAGGGAGCGAAGGGAAGGGATAGCGATGGAGGAGCGATTTGCAAATCAACGATAGGTTTGCAAAGTGATAACACACTTAAAATGGCTTTTAAAGGAAAAACTTGGTAAATTACTTACGAGGGTTTGCCTTCTGAAAACTACAAGGAATTAAAATGGTTTGCTGAGCAAATGATTACTATGTTTGGTCGTACATAAATTTGTGAGCAAGCTTTTTCAATTCTGAGAAAACAAACAGTGGTCTCGGTTATCGGATTCACATTTAGACGCAAAACTACCGATCTACTTCAAAAATGCAAGCCAATATAAGAAAACTTGCAAGTCAAATACAAGCACCAAAAATCTCATTGATTTTATTAACTACAATAAGGGGGTATTTCACCATCCTACTCATAGATTATTCATTCGGTAACGTACATTTTAGATTAATCATACAGGATTTATTTATTTAAAGTTTACTAATATTAGGAGTTTACTATTCGGCACTTGAACCTATGAATAATGGCTGCATAATGGATAAGTTAGCCGATTTTTTTAATAGTTTCAAGTATTTATTTGTTTATTTATTAATATTCGTTATGTGTATGGATAAGCTACGGGGAGGATGGTGAAATACCCCCTAAATGTCGTAAACATATACAATAAGTGTTTTATTTTTAAAACCAAATTATTTGTACACAAATTAAAAGTATGGAAAAATTATTCGAAGATAATATTTTTAATTTTAAAATGGCGGCAATGGCTGAAAAGGTAAAAGCTCCCGTCCCGGTTTCGACGAGAGGTTCTGGGTTCGAGTCCCAGTTGCGACCATTATCTTTTTCTATTTTTCTGTGTCTTGTTCTCTTTCATATTTTCGTTTAGATTATTAGTGTTATCTCATTCTTCAATATAATAAATTGGCATTCGTTTATTGTCTCATACGTATTTTTATTTTATTCCTAACATGACCCGTTTCAAGTATTTGATTCCCTTAATCGTGCCGTATCTCCCTCGAGCATCTCCGACTTCTACTATTCACTTCCGCCTCATATACCTACAATTGTAAAGACATTATAATCGATTAATTTGAGTAATGCCCTAGTGCTTATGAGTTTCACCCGGTGGAGATTAATAATCCATAATATTATGCTGTTAACGGACACATTAGTGCACCCCGATGAACTTTGTGCAATTACTAGTTGATGCATTCATTTGGGATGGCAGTAAGACAAGACATGATTTAGAGATGCATGCTACCTGGATGCATCGTGAATTTAATAATGGAGATTTGAGCGCAAATGTCTTGCTCTGGAATATGTATTTATTGTGGGGTGAAATTAGGTACCTGTGGCATCAGCGTTACCTCACTGAATATGAATAAAACTAATCTATGTCCATAAATCGTTCACCATGAATTGAAGAGTTTTAATTTCCCACTAGTACCTCTAATAAATTTCATATATTCAATTTTATCTTTTAAATTTTTTTTTGTGTGTATGGGGGGGGGGGGGGTGTTATCACATTGGTTTTATTTGACGTGAGTCAGTTCAAGTTTTCAGTATAATTTTTAAGGTGAGTTTTACATTCTTTTATATTAGTATTCATGTTTCTATTTTTTTCTGGTAATGAATCAAAAAAATTAACACCGAGATATTTGTGATTTAGCTGTCCTATTGTTTTTTTACATTTTGGAGTAGAAAGGATTGACGTTTGCCTAAGATTTCTGTTATTTTTAAAGGGTGCAACTTTATTTTGAATATTTTTTTTATTTAGAATACATACATATAACAGATTTAAGGGTAAACAATATGGTTCTTAAAACTAATTACAATATATTAATTTCTTGTTAACAAGCTACCCAACTCAATAGAGAAAAAAGAATTTCTCGTGTTTGAATTTTGGATTTTGAAATTTTGAATTTTTTTTATTATCTTCATAAATTTGTAATATTGCGTGGTAGAAGTATAATGCATTTATTTTTTCTGACCCCAAATTGTTTGAATAAAAGCTTTGACGAATATGATAAGAGTTTTGTTTAAATTGTTTTTATTATTAGTTTTTGTGATATCTAAATTGTTTGTGGTTGATTTTTATATGTACCGCCCCATCCTGTAATGCCGTATGGTATAATCAATTGACAGAAAGCGAAGTATGTGGTACTAAGTAATTTTTCTTTTAAAACATCTCTTAAACATCTATATATGTATGTTAGTTTCCTTACGTTTCACTGTTGTTCAGAATATTAATATGTGGGGACCATTTTAAACGCTGTTCTATTGTTATGCCCAGGTACTTGATATCGATCTTGCTTTCTATGTTTGCACATGATGTATTGCATTTGTGGTTTTTTGTATTTGTCGCAGAGTGCATAATTATGTTTATTCTTTAGGGGTTTCTTGTTTTTTAATGAAAAAAGGTAAATAATGAGTTTTTTTTAGAATTTAAAGTCAACAGGTTTTTATCAAACCATAATATTAGTTCATTGATGTCTGTATTTGCCATGTTATTTAATTCAGACCAAATGTTTGCTTTTGGTAGTAGGACTGTATTGTCAGTGAAGGAGACAATGTCTCCATATTTGGAAACACGGAATATATCATCGAAATATATAATAAATAACCATGGTCCCAAAACTGTACCTTGGGGTATTGAAAAGTCGCTATATTTTGAATCGCTGACTTGATTAATTTTACGTATTGAGGTCTTTTATGTAAATAACTAGTTATCCATGCTGAGATTTTTCCACTAATTCCTATTGATTTAAATTTATTTTTCAATTTTTTATGTGATACGCTGTATAAATATTCCGATACTTTTTTTTATCGGAATTTAGGGCCGTATAATAATTGGTTATTTTTGCTATCGCATCATGAGTACTTGTACTTGTTTTGAATCCGAATTGGTTATTATTAATTATTTTATTTTCTTCTAAGAACGTCCAAATTTGTTTTTTTACATTTTTTTCATATATTAATCAATATCTCAAGTGCGTATAACTCGAAAAGCTTAATTTCTAAGTTTATTAAAAAAATAACTCAAAGTATGACGGCTCTCAAAGATAACTGGGAAATGTTCAGAAATTAACTCTATATATTAAGTGAAAATTTATTAAAATTTCAAGGTTTGAAATCGGAAAATGATGTATTTATTTTTTAGGTTTCGATTTATTCAGAAATTATGGCAGAGAGAGAATTTAGAGCTTTCCATGTGGTTTTGAATGAAACCCTCTGCTAAACACGATTTAGTATCTACAGCCTATTTTACACATGCGCTCTGTCTCTCTTCCACTGCCTGGAATCATATGTTGCCCCTCCATTTAAACGATTGGAAAATTTTATTGCGATGGTGAAAAGATTTTGTGCATTCAAAATTAGAGTAAATAAAATTCAGACTTTCGGATTGCACACATTGCATTTTAGTGTTCTTTTTAGAAATATCTTCAATTAAATTTTAGAATTCTTAACATTTAAAAGGATTTGCTTTCCTCATATGTCTACTAACAGACACTTCGCAAACTTCACTTACCTCACGTAATGACATAAAACGACATTAATATTAATCTGATATAACCCAAGAACCTGTTGTTTTCTGCACAGTGCTGTTTGAACAGTGGGTATCGATTTAGTAGTAATTAGTGGAAAATCAGGTTTTTCCTCACAATTAAAAAAAAATTCATCTTGTAATGTACGCACGATGGCGCCGCTTTGTTTTTTCAAAAGTTCCGTGCCTTGACGACCATGTGTAGACTTGCTTCGAAGGGCTTCGAGATTTCATTGGCTAATTACCACATTGGATAAGTGTAGCCTTTCTGTGCCACTGGAGTTTTAATTTAAAATGCGATTAACCAAATTTTGATCACATTTACTTGCTAAAATTATTGACTTCTAAGGTAGACCACGTAAAATTTTTATAAAAATTGTAAAGCGCTTAAAAAAACTTGCGTCAAAATTGTTGATTATTAAATTATGCAATTCACACTAAATAGGAAAGAAACATTCCAGTAATTATTGTTATTTATTTTATTATTTATTATGCGGGATCAAAATTCAAATGATTTTTGACATACTATGGAGAGTTTGCAAAACGTCTTCGTAGTTCTACTAGATACTACCTAAACTAATTATTAAACCTAAAAACATGATAAACGTTGGAATCTAGGTAGATCCATTGGCTTTAAATGGCAGTCAACAATAAGAAGTACAAATGTTTCCATATTAACATTTGAGAAATGACAATAATTAAATCGAAATCCAAAACCTACCGCTCGAGTGGATGCAGAGAGGTCTCAAAAGTGTTCTTTAGACCAGTGTGCGTAATACGTAGTACATTTCCGCGATAGAAAATGATACTCGACTGAAATACGTTGTTAGGACATTCCAAACAAGAAACACATAAAACCTGCCCCACTCGTCTTAGAAATAATTGTCAGATTACAAACTAAGATCACTTTCCTACCTGTTATATCTGTAACGTAACACCGGCTCGCGGGGTTTTCAGAATGGAGCTACGGCAAACATGCAAACTCCTATTTAGTAAGCACACAGAATATATTTTTGTTTAATCTCCAACAGATTCCATAATTACATGTTAAAATCTGTTTTTGGAAAAACAATTTTTTTGTTAGAAAAATGTGTGATCATTTTTTAAAACAAAAATTACAAAAAATATTGTAGAATTGTTGATTTAGTTGTTATCTACCCGTTAACTAATATTACGATTTTTACAAAGCAGAATATTATTTTTCAACCAAAGTGTGAGATGTCTCTACCGATGCGAAATAAAAATAACAAATAGTTAATCATCCATGCTGACCACTTGTTATTTTACTTTGGCATATTTTTATTTAGCAATAATTTCGACGGTCCCGTAGAAAAATGAAGGATGTACGATTTTGTAGTTTTGCAGTAGGGCTGTTTAAGGTTTCATTTCTGTACTAATTACTGTTTTAACGTCAAGAAAAAAAGTGTTGTTTTGATATTTGACACTTCCTTTCGTTTCACTAAGAATTCCGAAAATCATCGTATATTTTAGAAGAAAGTGTACAATTTGCGTGTCGCTAAAACTCAAAAACGAGTCCCCGTATGATCAAGGGAGTTATATATGGTGTGGTAGCTCTCTATCCCCATTCACGAAAAAGGTTCCCGTTTTTACCTTAAGTGATTTTGAAGTTTCGCCCTTAATTTCTGGAACAGTCCAGAACATTCGAGAGCATTTCACAACATTTCAAAGATCCTGGAACATTCTGGAATGTTCGGAAATAGTTTGGAACGTTCGGAAACAACCCGTAACATTCCAGATCATTGTAGAACATTCCAGAATACTCTCAAATATTGTAGAATGTTCTGGAATATTGTGGACCAATCGAAGCCTTTTTTGTATAGGTGGGGCTACCCATTGGTAGGGATATAAAGCAAGATCCGTCGTGAACCGCCGATTGAACATCAGTTCAATCTCATATCAACTCCTTGAGCGAAACCGGGTACACCAGCTACATACGCCAACGAAACTACATTCAATTTTCAGCCATTTTACAATTTTACAATTTTAAATTTTACAATTTTCGGATCTGACATTATTCTTCGGGACCATCGATTTGTTAAAAAAAATTCAGGTATTTTAATCTCCATAGAACATTAATATATATTTTTTTTTTTTTGTTTTCTTTATTAATTATAATGTTTGTTACATGAATTTTATGATTTTTCGATCACCATGCTAGGCACATGCCCGTGTTGTGGTGGTCGAAATTCTTACAATTGATTCTTACAATGTTAGTAATAAATTAATAAATGAAAATAATCTTATGTTAATTGATAATCTAATTGTTTAAAAACATAAACTGCCAATTTCCTTACATCAATTTGGGAGACGGTATGGGTACCGCCGCCCCGAGAACCATTTATTTGATAACTAAATAAATAAATAAATAATAAAAAATAATAAATCACTCAAGTATACCCACGAACTGGCGATGCCTATGTGGGATTTTTTTGGTTAATCTAATCTATTTATGTTATTCTCTACTTTTTTAAAACTGTTTATATAAAAAGTTTGTATCACAAAATGTTACCAACTGTACCAAAAAAATTGTTAAATAAATAAATAAATAAATAACCAACAAGTAATTCGCTAAGTTAGGTGACTTAGAAGGTTTGCCCGGGTTCACGGGGTGAGGTTTGTCCGGGTCTTAGCGGCGGATGCGTCTGGTCCATGGCAGGTCGGATCAGGGGAGAACGGTTGAGGGAGTCCCTTAACCTCTCCAGTCGGACTCTCTCGGAACATCGCTTTGCACCGCAATATGAGGGATGGCTTCCATCACTCCTGGACCCCCAGATTCCTACCTACTCCTACTACTTTTTACAGTAAAACCTCAAAATAGATCGCGGGGTTAAACAATTCGATCAGGTTTTTAAAATTTGTTTAGAAGATATCCAACAGGTTTTCAAAACAATTTGTAAAAAACATGAACGCTAAAAAGGCAAATTATGGTAAAATTAATTAAAATTCCGTGAAATGTTTTAGGATTTCCGTACTTAAGAATGTTTTCAACCAACAGTTTGAAGTATACGAGGAACTATAAAAGACGCGATGTTAATTTTATTAGCAGTTTTTTTTTTAAATTTTGTTCGATTGAAAGGTTTCGCTCTTGTTCGCGCATCGCTATCTTTGATGATGAACATAATAATTTTGTATAAGATCTAATGAAAAAATATTAGTCTACGGGATTTTGACTATAGTTATTTTTGTTGTTGTAATTAACGCACTTAAAAAGTTTTTTTAAATGTGTGAGTTATTCATTTCTTTAATTAAGTACATAATGCAAGTTACATTCACACCTCCACATTGTAAAAGGCAATAGTTTAATGCTTTTCAAAAAATGTTTTTATATTTATTTTTTCCACAACATACTTTTAAGTAAATTAATTTTAAACACGGATCCGTATTCATTTTGTTTTGTACTTGGTATAATTGGGGATGTGTGAATTATTTTGTTTTTCGGTTAACATGTTTTTACGTAGTCTTGTACTTTTTTATAAATGTTTGAATATATTACTAACCATTTTTTTTTTACTTTACACATGACACATAATATTTAGGTGTTTTATCAGTGATTACTTTTGTATACTTTTTTGTCATCAGGTTCCAGCAATTGTTAAAATTTATGTAAATAATTTATATAACCAAAGGACTTGATTCATGTGAGCATAGATTCATAAAAAAATGTGCAGTGCCGTTTTGATGTAAAATCTATCGAACGATATTAATAGGATAACGTCTGCGTGGTTGAATTTCGGAACCCAGCTGCGAGTGCATGTTTGCCGCCTTGCCCTACGCGCCGCGGCACATAAACATCTGTGTACGTGAAGTTTCAATCAAAGCTAGCGTTGTAATTCAGTTTCGAATTTAAGAATTCGTCAAAAGATGTCGCCCCCTTTTCCGTTAGCAGTTCGCATGGGGACGTGCCCCAGACAGGTGTAAGTGCTACGAATTTGTGAATTTGTAATATCTCCCCGGTTATGGAAAGGTTGGCGGTTATATTCAGTTGTGAATAAGAGTATCTTTTTCGGATTTCTAATCAAGCGCCTTACCTCTAGACCACGGAGGCCGTCAATATTAATTTTAGACGTGTTATTGAGGCAATATATAATTCTTGAATGCTGTTCCAAAACGACACGCAGTCTCAAGGGTGCTAAATATTGCGTTCTTTACTGTGAATACTAAAATCTTTCAATGTGTTACATGTACATATGTGTCCATTCTTGGAATGATGAATTCTACATTTTAAAATTCAAATACTTGTTTGATGATTGAATTGGTCCATATTCAAATGTAAATGTAATCAATAAATACTATATAAGTAGGTACCATGACATACTTAAAGTAATTTGCTCTGCAAATTAAAGGTAGCATCAAAGGACTAGATTGTTTTCGAATGATTGAATAATGTTACAAACGACTGAAAGAGATCAATCCAAAAGTTTACTAATATTCATTAAAGTTAAAGCTTTGTGGTATGGAGTTATTAAACATCAAATTTTTGCACAGTATTATTATCTTATGCATTATATTTAATAAAGTATTTATAAGTTAGAACCGGCTAGTTTTGGATAAAATGTATTTCATGAAATTTATTTGAATAATTTCTTAATATTCAATTTTTTTTGAGAAAACTCTCTTTTTATAACTTTTGAAGGTTATTCCCATCAACGTAATATATCATTGAAGAAGAAGATAACACTTATAATCTAAATGAAAATATAAAAGAAAACAAGACACAGAAAAATAGAAAAAGCAATGGTCGCTATCATATTTTCATTTAGATTATAAGTGTTATCTTCTTCAATTTCTTAATATCTTATGATCGTGAATGTGTGACTTGGAAGTTCTTGTACATATTTTATTTATTTATTTAAGGAACATAAACAGTCTTAGTAATATCTTGTTAAACGGTGGCATCTATATAACAAATAAAGTGTATAATGTCTATAATACAAAACGAAAGAAAGGTGTAAACACGGTAAATAGACACAGATATCTGCTGTGGGTCGACTTTCATGATCAATAATGATTAGTTTTATAGCCTAATAACACGGTATTATTTTAATTGGTTAATTTTTTACGATACTATAAATAATTTGACTGATATTTACAATATTATCCTATTTCCAGTGAGATTTTTAAATCGCTGCCGGCAACCATCATTGCACAAACAAAATTTTACGCCAATAATGATGAAAGTAGGGAATAATCCAAATGTTGAAAAATTTCTGAACATGTTTGTCTTTCTAAAAAAACACGTTCAATTCATATTAATTTCCCTTTACCAATAAAACAACTTTTATTTACTTATTTATTCTATCGTTTTTAATACATGCCTTTTATATTTGTGTAAAAATAATGCTTAGAGAAGCGTATTAATTAATTTAAACCGTACGTAAACGCTTTAGTTCATGCATCAATGAATTATATTTAAAATTTTATTTGATTTTTTAAACGCGTTTTTAAACATATTTGATTAATTGACCTTATTGAAAATAAAATAAGATTTTTTTACAGCGTTTGAAGTTGAATCGATTGCGAAAATATACGTATTTCTGAAAGGGTAAATGAAAGAAACCTCACCTACAGAAAAACTTAATTTTTATTTTGTTTGATTACTGCGACCAAATTGAAAAGTGTTTATCTCTGGTAATATCTATGTAATATAATAGTGTAATATCTCCCCTCCAGAGACATTCTTTATTGATTAGTACTGTGTGCTGAGTATTCTCCGGTATGCTTATTAAAAGACTTATTTAGGTGTTACACGATCTCTTTTCAGTCCGATTCCCGTATAGAGACCAAAAACAAAATTTTTCGCTTTACGCGATCGCTATTTTCTTCTTTATTTTCATATCTATGATTTCAATTGGCATCACAGCAAACAGCACATGAACCATGTTGTTTGTTGTGATGCCAACTGAAATCGTAGATATGAAAATAGAGATAAAAATAGGGTTCACGCAAAGCGAAAATTTTTGTCGTTGGTCTCTATACGGAAATCGGGATGAAAAAAGAGATCGTGTAAAACCTACATTAAGTTCTTGAGATCAGTGATTGTTTATTAACATATTGTATTTTATAAATATAGTTTACGAAGACCAATGTCCTTGGAGAGGACTAACTGGAATCTAGGTTTTGTCTGCAATTTTCACGGCCAAAAATATTTTCGTTTTTTATTTTTGGGTAACGTGTTGCGCTACCTCCTTATTTAGCCAACGTTTTGGACAGCGTTACAGTGTTCATCATTAGGATAGATGTGGACATAAACATGGAATAAAGCCATTTTTGTGCTAAATGGTTTATATTGCTTTTTCATTTTAAATATTCTAAGCTATTTACTTTCAATACAGACAATACACTTCATAATTAGAAACAAGATATTGAAAAAAAAATTGTTTGCTACGATTGGTGACTTAGCAGAGGTGCACTGGTTCACCGGGTGAGGCCTATTCAGGTCTTGGCGGCGGATATGCCTGCCCCCAATTGCGTGGAAAGCCGGATCGGGAGAGACTGGTCTGGGGAGACTCTGCACTTCCCAGCTGTTCCTCGACCCATCGCTTTGCACCAAAGCGGGAGGGATGGTTTCAAATGATTCCTACCTTAAATTAAATTCCTCTGCTTCCTTTCCTTAAAAAGACCCTGCAAATAGCACCAACACAGGCCCTGAGGAAAATAATTTTCCTGAGTGTCTTTTATGCGGGGTTAATGTAAAAAAATAAGAAATAGAGATTTCTTTGACATAAGTCGGAAAAAAACGTGTTGTTAAGAATTATGAAAAATATGGTCTTTGGTATTTTATCACCAACTGACTTAATACAAACACTAAAGAAAAACGAGTATATGAGGACGAATCAATATGTTTGCTATGTGAAGGTATTTATTGATGGTATTTATGTACTGGTTTTATAGGTTTATTCGGTGTCCGGTTTCGCCTCGCGGCTCGCGCAAACCTACTTCTACCGTGTAATAAATTATAAAAGTATGTGGGCTAACGTTATATAATAACATCAAGGTAATTATTAGACAGGTTTAACTCGGTGCATGCCTTCAAAGGGGCTAATAATGATTTTATTATTTAAGCGGTATTTACTCGATGGAATGACAATTAATTACTCAAATACAAGTTTGGTTTTTAATCATAAATGTAAATGCTTTTCGTAGATATTTATAAGCCAGAGCGGAACAAAAATAAAATTTAATAAAAAAATAAAAAAAAATTTTCTAACAAAAAAATTGAAATTAAAAAATATATATTTTCTATCGCTGAAAATCAAAGCCCATTCATCTACTTGGAAGGCACTACGCTTTAAGTTCACAAACTGTTGTAAGAACGGTGGCATACATTCATTAAATGTGCTGAAAAAAAATTGTATTTTTGAATTTTAGCATGTTTCGTACATCACACAATATTTTATTATAAATTTCTCATCATTCTCGATAGTTTTTTTAGATGTGTGTTATCAGCATCAAGATTTTATATCAATTTTTAACGTCATTAATAATGTAATTCCCAAAAAAATATATTGGGATTAAATTGTGAAATAAAACAAATGAATGAAATAAAATTTACATAAACTTGCCGAGATTTGAACCCGCGACCTCCACATCGCTAGTCAAGAGCCTTACCAGTTGATATAAAAATTAATTGGATTTTGGTTTAAAAACCAATTAATTTTTATATTTTTGGTTTGGTTGGATTTTGATTTTGGTTTGATTTATCTTTATACACGCTTGAGGCGTATCTTCAAAACAACGTGCAATATCCGTGAGTCGAAAAAAAGATTTTCACGTGTTGTACACGTACTCCCCATGCACAGCTGATCAAAGTCACAAACTCAACTAGTGTAGACAAACTGTCAAAGGAACGAATGTACGGAAATCGTGACACCTCGAGGCAAGCCGGAAGGGGACTTCCTGTTCTGTCTCTGTTATTGGTTACGTATTGTAACAAAAACACAAATTAACAAGTTGCCTGACCCATTTCGATGTAATACTAAACTTCTCCTTTCAGAGAACAAGCGCACTCCGAAATTACCAATACATAAAATAGAGAAAGTGTCCATGATATTATTGATAACAAATGATTGATATTTAGATCATAAAACTGTAGAACTCAAACGAAAATGATAAAGAATTGAAGAAGAGTTAAATGATTAAGAAACACACAGACAAATCAAATCTTTATCATTCGAGTTTAACCTCATTTAGTAAACCTCAGATTAGCAATACGACAACAAATAACTATAATCTGAAAGTACAACTCATTAATTACAATGGTAGCCGCCATAGATCCGATTTTTACAGCTCAGAAACTAATTATAACGATTATTCTAAAACTACTTGAAATCTTTTGGAAAATCTGTGTTTTGGACACTAGGCACGGTAACATTATGCCAAAAACATACTAGCACGTCTCTTCAAATACAGAACTGTTTTTGACAATGCCCAAACTGCTCGAGATACTAGAACCAAAGTGCATAATCACTTATCCCTTTCGCTAAAACGACCTTTGACCAAAGAAATTTTAGATACTTTGCAACAAAGGCTTCCGCTGACCATTAGACAGAACACTCTTATTTTAAATATAAATCAGACACAAAGTCTTGGATCATCAGTTAAGACAGATCTAACTTCAAAGATTTTATGTTAACCATTTTATAAGTATGCATTTCCAATTATCGATTGTCTTTTATTTTGAACGTAACATTGTAATTTGTATTTTTGTTATTAACTTCGCCTGCTCTCCATATAGAAGAACCTAGTGAGAAAGTAATAGAATTAATAAAGAAATTGTATTAGAATTATTCAGATAATAAAATAAAACTTTATATATAATTACGATACATATCACGGTTTGTGATTTTAATGTGATGTAATTAATTTAAGTGTAGGGTAATACACAGAAGAGAAATACACCGAGATAGAACTTTATTTAGCAGATGTGGTAAAGGGTGATATGAAATTCTAATTGACAAAGTAGATATAAAGATATCACTATAAGAAGCAGAGTCAAATTTTAAACTGATGTTTAGGTATGGAAAGACTGGGCAACGGTAAAAGCAGCAAACGGATTTGCGGTTGTCGAAATAAATGCAGTTACGGGCATAACCTGCAGTTTATCTGACCACATTTGGTATTCCTATCAACCCATTAAAATTTTTTCCGCATATCCTTATTATATCAGTCAAATAATAAATATAGTTAGATGTTATTAAATTCGGAATATGAATTTCGTGCACATATTGTAGGAGTAGCATTGTTTGTACCTCGGCTTCGCTATCTATTTTCTAGTCTTATTTGTTACCAATGCAACGTTTCCTCTATAGTTAATTCATACCAGAGTCTGTTCGTTAGAAAGAATCTATTGGCATTTTCGACAGAATGAATTTATTGCATCAGACAGCATTTTAAATTGTCGGCATACTGAAAATCTGGCACGTTGTTGATTATGTAACGTGTTATGTTATCTTCGTAGCCTCCAAGCATTGATCATGCATGTTTGTTGTTATGTAAACTCAAAGAGAGAAAAGCGGTAATAGGAGCCTGTGTTTTACACGACTCAAGTTCATTGTCATGAATGTAAAGGATAAAAGTCTTGGTTAATGTTGAATTTCGTGCAGTATAAAGAGGAAAATGTATGTCTATGCTATTTTTTGTTGTTGGGACCAAGGCTGGCATTCTGATTCTGAATTGTTCTAATTTAGCTACATATTTTTCGATTGCCTGTTATGAAGAATCGAATTTAAATTATTTGAACCAAATAATAGTGATATTTTTAAAAAGTGGTTATGAACGGGTATGTATCAGTAAATTTTTAAGTTAACGGGAGAATGAAAATGGAAGGAATAAGATGAAAGTGGTAATAGCACATTGATTTCTTTTAATTAATGTAGAACTAAGATCTAATATGTGAAAGTTTCTTTTGAATGTTTGGAGTGGTATTTCTCCAGTCTCCTTTCATGGCAGTATAGAAAAAAGGTAGAATTTGTTAAATTATGACAGCCTTAATGAATGACATCAATTGTCGGAATAATTAATGAGGTTGTTAATTTTAAGATATGACGTAGATTTATAAAGCATGTATACAGCTCGTCAAACCTTTTCTCTGTGACATTTTATACTTTCAATATTCTTCAATTCTTGTGAAATTCACGTTTATGAATCGAGTGAAAATAATATCCTATTATAAAACGCAAATTTATTGAAACCTGTAGATATTCGATATTTATTCCTTTCTATGAACGTGATTTTCAGTTTACTGATATTTCACAAACGTGTTTGTAAAAGTGCGGGGTATTGCATAACTTGCAAAAACGTGATTTTATCGGCACTTTAGACCTATGAGTTTGAATCTTTATCGGTGTAATTTTATTAGAAAAGATTTAGAACCGCCTAGTATTTTAATGTTAATTTTCCTTCGTTTTGATGTCAAATAATAAATCCCGGTATTTTGATATAGGTGTCGCATCTTTATGTTTGTCAGAACACTTGCAAGATAATAAAGTACCATATTCAATTTGAAATTTACATCAAATTCTTTGGATTATTGTGTTTGATTTGTTACAAGTCCCAATACCTTCCAACTTTCCACCCACTTTAATGCCTCTTTTAGCCTTTTACCAATATCTAGAACCTATCAATTGTCTATTTCATTCAGAGAAATTTCCGGAAATTTTTTATTTTCAAATCCTCCTTTGATAGAAGCAAATTCTCAAGCTGGTTTATATCTCACAACTGATGTTACTACTGCTAGGAATATTATCCCAGTGCCACGCAATCTTTATTACTTGTTTTATGCTGTTTCAATAGACAGACAAACGAGGTAACATGTAACCTGGCAATATTTGAAAATATCCTACTAACATCATTAATAACGGAAGATCTTAGACAGCACATACTATGGAGGACTTAATCAACAGAAACATTTAACGATGCCTGGATTGGAACCCGACAAATTTGTCAACTCATTCGCCAACCACTCAACACCTAGCTTTTAATAAACCAATAGTTTGATGATTACAATCATTTTCGACCACCGTCCCTCTCACTGACTGCACAACCAAAATATCTTCAGGCATGTTTCAAAAAAGGTGTTCACAGTCACACCCAGATAAACCATTATTATGTCGAGCAAGTTGAGAAAAAAGTCCGGTAAAAAATCGACAACAACAACCACACTCCTCTGTATATTAAAATCATTGCAAAATCATCTCCACTCTACATTTTATAGTTATAGGCACCTATCTGTAACGCAGAATTCATTACGGAGAAAGTGTTTGTCATCATATTTCCACTTAAATTTATTGTGAGCACATACTTATCTAAATACACATTACATGAATTATGTTTGTTAGATTGGAATGTTGGTAAAAGTATATAGGAAATCCGCACGCGCAATGTTTAGGTAATAAATCTCATTTTCTTGCAAATTCACTTATAGTTAAAACCATATTAATTAACATACTACATCAAATTGTCGAAAAAAAACTTTCAATTTTATTGTTTTCTAAATTTGAGTTGAAACTACATTTTTTTTCAATTATTAAGTCACATCAAGATTTAATAAATATATTACTTAAGGAGGGAGTCTGGTTCAGCCGAGTGCTTTTTTCAATTTTTCGTTTTTTTTTTCAAAAATACCAATAATTTATTTTCGTTCATGAAACTTAAGTAACATGTAAAGACAAGAAGCTATTAAAAATTTGATTTGGATATCTATACATCTCTACATATTATTAATCGAAGTCCTCCGCCGCGTCTGTCTGTTCGCAATAAACTCAAAAACTACCGAACGGATTTTCAGCAATATATATAGAGTGATTCACGAGGAAGGAAGTATATAATTTGTCAAGGTTTTGTGTAAATTGGTAGAAATATATATTATACAAAGGAGAAGGTCTGCATGTGGTGGATGAAGGGGCTGGCAAGCGGGCGGTGTGGATTTGATTTGTATGCAAATCTACCATTTATGCCAAGGTTGATGAAATTTTGCACACGTGACCTTCAAAACAAGAGGAAGGTCACGGTCCACATTTGATTTCGAAAACTCTATGTAAAGCTCGGACATTGTCGGGGACTTCATCTAGTATATAGACATAGCGGCGGCAAGCGGAAGGTCTGGCCAAATCGGACGGAATTCTGAAGTCCTTGGAAAATCATAGAAAACATGAAATTAAAAAAAAAAACTTGTAGTATGAACGTAGATTGCGTATGTTTGTAAAAAACTTCCTGATTGAAAAAATGGCGGACATAAAATAAAAATTGACGAAAAAAATCGTCCTTGATTTTGTGTTAACTTTATCCTACAAAAATATTTTTTTATAAGTCAAGGTTTATCCGCATATAAATTTAATTGTCTTTAATTTAAGCTTATAATGAAGTGCATCGGATGAAAATTCGATGAGCTACGATTCTAGCCAAAATGAAAAACGTAAAAGTACCTAGTTTTGAAAAACGGAGTTTTGAGAAGAACTCATTTAAAGTTTTCGCTTGAAACCGGCCCGTCCCGTTTTCTGCCCTACCTGCTTGGCTCGTTCAACTAGATTTCAATGTCAAATTTGATGCTATAACTTGAGGAATGTATTCTCCACATGTTTAAGAATACTTAAAGTCGATTTTTTGGATCGGCTAGACCAGACTCCCCCCTAAAGACAACCAAAGAGAAGCACACGTATATAATAACCAATCTTCACAATCGATTTCTACTTCACAATCTTAACGTCAATGGAACGTCGACGTTAAACATCAGATAAAACAAATCCATTTAAAAACTTTTTGTGGCAGTTAATATTTGCTATAGTCAAAAAGATACCAAGTGCACTCCCAAAATTTCAAACGGGGAAGAACGTTCTTCCCCGTTTGAAATTTTGGGAGTGCACTTGGTAACTGTTTGACTATAGTGGTAGCAATAAGCCGTTCGGTTTTTAGTTCCTTATTTGAAAAAAAAAGAACAGCCTGAACAAGCAAAATAAACATCTCCCCTTTCCAAAGCAGTGTTGCCACACGCAAGACAAAGTAATAACAACTTGAACAAGACACTGTTGAGACAGGTAGGTTCCGGCCATTAAGGCGCGTTCACACGCTTCATATAAGCAAGAATAAAATACAAAAAAGCTTTGTATTTTATTATTTTCCTCACTCAGCTTTGATTTACAATGCGAATAAGTATGTATCTAATATACGGAAATACTTTATTATACTCGAAGAAGACGTACGTAGAGTGAACACGAAGTTGTGAACATCGCTGAGCATAATTTTCGTTGAGCGGTAAATTTTTTTAGCAACAAAGTGACACGATATGTTGTTTTGTAGACCGTCCCCACTGACAGCTGAGAAATTAAAATATGTATATTTTTAGCGAAGATGAGCGATAATATGATGAAATAATACCGGTTTGCTTTTCAGTATCTATTTTACAACATTACTAGCTTTTACCCGCGGCTTCGCTCGTATGTTACCTATTAGGCCGAAATTACTGTGCAAAGAATTATGGGAATAAAATATTTTTTCCGGGATAAAAAGTAGCCTATTTGATTTCCCAGTGCTCCAATTAATTATATCTGTGCAAAAATATCACGTCGATCGGTCGCTCCATTTCCATTTTTTTAATTTTTTAATTTTTATTGTTTTTATTTCTTGCCGGGGCAATCCCGATGAGTTACAGAACTCATTTTAAGACAGGAGGAACATACAATTCAAAGGTGGGAGGAAATAACAATTTTACATAGGAACTTAGATATAAAAAAATATAAATTTCACTTAAAATATAGACGAAAAATAGAGACAGGTTAAGTAGAACAAACAACAATAGAAAACAATTAAAGAAAAAAAGAACAAGTTTATACATCATGGATGATTACAACAAAATTAAAAAGAAAAGACGAGAAAAGGAAACAAGACATAATTGAATATGACAAGAAAATTACATAGTTTCATTCTTAAACGTACTTAAAAAATATTCTTTTAAAGCATTACTCTGAATCTTTTTATTTTGCTGGATTCCTTTGTACATATCTGGAAGCAAATTATATAGTGTATAAGCAATGTAGATCAGAGATTTTATCCCATATTTTGTAGTATGTGTTTGAGGTACGCGGATTTTATTGCTATTTCGAGTATTGTGAGGGTGGATGTCGTGATTGTAAAGTGGCTTGACATTAGTGTGAGTTGATTGTTAAGTAATTTGTAGGATGGTGCTTGTGATTTCATATTTAGGAAGGACTGTGATTGGAAGAATACCGGAAACTGAATAGATGCCTCTGACATGGGTGTCCCATGGAAGTCCAAAAACATTTCTGAGAGCACGATTTTGAACCACCTGCAGATCAGCTATCAATTTATTTGAGGCAAATCCCCAGATACAGCAGAGATAGGAAAGGTGTGAATGTACCATGGCATAGTAAACTGATGTTAGTAAAGGAATAGTTAGTAATCCTTGGTCTATAAAGTACACCAGTTATGGGAATAATTTTCTCCTTTACATGATTTATGAGGAGATCTCACGAGAGGGGACTCTACGATCAAGAATCTATTATTTAGAATTTTAGAGTAGTTACTTTCTATTAAATAATTCAACTGACAAAATTCTGACATAGGCATACAACAGTCATGCAATGAATTCACGGCATGTGTTGCTATGCCACTTGATAAAGAAAAAATTTCGCTCTGCTTATCCTTTCCCATTCGTCCCGTTTGCATTCCGTTTCCCCTCCGCAATCGGATGAATGGTTAGCAAGCATAATTTCATGAAGCCAGAATTCACTACATATATAAAAACCATTGCGGGCATGCACACGTTAAATCCCCAAAGTTTCATCGCAATCGGATGAACGGTTAGTAATGGATAATTTCATGATGCCAGAAATCACTATTGTAAATAGAAACCATCGCGAGAAAGCGCATATCAAATCCCCAAAGTTTCATCGCAATCGGATGAACGGTTAGCAACGCATAATTTCATGATGCCAGAACTCACTATATACATATATAGAAAACATCGCGGGCATGCACACATCAAATCTTCAAAGTTTTATCGCAATCGGATGAATGGTTTAGCAACGCATAACATCTATATATAGACAGAAGCAAACAAATGTTGATTTTTTATGTATATATAAAAATGTTTTGTACGTTGAATGTACAGTAATTTCAAGTGTACATTTTCATATTAAATACGTTATGTTATAGCGATAACAATAATTGCATTTGGCGTGTTTTTAGACATGATTGATGACATAAAAAAAGTGTTTGTATTTGTTTGTTAATCGCTTCTTCCGCAGCTACACGGGTGGAACATTCTGTGTGAACATAGCTGATTCCGGACGTAGTTAAACAAATAGTACTTCTATTTATGGTCTTCATAATGGTTAACAATTGACACAAAGATCACGTGAACTTTGTTATTGAGCATTGAGCATGTCTCCTGTATTGAATTCTTAGACGTTTCGCATCAAGAAGTATTAGTCATCCTCAATATCCTTAAATTATAAAAAGAATCTTTCCAGACCAATGTTGGAATTTTTCCAGCTAATGTCGGATTAACAGAAAATACTATTCTCAATTTGGTAGGCGGGTATTTCCATTTATTGGATAGCTAAAACCTCTGCATTAGGTCACCTGAATTGTTCGCTACGTTTGGTGATTTGACTGAATGTCCTGCTTCGGTGGGTGAGATTTAACCAAGTCTTCTCGGCCGATGCGCCTGCCCACCAACCGGGGAACCGTTTACTCTCAAACAATCGCACCGCAGTGGAAGGTATGAATTCACATGTCCTCTCCTTGACGCACTTTCCCCCAATACCTACTCTTCGTACCGTTATCCTTCCTAGAACTTCAAAAGAGGGAAATTATTTTCCGCAGAGCCTCCTGTGTGGAGTTTACGTATAAAATATTCAATCAAATGAAAACAGATATGGAATTACAGCTTGGGGACTTTCCTGTAAAACAAATGTAAATCGTGTTCAATCAGTTCAAAATTCATCAGTTAAATTATTAGCTGATAAAGGTTTATATGAACAAAGGCATAATGTTCCGTACTTTTACCAAAATCTCAAAATTCTCTCAGTAAGAGCAATTTTGTGGTATAAAATTATATTTCAGCATATGAATAGCCCTACATACATAAATAAACTGGACCACACTTACAATACTCGTTTTACGTTAAATGAAGGACTAATTGTACCTAAGCATAAACAAATTGGACAAAGAACGCTGGACTACATGATACCTAATTGCTTAAATATGTTACCTGCCGAAATTAAAAAATTTACAAATGGTAAAACAAATAGTATGTTGAAAAATTGGCTTTCCGAAAGAAATAATTTGTATTAGACTAACACAAAAATTCTAACTACATAATAAAGTAAAATAAGTTTATTTATATCTCCAAAGTAAAAGTACCCATCGACAAACTGCTAAAAAGTAGTTTATTGGGAGTTTATTTATTTTCTTTTTTTCTGTATATTTTTTTTGATGTCTTATTGTATTACTTTGTATTTATAATAAATAAATTAAATAAAAAATAAATTAAATTAAATAACTTTGTTAAAACACCACTACATAGTCAATTTTATCAACATGTTTCGAAAACAAAGTTTTCTTCGCCAGGATAATATTAATATTAAAAATAACAAAAGAAGTATAAACAAATAAGAAATAAAGACAAAATATTAAAGGGAAAGGTAATTAATTACTTAAAAATATCATAAAAATATTAGTTATCCATACTAATATTATAAATGCGAAACTGCTCGAGTTCGTTTATGACCTTTTCACGCATAACACAATATAAAGACTTTAATAATTCTTTCACCAATATAAAGCTAAATTATATGCGCAGACTACAGGTTGTATATGATGGTAAGCTCTGGCGGTATGAAATTATAAATATTAATATATTATATTTGTTTTACGTTTTCTGTCGCTAACAAAAGCGAGTTTTTGCTAACGTCAGAAAAAAATCTTTTCTATGGAAACAATGTTGATATATTTTTGGGCTCTATGCTGGTAGGTACTCAGTCTACTGGTCAGCTACTACTGCAGAAAATTCAAATATCAGAATTCGTTTTTTTTTTGGACAAGCTTCTGTTTTGCAATAAATGTCAGATAAGAGTTCCTACATTAAAAATATAATTCGTAACGATTATAAAGACTGAATAATAAATAGTGTAATTTTTTAATTATATTAACAAACTTCCAAATATTTAATTAAAAATAAACATCCGAAATGTTTGTAAGCGCATAAATTCCGAACGAATTAACAAAATTGGATAATTCTTTTTTTCTTTGAGCTATAGCTTTATGAAATTTAGGTGGCAGGCGAGATGTTTGAAAACTGAATGTAAGGGAATGAATGTATGGAATGCGGGAGGGGGTGGGGGTGAGGAGAAGGGGGGATAATTGATAAGTTCAACCGCTACAGTAATTTCCCGTAATACCATGCGAGCGAAGCCGCGGGGAAAAGCTAGTATAAAATATTTTAGAATGCGTAAAAATTGCATTCATATAATAAAAACTTTAAATAATTATAATAATAGGAAGTCTAAATAACAAAATAAATTATTATAAATGTAAGAATAATTATGAAAATAAATTTAAGATATGATGGCTATTTAAAAAAAAATTGGTTATTAATAATATTTAATTGACTATTTTTTTAATTTCTAAATTATCTAATTATAAACCCGTTATGTTGGTAAAATTTTTAACTCTTTATTCAAATCGAAAGAATGATTTGTTTCTAAAATTAGTTCTAATAAATAAAAATTAATTTTCTAATAAATCACTTCTCTCTTGTAACATTTTTTATTGTTGAAAAGAAAGACAAACATAAACATTTGAAAATCTCCTACCAACTCCACAGCGGAAAATGTTGCTTGTGTCGTGAATCAAACGCTGGATGCCTGGGTGAGAATCAAACGCAATACCAACTCAGTCAAACTACACTTGTTCGTCTTTTGTTATTTTTAATATTAATCTTATCCTGACGAAGAAAACTTCGTTTTCGAAACGTGTTAATAATATTGATTAGATAGTGGTGTTTTTACAAAGTTATTTGTTTTCATTTAATTAAAAATGACGCCACAAAGTGTTTTCGCGAAGTTTTAAGAAATATAATATATTCGTTTGTTTCTTGACTTGCGCTAGACTGTCAACAACCTAGATATGCTATGAGAATATTAACTAACGGTGGGTACTATTAACTATTAACAGTGGGTATAGACATCACAGAAAGTCCCCTACTGCCTTGACCCAGTGTTGGACGCTGCGAGGCTGTACGGAGTCAATGATCTTATGTAATGGAATAATGATCTCGATGGTGGAAAAGTAGATGGTACTTATTACGTCTGCTGCGGTGAGATGACAGCGTAATCAGATACAGATTTCTATTATTACATATATTTGTTTGTGTAAAGGTGGTTTTCTATTGTTACAAACGCCCCTGTGATTGTATTGACTATTTGTAGACTGAGGTTAAGTCAGATTTATATGCAATGAATACATACAATTGATAATATTTGACGGCCGGCGTAATCCAGCAGTAAGGCTCTTGACTCGCAATCCGAAGGTCGCGGGATCGAATCCCGGTGTGGCAAATAAATTTTATTTGATTACTTTTTGTTTTTTCACAATTTATTCATTTGAAATAATATATAGTATATTTGCGGCACGTTCCGGAGTGGAAGATACTGTCAGTATCGCCCTGGTGCAAGACCACCATTCAGAATTGAAACGTTGCTTGAAATGGCTGTAGCCGTGTTTGATGACCAGATCTGAATAGCCAGGTATTTTCCCACCTTCCTCTCCCTATCTCCTTCCCCTCCCCACTACCTTCAGCCTCACAAAATATCCCAATTGGGGATGCCATAGTCTCAGTTGGGACTCCTGTGCGGTATTCATATAAAAAAGTATTTACTGTTGTGTGAATTATTTCTACCTGTAATTTATATTGAACGGGAGCAAACGTGTCGGGAGCCAATGAGAACTTTTATAATTTCTACGGCTACAGCACCGGCAACGGACGTTTCATTTCTTTAATATGTATGAGGGAGTTGTATGAAAATATATTTTTTTATTTTTTTTATCTATATAAAGATAAGTTACAGGTGCTTTTTCGATGCCTAATAGGATACACCTGTGTCGAGACAGACGTAGGAGGTACATAAATACAAACATATGTACATACATTTAACATTTTAAGATTCTTACTGTATATGTGGTTGATAGAATTATCTTGAAATGTAAAAGAAAGTGCGGGTTAATCTTGTAAATAGTATATTATTACAAATAAAGGGAAAGGATGAACTTAAAAAAAGATATTGAAGTAGTAATTATATATGTGTTAGATTTGATTTGGAATTTTTATTGTTCTCTAGACTGGGTCTAGACTGGGTAGACTATGTCTGGGTTAAATCTTTCCCACAGGAAAAACTTAACCCTTCCACACACTTTTCCAGAAATAATCATCTAGTCAATCCACGCGATGTAATTGCACTATATAAGTATAATAAATACAAGACTATCCCCTCCCCACATCCTGGAATAAAGACCTTATTATTATTATTATTATTATTATTATACAAGAACAACATGTCAACCTACCAGAGACCAAATGGGAAAATACTTCGCCGACTCCAGATATTTTCATATCAGAGGGTTCGGCTCGATAGAACTCCTAACTGGACCGATAAATCCTACTGCACCCTCAATATAAATATTTAAATAATCTTTCGTAATCCTACATGTATTTAATATGACCGATTCTTGCATTTTTATATATAGATTCTTTGACATATCTAATAAGCCTAAATTTTTAATGAGAGAGCTAGGTATAATGCCAGTAGCCGAAATAACAAATGGTAATATTTTTATAGTCCGAGAATGCCAAATTCTTTTAATCTCATTTCCTAATCTGTATCTAATTTTAATAAATAATCTAATTTTTTTAAACACAGATTTTTTAATATTACAGGAATTTGGAATAGCGACATCAATGATGAAAGTATTTTTTTAAATTTTTAATTTATTAAATTATTGAGGTTAGGTTGTATTTAAATTTGTGTTACATTCTTCCTATGGGGGAAGCAGACAAACGTACATCGTTTGTATCATTTCCAACAGCTCTTACTCATTAATTTCTTACGTACTAATATGTAGATAAAGAACCTATGTTTCATGTTTTTTTGCCGTTGCCGTGCGTTAACCGTGGGCATTGTAAAAGTGCCCAATGGCTTCCGACGAGTGGACCAATATGTTTGCTCCACGTTTAATTTAAATTACATGACGATATAATTTACTCAACAAAAAATACCATCACTTGTATGCATTCATTGCAAATAAATCATGCAAAACCTCAAGCATGCCGTTCTATTCTCATGCGCCCACAGCGTTAAGGAAAATATTGTAAGTATATAAAGTTGTACTAAAATGAAATATTTAAGTCAAGAAAAAAAAAATTGAACACCACATATTTAAGGTGAGTAATACGATTTCATAACTGTGAACTTTAAAAATAATATTAAAAAGGACACAAATTTATCCGATTTTACCAATAATTTCAAAATGGAATACCTAAAAAATTTGGATGTCATTTGGTATATTTATCAAGACGTAAGGTCGTAAGTATAACAGAAAAATAATCGATACTAATATTATAAATGCGAAAGCGCGAGTGTTCGTTTGTTACGCTTTCACGCCTAAACCAGAAAATAGATTAAAAAAATTCTTTCACCAATTGAAAGCTACATTATATGCGAGTAATAAAGGCTGTATATTATGGTGAGTTCTGGCGGTATGAAATTATAAATAATTATATTTTATATTTATTGTACGTTTATTTTCCTTTGCAAAAGTGAATTATTGATAACGTCAGACGAAAAGCAAAACAAATCGTTGTCTTGGTAACTATTTTGATAAATTGGCGGGAAATTTTATTTCAGGCGTCGTAGTTAATATCTATCTATAAAAATAAAAATGAATCTACGAAATTTTTGTACGCGCATAATTTTCGAACGACTGCACCAAATTGGCTAATTCTTTTTTTTACTACTGGTAAGCTCTGGCATTATGAAATTTGTATAAAAAATGCAATAGGTGGCACGCGAGCTGTTTGAAAACTGAATGTATGGAATGCAGGAAGGGGGCAGGGGGGAGGGAAACTCGGGTAGGGGTTTCGCGGGACAGGGAAAGGGGGAGGAGTGGAGTGGGGAGAAGGAAGATGGAGGAGGCGAAGTGGGAATGCGAGAGGGGAAGGAGACGCGGGAGAGGAAGAAGTGGCGGAAGGGGAACGGGATGAATGGGAAAAGACACGTAGAAAAAAACATTTTTTTTTATTAAATGGCGTAGCAACGCATGCCGGGTACAAGCTAGTATAATGTAATTCCACTTGCACGAAGAACCAACTGCATTATTCTGGTGTTCTAGTTTTGTGTCTATCTTAGAACAAATTATATAAAATGATAAATGTTTATCACAAAAATATGTAACTTCAAGACAACATTCACAATATTCGATTCCTAAGAACAGGAGGTCACCAAGTTCTTTTAAGTATTTAATATCGATTATTAATATAGATTATAGATCGAAGGCTGGCAAATATCTGAACCACTAATCACCCACAAAACAAAGTATCTGCAATGATTTTTCATCAGTGGTCTTTAATTAAAAAAGGCAAAATTAAAAACAAAAAATAGCTTAAAAGAATTACAAAAGATGCGCCCTTTTTCCATAGGTTTTCTCTCAATCCAATATTGACCGAAATGTTTAAACGAATAACGGTGTTAAAAGTTTTCGAGTACAGCGCACACAAAAAAGGAGAAATTTTGTGCTATGTACGCATTCTTTCATGTGATATTTACATAAATTTACATGTTTACATCTTACTCTTAGTTTATGTAAACATATCCAATATCACGTCTTGCTCAATCAAAATTTACATACTATGATTTCGAGACTACGCTAGCTTGTAGAAACATGAATGAACTCCTCATAAAAAAATCTAGTCCAATAAATGTTGTACTAACTACAACGGTTCGTGTTTATACATTAGCGTCACATGAGGAAAATAATTACACCCAGAGCCTGTGTCATCTTTGCGGATGCTGTGTGAAGGGTCTTTTTAAGGCCCGGCTTCCCGCATTTCTACCGATTTATTACACATTTTCCTTAAAGCTCTTAAAAAAACAAAGGTTATTCTTGAAGATTAAATCTATACATTCTCCACGCCGAAACGCAAATTATATGAAATTCATTCGATAGAAAAAAATCGTAAAGTATGCACCGAAAATTTTTATAAATACGTTTAATCCACTTATCAACAGTTTATGTGAATGAAAAAGTTCGGTGTTTCTTTAAATGCTATTTTAGACACTTCCCACGAGATTTTTGCTCTATTTTAAACGAGTTCTATTTAATTAAACATTTTCACCATTTTCGCTTAAATATTATCGTTTTTAATATTAACGCGCTCCCTCTAACATTAGTATTTACATATCTCCCCTTCTTCTTTTTGAGCGGGTACTACCGGGTCTTAACAAAAGAAAGGAGAGGAAGTTCTGGGAAGGAAAAAGGTATGGGGGAAGGGTAGGAAGCTGGGGTTCATTGAGAGAAACCTCACCCCAAGAACCCGGTTACCCCTGTTAAGTCACTAAACGAAGCGAACTACTTGGGGTGACCTATAGCAGAGGCGTGGGTTATCCAATAAATGGTTCCCGGGGCGGCGATACCTAGTCCCGCCTCCCAAATTATTTGGTGTGTACCGATATTCATAAAAATAATTGATTAAAATTAAAAACATTTGTTTATATAGCAAAGAAAGAGAGTTGGTAACCGTATGTACGTACTATCGACGTACCCTAGATACGAGTATTTTGCCTTAAGCGTCTAAGGGCCGGAATGTTTCTCTCGGACAGGAACCCCGACAATATTAATCGACTGATAAAATTCTCGAGAATTCCGACATACCTGCCCTGATTATGTTAGATGCCATGAGCAAAATGTAAATGTTACGGTGCGCAGTGTAGCCATGACTTAACCCTAGAAGCCCAATCTAGGTCATTTTTACCTATACGCAAACAATTATCTGCTTTCTCTTTCGCACACTTCTCGATTTTCTTCGATTGCCTTAATTGATCGAACAAACTTAGTACCCGCCAAGAGCCAATAGGAGACGGCGGTGTTGCCTTGGTAAGTCCCTTCATATTGGAGTTATCGTACTGTTGTAGGTCAATTTGACCTATGGTTAGGCTTTTGTAATTTTTAAAGGTGTGTGAAAAGTGTTTATAAAGAAGTGTTTTTTTTTTCAAAGTCTAATAAATATTATTCTAATTATGCGTTTTTTTCATTTCCTAAATAGTTAATACGAATAAATAATGATGAAAATAATAAATGACACAGAATAAACTATATTACAAGTGTATTTATTCATGTGGGTAAATTTGACCAATGATTGGGCTTTTTACATGGCAAAATATGATTGGGCTTCTAAGGTTAAAAAAAACCCTGTTTCGTGGATAAAAACCGTGTGTAAAGAAAAAAAATACCATGTAAAAAAACATGTTTTTCGTAAGCCGCTTATTGAGAAAATAAATTAGAAAGCAACGGTACCTAGGTAAAGATGCAATGCATTATTAAAAAAAATGTATTTTTTCCCTTAAGATTATAGAAAAAATGGTTTTGGAAAAAAAAATTTTTAAATAAAAATTTTTTTTTTTTACTATTTTAATTTGTAGTACCTGCTTACTAGAATATAAATATATACTTTTTAAATTAAGGAGATAGTAGTAGGAGTAGGTAATTAAAGTTACCTAGAGATGAAATCTATATTAATTCAATTTTACTAATATATTAACGTTACCTATTGACAAAGTAAAATTAGATTTAGTTACATAATTTGTGGATTATTCGTCCACCAGATAAAACAACATTGTGAACCCGTGTTTAACTTCAAGCGATCCATGCTTAAAAAACAGTTCCATGCCAACTGAGAATAAAGTCAACTCAACACCTCCTGAAAAGTCATTAAAGGCTATAAAAAAAAATTAAATTAGCCGTTAATCCTAACCTACCGTAACCTATTTATGCAATTTTTATATATATATATATATATTTTATCACTCTAAATGACTTATCTGAGATGGTTCTGAGTTGATTTCATTCCGAGTTATCCGGTCACCTTAAAAAACGTATACCACTCAAAAGTGCACACTTTTGTTTACCGTTAAAAAATCATGTCTTGTTTGAAATTGTTTTTTGAAAAAATCACGGAGGTAGAAATGACCCAAAAAACCATGAAATTAGGTAAAAACCATGCAAATGGCAATACCGACGGAGCGACAGAAGCACAACGAAGACCACCGAGACGAGACTTGTCTGGGCGCTGATTTTACCCATATTTCTATTTTCAATACGGTGTGGAAACATGGACACTGAGAGCCAGCGAAAGGAATCGGATAAACGATATGGTGTTGGAGAAAAATGGTTTTGATTCCATGGACAGCCAGGCGCAGTAATATATTCATTCTGGATGAGTAAGGTTTTTTTTTTTACATTAACTCCACACAGGAGGCCCTGAGGAAAATAATTTCCCTCAGGGCCTATATCACCTAAGTCCTATGGCTGTGTGGAGGGTCTTTTTGATGAGAGGAAGGAATGAACATTGGTCTTGAAGAGACCCATGTTGTAGAAGGAAGGAAATACAGAAGCCGGCAAATCGTTCCATAGCCGAGCTGTTGAACTCAAGAACGAGTCGAAAAAGCGACCCGTTCTCATGTGACAAATGTCAACCGTGTAAATATGTTGGGCGAGCGTTTGGCGTGTCTCCCGACTATGCACCGGTGCCGAAGGGATAAATGACGCTAGTTCCTCAGAGCATCTTCCATTGAAATACCGGTAGAACATGGATAGCATTCCCACCCGACGCCTGTGCTCTAAAGATTGCAATCCGTTCGTTAAGGTGGGAGAATCTATCAAACGGACCGCCCGTTTCTGCACAGAGTCGAGGGTATTTTTCAAGTATTAAGACTAGAGGTGGCTGTCAAATTCAACCGTGGGGCGCACTTGCGATTTGTACAGGGTTAGCAGTTGTGTACTATTAATTTTAGTTATATTATATTGTAGGTATCCACAATAGGCTTTTAATTGTCTGTGGCATATTTTAAGACATTTTGAACGTTGCTCTCCAAACTGAAGAGACTCCATCCTGGAGATATTCAAGGTCACCGGCAGGAGAAAAAGAAGAATGTCGCCAGTGTGCTGGGGTGACCAAGATTATTATGTATTACTGACATCTGGTACGTCCGGGTCCATATCTCTCCATAGCGCTGAGCAGATCCGCAAGGAGTAGAGGAGCCTTGTCCATCGTGGAAATTGAATGGGGTCACGATCCTCAGAAACGAGGAACCGACTTAAGAAGAAGATGGCTTTTTAGATAAATACTAGTTGACCCGGCCGCGCGTTGTTTATCCAATCTAGATAATCAAGTGTTATGTCGATGAATTAACTCACACCGCCATCTGTTAGAAACTTATGGAACTTACAAATAATTTCGAAGCATTGTCCTATTACAAAAATTTAATTCGCAAAATAAATATTGAGGTCAATAATCTAGATAAAAACTTATGTTTTAAGTTGGACCAAATCACACACAGTAAGCTAAATTTCATCAAAATCGGTTAAGTAGTTTCGGAGTTTATCTCGAACAAATAAAGTGACGCGAGATTTTTATATACATACATAAAGATGTTTGTTCTATAAATTATATGATATTTTTAATTTTGTAATGAAAGAGTAACGTTCCCGGGCTGGAATGCCCTGAAAATAGCCAAATTAATTTCTCCTAATTACATACAACTAATCACTAGCCGAAAAGGTCTTAGTTAGAACAGAAATGAACTCGCAATGCCTTGGTAGGAACGCTCGGCTATTTATCTTTGGGCTACTAACCAGTTTTTATCTGGTTTTCCATAAATACAATTTAAAAATAATAAAATAAAGTAAATACACGATTTACTAGAACTGTGTGAAATCAGGCCAAATATCTAATATCCGCACATATCTACAAATAATAACAGCAGATACCTTCAGATCTCATAACCTATATTCATTTTTAATGGCGTCTATTAATTTAAGAACTCAGTAATCTGATGCTTAAGAGCAAATAAGACCTTAATAGATACAAAAACCGCTTAATTGCCTGTCACACCTACTTTCTTTCACAAACACTAATGGCAACGTGCTTCTCAAGAAGCCAATTCTTATAAACTATAGAGCTATACCGATTATTCATATTGTTATTATTGCTGTAAATGCCAACGGCCGCTCAGAGAATTCAGTTGATTAGTCTGAAGCCTGAACTATCAAAATGTGGCAACATTTTTGCAAACATTCAAACTGAATGGAAATATTGTTGTGAAATCTAAACTTCACGTAACCTAATCACTTGCCGCAAGTTTCCAATATTTCACAAACAGCGTGCTATATGTTATTACTATTTTATGTTTAAAAAGTCTTCATGTAAAAAAAATTAAAATCCATATAAAACTTTGCTTTAACCCTAGAAAGATAATCTACGTCTTTGCGACGTAAGCGAGACACAAGTTTTGCTGTATTTTTATATTTCGCAAGGTAGCGCGCTGTCTATCTCAGTTAGCTCAGTTGCCGAGCAGACTTACGAGGGGTGGCTTTGTCTTGACGGTAAGTGCAAAAACTATGAATATAATAATATATATATATATATATATATATATATATATATATATATATATACAACATACGTTCGAAAGACGTATGATTATATTTTGTGTAACTTTCGGACTTCTTCTAATAATGCTCGACCACCACAACACGGGCATGTGCCTAGCATGGTGGTCGAAAAATCATAAAATTCATGTAACTAACATTTTAATGAATAAAAAAAACTTAAAAAAAAAAAAAATGCTATGATTTTTTTTTAAATAATATTTTTAAGCATAACGACTGATTATCATTTAAACTTTCATAGCAAATAAAGAAAATATATTTTTCATATGAAATATTATTTTTCTTTAGAAAAAGACTAAGTAGTTTATTTTTTATCGGCTTACAGCATTTAGTTTTATTTATAATTACAATACTTTTACACTGTGAAAGTAAAATAATATGTCAAATATACACTTTTAAACTTCTCTCAATCTTTCTAAGGTTAATGACCCTCCACACCAGCGGCACAATTATTGTAAAAATATATATAAATCCATTATTCAATAGAAAATTTAATCTAATCGCTGTAAATAATGCAATATTTTCACAAGAAATTAAACTTTTTTATTAGCTCATTCAATAGCTCATAAGAGTCCCAAATGTTCCCGTCTGGAGCCAGGACTATGCATCACTATGTTGTGAGGTTGAAAGTATTGTGGAGGGGAAAGAGATGGAGAAGAGGAAGGTAATGAAGTAGCTGGTTATTCAGATCTGTTCACCAAACATGGCTAAAGCCATTTACACTCTTGTTCAGGCCGTCGCCCAATGGCAGGGAGCGCCCCTACACTATAGATTACCTTCAAGCGACCGTAGTTTTTTTTCCTACAAGTCCCAATATTATTATTTTATTTATTTATTAATTTCATTTTAGGGAAATCAACAGTTTACAACTTGTTTAATTTATACAAGTTTAATTTACCTATCTGAAAAACCAATTATAGATTTCCTCGTTATACTATTACTTTATGTATCTATAAAATAAAAAGTAATCTTACAATAGCTAAGAGAAATTAAATTATTACAACAAGAGGCAGTACATAATATAAGTCGTTCCAAAATATGTCATACAGTAATATTGTAATTCGTATAACATATTGAAATTCATATTGCGTATTTCATTTAGATGTAAACGTTTATATGGCAGATAGAGTATTGCATCCACCGCTGTGGTCAGATGAAATAACCACATTGTTGTTATTTTTAATTTAAGCAGTTTCAATTTTGCAAAGCAACATTAGCCGTCAGTGTCTTATAGATTTTTCATTAGTAAAATGACATTGGTCGTCGTGTTTTATAAATTTTTCATAAGTGATATTAGTCGTCACTGTGGGGACCGTTGATTTATTAACGGTTGGTGTTCAAAGGATTCCAATTTTGACTTAATTAAAAGTATATAGGAATGCTTGCTTTGAAAGGAATTCCACGTAAATTAAAAACTTTTTCAGAGAACAATATTAAATGGTTTCAAACCAAAAATCAAAAAAATCAGAAAAAGATATTGGCACCTCTGGGACTCGAACCCAGAAAAAATTATCCAGACACCATCTAGATTGCATTTAGTTCGGGATTGAATCTTGCAATCATACATAAAGATGGCAGCCAATAAAAATATGCGTTAAGAAAATAAACATAATATGGGTGGTTCTTAGTCGAAGTATGAAACAGTTAAAATTTACCGAATTTGATATCGACACCTTGGCGCAGTGGACAGCGCGCTCGCCCGGAAAGAGAGAGGTCCTAGGTTCGAGTCCCAGAGGTGTAAATATCTTTTTCTGATTTTTCTGTTTCCAGATTTTCGATTGAGTTTCGCTCATGGTGTTTTCATTTAATTAAATAATAAATAAATACATAATAGATGCATTCATTTAGGAAAAATTACTTTTTTTGTGACAAATCACAAGAGCGCACCTATCTGTATAATGTAAGGAAAGGGGAACTATATCGTCATCGAGGCGGGTTCAGTTAGGGGTTTAATAAAGAGATTTATCATTAACGCAGGTTTTAAAGAAGCTCCGACTGTATAAAGTAGGAAAAACAGATGCCGGTAGCTCGTTCCATATCAAACCGACTTATACAAAAGTAAGTCGATAAAACAAACCGTTCTCATGAAGCCTACAATACTGTAACTGTGAATAGGTGTTCCGATCCTGTCCGCCTAGTTTCGCCTACGTACACCGATGCACAACGGATCAATGCTGTTAGTTCTTTAGAGCACACTTCTATAAAATACTCGTAGAACCGACTCAGAAAGCATACGTTCTATCTGTTAGAGATGATAATCGGGTTGTTATCTATCAACGGATTGTCAATCGAACGATCCGCCCTCCTTTGCACAGGATCATGTAGGTTTATCAAGTAGTTTGAGGGTTCAGCCCAGAGGTGGCTTCCAAATTCAATTGTTCGACGTACTTGGAGTATAAGCACAGTTAACATCTGGTCTCTATTGAAGAATTAGCTAACCCCACACAAGACGCCGAGTTTCTTTCTGGAAACCAGAATTGCTTCGGCTTCTTTTGAGTTCACCGATTCTTTCTATTTTTGTCACTGACAATTCGTGGTGGAAAACCTTTATAACAATGTAATAAACACATATAAAACTTATTTCCACTTAATTTATTTTTGACCGGTTTCAGCTTGTAAAAGCCATCTTCAGCCTGGTACAAATAATTCTTAACCTTTTTATTTTGTAAAACACATATAAAATAAGTTTTATATGTGTTTTATTATATTGTTTACCGATCAAAAAACTAAACCTTATTAAAACAAAAATAATTGCCAGGTACTTAGAGAATATACACATATAAAACTAATTTAAAAAACAAAGGCAATAATCTCTTTATCTATGTAAATAAAGTAATGAAGGCTTTCAAAGTGCAATTTATGGCAAAAGTGCAAAGCGAGTAGCCACCGCTTCTTCCTTTTTATTTATTCACAAAGAAAGTTTAAAAAATTTCACGCGAACTTCTCCCACCAAATTTGTATGAGTTTTTACGTTGCTTCCAGTTGGCAGAATAAATTTAGGAAGCCTTTATCATCTCGCCGTAATAATAATTCTCGCCTTCCACTTTCTCCATTATTTATTAAACCAATTTATTTTTATATTGTTCAGAAATCATGTATTTATTATAATTATTTGCTTAACATGTTGTGACGAATCAAATTTTGTCACAAGTAAATTTGAATTAGACTATCTCTAACATTGTGCATCTAAAAGACAAAGAAAGCGTTGACAGATGTGGGTCACAAGGACAAAAACGGAACAAGGTAGAAGTGCGGGGTAGGGCCCCAGCCACTGAGAGCTCGTAGGGCACGCCGGTACAAACGGTCAAGACCAAGATCAGGAAGAGGTAGGATTACGAAAAGAGTATAGAAGAGGACTATTGGAAGTTGAGGAAACGAAATACGTAAAAGAGATTCGATTTCGCCAGTTAAAGTGTCAAACGAACATTGCGTAAATGACAATATTAGAAGAGTGTATTACATGTGTAATGGTGCTGACCTTGCGATCATTAAAATAGTGCAAAGCGATTATCACCAATGTATGCAAAGTGATTTTTTAAAAATTAAATTAAAACAAATCACATTGCATACACCACAAATTTAAACAAAATTATCATGTTTCAAAAACAATGGTTTCTTGGTCAACCACAACAACTATAAACAACACCACAAATTTAAACAAAATTAACATGTTTCAAAACCAATGGTTTCTTGGTCGGGATAAAATAAAAATTACCAAAAATAACAAAAGACAAACAAGAGGTAAGCAAATAAGAATATACAAACAAAAACATCACTGAAAGTGGTGATAAATTAGATAAATTAGAAAATTGTCCTGACGAATAAATCATCGGTTTTGAAACAAAGTGATAATTTGGATTACATAATATTGATTTATGTTTATTTTTATTTATTTACTATATTTATTTTGCTTCCTTGCATATAATGGAAATGCTTTGTAAAATTTGGTAAGATTCAATTCTTCATCTCCCAAATGAAAAAAAATCGCCACCTTTTCTTGTGGTGTATTGTTTTGCAGTTGTTGTCAACGATTGTTAGCTCTGATGAACTTGTAGACTTGTAGAAACTATGATTTGCTTTGTTATATATTGATTTTCAACACTGTCAATATTTATTCACTGGTCACACCTGCGTATAGTTACATAGCTCTTACGAACTATTTCACCAATCAAAAGTCATAGCATTATATTACTCATCTCAATTTTGACATCGTTTTTTGACGTGGCTGGCATACAATCAATATTGAGTTGTTTGTTTATTAATTTATTTAATCATGTAATGTTCGTATTTTTCAGGTCGTTGGATTCTGCGTTGCGAGACCTATCTGAGAATATTTACTAAAAGAACAGCGCTGTAGAAATTATCCGTTCTTTGCCACACGGAGAGTCCATTGTTTTGTGTGCTTCATTAATCATACGCTTCAAACCGTACAACCTAGCGACTGATTTCGTAATTATACGACCAGTACCTAACTACTTCTATAGAAAAATAATAGGTATAAAGACCTTCAATTCACATCACGCCACTTATCTAATTATTTTAATTTTTACTTGAAAACACCTTTTGATCGATTCAAGTTAATAAATAATTAACTTCACTTTCTCCGGAATCTTAAATTAGAAGTTTCGAGTTTTATTGTTCATGTGTTACGAAACAGTTTTTCTTTAATTAAGTAATTTACGTGTTTGGTTACCTATACGCATTTTAAGCAAAGCATCTTTTAAACTCTGAAAATAATATAAAAATATATTCTTTTTTTCATTTTCAGAGTTGAGTTTTCGAAGTTTTACAAAGAAAAACGGTTTGGTTTATACTAAGCGAAGCTGCAGTATAAACCAAAAATGAAATTTAAAAAATGATGACATTAACCGTATTATAAAAGATTTTGCATTATTAACCCAATTTCTTTGGTCCAATCACTTTTTCGAGCACTTGATTAAAAAAACATTTCTTTTTGTAGGCCTATCTGATAATTTCCAAAGTTTCATTATGTAGCAGAATAGTGGTTGATAGCCTGTTCAAAAAACTATCTTTAAGTAGTTTTTTTAAAAAAAATTTTTTATTTATTATAAATACAAAGTAACACATTATTACAACAAGAAATAAAAAATATACAGAAAAAGAAAAGTCCCAATAAACTACTTTTAAGCAGTTTGTCGATGGGTACTTTTACTTTGAAGATATAAACTTACTTTTACTTTGTTATGCAGTTACAATTTTTGTGTCAGTCTAATACAAATTATTTCTTTCGGCGAGCCAATTCTTCAACATAATATTTAATTTACCATTTGTACATTTTTTAATTTCGGCAGGTAACATATTTAAGCAATTAGGTATCATGTAGTCCAGCGTTCTTTGTCCAATTTGTTTAAATGCTTAGGTACAATTAGTCCTTCATTTAACATAAGACGAGTAGTTAGTAACATTTATATATTGTTAAGTTTCTCCCCTAACGCTCACATCGAGGGTTCCACAAGGAACACACTCGGATCTTCACTATTAATTATTACCACTATTAATTATTTTTTATTTGGAAATTATTGCAAATCCTACTTGCTGACGATTTGAAACTATTAATAACCGTAAAAACCGGAAAAGAATGCAAAAAATTACAAAACGTCATTTACAGTGTCTTTTGTGATGCGAGGAAAATGCTAGTAAAAAAACCTTTACTATTGATGAGACTTTTCATTAGTACGTGTTTGTTATATATAACACTTACAATGCTATTTATATTATATTAAAGTTATTTTAACCATTATTTTTAAAACATATTTAACCATTATTATAGTTATTTTAACAATTTTACATTAAATGTTGTGCACATGTATCTGCTGACAAACTAAAAACAATGGTATGATATTAGGTTTTCACGGCCAAAAGTGTTTTTGTTATTTATTTTTGGGGTGTTATGCCGTGTTGCATTACCTCCTTCTTTAGCCAACGTTTCGGACACTGTAACGCTGTCCGAAACGTTGGCTAAAAAGGAGGTAGCGCAACATGGCATAACACCCCAAAAATAAATAACAAAAATACACAAAGCAAGTTTGAATGATAATAGAGAAAAAAAGAAGTAAAGTATTTAAAATCGGTAACTGTATAAAACAGAACATTTATTTATTCATCCGGCGTTTCCCGTGTTTCACAGTTTTCGAAATCAGGTGCAGACTAGAATCTCGGCATTCAAATATAGATTTTTATAAAAAAATCAGATTAACGTTGAACGCCCGGTGTTTGCCCGCACACTACAGAAATTCTTATTCACAAAAATAGTTTTATTTATTTGCACAGCCCTGATTTGTGCCACCCCTGGAATCCCTGACACTGACTTGTTTCGGTCAACCTCCACTCCATCTATCACCTACCTGCGCCACAACATCTCAGTTCTTACGACATCACCATTGTTCGCGAGGCATTCAATGGATCTTACCGCACTTGGCACAGTGCTTGCACTGTAGTTTGCAATATAACCGCAACAAATCACGACAATGCATTAAATAAAAAACTCCTTTAATAATACGCAATTATAAAATATAAGATCTAATAAAAAAATCTTTCGAATATATTGTCTAATTAATTTTAGAAATTTTTTTCAAATAATTGTAATATATAAGTTGTCCTCTTCTTAGCACATCTGTTTTATTGGGAGAGTGCATGAAATATTTTGTCAAACAATATTTTTATATTTAATTTAATGAAGACAATATTAGCGAAACTCAATCGAAAATCAGAAAAAGAAATGGACACATCGAGGACTTTGACTATCCGAGTGCTCTACCAACAGAGCTAATGTGTCCCTATCCGACTCGGTCGTATTTAACTGTATCATTCTTCGACCAATAACTAACAACATTTTATTCATTTTCTTAACTCATATTTTTATTGGCTACTACCTTTATCTATGATTGTAATATTCAACCGGAACTTAATTCTATCTAGATAGTGTCTTGGATATATTTATCCAATTTTTTAATTAATACGCGACATCTATTAATTTTTCTAGTCAAGAATGAATATTTATTTTTAGATTTATTTATATTCAGATTTTCAATTGAGTTTCGCTAATATTGTCTTCGTTAATGAAATAATACAATTTGAGATTTTACTCATTGAGTTTTAATAAAAATAAACAATATTATTATTTTGTAATAAAAATTCACGGAAAAAAAAAGTTTTCTGGTTTTAAACATTGTGCCAACGCAAATAATTTTTGTGTTACGCAAAAGCCTTTACTCCAGAGCTGAATTTTTTTTTTCGATTGGCAGTTTGAAATTCCACGAGACAACAGTAATAACACATTACGTTCAGAGGTTTTAAAAGGGTACAAAAAATCTTCACCCAAAATCTTAAAATACTCTCCGTGATCTGTTATTTTCTCTCAAAACTTATGATTACGATTGTTATTTTGTTTGTCAAAAACTCTCCGGAAATAGCTTTAAGGAAAAAAAATAGAACGGCGTTAGTTTTCGCAAGTAGATAAATGGTTTAGATTGAGCAATTTATCATTTATTACTGTCATATTTTCGAAATATTTTTAATGCACATAATAATGGCATATGCGTGAGTGCCATCACAAAACATGTTTTCTTACAACCAAACCAAATAGATGTACATTTTTGGATCCAAAACAATTTTTCTTTTAGTATTAGACTAGGATGGACTATCATTTAAAAACGAAGCCAGCACTTTCATTTGTTGACTAACCTCCAGTGGAATGGAGAAATCCTCTGTAGTTACTTGTCTCAGCTCCGTCTTCTAATCTTTTCTGCTTTCCTCCTCTGATTCGTCACACTTTAGCGAGAATGCACAGCGCGGCAAAGGGACGGAGAGATCAGAATCAGAATCAGAACCACGATTTTCTATGTTCTATTGTTTTCACTGTAAAAGAAAAAGAACAATTTATGAGTACACATTTATAAAAAATGGGTTGTATGCCATTTTATTTTATGTTAAATAATTTCGGGTAATTCACATATTATATTTTCATGTTTTTGTTAATAATTATAAAATTGATTTATTATTAATGAAACCATTCACAAGCTCTTACATTTCACTGAAAAACTCACTGAAATATGTAAAAAAAAATCTTTGAAAAAAAAAAAATTGTTTTTCTAGGTTAATTTTTGTATTTCATTTTACTTATTTTTTACGTGAATACCTCACAAGAGACAGTGATATGGCATCCCCAATTGGGGTATGTTGTGAGGCTGAAGGTAGTATAGGGAGGGGGAAGAGATGGTGATGAGGAAGTTGGGGAAGTATTTGGCTATTCAGATCTGGTCACTAAACACGGCTAAAGCCATTTCAAGCATTGTTTCAATTCTGAATGGTGGTCTCACACCAGGTGTATCATGTAAGTATCTTCCATTCTGGAACGTGCCGCAAATACGCTATATATTTTAAAGTAATAAAATTGTGAAATAACACAAATTAATCAAATGAAAATTATACCCCATTGTTCAGTGTTGTATAACATTGAACAAAGAACATGTCGTCGTTTTTTTTGACAGTGAAACAAATGTTTTGTAAATCCTTAGCAATGGAAAATGATGTTGCGAGCATAGAGCAGTTAAATTAAAACTTCTTGGCCCTTTCGCTCTGTACAAATTACATGGCGCCAAACCACTCATCTGAGAATTTTCTTTATTTTATGCCAACAGATTTTCTAAAGAATTTTTTAGCTATTTTAATTTTTTTATATGTAATCAATAATTTTTAAGTAAATTACGACATCTTGTTGAATTTAATCAGAAGTGTGTAGCAGGATATTTTAATGGTGTTTTAATGGTGACCTTGAGGCGAGCAGAGATCTTTGTTTGATCACTAAGGATGTAATAATGTCGCCTGCAATTATGTCTTTCTTGGACTAATTAGCCGAAGTCTCAATTGAATGCCAATGAGCTGTCTGTTAAATATGAAGCAGTGTCAACAAATAATTGATTCGGTGACCTTAAAGCTTTGAAAAAATTCATTCTCAAATATTATAAACAAAGACTTTGTCATCCTTTAAAATGTTCTCTTTAACAGTTTTTACTAAATTTGAGAAATAAATTAGGCAGCCGGTGTAATATATATATTTCAAAAGATGGTTTGGAAGTTTTAAAGCATAAAGAGGCTTTTTGTATGATTTTCACCGTATGGCAAAAAAAATGACTTCAATTTTTAAAAACGTTTTACAAGTGGATGGAAGAAGTCGGGGACGTCTTACAAAGACAAGATCCCACAATGCCGAACGTCCCACGATCAAGGGATTATGATGCTCGGGCCATGTCGACAGATTATGGACGAATCAAGTATACAAGTATACATCTGTCCTGATGATGGACACTGTAACGCTGTCCGAAACTTTGGCTAAAGGAGGAGGTAGCGCAACACGGCATAACGCCCCAAAAACAAATAACGAAAATACTTTTGACACGAAAGTTTGCATGAATATGGATGGAGGAAGAAATGTGTGCGATCACATAGTTGTGTCGTTCCATACTCCCTACTTAAAAGCTTGCCCAAAAATTGCGTGATGGTTTGATATACAATTACAATTTGGGAGGCGGTTATGGGTACCGCCACCCCGGAAACTATTTATTGGATAACCAACACTCTGCCATAGGTCACCCCAAGTGGTTCGCTACGTTTGGTGACTTAGCAGGGGTGCCCGGGTTCAAGGGGTGACGTTTGTCCAGCTTTTGGCGGCGGATGCGTCTAACCACCTGTTGCATGGCGGGCCGGTTCGAGAGAGACTAGGTGAAAGAAGTGACTTCTGACTTGGTGTCTTCTCCAGCTGGACTCTCCCAACCCATCACCTTGCATCTCAATTGGAGGGATGGATTCATAATTCATAATCCACCCCTCATACCTTTTTACTTCCCAGAACTTCTTTTCCTTAAATAGACCCTTCACACAGTATCTCCTAAGAAGACATAGGTCCCAAAGGAAATTATTTTCCTCAGGGCCTCCTGTGTAGTAATATTATTTTTAAAAATTATTTCATGTATTTTTAGTCATATCGGTCATAAAGTTGTATTTCGAAATTTTACAATGGAAAATAAAATAGATATATCAACCGTATTAAAAACTTTTTTTTGATCATCACATATTATTTGTTTCGACAAATCATTTTAGAGAGAAAATATTGTTATCTCTGCAGTTATTTTAAAAGCATGCCGTCACTGCATTCTTTACAAATGCAACTGAATACAAATAATATTTATCTATCTCCAAATAGTTTACCTAGGCAGTGATAATATAGAACGTTGATGAATTCTTAAGTGTTTTTTCAAGACTCACTCCCAAGTGCATTTTAGTGTTGTTTATTATGTGAGGACTGTTTTTACAAAAGACATTATGTAATCTTCACCCAAAATGCATAAACTAGCGTTGTAAATCACCAAGTTTTTAGATTGTTTAATGCTTATGTCAAAACTAATAGTTACTACCCATCTTTATCCGAATTTAAACTCTTTTTTTTTTCAAATTTAAATACCCCATGAGTCCCAACCATCTGGAGCCAGTGGAACTGGGATGACTCGTTCATGAGCTACACAATTGCTGTATTTAATGAGATAGCTCTTATCATTGCTCGTTCCACAATTGAGGCTTATTCGTATAACTCACTCAATGCTTTTTACAATAATCCAATTATTAACTTAGCTACCACAACAAATAACTGTAATACTGACAACTACGTGTCCAAGAATACAGCTAAATGAATAGCACAAATGGTACGAGAGTGGTCATTCAAGAAAAAAATTCTCATCCTCTGAATCTTCAACCTACAAACGAATTCACAAGGCGTAATAAACACAAACTTAAACATATTAAATAGCTACCTGACAGTTAATTATTTAATTACAATAACTTGGGCTCAGAACATTGGAACTTGGCATCACTTAAGAAAGATGGTTTATTTATCTAAAAAGATAAACATATCACAGGTGTTCGATAGTATTCACATTTTTTTTTCAAAGCATCTTTAGATAGAATCCTTTGTTGAAATTATTTGTTTACATAAAAGCATCGAACACGTGTCCAGCTTCTACAAGGCAAAATAATGATGGCCCTGACCGTGAGAGAACCTTCATTTTATGTTTCCTAATATAAATTATTTTTGTATCTACTCTATGTTATTTCGTATTAACAAAGTATTAATCGTTGAAAGTTGCATTTCACGAAACATGAAATGAGCGCTGTTCAGAAAATAGCATAATTTTTTTATTTATATTTGCTCGTCACAGGAGCCCCTGAGTAAGAAATTTCTTCAGGACCCATGTCTTCTTTGAAGATGCTGTGTGGATGTCCTCTTTAGAGAAATGAAGTTCTTAGAAAGGTACGGGGGATGGGTAGGAATTTGGAGGTTAATGTGTCTATGGGTGACGGAAGCATGAATCCGTCTCTTCGATTACACTGCAAGGCGATGCGTTGAGAGGTCTAGGTTAGGTCTCTCCCAATCTGGTCCACCACGCAGTATGTGGGCAAACGAACTCACTACCAAGACCTTCACAAACCTAACCTCCATGAACCCGACACCCCTGCTAAATCACTTACGGCGACCTATATAGCAGGGGTAATGGTTATCCAATAAATGGTTAATGGCGCGGCGACACCCATACCCGCCTGCCAAATTGAAATTATCAAAGTATTAAATGTTATTACATACTCAGAGACGTGAACGGCGTCTGACAGTCCGAAGTCTGGACTTTGATATATTATGTACCTACCACTTCTTAACTAACTGCCTAGCATCTTATTTTCTTGTGGAACGGGGCGACGGTGTTTCGGACCAGGAATCATATGGTCTTACTCTTACTTTGGGGAGCTGGGAGCCGTGCTTTTGAGTCGACGTTTTGAGTCACAAAAATATTGAGCTGGTATAGTGACTTTCCCTCTTAATAAAACGAGTCGAAAAAACCCATCGCTAGAACTGTGGTATCTTTAAATGGGATATGTTGTAAGCCTAGTAACTGGACGCGGTTAAAGCCATTTCAAGCAACGTTTCATATCTGAATGGCGATACACATGAACAAAACTTGTGTTACAATAAATTAACAAATATAGAACAAACATAAAGACGGTTAAAGCGGCATTCATATTTAAGAGCCCGATAACTATCGATAGAAATTTTATTTCCAGCTGATGGCAAAAAAATAGTTACGTTAACCGTAAAAGAGTTTTTTGGGCAACATACAAATGGTCTGCTTTATGTAACTTACGTAGCACATATCATTATGTAAGATTCTTGGGTAGAAATAGGCCCTGGTTGCAAAGAAATAACTACTGCCATTATTAAATGTATGGTCAATCAAATTTCCGAAATGATCACATAGTTTTATGGTTAAATCAGTTGGATTCAAGCGCTGGAGAAATTTTGGTGAAATCAATTATTCGGAGCCTATTACCTAAAGTGTTGCTACATGTGTTCGAACGTAGATGAAAATTAAAAAAGTAAAACCTCAAATTGAAATATTTAATAAATGAAGACAATTTTAGCGAAACTCAATCGACAATATGGAAACAGAAAAATCAGAAAAAGATATTTGCACCTCTGGGACACGAACCCAGGACCTTTTGCTTTCTAGGCAAATGCGCTAACCACTGCGCCAGAGGCCACTGTCCCAGAGGTGCAATATCTTTTTTTTATTTTTCTATTTCCAGATTTTCGATTAAGTTTCGCTAATATTGTCTTCATTGGAGAAAAATGGGTAATTCAAAAACCTCGATTTCGTCGATTTTATTCAGGTATTTTCAGCCTGAAGTGCAGTTGTCTCTTTCCATCAGTACTCGGGGAGATAACAGCAACAGTGACAGCAACAGTTTGGTAAAATTCTATAATTCAAATTTCACCAGCAATCAAAATCATATAAAAGTATTATTTATTTATTTTTATTTATTTATTAAAAGAAGTTTATACAATGAACAAAAAATTGTGTTAATTCATCCGCCATGCTAGGGATGTCCCTGTGTTATGGCGGATGAAGTTTACAGATTGTGTAGGTACAGTGTACAGCTATTAACTTATGCAATTCATTTAAGTAGTTTAAGTGAAATGAAATCTGTATTCGTGATTACTTGTAATCTGTGATCCGATCGATGATCTAAGATTTAAATCGCAAGCAATCTAAAAAATGATTTCACCAACCTAACATTAAAATACTTTTGCATCGGTATATATCTTTATATATATTATGTAATAATGAAAAAATGTTTGTTTCTGTCTACTTATGTATGTATGTATGTATGTATGCTATGCGTTGCTAAACCATTCATCCGATTGCAATGAAACTTTGGGGATTTGATGTGCGTATGCCCGCGATTCTTACTATATACAATAGTGTGTTCTCGCATCATGAAATTATGCGATGCTAACAGTTCATCCGATTGCGATGAAATTTTTGAGATTTGATGTGGATGATTTGTAGTATCAAAAAACCTTCTTTCCGTCCTTGCGAAGGAAATCTGGATTATTTCAACCACATAACAATATATCTGAAAAGTTTTTTTAATCATTACAAAAACTCTTACGAAACTGTCACAATTTGAGAAAGATATTTTGCAAATCATCGATTGTTAAATAAAAAATCCATTTTCGAAAATGTTTAAATTAATGAATTTATTCTCACCTTATTAAAATTGAATACTTTGAAGCTTATCAAAATTTATATTTATTTTAAATAGGTACTAAATTTGATAGAAAATTTGTAAAAAATACTGCAATATGTGGCACGCAAGCTGTTTGAAAACCTGAATGTGCCAGGACTGAATATTTTGAAAGCGGGAGAGGGGAGGGGATCGCGGGAGAGGAAGGGGAGGTAGAACGAGAACGGGACGAATGGGAAAAGACACGCAGGGAGAAACAATTTCGTTCTTAAGTGGTATAGCAACGCGTGCCGGGAACTCGCTACACGGAACACAAAGCTTTAATTAATTTTATTTCTCGTTAAATAAATATGTTAAGTTAATTTTTTTTAATTCCCTAAAAATTTCCTAATATTTAAATTTCAAATTCTTGTTTTTAGAGGAATCGAGGCGAATGGGGACAAGCTTTTGAAATCGCGTCCTTGCGCAGATTATTTTGTCAGGTATTTTTTTTAAAAGCCCTTTCAGCTGAAATTGCTGTAAAATTCCCAGACTATTTTCAAATAGAGTGTTCGAGTTTTAAAAATGCCGATGTGCATTGTAGGAACCCACATCGTGCCATGCATTTTTTGTAAAACCAAAAATCAAAAGTACAACTAGATCAACGAAAATTTTGATCGAAAGTTTTTATAAATGTTTTGCGGACTCCGTTCTGGGTTTCGACTGTTTTGGGTTTTCATATTTTTTTAATACAAAGCTTTTCCATTTTGGTTGAACGAAAGTCTAACAATTAAAATATATAGCCCAACGTCGAAACATTATATCCCCTTTGCGAATCTATCGGAGTTACTGGTCTAACGCAGAGGAATATCTATACCAATATTATAAATGCGAAACTGCGTGTGTTTGTTACGCTTTCACGCATAAACCAATAAATCGATTTTAAAAATTATTTCACCAATAGAAAGCTACATTATATGCGAGTAATATAAACTGTATATAATGGTAAGCTCTGGCGTTATGAAATTATAAATAATAATATATTATATTTATTATACGTTTTCTGCCGCTAACAAAAGCGAGTTATTGCTAACGTCAAAAGAAAAGCAAAACAAATCGCTGCCGTGGAAACGATGTTGATATATTTAAATAAAAATGAATCTCCAAAATGTTTGTACGCACATAGTTTACGAACGACGGCACGCGAGCTTTGAAAACTGAATGTACCGGGAATGAATGTATGGAATGCGGGCGGGGGGAGGAGGCGATAAATAAGTGCAAGCGCTTTAGTAATTTCCCCATAATACCATGCGTTCGGATAAAAGCTAGTTATTATATATTCATAATAAACACGATGGTATAACTTTGTTTAATTACACTTTTTTATTTTCTTACCCAACTAGTTTCGGTTCAACCTGAACCTTCTTCAGGAAAGAATAAAAATATACTGATATACCAGTATATTTTTATTCTTCCCTGAAGAAGGTTCAGCTTGAACCGAAACTAGTTGGATAAGAAAATAAAAAAGTGGAATTAAACAAAGTTATACCATCGTGTTTATTATAATTATGTATTCCCACAATGTGTTTGCTACATGTGAAAATTTATTATATATTCACACTTTTTTGCACATCCTTAGATTGATGGTTGATTTTTTCTATGCCAAAATAAATAAATTTTTATGTTATTTCAACCGCCGTCATATTTACGGTCACCGAAATCGTCGATAAGTGAATCAGCCGTCAAGCATAATAAATGGCTTGACCGTTATGCTTGATGAAAATATTATATGGAGAAATGGGCTGAGAATCGGCCTGTTTTCAAACCACCAACCTTAGACTTACATTATGTTAACAACAAATAATAATTATAGTAACACTTTCCTATGCAAAATTATTGACAAGCAGATTTGAAATTTGTCGAAGATGTCATTTATAACGCCTATTTAGTACTCATTATACACAGCAGATTTCAGATTTTTAATAAAACAATATCGCTATTATTCAATAATCTGTCAAATTTCAAATCATGGTGTTATGGGACGTACTTGACTTACTTTGACCAGTTATTATAAATTATAAATAAATACGGGCAACCGACATTCACTTATCTTGTCTCTACCATATTTAATAAGATGCCATAGAACATAAAAATCGAATCAAATTGCACCACCGATTATTGCTATTTGTAATCTTGTGTTTAATATGAATACAAGTAGTTTTCCTGTCTTATATCTGTCTATCTGCATATTTTATGCCTTTATATTATTATTATTCTTCTGTATCTATTTTCTGTATTGTGGTTTCTTGTTATAGTTGTGCTTTAGTGTTATATTAACATTGTTAAATTGACTTGCTGACAAACTGCTTTGGCAGTTTAGCGGGTGCTTAAAATGAAGAATGAAAAAAAAATTTAAAAAAAGAAAAAATAAAGAATGTAAATTAAATTTGGGTCTCCGGTGACATTTTTGATGTTTTTTTTTCTACAAAAACATAAAAAAATAGGCTCCATGCCAACTGAGAATAAAGTCCACACAACACCTCCTTCAAAAGTCAAAGCTAATTTAAAATTAGATTTAAAAAAATAATTTAAATTAGCCGATAACCCCAACCTAACGTAACCTATTTAACCAACTTTTAATATATATTTTTGATCACTCTAAATGACTTATCTGAGATGGTTCTGAGTTGGTTTCATTCCAAGTTTTCCGGTCACCAAAAAAAATAGTAGGTTGGACAGTTGGGGGGAGGGGTAAGAGATTGGACGTTTACTCGGCTGTGTGACCAGTGACGACATACGGAATAGCTTTTCTTTGTTTGATTTTGACGAAAAAAAATTTGAAAAGAAAAAAAAAGTCACCGAAAAAGTCACTGGAGACCAAATTTTCATCAACATTTTTTTCAGGAATCACTGCTTTGAAGTTAGTCGAGTGCGTCCTTTAACACCCTGCATTTAAACTAATTATCACAGCAGGTATTTAATAATCTTTATCCTGTTTATTTTCACGTCTTAATTATATAATTTTAACATAAAGAAAGGCTTTTACTTATCCCGTATAAAGATACTTTATTTGTAGGGAGGTTTGCAATAGGAACTGATACCTTTAGCGTGGTGTCAATTTCCTTTGAGATCCCGGACTAAATTGTTATTTAACAAGTTGGTTCTAACAAAGTCTTAGAACGAGATAACAATGAATGTATTTTAGGAAGATGTTCGGATATATATTTATAACAGTTTATTAATCAGAAAATGTTCTCAGTAGGCGGTTGGGACAAAAACAGCTAATACATAATGTTACGTGCTCTAACTCGACCTGCGTACATTTTACATGATATTTGATATCTAGCTTTGGTGATCGTATATAAATACATTGTTATCAAATGATTTTGTATTATTATTTATGTCGGATTTAGAATATTCTGTGATGTAAGTCTGACTTGATCTTGATATTATATAAAATCAAGTCAGACTTACTTAAGAAATCCTAATTAATTTATATTTATATTTTATCCATAGGAACTAATTATTTACTTTTGAGTGTAAACCAATATCATTGACCAGACTTTCGTTTTTTGCATTTAACTGTCATTTTATACTTTGAATTGACTGTGAGAAATACTAGAATTTATTCGAGTTTATCGATGTTAATGAATTGATTAATGGTCTTACATAAAATTTTATTCCATCTTAAACATGTATTGGGGGTTTTTTGCTGAATAAAATTTCAATTAAGTATTTAGATGAATTTTATAACAGTTTTACTAACGAAAGCATACAGTAACGGTAAATTGACTGATAGAGGGCTAAAATAAAATGAGAAAAAATTATTCTATTTTGGATTGGAATATATATGTATAAATATATTTTTTTTTTCAATTTAAGCTTTTATATATTAAATTTATTCCCAATATTCTAGATGAGTAGTATAAGGTTTTAAATCTATTAATTAATTTATCACCAGCCTCTGATTTTTAAGTGTAATTTCAAAAAGTATGCAGTTTTAAAACAATAAATTAAATTTTCAAAATTAATTGTACTAAACAATTCATGCATATTTTTGTTATTTATTTTTGGGGTGTTATGCCGTGTTGCGCTACCTCCTTCTTTAGCCAACGTTTCGGACAGCGTTACAGTGTCCGAACACGGCAACACGCAACACAGCGCAACACGGCATAATACCCCAAAAATAAATAACAAAAATACTTTTGGCGTGAAAACCTAAAATCATACAAACTTATGTATACCTTTTATAAAATAAACACAACTATTACTCGGATAACTTTTTAACACTTTTTCAAAACACACTTATAAAATGAATTCACAAAAGTCGTTATTAAAAAAAACTTTGAAAAATTAAAACACAACACACGGTTTCGGGGATTCCCGACTAAAGAAGATATAAAATTGAAACTTTGAATTTTGGAACGTTTGTCGTATTGGCGCGAGAATTGATCTCAAAATTCGAACGAAATTCTTTTATCTTCTTCTGTGGCGACCGACTGTCGACAATGAACCATGGACTGTCGTTCAATCGTGGTTGTGGAGGACTGTCGGCTCCGAGAGCGTAGAATAGCGTGATGTGGAGAGAGGAAATAGCGCTAGGAATGACATGGCGGGGAGAACTGTGCTTCTATGGTAACTTCTTAGATTGTTGAGTGGACAGTTATTAAGGATGCAGCGTAAAGATGACAACTTTTTCGCAGAATATAGGCAGCCAACCAAAATCGCAGCTCTAATTTTTGATGATCTAATTTTTTTCTAAAATAACCAGACACGATATTATATTTTATTCAAACTAACATTAAATATTTATAATATATTAAAACAAATATAAAACTTTTTTCCGAAACGGTCGTTACGTGGGACCATTACGGTCATAAATAAATTAAGTAGAAAAATAATTTATTATATTTTTATTAACTACCTGACCACGCGTTGCTGTGGCTAATGAAACACAACGCCATCTACTGGATGGTTACCCAACCTTGATGACCACCGTCATCTGTTAATTTGCATACAAATCAAATCCACACCGCTCGCTTGCCAGCCCGCTCATTCGCCACATGCAGACATTCTCCTTTATATATTATATATATCAACTAATTTACACAAAACCCTGACAATTATATACTTAAACCTTCCTCACGAATCACTCTATCTATTGATGAAAATACATGAAAATCCGTCGAGTGGTTTTTGAGTTTATCGCGAACAGACGCGGCGGAGGACTTTAATTTATACTATGTAGAGATTTATTATACTATTATAATGGAGTTCCAATATGAATTGTCAGTATCAAAAAAGAAATATTAAATATGTTCACTGATTATAAAATGGGATATTATTTTTAATATTCAGAATGACAGCCAGCCATGCGTAAGAATTTTGATATACAAAATATGCAAATTATTTTGTTATAAAGCAGTTATTTTTTCACGTGGAAATAAAACCATCTGATAAAAAAATAATTACTCCTGGAAATATTTAAAAAATATGATCCAATGTAAAAATATGAATAAGGCTGTTTTAAAAGGCTTTCGATACCGTTAATCATAATAAACTGATTAGAAAACTTAATAACATTGGAATTAAAAATGATTGTTTGTAACTCTTTACAAATTATTTACTTGATCGCAAACAATCCCCCAAAATTGGTGTAAATATTAGTCAACCAGCATCAGTGAGACATGGAGTTCCACAAGGAACAGTTATCGGACCGTTATAGATCCTAATATATATTAATGATCTATGTAATATTAGCATTCCGGGAAAACTATTCTCGTACGCGGACGATACTGCAATCACAGTTCATGGTAAATCCTGGGATGATGTCTCTGAAAATGCAAATAAGTGCACATCCATTGTCAAAGAATGGCTCAATCAAAACCTTCTAACTCTGAACCGTGAAAAAACTCTCTATATTCCATTTTATACCAAAAAAGCGGCACCCTTAACTCACTTAAATATAAGGTTTCACAAAAACACTTGCAATCCTGTATTATGCTCTAGCTGTACAGAAATAAATAGGGGAAATACAGTTAAATACTTAGGAATTATAATAGACAGCAAACTCAAATGGACAGATCACACACAAAAGCTTGTTAATAAACTTAGGTATTTAACTTATATTTTTAAACGTTTAAAATACATAGTTGACATTAAAAGAATAAAATTGGTATATTATGCATTGGTGCAATCATCAGTATCTTATGGAATAATTGGATGGGGGTGTGTGTATAATACACACATTAAGCCACTAGAAATAACTCAAAAATTAATACTAAAAATAATGTTGCATAAAGATATGAGCTATCCCTCCGTGCAATTGTTCCATGAGGCTGAATTGTTAAATATAAGAAAAAATTACTGTATACAATGGTATGTTTTTAGGTTTTAATTTTTAACAAAAATACTGTATACAATGTTTAAAATATATATTTACACGAAATATTATTTTTACAAAAAATGAAAAGCGTTTTAGTAATACGTTAAATAATGTATTTGAAGTTCCACTGTGTAAAAATAGGCTTTGCCTATTTTTACACACTTAGACATGCATATTTTATTACACCAAAAATATATAATGCTTTCTATAAGGCTGCAGAAATTTATTGTAAAAATATATCCACCTACAGCAAGTATAAAAAAGTCTTGGATAAATACCATCGACACAAACATTTACTTGCTGTAATATCTGACCTGCTGTAACAATTTTTTTATTAATCTTTATGAACATGTCTTTTGAATATGTATTTCAGTAAACACTGAATCTTTTTTTTATGTATTTAATTTAATTTTTTTTTTAAACTTCTACAAAGATATTGTATGTTTATGAGTAATTTTCTGTCTTAAAAACACTCAAGTATACCCACGAACTGGCGATGCCTATGTGGGATTTTTTTGGTTAATCTGCTAATCTATTTGTATTATTCTCTACTTTTTTAAAACTGTTTATTTAAAAAGTTTGTATTACAAAATTTTACCAATTGTAACAAAAAATTGTTAATAAATAAAAAAAATTTTTTAAAAAATCATCCAATGAAAAAAAATGCGGTGAAAGTGAAACTTTCAGAAAACTAAAGTAGACTAGAGTGGGGAAGCTATGAAGCACCGCACAAAGAGGATACCGATTATTCTATCTCATTCTCTCGCAGGCTAAAGCCTACCGATGTATGTGACTCTTTTAGTGTCGCCTTTTCGCTTCATCGAGTTTCAAATCATGACGATACTAAAGAAGTTTTCACTTCAAATATTAACAAATATTCCTTATCTTGTGTCCCTTCGTATCAGAAGTTGGCTAACATCAGGATAATATTTATCCTGCAGACTGGAGTCCGATACTCGCAAGTTACGTTCGAGTATGATGGCATAATGCTTTCTAAATTAATACATTATTTAATTTGCTACATAACCAATAAGAAACATGTGTAAAAAAAATACAATGCAAAGTTTTGAATTTCCTATAAATACAGAGTAAGTAACGCGGATCGAAATGAAAATTTCGTCTCTTTCAACGGAAGCAATCTTCCAAACGAGCCTTCCATTGATATGCTTTGTATAACTTTGAGAAACCAGCCCAGGAAAGGGGGCTCCATCGAAGCCTCTCATAAGCTGGGTGTATGTACAGGGCCGGAAGTTACTTTAATAGTTAGTTTATTTGATAGCCTACTTCATAGTCTATAATATGGAATATAGACACTTCAATAGCCAATTTGGTAGATTTACCTGTCTTAACAAACAGATTGAAATACTTAAAGCACAGACGTCTGGTGGTAATTCCATTCTTGTTCTATCGGCGCTCTATTAGTGTCCTTGCTCTATGACGGCTTCCGTTGTCGAGGGATAAGGCTCTCGACTCATAATCCGAAGGTCGGGGGATCGAATCCGGCGTGTGAATAATTTGTGTTATTTTACAATTAATAAAAATAATATATGTGGTATATTTGATGCACGTTTTAGAGTAAAAGATACTCTCAGTATCGCCCTGGTTTATACCAGAACTTATGGCCACCATTCAGAATTGAAACATAACTTGAAATGGCTTTAACCGTGTTTGGTGACCAAAACTGAATCTTCTTCTTTCGTATGGGGGGGGGGGGGGGTCAGAGAAGGACATTTAGGTCTGCGAGCCAGTCTAGGGCCTCAGAAGTTGCCCTGTGGACCTCATCAATCCCGCCGGGGAATGAATGGAGCGGGCATTCGTTGACCACATGTTCGGTGGTCTGAACCTCACCGCATTCACACATCTCCGACTTTTTAAGGCCCCATTTATACATCGTATGGGCACAACGGCTATGGGAGCACCTTACCCTATTGATGGCGGACCAGAGTTTGCGAGGCAATGAGAACCAAAACTGAATAACCACCTTCCTCTTACCCATCTCCTTCCCCTTCCCAACAGCTCAGTCCACAACATACCCCAATTGAAGAAGTCATCGTCCCGCTGGCTTCACACGGGAGCAGTTGGGACTCTTTTGCGGTAAACACATGAAAAAATCGATTTTTCAATGGATGATGTTCCAAAGAACTGGCGCACAGTCGGAAACACGCCAATCGCGCGCCCAAAATTTGTACACAGTTAATATTTGTCACACGAGAACGGAGCGTCTCTACGACCGTTGCTGGCCTCTGTGTTTCCTTCCTCCTACAACGTGGGTATCTTCAAGACCTAGATTCACTCTCTCCTATCTTCATTAACACCCTTCACACAGATCCCCACAGATGACACAGTGGGGTTAGTGTTAAAAAACGCACGTGTGCAGTTCACACGCGGTAGAAATGAAACCTTTAGAAAACTAAACTAAAGTAGATAAGAACAGGGAGGCTACGAAGCACAGGACAAAAAGAATACCGATTATACTATCTTATTCTCTCGCAGGCTAAATCCTATAGATATACCGACAGTAGTTGAGTGGGCATCGCGTTTGGGTCCCACCCGGGCGTCCCGTGTTCAATTCCTCGGCTGGCTAAGTCCTCCATCACAACACAAGCAACATTTTCGGCCTTCTGTGGCGGTAGTAGGAGATTTTCAAACATTGTTGGGTTATTAGAAACCGGGAATGTTTGTCTTTCTTTAAAAAAAAGAAATTAAAAAATACGTGTTTGTCTCTTTTGAGTGTCGCTAATTTTCGTTTCATCGAGTTTCAAATCGCAACGGTGCTAAAGAAGTTTTCACTTTAAAAAATGAGTAACTTTGATTTGAAAGAAATCAATCATTTTTACTAAAATAATATGAAATGTTTAATGTGACATGGCCCCGTTAATTATTTCCTCTACGTTACTTCCTAAGCTTGTGCGGGCGAAGTTAGAAGTCGTTGTTGCAAAATAAGTAGCTGCCGTAAATATACCCGATTGGAGTTGGCAGTAGATTATATGGCGAGAGCAGAACAGGTTGGTATTAGTTGGTAATAGGTACACTAGCAGCCTGTTGCAGAACGTTGGCCGCTTTATGAATGGTTGTCGGAAGACTGCTGGGCGGAAGCAGCGGTGTGAGTGGCGGTCTATCCTCTGGCAGTAGCGCGATGCTATTATTTTATTCTATGATCAACGATGGTTGTCGGACAGACTCGCTCCATGTGCTGGCTTCAAGCAAGAAGTCATTTATAATTTTCAAAGAGTACTATTGAAGTTTTCACTTTTCGTCTTTTGGGGGTTTTTCACCATCCTATTGATGGCTTACCGGTATGATAACGAATATTAATAAATAAACAACTCGCAACAGGTAAAAATCTCTTAAAATACTTAACTTATCCTGTATATAGCCACTATTCACATGTTTAAGTACGGAATAGTAAACAGGCCTTTTTAAATAAAAAAAAATTGTGTTTAATAAATCGAAAAAGTACTTTATCGTATGTATAATCTTTGAAGAGGATGGTGAAATACCTCCTAAATCTAGTAACTGCCATAGATCTCCCAGAGAGGTTAGCTATGTTTTGTGAGGGTGCCCGCCTTCAAAGGGGTTAAGATTGTCTATGTCTTGACGGCTGATGCTTTTGCCTACCTATTGCGTGGCGGGCCTGATCGGGAGAGACTGATTCAGGGAAACCTTTCGACCTTTCCAGACGGACTTTCTTGACGTCAGTATTCATAGGTCCGTCACATCTGAGCACATTGACACCTAGATTCCTCCCCACCCCTCATACCGTTTTCCTTCCATGAACTTCCTTTTCTTTCTTTACCTCAAAAGACCCTCCACACAGCATTTCCAGATATGTCACACTCCTGTGTGGAGCAAATGAAAACAAATTGTAATAAAAGATTATATACGTGACCTGATTGTATAATTAAATTATATAATTGTAAATAAATTATAGATTATATACGTGACCTCGGTGTTATTTTGGACTCTAAACTTACATTTGAAAAACACTTTGATAACATTGTCACCAAAGCAACAAAAAGTCTAGGTTTTGTACTGAGAACATGCAAATTTTTCAAAAACACTAAGACTTTTCTGACTCTCTACAATTCACATGTTCGTCCTCACCTAGAATACTGTTCACAAGTTTGGAACCCGCGCTATATTGTTTATGTTAACAGGTTAGAAAGAGTTCAGGAGCGATTTCTCAAATTCATCAATTTTAAATCATTCAACATATACAACTCTTACGACGAAATCGAGAAACATTTTCGAATCACGAAACTACTCAACAGGAGGCTTGTCGCTGATCAGATTGCTCCTGTACAAAATCATTAACTCTAAAGTTGACTGCCCGGAGTTGCTAAACAAAATAAATTTCCACGCGCCGATTCGATATAGTAGACAAAATACCCTTTTCTATATTGACAGATGCAACACCAATTCCAATCAAAATGAATTTATGCAAAGGACATGTAACTTCTATAACATTAAATTTGCAAATATAGACACACGTGCTGACATATTCACTGCTAGTTACTGTCGTTACAAAAATTCATTGTATAACATTCTAGGTGCGAATAACACATATTCATGATTATTAAATTAATTGTATCTAATATTTTTATATTACTTGCGTGGCAACTTTCCCTTAACTTTCCTTTAACCCTCTCCTCCTCCTCCCCTTCCCAACCCAAATACCTAATTTGCAGTCTATTACAGTTATAATCATACTTATTTTATTGTTGTGTATTGGTTTATTATTTGTTGAATTTGGATTTGTATTATTATTATTTTTTTAAATTGCTGCTTAGTTCTGTTTTTTTTTTTTTTTCATCTTTCTTAAATATTTTAGTTTACATTCAGTTAGTCTTTATAAATACCTATCTGTGAACATTAATAATTGGTCTGTTTTTTATTATTCTCTTATGTATATTATATTACTAAGACTGTTTATGTTCCTTAAATAAATAAACAAATAAACAAATAAGTAATTATGTAATTACTTGGTATTCTAACATAAACAATACACCTACATTTTTATTGTAAAAATCAACACGATTTTATTTTATTTATTTTTATTTTATTTTATTTTATTTTTATTTATTTTGGAAAATCAACAGATATTTTACGCTTATAATAATAACCTAAATAATATACATAATATCCAATGATAGATTTTCACATAATTAAAAAGCCGAAATTAATTAATTATAATTATAAGTGCATTGATAGAACGAATGCATTTATCTAAAAAGATCTGTATTTTTATTCATGTCAGTACACTTTAGAGATTTTTTTACATAAGCTCACAATGTTACTTGTAATTAAAGACACAACAGGGAGCCTAAATGTTACATATAATAAGTTTTTATATGAACGCTGGTTTAAACTACGAGTACAATGTTTCAAACTTCGAATTCTAAATTCAATTGTTTTTTTGGAAAATTAATTATGTTATAAATATTTGTTACCAAATAAATTCTATGACGTTAATTGTGTTTACCTAGTGACTAGCTACCGGCTATGTAGAAATAGAACGGATATTTAAATTTAAGCAGAAAGTAAACAAAGTTCATTATTATTTTACTTTCTCGGCGCCATAATCCAGATTCCGTAGAATGTTATTTGAAGAGCAATTGTACTCTACATTTTTGTTGAGATTCCTGATAAAAGTTAGAAGTAAAGTTAATTTAAACTGATCTAAAAAGCCACCCATGTAAGTTTATGGCAACGGTTGTCGTGACTTCATTTTCCAATATTTACATTTGAGTGATCGGTAAATTAAGATTCTGAACTGCTTATCCAGAAATCGCAGGTTCGGATCCCGCCGAGCGCTTTGCATTTTATTGCATTATTGTGCGTTATTTCACAAAAAATATTACGTTCTTTTGATTTCTAATTTGGAAACAGATAATAATTTTGATGGAATTCCGTTTAAACACATTTTTTATGATATGATTTTAAATTTTCACTGCCTAAAATATTTTCGTTATTTATTTTTGAGTGTTATGCCTCTTCCTTCTTTACGTTCTCTACGTTACAGTGTCCATCATCAGTGGTAGAATTTATTTTTATTATTAATTATTTATTTATTTTTTGGGCTTTCACTCGTTAAGAGTGATTTGGCCATATAAAGTTTCTTAAAATTAATTACATTCTAAAAAAACTATAGTTACGTTGAAGAAACAAACTTATTTATGAAAAGAGTGTGCCTGTTAAGTGGAAATAAGGTACGTATTACCTATATTATATTTTGTTATTATCACCTTAGTGAAAGACCACTTTTCAGAATCTGAATAATTGAAATAGTTTTAGTAGTTTCATCCCCAATTAGATATAATTCTAATTGGGGATGATATAGTTACACCGGCCCCGAACAGTCGAGAGAAGTTGTAACTGTTCTGCGGTTTTCACGTAAATAAATAAAATCACCAGAGAGAAATATAGTCAGTAAAACATAAGTTTTAATTTCATGAAGTGCTTAAAGAAGTCAAAAAACAACTGGTAACTGCTGTAAACAACAAAACTGTTGAAAACTTTCCACAAATTGATGGAGTTGTGAAAATTACTCACTCCGGTGGAATTGTCAATTCGCACTATGATGAATCAGTTTTCTCGGGAATACGTTATTTTGATCGCTGGACCGTTGACTTCTGTCCATTTTGATTAATTGGGACATCAATCTCATGCACGTGTCTAGTGGATACCTTTAATGACATTTTCAAGTGCGATGGGCTAAGGCCTACCAATCCATGTAATAACGACATCAGCTGATTCTGGAGATGGATTCACCGGTTATAGGACCAGCACTAATTCGTATACCTTGTGAATTCAAAGTGATCTGGAAACTCCAATTCGTAATGTGACTTATTGAGGATGTACATTGTGAAACAGAGCGGAGTTCAAATTCGATCAACCGTTGTATCTTCTTAGCAAACATAACAGAATGGATAGTGTGAAATAAAATTTTCCCTGTTTTTTTAACTCCAAAAGTTTATGTAAAAGCGTGTTAAGCAATGTTCAACAATAAATCGTGAAAAATCGAAACCTATACGTTTTTTCGCTTGCCATGTTTTATTTTCTTTTTTTTTTGTATATATACTTCTATTTGAATTTTGATTTTGTTTTCTTGAATGAATTTGAATGCAAATCTTAGAAGTGGAAATAATTCTAATTCCCTCTGCAGTAGACTTTTGTCGATCACAATACATTCTATCAATATTTTGTCATACTCACGCATATACGAGCGCAAATACAGAAGCATTTCTCTGAAATTTAATTATATCATATTAAAAAAAAATCTTGCAGTTAATATACGAATAAATCTCCGTACCATCCAATTAGGATTTAGCTGAAGTGTTTTCGGTGTTCGCTCGTTTTAATAATTCCCTGGGGAGGAAGGTGCAATCATCAGTCAAACCAAATTATATTTTCATAAGTTTTTATGCTCAATTTAAATGGCCACAGCAGTTAAAACTCAGTTCCTGCGGACTTAATATAGCGAACGAGGTCTGGAATTGAAAGTAGATGTACTTTAGTAAAAACAAAACTTTATTTTTAAAGGGATTTTTTTTACCATCAATGCGTTATAATAAAAACCTTAACATTTCCATTTTAACTCTAGAGCAGTCTGAAATAATAAAAATTTTTTCTAATAAAACAACTGGAAAACTTAAAGCGCTACCTGCCCATTGAACATAAAAATAAACAACAACAGTCACAGTCCAGGTTTTTTTCTCCAGCGTTACTGCTTTGTAATTTGTATTGCTTTGTGACTTCGATTAAGTATATTCAGACAGTTGTCACAATTCTTTTTCTAGTGCGTTGAATTTAAAAATCAAAAACACTGAAAGTGTTTGTGGTTAAAAGCCATCTAAAAGGAATTTCATGAAATCGTGCAATAATGTTATTAGTTAGTTACTGTTCATCTGAAACTTTCTGACATTCGTGATGCTTAGAAAGTTGGGTGGAATCCACTCCTATGCGCATAATTGCTAATGTTCTAATACAGCTATTGCTCGTCATACTCGGCTAAACACAAGGAAAGTTTTTTAAAATGTGATTTGTTCTTTAGCTAAGTAAATGGGTATTCCGCATAATAAATAATGCTAAATTATAATGCTCAGGTTTTTGACCCACACGGTGCATGCACGCGAGCCAAGGAAGGAAATAGTTCGGCTCATTTTCTTCAAGGTGCAATTACCTACGTAATACGTTAATAACCTTAATTCGCGTGTTATGGACATGCATTGAAGATTCACGCTGGAAATAGTGAGCCATTTTCATTTGCCATATTATAATCCACTGATTTACTTAGGACGGGTTGTTTCAAAAAATTTGATGGATTCATCAAATATTTGATGTTAATTTTCACGTTCTGTGTAAGTTCTATTCAAGTTCTGTGATTATTTCAGTTTTGTGAAGCAGCTGTCCTACAACGATATAGATATTAGAGATATTTTGTCCCTTTGTATTGAAGAAACAATTATTTTTAAAGTGATGCACTACTCAGCAATGCAAAATCATATGATATCGTTTTGAAAATTAGATTGCTTAGAAATATTTTAGATGCTTTAATAAAATACAGCGAGTAGAACATTCTTGCCTTTGAAGTTACCGAGTATTTTTTTGATTAGTATTTTTACAAGCCCAGAAAAAATAAAGTATCAGGCCTGTGAAAACCTGTGAAATTTATTACAATTTAATACAATGAAAAATAAAATAAAAAGTTAAACACCTGAAAAATGCATTTTTGGGTAGTAATTTAAATATACAAACGACAAATTTTTGTTCCGCCGTAAATAGGTAATATGTTTTTTCACTTTACACCAAACAAAATGAATTTTTTTATTAATTTATATTTTTTATTCTTTATTCCATCATATGTTTATCATAAATATCTTAATTTTTTTTTATTGTTTTTCATTTCCTCACAAATAATTGCCCAAATTACCTCTAAAATCATGAAACACTAAAATTTTTAATGGCCTATATCTCATAATTAAAATAAAAAATTAATAAAGTAGATCATATACGTACTAAATATTTAATGTATCTTTTGATTACAAAAATAATTTTTCAGTTTGATTGGGTATTTTGATCTCAAATCCAGAATCAAGATTTGTATGAAACGGACCCAAATTGGTTCGTCTTAAGTGGTGGATGAAGGCAATTAATGTGCCTAAAATTGTGTAAGATTAAAAAGGTTGGGAAACCCACGAGAAGGAACACAACTAAATTAGTTCATGATTAATGATTTATGAGTTGTTACATTAAGAATGAGTTATTTCACAGAATTTGAACAAATCTTCAAAATTCAATTCTCATCAACTCTTTGAAAGTTTTGTTCAACTTCCTACTTTATCTTTAGGGCACTGTTCATATTCTGTGAAACAACCCGCCCTTACAATAGTTTTTAATGAATTTAAAATTGTCAGCTCAAAATCAACATTAAATTTAAAAATCATCAATCATTATCAAATTAAACTCGATAAGCATTTCGGTAAATAATTAGATAAATATTTTTTACTTCTTCAAATTTTGCAAATTCACTTTGTGGCACCATTTTATTTATTTCTACAAAAAAGCGGTCATTTTGTGTGTTGACTAAATGCAATGTTATTTAATGATTTTGCATTCGGAAAAATTATTATAAAAATGTAATTAAATCAGAAAAACTGTGGTGAGATTCGAAAACGATTCGTCAATTAAATTATTTTATTGTTGTATGCAACTGATGGATGCTACTAAAATTACAGAAATAAACGTTAAAGTAACAAAGTTAACACGATTTTTCAGAGCAGATTGATTAAATAAAATAAAATCATTATTTAATTAACAAACTATTTCTGTAATAACCATTACGCGCTACAGCTGTTTCGCCTTCTGAAAGGCATTATCAAGTATCAGATTGATTCTGTTCTCAGAAAGCGTAACAGCTGTCACGCCTAATCATAATTACACCTTTTTTTTGACGTGATAACGTTTTATAAATCGATGAACGCCGGCTGCACTCACGAAAAAGCATGACTCATTGTCACATTCCGCCTGAGCCGAGCGTGCAAGCGAGAGCGCGGAACAAGCTTTCGGCCTAAGCGTTCGGCTTGTGACGCATCTATCTCTCTTGCACTCCATCGTTATTATTTATTTATTAACGCCTATTTAGGCTTTTACATATATATATAACAATATTTACGAAATTATGCTTGTAAATAGTGCAGGAAACGACTGTTTAAAAAACTGATATGACGTTATCACGTAAAATTATCGTCCGTTAACTGACTTTACAGACGACCAATTTTTTATAATAGCTTCTCACAGGTGGCTATGAGAAAAAATATTTCCCTCAGAGCCTATGTAATCTTTGGGGATGCGGTTTGGAGGGTGTTTTTAGGGAAAGGAAGGAGAGGAAGTTCGGAAAAAAAAGGTCTGAGAGGTGGGTAGGAATCTGGGAGTGACTGTGTCTAGGAGTGAAGGATGTATGAATCCATCCCTCCTACTGCGGTGCAAGGCAAGAGTCCAGCTAGAGAGGTCAAAAGATCTCCCTCAATCAATCTCTCTCGATCAGGGTCACCACGCATTTGGTAAAAGCATCCAAGACCTAGACATACCTAACCCCATGAACCCGGGCACTCCTGCTAAGTTACCAAAAATAGCGTACCACATAGGGTGACCTATGTTAGAGGTGTTGGTTTGTCCAATAAATCATTCCCGAGACGGCGAGAATCGTATCCACACCCACAAACGCATCCCAAATTGATAAAATAAACGGTTTTTTTATAATATTAATAATAATTTTAGAATAATATATAATTCATAATTTTAGAATAAATATTACGCAATAAATATTGTGAAATACTAGTGGGATTCCTCCATTAAGGGGGGGGGGGGGGGTAAGATTTTAAAGGCGAAAAAAGGCATTTTTCATGATTTATTTTTAGAGATACGAGAAATGTTGGTTCATTTATTTTATATGAGCATTATAGTATAATATCTAAAGTATCTTTGAAAAAATTTTCTTTTTAAAATATCAATAAATAAGTCCATGAGAGCGAATCTCCGGAGGTACCCCGAAAAAAAGTTGTTATGCAGTAAACTCTATAACTCTTACCGAATCATTTGTATAAAAAAAAAGTCGTAATGCGTTTAAAAGGTGATATGTTTAAAATGAATAATAATTGTATTTTCTTTCGTTGTTCTTTGGGCTGGCGTTTTAAGGTGATGGGTTTTGTGGAATGTTGGTGTTTAATATTATTTTGGTATAGACTTATATAATCATAAGTAAAATAAAGTTCAATACCAACATACTACCATGCATTAGATTTTCAATGGTGGTAGCCACTTATAACACTTTCCTAGATGCAATTTACCAGTTTTGAAACAATTTTAATCACCTGGTAAACCTTAGTTCAGTTCAGTAACTTCAACAATTTAGAACGGGAATGCAAGGAACTCACAACCGCCAGACAAAGCGGAGAGGCAAGATATTTGTCACTATTTTGGCAGTCGAAATGCTGACAATGATGCGAATTTAAACCAGTTTAGTTAACAATTTTAAAATTTTTAAAAATTTATATCATTACAGTGAAGCTCCGTTAAATTAATAAATAGCAGTTTCTCATTTAAATCATAGAAATAAGGTTTCTAAAGAAAAATCAAAATGCAATCAGAATAAATAATCTACATAGAAAAAGTACAATATTATTTTTTTCACATAAGCATTTTTTGAGAATTCTTCCTTCTAAAAATTTGTTAATTTTGGTAACTTTTTGTGTATTTAGAACCATTCTAAGAGAAAGTATGTATGATCGGGTGAGAAATGTAGAGGTCCGCAAAGAATGCAAGGCTGATGTAAGCGGAATGAGTACGATTAAGAAAGGGACGCTCAGATGATTTGGGCGATCTTAAAGAGCAAATGAACGAAGATAGGAGAGTATATGACGCAAATGGGAATGGTAGAAGAAGTTGGGGACGCTCGAAAAAGTCATGGCACAATCAAGTGAATCAGATACAAGATACATTAAGCGCCCTTGAGGTGATTTTTCACAAAAACGGCGCTCTACAAATTGTCCAATTATTATTATTATTATTATTATTAAGAGTCAGAATAATCGAAGAGTATTTGAAATTTGCTGTGGGCCTTCTCCACACATTAATTCAATATTCTATTGCCCCTACCAGAACTATAACAAAATATCAATTCTTACTATTTTTAAAGAATTCCGAAAAAGTAAAAAAAAATAGGTAAAAAATTTGTTTTTTACTTTTTCGAGGTACGGGTCATAGAAGCATTTGTTTGAATTAAGAATATTTTTTTTTGTGATTACCAGGAGGGTTGCAATCGTGTCAACCACTTGCTTCTAGGCTAGAATACCCCCTTAAAGAGCAAGTTAAAAAAAATCGACAATTTATAAAAATTCGCTTGTTATTCATACCAACTTATTATTAAGGTTATTTTTGAAGTCGATTTTAGGTTTGAAATTGGTAAACAATGCACACAAAATTCTAATTTATAGTAAACTAGCTTTTCCCCGCGGCTCCGCTCGCATGGTATTACGGGATATTACTGTAGCGCTTGCACTTAACAATTATCTCCCCCCCACCCCACCCCCATCCCCTCCCGCATTCCATATATACATTCCCTTACATTCAGTTTTCAAAAATCTCGCCTACCACCTAAATTTCATAATGCTATAGCTCAAAGAAAAAAAGAATTACTTATCCAATTTTGTTTATTCGTTCGGAATTTATGCGCTTACAAACATTTCGGATGTTTATTTTTATTTAAATATCTGGAAGTTCGTTAATATAATAAAAAATACTCTATTTATCATTCAGTCTTTGTAATCGTTACGAATTATATTTTTAATATAGGAACTCAAATCTGACATTTATTCCAAGCTTGTCAAAAAAAAACGAATTCTTATATTTGAATTTTCTGCAGTAGTAGCTGACCAGTGGACTGAGTACCTACCAGCATAGAGCCCAAAAATATATCAACATTGTTTCCATGGAAAAGATTTTTTTCTGACGTTAGCAAAAACTCGCTTTTGTTAGCGATAGAAAACGTATAACAAATATAATATATTAATATTTATAATTTCATAACGCCAGAGCTTACCATCATATACAACCTGTAGTCTGCGCATATAATTTAGCTTTATATTGGTGAAAGAATTATTAAAGTCTTTATATTGTGTTATGCGTGAAAAGGTCATAAACAAACTCGAGCAGTTTCGCATTGCATGGACAAGCAATGGGTGAACAATTTAATGGACAATATATTATTGAAACATTATTGTTATTGGACATGTAATGTTATTGGAAACATTATTATTATATTAGTATATTAGTATTAGTATTAGTATGGATACCATTTCGTGGGGCCAACTTACTGTCGGCGGATCAACTGTCGATCAACTGCGGATCAACTCTGCTTCTTCTAAATTCAGATTTACTGAACCTAACATTTGATACACAATGATTGATACGTTCGTTTCTAATAAATGTAAGTGAGACTTTTAATCGGTTAATAAGCATTACCATGGCAAGTCGAAGTTAAAATCCTATCCAAGATGACGATTTTTGTCCTGATTTTGGCGTTCTATTAGGTGAATTTAGATCAACATCCTAATGTTTTCTCCGCAAATTATTTATAAATGCGTATAATTGGCGCAATCCATAAAAATTACCAACTTAGTAAACTGAATATGTTTTGTTTGTAAATGTTCCCTTATGCTTTCCTAAACCATTCATCCACTTACGATGAAACTTGGGTGATTTTTTGTGCAAATGCGAAGGTTTCTGTAGGTAAAGATGAGCGCTGGCGTTATGAAATTATTTTCTTAACCATTTATCCGATTGCCATAAAAACTTGGTGAGCTGTTGTGCGCACATCTGTGTTCTGGCATTATGAAATTTGTATAAAATTTTACAATAGATGTCGCGCGAGTTGTTTGTAGTAGGGAGTGTATTTCACGTAGTTTATCGGCAGGGAGGGAAGGCAGGAGGGGAGGGGAATTCAGAAGGGGGTATAGGAACGAAGAAGAGGGGAAGGTCGCGGAAGGGGGTAGTAGGGAAGGTGGGGAAAGAGGCAGAGGCAGTGGAAGGGGAACGCGGGAGGGGAAGGGGGCATATCTAAAATACAAACACTTTCTTTGAGTGGCATTCAACAAATGCCGGGTAGGTACTTGATAATAAATATAAAATAAAACTTTTCTTCTATCACAAATGAATCGTACAAATTCTTGAATCGGAAATTTAAAATGGAAAAATTCCAAATGAAAATTGAATAGAAGGCGTATTAAGTAGAAAAATTAATTACCTTTAATTTGGAAGAATTTTCATTGTCGTCATTAGCGTTATAACCCTTGGGGAGTCATGACCGCGTCTTTATTAATCCTTCACTGCCTAATATAATATTATTAACTGCTTAAATAACCTTTGCAAATATTGTGCAGTCCTTAATTCATTTCCTACTGCTCCTCCCTTGAAAAGTAGCTATAGCCGAACTATAACTTATAAATTAATAGGTACTTACATTTAGAATGGACAAGCAATGGGTGAACGATTTATTGGACAATATATTATTGATATTGACATTGAAAAGTCAAGCCTTTTTATCAAATATTCCTATGCTGCACTGATATGAAAAGAATACAGGATGATTATTAAAAAAAATCAGTTTCCTAAAAACATTATTCGGCTTCAGGCACATTACATTATCAGCAAATCATTATATCTCCTTTTTTTCTTTTATACTTTTTTATTAATTGTTCTCTAGATTTTATGTCCGGGTTAAATCTTCCTCACAGGAAAAACTTAATCCTTCCACACACTTTTCCACAAATGCTAATCTAGTCAATTCACGCGATGTAATTGCATTGTAAAAGTATACTAAATACAAAACTATACAAGAACAACACGTAAACCTACCAAAGACCATATGGGAAAATACTTCACCGACTCCAGATATTTTCATATCAGAGGGTTCGGCTCGATAGAACTCCTAACTGAACCGATAAATCCTACCGATCCCTCAATATAAATATTTAAAAAATCTTTCGTAATCCTACATGTATTTAATATGACTGATTTTTGCATTTTTATATAAAGATTCTTTGACAAATCTAATAAGCCTAAATTCTTAATTAGAGAGCTAGGTATAATGCCAGTAGCCGAAATAACAAATGGTAATATTTTTATAGTCCGAGAATGCCAAATTCTTTTAATCTCATTTCCTAAATCTGTATATTTTCTATTTTTTTCAGAAACAATATAAATTGAAAATAATAATAAAATTTATCAATATTATTATTATTTTATTTAAAAAAAACAGTTTATTGATAAACAAGTTCTGTAGTGTAATTATTTTTACGCGTGACATCTGTTTCGCCTTCTAATGGCCTTAATCAAAATTGTTAATAATAAAAATAACACAGCAGAACTTGTTTATAAATAAACTGTTTTCACAAATCGATTAATAATATTATTGAGTATATTAAAGAAAAATAAAATAAAATGGATATTAAACTTGATAACAATAAATAACAACATAATGTTTTCTTTTGTAAATATGATAATAATCAATGATTCTATTTCTTTAACCACTCGAGCAACAGCGCGATTTAAAACTTTTTCTCCGAGGACTGCTCGTGATTTTTTTGAATTTTTTCAGCCCACATTAAAAAATCATACCTCCGAATTTTAATACCGAGACACACAAACTGATTATAGTTCTATGTAGCCAACGAATTCACCTATCTTTTGTCGATTGTCATATAATCATAGGATTTATAAAAAAAATATTATGAAATCGTAAACTTTGGTCCAAAAAAATGTGGTCCAATTTTGGACCGCTGTCAGTCGCACAAAAATAAAAGCGGTCCATATTTTGATCTTAGTCGCTCCAGTGGTGAATTTTTTAATTTCCTACCTAACGCACAATAATCTTCAACCTTGGTATCCAGCGGTCTTTTTCATCCCAAATTGGAAATTTTTTAAGACAGGAGGAAATGGGAAGGTGAACAAGTTGGTTAAAAGGATTTCTAAAATACTTACCTTTGCAAATCTGGTCACCAAATATATCTGAAGCCATTTCAGTTACTGCTGATGTTCTCTTTTTCTATCTTCAGTGTTTTACCATTACCCAGGAGAAAGACCACCATTACTGAAAGTATATTCTATTCCAGAAAGCGGAAATAATCCAGATGATTTTTTTTTTTTACATGAGCTCCACACAGGAGGCCCTGAGGAAAAGAAATTCCCTGAGGGCCTATGTCATCTTTGGGGATGCTGTGTGGAGGGTTTTTTTTAGGAAAAGGAGGACAGTAGAGTTCTGGGAAGGAAAAGGGTTTAAGGGGTGGGTAGGAATCTGGGGTTCAGTGAGTCTTGATCATCCGCCTCCAATACCTAGACAAACCTCACCCCATGAACCCGGGCACCTCTGCTAAATCACCAAACGTAGCGAACCACTTGGGGTGACCTATGGCAGAGGTGTTGGTTATCCAATAAAGGTTCCCGGGGCGGCGGTACCCATTCCCGCCTCCCAAATTGTATAAAACAAAAACAAAATATTCGAACCCTACAGATCCGCAGTCAGTTAGCCCACCATTTTTCTTAAAATTCTGATGTTCATTCTAGTTTTACCTTTTATTAAAATATGTTTACCTTACAATTTTTAATAAAACCTACGAAAAAATATGTTTCATTCCTTTTTACAAGTTGCGAAGAATATGTGATTCAAAAGGACTATATTATTTCTATTTTTTTTCTTTTATTCTAAATTATAGTAAAATTTATAGAAAGTTATTACTTTATGTAATTTAAAACATTATTTGATAATGCAGACCTCACTGGATGATTTACACGTTCTAAGGCCCCATTTTAAATTATTTATTTATTTATTTATTGATATACGCCTATTTAGGCTTTTACATATATATATATATATATAACATATTTATGAAATTATACTTATAAATAGTGCAGGAAACAACTGTTTAAGACAATTGCACAAAAATAATTATAAAGTAAAAACATTATTGAATTAGATCCACACAGTATGTAGGTACCAAATATTTAAAAAAAATATTTAAAATATAAAAATCCAAAATAGCTTTTTTCTTTATGCATTGTATAATTCAATGAATTATAAAGTAATAAATTTCGGTAAAATAAAAAATATGATTAAATAAAACAAATTTCATTAAGCAATTATTATTTATTTAATTTATAATAACTTAATTTTTATAAAAGACATCGAATACGGAGAGAGCTTGCAGGTGAACATTCAACACACCATGTTGACAAAATCCTCATCACCATTTACCTTTCCATAAAATTTGCCATCAACAACATATACGCAATATTTAAATAGCTGTCCGCTATTAATTGTCTAATATCCCATTGTATTTTCCTCTATTAATTAACCAATTAAGCGAGTCAGTTTGATTATAAGGGGAAACGTACAGACCGTACAAACCAATCAAGGTTTATTATTGGCTAATGGACAATGTGTCAATTAAAACGGTTGCGTTTTGCAAACAGTCTTGACAGCCGATGTATTATAGTTTAATTCATATTTCCGTGTAATTAATTCAATGCATAAATTAATATGCGTTTTCAAGGGTATCATTTATTGAATTTGGGAAATCATTTATGGTTTGCCAATAAGCAGGTAAAAATATAAAATGCGTGAATGGTTTTTAATCCACCAAGTTTATAAATTTTCAAAGTTTACTGTTAAAGTTTATTTTTTTTCCTGACGATGCGATGGAAGAATTCTTCCTAAAACAGATATTTTCGTTTATAATCAGCCTTCTAAGGAAGAATTCTTCTAAAAACAGATATTTTCAATTTTTTACGAGAAAAACTCTCTTTTTATAACTTTTGAAGGTTCCCATCAACGTAATATATCATTGAAGAAGAAGATAACACTTTTAAATCCAAATGAAAATATGAAAGAAAACAAGACACAGAAAAACAGAAAAAGACAATGGTCGCAACTGGGACTCGAACCCAGACCTCTCGTCTAATAAGAACTAGTTGAAAATAATATTGTTGATTCTAAATATTTGAAATATGAGATTGACAAATATGACGGTTTGACAGAAGGTGGCAATAGCGAAATTGGAAAACGCGCACGTCCCGGTTAGACGAGAGGTCTGGGTTCGAGTCCCAGTTGCGACCATTGTCTTTTTCTGTTTTTCTGTGTCTTGTTTTCTTTCATATTTTCATTTAGATTTAAAAGTGTTATCTTCTTCCTCAATAACAGATATTTTCGTTTATAATCAGCGTGAAAGGAAGAATTCTTCCTTAAACAGATATTTTCGTTTACAATCAGCGTTGGAAGAAAGAATTCTTCCTAAAACGGATATTTTCGTTTATAATCAGCGTTGGAAGGAAGAATTCTTCCAAAAACAGATATTTTTACACTTGCTTGACATGGCAGGTCCCCTTCCCTTTTGAATTATATAAACACAAAATTTTAAGCCTCGGTTAGGAAACATTTAGATTACGAAACACACCCTCAAGGCCCGTCTTGTATTGTTATGATTTTTATCGAAACCAAAAGAGATGTGTGTCATAAGTGTTATGGCACACGTGTTTTCTAAGTGTTAGAAATTTTAGAGAGATTAAATTTTAAATGTTAAGTTCAGGCTAAATATACAAACAACTCGGCCTATGTTTCGATCTGTGCCCATCATCCGAATTAAAGGTTAATAATTAAGGCTCCGTAGAAAGCGTAAAACACGAAGAAGAAGATGATATAATGGAGATTATGAAAATACGAATGTAAGAAGAATCAATCATTTAGAGAAACGCTGTGAAAACCTATAACTTGTTAAATAACATTACAAAATGTTTTTTAATACTTTATAGTACTATACTTTATATTTGCGATTTTTTTCTATCGAAGGAATTTCATATAATTACCGTTCCGGTTCTTTTTTTTAAAAATTAACTCCACAGATGAGGCTATGTCATCCTTGAAGATGCTGTGTGGGGGGTGTTTTTGAGGAGAGGAAGGAGTGAACATGGGTCTTGAAGAGACTCATGTTGTAGGAGGGAGGAAACACAGAGGCCGGCAAATCGTTCCACAGCCGAGCTGTGGAACTCAAGAACGAGTCGTAAACGACCCGTTCTTACGTGACTAATGTCAACCGTGTACAAATGTTGGGCGCGTGTTTGGTGTGTTTCCCGACTATGCACCGATGCCGAGGGGATCAATGACGCTAGTTCCTCGGAGCATCTTCCATTGTAATACCGTTAGAACAAGGACAGTATTCCCACCCGACGCCTGTGCTCTAAAGATTGCAATCCGTTTGTTAAGTTAGGAGAATTTATCAAACGAACCGCCCGTTTGTGCACAGAATCGAGGTTTTTTTTTAGGTATTTTGGGGCTCCAGACCAGAGGTGGCTGCCAAATTCAACAGCGGGGCGCACTTGCGATTAATACAGGGTTAGCAGTTACACGTTTATAGATATTATCATGTTATAAATCGTTTTAAGTTCGGAATGTATGGACCTAAATCCCTAAAATAAATATTATTTTCAATTTCAAGAAGGATTTAAAAAAAATAATAAGGGCAGTTTTAATCGGACATTATTATCCGTTGAACCTTTTTTGGAGTTTTAGAAAAGATCTTTTCATAAAACGAAAAATGATTGAACCTTCGCTAATAATCGAAATCAAGATACGCTTACTTTCCACAGTTTTATTGGGATTATTTCTTATATCATGATTCTCCATGTTTAATCCCCTTTCAAGAAATTCATTAGTGAAGTAAAAAATAAAAGGTACTTGTATTTTTGTGTTTGGCGTTGAGATATTTCGTGCGATATTATGAAAAATTTAATTAAAATAGGATTTAAAAAATATATATCCTTTGTAGATTACCCAATGTGTTTGTGGGGACTTTTCTCTTTGACATTATAGTACTTTGCTTGATTCCAGTAAATACTTACCTAGATTCTTGTTAGGTATTACACATTATTAGAGGTTTGTGATTTTCATCAGAGAACGCTTTATCTTTCAATAATGGGATTGATCAGTTGGTAATATTTTTTTACGTTAACAATTTAATTTCTATCTTCTTTGGAAGTAAGTTCTATGAATTGGGATAAAACAAATAAAATGCTTTTGTTAAACCGAGAGATGTGGTGACTTCATACCATTAGATAATAATTGATTCTTCATTAATTAATAATTATTGGTAAACAAGTAGTTCGCTACGTTTGGTGATTTAGCATGCGTGTCCGGGTTCATGGGGTGAGGTTTGTCCGGATCTTGGCGGCGGATGCGTCTGTCCACCAAATGCGTGGCAGGTCGGATAAAGAGGGACTGGTTGAGGAAGATATTTTAACCTCTCCAGCAGGACTCTCTCGGTACATTGCCAAACACCACAGTGGGAGGGATGGATTCATACGTCCGCCACTCCTGGATACACGGACCCCCAGATTCCCACCCACCCGTCGTGCATTTTCCTTTACAGAACTTCCTCTCCTTCTTTTCCCTAAAAAGTCCCTCCACACAGCATCTCCAAAGATGGGGATAGGCCCCCCCAGGGGCTTATTTGTGGAGCTAATGTTTAACAAAAAAATGCACTGATAAAGCTTTTTTTCTGAGATCTTTTGATTTCTCCAGCCGGACTCTCTTGACCCATCGCCTTGTACCGCAGTGTGAGGATTAGATCCAAACGACAGTTACTCCTGGACACATCGACCCCCAAATTCCTCCCCAGAACATCCTTTCCTTCCTCTTTACCTTTAAAAAGACCCTCCATGCAGCTTCATGCTTATTTTATCCAGTAGGTACCTAAACCCCATTACCTTGTACCCACACAAGAGAAGTAAAAGAGAAATAACAACTGAAAAATTCAAGGTTTTTCGTCGTTTCGTTGGGTTTTTGTTGAGAGAAGAACTTTGTTTCAAACGTGTATTCGTGGTTCGAATAATTGAATCGCTGATTACTAAAGATACTTAAGTCCATAAAAGCACTTTCCGAGATAATCAAAGAAAACTGTCCCTTTTCTGTCAGAAAATCAAAAAAAAATATGGGAAAAAATAAATCAACGCTTAAAAATAACGCATTAGATAGATGACTTAGTAATTTTTTAATATTTTTTTTTAACAAGTTGGAGCTGTTTAAAAATGTTCGACTGAGGGTGTTTTAATAATCAAGCAAAACAAAACATGTTCAAACTTAAATTATTTAATCTAAAACATCAATCAATTTCATGCCTTTTGTTGTTTTCGCCTTTTGTTGTTTTCCAGTTGATTACTTCATTCAAAAGTTGAGAGCCGATAGTTCAATATATTTCAACAATTTTTTTATTCTCATCTAATTTTTTATTTCATTTATCTTTTATTATTTATTTATTGGTATGTATCCTTGTGGAAAGCTTTTAGAAGTAGGCACTATCGGTATCCTACCATCTCGCAAGACAAACGTATTATCCACAAAACTACCAATGAATAATGGTCCAGTGATGGAAAATGAAATTAAAATATTGTTTATTAAAAGAGCCTTACGGGACTTATGTTGTTTTAAAATCACGCGATTTTTCATAAATTTTTTTCGTACCACAGATGTGTATTGCAGAATTTTTTTTTATGTCAAATGGTGGATTTGAGTCTAAAAAAATATAAAAATATCAAATGAAAATTTTCATTTGTGGACTTAAGTACCTTTTAATAATCAGCGATTCAATTATCGAGAACCAGAAACTCGGAATATCTTGATGATCTTAGTTTCCAGCATTTCCTACCACTTCTTTACATTATCCTACAAATACATCTATTTATTCGTTATAGAATTTTATTAACAGTTTTACGGTCCACTTTTAAAATCATTTCAGGCTGTTAATCCCGTTGGTTTTTTTCGTTACAGTTTCGAAATAAAAATAAAAATAAATCTGGGCTACGGAAAAATACGCTGCTATATTTGTTGAAATCCGTTTTTAATTAAACATGTTCATTCATTGGAGCGTAAAGCAAGGAAATCACAGTAATGGAAGCAGAACGAAAGAGCAGGAAGAATTATTGTATAATGACAAAATAGGGACGTTGCTATTTAATTCCCTTGCATTATTCAAAATAAATGCATAGAAAGTTGTCGAAGTGATTTGCTTATTTGATTTCTGCACTTGCCTTTGCGATAAGCCAATAGAATGTTGTTATGGGCGTATTTGTGAGCCTGAAGTAAGCCTATTTTTTCCTTACTTTGCGCTTTGTGTGAAACTGTAAAAATTTTTTTAATATCTAAATTCTTTCTTGAACAGATAATAAATTTCATAAGTCTGTTTGGATCGTAGGAGTAGAAAGGTCTTTTGCAAATTGATGACTTCAGTTTTCCTTCTAATCCGTGTATATATCTTTTCTAGAATTTTCTGTTCATTGATTTGCGTGTTGGTCAAGAGTTTTCAAGCGTTTCTTTGTCATAGATACGACAATAGAATTAATACAAATATAGTTACGGAACAATCCTAAGTATGCGGTTATTGTAAACACCTCAGCACAGGTTTTCCTAGTGAGGTGTTCACGAAACATACAACAATACCTATCCACAGTTTCACCTTCACAAACCTACCTTACACCCAACAATAAAATTACAAAATATATTATGTAAAAATGTTTTCGAAATTGATCTATAGGTAAATACTGTAATATATAGAAATAAATAAATAAATAAATAAAAAAAAATAAATTGTTATTAGAGAGTTCCGTGTTTACATAAAACTATTATTTTGATAAAAATATTAATTCGGCGTTTTATTTTTCTTTTAAATTCACAGCTAACCTCCAACCTTCCTGAACTAGGCTGTATAAAAAAAATCAGATTGCGCAATTAAGAAAGATCAACGTCAGAGTGTGCGGTAGAAATGAAACCTTCAGATAACTAAAGTAGACAAAAGTGGGGGGACTACTTCGACCAAGTATATCAAGACATGCCCTGTGAAATTAAAAATGACGCCAGAAACCAAATAAAACTGGCTCAAGGCACATTTATGAAAAAGTGCGAGCATTGTTTCGTACTATTTGGATCGCATAGTGCTTTGTGTTTTACCTTTTATCGGTCCACACTGAAACTAATTGCTGTCCCAGCCGTCCAGACGGAATTAATTTTTTCAAACACAAAAATATCCTACTTCCGAATATTGTACAAGGTACAGTCCGCAGACTTTATTTTCGATAATGTAACCAGCTATCTGAATACATAAAAAAATTATGCCTTACTGATAGCTTTATGACAGCGTTTTAATAAATGTAATAATATTGACGTATTATTTTTTTGGCAAGCAAAGTTTCTGACGTCACTTAATCACCCAAATGCTTGTGACGTCACCACACACCGATACTAACACATAGACGAAGGGCTGGCAAACCGTTATGGCAGTGGTTTTTAAACTTTTTAAAAACGCGACCCGGTTTGTATAAAACTGAAACCTTTAAAATACATTAAACGCATATCTTAACAAAAACCGCTGCACTATTCTTCAATTAAGGTCGAAAGTTAACCTATCTTAAGCCATAGCATTCCGAATTTCTACCGTTTTATAACATATTTCTCTAAAGCACTTTAAGTTTTTAAGTTTCTAAAAAAATATGTGTTGTTTTTGACGATAATATCTATACATTTGCCACGCCGAAACGGTAATTGAATGAAATTCTTCCTTTAGAAGAAAATCGTATAATCGTATATTTCGAAAATTATTATAAGCACTTTATTTTTGTTACATTACAAGTTATATGTATGAAAAAAATCATCATTCATTTTTTTCTTTAAAGCTATGACATTTCCCGCGAGATTTTGGTTCTATTTTAAAATAGTTTAAACGAGTCATGTTTTATTGAACATTTTCACAATTTTCGCTTAAATATTATCGTTTTCGCGCTCCCTCTAACATTCGTATTTACATATCTCTCCTTCCTCTTCTTTTTGAGCGCTTACTAACGGGCTTTAATTAACTACGAATTTCTGTCATTTTTTAATTATTACCTATACACAAAAAAAACTTAATGATTGAGCAGCTGATTCAAAACTTTTAAGAAAGATTATAGTTTTCGGCAAAGACATTTTGCAAAACAGAACAATAATAACATAACACATGCCTTTGAATATTTTTAGCGCAATTTTTTTTGATATTTTTTGTAGTCAAAAGTCCGGAAAGCAGTAAAAGGGCTTGCGGGCTGCTGGTTGCTCATCACTGTGTTAATGATAAGCAACCAACCTGGGCAGCCCACGGTGCGTGGGCGGTAAAAAGGTCAATTTTTCGTAATTATTTTCAAGCAAACGATGAATGGATTTTTTTTATTCTAAAACTCATGATCAATATATACATATACGGGACTGTGTACAAGTTTTTGTACACGAATCTAAATTATGGTTTGCAGTGTACACCGCTTTCAACAGTACATTGGAGGGGACCCCACCACTTTCCCAACGGCTGTGTGAGGAAACTGATTGTTTAACCTCCTTAGCCGCACACGTCAGGACTCTAATTTTTTTGTAAAATGGAAGCTACATTTATTTTTAAACGAATCTAGACCCTCCAATGTCCCTGCATGCATAATTGTTAGTAAGAAGGAAAATGTATGCATACTTACATTTGCAGTGATTAACAAGATTAAGACACATCATAGATGTGTTCGCCTGTTAGTTCAGCATCTAGTTACAGTGAAATAAAAACAAAATATTTACATGTGTAAGTAAGATTAAAACCAAAGAAAATATATAAAAAGAAAGATATCGAGGGCAGTTTGTCCCACTATCGCGGGGCAGTCCCGGCGAGAATAAGCGTGCAAGTGGCCTGGCCGCAACGTGCCCAAACACCCGCGTCCCTTAGCCGGTTTTCCAAGAATACCCCTGAAGAAGTGTTTGTGGAAAAGAGGGGAGATACTCCCAAAGACCCAGGGGAATGAAGTGAGCCTCGGATCACCGGAGGCAGAACGGAAGGGAACCGGACTCGCGCAAACATTCCTCAGGCTCGCTCATGACGCCGGGGGAGGCACGGGCGTTAGTAGGACGGCCCTACTGGAATTCTGCCACCTGACTGGATGCAGGGACCGGGTCTATCCACCCCCATGGCGGGGAATCGGACAGTACAGTACGATGGAGTTCAGTACAGCAACCTAGTCACAAGTCAGTGTGTTAGTAACATAATTAAACCAAATGAGACAGATAAAAAGGCAGAAAATAAGTTGTAATCAGCAACAAATTGACGCAACATAATAAAGAAATAGGAGAAAAAAAAAAATGTACGCATTAGTAGAGCGCAAAAAAAAAAAAAATAATTATTATTATGTAGATATAACATTCATTTTAAGTAAAAAAATTAAATATAAAAACAGAATAATAAATACAGTGTGGTCATGCTGCCAAACAAGAAAAGTAAAAACAAGAGTATAATAGAAATATAAAGCAATCGGGCATAGGCAGTAATAAAATTGAGATAGAGGAGTAACCATAGAGAGACAAGAGCAATACGTTTGGCACCTGAAACAAAGATGATTTTAATCTAAGTCAGCAACTCTAAGCACAGGCCATCTCTCCACCCACGACTTTACAAACTTTTTGAAGCATTCAAAATTATCTCTGTTCGATACCAGATCGGCATTCCACGCCGGTCTTGTAATCCCTCTCAAACCATCCAACATTTCCTCTCTGGCATCCTTCATCAACTCGCAGTGCCACAGAATGTGCTCGGCTGTCTGGTTGGTGTCACCACATGCGCAGTTCGGATGAGGAGACAGTGCCAGACTATGCAGTCTTCCCCTGAGCTCCCCATGACCGGACACCAGTTGCGTCATATAGTGATCCAGTTTTATGTGCGCCCCTTCCATTCTGCTTTTAACTGAAGGGAAGAAAGAGAAAGTCAATCTACCCTTCGTCGACCTATCCCATCGCTCTTGCCATACACTCAGCGTTCTATCTCGCATCACTTTCAATAAGCCAGGGAGGGACACCGCTCCGCCTGGTGCCAGTTCGACTCCCAGATGGACAGTAGCCCTCCCTCTCCTCAATGCCTTTTTTGTCAAAACTTCCCTAATTTCCAAGTCAATCGGCAGAGTACCGGCCAGAACCGGCAATGCATCGTTAGCCACAGTCCTATATGCGCCCGAGAGCGCCAGCAGGGGAGTCCGTTGGCCCCGCTTGAGAGCCAGGTGTATCAATGCATTATCTAGCCGGTGCTCCCATACAGAGGCGGCATACGAGACTTGCGCCACGTACACACACTTGTACAGGAGGCGAAGTGCCGGAGTCCGCAATCCCCACTCAGCTGTTGAGAGCCTTCTCAATTTCAAGAAAAGAGCCTGGGCCCTGCTAGAAACGCTCTTGACGTGCGCTAGAAACGAAGAGGATCTATCTAAGATGACGCCTAAATACCTGGTGTTTTCAGCAAAACGAATAGTGGAGCCTCCCATTTTGATGGAAGGGTTTCTGGTGCGACTGAGCGTACCCTTCATCAAGAGTCCCACAGTCTTATGGGGAGCGAAGTTCAGCCTGTTTCTCTTACCCCATTCAAGAATTTCACGCAGACCTTCTTCTGCTTTGCTCTCCACTTCCTTTCTGCTGTCCCCAGAGACCAAAAGAAACTTATCATCAGCGTAGTCAACAGTACACTTCGACGAAATTGCTGCTTGGTGGTTGACAACGAGCCATACGGTTCATCAAAAAAATAAAATTTAAAAATTATCAGACGCATCCGCCGCCAAGACCAGGACAAACCTCAATCCATGAACCCGAGCACCCCTGTATAGTCACCAAACGTAGCGAACCACTTGGGGTGACCTATGGCAGAGGCGTTGGTTATCCAATAAATGGTTCCCGAGGCGGCGGTACCAATCTCGCCTTCGAAATTGAATCGCTTGTCATAATAAAGTAAAAAAATATTTTTGTATAAATAAATTTATGAATGTCTTGCGATCCCCACTTTGAAAACCATTTATATACAACACAGCTAATCGAAACGTCACGCATGCAAAACATGATCACCTATTGGTGTTAGTTCGACAAATCACACAATGGGATTAGTCGGTGCTCAGTTTTATATTGCCGAGAATTCGCATGCAAGACGGCGGAATTCGAAGGAGAGTTGTATTGCGAAATTACTGATACTTGGGGTTATTTTTTTCTGATTTTTACTATGAGATGGCTTGTCTAGGGTATACTAGGTCAATGGGGGACTAAGAAGAACTTTTTATCAACGTTTAGGATGATTTTTCCATATTTTTCGATTTCTATTGCACTTTTTCCTATGGATTTGGTCATCACATTAGTAAGTATTTGTGTTTTCTTCTTCGGAGTCGCTAGATGTCGCTTTCTTTTGCGTTTTCTTTGTGTGTTCATTTTTGAGTGGTTTGAATATTGGATATTAATTTTACAAAAAAATTAATATAATTTTTTGGTTCCATGTCAACTGAGATCCTTGAAAAGTCATTAAAAGCCGTGAAAAAAATAATTTTAAATTAGCCGATAACCCTAACCTAACGTAACCTATTTAACAAATTTTTTATATATATTTTTTTATCACTAAATGACTTAACTGAGATGGTTTTGAATTGGTATTATTCCGAGTTGTCTTTTCACCATTTTTTTTTGCATTTCGTGGTATTCGATCCTTGGTCCACTTAATATCTGACCGCTGATGTTCATCAGGCGCTTTATACCTAAAGGAGACTTGGATTTGCGTGGGACCGTGGATTTATCGTATTATATTGGAACCGAGTACCGAGAAATAAATAAATATTTTATTTCAATCTGATTCTCTCGCAGGATAAATCCTGTAGATGTGTGTTTGTCTTTTTTTATGTCGCTCACTTCCGTTTTATCGAATTTCAAATCACAACGGTCTTAAAGCAGTTTTTACTTATTGATTTATTGTAATTCCTTAGCGTTCCTTGGTACCTTGCTACGCCACGCGCTTCTTTCCGAACGATGCGCGACGGTCTTAAGCATTTCGATGATCCCGAAAAACAATGTTGAATCTGCTAAAATTTGAAAATCGTTTTCTTATCATTTTGATGGTTTAATAGCCTGTATTTTCAGAATTCTTAATGAAATAAATTAAATGCAACATATTAAGACAAAAAAATCTACTTTTCTTGATCTCAAAAGCAATAAAAATGCAGGAATGAAACTTAAAATTGCTCCACTGCAACACTACAAAATCTCACATCCGACACTTCAGGACCATCGATTTGTTTTTTTGTCTATTTATAATAGGTAAAATGCTAAATTTTTGATAAGAAAAAGATCATTTACTTTTGTTTAGTAATTTAGCATTAAATCCAAAAAATGTTGTATAACACAGCGACCTTGTGCATTACTTTTTCGTACGAATATGTTTCACGTAAAATTTAATACATACCTTTAATTCCTTACCTTTATTTTCGCAACTTTCTTTAGATGATACGAATCAGTGACACGTCTTCTTCGACTTTCCATTACCTCTAGTCTTCCACATCGTAAGTTTGAAAATGTTATCATTATTACTTACCCATATTTCTTCTTAATCTATATTCGTAGTTCAAACATTTTGCTGTTTGAAAAATGACTACCAAAAACTTTTTTTGGTTTTCAGATTTTTTAATCAAGAAAATATTGGAAAACGTCTCTTTCATTTCGGAGTTTTCAAGCTCATATGTAACTTTATAATGAATGTCGACAATATTTGAAGCAAATAAACCAAAAAACAACTCTTCATTTCAATACGATTTTTATTAAAATTTATTTGATCTATGATAATGAACAAACATTTTGTGATACATATTCTGAGATGCCTTAATCTAGAAGATTATTAGTATGTTAATAAAATGTGGATATTATTTTTTTTTATAAAAATATACTTGAAGATAATAATACATTTTAAACATTTCGTTACTTTAATAACACAGACATCATAATAATTTAGGTATTACATATTAAAACAAAAAATACTATTTGTAATATTATATTATATGAAATAAATTAATCTATTAAGCTCTTTCGATAAAAATATTTTGCTTATACATACATATTTCTACGTTTTGTTTATACAGAAATGGCATTGAATACTATACAACTGAACAAATTTCTAATATAAACAGATTTTATTTTACAATGAAAATAGTGTAATGATAGAAGTTAATAAATAGAAAGAATTATTAAAGAGAAATTAAGAATTATTAATTGATTGTTTATCAAAATAAACTTTCCACGCGTTATAACAATATTATGTTCATATTGGTTACCGGACAACTTAACAACGTGCAAATTCATCATTCCTTTGAAAAATCATTAATCCCTCAGGTCTCAACCATACTCTCTCAGTAAGTCAAAATATTTCCGCTGTGCAATAAAATCTAAATGATTGTAATATTTGTCAAAGTATCCGAAAACCAAAAACTGTTTATAAAAGGTGAAAATACGCTTTAAAATTTTATTATAAGAAATGACCACGTATTTTTTTAAACATGAAAAATTATGAATGCAAACTTTAAAAAGTTTTAAAAATGGCGCGCCTTACTTTTTCCTAACTAAAATTACTCTTAACGAAAAAATTTAAAACAAACATATATTTTATACGACAAATGTATTATAAACTTAACATTGCCTCACATTTTTGTCGTTCTGTTAGATGCCACTGTGACGTATTTGAAGGTGGTGGTCTTCTCTACGATGATAACTGAAGTTGAATCAATCGAGGATAGAACATGCTTCGTCACAGGGGTATACTAATGTTTTTTATTGAAGGCAACCGAAGTTCAGCCGTTCAAAGGGATCTGTTAATTATTATGAGACCCTTGAGGTTGTTGTCTCCAACTCTTATGTATCAACGATATGTTCCAGAGGGTGTGTAGTGTACGGGTTTGAAGAATAATCTTGTATTTGAATAATTATAAGATTTATTTATTGACACAGAAACTACAGAGGTTACAAAATACGTCAGTATAGGTGAAGAACTTAATTAAGAATATTAGCCTGGTGGCATACACCACAGGGTTTTTATATGATTTGCTACAGGATGTAACTGTAGATAATACAATTTTATGCGTAGGCAGTAATGCGTAAATGATTATAATTTGCCAAATTGTGGTTAAGCCTGACAGGATGTTTATCCTGGGGAATTTATTTGATATCAATATTTCGTACTTCTACGATAGTAGGTACTTGTGGTAGGTACTTGTAAATTAGTTAAAGGAGATTACAGGATTGTAACAATGTTTATCCTGGGGAATTTATTTGATATCAATATTTCGTACTTCTACGATAGTAGGTACTTGTGGTAGGTACTTGTAAATTAGTTAAAGGAGATTACAGGATTGTAACACCTCCCAACAAAAGAAAGATTGAAGTGATGACTACATAACTACAATCTTATTAAATTTTTAAAAGAATTATAATCTACTTTTATTTAGATATAAGAATTTATAAATTTTTTATTTCAAATATTAATATTATCAAAAAATAAAGTATTACAAACTAATTATTTTTTTGTTTCCATTATACTAGTTACATAAAATGTATAGGGATAAGGTAAGGACATTTATTAATAATCTTACAAAATATTGATTCTTAAAAATACATTACAATTAACATATGACAATTTTTAAAACATTAAACAATATTAATTATACATTTTTAAGATAACTCTTCTTTGGTTTATTTTGTTTATTTTCTAATAAGAAATTATTTGTTTGAATGCTTTGCATGATTTGTTCATGTCTTAATACAGGTTGAATTATTTCAACTAATGCTTTTATTTCCAATAGTACTGATTGAAATAGTTTTATCTCTTTCTCAGAAGATTTATTAGTGATTTTTGCTTTATTAGATAGTACAGCAGTAATTCTTTGAGATAAAATTATATTTTTTAATGAATCTATATTATCTGAGATAACGTTTATTTCAAAGCTAGAATTAAATAATTTTTCTTTGATGCATCAATTTTCAAGTGAAAGTGTTTTCTCTTGGTCTTTGTAATAATCTTTCGCTACAACGTTTTGCAACTATAGGAGTTGTTTGTAATGGTTCTGTTTGAGATATATTGTTTAGCGAAATCGCTGGGAATCCTTGAGCAGGTGGATCCCTTTGTCTAGGATTATAACATTGATTAAATATTTGAATACAGCAATCTTTTTCAGTATTATTTCTACAGAAACATTTTCTAAAAGCTTTGTATAATCTATAACCTGCATAAAGGGCTATTAAGATAGATATAAAATACATTAAGCCACTAAAATAATTTGAATATTTAACAATGGTTGGTTCATTTTTAATTGATTCTAATTGATCATTTATTTGGTTTAATTTATGTGAAGCTATCTTCAAATCATCTAAATTAGCATGAGTGAAGCTAATTGGCGTCAAATTAAGTAGTGTGTGATTATTAAATTTTTCTTTGATACAGCAATCATCATTTATGATATTAAATTCATGTTGTTGTACATATGCATTTGTGATTACATCATCGGTAGCAATGAACTGTAACATTCGAGTGTAAGCTTTACAGCTTTCATTTAGCGACAATATTCCTGTCCCTATTATATTTATTTCTTCTAAGTTACGATTTCTGCAATCTATCGTTAATCTAGTACGATTAGTTTGCACAAAGATCCATTTATTATTTAGAATCTTTTGCCAAATGTCAATATTTCCATATATATTTTTAAAATTACAATTATTCGGTAATCTTGCATAAGTATCGGTAAACAATAAAATTTCGCAAATAGCATTGCTATCAATTGCAAAAATAGTGTCCTCTGGACAAATATAATGTTCTGGTGACATTTTCTCACAATCATTTAATTGATTGAACCTTATATACAATAGTTTTTCTTTCGTTATTGCAATATAATTATAGTCATTCTGAATCATTGAGTACGTGTTAGGTTTCTCAATATTATGAGGTATTGGTAAAGGTGAAATTTTATATAATGTAAATTCACGTGGTTGCGTTAATGGTATCGAAATTAAATAAATTACTCGATCATTCATGAAAAATGAAGTGAGTGTAGAGATGTCCAATAACGTATGAATGTTTTCAATATTTGGTAAAAGTGGAAGTTCTCTTCCTTGTGTAAGGTAGCTTGAACTTGATGAAAGTTCTCTTACAACTTGTGTTGGTGTTAACACGGTTGGGTGTATAACATTATTTTTACTAAATAATATAGAATTAACAATATTATCTACTTTGTCTTTAACAGTATTTATTAATTCTTGAAGTAATATAATTTGAGAAGATAATAAGGATTTATTCTCTAATGCGTTAGTTATTTGGTTTCCTTTTTCGAAATTAGAATTAATTTTTTCAATATTTCTATTAAGCATAAATTCATTTTGATTAATTTTATTAATTGTTGAATTGAAATTTGTAATAGTAGAAATAACGACTTGAGTTTGATCTTTCATTAAAGTGATTAAGTGTTTATCATCTTGCATAACTTTTGAAATAGATTCATCATAATATTTAGCATCATCCTCATCTAAGGTACCAAATATATGTTTTAAAATAGAACCTCCTCCATTAATCCATCCTCGTTTTACGCGTTTCGTTTCACTTAAATGAGATATTGAATCGATTTTAATTTTCCAATCTTCTATATTTTCGTTAATCATTTGTAAAATATGTTGACAATTATTATTTTTATCGTGAATTGTTATTTTCACACAAGTGCTAAGTGTTCTTTGATAAATATCTACGATATTTTCGTAGTGCGGTTTTATGAATGACGTGTCCTGGTAAGTGATGATTTTCCAGTGGTCATTATATGTTTTTACTATTCCCATTTTATCGTAGAATAGTCCGCTTCCTCTATTTATAACTTGTATTTGGCTTTCTGCTAGAATCGCAGTGGTGATAAGAATATACCTATAACAAACATAATTATGATATATTCGTGTGATAAGGTTTTATTTCGTTAATATGATAATTGACATGTTTTTTGTTAATGAGAAGTATAACATTTACAGGGCCTTGAATTTTTATAATTTTAAATGGTCCTTTAAATGTGGGAGATAGTGCTTTTTGAAGTCGCACATGATTCTTTATGAGAACTAAATCTCCTTCTTTGTATTTATGTGTAGATGTATGTGCGTCATACCTCGTTTTAGTTTTTTCTTTAGAGTTTTCAATATTTTCTTTGGCTAGTTTTTGTGACTGTGTAAGTCTGTATTTCAACTGAGAAATATAATCACCATATGTGGGTGATAATGATTCATTTTGATATAGGGTATTAGGCATTATTGCTTTTTTCCCGAATACTAATTCGTATGGAGTATATTTAGTTGTTGTGTGAATATTAGTATTATAACTAATCATTGCCAATGGTAGGAATTTATCCCAGTCATTATGATCGGCATTTACATAATGTTTAAGATAATCTTTTAAAGTACTATGACTTCTTTCTAGTGCACCATTCGTTTGTGGATGGTACGGGGATGAAATCTTATGTTTTGAATTAAACAATTTTGTTACTTGAGCAAATGTCTTTGACATAAAATTCTGAGCTTGGTCAGTTAATATAGTTTTTGGTATTCCAAAACATGAAATAAATAAGATAAAATGATTTGCAACTTCCTCAGCAGTGGCATTAGTTAAGGCGTAAGCTTGAGAAAATTTTGTTAAGTCATCTTGAAGGGTTAATATGAATTTATTTTTGTTATTAATTGTTTCTGGTAGGGGACCGACAATATCCAAAGCTAAACGTTCAAATGGTTCGCTTGAAGTCGAAGTAATTTCTAAAGGAGCTTTATTATTTCTCCGTAATGTTTTGTTTGTTTGACATAATTCGCAATTTTTTATATATTCTGAAATACTTGTTTTCATACCAGGCCAAGTATATTGATTTTTTATTCGATTATACATTCTATAAAAACCTAAATGTCCAGCAACAGTCATGTTGTGGTTTTCATATAAAACTTTTGGAATGTCCTCTTCACTAACTGTTTTGATAGTATTGAGGTACAAATTTATTATGATATTAGTGTTATTAAAAATATAAAGAATCATATTCTTTATTTTCGTCAGATTGAATTGATTAATTGAATCTTTAAAATCTGAAATGGCAATTTCTTTAATATTTTTTATTATCAGTTTGTCTCTTAAATTTTTTAAAGTGATAAAAACGTCTTTGTAAGAGGGTTTGTCAAAATGGTTGACTTTTAAAAATAAGTGATAAAATGTTTTATTTTTATCGTTGGTAGTTGTTTCTACACTAAAAAGTTCCCGTTCTTTTAATCTAAACGCTTCTGCGTTATCTGAATTACACAATATGTCTGTGCAATATGGAATTCCATCGTCTAAATCTATTGCGGTAGGATAAACGACATCATTAATTTTTGTGGTTAGTAAATATTTATTTACTTCATTTAAAATGACATTATAATTAGTTGACTGATAAAGGTTTTCGAGGAATTCTTTATAGTTGTCTATTTCGGTAATAGCGTTTATCGGTATGCGTGATAAACAATCCGCATTTGAATTTATTTTTCCTGCTTTATAAATGATTTCGTAGTCATATTCTTCTAATTTTAATCTCCATCTAATTAAACGACTACCTGGGTCTTTTACTGAGAAAATCCATTGTAATGGTTTATGGTCAGTAATTAATTTAATTTTTCGACCGAATATATACGATCTAAATTGTTTGGTTGCCCATACAATTGCTAAAAGTTCCTTTTCAATAGTTGAATAGTTTCCTTCGGCAGCATTTAATGTGCGCGAAGCATATGCTATTGGCAAATCATTGCCAACATCCCCTTGGGATAAAATGGCGCCTAATGCAAAATTCGAGGCGTCAGTTGTGACATTAAATGTCTTAGAAAAATCTGGGTATTGAAGAATTGGTGACGTAGTTAATTTAATTTTTAATTCGTCAAATGCCTTCTGTTGTTCATTATTCCAAATGAATGCTTTATCTTTCTTTAATAGAGAAGTTAAGGGTTTTGTTATTTTTGAAAAGTTGTCTATGAATCTTCTATAATATCCTGCCATGCCAAGAAATGATTTTATTTCTTTAGGCGTTTTGGGAATAGGAAATTCTGTAACTGTTTTAACTTTGTCAGGATTAGGGGAGACACCCTTATCTGATATAATGTGACCTAGATAAGCTACTTCTTTTCTCAAAAATTCGCACTTATCTGGTTGTATTTTTAAATTGAATTCTTTTAACTTGTCAAGTATGTTTCTCAATTTTTTATTATGATCTTCAATTGAAGTAGCATAGATGACTATGTCATCTAGGTAGACAAAGCATTGAATACCTTGTAATCCCGAAAGAATGGTATCCATTAATCTTTGAAATGTGCTCGGACTGTTACGAAGTCCAAAGGGCATACGTAAGTATTCGTAGTGACCTGATGGTACTGAAAATGCAGTTTTTGGCGAGTCTTTTTCTGCCATCTTAATTTGATGAAACCCTGATGCAAGATCTAAGGTTGAAAAGTATTTACTATGACCTAATTGGTCCAATATGTCACTAATATTCGGAAGTGGATATGCGTCACCCGTTGTTGCGTCATTTAATTTCCGATAATCGATTACGATTCTATATTTTTTCTTTCCAGATGCGTCTATTTTCTTTGGGACCACCCAAATAGGTGATGAAAATGGACTTGTTGAATGCTTAATAATTCCTTGTTGAAGCATGTTATCAATTTGTGAATTGACTTCCTGTTTATGTATTTCAGGATAACGATAAGTTTTTGTGTGAATTGGATTATCGTGAGTTGTTATAATTTTGTGTTCTACTGCGCTAGTTGCGGTTAATATATCACCTTCTATAAAAAATAGGTCGTGATAATCTTCGCAAATTTTTTGTAATGAATTTAATTCTTCTAGGTTAAGATGTTCCATTCGAACTAATGATTTTACTTTATCTATTCGTTTGGGAATACTGGAAATCGGATTTATTTTTGAATTATTACATTTCGTAACACTATTAATTTCAAACGGTTCTAAAAATGTATGTAATGTTTTAATCTTAATAGTTTTTTCAGTTGTATTAATAATCGATGTGTACGCTTTTCCATCTTCGTCTACTTTAGTTATGGTGTTTGCAATCATAACACCTTTCAATAATTCACAGTCTAATATAAGACCTTCTTTAATTTCTGGATTCTTAACATCTATTTTGATAAGAGTCTCAGAACGTGGTTTAATTTTTATTAAGTAATCTTGATTATGCATTGGTATAATGCATTTATTAATAATCAGATTATTCGATTTAAAATTGATTTCGGCATTATTTTTAATGAAAAAATCGTTACCTAATAGACCATCATAATCTAAGTTGATGTCTTTGATAACATGGAAATTATGTTTTATTTTATTAGGAAACATATCTAATTCTATATCTATTGTTCCAAGAGTTTCGCAAGTTTTGTCAGTTTTTTCAATTCCTTTTAGTAAAACTTTCTTGCTTCTATCAATTAATTTATTTAGGTATTTTCCTAAAATATTCTCTTTTACAAGCGATACTGCAGCACCAGTATCAATAAGGAAATCTTCGATATAGTCAGATTGACCAATTTTTAAACACAAGCTTACATAAGGAAGTGTCTTAAATTTATTTTTATTAAAATTAATTTCATGTACACGTGCTGAATTATTAAAATTTTCCATATTATTTAAATATTCTAAACCATGGTTTATATTATGGCGACGGCGCCGGGATCCCTTAAATTTTACGTTAACGTTAAAAGAGCTATCCTCAGAGGCCTTATTTAAGGGCGTGTGATGCATAAAATAATCATCCTCAGAGGCCTTGTTTAAGGGCATGTGATGCATAAAATAATCATCCTCAGGGGCCTTGTTTAAGGGCGTGTGATGCATAAAATTGTCATTAATATTTATTTTAGAAATACCTTGTGGATTGAACAAATTTTTATTGGGAAGATTCGCATCTAAAGGATTTGAATTTAGTCTTCCGACACGATGCATACTGTCGGAGACGAGTACTCGTTTAAATTATGTATTTTCTGAGAAGATGTACTGGGTTTTTCGTTATTTTCTTTTTGGAAACACTTGTCTATTAAATGTCCCTTTCTTTTACAATACGAACAAAATTTATTATTGTAGTCAGGAGACAATTTCCTTTGCTTCGAATTATTTTTGTAACGGTCATTCTGTGGATTGTTACCTTTAAATGTGTTAATAGAATATTTCTGTTTGTTTTTAAAACAGAAGTTTTGGGTGTGACCGCTTTTCCCGCAGCTTTGGCACATTTTTAAAGTGATTCGCGAAGTATTATAAATGAGTTTCTGAATTTTCTCTTCTTCTATGGCAATATTAAATGCTTCATTTAATGTCTGAGGTGTTCTAGCTCGTAGATGGTCTGATATTTTAGACGAAACTCCAATGATGAATGTTTGCAAAGCCAGGTCGTCTGCCCCAGCATAGCGACCTTCTAATTCTGATCGATTAATAATAGAATAGTTTATTGAAGTTTTCAATTGTTTCAAACAAGTTTCGATTCGTAACATATAAGGAGCTATACCTTCTACAGGGGTTTGTTTACAATTTTGTAATTCTAACAATAAATGCGTTTGAGTTTTGGTATCACCAAAGTTTTGCTTCAAGAACTCCTTGAGTTCTATCCAGCTCTCTATAATTTTGTTTGAACACGCGGTTTCTGCTTTGTCGGTGAGTTGCGACAAAATGTAAGTTAACAATATATTGTGTTGTGACAAGTTAGCAATGTTAAAAGCTCTCTCGCAATTTTGGAGAAATGGAGTAAGTTTGTCACGATCTCCATCAAAAGGTTTGATAAATCTTAGTATAATTGATAGAGATATTTTCTCTTCATCAAAAGGTTTAATATTTTCCGTAGACATTATAATCTCTACAAGGGTACTTTAAGTTTTCTCTTAAAATAAAATTCAATTATGACAAAATTCAATGGTTGCAAAATTCAATGAATGCAAAATTCAATGACTGCAAAATTCAATGAATACAAAATTCAATGAAAACAAAATTAAATGAAAACAAAATTCAATGATTGCAAAATTCAATGAATACAAAATTCAATGAATACAAAATTCAATGAATACAAATTTCTTAAAACTATGGCTAATATTCTTAGGTGGTAGGAAGTGTACTTACAGCACAATCGTTTTATGCATGATGTGGTTGGTGACGAATGCAGCTTTCTTCTTGGAAGAGTTGATCAGGCTCGGTTAGAAGATGCGGCGATTTCCAGGGATGAAGGTTCTGCAGATGGGGTCTTGGAAGACGTCGACTGGTGGCGGCTGCGACAACGTTGCTTCTGCTTGGCTGGCGAAGTCGTCACGGGGTCGTCTGCTTGATGTTTATTCTCAAATAGAGAATGGAAGAATTTTTTATTAGTTCTTCAGTGTCATCCCACTTCTGACACCATTTGTTAGATGCCACTGTGACGTATTTGAAGGTGGTGGTCTTCTCTACGATGATAACTGAAGTTGAATCAATCGAGGATAGAACATGCTTCGTCACAGGGGTATACTAATGTTTTTTATTGAAGGCAACCGAAGTTCAGCCGTTCAAAGGGATCTGTTAATTATTATGAGACCCTTGAGGTTGTTGTCTCCAACTCTTATGTATCAACGATATGTTCCAGAGGGTGTGTAGTGTACGGGTTTGAAGAATAATCTTGTATTTGAATAATTATAAGATTTATTTATTGACACAGAAACTACAGAGGTTACAAAATACGTCAGTATAGGTGAAGAACTTAATTAAGAATATTAGCCTGGTGGCATACACCACAGGGTTTTTATATGATTTGCTACAGGATGTAACTGTAGATAATACAATTTTATGCGTAGGCAGTAATGCGTAAATGATTATAATTTGCCAAATTGTGGTTAAGCCTGACAGGATGTTTATCCTGGGGAATTTATTTGATATCAATATTTCGTACTTCTACGATAGTAGGTACTTGTGGTAGGTACTTGTAAATTAGTTAAAGGAGATTACAGGATTGTAACAATGTTTATCCTGGGGAATTTATTTGATATCAATATTTCGTACTTCTACGATAGTAGGTACTTGTGGTAGGTACTTGTAAATTAGTTAAAGGAGATTACAGGATTGTAACAGTTCCATGGAAAATAAGTAATAAAAAAATTCACAATTTTTTTTTTTCAAATTGCGGCCACTCTTTGGTTTTATAAAGGTGTACGTTTTTATCACTCTGTGGTTAATTTTTATACTTGAATTAATAGCGTGGTTTTTTTTTTTTTCTTTCCAATATCGTTAACAATATATTTAACAACGATTTCAATGACAACGAAATTATCACGAGGAGTTCAAAGTGATCACAAAACACTTGGTTAAATAGGTTAGGTTTTGGGCTATTTTTTGTTAATTTATCACTTTTAATGACTTTTCGAAGGGGTGTTGAAATGCCACTTTGTTGAGTTGTCATGGATCCGTTAATAATAAAGGCTACCATAAAACTTATGTGAATGCTGTAAATAATATTAACGAGATATCTACATATAGAGATACGTACAGTTAGACTAAGAAAGAACCTCATGCATCGTTTTACCACAAAGTTCATAGTATGTACTAAAAAATATATATTTGACACATCGTATTTTAACACTTATTACGTTTACACTTTATTATAAATACATGATTTTATATTTATCTTGTAGGGAAACATGTAAAAAAAAACAGTTTTTAAATAAATACAGTATAACTACTGTAAGTAACTATTGTAACTAAGCTAAACTAAGCTTTCTCTACAAATGTTTTTTTTAAATTTAGTGAAATTTGGTTCTTTGTAAAAAACCACTTATTTTGTCAATATTATCAACATGTTTAAAAACCAATGGTTTCTTCGTCGGGATAAAATTAAATTTAACATAAATAATTAAAGACCAAAAAGTATATATATATATATACCATATTAGTACCTGTGGATAAAAAATATTATAAAGAATGGTGATAAATTACAGGTATCATAAAAAACCATTTTGTGAAATAAAATATAAAAATTATTTAATTAAAATGACGCCACGAAGTGAATTTGCGACCATTGAAGAAGTTTTTTTTACACTTGCTCCACCCAGGAGTCTCAAAGGAAAACAATTTTCCTCGAGCCTCTGACAATTTTGTGGATCCTGGGCGGAGGGCTTTTTTAGGGAAAGGGAGGCAAGGGACAGAAAAAGGTTTTAGATGTGGGTAGGAGTCTAAGGGTCAGTGTGTCTAGGAGACATGGACATTTGAATCCATCCTTCCTGCTACGGTGCAAGGCGATGGGTAGAGGGAGTCCTGCTGGACACGTCTAGATCCCAACCGGTCTCTCCCGATCCGAATAGCTGGACAAATGCACCCGCCGCCAAGATCTAGATAAACCTCATCCCATGAACCCGGGCACCGCATTTTTTTTTTCATGTTTACATTATACCTGCAAAGCTACTGCAAGTAGCTTGTCGGAAACATGGCGAACCATTCGTGGTGACCTATTTTTTTTTTTTTACATGAGCTCCACACAGGAGGCCCTGAAGAAAATAATTTTCCTCAGGGCCTACGTCATCTTTGGGGATGCTGTGTGTAGGGTTTTTAAAGGAAAGGAAGGAGAGGAGAGTTCTGGGAAGGAAAAAGGTTTAAGGGGTGAAATCTGGGATTCAGTGTGTCCTGGTCATCCACCTTCATCCTAGACAAACCTCACCCCATGAACCCGGGCACCCCTGCTAAATCACCAAACGTAGCAAACCACTTGGGGTGACTTATGGCAGAGGTGTTGGTTATCCAATAAAGGTTCCCGGGGCGGCGGTACCCATTGCCGCCTCCCAAATTGTGACCTATGGCCGGGATGTTGGTTATCCAATAAAAGGTTCCCAATAATGCACAATAATAATGTAACAACAATAATAATACAAGCTTGCCTCTTGTTTATTTGTATTATAAAAAATGCACAAACTGTTTTACAATACGTTTTAAAAAATAATAAAAACTCTTATTTACCAATAATAAAACGATAATGATTGAATCATTTCCATAAAGTCCAGTGTTCGTATTGTGAATTTTGAGTGAGAACATGTGCTATGGTTTAAGTTTAAACGATACAAAATACAAAATAGTGATATTTTTTGTTGTTCCAGGTGAGCTCCGTTTTCATAAATATTATACAGCTGAACACCTGAAGTTTTATGATGAAGATTGATGAGCAACCTTCACCTAACCCGACGCGCGGCAGTCAAATTATTACCTCTCCACTCTCAAAGGTATTAAAAAATATCACTTGTTTATATTGGTTCCGCGACTTTTCATCCCACAAAATATCCCCAACAAAATATCTTCCGACAAAATATCCTACGCACAAAATATTCCCCAACAAAATATCTACTAGAACCTAACATAACTATTACTATAGTACTATTCTCCTGCATGGCGACATGTTATACAAATCAAATACACATATATCATTACTCATCTGCCCTGATGGTGGACACTGTAACGCTATTCGAAACGTTGGCTAAAGAAAATAAATTACAAAAATACTTTTGGCCGTGAAAACCTAAAGTCATACATATATCATTGTTTACTTCAAATATCGTAACTATCAGTCAGAAGAGTGTTAACTAATAAATATTTTATCTTATTCAAAATTATTATTTTTTATTACAAATTATCATCTAACTGACAGCCCTGATTTGAGAGAGCTGACTTTCAAAACCATTTCAAGTAAATATAATTTTGAATGTAACAATAATTTCAATGCTTAAATTACTTTATTTACAAGCCAATACTAGAACTCAATATTTTCAAATAACAATGCTAATTTTTTAATTGATTTTGACAATTTTGCGTGATTATACTTGCTATCAAAAAGAATGCTCTCTTTTATTACAATTATTACAAAAGTTCACATATCTTTTTATATTTATATTTTTTTTTGTAAAAAAACCAACTGTTGAGTTTAAAAAAAAAACTGTATCTCTTATATTTTATGTTTATCTCATTCATTCTTAGAGCGCGTTCACACACAGCTATAAAAGACGTAGCTTGGCCTATTTCAACATATCACTCGCCATATATTCTCACTGGGAATGTTTGGTTGGCGAGCGGTATGCTGAAATAAGCCAAGCTACATCTTTTATAGCTGTGTGTGAACACGCTCTTATGTTGTCCTAATACCACTGATGTGCCACTGAAAGCGAGACCGCACACCAGACATACATTTGTGTTACGATAACTTGTAACACGAATGTAACACGACACATTTAACGCCCCCCTGTATTTGCGCGCAAACACGCACACCAAGGACACGTTTGTAGCGGGTGCAGTTTGTGTCGAGACGTTGGCCGCGCCACTTGTAGTCAAGATCGGACGCGTTCGTTTTTTGTGGCGCAGTGGTTTGCAAAAATGAAAGACAATATTGAATTTAATGTGGAGTTTATTGCAGAGGTTGAAAAAAAACTATTTTATATAACCATGGACTCGCTGATTATAGCAATAGACGGATTACAGAAATCATTTGGATCAAAATCCAATGAAAGGGGTAATAAGTGATAAATGTAGCTTTTCTTCGTTGAACTGTAAATTTTTAAATTACCGTAAATTGCAGAATCTTGCTTAAACGGGTGAACCCAATAACGTCTTTTTTTCTTATTAATTGCCACATCAAGAAATCCGTGTCGTCAGATGATGTCGACATTTTCGAGTATAAGCCACAACTGGGCGTGCGGTGTGCGTGTACGCGACAAATATACTCCAAGCAAAAATGTTGCATGCATATTGTGGCGACGTAAATGTGGCGTGCATGTGGCGTGTGGCTCCGGTGTGCGGCTCTACTAACTGATAATCATCATTGTAATGTGAAAGCCTTTTAATGGCGTTAAATAAATAAATAAATAACCTAACAACAAAAAGGACTTAAATAATACAGATATCCTGTAGAGAAAATAAATTATTTTCCAAAATTAGTAAAATGGGACAAAAATAATACAGATAACAATAATTTATTATCTTTACAGGATGTCTGTATTATTTGTGTCCCTGTTTTGTTAGATTAGGTTAGGTTTTAGTAGATATTTTGTTGGGAGATGTTTTGTCCGTAGGATATTTTTTCGGAAGATATTTTGAAAACGCGCATTACCGTTTACATTATTTTTCTAATACATGAATACGGGATAGGTTGATTATACGATATGAATCAAATTACGGTTTTAATATTTTTGTATTTGTTCTGCAGATATATAAATATATTAGTTTTTATTATTAAATAAATACTTTTCCCTAATAATATGCAAACAAAATTCAATCAAATGTATTTGGAAGAATATCTTGTAAAATTGAATTTGGCTAGAACCCAATACTGAGCTTCGGAAGCTATGGGATTATCTCATATTGAATGCGCAAGCTCAATAAATAAAATATTAAGTGCAAGTATGGAAGAAATTCGAATTCCCTAAGAAGTTGGATTCGATTACGATTCATAAGATAGATATGACCCGATTACGAAAACCTCTCTTGAATTGCTTAAAAAAATTGCGCAAAGTTATTTTGTGTACATATACTGCCTACTTACTTAGAGAAATCAGATGAAAAGATGACGACGAAAATGATCGAATCCAGAAATTCTTCTACAGGAAAATTGTTTTACATTTCCGTGAAATGAATTTTAATATTTCGCTTTCGGGTTTTGAATTTGATTCTTTGGAAATTTTTTAATTTTTTAAAAAATATTTTTCATATCAAAAAAATACTACTATATTCGTTAAAAATGATTTCACTAATTATGTAGAGTTTATGGAGATGTTTACCTATTATGTTGGAATCGATCAGTTACGCCTGAAAAAAAAATTCACGCAACCGCATTAACACCAATGAGCTTAGATTAGTAGATTTGAAAGTTGTAGGCGTTTATTTCCTTTTATCATAAATAATACAACACCGTTTTGTTTTCGTTTATAACGCATTTTCCCTAAAGAGAGGCGCGGTATACCTGCTCAAAAAGAAGAAGGTGGAGAAATATGTAAATACGAATGTTACAGAGAGCGCACTAATATAAAAAAAACGATAATATTTAAGCAAAAGTGTGAAAATGTTTAATAAAACACGACTCGTTTAAAATAGAGCAGAAATCTCGTGATAAATGTCTAAAATAGCATTTAAAGAAACACTGAATTTTTCCGTACATATAACATGTAAAATAACTGAAAAAACGTGTTTATAATACTTTGCAATTTTTTTCTGTCGAAGGAATTTCATATAATTGCCGTTTCGGCGTGTGGAACGTATAGATATTATCTTCAAGAATATTTTTTTTTCATAAATTTTTTTAAGAGCCTTAAAACTTTACATATTTAGGGCCTCGTACCCGAGCACGAAAAGAAGAAGATGGAGAGATATGTAATTACAAATGTTGGAGAGAGCGCACTGATATTTCAAACGATAAAAGTGAAGCGAAAATTGTGAAAATGTTTAATAAAACACGACTCGTTTAGAATAGAGCAACAATCTTGTGGGGGTTGTCTAAAACAACGTTCAAAGAAACACTGTGAATTTTTACATACATATAACTTGTTAAATAATAGAGACAGGCTTGAAAATAAATATTTTCGGAACATACTTTGCGAATTTTTTTTCTATTTTCGGTGTGGGGGTTGTATAGATATTATCTTCAAAAATAACATATTTTTTAAGAGCTTAAAAATTTCAATGTTCAAGATATGCAAGAAATCGGTAGAAATTGGGGTAGTGCCGCCTTAAGGAAATATGTAAATAATCGTTATAAATGTGGAGAGCCTTAATGCGGTTTTCGTTCGTAATCGCGTTATCTAGTTGTAGTGTATGTAATTACGCATGTATGTGTTCGTTCGGAAACGTTCGGGATCCGACGAACGTTGCCGAACGAACCGCGGTGCGCTCTGGGCCGTGCCAGCCGTTGGCGCGCCAGAACCATTTCGGGAGCCTTTGTAATAGACATGGGCAGATTTATTCCCAGGACTGAATCGATTCAGTCTGATTCTCCCGGCCTTTTGAATTGATTCCTTTAATTCATTCTTTTAATTCAATGAATTCAAAAAAAAAAAAAAACAACAACGACGACTTTTTTATATGTGTGTAACAATTAGGATGATTAATTAACATAGAGCCTCAAAATCAAGTCACAAAAAAAATCGTGATGAAAATATATATATGCACGAACAGTAAACAAAACACCACCATTTTAAACAAAAAACGTTAAAACAAAAACTTATACACCAGATACATAGCATCCATACTTAATATTACATAAACCCCAAATTCAGTAAGTACAAACTAATGACGAAGCCATTATTTTTTTTTCCACTTAGATAAAAAATAAAGAGTACTCAAAACCAGATTAAAATTTTAAATTATAAAAAAAAAACATACACACTCCAATTGCCTTTACATAAAAATTATACATATAACAAGAAAGAAAGAGAAAATACACATAATTTGCCCACATCTTCTTCACAAAATATCCCAATCGGGGATGCCATAGTCTCATTAGCTACAGATGGGAGCGGTTGGGACTTGTGCGGTATTCACATAAAAAAAATATATATTATTATCGCGCTTTCATATATCCGATCCGGTCACCTGGAATAAGCTTTACCCAAATATATATTTTTAAATGCATGTAGGTACCTACCTCACTGGTAAAGTTACAACCTTGCGCCAAATAAAAACTGATTGAAATCTAAGCGACACGCGTCGTACAATTTCTTACAATAATAACGGAACAAATAATCACTCGATTATTATTTATCACTGTTCGACACTCGACAGCTGACTGATGTTTTGTTTATGGATAGATAGGCAGATACCATAAAAAACAATAATATAAATAAACATCGTTTTGTTTCTAAACGCATTGCATAATTATCGCAGGTGGGAGGGAGAAAAAACATAGAACTTAATTTCGCTTTTTTTAGCAGGAGTTCGGGGTCAGGAAGTGGGAAGTTTCGCCCTAAGTTGACGGCTTGGCCGCGCGGGAACTAACGACGAACCCAATCTCTGCCAGCATTAAGGGATAAATTAGGAACTTCTGACTAATAGGTGTCTTTTGTCTTGCAGTGACTTGAATAACTTACATTCCGCGGACCTAGTTAATCTTCAACGGACTTGAGTTGTCCGGTCAGATCAACTCGACACGTGGGACATAGGATTTGAGACAAAGACGTCACAACTGAATTAGAAACAAATGTTTTGATTCCTTGAGTAAGTGAAACAGAGATTGGGATTGAGCGCTACGGTCCGCACAGACATTTAGGAATATGACGACACAAATGAATGAGGAATAAAATTATTAATTCCTTGAATAAGTGGGAGCTGCGGGACGACTGTGAAAAAGACGCGACACAGGAATTCGGAATTACTTGGTTCTTGACTGACTCGTCGTGACTTTGTTGGTTGGCGGTTTTGTCGCTTGGGCTGGGGGACTTGACTCTCTGGCCTACGGGTTTATTTTTTATGGATTTACTGCGCGGGATACTACACGTGACAGGCATTTCGCGGCGCGCCGCCTATCCGCGCAGCAAATAACCAGAATAATATTTAACTAAATTCCTACAAAATACTACAATATTTACAGAGCACATTATTATTTTCTTACCTCAATATAACATGAAATAATTTAACCGTAAAATAAATAAATAGAAATAAAAAGAAATATGGTGCTGTTAAAAAATCGTAGGATGCAAGGCCAATGGTAAGGAATTAAGATTTAATTCCTTTTGAAAAAGAGAATCAGATCGAGTATGTCACAAGATTGAATTTATTCATTTAATTCATTCATTCAATTTTGCCCACGTCTACTTTGTAATCACTAGCTACGTGATAGACAGATAACAAGTACTTTTAATCCATTGAACATTATAAATAAACAAGAAGAACTTACTTGTTTATCTCTTTTACTTGTGGGCCTGTAAGGCCACAACAAAGGAACATTACACTAGTAATGATTTTTTAGTTTGGTTAAGGATGTAGATCAAAAATAAATCACTGCAATACTTTTGGCCATGAAAATCTCAAATCATATCTCAACTGGTTTTAGTTCGTTTTTGTTAGTTAAACGCCAAACAAGCAAGTGGATGATCTGAAAAGTGTTGTGAGAAATCTTTGCAGAATATTGAACCATACAAAATCTGGTTCATAACAATATTATGACTGAAAAATAATACGATAAAGTTACAATTTATTGGTTTATGTAGTGAACAAACAAATATGAGTAGGTACCTACATGGCGTATAGGTGACAGTTTATCCCCAGACAGTTGAACCAAAACCTACTTGTGATTATAGTATGACATCTGAAATACCTAAAAAAAAAAATTTTCTAAAAAATATCAATAAATAAGTCCGTGAGAGCGAATCTCCCGAGGGACCCCGAAAATGCAGTGAACGTCATACATAACTCGTTAACAAATAATTTTAAACAAAAAAATCAAAATGTTTTGAAAAGTTGATATGTTTTTCTAGGTAGTGACGAAGCGTTTTTTTTAATTCTTTTTTTTTTTGCAGCATGTTGAAGTCAAAAATGTGATTTTTGCTAAAATTTTCGGTAAATACGATATTATAAAATGGAAAAAAAAATAAAAAAAACAAAACTCTTCGTCACTACCTGTTGATTTATGTGAACAAATAGTGTACAAAATTTCAAAAGGATCGGTCAAGTAGATTTTGAGTTATAATGTTCACGAACTATTTAAAAAAATTGCGAGAAAATCGATTTAAAGTTTTTTTATACTTGAAATATACTTGAATAGAGCAAGAGGACCGGTCGCTTAAAACGCTGTATCTTTGTTAGTTTTGCTCCGATTTACTTGAAATTTTGACACAATACTCTCGACATGTTGTACATGTAGAAACAAAACAATGTTACAAATCGCTTTTAAAACCCTATCCCCCCCTTAATCCATCAGACCCTTGATCCCCCAAAGGATTATTTCTGTTGTAAGTAATTCCTCCCCGGTAACATCTTGTATGCAGAGAAGATATACGGTAGTATTACTACAGTCAATATACTTACATCTGCTGTCTACAGGCATCTTGAATGAAAATTCGCTTCCAAATATTTGTATAACAAAAATTTCGTGACCCCGAAAGAGAGGATATACCGCCGAATAACAAAAGAAGACATTCTAATAAATGCAGACATCTTATGGGAAATAATATGTACCTACCTACATACATACAGGTAATAGAGCGAAAAGTCTCGAAGGGTTATGCAAAGAGGATGTACCACCGCTTAAGAAAGATGATATATTTATTTGTGCAATCGGTTTGATGAAAATAAGCTATGCTTGCATACAATATTGGGTGTCGAGATAGCAAACAAATGCCGAAAAATCAAAAATCTTTTATGTGCAGTCGACTTAAGGCCACACTTCCCGGCCCAAAAAGAAGAAGATGGAGAGATATGTAATTACGAATTTTGGACAGAGCGCGCCAATATTTTCAATGACAAAATTGATGCGAAAATAGGGAAAATGCTTAATAAAACATGACTCGTTTAAAATAGAGCAAAAATCTAGTGGAACATATCTTAAGTATCATTTAAAGAAACATTGTGAATTTTTTCACAAATATAACTTGTAAAATAATAGAAATAAACTTGTTTTAAATATTTTTCGGAGCATACTTTGCGATTTTTTTCTATCGCGGGAATTTCATATAATTTGCGTTTCCCCGTGGAACTTATCTAGATATTATCTTAAAAAATAACATATATTTTTTTAAGAGCTTAAAAACTTCAAATGTTTAAGGGAGATATCGGTCGAAATTCGAATAGTGGACCCTTAAGTCGGGGTACATTCGGTTTTCAAACAGCTTGCGTGCTATTTCACTATCATTTTTCATATATAACTAACATTCATTTGTGTATATTATGAGAACAATCAATCAAATTTGGTACCTAACATAGGTACCTATTTAAAATACCTATAATTCTTGATTCGATTCAAAGTATTCGATTTATGTTAGTGTCATAGGTATGAATTAAATTAAATTAATTAATAAAGAGTTTATTCGAAAACATAATTTTGGTTGAATAACTGATGGCTTGCAAAATGTCATTCTCAAATTGTGACATTTTTGGCAGTTTCGTAAGAGTTTTTGTAATGATTAAAAAACTTTTCAGATGTGTTTTCGTCTGGTTATAATAATCCAGAAACCTTCGTGGGGGTGGAAAACAGGTATTTCGAAAGTTTTAAACATTTCCTATGCTTAATATAAAAATACATAAACAACCAACAAGTATGCAAGCAAGCAAACATATTATATTCATTTTAATAGGTTGGAAAGGAGTTCACTAATATCCAAACCCTGAAAATATTATATTACTCTTATGTTTGCAGTCACCTTGAGTATGCTTCTTCTATATGGAATCTCCTGTATATGGTGAACCGACGGTTGATCCCCCGACAAATGGCCCCCCAAAATTATAAAAATTTTAAATCATAATTTTTTGCGCATTATTTACCAATTTCAAACCTAATATCGATTTAAAAAATAACTATAATAAGTTGGTATGCATATCAAAGGAATTTATTTATTGTGTTTAGGAATTTATTTATTTATTTTACTTATACGCTAGTACATACAGTGTATAGGCAAGTAGTTTTATCCTTGATACATTTGAATGAAAATATTATTTACTAGCTGGTTCCCGGCATGCGTTGCAATGCCATATTGAAGGAAATAAATTGTTTCTCCCTGTATGTCCTTTCCCGTGCGTCCCCTTCCCCTCCCGCGTTTCCTTTTCACCTTCCCCGCCTTCCATATATGGGACGGGGGAGCGTTCCATGTATTCGGTCCCAGTACATTCAGTTTTCAAACACCTGCGTGCCATCTATTACAATTTTTTTAATTTTAATTTTTCATATATTACAAAATACAAAAAAAATCAAAAAAATCAAATATTGATTGATAGTTCTTATAATATTTAATTTTTTTTGTATGTTATATAAGAAAAATCAAATATTATAAGAACTATCAATCAAATTTGATACCTAACATAGGTACCTATTTAAAATATCTTTAATTCTTGATTCGGTGCAAATTATTATGTAAGTACTTCAAATTAATTTTTCAAAAGAAGCAAACACATTGTGACTTGAAATTTTAAATAAATAAAAAGGAAACAATTCATTAATTTAAAGAGTTTTGAAAATTTTATTCTGATGTGACAATCATTGCAAAATGACAATCATTGCAAAATGTCATTCTCAAATGTATAATAGTTTCGCAAGAATTTTTTAAAATATTTTTGTGATTGAAAAACTTTTCAGGTGTATTGTAATGTGTTCATTAATTTAAAGAGTTTTGAAAATTTTATTCTGATGTGACGATCATTGCAAAATGACAATTATTGCAAAATGTCATTCTCAAATGTTTAATAGTTTCGCAAGAATTTTTTAAAATATTTTTGTGATTGAAAAACTTTTCAGGTGTATTGTAATGTGTTTGAAATAATCCAAAAACCTTCGCAGGGGTTTTAAGAATGTATTTTGAAAGTTTCAAACATTTCCTACGCAGTACAAAATACACTAATCCCCAAACACATTTTGATTTTAATATAAATATACTTTTGTTATTCGGCGGTACAAAGAGGATCTGCACACTTCGGAACACTCCCAATACCAACATCACGAAAGGAGAGTTAGCGGTCCTAAAATATTACGCGTTAATGAGGAAATCTTGGATCAACTGGCCAGCAAAGTACTTACACACAACGGTCGTGAGTAATATGGAAGATTACATTAAAAAGACGGAAGACCTCTTGTGCGACGCCAACACATAAAAAAATAAATACAATCCCACTAATAAGATTGATCTGAAGACAAGGGAACTAGTCAAAGCTTTCAGCCTTATGAAAAAGGATCGACCTAAGCTATTCGTAAAAGCCTACAGAACATACCAGCGTAACATTATCTAAATTCAATGAACTTTTATTTTTCAAAATTGGAACTTCTTAATTGTTTCTTTATATCAGACAAGCGCAAAAAATTGTTTTATGAATTAATAATTCTTAATTCGTAATTATCTTTTACTTTGTTCAAATGTTCGACGGATGCTAAAATGAATGTTTAGATTGAAAATACATTACTGAGATAATGCGCATAGTTTCACTGAACTAGGAGGTCCAATGGACCATTAGCGGCCGGTTCTTTTAAATTTTCTTTGAATGGCTTTACTTTTCCTGAGTGGTGCTATATTTTTTGTTCGATTAGTATAGATATAACGTGTCTTGAATTTTTATAATGTCGTTGGATAATTTTCACAAATTTTAAAGTTTACTAACGCTCGACAGATATTTTTTTTTACTGGTGATTGGCAAATGAGGCAAACATATATTTTAAACACTTTCAGCGTAATAAACCCTAAAATTATGATTTCTCACGGGTTTGTGCTAGGTTAAAATAATTCTTAAGGTGAATTCAAAATGTAAAATATGCGTAATAATTTGTACGGGAGAAAATGTAACAAAAAATCGGGACACAGGAATAACAATTTTAAACAAAATCATACTTATCACATATCAAAATTTCCTTTGGTACGTTTTAAAAGCAGTATATGTTAAACGTTTTTCAACAATTAAAATCGTACATTTCACACTTTATTTCTTGAATATTAGGCTCCCAGTATACCTCTATTGGGGAGTAAAGCCCCTTTTCATATTATTTTTAAGTATGATAATATTTTTTGGCAAAATACGCTCCAATGTAGAACAAAGATCACACTTTCTTTTTCAGAATTCCGTTTTAATGTAGCTATTTAAAGACTAAATTTCAGTCTTCAAAAACAGCCACTATTCCTCGCGCACATTTGTACATGTAATATTTTAAATAATATGCTTTGGGTATATTTTTTCATAATTCGGTTAAAATGGACGGACGTCAAAATAAAATGAAAAAATAAACGATTAAATTAATTAAATTAAATATTGATGATTAAATATATTACATGAAAAATGGTGCAAGAGTGGAATAAAATGTTAAGTTTGGATGATATTCTGTAAGCATTTAAAATAAATATAATAGGTAGGTACGGTAAAGTCAGTTAAATGTAGGTTATTATGTACTTGATATGTACGGTGAAGTTAGTTAAAAATAGGTAAATATATACTAGGTAGGTACAGTAAAGTCAGTTAAATGTGAGTATTATCAATCTAAAATATTATTAAATATGGGTACCATCAACGAAAGGTTTTAGTTTTAGATCGAATTGACCTCAAACTTGAACTAAAATTTAGGCGAATCGTTTGAAATCCTCGGGTGGGTAACATATGTTATCCCCTAATATATAATGCACTAAGGGAATAATGTAATGCGGAGGTCGGGAGATGCTGAGCTATTCCGATCTAGTTAATCAAACATAGATGAAACCGTACATTACCGTACTATGTTTTTTCTTGCACAAACACATTATATCAAACTAACATACTTACTGATAATTTGGGTTGTGTGTGTGTCTGCAAAACTCTCTTTTAATAGACTAAAATTTAGTTTGAGTTTAAGCGTCATTTTCAATATTAAAAGATAGCGGTTTTTACGTGAAGAGCTGAGGATCCGGCATCAAAATGTGCGAGGGCTTGTTGTTAACCTTCCTATACTCGCGCATTGGTCTCTCGGACCGACAAATCAATAAATCGTTGTTTTCTCAAAAATGAACATCAATGGGACTTTGATATTTTTAGTAGCTTCTTAATTACTGTTTAGTACGGCGCGCGCATTGGTGCTGAGTGGACGTGTGACACTTATATACTGTTATCGGTCTTTTAGTTAAGTAACAATTACTACCCAAAAATCCTCATAATGATTAATTCCTATTTTTATAATATTATATTATTCTTGATACTTTCATTTATTAGATTTCACAGTTTTATTTAATTAACAAATGAAAAAGTTTATTTTTGTTATTCAAGTTAGAGTACAAAAAATTATATTCTTCATAAGAGGTTTAGTTAAATTTCTGTTTGTACCCAATAAAGTAAAAGTTTTAATATATTTTTTTAATTCAATTATACCCCCTTATACATATAGTAAAAATCAATAATGCTTAAAAAAGTATATAATTAATATAATACAGACGAGATGTCAAGTAGGTCTGAGACACCGTGCGTGAGTATACGTGTTATACGTGTTAGGCGCGAGTATACAAAGGTTAATAAAGCTAGGAGCCTGACGGAATACCTACCCAGAAAAACCCTGCAGAGATGCGCTGCAGAAATTTCCAAAAAAGTTGCGTTCTGGAAGAAGAACAAACAAACAAACAAATACACATCCACATTTATAATATTAGTCAGGAATTCGGACCTACATTTATCAATTATCTGCAAAACTTTCCTGCATTAAATATAATAATTATTTATTTATTCTGGAATGTGTAGACGTTAGCAACTCGTAAAATACAAGCTAAAAAATATTTTTCTATTAATAACATTAATAATCTGTAACATTTGAGATTAATGTTTTTAATTAATCAGTTTTTTGACAAAATATATATTTATATTTAATTAAATTAGTCTTATATTTAATTTGAGAATTTACTAATTATTTTAAAAATAAAAATAAATAGTCTTATATTGTACACAAACACAAAAAGACTGCATTATTTTTAGGATAGTATTGAATTTATAATGAAAAAATTAATAAGTTGGTAGACAAAAATTTCCGTCGTTAAAATTAAGAAAGGACAAAAAATATTTTCCATTCTTCAAGAATTTATTAAAGACAAATTAACAAGGAAAAAATAACTAAAAAATCTATCTTTTCAGTTAGTAAATTGCATCTCTACAATAAACCAACCATATTGTAAATTGTTGATTTCCCTAAAACAAATTATATAAAACAGTTAAACATGGAAATGATATAGTGGTTTTATCAATTGTTATACATATAAATTAAACAAATTACAGGAGTTATTTGAACAAATCGAACCCACAATAGTCCCAAAGAGGGGTCGTACGTGACGTCATCGTTCTAGTATTTTTTTTCAGTTTTTCACAAGACGCGTGTGAAAGAAGTGGAAGATCGTCCATGCTCTGCGTACCTATCTCTGGAACTACTTAATTATTCATGGGACTTGTGAATCTTCTGTCTTTCTTGTTTTGAGTTTTGGGAAGAAGTAATTGCCAAAATTATATTACTCTAATTAACAATTTATATTACAAATTTTATTTTAAATGAGTCAAATTATTAGATAAATACGACATTAGTTTATTATTTTCGTAATATTTGGATGCAGAAAATGAATGTATTTCACAAATTTGTTATAAGATACATGTTCGTGAACGACTAAAAATACTTTATTTAAAATGCTATAATTAAAATAAAATGGTATTTATTTAGTTAAATGAAAATTTACATTATTACATTTGTATTTATTAACACCAAAGCATATGTTTATAATTAAATCTATATACGAAATATATTAATGAAAAACGTCCATTAAAATGTTGAACTTTGATAACATATTTATAGTGGCATGCATACTTAGATTAATGAAAATATTTCTTAATAATATCATAACGAACTATTTATATCTTTACACGCTATTTTAACGAATTACAGGCGTCTGTTATCATCACAGATTTCATGTGTTCAAAATACATGCAAGTGTCATTACAAAAATAATCTATTATTAATCGCCTAACATTGCAGATAATATTTATCATTTTTGAGTGCGCAAAAGAAACGAACGAAATTTGGCAGGACTCATTAATCGGACGATGAACCAACGACCAATGATTGACACTTCTCCGGACGATCTAAATTAATCAAATAAAAAACTTTTTTTAATCTTAATTTCCTTATAAATTTAGCAATAATCTTAGAAGTATTCACCGTAAATAAACCTAGGAATCCCTAAATTACAATGAGCAACTTTAATTAAGATTCTAAAATTGACCTGAACATACATCTAGAATATTGAATAGTTGGACATGGATAAAATTTACATCATTTGTTCCCCTTGCAAACTCTTGTTTTCCTGAAAATTGACTTTCTGCTCTTCAAAGCACATCAGTTTTGACCTCTCCCTCTCATCCACCATCAGTCTTGTAACAATGTTCCCTCTGGTATCATGCAGAGCAGCCGATAGCTTTCTCGTATGGCCTGCCAGAACGCCACTGGAAGAAGATTTACGTCTTACAGACCCTGATTTAATCCTCTTCATATCAGAATCCGGCTTGTATTTTAACTGAGTACTGGCTACCGATTTTCTTCTCAATGAAGCGGGGCTTTCGTGTTGTTTGAAGTAGGTCTCCGGTTTGAAACTCCCGTGGATTTGTTTGGAATCATCTGTAGACGATTCATCCCAAAAACTCATGGCTTTGTTGGTTGCACCACCACAAGATTCATTGTTTTCCGACCCAATCAGCATATCGTCACTATTAAAATCATCTATTTGTCCTGACGAACTGTTGTCAGACACTTTGCCTGCGTAATCATGAAGCTGCGTTCTTGTTCTAGCCATTTTGTTACTTGAATTAGTTGTAGCGATGATGTTTGTGTCCGAATCTAGGTGAGAAGAATTATTTTCAGCAGAATTTTCATCATACATTTGATACGTTATTTCTTTCACCGTTTTAGCATCGGGTGCTGGCTGAGGGATAAGAATATTTTTTGAGTGTTTGTTAGAACAGACGTGTGGTAATTCATTTCCTTCTTTTGCGTAGGATTCTGCCGACTGTTCTGTTGATTCATCTAGAATGGTTTTACCGGTAAGAGTTATTTTCTTTTTGTTCTTGTCCAATTTGCTTTTCTTTTTTTTGTCCATTTGACTATCATCGCTGCTTCTTCCGTCGTATTCATCGTCTTGGTATATTGTTACGGCGACCATTGTGTTATTGTTGGGATTTAGATATTGCAGTTTTATATTATTATCGTTGTAATGGGAGACTGGTTTGGTCGGCGACATCAGAGTGTTATCCATCCCCCGCTCGTGCATAGAGTCTTCCTTCTCTCCAAAACCAAATATTTGTTTTACGGAGGATCGGAACTAAAACATGAAATAATACAGTGAATGATAGTGATATAAATTATAAGTCAGTTTCCGTATGGTTTCCTGGCATCGAATTCGTTATACATATTTGCTTATTCCCAATGTAAGATCAACACAACTATCAGTATTTGACATTCAAAGGGAATGAGAAATCGTGTGCATTTCTCGCAAAGGAAGTTCATTTTGATTTCAACTAGTTTAATGTAATATTCAGCCAAGTTTGAAACGACTTCTCCTCTATTGAATAATTAACATTTTTATTCGAATACAGCTATGTAAAGTTCTACAGTTAAGAAGTTTTCCATGGGAAGATTTATTATAACAATTTACTTTGATTTCATCCTGAAAAACTTTTGAGAAAATAATTTTTAATAAAATAATAAGAAGTTTTCCATGGGAAGATTTATTATAACAATTTACTTTGATTTCATCCTGAAAAACTTTTGAGAAAATAATTTTTACCTGAGTGTTCATTCCAACATATATGATGGGGTCATAGCAGATAGAGCTCTTAGCAACCAGCGCTGGGACGACTCCCAAACCAGGTGACACCTGTGGAAATATATAGAAAGATTTTTTATTCAAGGTATCAGCTCCAACAGGAAGTGTTCGTGTTTGAAGGTCTGTGTGATAATTTCAGATCACACACAAAAAGTTGCTGTAAACATTTTTTCATTTTTTTCTATCTTTCTATTTGCATCGTCGAAACTTAGAACATAAGTGTGTCCTTTACGACGTGTATTTTAAGAGGATTTTTGTTTCTGGAAAATTAAAAATAAATTAAATACCGTTGTTAAAGAAATTTAAAAAAAATTTTAGATTTCTGAAAGATCTATTCAATGTTATTTCATAACAAATTTTTTTAATTACAGGTCTACAAAACAGGAATTTTTTTGATTTAAAAAAAACATACTCTCCGAAAATTTCTCGCTCTCCTGAACAATTATCATTTCGTTCTTTACAGTTTAAATTTCCCCGTGATCGACATGTCAAAATTTGTAAAAAGGGAAAAGGGATAATTTTGATTTTTAAAATTTTTTAAAAAATTATTTAATATTAATACTTTATAAGCGATTTTTCAAAGTGATGTTTTATTAACTAGATTAAATTTCATTTTTTCGATTTTAGTTTCGCGAGTAAAATTATTCAAATTTTATTTTTAGAATTGTTTGAACCTCGAATATTGGAACGTACGGATCCTTATTTATCCGGTAAGGAGATGGAGAAGAGGAAGGTGAGAAACTACCTGGCTATTCCGATCTGGTCACCACATACGGCTAAAACCATTTCAAGCAACGTTTCAATTCTAAATGATGGTCAGGGCGATATCTTTCAATTTGGAACGTGCCGGATTTTAATGAACACTTTGGGAAATAACATAAATTAATCAAATAATAATTTATTTCTTATTTTTACACGATGAATAAAACCTCAAATTGTAATATTAAATCACTGAAGATTATATTGGAATAGACTTGCAGAAAAGTCAATATATGGCGCAGATTAAATAAAAATGAATATATTTATCATGGACGCTGTCTAGTTAGTATTTATTTTGATGAATTTTACAATCATACATAAATAATGTATCTTGGGCATCACTTTTCAATCAAATCTTTCATTTGTTAACCACATAACAGAAATCTGTAATAAGGGCTTAAAAATGTTGGGGTTTATAACTAGGCTAACTAGAAACTTTAACAATATAAAGTGTATTAAAATGTTATATTTTGCTTATGTTAGAAGCCAACTTGAGTACAATTCTCCTGTCTGGAATCCTCATTATAATATGCACGTACAAGCTGTTGAAAGAATACAAAACAAATTCTTACGTTTTCTAAATTTTAAAATGGGTATTTCAGCAAATATGCTAAACTACAACACACTTTTAAACGATATGAATATGCTTAAATTGTCAGACAGAAGAATTTTCACTGACTTGGTATTTTTATATAAAATTCTAAATGATTTAGTTGATAGTCCGGTATTACTTGAATTGATAAGCTTCCGAATTCCACTTCGTAATACTAGAAGTCAGGATTTATTTCAGTGCAGAAATTCTGGGACTAACTACCATATGTATTCCTCTTTGCCCAGAATACTAATGGAGGGAAACAATTATACCAAGTCAGTGGACATCTTCAATTTATCTTTAAATAAATTTAAAATATTGTTATTGAGGCAGTTCAGTTATGTACAATAAAATGTTTTTTCTATGCTATATATGTAAAAGCCCCGAAAAAGGGCGTTTATTTATAAATAAATAAATAAATAACAGCCAATAAAATGCGTTAAGGGGGTATTCTAGTCTAGAAGCATGAATTGTAGGTGTTTTTTCAGGTGCAATAAAAAAAACAATAATATTTTTACCGGCCATTACTTTACCACATATTTATTAAAAATTAAACAATACATAAAAAAATCAAATGAAAAAATTCAAAAAGTTACAGGTGTTGAAGTGGGGGCTCTAAAAAAATGGCGCGCCCTGGTTGACACGATTGCAACCATCCTAGTAAAAAAAAAAAAAAAATTAATTCTTAGTTCAAACAAATGCGGCTATGGCCCGAACTAAGGAAAAAAAAATCGCACAATGGCGGCTGTCTGAAATAAAAAAGACATTTTTTTACCAGTTTTTTTGACTTTCCAAATTTAAAAAAAAATAGTAAAAATTGAAATATTGTTATACTTTTAGTTAGCTTGATAGAACGTCTCGAAAAAAGTAGTTTTGAGAAAAATGCGTTTAGAATTTTGTTCTTTTAGATTCTGGTTATATTCCGTCTAAATCAAGACATTAAAATGGTTATAATTTTTAAAATAATGCGAATTTCGAAAAACCCTTTTAAGGAGATATTTTTGAATATTTAAACTTTGGAAATATGAAGGAAAAGATTTTTTTTCTAGACTAGAATACTGCCTTAAGAAAATAACGTTAACTTTAATAGATCTTAGTCGAAGTATGACAAATTTAAATATGATCTAGGTTTCCGTTAGCTCAGTGATGGAGCAGCGGTCCGGAGTTCAATTCCTTAATGCGACCGTCCCTTGTTCTGATTTTTCAAATTTTCAATTGAGAGTTGCTAATGTTGTCTTAAATGATTAAATATTTCAAATAAAATTTATTTGCCCTCTCTGGGGTTTGAACTCGCTTAAGATTACTTATCGAGAGCCTTACCCCTCTATCACCGAGGCAGCCAAGGTGTTTTAAATTCATGTTGTATCATGAAATTTCACACAAATAAATTGCAATAATAGCAATTAAATACTGTGGCAAACCATGTACCTTTTATTTAGCCAAGTACTCCCGGTGTTTCACGTATAAATGTTAAACTTTGATGTATTCACATTTTAAATAATAATTATAAAATAATAATTATTAATAATAAAATAATTCACCAAAGTTTGGTAATAATACATAACTTGATTGACTGCCGTAATGTGGTACCATATTATGAATACGAATCAAACGTTTTTAGAAAATGAATTTTATAAAATATATTATGATAAAATTATACTAACAGACAGAACGATTCGTCATTATAGACCCGATATAGTTTTACATGACAAAATAAAAAAAAATAACTTAGATGTCGCTATTCCAAATTCCTGTAATATTAAAAAATCTGTTTCTTTAGAAAATATACAGATTTAGGAGATAAGATTAAAAGAATTTAGCATTCTCGGACTATTTGTTATTTCGGCTACTGGCATTATACGTAGCTCTCTATTTCAAAATTTAGGCTTATTAGATTTGTCAAAGAATTTTTATATAAAAATGCAAAAATCAGTCATATTAAACACATGGAGGATTACGAAAGATTTTTTAAATATTTATATTGAGGGATCAGTAGGATTTATCGGTCCAGTTAGGAGTTCTATCGAGCCGAACCCTCTGATATGAAAATATCTGGAGTCGGTGAAGTATTTTCCCGTATGGTCTCTGGTGGGTTGATGTGTTGGTCTTGTATAGTTTTGTATTTATTATATTTATACAATGCAATTACATCGCGTGAATTGACTAGATGATCATTTGTGGAAAAGTGTGTGGAAGGGTTAAGTTTTTCCTGTGGAGACACCCGGACTTAAAGTCTAGAGAACAATTAAAATTAATATATATATTTTTAAATAACGTAATATCGCCAACAAAAATCTACTATTTTTGTAACTAACATCACATTAATTAAAGTTTTCGCACTTTTTTCTTTTCAGAAGGGCCTTAGAAAGTGTTATTGTTATAATTAATAAATTGTCATTTATGGAACGATTATGTGGAATTATGGGATTAAAATAACTTTAAATACCCTTACCATATCGTGTGGGGCGAATTGTTCTATTAGAGCGAGAATGGCATAGGGTGTCCACGCTATCATGAAAGTTATGATCATGATCAGCACCATCATGGTCACCCGGGACTCGGCTTTGGTCACCCTACCCATCCTGACGGCGTTCTGAAATCAGATAAACATAATTTATTTTATAACGGCTGAGCTGGCATCGCCTTTGGGTCCCAACCAGGCGTCCCGTGTTCGATTCCTCGACTGACTAAGTCCTTCATCACGATACAAGCAACATTTTTCGCTTATTGTGGTGGTTGTAGGAGATTTATAAATATTGTTGGGTTATTTATTACCCGGGAATGTTTGTCTTTCTTTAAAAGAAAAAAAAATAGCTAGGGGTAGGGGTGGGTGGTTTATGGGGTGAAGTTTGTCTAACTCTTGGCGGCGAACGCGTTTGCCCACCTACCGCGTGGCGGGCTGGATTAGGAGAGACTGGATGAGGAAGACCTAACCTAGACCTCACCGGACTCTCTCTATCCATCGCCCGACACCGCAGTGAGAGGGATAAATTCATTCAAGTCCGTCACCCCTGGACAGACTCCTGACCCCAAATTCCTACCCATCCTTTTTATCCTTTTCCTTACCAGAACTTCATATCCTTCCTTTCGACCCACCACACAGCATCCCTAAATATGGCATAGGCCCCGAGGAAATTTTTTGCTTCGGGGTCTGCTGAGTGGTGCTGATGAAGAATCATGAAAATGACGGAATTCAATGTTAAAACGCGTTATTCCCGGAAAGAGTTCTTTGAAAATAATTATTTGATATTATTTTATTTTTAATTCTTATTTTAATTACCCTTAAATTTTTATAATAAATAAAAAATTGATTTTAGTTTCGAATGTGTATTTTTGTGTTACGTCGATATAAATGCGCAAAATATTTGAATTTCGAAGGTGTATTTTGTGTAACGTCGAGATCAATGCGTAAAATATTTCGGTTTCGAAGGTGTGTATCTGTGTTACATCAAGATTAATTGTAAAATATTTTATTTTCGAAGGTGTTTTTGTGAGAATATGCGTAAAATATTTTATTAAGAAGTTTACGCCGTCTACTTTATTAGCTTCAGCTTAGCTTTGACGTCATTACGAAACTTACCTTCTTCATAGTTCTGATGATACTCATGTAGCTGAAAGTGATGATTATAACTGGCAGGACCAAGCCAAACCAAAACAGGAACAGGATGTACGTCAGTGTGTTGAATGTCTGCTCCTCCCAATTAATGGAACAGCTTATGGAACAAAACAAAAATATAAATGGAAGTTTTTTTTTTCAATCCACGGCGAATCAATTATTTTGAGTTTATTTTATTAAATCTCATTTGTGTGTAATATTATAGGTAATCGTTTATAAATTTGGATTTATGTGTGTTTCTCCAAAATATCGATAAAAATCATTAGTGCTTGGTTCAATTGGTAATCATTTAACCGCAAAATGCAACAGTGCTCGTTGGAGGTAAAAAGGAGAACTCGTCACCCGGTCGTTAAAAAAGGAAGACCATGCTAAATTTACTCCAATCCAAAATATCCGTATACCACAGCTACCTAATGTATGATTTCCGGCGATACACGATGCAAGAAAGGCAAATTGCGGGCTAAATGGGCTAAAATATGGTAGAACAAGTGTATTTTAAAATTAATAGAATACTAAGTTTTAACTACTTAAGACTAGAGAATTAAGAATTCTATTCATTTCGAATTAAAATGGTGTGACAAAATAAGTTTTTCTGTGTTTGAAGAAGAAACTGTGCATATTTAATCAATGTGAATTATTGTTTGCGATCAAGAGGCTCTGGAATGATGACGAGCTACCGAAATTAATTGTAAAATATTTATTGATATAATTGTACTACAGAGCCTGGAAGTCTAGCACGGACAATCTGTAAAAGCCTACAACAACACGATATTGACTAAATCTGTCAATTATGGTCAGTTATCATTATTTGCGAGCACGGTCAATAATTGATAAGAGATATTCCGACCAACGCTCGATTTATTTTTTAGCACATTTAAGTATCAGAAAAGTTTTGCAGTTAAAGAAAAGTATCAGAAATGTTTTGGTTAACTGTCAATATATATTTATTTTTGAATAGTTCGTTGTTCGTTTTGAAACATTACTGACTTATAAATGAACGGAGTTGAACTAACGAAGCTCTTAGAATTGAAAGAAGACGTACAAGCAGTGAGTTGAATCCGTTCGGGCCAATGACGGAATATTAATTCAGGCTTGGGGAACCAAAAGAATTCACTTAATAAGTTGTGAATAGACCTCCAACTTCCAACCAAAGACCTAATTAACCACATTTTTAGTGTCAAAAAGTAAATGCGTACTGCCAATGCATATTTACGGATGACATTTTGCAGATTGTTAGATTGGAGTTACAATATTTTTTACTTTCCGGGGCCGATAGAAAATTAATAACTCGGGCTCGGCTCCCGTTTATATTCCAAATGTATGCGCTGCATCAGGTCCATCGTGTAGAGGAGCAGTTACACAAGGCGCATGAAAAATACACAAAGTAATACCAAAGTAAATTGTGTAAAATGTGGTATTTTATTAAAACAAAAAAGCAATCCGAAACATCGGCTCAATAAGGACAAGTTAAAAAGACTAATTCGTCATCAACTAACACAAAAAAAAAGGTTTTGGTAAAGGTTGGATATTTGGTAAAATTGTGTAGTTTAGATACTTATGCCAACATTTCATTATAAATAATGTTCTCCTTTCATAAATAATAAAATAAGGCGATACGACGTGACGTTAGAATATTAGATTACACCGCAATGATAATAATACTGTTGCGTGTACAGTGCGCGGCTTTTGGTTAGAATCATACTAGGTATGTACTTCCAGGAAATCTTCTCCTCTTCTGTTTATTAAAATTCTTATATTAGTTTATTTACCTCATTTTCACAATCTTCTCGATCCTTCCAACGCTGACCCTATATTGAGATGATAGGCTTCAAAGTTTTGAATAACTATAATATTACGGTTATTTATAGGTTATTCACTGATTTAACCTTTGGTGGACGTGCGGTCTCACAGTCCGCTTACAGTTTGTGAATCGCGTGCCCCTCTCCTCCTGCGGACGCCACACGTTTGTCCGCCTCAGTAGCGTCGGATTTAGTTGCGAAACACCTGTCGAGGCCGCCGGCTGTATTTTGCATGAGTAATTTCCCTTTATATTTTGATTTCGGTCTGTGGGACCGCGCGTCCACGATTGTATAATAAATTGAGCTGAGGGTGATTTTTTTTGTTCTAGATTTATTAATTAAAAATGTCAGAAAACGATACACTAAGTACATCTGCAAGTAAACTATATCCACCAAAGATAAAAAGAAAGACGATTTACACTTGTGAAGGCTGTAAACGCCTACAATGTTCTAAGCCATTATGCAAAGACTGCCAATAAATACGAACAAATTGGGGCTTTGTCAAAATTTTTATGTTTTGTTTTAAGAAGTTAATGTAAAGTTTTTAAAATTTCTTATTCTTTATATTTTATTGTAAAGTTAGTGAAACTTACTGAAAAAGTAATTTTCTTTGGATAATGTTCCTACAATGTGATCTTCAGTAAAAATGACTGAAAAGTGCCTTTGTTTGTTAAATGGTTAGATTTTAGTTTAAAAAATATATATTTTAATTAAAATGTCTTGTTTTATTTACGTTTGGTAAAGTCCGTAAATAAATAAAAACAATTTTAGGTACAACACTTACTTAACTAGATAGATTCTGGCCTTTAAAGATAGCGGTCTGTGAGACTACACGTCTATAGTAGTGTAACAAAAATGTTACGTCCATAGTTAAATATTGTATCATTTAAAGATATAATCATGATATCTGGAAATCAATTTTATTGGATGGAACCTTGTTAAGCAGTTAATAAAGAGATTTTAAGTAAGTGAACAAAGTTCCGTCACCAGGTATCCATCACCAGGGCAGATTTGTAGATTGTGGTGAAGTGATTATGTAGGTAGTGGGATGTAAAAGTGATACCGTATTGAGACTACGGTAGAAGATAACTTTCTAGATGGTGCAAACGCTGTCAACTCCGTGTTATTCATTCTGCCACATTATTCTCAGCAACAAATCAATCTAAAAGGTGTTTAAAGCACTCGCTTTTCAGTCAAGTCATTTCTTGACATACTTTTATTCCATTTCGCACAATATATGGCTTTGGTTACTTAGTAGTGTGTAATTAAATTGTACACATTCAATTTTCTTCTAAAATAATTAAAGGATCTTCGGCTCTCTAAATGATGTAAAACAAAATTGCAAATCAAAATCATACAAAAACATTTTTTTTCATATCGGTATTCTTTTCCTCTCCCATCATCATCATGTTTAATGAATATGGTTTTCATACTCTAATGACAAATGTATTTAGTCAAGAAAATGTTATATTTTGCGAAATGTTCTTTGCGAAGATCACACATTATATTATATTTATTCATGTGAAAACTTATATTAAATTAGGTCATAAAAATATGCCTCTCCCTCCACATGATCAATTTTCCGACGTTGTAAATGGAAAGTATTTTCCTGAGAGCCTGAAGCAAAGTTGGAATAACAAGGTTCCACTTACAAAAATCTTGTTTCACAAAGTACGGTAAATAACTGATGCAGTCGGAACTTTAAAAACATTCTAATTTCTTTAATATGATGCACTAGTTGTTGTTAGTGTCGGTGGAAGAAATAAAGAATAGTGCAATTCGAAATATTCCGACTGGAAATTATTTACACAAATGGTTCCAATTCTCTCTTATCCTCCTCCCAACAGTAAAAAAATATAAAAAATAATGCTTTTTAAAGAGAAAATAGTTTTCAATGTTAAATGTTTTGCCTTCTTTGAAGACGATTTCCGTGCACGAATCCTCACTCTAAATCACAAATGAACCAACTCTGGCAAAGAAATCTGGTTGGCTTGAAAACCTAGACACTACGCGTCGTCTCAGTTCTTGTATGTTCAATAGACCATTAGAAAATTTTACAGGAAGAGAAGGTTTTCTTTCATTATTTCAATGAAATATAATGAAAGATGTTTAAGGTAAAGCTATTTTCGTAAAGGAAAAGGTCTCCTTAATTTCAATAATTCTTAGTTAAGTGATTAACTATACTTTTTTATACTCTATTTTTAATTTTAAAGTGGAGATTGAACAAAAACTAAAATGGTCTGTTGAACATAGAAGAACTGAGGCGACGTACGGTATCCTTGGAAATTAATAATGTTCGGAGAGTTTTTGTTTAATTTTTTACACCCCAATGACATTTTCATAAAATTGAAAAAAAAACATTTCCACATTGGGATGAATCTAGTAAAATAAAAGGAAAGATAGTTTTAAATAATCCATCTCACGATTCCTTTACAACCATTGAATTTATATATTTCATTTCATATTAAGAATTCTGCCGTGTGCGATTGTCTTCTTGATGAAGAGGAGCTCAATAATATTTTTTTCAGTTGCCCTTTAAGCGATTCATAAAAAAAAATCATCCCTGATCAGGATGAGTATATCGGTGACCCACAACATTGCATCCGTGTTGTATTCTGTAGAAAAACGTGTTTATGAAGTTATGTCTCCTTAATATTAACGGCATCAATTTGTTATCGTAATTATGCATATTAATTTTTTCCTCTTGTAAGTTTAGTTTCGTATATTTAATAAGTGCGTTTCGTTTATTTTTATGTCCAATAAAGTAAATATATAATTTTCTTAATTACTTATTGCTTTATCTTGTAAATATTTATGTAATAACAATCGTGAAATTTTCAAAATAATTGAAATTTTCCCTCTCAACTAAAAATTTAAATCTTGTTTTGTGAGTGTTGCATATTTTTTTTATGTTAGTAATGCGGATAAGTTTTTGTCATTACTATTAAATTTGTATATATTTCTTTATCAAGATTATACATACAAACTGAATCACTTAACACTCCTTAAAAAAGGGGTGAAAAGCCATTAAAAAAAATTTAATCTACTGCCCAGGAACTAGATATTGACAATTTTTCAACCCATCGCTAAAAGTCACCACTTAATTTGATTTTACGGATTTATTTAGGTAAAAAATGTTGTGCCTTGGCCTGTTAAATTCATGTACTACCTGAAACGGTATAGGACTTCGAAATATGTAAATTTTTAGTGAAGCTCTTGAGACTTGGCATAACCAATTAGGGTATGTAGTGAGGCAGAAGGTCTGAAAAGTCTGCTTTAGAGGATTTCAAAAATCAGGATAAATTAGAACAATCGCTTAAAGAAAATCGGATGACAATTTGTTTGCTTGATTTCAAAATTTAATTTCATTAATGGTTCAACTTTGAAGGAGTTTCTACTTTAATTCTAGGATGGAACAAAGCAATGGTTATTTGTAATAAAGTAATAAAACATGATTACGACATTCCTAGAGATCAAGAGATTATCAACAGTGGGATATGTAATACAAATTACAGTATTATTATTGCTCTTCCAACAAAATATTCATTACAATGATGATAATTTCCCTCTGTAGTGCTCGGCCGTCAAGATATCACATTTCAATTAAGGTTTGAATCTCCGTTGATGATTTAGCTCTTAATAATTTTACGTTCGTTTTCGTGAATTTCGGTTGTAAGCTGAGATTTACACCATTAATCTAATGATAAATCGTTATTATTATTAATGAGATTGACATCATTTAAATGACTACAAACTTTGTAGTAATTTAAACTAGTAGTTCATATCAAAAAAGCATATTTCTAATCTTAATAAATCAAAACCAATATTTCATCAGAAACTTAAGACTTCGAATCATAATCGTACTATTTACAGTAATTAAATAGTATTTAATTATTCCAAAACCGGCATAATCATCAAACGAATATTGTAGTGGAATCAAATATTCAAAGTGATAAAAAATAAGATTTTCATCAGAATACCTTTCGAGAAATATCTCCTGAGAATTGACAATCTTGTTTAAAAAGCTTCTGCTTGTTTCGTTATTGCTTTTTTACTTTGAATTTATTTATTTCTATGCATTACAGTATTTACCTATAGATCAATTTTGAAAAACATTTTTACATAATATATATTGTAATTTTATTATGTTGGGTGTAAGGTAGGTTTGTGAAGGTGAAACTGTGGATAGGTATTGTTGTATGTTTCGTGAACACCTCACTAGGAGAACCTGTGCTGAGGTCTTTACGAGTTTATTTATGTTTATGTATGACAAGTATTTATGTGTTGTAATAGAAAGTTTTATATGTATTTTATTATTTTTTTTTAATTTTAATATTTTAATTATAACCAATGATTTATGTAAAATTATTACATCATCATTGGCCGTGGATATTATATTAAATTTATTATCACTATTAAAATTATTAACAAAAATGATTTTCTTTTTCCTGTATGTCTGAACACTTTCAGCTCATTTATAAATACACTAGGCACCCGCTAATAAAAAATAAAAAAATAATTGAAATAAAAAAAAAATTTATAAAAGGTTTTGTAAGTTAACCCTTCAAATATCGGGCGTATTATGTCAGTAGGTATAAAAATTTCCGCTTCGCAATAAAATCCTAATAAATGGAATATTTATGAAAGTATCCAAAAACTAAAAATAGTTTTTGAAAGAAGATGTAATACGCTTTCAAATGTTGTTATTAGAAACAACCGTGTAATTTTTTAAACTGAAATTTTTTTAATGCAAACTTTATAAAGTTTTAAATATGGCTCACTTTACGCTTTTATTAACAAAAACTACTGTAAAAAAAACATACAAATTTATTATTAGACAAATGACTTATAAACGTAACTGCTATCTCGCTTTTTTGTCGTTTCATGTAAAAATAATTCACAAATAATTAAAAAATTATCACGAAATTTCATAATTTTTTTTCAGATTGCGGTCGGAAATTTTGGTTTCAAAAAGGTGTACTATTTAATTATTTTGTGGTTAACTTTTATATTTGAATATAAAGCGTGTTGTTGTTCTCTTAACGTTTCTTATCCTTTTTCAGCCGCGCACAATTTTCAAGGACCCCCTTAATAAAAAAAACAGCAATAAATTTTGAACCATTTATTTTAGTAATGCAAACACACAAAAAAACTTTTTTTTTTAAATACGTTAATAATTTACATATAATAGCAAGACCAACATTAACATTAATTAACGGATATTCGGGTTATGTTACTATAAAGTTGTAATCACAAATCGGATTTCACTTGTATTCTGTTTCTATATTTTGTTTTTAATATATACAGGAGAAGAGAAAACCTTTTCACAGAGTTATGTGACCCAATCACACAAGCAGTAAATGTTTCAGTGTTTCTTCTGATATTTCCTAATAATCTTTCTTTACATTCACCCTAAAACTTGATGAAGAGGATTCTTTGAAATTACGTCTCAAAGCTGAATCACAAGACATTTCTATTAATTTGTTTTCCAACAACATCTGTGTTGAAAGGGTCAAATATCCAATTTTTATTTTTGTCGGGTACTGGAAAATAATCCAGAAACGAAGACCTTAAAGCGCGGAGGTGTTTAATCATTTCGTCTTGTACTTGTGTTGGCAACATTGCTCCACCAGAGGATTCCAAAAACGCTGACAGTATAGGAAAGTGATAATGGTTTTTTTTTAATTGTGCGATTTGTTCACAGGTCAAGCTTTTTCAGCATCGTTTTAATTTTATCTTCAACTTGGAAGATTTTGTTATCTCTCCCTTGTAGACCCAAGTTCAGCTCGTTAAGGGCATTAAAAAGATATCAGCTAAATATGCCGCCATTGTGAACCAAAATCATTGTAGTGAACAGCATGTTTATTGACGCCGCCTTCAGAAGGGTCACCCCGAAGGGTCCGTGGACCACAGGTTAAGAAACACTGGTTTAGACCTTACTTTGCAATATTATAGTAAGGGAGACCCAACGATTTCTATAAGACCTATGTGAGATGGAACAAATATGGTCTCCTGCGATTAAACGGGTTTTATCATCTTTTTATTAATTTATCATTTTGTCTTGAAAAAAAAACTTTTCCACTACATATTTTTTGACATTTTCGGAAGAAATTTTTGACTGTCCACCAAGGAATATTTCCCATTTTAGAACAGTAAAATGTTGAAAAATATTTAATTAACGTCTGACAAATTTCGTATCATTTAACCTACCTCTTAGTGTTTCTTATATATGAAGAAAGCTTATTTCAAAGTGAAAAGCCGAAACGATATATATATTTTTAGTAGCTATATTTAATCTATACATATAACAATGTATGTATGTTTGCTTGCTTGTTTCCATGTATGCATATATGCATGTATGCATGTATGCATGTATGTATGTTGTTTATGTATCGCTGTATTAAGCGTAGGAAATGTTTGAAACTAACAACATATCTTCTTTCCACCCTCGCGAGGGTTTCTGGATTATTAGAACCACATTACAATACATCTGAAAAGTTTTTTAATCATTACAAAAACTCTTACGAAACTGTCAAAAATGTCACGATTTGAGAATGACATTTTGCAAGCCATCAGTTATTCAATCAAAATCAAGTTTTCGAATAAACTCTTTAAATTAATGAATTTATTTGAAGTACTCACCTGTGGTACTAACCAACGTACTTTGTTGAATGTACTAAAAAATATATATTTATTTTAAATAGGTACTTATGATAGGTACCAAATTTGATTGATTGTTCTTATAATATACAAAATATGTTGTAATATATGAAAAATGAAAATTTGAAAAATAAAAAATTGTAATAGGTGGCACGCGAGCTGTTTGAAAATCTAAATTTATCGGGACTGAATATATGGAACTCCGGAGAGGGGCGGGGGTTTGCAAGACGGGGGAGTGGGAGAGGCGGAAGAGGATGGGGCGGTGGAAGGGAAACGGGACGAATGGGAAAGGACACGCGGGGAGAAACAATTTCTTTATTAAGTGGCTTTGCGACGAATGCCGGAAATTCGCTAGTAATTAGCTAATTTTCTAGACAATGTAAGGTAAGTACGTGGTAATAAAAACCAGTTAAGGTTTTTTGGTTCTGCGCGAAATTTTGGTTCAATAAACTCAAATTTATTTTTAATTTACGCGTCATTTTCAAAATTGAAAAAGATTTTATGAAGAAATCAGACAAGTGATGAAATAGTAAAATTTCAAAATTGGAATGATTAAAATTAGATTTTTCACGTCGGTCCTCCGATAGGGACTTCCGAACTTTGACTTGATGACGGCCATATTGTTGAAGCGACATCTGTCAAATTGGCAGTCATTTATTCAGTCTGTTTTGCCAAATCACTGCGGACGGATATAGCCTTCAACAGCACGCGCAAATAATAAAATTGTTTAAAAATTAATTAATTGTTTAAAATTGTTTAATGATAAATCTCACGTCTAGGTGAAGTGAACTGGGCACTGAGATCGTGCGATTTGACCCCGTAAAATTTTTTTCTTGCGGGGTTTTCTTAAGTCGCAGGTCTATGCAAACAAACCACAAATCACAGCGGCCCTCAAAGCCAACACTACCCATGCCATCGGTCAAATTCAGCCTGATTTACGCGCCAGAGTCATGGAAAATCAGACATCTCGGATGCGCGCCACCCAGAGAAGCCGCGGCGGACATTTGAACGATGTTATATTTCATATATAATGGCATCGATAGGCCTTTCAAACGAATAAAAAAATTCGATGATATCTCACATACACACTTTGTTTTATTTAAATTTAAAGATAGGAAGCGCTTAATGAAACACCCCTTAGTTTCGGTTTTCTGCGCGTTAGTCCTGCGTGAAATCTAATTTGATGAACTCAAATTTAAGTGTCGTTTTCAAAATTAGAAGTGTGAAGAATTCAGACAAACGATAAAGTACTTGACTATAATAACAATATAATATAATATTTTTTTGACACTTTTTTTGGAAGTGATTTCAGATCATCACGGATTTTTTCTTACAGGTATATCATAATGATTTTCCACATTCTCTTTTGTACCGCTGTACTCTAATCAAACTTTAAATTAAAATATTCCCAACCATTACCACTTACGAATAAGTTGTGTTCTGGGAAATGATAATATTATTTGGGTCTTAGAGTCTCAGACACTTTTGCGTAAAATTTTATGTGACAAGGTTTTGCGATTTGTTATTCTGAACTCTTGGATATGGTATTCAAAAAAATACTTTTATTTTCATTTCACGTAAAACGAATCACTCAATTTAAAAGCCCTTTAAAAATATGTACAGAGAACTTTTATTATTTTAATCATATATTAAAAGGGAAATATGTATTTTTTTGTATTGTATTGTTTTTTCATTATCTTTTGCGATACAATTTGGGAGAAGGGTATGGGTACCGCCGCCCTGGGAACCATTTACTGGATAACCAACACCCCTGCCGTAGGTTACTCTAAGTAGTTCGCTACGTTTGGTGACTTAGCAGGGGTGCCTGGGTTCATGGGGTGAAGCTGTCTAGGTCTTGGCTGCGGGTGCATTTGCCTACCTACTGCGTAACGAGCCGGTTCGGGAGAGACTGGATGAAGGAGACTTAACTTTAACATCCCCAGCGGGACTCTCTCGAACCTTGCCGACTGCATTGCAGTGGGAGGAATACGTCTGTCACACCTGGATACACTGACCCCCAGATTCCCTACCCCTCGTACCTTGTTTCTTCCCAGAACTTCCTCTCCTTCCTTTCCATAAAAATACCCTCCACAGAGCATTCCTAAAAATGACGTAGGCCCCGAGAGAAACTGTTTACCTCAGGGCCTTGAGTGTGGAGCTAATGAAAAAAAAAATCATGTTCCCGATAAGTAAGTACCTATTTTTCTAGAGTTTGAAAAGAGATTGCTTCAATGAAATAAGTATACCGGATTTTTACATTTTGGTATTAAGAAAAGGCATAATTTTTTGATTAATTCGTAGAACTCCATTTTTTTTAAATATAATTAAAATTAAATTTTATAATTTAAATTTGGTAATGAATCGATACAGACATCTTCAAAAATTTAAACAAAAGACATTTAAAATCCTATAAATAAGCCGTCTAACAGTGGATTACCCACATTTTAAAAATGGTCTTATAAACCGAAACAGCTGTAACAAAAATACATAGTAAAATACTTAAGAAAAGACGTCATCCTTGATCGTATTCTAAAGAAAAGCACAAGAGTTTTGTTCATTCCATGGATATTTCCAAAACAAATTGAAATGAATATTGTTTACTTTTTTACCAGCTAGGAATCCAGTTTTTTATGTGTAATACGTGAAAAATAATATTTTGTTTTTTAGATCCATTTTTTTTTCTCTGGCAACTTGGCAGGAACGCCACATAATTCGTTTTTCTTAGTAATAATGTTCTTTGTAAAAGCAATACCCCAACGGAGCTTTGTTCTCATGCTGCTGCAGTTTGCTTCAAAAATACACATAAAAATATGAATGAAGTGAAGTGAAACAATAGAATAATGCTTAGTAAATTGAAATAATCATTTCACAAACATGGTGAGTTTAAACCGAATGGCAGCTTTCTCTAATGTAGATTTTACACCATCTCTTTTTTCAGCCCGATTACCGTATAGAGACCAAAGATAAAAAAATTCACTTTACGCGATCGCTATTTTCATCTCTATTTTCATATCTACGATTTCAATTGGCATCACTGCAAACAACACATAAACTCAAGAAGGTAGCCTACCGAAGGTTATCTGACACCTTGAAGGGAGAGCTAGATGCGGCTTAATAGATCTTGCTTATTAAGAGGGAATAGACAAAACTGGAAATGTGTCATTTTTAAATCAAATTTTAGACATATTTACTCCTTTTCACATAAAAATATAAATTGATTTCGAAAGACTGTTTTTTTATCTAGTAAAGCTATTATTTTTAATTTTGAGAAAATATGTTTATTTTTAGTACAATAAAGTTTTACCGTAAGTCGTGGCAGATTTGTTAAATTTTCAAACAAAATTTTGTATTATACAATATACATTTCAAATCATATAATCATGCCGTAAAATAAATCAATACATTATTTGGGAAAGCTACCTTTCAGAATTTTAATTTTAGTTTAAATAAAATCATGAAAAAAAATCCGCGCCCTTGTTTTGTGACGAAAATACTTCAAATTGTCTATTTATTTACGGTCTTACAAACTAATGTATTTAAAAAATAATTACATTCTTATTTTGCTTAGACATTATTGAAAAATTACAAATATGGTTATTTATTTATTATTATTACATTTATGATAAAAAAAAATCACAAAAAGTACATACTAAAATAGTTTTATCATCACGAATTTGAGCATTTTTGAATATGGGTATTTATCAAAGCAAATTTGGAATAAAATAAATTCAATATTTTGTTAAAATGCTGGTATGGAGAATAGTTAATTTTTCTCATTGGAACCACCCTGTACCGTTGCTAGGGTACGATCGTAAGATCATCGTTCGACGAAATTTAAATTCTCGGTCGCTGGTTAATGGCTCTTAAGGGATACTTCATTGATGCTAAACATGTCGTAATCCGCATTATTCTGTTCAACAGCAAGATTGCTCTCCCTGGCATGACTGTTGGCAAGTTAGTCATGTCGGCTGGGAGATAGAACACCTTTGTGTGAAGAAGATAACTATCCGGAACATAGAAATAAATGTTCTCCGTGATAGCCGAGTTTTCAAACCATCCAAGAAATGTGTAGCAATGTGTACATCTGACCCGTAAATGATTTATTCCGAGCATTCCAAAAGAAAGACGGTAAGGTAGAGCCGCGGGTGGAATCCATACTTCCGCGTGTAGAGAAATCTCAGAAATTTGTTCTGAACTCTCTCTAACATGAGTACTTTGCTTGTTGCGGACTCAAAATTACCTACCCACTCTCAAGTTTACTAAGGAATTCTCCTTACTAAGGTAGATACTCCTTAATAAGGTACTCCTTACCAAAGAATTTAATAAAATTACAACTCATTTAAATAAAGAACTCGGGTGTCTAAAATTTCGTGCATTGTGTTAAACAAAGTCCGAATCGTTAGGGCTTTACCGATCGACCGTGCTATATAGCCAGCGGTTGCACAGTGAAATCGATAACTTTACAATATCGGATCGATAGGCGTAACTTCTGTTGATTTTATATCGATATCCCGATTACGGTTTCACCATTGACAGCCATTGGCGCACCGATATTGACAGGGAATGAATAAGAAATCATTATACGCCGGCAACCTTGGCGGGTCTGTCTGTTGATGTACATACAGAGGTGAAAACTCAAACCGGTATTTAAAAATAAAAATACTAATAAATAGATAATTTTGAATTGTAATACTAACTTAAGTAAACATTGGCTATGACACTAAACGGAAGTTAATTCGTTAATGAGGTCATATTTTAACCAATTTCGTTTCTTCAAGAAACTGAACGGAACGGAACGAAATAAATTAATCGCGTTTTAGATGAATTGATTAAGTCTATGGATAGCGTGTACGATGTCTTACAAATCTAAGAGCTTCTTTAGTTTATCTCAATTCATTAATAAGCCAGCTTTTTTTCACAACGACATTATTCAAAATGTTTTGTATATTGACAGCTTATCTGATACTCAGGAGGCCGCGCTAAAATTGTCAGTAGTCGGTCCGAATATCACCTATCAATGACCTCCATAGATAATGAATTTAGTCAATATCGTATTGATACACGGTTTTATTGATGGTCCGTGCCAGATCTCCAAATGGCGTGACACCAGGGCACCGCCATGCAGCAATCGAAGTACGGTACCGTTTGTGTGATGATAGAGGTTATATCTTTAACAATAAATGCTGTTACCTGATGTTGGCTGCCTCGTTGATGTAGTTGCCCCAGCCAAAGAGGGGTGGACTGGTGACCAGGAAGGAGTAGGACCAGATGAAGAAGATACTGAGGGAGGCTCCGCGCATGCTTAGGTGGCGCGACACCAGCGGCCGGGACACCATCATGTAACGCTCGAAGGACAGCACTGTCAGGGTGGTAATTGAAGTTATACCTTCAACAATAAAATACACACGATTACTCGATATAAACGCTTTAGTTATGTTTAATGGAAACAGTTTTAGGAATTTTCAAATAATTATTTAGAAAAACATGCGAGAAATGATACTTGCAGCAAGTAGACGAGTTTATATATTTGGGAAGATGTTTACGGTAGATGGAAAGGCTGATTTGGATATTTATTTTTTTACTAACGCCACATTGGGCTTTACATGGAATAATAGTAACACTTATATGATCAAAAGTGTCAACATGTTTCAAAACCAATGATTTCTTCATCTGGTTCAATTAAAACTAAAACAATTAACAATAGACAAACAGGTTTAGATAAATAAGTACCTGTAGACAAAAACACAACAAAAAGTAGTGATTAATTTTTCAAGGGCATCATGAAAACAATTACATAGTAAAAATTTAGAATAGGTAATAAATTGCATTTATATTTCAAACACTTTAATAAATCCACACAAAATAATTAAGAGTAACCAAGATACTAAATACAAAAAATAATTTATGTTAACCAAAGGCCAAGTGGATGTGATTGGTAGAAGATTATAACTAAAGGTATTAATAAATATGAAAACGAATTTAAGAAAAGGCTACTTAAAAAAAGACATATTTGGTTTTTAATTATATTTAATTGACTAAATAAGCACAAGCGTACACAAAGCGTCATTTAATTAAAATGACGCCACGCAGTGAATTTGCGATTATTAGTGTTTAATATTAGTTTTTCCTGGACTCATCTATCTATATGTATAAAAATCAAAAAATGCTTGCTTTTAAGTAAGTATTTATGTATATAGGTGATTTGTCTAAGTATTGCTATATTAAGCCTCGGAAATCTTTGAAATTTTCATAATACTTTCTTTCCACCCTCACAAAGGTTTCTGGATTATTACAAAAACCATGTAACAACCATATACTAAAATTTTTTTTAATCATTACAAAAGCTCTTGCGAAACCGTCAAAAATGTCTCAATTTGAGAATGACATTTTACAAAACAGTGATCAAAATTCAATTTTCGAAAAACTTTATATTAATGAATTTATTTGAAGTACTCACCTAATAATCTGAATCGAATCAAGAATTATAGATGTTCAGAATAGGTTCCTGTGTTAGGTACCAAATTTGATTGATTTTTCGTATAATATACAATAATGAATATTTGTAATATATGAAAATGGAACGCGGGAGGAGGGTTGGCGGGACGGGTGAGCAGGAGAGGGGAAGAGCCGGGGAAGTGGAGGGGGAACGCATGAGGGGAAGAGGATATGGGAGGGGAAAGGGCGGCGGAAAGGGAACGGATGAATGGGAAAGGACACGCAGGGAGAAACAATTTTAAGTGGCATTGCAACGCACGCCGAGAAATAGCTAGTATCGAATAAAAATCTCTCAACTCTTTTTGACATTTTTTTCAAAAACAAAAGGCATCTTATGAATGATTTTTAAAATAATTTGACTTTTATTTAGACACCGCTAAAATAATAATAATACTAGATCTCCACATTAAACACGCGATCATCAGTGGCTTTATCACAAATATGCCTCACGGACCTCATTTCGATAGCATTCAATCTACTTTCATTCCGGTCAGTGGTTGAGTGGACATCGCGTTTGGGTCCCACCCGGGCGTCCCGTGTTCGATTCCTCGGCTGGCTAAGTCCTCCATCACAACACAAGCAACATTTTCGGCTTTCTGTGGTAGTAGTAAGAGCTTTTCAAACATTGTTGGGTTATTCGTAACTCGGAAATGTTTGTCTTTCTTTTAAAAAAATAAAAAAAATTCTTCCTCTGCCAGTTCCATGCCCCACTGTCAAGCATCATGGTAGGTATCAGCACTCTTTGTAGACTGCTAGCTTCACTTTTTTCGACAATTTTTGTTAGCGCCAATAACTGCCAGTCCTCACAAATTTTCTAAATTTAAAAAAAATGCTCAAAATCGATTTTTCAACTTAATTTTCCCTATACAAATCTCACTTTTATCAACAAGGATGCAGGTTTTTTTTTCTATTTATATCCAATTTTATTCGTAATCAACCCTTATACTAATTATAAAAATGTTTTATTTATGAAATTTTTATATTTTTAGAGTTAAAAAGGTAAAGCTTATTAATCATTTGAATTAAAATCAATGCAGTGGAAGGAAGGCTTACTAAAATGTACGTAAAAAGAATTTTATCATTGTGCTTTTAATTAGATTTTCGTAATTGTGTGTCCTTTTCAACAGGCTATTACAACATTTAAAAGAGTCTTTGTAATAATATTTACAACTGAGTTAGATTAATGATTTTCCACGAATATGATTTGGCTGAAAACTAACAACGTATTTCCTTTGTTTGAATAAAAACGTTGATAATTAACTTTTTAGGTATTCATTCCGTAAATAGCAGCCGGGGGGCTGAATACTTAGTTGGGTGGATTAAGGTTAAAATAAGTATCTTTCACTTTTTAATTTATTTAATATTTTACGGACAAGTTGTTTTTTAATAAATGTAACTTCACACAAATTGAAAAAAAAATAGATATGAATATAGTATTGATAAAAATGTTTTATTTTTATATCAACTCCACAGAGGAGGCCTCAAGGAAAACAATTTCCCTCAGAGCCTATGTCATATTTGAAGATGCTGCGTGGAGGGTCTTTTTGAGGAAAGGAAGGAGTGAACTCTTCAGGAGTGAAAGGAAGGAGTGAAGTCAGTAGTTGAGTGGGCACCGCGTTTGTGTTCCACCCGTCGCGTGTTCGATTCCTCGGCTTGCTAAGTCCTTCATCACGACTCAAGCAACATTTTCGGCTTAATGTGGTGGTAGTAGGAGATTTTCAAACATTGTTGTTGTTGGTTATTCGTAATCCGGGATTGTTTGTCTTTCTTTTAAAATAAAAAAATAAATAAAATGGGTCTTGAATAGACTCATTTTGGAGGAGTGAGGAAACACAAATGCCGGCAAATGCACAGCCGAGCTGTTGAACTCAAGAATGAGTCGTAGAAACGACCCGTTCTTATGTGACTATTATCAACCGTGTACATACATTGGGCCCATGTTTGACGTGTTTCCCGACAATTCACCGGTAACGAGGGGATCAATGACGCTAGGTCCTTGGAGCATCTTCCATTGTAATACCCGTAGAACAAGGACATCAATGACAATGAAGAGCACAGGCTCTAAAGATTGCATTCCGTTTGTTAAGTTAGGAGAATCTATCAAACGGAACGCCCGTTTCTGCACAGAGTCGAGTAAGTAAGTAAGACTAAAATGTTTTAAATGTTTTAAAAAACGTAAAGTCAAATCCTGAACAAAGATTCGATTACGCCCAAGAATTGAATCTTATAATAGAAAAATATACGTGACGACTAACAAAAATTAATTAGATTTACACAAAAAAATTCTCAGAGAAAAAAATTCGGGGTTTTGAATTGAGTTAACAAGTCTCGACATTATGAATAATTTGGACCAAACACCTTACACCATTTCGGGAACTAATTATGCAGATTGAATCCCTACCTACGTAAGTCAATATATATTACACATAATTACATATTTAAATATAAACCGTTATCATTATAAATATTTTTATTCAAGTTTTTAATCCAGTAGGACTATTAGGATCCGTGTCTTCCATATTATGTATATTACATGAAATATAAACAATTATTACACTTTAAAGAGAGAAAGAAAAATCTCAAATAAAGAAAATAAAAAATGCAATACGTAAGTGATGACAATGTAACATAAAAAACTATTTTAAATTAAATTAGAGGGTCGTTCTTCAGGGACAACACCCATCTATCGCTCATTGAGTGGAGAACTGATAAACTCGGATGCAACCACGACAATGACGTTTGTTGATTTCCGTGACCTGCCCAGAAGCTAGCTAGTCGGTGGTGAAGTAAGGCGAGGGATAGAATATCATTACATCGTGCAGTTTGTTGCATATGCTGCCTGTATGAATTATTGTAGCACACCCTTACCTTATCCTATTGAGCTGCTGGGTATTGTGTTCACAGCTCAGATGTGTACACCGGCAGTGCAGTACGTCATAATAAAAGTAAGTAAATAGGAATTTTTTGACATCGTCATCACAGTAATAAAACAGTTTTGAGAGCATTTCGGCTCGTATATTAATAATTGCTCTTCTTTGTCGTTAAAAAAACTTCATTTTTGAGAATTCTCTACCCGAGGGAGTATGGCTAATGCCTAATACCTTTGGCTCTATTCTACTGACTTTCTCTTCTCATGCTCAAAATAAACCATCTACGTCACTTCGGGTCAGAAGGTGTGCAGCGCACATCGCTTTAGGCAAATTCGAGATGGTTCAAAAACTCGATTATCATGGAGATCACTCATTTCTATGATCCCGATGGTTTTTTCCATCACCGATAGAATAATAATATGTATGTACTTTTTGATCTCACGGCCTAGAGGACCAACTTGCCAATGGTCATGCTCATATGATGAAAGCCATTTTGTTAAATAGAATCATATCGGACATTGACACATTTAACATCAAGTAAGTAGAGTTTCAACGCTAACGGTTTCTTTATTGCGGTTCGTATAAAACCTGCTTTTTCTATGTATTTGTTTCTTTACTTACACCGATTATTGTTTGATAAAGCAACCTTCTTCTTCGTGTGCCCTTTCAGGTCTCCCCGACGTTGGCGATCACTCTGGAAAATGTCTCTCTGTCTTGTGCTGCCCGGAATAGAAGCATTAGAAGTGCATTAGAAGTGCTCCTCCGCACTTCTAATGCCGGTCCACTCTCGTATATTTCGCAGCCAAGATATTTGTCTCCTACCTGGCCCTCGGTGACCTTCTATTTTGCCTTTCAATAATTTAATTGAATTTAAATAATTTAATTCAATAAATAAATTTAATTGGAGCTAGTGATACTTTTCTCCTGGAAGTATGTGACCCAAATATGAAATTTTCCTCACTTTTATTAATGTTAGCAATTCTCTCTTTGCTCTAGCCCGTCAGAGAATTTCTGCGTTGGTGATCATGTCAGTCCATGGGACCTTGAGCATTCTCCGGGACCTTGAACATTTCAAAAGCCTCTAACCTGTTCATAGTATTTACTTTCAAAGTCAATTACTCATATCCATACAGCAAAACCGACCACATAACATTTTAACATTCTCTGCCTTAGTTTTAAGTTGAGATTGTCATTGCAGAATAAGGATTTCATTTTACTGAATGCAGTTCTTGCTGCCTCAATTCTGCACATATGGGTCAAAAGTCTCCTTGAGAATGCTGCCGAGGTATCAAAATCTTTCCACCTTTTTGACATTGCAATCAATTAACTGTATCACTTATCCAGAGTGATCTAGTCGTCCAAATGTCATTAATGTTATTAATTAAATGAAAATAAATAACTTCGTAAAAAACGCCACTTTATTTATAATCAATATTAACAACTTGTTTCGAAAACAAAGTTTTCTTCGTCGGGAAAAGATTAATATTATATGTTTATTTTTTTTTTTTTTTTATAAAAGGCGGAGACGGTTTACAAGTATATGTTCCCGTGAGCACTTAGGCCATAGGCCCATTGTGCTATCTCCCATTTTACCTTAATCATTTAGTAACAACCCAGTCCCTTTAATAAAGTTCACCAGGGTTGTCACCGGATATGTGGCTATGTCTTCTGGTTCTACTGTGTGTCTCCCCAGGTATCTGAGCCTAGTTCCCACCAAGGCAGGACATTGGCACCATAAGTGAATTGGAGTTTCTTCGTCCTCTTCACATTTCCTGCATCTATTGGTGTTTTCCACTCCCAATATCTGCATGTGTCTCCTGAGATGGCAGTGTCCCGTTAGTAGTCCTACCAGTTCCCTCAGCGAGTTTCTGTCCATATTGAGTAGTTTCCTGGTTCGTCTAGGGTCTGGTCCTTTTATGAGTACTTTAGATTGTCTCATTCCAGGTGCCCTCTCCCATTCTTTGCAGTGCTGGGATTCGACCCACCTATCAATATGTAGTTTTGTGTGGCAAGCTGCTACTCCTACAGCCGGCTCGGATCCCACAAGTGGTGCTTTCGCCCCTTTCCTTGCTCGTTGCCCTCAATACCTTTATGTCCTGGTACCCAGATCAGGGTTATTTTATTGATGGTAGCAAGTTCTGTAAGAATAGTCCTGCATTCCATCACCAGTCTAGAGTCGCATCGGTTACTTTCCAGTGCCATTAGGGCAGCCTGGCTATCAGAACATATGCTTATGTTCTTATTCCTGTACCCGATACGTATATTCTCATGTGCGCAGGCCAAGATGGCTTTCATCTCAGCTTGAAACACAGTACAGTATGTTCCTAGAGGTATACTGAGTTCCCTCTTGGATCCCTGCAGACAGACCCCGGCCCCTGTTCCTTCCTCCATCTTGGATCCATCTGTGAACCAGATTAGTTCCTGTTTGGAGGTTGGACCTGGAACCGTGTCCCATTCCTCCCTTGTGGGGTAGATCACCCCGAACTGCTGTTTAAAGAAATAGTCGGCTTGTTTGCCGTCCTGCTTCATTCCAGCTGTCGGGCTAATTGCCCTCAGTCTTGTTCCGATCTCTGTATGACTGTTTTTGGGCAGCTCACCTCTCCATTGACCTTTACATTGTAACCTGTAGGCTGCCGCCATCGCTGCCCCCTCTATTTCTAGGTTTAGTGGGGGTAGGTTCAGCAGCACTCCCATGGCTAGTATCGGAGTGGTTCGCATAGCTCCCGTGATTCCTCTGCATGCGAGTCCCTGTATGTGGTTGAGTGTGACCATCACTGTTTTCAGTGTTGTTCTCCTCCACCAGACCAGGGCTGCATGCATGATCCTCGGTTTTACAACGGCTGTGTACAGCCATTGCATCATTTTAGGGTTGAGTCCCCACGTTCTGCCGCAGATCCGCCTGGTTGCCCACATTAGTGCGCATGCCTTTCTGCCCATAATTTCCACATGGTTTTTCCAGCTCAGTTTGGCATCTATGATGACTCCGAGGTACTTGACCGTGTCCGAGGGTTTTAACTCCTTTCCATAGAAGGTTGGATTGTTCCATCCCTCTAGTTTTCTTTTGCGTGTGAAGATTACTAGTTCTGTCTTGTCTGGATTGACCGACAGCCCTGTTTCTTCACACCATTCTTCCACTGTTGCCAGTGTTGATTGTAAGAGGCCTCTGGTTGTGTCTGCATCCCAACACCTTATTATGGTTGCAATGTCATCCGCATACCCTTGTGTATAGAGGCCCCTGTTATTGAGTTTCCGGATGAGGTTGTCCACCACTAGGCTCCACAGCAAGGGTGACAAGACCCCTCCCTGTGGACACCCTCGTGTCACCAGTACTCTGATGTTCACCTCACCCCTTGTTACCGTAAGTATCCGGCCCGAAAGCATGTTCTTCAGCCACCTTCTGGTGGTTTTGTCGAGTCCATGTCTTTCTGCCGCTTCATCGATGGATTTAATAGTGGTGCAATTGAATGCTCCCTCTATATCCAGGAAGAGTCCTACCGCCAGTTCCCCAGTCGCCTGCGCCTGCTCCAGTTTGTACACCAACCTGTGCAGTGCCGCATCAACCGACTTGCCTGGTTGGTACGCAAATTGTAGCTCATGGAGGGGTTTTTTCCTCAGTGCCCCGTCCCTTATATGTCTATCCATTAGCCTCTCCATTGTCTTCAGAAGGAAGGAGGTGAGACTAATTGGACGGAATGAGCCTGGTTTGTCGTAGTCGGTTCTCCCAGGTTTAGGTATGAACACTACCCTCGTTTTCCTCCATGATATGGGAATGTATCCGAGGGCGCAGCACGCCCTCAGGATCTTAGTCACCGGAAGTAAGATTGTATCTAGGCCCTTCTGTAGAAGTGCCGGAAAGATTCCATCCTCTCCCGCGCTTTTAAAGGGGTCGAACCCTTCGATCGCCCATTTAACTCTGGAGGGAGTAACTATTTTAGCCGCAGTGTCCCAGTCCTTACCTTCCCGTGTAACTCGGGCTGGTGGTGGACCGGTGTCACCTGCTTCTAATTTTTTGTAACCCGGAAAGTGTTTCCCAAGCAGTTCCTCCAGCTCCTCCTCCCAGTTATTGGTGAAGCTTCCGTCTGCTTTTCTGAATGGGCCTTTGGCTGCCCCTGGGTCTTTAGCAAGAATTTTCTGAATTCTTGCTGCCTGAGGGATGGTTTCCACCTCCCCACAGTACTTCTCCCAGGAGCTTGATTTGGCTTTCCGGATTGCTTCTTTGTACTCTTTCTGGTATTGCTTGTGAGCATCCCAGTTTCCAGATTTTTTGGCCCTGTTGAAGGCTTGCCTAACTAGTTTCCGTAGCTCCTGCAGTCTTCTGCACCACCACGGTGTTTTGTCCCTGGTACTTGTCTTCAGAGGGCAGCTATTTTCGTATGCCCTTATCATTGAGTCCGTCAGTATTTCTACTGCGTCCTCAATTTCTTCGGGGCAACCATATTTTGCTGGGAATCTTACCATTCCTTTGCTTAGCTCCTCTGAATACCGAGTCCAGTCAGTTGCTTTTGGGTTCCTATATGTGTCGGTCCCCGTTCTGCTTGTCCCTCCCTCTAGTTTGAATTCTATGTGTCGGTGATCCGACAGGGATGGTTCATCCGACACTCTCCATCCTGATACTCTCAAGGTTCCCAGGGTTAGGTCTATCACCTCCTGTCTGTTACTTATAACAAAGGTGGGTTCCCTACCTTTATTGAGAATCTCAAGGTTCACTGTCATCAGGTATTCCAGGAGGGCCTGTCCTCGTTTGTTGATGTCCGTACTCCCCCACACAGTGTGGTGCGAGTTAGCATCCATACCGAGTATCAGTTCCCTATCCTTCTCCCTGCAGTCTTGGATGAGCCTCGTTATTTCCCTTGAAGGTGGTGGTTCCGTAGAGTCGTAGGGCATGTATGCTGACGCCACCACTACTTCCCTGCTTCTTTGATCCAGCGTGACCTGCAGTTTCACAGCTACCAGGTCCCTGCTGCAGTGTTCGGGGAGCAGTGTGCCAGCTATCCCTCTGATGAGGACGCAAGCCCTGGGTCTGTCCCCCGATTCATTGTAGTAGAGTAGACCTTGGTTAATGTTTAGTCCTCTGATCTTCTCCCTGTAAGTCCAGGGTTCTTGAATCAGCGCGACATCCACACTATCCCGGGTAACTCTCCTGTTGAGCACGGCAGCCGCTGCTGGGCTGCGGTGTAAGTTTATTTGGATGAAATGTAAGTTTTTAGCCATTTTTTTGGGGTCTAATCCTTATCCTTTACACCCTGTGTCCGCTCCTCGGTGTTGGGTCCGCGCACCGTGAAGGTGGCCTTCCTTATGCCGACGTGCGCCGTCATTCCCATTTCCCGCAGCACCTTCACACTATCCTCATCCACGCTCATGATCAGGCGATATCTATCATTCTCCCTGATCGAGTCATGGACGATCCACTTTTTTGTGTGAAGCCGCGGGGTCTGGTTCTCCAGCAGTTGCAGCAGCCTCTCGGTGCTTACTGCACCGTTCTCAGGGATAACTGCCTTGACCTTCACGTACTTTGGCAGTTCATCTAACCTTACCACCTCCAGGTCGCAGCCCTGCCATTTCCGTAAGGTCGGCACTATCTCCCTCAGCCATTCCTCTGACTCCTTGTTGGAGCAGGTCATTCTCAGGACGCCCTTCTGAATGAAGCACTCGTCGAATCCGGGTCTGAACTGTCCTTTTGGGATGCCCAGAATCAGATCGCCGGCACCCTCACTCACAAGGGCCTCCTGCTCCCTAGTAAACTCTTCCTCCCTGTTCCTATGGACAATAGCCACCCTGATTTTATTATCAGCGGCTTCCGCATAGGTGGCAGGGATGGGAGTTCCTCGGGGCTTTTTCCGGGCATTTTCCGGTGTTAGCCCAGAGGGTTTACGTTCGGGTGAGGACCTACCCCTTTTCCCGGCCTTTTGTTCCCTGGGCATTCCTGGTTGCTCCCGGTTACCCAGTTGGGTCCCCGGTCGCTTCCAGTCTGTCCCTGGTTTTTGGGCCTCAACACGACTGTCCTTCGAGGTCCCTGGCTGTCCCCAGTTGACTTTAGAAGTCCCTGGTTGCTCCTGGTATCCTCTCTTCAGTCGCCAGCTGACTTCAGAGGTTCTCGGTTTTGCCTGAGTCTGGGAAGTTCCCGGTTTTACCTGAGCCTGGTCGGAACCCCGCTTCTCCTTGTTAAATTTTTTCCTCGCAGCCCCACTGTGTCTTTTCTTGATGCGGATTTTCCCTACGTCATCCGTAAGGGAATTCATTGCATCTTTCTCCGTGGTGGCTGCTGGACGGTCCCCCTTTACATCCCCCCCTCTCCTCCGGTTCCTCGAAGGTCCCGGTTGGAAGTGGGGGTTCTTAAAGGGGTTAGTTTGCAGGTCCCCCGAAGGTCCCTGCTTGTCCGCTTCTGAATCCCCTGGAGGATCCAGTCGCGTTAGGTTCTTTAGAGGTTCCTCTTTTCTTGGGTTCCCCAAGGGTCCCGCAAGGGAAGAGTCCACCTCGGTGTCCTCACCTCTCCTTTCCACTCCCTCTCGGTTCCTCGAAGGCCCCAAGAGGGAAGAGTCCACCGAGGTGGCCTCATCTCTCCCTTCCTCTCCCCTCAGGTTCCCCAAGGGCCCCTCATCGTTAGTGGTTGTTTGATTTGTAAAGTCCATAATTGATCCCACGAGTATCTAGGGAAATAAAAGGTCCACCCCAGCAGAGCCCCGAATGCTGGGGTAAGGTCTGAATACTCCGAGATTCGACCCTGTGTCTCGGAGGCACCGTTCGCGACACTGTTCCCCAGTGCCATTCAGCCCTAAGCACGGTAGCTAACACCTTAGCTTGGGATGGCTATTGCAGGTCGTGTTTCCACTCCCCGAGCGATGGGTTCGCCACACTCCCTACGCTAGGTCCCCTTACTGGAGGCGAGGGTTTTTCTGTAGGGGTTTTCCTTCCCTTAGCTGGGAGGTTCCGGTTTTATGGCGCCAGAGTTTCGCCATTCGCCCCCTCTCTGTCGGCTATGACTGGAGATCACATTGCCCAGGGGTCGCGGGGCCATGATGACCACTCGTGGACGCCAGAGAGTTGGACTTGTTGGTAGTGCCGCTGATGCGGCTGTGTCGTTTGTGGTATTTTCCTGAGGCACACACCATCCAGCGGGATGTGTCCCCCCACAACCTACCAACCCTTCGACCCCCAATATTATATGTTTAAAAAGTTATTGTTTTATTTAATTAAAAATGACTCCACAAAATGTATTTGCAAAGTTTGAAGAAGCAATAACGCTGTCTTTAAGATGAATTAAATTGTATCTGTAATGTTTTTTAAACAAATTTGAAAGTAATTAAATTGAATTTAAGGCTGAAGTAACAATTTATTTCACTTCTTATAAATGTATCTTCACAAAAAAAAAATCAAACGAATTATAAGATTCTATTTGTAGTTACATCGATTATATGCCAAATAAATTGAATCAGATCGCTTGTAGACCGTGAAAAGGAAGATTTTCATTGACATTCTTTTAAAGAAAATCATTGGTATTCACGCTCCAGAAAGAGACAAAGATATATGAGTCAAATAAAATACTGGCATCTGACAACCGTGATGAATCATTTTTAAAACATTTATCGTAATGCTCATTTTGACAAAAATACAAAGCTTGGCGAAAGAACAAAGCCCTGTTTCAGTTTGGTTCATTCGACTTCAAGAAAGTGTTGTAGGTGCCCCGGAAAGAGCAAGCTTTCTATTATTCGAGGAAATAATTTTGCCATGAATAATATTTTGCATTTTATGAGAGTGTTTCAGATGAGGTTTTTTTTTTCATGAGGTAGAAATTCTCAGTAATCTAACGGGCTAAAGGTTAACGAATTTTTGACCTTTTCATTTGGGAAAGAAAAAATGTAAGTTATTACGTAATAACCTATTTTGCTAGTTTTAATGGTCAAAATACAAACTGGCTGGCCATGCCTGTGAAATAAGAAGTGATAATATTTCGGGATTTTTATAAAGAATCATCAAAATTATCGTAAATCTATTTAGTTATTGTGACATTGAGGCTAAATTGCCAAACTAAACTAATTAATGGGAACATTTAACTACCGATACAACACAACAGCTGCACAACTGAATTGTGAATATGTAGGCCTTAAGATATTTAACGATACACTTGATTTAATAAAAAGTGAGAAAAACTAGTTTAAATTAAAAAAAAAATTGTTTGTCTGTAAAGTCGGTTTACGGACGATAATTTTACGAGATAACGCCATATAATGACGATGGAGTGGAAGAGAGATAGATGCGTCACAATCCGAACGCTTAGGCCGAACGCTTTTTCCTCGCTCTCGCTTGCACGCTCGGCTCAGGCGGAACGTGACAAGCTTTTTCGTGAGTGCAGCCGGCGTTCGTAAGACGTTATCACGTCAAAAAAGCTTATGTAACATTTTTACAGATAACAAGAGATTTACTTATTTTTTATTATTATTATTAAATATATTCAGATCTAAAATTACAGACATGATCATAAGCCCGGGCAATGCTAGGTACTTAAGCTAGTATTAAATAAATGTGAGCAATTTCTATACTGTGCTTCATATTTTATTACAATATCGTTATTCTTCATTATGTTAAGACAAAATTGCAAGGGTATAATAAACAAGTGCAATTCTAATTTTGAAATCAGTGGGTATCTATATTGCAAAGAATTTTTTTTTCACTTTTACGCCTTTTTAATTTTTAATAAAAATGTTGGTTACACAGCTCTAGATTACCATCATGATTATATATTTAGTATTGCCATTTGAACATCAGTGGCGCCCTCCTATGTTTTCTACCCTTATTCGATAAACTGTACTTGACATTGTTGATTATATATTTTAAATACCTTTTTTATCTACCTTCAGCCCCACTGTGTCGTACATGTCTAATGCACAACTCCTGGTTTCCTTTGTTGCACTCTCTTCCTGTACGAATCTAGTATGAGGTACTTCTGTCTACCTCATTAAAAGTCAACGCAGAGAGATGCAAAGGCTTAGATCTAATTTGCCTTGCATTAGTCGAAGTTGCATTATTTGGAGACGAGCTTTTTGTTTAAGTTGGGAATAGCGGTAAGGAAACCTTGCTTCAATTTAACTGTAAACAGCATTACCTAAACAAAAAAGTTAACATCCCTAGTCAAACCTTTTGGAATAAATAAACTTTTTTACACATTTTATGTCAGTTCGATGTACATGCTAATATATTTTTACATTGGCTCTACACAGGACGCCCTGAGGAAAAAATCCCGTAAGGCCAATGTCATATTTAAGGATGCTGTGCGGAGGGTCTTTTTAAGGGAAGAAGAGTTCTAGAAAAATGTAAGAGAGATGGGAAGGATTCTAGGGGTGATGTGTCCAAGAGTGATGGACATGTGAAAGGTAGGTCTCCTTCAACCGTCTCGAAAAAAAAGGAAAAATCTCTTAAGGCCAATGTCATCTTTGGGGATGCTGTGCGGAGGGTCTTTTTAAGGGAAGAAAAGTTCTGGAAAAAATGTAAGAGAGATGGGTAGGTTTCTGGGGGTGATGTGTCCAGGAGTGACGGACATATGAATGGTAGGTCTCCTTCAACCGTATCGAAAAAAAAGGAAAAAATCTCTGAAAGCCATTGTCATCTCTGGGGATGCTGTGCGGAGGGTCTTTTTAAGGGAAGAAGAGTTCTGGAAAAAATGTAAGAGAGATGGGTAGGATTCTGGGGGTTATGTGTCCAGGAGTGACGGACATATGAAAGGTAGGTCTCCCTCAACCAGTCTCTCACGATCCGGCCCGCCACGCAGAAGGTGGGCAAACTTTTTCGCCGCCAAGACCAAGACAAACCTCACCCCTTGAACTAGATCACCCCTGTGCTACATCACCAAACGTAGCGAACCACTTGGGTGATTTGTGGCAGGAATATTGGTTATATTCAATAAGTGGTTCCCGGGGCGGGTTTACCCACCACCTCCAAATTAAAAATCCAGTGCTTTTTGAATCAATATAAATATTCAAATAAATTGTTTTAAACTTCCAATTCCAACAGGTAACGAACAAATGGCTATGGTAAAGGTTACTTCAAGCTTTTGAAACACCTGGGGGTGGCCTGAAATTGACTTAAAAGCTTTCAATAAAATTATAATTTATTTTCTAGACTGAAAACGGTTTTGGGTACAATTGCTTACTCTATCCTACCGAACAAAACTTAAACCGAACAAAACTTAAACCGAACAAAACTAAAAATAACACCATGTTATTTTTTTTTACGTTTTGACTGTTATTGATTAAGACCTGTGCCACACACACCTATAAAAGATAAAATATCATTTGGCTTTGCCTATTTTAGCATATCACTGACCATATATTCCCATTGGGAATGTACGGGATGCGATATGCTGAAATAGGCCAAGCTAAATGATCCTTTATCTTTTATAGCTGTGTGTAGCACAGGTTTCACACGTTAATAATTAAAGAGCGGGAGAAAAAATTGGGAGGCGGGAATGGGTACCGCCGCCCCGGGAACCTTTATTGGATAACCAACACCTCTGCCATAAGTGATTTAGCACTGGCCCTGAGGAAAATTATTTTCCTCAGGGCCTCTGTCATCTTTGGGGATGAAATCATTTTCGTGAAATTTTTTTTAAAAATATTTTCCTCAGGGTTTCCTGTGTAGAACTCATGTAAAAAATAAGGAAATCGTAGAAATGTTAACAATCATAATAAAGCAGATAGGCAATCTATTATCCGATTTTTTATAAGAAAAACTCTCTTTTTATGGTTATTCCTTTATTCCTTACTTTTGAAGGTTATTCTCATCAACGTAATATATCATTGAAGAAGAAGATAACATTTATAATCTAAATGAAAATATGAAAGAGAACAAGACACAGAAAAATACCATTGTCTTTTTCTATTTTTCTGTGTCTTGTTCTCTTTCATATTTTCATTTAGATTTTAAGTGTTATCTTCTTCTTCAATAATTAATTATACGTTTATTAATATTACAGTAAGTAATTATAAATTTTATTATTTGGATCTGTTAGGGTCGCTTTTAAATTTTGTGGAGCCAATGGAATGGATCCATTACACATTTTTTAAGGTCGGATTTTCTCTTTCTAAATAATACAGACCGAAAATGTGCATTTCTCTAGAGCCAACCAATTACACATTTTCATATTATAAGCATAATAAAACGCATTAACAATGCAACTTCCAACTTCCTTGGATTCTGATTTCCCTTAGGGTTTGTTTATGACGTTGCGAAAAAAGAAATATGATTTTCAATTCTAGTTTTTATTAATAACCTCGGAATGATTATGGAAAATAGAGCAATTTATGAAATATACAAAAGAAAGGTTGACAACAACATTATTTTTGGCTTTATGCCGAAATGAGAATATTTTGTTAATATAAATTAAGCAGAAAAGCGTGATTAGATAGGTATTTTTATTTACTTCTTCAATGTTCGCAAATTCACTTTTTGGTGTTATTTTAATAAAATGAAAGTAAATCTCCTTTAAAATATTACTCATTTAATCAATTATCAATATCTTTCAAAACCAATGGTTACTTTGTCAGAATAAAATTAAAATTAACGAAAATGACAATAGACAAATATATATAGACAAAACACTAACAGAGAAAACTATTTGTATGAAAAACAATTACGTATATTAAAATGGAAACCGGTCGGTAGTAGAAAAATTAAATAAATCGTGGTTACAAACAAAATTATTGTGTTATTTCAATTAATAATAATGCTACACGGGTATTTCTTTAATGAAAATATTAGTGCGGCAAGCGGTGTGTTGCGTCCTCTCTACAGCTCAGTGATAAGGACAGCCGAGCTCAGCATCAAGACAAAGATGGCAGTGTTCAAAACGGTGTACCGCCCGACGCTCACTTACGGCCACCAGATATGGATGCTAAACGCTCTAGAGTACAAGCTGCCGAAATGAGGTACTTGAGAAAAGTGGCAGGGGTTACGAAATGGGATCACGTAAGAAACACGACGATCCGAGACGATCTGAACATTGAACCACTGCTAGTCTTCATAGAAAAATCACAACTAAGGTGGCTTGGACACGCACTAAGAATGTCTGATGACCGAATTCTGAGGAAAATACTGAGTGCGATTCCAGAGGGTAGACGTCCTGTGGGCCGCCCTAGACACAGTTGGGTGAGGCAACTCCAGAAACTGTGAGGAGACGATACGACTGCCATGGACGGATGCCGAAGAATCAGCACAAGACAGGGACGTATGGAGGAGCCTTGTCGATTCAATGGGTCTCCGAACCGAATAGAATAAGGGGAAGAAGAAGAAGAAAATAATGATCGTTGTTTAAACCAAGATTTTAATAAAAAAATTCAGTTTCAGAATCAAAGGTTCCTTGATCAGGTAAGACGTAGAAAAAAAGCAAGTGTAGGTAAGGACATAAAATTATATTTTTGATTCCATCTGTGTTTATTTATTTATTTTCGTAAGTAACGTAAAGTAACGTAAAGTTTTTATTATTTAAGTAACAAGCGCCGTTAAGGGGGTATTCTAGTCTAAAAAAAAGAATTTCCTTCATATTTCGATAGTTTATATATTCAAGAATATCTCTTTAAAAAGATTTTTCGAAATTCAAGTTATTTTAAAAGTCATAGCCACTGTGGCAATTTGACTGGTTTAGACGAAATCTAACTAGAATCTTAATAGAACAAAATTTTAAATGCGTTTTTCTCGAAACTACTTTTTCAAAACTACATTAAACAATAAAACCGCTTTTCTAATAGAATTGAGATTGAAACCACAATGATTTATGTTTTTATAGTTCAATTTTACACTAAAATTAATTGTTCTGCATTTAGGCGTAGATTAAGATTGCATAAATTAGTGTATAATGAAATTATGGTAGGTTTATTTTATACCTCTTCTCTAACGATTAATTGTTTCATGAATTAGTTGAAAGTCATCAGCGCCATTAATGTTCATTTCGCTAATGAGATATACTCATGGATTCGTTTCGTAGAATCTATTGACCTGAAACTAAATGGGTGAGCTAATTCAATTGAGTTTGTTTCTCTTTCAATTTCTAGAGAAAAGCGTTCCAATGATAAGCCAAATGAGTTTGTATAAGCATTCTATTGGAAATGGTTTTTACTTTGTGCATTTGAAAATCGTCCGAAGTTGATGTTTTAATGTTACGGGATATTTGCAAATAGCCGCAGCCAAATAAGGGATTCGTTTGATACATTAAATTGTCCGCATAAACAGATGAGTAGCTTGATATCGTAGGCAAAATATGTGACACTGAAGCAAGCAATGACATGGAAGTTTTAGACCTACCTACATACAGGCGTAATAAAACTACCGTGATAGTTTTAGTGTCATCTGTCTAGGGTGTTTCTGTCGCTTCAATTATAGTGTTAACCACTCCAGTCTATCGATCGCCTTTGTGCAAGTTTTTTTGTCTTAAATGAACTGTCAGATTTATAAAAAAATTGTGTTATTTTCGCTTCGCAATTAAAACTCAATAAATTAAATATTTCTGAAAGTAGCCGAATACTAAAAACTGTTTTTGAAAGGTTATAAAATGAGCTTTCAAATTGTATAACTAAAAATAAATATTAACATTTGTGAATATTAAAATTTAGAATGCAAACATAAAAAAGATTGTAAAAATGACTCACGTGATGTTTTTATGTGAAAACGGTACTAAAATCACGGATTATGTAAACAAAAATACTTATTTTATTGTATAAATGTATAATAAACAATTTTGTTACCTCATGTTTTTACCATTTCATACATTTAAAAATATTTCATAAAAAATTAACACTGTCTAACGGCGCATATGCGATTTGGCGGGTGAAAACTATTTCTACAAAATAAGTACTTTTTGCCTATATTTATGGACAACGTTCAATAGAAATGTGTAGCGTGTTTTATCAAAGATATTCTTCTTTTTGTTTTAGAGTTGTAATTAGAACAAATACGGAGTTATAACGATTTATGTGGGAACACACCCGTTATGCTTGAAAACAAGCTTATTGTACTTGACTGCTATTATTATATTGTCGTGTAAACAAGCTTAGGGGTCGGAGTGGTTAAGTTGTTGCAATTCAGGAAAACAGGTAAAACATAATTTACGAACGGGTGGGTTACCACGAGAAAATACTTTTCATGAAAAATTATGACACTTTTACCAATCTCAATAGCATTTATAATTTTGTTGGTATGCTATTTTATTTTACAAATTGTAAATTTAATTTATAATTTGGTGAATTATTTTATTTGACGTAATCAATCGTGATTATAATTCATCCTAAAATTACTACTTGTATTGCGTTAAAATCAATTCTCCGAGTTGACTTTTAATAGTGCTTGTAGCTAGAAAAGTTCCCGGAAAAATATTCGCAGGTGTTTAGCTAACATATGGATGCTGTTGTCACGAAAAATTATGAGAAAAAACATTTTTCCAGAATACGCCGAAGTAGTAAATATGTTATTCTCGGAAACCCTGAAAAACAAAAATCTAGTACTGTAATAGACGTTAGAAAAAAAAAATTATATATAATTTAGACAGATTTTACTGTGGTTTAGTATTTATTTTCTCATTGGTACATACGACTGTGTTGAGGCTTTTATTTGTACATGATAAAATTGTTTATTATTGTTTTTGAAAATTATCTATTGTTTGCTAAAAATTATAAAATAAGTGATAATCGTTTTTCTTACGAGATTTATTAAATTAAAGTGAAAATAAATCATACTCCAATAATCGAATGAATTGCCATTTATTTAGTATTTGTTTAGAGCACATTTAAAAAGTTGACGCTTTGAACATGTAAAACGTTGTTTATTTTCCTTAAAAAAAATCACCAAAACCCAGATTTATATTTTGCCCTTCTGAAATATGGTAAAAGTGATCCATTCTTAATATTCACCATTACATCCAGCTTGTATTTTTTCGGATTTTCAAATTAGCTGTTATAAATGATTTTTTTATGTGAACATGCCACAAGGGTCCCAACTGCTCCCGTCTGGATCCAGTGTGGCTCGGGGAAGGAGATGGGAAGAGGGAGGTGAAGAAGTACCTGGCTATTCAGATCTAGTCACCAAACACGGCTAAAATTATTTCAAGCAACGTTTCAATTCTGAATATTTGTGATACACCAAAGCGATACTAAGAGTATCTTCGACTCTTGAACGTGCCGAAAATATACTATATATTAGTTTCAATTAATTAATTGTGAAATAACGCAAATTAAACAAATTAATTTTATTTTCGCACGCCGGGATTTCGAATTGTTAGTCAAGAGTCTTACCCCTCGACCACGGAGTTTAGAGACCATATCCGTTGAATACTACAAGTACATCGGGAATATTATTACTAGTAGGCCGATGGAAGAGGCGAAAACATTGGGAATGTATGGCGAGCGATGTGCTGGAATAGGCCAAAACCAAAAATGATCTTTTATCTTTTATAACTATATAAGTCGGTTGGCCCCATAAAACAAATTAGACCGGTCAAATAACGATAATTTAATTGTTTTACCTTTAATAATTAGCGGTTCTGGAAATTTCGTTTTGCCTCCGTATTCCGCCTCCTAATTATTACTATGTTCTGGTTTTAAATATAATTATTTGGTTCGATCGTGCAAAACTTGGCGTGCCCTTACTTGGCAGCAAATGAAAAATTGATCCTAATGATCCTAATAAATACGGAACGGTCGGTCAATTTATTGGATACATTTATTTGCGTTGTTTTGATTTCGAAAATATTGTGATGGACTAATAATCACTGGTAATAAAATACAAGACATTCATATTTTCGTGTACGGTGAAGCTTTTAAAACCTCATTAATTTATTTATTTTGAATTGACGGCGTAAGTGTCATTTACATACATGTTTTTTTTTTAAATTCACAGTACAGTATAGATAGAAGAAATAAAAGAAAAAAATGGAGATTGCTACAAAGTAATGAAAGCAGTGAAGAGGAAACAAAAACAAAAAAAAAATGTTATGCAGTGACCTCTTTAAAATACGTACTCCATGATTTCGCTTCTCAAAACACACCGGATGAATTCAACGACCTCAAACCTACGCGTGCTCATAGAGGGGAAATGTCACTTCCACATTCCACCTGGCGCGCTTCTGAAGGTCATTTCGATCGCGCTGTACAAGCATATGTGCATTACTTTTCAGTCTACCCTCGTATGTACAGCTTAGGCGTTTAATTAATTAGTGCAGCTTTGTACTTCAGATGAGGCGTATTAAAAATATCGGCAACTTCAGCATAAAACTTTCCATTGTTGTCTTTTTATAACAGAATTGTGTCATCTATTTATAATAGAACCCTGCTATCGTAGTATAATTGTAACAAAAATACATACTAGGGAACCTCGATCTAATGGTAGGAACATGAAAGTAAACAATTTGAATTTATCAACTAATAAGTAACAATTTTATATAAAAAAGAGATCAATTTTTTTGTCACTTAACCTTAATAATTTCAATGAATATAATATAAATATCATATTTCTTGATTTTAAAAGCTTTCCAAGACAAACATTATTATACCTAATAAATGCCGAAGATATACAGAACAGTATGGATTGCGGAGGGAATATGATGATATTATAAGGGTTTGTGAGGGCATAGGGCTATACCGGTTTATTCGATAGAAACATGCCAAATTGTGAGATTTACCGACATTTAGAGTGCAGGGTTGAATCGTCTAGAGACCAGCTGTCTTTAGATTCATATATTAGGAAGAGAAGTTTTATTGGACAGGGGCACACCTGCTTTTTCATATTTAGACACTAACCAAAATATCTAAATTTTTTATTCTACATATCAAAAATACTAATTTCGGTTGTCTGGGTGTGAAATATTAGAGATCCTTACGTAAATGAAAGAATATATTTGAAAGAATTCAAAGTTTATTTCGTAAATTTTAAACACAATTTAGAGCTCATAAATTATTCGTTCAATGAATATTTTAATTATTCCAACCCTAGAAAACAAACGAAAAATAAACGACCTAACCTTTTTGTTAAAATTATTGAACTCTTAATTTGATTGTTGTGAACTCCTGCAATTAATAATCTTCATGAACCTACACGAATGACTTGACAAATATAAACATTTTATATACGTACATCTCATTCCAACTATAGTTTGCAATTTCTCCAATACAGCGTTTACATAATCTTGGTAAGAAATATTTAAACAATGTGGATGTATTTGACAATAATTTGAATTTTGCAAACTTCAAACGATGTATCTACCTACTTCATAAACCATTTTTATCTCTATTTTTACTTAACTTACATTCTATGTTATCTACTCTGTGTCAACTCTTATATTTTATGTAACTTATATTTTGTTTCTTATATGTTATGTTACACTATATGTTAAAGCCCTGTGAGCTTTCAAATAAAAAATAAATAAATCATTAGTGCGTAAATTAAGGTGCCATTTTCAAAATTGTAACTACTTGTGTGAAGAATAATTAAGACAGGCAATAAAAATTCTAACTACCTGCAGTCAGGAATTTATTTTATTTAAATTAATTAATTAATCACCTGTACCTGAATGTGTATTTCTTTCTTTAAATTAATATCAATGAGTAAAAAAAAGTAATTATATTGTAGTGATATTATTGAAAATATTGGTCCTGTCTAGATTTGGATTAGGATAAGGACAAAGGTAACCGAAGTAGCTGTCACATTCACACTCAAGGGATATCTATTCTGGGAACCTAGAAACGTAGTGGGACGTCGATGGAATTCCAATATTATTACATGGCTTTCTGAGTCATGAAAGAGAAACACAGGTCACCTACAGATGATGTCATTGTCCAAATAACGGAAGAGAAATGGAAAAAAATGGAAGAGAACAGTAATCCGGGGCAGACTTCGGATAGTTGGGAGACGCAAAAAAAAAAACAAATAAACTACATTGAATTACAATGATAAAAATAAACTTTAAGCCGTTGTCTTCAACAATCAGGTTTTTACAAGAAATAGTAGTTCATGTAATAGGTGTATATATGGGCTGGTGATGTCCAAATGCATTAGATGCGAAATCGATTGATTGATTGCGATTGATAGAAGATTGCGATTGATTGAATACTGACCGATAGCGGAAGCAATTTTATAAATAATAATAATGAATTTAATATGTTTCCGTATTTTAAAGTAATGAATTACCATTGTCAAACTGGAAAACTCTTCGTTATTGAATTGGTACTATATTGACTTCTTAAAATCCAATCACATTATGTACAGTGGAATCCGTTTATAATGACATCGAAGGGAAATGTCAAACACGTTATACTAAGCGGACGTCATACAAAGCATTTGGTAGAAAATAAACAACTCCCTGTTTCTGTTCGGTATAAATGTATGTATTTAGTTTAATAGAGAGAAACACAGCATATTAAGACTCGTGACGTGAGAAAAGAGCATATTAAGACTCGTGACGGGAGAAACACAGCATATTAACGTCGTCGGGCGTCACGTGACCCTCCCGAACACTGCCGAAGGTGTTAGGAATCATGTCATCATTAACCGACATAATTTTCCATGAAATTAGGTCATATTTTTTTTTTAAATGGGTCATAATAAGCGACTTGTCACTATAAGCGAAGTAATTATATCCGACTTTGTTATGGAGAATTTTATACGAAAACCGAACTTCGCTCTGTAATTACGTCATATTAAGCGGTTGGTCAATAGAGCGGAGTCATAATAAACGGATTCTACTAATAGTGTTATACAAAATTGATTGTCCTTCTGGACACTCTTCGATGTTTGTTACTGCACTTTTTTCTTATTACTATTATGTGCCCTCTACATTATTGCATTTTGTATCTTTATTTCTCAACATTTTTATGTACCCATAATGTTTTATCTTATTACTATCACGTGCACTCCTTATTATTTTATACCTAACTTAATATTTGTATTCAATATTTTATTATGTACCTATCATGCATGCAATGTAATAAAATGTAAAAGTCCAAAAAGGGCGCGAAAAAATATAAAATTATATTTCGCTTTTTTTGACAGTTAATATTTCAAAGCTTTGCTCATGATGGAAATTTAAATTTAAGCTAGTTGCATTGTTATAGAGATTCCGTGTTAAAAAACTACAAAATTAACGATCTCAGATTCCTATTGCTTCAAAATGCTGTTTTTAAGTTAAGATTATTTTTACACCACCCTTGAGGTGATAAAATAAGCTTCATAAATTATATTGCGTTATGGTCAGCAGTTAAGCCATTATATTTAAAATTATCCACATAATCCATTTTGTTACATGCACAGTATGCGTGTTATTTTAGGAAGTATTATTATTGGTGCAGGGTAGAAGATGTAATCGTGAACGACTATATTATGGTTAACCACTCTTTGGTTTGCTGAAAGTAAGAAATTTTGTTTTAGAAATGATGTGTCAGTGGATTATTTTCTGGCCATTTATTTACTTCGCTCTTCCCTGTTTCTTAAAACAGACAGACTAGACCCTTTAAAATGGTTGTGCCTTGAATAAAATTACTGTGTCGTCTGCGTAATTGATTACTTCAGCACGCCTCGAGACGCCTATAAACCTTTGGATGATTCTCTTCAGCGCTTGTAATGTATTTAATATGGGGGTGTCAGGACGTAATTACGTAATAACACTCTCTGTTTCCTAGGTTTAGCTCAGTTACACTATTTATGTAGATGATGAATACTATGGGAACCAAGACGCTTCCTTGTGGCACTCCATACTTTATATCTACTTTGTCACTGCTGTGTTTATTTATTTTTACTTTTTGTTGTTTATTTTCAATGTTTTTTTTTTTACATTAACTCCACGTAGGAGGCCCTGAGGAAAATAATTTCCCTCAGGGCCTAGGTCATCTGAGATGCTGTGGGGAGGATTTTTTTGTAGAGAGGAAGGAATGAACATTGATCTTGTTGAGACTTATATTGTAGAAAAGAGGAAACACAGACGCCGGTAAATCGTTCCACAGCCGAGCCGTTGAACTTAAGAACGAGCCGAAGAAGCGATCCGTTGTCATGTGACAAATTTCAACCATTTACATATGTTGGGCACGTGTTTGGCGTATTTCCCGACTTTTCACCGGCACTGAAGGGATCAATAACGCTAATTCCTCAGAGCATCTTTCATTGAAATACCGGTAGACCAAGGATAGCATTCCCACCCGACGCCCGTGCTGTAAAGATTGCAATCCGTTTTTTAAGTAAGGAGAATCTATCAAACGGACCGCCCGTTTCTACATAGAGTCGAAGCTTTTTTTCAGGTATTTTGGGGTTCCATACAGAGGTGACTGCCAAATTCAAGGTGGGGCGCACTTGTGATTTGTATAGGGTTAGCAGTTGTGTACTATGAAAGTATATGCGGGCCCTGTACAAAACGCTCAGTTTTTGTGAGGCTAACTTAACTCTGGCTTCGATGGAGCCCCCGCATCTGAGCCAATAACATAATTGTAGTTGTAATGTGTGGTGGACCGGTTATGCCGATATTTTTAAGGTTTTGGCGTAGTTATAGCGAAATGGTGTTGATGCTTTTGTGGGTCTAAGAACACCCTTAACACATTTGGTTCACAGTTCACAGTCTCTCTCTTTTCACCGGTAGCTGATATTATCGCTTTCAGCGTATTCTGTACGTGTTTTTGTTTGAAGTCCAAATTGATGGGTTGAGAACGGATTGTGTTTCTCGAGACACTTTACAGAGAGCGAGTTTACAAGCTACTAGGCGGTTAGTTAAAAAGCGGGTGAATCGGTGAGTGAGATTGTCATGATGACACACAAAACTGTCTGCTCGCTCAGTAGCGACAGTAGCAGCTAAAATAACGACTCTTGCGCGAACCAATTCGGTCGACATTTTGTAGAAAACTTGAGCTCGCTGGCTCTCGTGAATAACGGCTCTCGTCCGAACTAATTCTGACAGACGAAATCAGCTGTTGGTGGGCCGCCATCTTTAGGCAAACACTAGCGGATAGCGAGTAAAGTTGACCACCTTTTAACTTTTTTCGTAGATTGTCCGCAATGCTAGTTAGCAAGTAATACGATGGCACTGAGCGAGTTTACTAACAGATAGTGAATTTCCCAGATAGTAGCTTGTAAACTCGCTCAATGTCATCGAGGCTTAAGTTATCTTTTTTCATAGCTTTTTGTAGTTTTTTAGATTAACTTGGCAATTTGATTGATCTGTAATGTAATACCCAAGTTTAGTCTCCCGATGTTTGTATTGAAATAATGCATCCAATTTGTAGGTGATCAGTGATAATGCCGAGCTTAAAACTTTGGTTGAAAATGTTCTGAAGTGGTATAAGTACGCGTTCTCGCAGATTTATCAATATTTGATTGAAAAAGTTATCCGGTCGCACCGCGCAATTTGGTTTGAGAGAACTAATAAGATCCGAAACTTTCCTTTGTATTTACTTTCTACACATTAAACGAGTGATTTGGTCGTAAGGTAGAATTTAGTTTGTTTAGCCGAGTTTTCTGTTGTGCAATTTTTTTCAAGATTTTTCTGCCCAAATAGTGCAACTTGTAGTTAATAAAATAAAATAATTTTATTTTGTTTATGTCATCCTAAGACTGTCTCACCTTATCAATAGTTCTTTAAGCCGCCGCTACCCGAATTTCTACCTATTTCTTACATATCTCCCTTAAAAATTTGAAGTTTTTAAGCTCTTAAAAAAATATATGTTATTTTTTAAGATAATATCTAGATACGTTCTACGCCGAAACGCAAATTATATGAAATTCCCTCGATAGAAAAAAATAGCAAAGTATGCTCCGAAAATTATTTATTAAATTAATTAATTGTGAAAGGCAAAACAACATAATAAAATTTTATTTGAGCACGCCGGGATTTGATCTCGCGGCCTTCGGATTGCGAGTCAAGAGCCTAATCCCTCGATTTCGGATACCATCAATATATACAGGGTGTAACAGGAAGTATCAGAGGGATTTAACCAGCGACTCCTGAGCATATTTGGAGAAAAAATGTACTTGTCAATTTGGTGTCCGATGATATTTTTTTCTATTGATTTCGGACTAAATGAGAGCATTCAGTCCGAAAAATACTCCAACATTAAGGCGACTTTTCCCGGCCCAAAAAGAAGAAGATGAAGAGATATGTAATTACGAATGTTGGACAGAGCGCGCCAATATTTTCAATGACAAAATTGATGCGAATATTGGGGAAATGCTTAATAAAACACGACTCGTTGAAAATAGAGCAAAAATCTCTTGGAAGGTATCTTAAGTATCATTTAAAGAAACATTGTGATTTTTTTCACAAATATAACTTGTAAAATAATAGAAAAAACTTGTTTTAAATAATTTTCGGAGCATACTTTGCGATTTTTTTCTATCGAGGGAATTTCATATAATTTACGTTTCGGCGTAGAACGTATCTAGATATTATCTTCAAAAATAACATATATTTTTTTAAGAGCTTAAAAACTTCAAATGTTCATGGGAGATATGTAAGAAATCGGTCGAAATTCGGATAGCGGCGGCTTAAGGAGAATGTTTAAATTAATTTAATTTAATAAAAAATCTTTTTTTGAAAGAATCTACTTGCGATGAATGGGCCGCAATACTGACTTCACTAATGAACCGGAACAATGGTAGCAATTGTTTTTCGCATATTCATTATTTCGGATATTTTTAGAACGGCAAAAAGATTTACGAGCGGAATGAAACCAGCCTGTGCCCATTGCAATCCTGCCTCATAGAGCAAGAGCCTGTGACGATCAGACCTTCGTTAATTTATAAAACCTGAAAGTTTCTCAGTGTATGTCCCTAATACAGATAAAGACAATTCCCGACTATGAAGTTTGGATCACGGTGGCTTTGAAAGATAACATGTAGCAAAGGTGTATAAAATTGCACCTCAATTTCGTTAAAGTATAAAGCTAAGTTTTTACATATTTTATTTGGAATAATATTAGAAATCACTTCGTCCATTGTCAGACCCTTAGTACAGTAGCAACCCCCTGTCAGACACTTAAATTATAATGAATTATAATTATACGTACGTTACAGTATAAAAGCTGAGTTTTATACGAGTACATGTTACTTGAGGAACTGTCAAAAAATGTTTTTTCGGTAATCAGACAGTTTCGATGGTTATTACACCTTGTCAGACACATTAAAAGTCTACCTTAGGTGCGAACGCGATATATTCATACAAGCGGGTGCGAGTGAAACGGTGACCGGACAACTAGGAATGAAACCAATAATAATAATAATAATTTTTGGATGATTTCTATAGCGTCATTTTTGTGAGAAAATCACCTCAAGGGCGCTTTATAAATTCATTTATACATTTAACCTATTTATCTTACAAGTGTCTTATAACTATGATTGATAACTAAGGACTTACAACTACTAAGACTTATATAACTAGTGACGTAAAACTATGTAACTTATATAACTAGTGACTTAAAACCAACTCAGAATCATCTCAGATAAGTCATTTAGAGTGATAAAAAAAATATATATTTATATATAAAATTGGTTAAATAAGTTGCGTTAGGTTAGGGTTATCGGCTAATTTAAAATTATTTTTTTCATGGCTTTTAATGACTTTTAAAGGAGGTATTGAGTTGACTTTATTCTCAGTTTGCATGGAACCGAGTGAAAATCAGTTAGCATAGCAACATTATCATTGGGATTATTTTCCAATTTTGTTTCTCTTAACCGCGCCAAGCGAAGAAAACTACCTACATCTGCAGATATCTTCTCACCAAATGGTGCTTACACTGATAGCTGATGATTAAATCTACAAGTATTTTATTCTAATTTTAATTACTTTGTTTTTGTTTCTAATATGATTTTTATTTTTGAAAATCATACATGATTTAAAAATATAATTTTTAAAAGTCGCTATGATTGGACCCTTTTTCCAAAATGATTTGATACGATCATAGCAACTTAGTAGTTCAACCAAGGTCACAGTGGTTTAAATCAGTACCAAATCCAAATTTTGTTTTTCTCTGTAACGTAAGTTCTAAAATTCTGCGACTTATTTTTATTATATGAATAAAAGGTGGTTTTATTGAATCAATTACTTTTACTCTACCAAGACTTAGGAAATATACGTATACATAGGTAGTCCAATCATCGCAACCTTCCATTATATAATTATTTGTTATTTTAAAGTTTGCTTTATTACAAGGTTATTCGCTGAATTCTCGTAAAGTGGTCGTGCTTCTTGACTACGTGTTCCAACCCTCTGTAAATAATAAAACCGATTATTTTAGAATGCTTCGTTAGAATATAAAATTAGAAGATTCCACAAAGGCCATTAATTATTCAAGTCCTTCGTTTTAACCAGAGTTGGACAGGATTGACATTTTGTTACATAAGCTCCTCTTAAAATGAGATGTAAAAATATACGATTTCATTAATTGTCTCCGGTGAAACGTCTCACATAAGTAATAAAAGTAGATTTAAGGATAAGTACAGTAAACTCCCCACTACCTTCAGCCTCACAACATACCCCGATTGGGGATGCCATAGTCTCACTGGCTCCAGACGGGAGCAGTTGAGACTCTTGTGCGGTATTAACTGTAAAAAAAAAAAAAAAAAGTAAAAGTTAAGTATAAATTTGAAGCCTACATAGTATTATTTATTTATTTATAAATAAACGCCCTTTTTCGGGGCTTTTACATATATAGCATAGAAAAAACATTTTATTGTACATAACTGAACTGCCTCAATAACAATATTTTAAATTTATTCAAAGATAAATTGAATAAATAAATTGATAAATTATATTATATTTAAAAAATACTTTATCGGTGGAAGCTTCACAATGTAATAAAAAATTAAGTAACTAACCATCACGCCATTTGCAGTCGCAGGCAGAGAGGACGAACCGCCAAACAACTTGGATTTGGCACACAATCCTTGCCTCACAGTCATGTATCGTCTTATACATACTCTTCTATTATTCTGACTCTTGTCATCGCCCGACTCAAGTATCTGATTCACTTGGCATGATTGATTGACATGTCTTCTTCTTTTTTCCATTCCTACCCTTTCAATCAATATTCTACAAAACATCTTACCGATTGAACTAAGCAGACTAATAGCCCTATGATTCCCACATTTCATACGTGACTCTTTACCTTTGTATAACGGCGTGATCACGGCTCTTCTCCAATCTAATGGAGTGCAATACAACCATGTGAGACTAATACGACTCTCCTATAAAGTATTCGGCAGCAATATTGTCGAAATCCGCAGCCTTAGCCATTCGTCACACATTTAGCCATCTGCAGCCATTCGTCACACATTTAATTGATCTTTTTATTTCATCCATGCTGATTTTGGTAACATGCACTCCATCGTCGTTCATAACCGATTCTCCGCTGGAATCACCTGATTCATTTTGAATCTGTTGGGATGTAATCAAGAAACCAAATAAACATTCAATATATCAAAATGCGTATGCAACTACCTATAAATGTTTTACCATAGAAATGTTTTAAATCCGGTTTGCTCTATTTTACCTATAAACTTTTACCTGTTGGTCTTCTGCAACAAAAACCTTAAAACGGTTTGCTCTGATTGCATTAAATTTGCTTTACTGTCTAGAATTTATAGGTGAACGTAACTATTTTCTTCTCGGAATGCAATTTCCACCGTGAACTGGAAAAGTCAACATGTCTGTCAAAAATTATTTCATAATACATGACATTTTTGTCAAAATCTCGAACGGAGCAGCGAAGAAAATGTAGTAAATGCTGTTCCATGCCAACTCAGAATCAACACAATCCAACATTTCTTTGAAAAGTCATTAAAAGCTATGAAAAAAAATAATTGAAAAATAGCCCATAACATAACCTATTCAAAAATTTTTTTTTTTTTTTTCATCACTTTTAATGACTTTTAAAAGGAGTTGTGAGGAGATGTTGAGTTGATTTCATTCTGAGTTGTCCGGCCACCAGTAAATGCAATCGTAACATTTGAAATAAAATCAAAAAATTTTCTCGTGTTTGTGATATTTGCAATTTATCACCCATTTAAAATTGATTCCATGACAACTTAATGAAGTGATATTTCACCACCCCATTTGAAGAGTCATTAAGAGTGACGAAAAAAATAGCCCGAAACCTAATTAACCTAGCATTTTTTCGTCAGTTTTAATAACTTTTCAAAGGAATGATGAAGTGCCACTTTGTTGAGTTGTCCGGTTACCTTAAAATATGTATCTAAGATGTCAATATGTTCAGTTTTCTTTGGGTGAGCTGTATAAGTTTTTTTTACATAAAAATAACTATATTAAAATATAAGCTAGCTCCGACTGTGAGTTACTGCTGTAGAATACCACAATCTTGTACATCTTATGATGCATCCCACAAAAATAGAATAGGTAGGTACCGACGTGTTGCGGCGCGGAAATCGGCGTTGCGCCCAGTTGGAAAATATCATCTTCCAAGACAGAATTATTAAAATCGTATGTCACCATAGCACTAGCGCTGTCAGCGGCTTATCAGATGATATTTTCGTGCTTCCAAGATACAATTGTTACCAATTAGAATTTTATTATAGGGTAGATATTGATGTCGACAAAACTAATGTATCGACATCGCGTATCGACGTGTCGGAAACGTTTTTTCTAACACCAACATTAAAAAGGGTAATAATAAAAGTGATATCACTAATAAAGTAAGTTTTCTGTAATCCCGAAACTCTTTGAAAAATTATTACTTGATCAAATTTCCCCATTGGTGCTTGATGCTCCATGGTGCATTCTCTCGTCATGACCCAGCCACCGAAGTCTTCCCAGTGTTATAAATTTTGTGACGTTTAGCTCCTTAAGGGGTTATATATAGTCAGGAGGCTCAAAAAAGGGATTTTTCAAGAATTTTTCCTGAGAAAACTTTTAAATGTATTAAAAACTGTATTAAAATTTGTACACATATTGTGGTAAGTTTTAACAGTATTTTAAGATTTTTTTTTGTAAAAATAATAATTTTGAAAGCTGCTATAGCTGATCTCCAGAACCTCCTCTCAAAAAAAGGGTCTTGCGGTGACCATCATTTCTCTGGACTGGATCATTTAAAATGAAAAAAACCAAATGGATTTCGTTATAATAATAAATTTTCCTTTAATAAATCGAAGGAAAGGGCAAAATAAAATTTTTTGACAAAATGGCGGCTTCTCAAAAAAAAAAATCGATATTTTACCAACATTTTAGCCTTATATTGTTTATAAAAAAATATGTATTTATTGGTGAGAACAGGATCAATAAATGTAAAATATACTTTAAAAACTTGTGTTAAAATTTGAGACTGATCGGTTATGCCGTTTCGGAGTAATCTTGGTCACCGACTTTGAAAACACAGTTTTGAGAAAATCGCGTTTGAAGTTTGTCTCCTACTTTCAAATGCTCTGACACGTCTTTACAAATATGCGTGTAACTTCGAAAATAATCGCCGGATTGACTTGAAATCTTTTTGTGTGTGCTTAAATATACGTACATTACGAAAATGAAATAATAAAAAAATCGATTTCATAAAAATTCTAACTGTATTTAACCCCTTAAACAGAGTTTAGAGCTCATTGTTGTAACGTCTGCGCCACAATCCATTTTTTAGAACCGGTCCGAAGATATGCCTTAAAATTTTTCTTTCTAAAACGTCCAGTGCTCGCTCATTTCTCTTGATACTCACGTCTCAGCTGCGTGCGTGAGAACTGGTCTAATAAGTGTTTTGTTCACTAATATCTCGGTATTTCTGGACAGCAGTCTGGATTTTATGTGCTAATATTAAACTTTGATTTTATAGGAGGACGTGAAGGGTAAATAACAACGTTTTATGTAGGAACTCTTATTAGAGAAAGCATTGGGGATAAAGGCGGACGGTTTATTTTATTTCATAACAACATTTTAGAATAACATTTCTCCTTATTTTATTTCAAGAGTTCCAGCTTTTAGCATGGCATTTATTATTTAATACTGAAATCATTTGAAAATTCTCACTAACTAGTAATCTTAGTAAGAATTCTTAGTTATTATTCTAAGTTATTAATTCTAAGTAATTCTCACTAAACGGGCTAATAGATGGGAATAATTTTTGATGTTTTTCTTTTCAAGCCACCCATTTTCCAACCAACCATCATTCTTAGACATGTTTGTCTGGGAAATCATCTGACATTATGTTGTAACTTTTTTCTCTTGCTATAGAGAAGTTAACATAAACACGAACGTATTGCTCTAAAAATACGTATACGTATGTACGTACGTTTAAACGGAGAAAAGTAGGGGTGTACATGAACGTGAATGATTTTCTTTTTACATTAGCTACGCATGCATTAATTAATTTTTTGTGCAGCTGAATAAAAAATTTAAAAAATCTACAATTTCCTTTCTGCTTTGCTTTGAAGGTTTAACGGAAAACTCGAGTCTTCCTTGAAAGTTTTGAATCAGCCGCTCAAAATAATAAGCTTTATCCTGTACCTGCACGTGCGCACTTGCAACGAAATAACAGAAAAATGCGCTATATAAATGTTACGTTATTATTATTATTATTATGCAAGAGTAACCAAAGCGCTTTTTTATATCCACGTTTAAAGGTTCCTATTTTATAAAATACCAAAGTATTTGTTTAACGTTTTTTTCCGAATTATGAAAAGCAATTGATTTGACCAAGAATTTTTCGTATATACCGTATTATTTAAGAATGATAAAAATTGACAACATTTTTATTGGTTTTGCCTTTGAGATATAAACGTATCGCTGCGGCCGCGGCGGTTTGCTTTTAGAGTTCTACGTTTTTTTTAAAAATAAAAACATATATTCATTTTTTTAACATTAAAGAACATAAGCAAGTCGGGGTGGCGGGAGACATCTGTGATTTGAATGAAATACGCATTTATCACGGGGATTTACAACTCTGTAACGCAATTTTTACTACAAAAACATAAATACATATTTTTTTAAAACGCACTAGTCGTTACGTCTTTGGTACAGTAGATTTTAAAGTAATTATAAAATAATATTCATTTTATTCAATACTTTATCAAGATATTCACTTTATTCAAAAAATCATAAATCCTAACCAAACATAACCAAACTACAAAAAGTAAAAGAAAACAATTAAACACGTCTTTCATGAATTTTCCTACTACACACACACTTACATTAATAAATATGTGTAGGTGTGTGTAACTTTATATGTATGTATGTCTGTCTATAAAAATAAACATGTGCATAAATGTGTATATATGGATTTGTATTTTATACATATTTTTTCATTCTAAATCATCAGTGTATGCGATTATAAAATGTATAAAAAAAAAAATTATAATAATTAAATAACTAATTTTCTACAACAACACATAAATACTTGTCACACTTAATCATAAGCACGTCAACACCTCAGCACAGGTTCTCCTAGTGAGGTGTTCACGAAACATACAATATTACCCACACACAGTTTTACCTTCTCAAACCTACCTTACACCCAACATAATACTTTAAAAAAAAAAATCTTTTTGCTTACTGCTACTGAAAATTAACGTTTTTTTTGTACTCCTATGTAAACCTCTGTAATCAATTGTAAAATTGTGTATTCAAGAATAGACATAAATAAATAAAATAAAATAAAATATTTAATTGTTTATTTGCAGAAACGTTATGCCATACCCATAATTACATTTTTAACATCGATAACTTACCAAGTAATGTCATGAAGAATCCGTAGAGCACGCACATGGTCTTCCCAAAGACCCAGCGGTGGGACAGCGCGGAGATGAGGGTGAAGGGGTTGCCAAGGACGGACACGGAGAAGTCGGAGCACACGAGATTGAAGAGGATCACGTTCAGGGGCGTCCACAACTAAGAAAACAAATAAATAATTATAATTTTTTAAAAAGCAAGTCAAACTATGGTGGAGGGGGATAGCTAAGTCTGCGAACCAGTCTAGGGTATCAGGCGTCGATCGGTAAACCTCTGAAAAATTCATCATAATCCCATCATAAAATTCATAATAATAAAAATAAAAATTAAGAAAAAAGTCCTTTTGACAGGTATAAATTTAAAATACAAATTACCTATTTACGGTGGAACAAAAATTTATCGTTCAAACATTAAAATTACTACCCAAAAAAAGCATTTTTAACATTGTTTTATTTTTAATTTTATTTATAATTGTATTTGTAAAATAAACCAAGTAATATTATTTTTTTAATGTTTTTTATTTACTCAAAAATAATTGCCCAAGTTGCCTCTAAAATCATGAAACACTAAAATCTTTAATGGCCGTTATCTTATAATTTAAAGTAAAAATAAATAAAGTAGCTAACATCCGTAATAGATATTTGATATACATTTTGATTACAGAAATAATTTTTCAGTTTGGTTGGGTATTTTGATCTCAAATCCAAATATAAGATTTGTATGAAACTGACCGAAATGGGCCACGCATACGTTTTTCACAGGGGTATAAATGATTGAAATGATTTTTTGAAAAATGATGACGAAAGATTACATAACAAATTTTTTGAGTGGGAATAGAGAGGGAGTAAGATGGGGGGGGGAGTCATTCTAGTTGAGGTATAGTATATTTAAAAAAAAAAAGGGAGATGGATACGGGTACCGCAGCCCCGGGGACTTTTTTATTGGATAACCAACGCCTCTGCCATAGATCACCCGAAGTAGTTCGCTACGTTTGGTGACTTAACAGGGGTGACCGGATTCACGGGGTTAGGTTTATCGACTTAGCAGGGAATACGGGCCGTATTGAGAGATACTATTTGAGGAAGGCCTTTAGACCTATTCAGCCAGATTATCTTGACCCATCGCCTTGCACCGCAGTTGGATGAATGAATTCATAACTCTGTTAGTCCTGGAAAGACTGACCCCCAGATTCCTACCGACCCCCACACTTTACCTACCAAGAACTTCCATTCCTCTCTTTCCCTAAAAAAACACCCATGGCTATATTTATATAATGGCGTTAAGATCGTTGGTCCCTTATTGTTGTATTGCGACCGTGACATTATTTTGACCGTAATTTCTTAATTTACTTTATTTTTTATTTTTATTTTATTTATTTAGGAAAGTTAACAGCAAATCATAAATTACAAAATAATACAATAAGAAAATAGTTCATTATGCCAATTATAAACTTCCACTTATGTTAGTAAATGATGTGTGACATAATAAGGTGTTTTCTGAATAAGTTTTTTTTTTGTTACAATATGTGAGAGGGGGGGTGAGGAGAAATAAAGGATGAGGATTAAGAGGCTAAGGATGGGAATAGAGAGGGGAACAACTTTTGACAATGTTACAGGAATAGGTACAGGAGTTTGGTGACTTAGCAGACGTGCTCGAGTTCTTGGAGTGAGGTTTTGGCGGCGGATGACCTGGACACACTGAATCCAGATTTCTACCTACTCCTCACATCTTTTCCTTCCCAGAACTTCCTCTCCTTCCTTTCCTTAAAAAGACCCTCAACAAAGCATCCCCAAAGATGACATGGGCCTTGAAGGTAATTATTTTCCTCAGGGGCTCCTGTTTGGAGCTAATCTATAAAAAAATACTTTGAAAATGTTAAAATGACGTTTTTGGTGTCTACAATGTATTTAAGTATATGCCGTGCAATTCTAAGAGTAGCTTTGGTGTGGCATGAGAGAGAGAAAAAGGATTAGTGGACCGCAAAATAAGACAATCATTCAATCACTAGCAGTTAAAAACCCACTCCGCGGGGTTTCGCTGCTAGGCCTTGCGGGTGGCTTTTGTTTCGGCTTCGCCCAGTTAGTGTTTGACCAATTTATTTCGATAGGAACTGGTTTCGAAAACCTTCTGTTCCTCGGATCCACTGTCTTCGAGTGAAAGTCACCGGTACAAAGTAACCGAGAGAGGCAACGACGTCATTTGCAATATATGGCCGCTTGATACAACTATGTATTACTGTCAATCTTTCCATATCTGGAGAGATAGTACTTTTTAACAGATTCGTGGTAGTTATACTTAGAGGGAACACGTTTCCGTCCGACTTGCTGACGAAAGTGGCGACATTTTGTGACGAATTCTTGAATTCAAAACCGAATTCCAACGGTAGCATTGTTTGGAATTCCACGTACACAGATGTTATTTGTGGCGCGACGCTTACGGCGTGGCGTCATCATGCACTCGAAACTGGGTTCTGAAATTCAACCACGCAGACGTTACCGTATTTATACTGTTCGATATGTTAGATGCCGTAAAAAAATAAAAATCGTTTTCAAATATTTTAATGTTTCAACGACAAAAACCAGTTTCCACCACCAAAATTTGTTGTTGTTTAAAAGTAAATAAGGGTTAATTTTGACGATTTTCAGGCAGTTAGAAAGAGGCGAAGGATTACAATTTAATTTTTATAAAATAAAGTTTTAATCACCAGTCCGGAAACTTTTGGGTCCATGAAAGAAATCCAAATTTAATCGGAATTCTTTAAAACTGGTTCAAGATGCGACATGCTTTGGATTACTTTTAATTTTTAATTATAATTTTAAACATTTATGAATTTCTTTGTATCCTACGAGAATTTCTCAAAAAAGAAAAAGTCTTTGGTTAAAGTAAACAGCTTTGGAGTTATTATTTGACTGTCGGTTGATACATACCGCGAAAAATCTTCTATAATTATGTTTATTCACCATTTTATTGCCTTTAATCGAGGTCTCTTTTATTGGAGGATAAATTATAAAAATAGCGCATATTTTAAATTTTAAGATTTCAACTTAAGGGGTTAGGCCACCCTAGAGGCCGAAAGGATTGGGATTTTTTTTTTTACAGAAATACTATAAAATATATCGAGATTTCAATTTAAAATATTTATTATACATATCAGTGACTGTACCCAAATTTTTTTTTGAAGCGATTAATTTCAAAATGGCGGCTGTACAGCGGTTTCCAACGACGTCTCTGTTTTTTTAAGGTCCACGGCCGGACACACAACTCCTGTAATTTTTTAATTGTAAAAATATTTTATTTTTTATTTTAAATAGTAACTGCTATTGAAGTACGTAGGTGTTTTGCAATATTTTAATTTTTGGCCAAATGGCGCACTTCCAAAGTGGAAAGCTAAAAATTTGCCTAAAAAATCATCATGTAATTGTTTATAACAAATGAACTATGCAATATAAAAAAATCCTACGTACTCCACTATCTATAGACAATGTATTTTTGAAGATATATTCAATATTTCAAGAAAATCGGTTGAAAATTGTCTGAGTTATGTTTCCGGCAAACTTAAAAATGCTGTTTTCATCAGCACAATAGTATACTACGCACGAATAAAAATTTTACGTAGTTTGTAAAATAATTGAAAATTTTCACAACAAATGAAACATTACAAAAATGAATACCCACTACTTACAACAGGCCTGAAGCCAATTGGTTTATTAATAAAACTTCCATCTAAAACTAGGTCAAAAGCACACAGCAAAAAAACGCACGAACACAAAAAGTACGTTGAATTTACGGCGAGTTTTTCGCTGCCAATGTCCTGCCCTAATTCAGTATTTCAACTTTAAACAACGTAGAAATTTGTGAATGAGATTCGCATAAAAATAAAGCCTTTTTAAAATTCTCATGCTATCTTTTCTGAGGGCATTCATTCTTTTTGAGTGCGTTTGAATTTCTGAGAGCGTTTGACCGTGAATTTAAATACATACATAGGAGAAAACAATGTTTTAAGTGATTTGATTTTAGAAATCTGTGTTTAAAGAAGAATATTTTTTGTGATAGAGCAGTATTTCTCGAGTGCTTTTAGGCAGGGAGAAAGAATAAAATAAAATTTCAATTTATGCCTGCTTCTCAAGTAATAGTTATTAACAATCATTAATTGAAAATTAATAAAACACTTAGTTTGTTGTACAGTTTGTTTGTTGTTTGTTTTATAGTTTATAAAACCAACATGTTTCGTGAGCTATGCTCTCTTCTTCGGTGTTTACTTATTAATTATATTGCATCATTTGTGGCATAAGGACTTAGTTCATACTAAAATAGGAGTATTTAGTTCAGGGCTCAATTATTGTAACTTGTTTTTATTTAAATTAGTAGATAATTATTATTTCTCTCAGCGAAATTGTTATTATAATAATTACTACCCACAAAGCATTTTTGTAAAAATATGTGCGATGTGTGATGTGTGTAGCGTTGTGTGATGTGTAAAGCGCTTCATACAGATCATTCCCCAATCTACGCGTTACAGATCATTCCGATTCTCGCCGACAAATCCATCATATTATGGATCTGTAAACAAAATAAATCCGAAGTCTCGTGATACACGAAGGGTTCGAGTCCACTAGCGTTCAGCCGCGTGGGCGGTTCGGCTAAGCGGCTTGCCGCCAATTGTATAGGAAGGCTATTTAAAAAAAATTAAAATTTTCCAAAAAAAAATCTTTTTAAGTTCAATAAATTTAAAATGTATATAACTCCAGTTGCTTGCCGGTTGCGCGCCGGCGCGTGCGCAAAATTGGACTCTAAAAAAATATTTTTTGAATTACGATTTTAAACCTTAATCATAAAGAAAACGTATGAAGGATAAGGTCAGAATCGCTTGAGGCATTCTTGTTCTTAAGGTATAGAATGCTTTGAACACATCTATGGAACCCAAATTATTTCTATGAATTCTTTATGGATTTCTGGCAAAGTTTTTTTCGGAGCATTTCATCTGACAGTTCGGTTGCATCATTCTTGAAAGAAAGATCGTAAACATACGAATTCGGCAGATAAACGCAAGTAATATTGTTATTGGGCATAGTTTGTTGTTCAAGGAATGTGTTTGGGTAAATATTACACAAATCTGTTTTTCACAATTACGCGCCTTATAATGCTTGTGTATGTTACCTTTACTTTAAAAAACAGCCTACGTTTTTGAATGGTTTGTTTGGCTACGCAGGGTTTGTGTAGCAGGCTTGTGTATGTTATCTTTACTTTAAAAAACAGCCTACGTTTTTGAATGGTTTGTTTGGCTACGCAGGGTTTGTGTAGCGGGCTTGTGTATGTTATCTTTACTTTAAAAAACAGCCTACGTTTTTGAATGGTTTGTTTGGCTACGCAAAGTTTGTGTAGCGGGCTTGTGTATGTTATCTTTACTTTAAAAAACAGCCTACGTTTTTAAATGGTTTATTTGGCTACGCAGGGTTTGTGTAGCGGGCTTGTGTATATTATCTTTATTTTAAAAAACATCCCAGGATTTGAATGGTTTGTCTCCATTCCAGTACCTACGCGCTTCCAGTACCTACGCGCCTTATTATTTATCCCGCGAAGTCGACTACAATCGTTTGTGTGAAGTCAAGGATACCAACAACACAACAGTTGACAGAATGGCGAGCGGCAGCGGGCGGGCTGTCGTAGATCGATTCGCGAAGTGAAATTTTATTTAACGATATTGAAAATTAAAATGCATTATTTTCCGCCAGCCGTGATGCAATAAGTTTCCTTTTATAGTGATTAAGGCAAATCTAAAGTTTTTTTCTAAAAATTATTCGTAATAGCCGTGGCCACCAATATCCAAATTTTACCAAAAAATTTTTCAAAGAAAAATACATTTTCAAAAGATGAACGTATGAAACTTCGGACAGATGAGCGATTTACCTTCGCTATTATTTGTGCAAGCTGGTTCAAAAAGGTCCAAGAAGTCCCGAAATTACAATTTTGATATTTTAAGGAAAATGTTATTATTATTCCTTGGTATTTGCTAGTAAGTTTCTTATAACCTTCCTATAATGTATGTATGTATTCATAACTAGTGAAAATATTATTTGATGGTTAGAGCTTTTGGAGAATTTGAGTTATGAATAAATAACTAAAACTATCATAATTACTAAAACTGTTATTAAAAGGTGTTTCGAATAAAAAATGGCGGGAAAATCATCTCACAGGTAAGTCAAATGTTCCTAACAAACATTTTTCAATTTATTTTATCACTCAGGCATGTTTTAGCTCACGACATGCACAAGCACGTTATTAGTTAATCACCGAAGAAATTCTTGAAGACAATAAACAATGCCAAATTTTATATTTTATCATTTAAGTGGGCACCCGTAATAAATATATGCATGGCATGATAAACATATAGCTGCTGAGCAAGCTAATTTATTTTAGTTTAATGATTTATTTTTAATTTTATAAATGCTAATATTTACATTAACACCTTGATGTTTACATTAAGTAATTTGTTTCGCAAGTTTTAATATATGTATATTTCTAGGAGGATTTTAGTATTATATTATTTATTTTATTTAAATATTATTTTTAAGTTGCAATAAATATATTTCTAAGATGATTTTAATTGATTTAACTACTACAATCATTAGAATATACGATTATTTAATCTTTTTTTAATTTTCGGTTGTAATAATAATTATAAGTTTAAAATAAGTTTGAAATAATGAGATTAAAAGAATTTGGCATTCTCGGACTATAAAAATATTACCATTTGTTATTTCGGCTACTGGCATTATACCTAGCTCTCTAATTCAAAATTTAGGCTTATTAGATTTGTCAAAGAATCTTTATATAAAAATGCAAAAATCGGTCAAATTAAACACATGTAGGATTACGAAAGATTTTTTAAATATTTATATTGAGGGATCAGTAGGATTTATCGGACCAGTTAGGAGTTCTATCGAGCCGAACCCTCTGATATGAAAATATCTGGAGTCGGTGAAGTATTTTCCCACGTGGTCTCTGGTAGGTTGACGTGTTGTTCTTGTATAGTTATGTATTTATTATACTTATACAATGCAATTACATCGCGCGGATTGACTAGATGATCATTTGTGGAAAAGTGTGTGGAATGGTTAAGTTTTTCCTGTGAGGAAGATTTAACCCGGACATAAAGTCTAGAGAACAAAATAATAAATATAATGTTGTAGGGATGAATTTGTACGTACAATAATATTATTAACATTATTCTGGTAAAGACAAATAAATAAAACGTTTCTGTTTCTTATAAATAATTGATTCATCTTTTCTCCTTTCTTTATCATATTTTATACTAAAAGCAATCCTCAATACCAACCTCAATAGTTGACAACATCCAATTCGCTCCGAGAATTTTAAACAGAGCTAGTAAAGATTGAAGAGTTAATATTCAAAATCCAGCAAACTTTAAATGCTACAAAGACCAATGCCCCCGGGCAAGCATTTTCGTAACCAGCTCAATGAGAATTGGGGATGAATCATTTTATTTTTGTATTTTCGGAAAACGGGTTCGGATTTCTCCTTTTCACACAATATAATGTAGTTTTCCGATGAAGCGCTGCGAAATTAAATTCCTTGGGCGGATTCAGGTTTTTAATTAGTAGATACAACAGTATAAAAATTTCACGAACAAGGGATTTTTAATGTTCTTATTGAAGGTTCTCAGTAACGCGGTTTTACTTGGCACAAAAACACTCACACGTATAGAAAACCATTTAACTGTTATAATTAAAAACATTTTCCAACATTTATTATCTGAGTTTACATGTTCGTTAAAAATAATAACGGGAAAAAGTACTTCACATTCATAAACCAATGGTTTAAAATTTATTTGAGAGCATGGAATATTAAAAATACATGTATTTGAATATGATTAGAATAAAAAATAAAAACATATCTATTTTATTTTAATAAAGGTATTAAATCCAGGAAGGTAAATAATAATGATCGAAAAACATCAATTTTAACCCAATTAACCAACTAACTAATTAACCGTCACGCCGTTCCTCGCACGGGTAGGCAGAGAGGTTGGACCGCCAAACAGCTTGGTCTTGGAGCACAATCCTTGCCTTATTCATACATCGTTCACGTTCATACATCGTCTTGACACGACCCGACTCAATTATCTAGTCTATTTGATTGTACCATGTCTTCCTCGAGCGTTCCCGACTTCTTCTAACATTCACAATTGCGTCATTTTTCTTCTTTCCCACTGGAGCGCTTTTTGCCACAATATGGCACTATTAAAAATACCTCGGATTGCTTTACTGCCAATTTTGGCAAATTTTCCCCAAATTTTATTTTTTTTTTTTTTACATGAGCTCCACACAGGAGGCCCTGAAGAAAATAATTTCCCTCGGGGCCTATGTCATCTTTGGTAATGCCGTGTGGAAGGTTTTTTTTAGGAAAGGAGGAGAGGAGAGTTGTGGGAAGGAAAAGGGTTTAAGGGTTGGGTAGGAATCTGGGGTTCAGTGTGTCTTGGTCATACGCCTCCAAGACCTAGACAAACCTCACCCCATGAACCCCGCCACCTCTGCTAAATCACCAAACGTAGCAAACCACTTGGGGTGACCTACGGCAGAGGTGTTGGTTATCCAATAAAGGTTCCCGGGGCGCCGGTACCCATTCCCGCCTCCCAATTTGTAAGCAATTAAGTAGAAGTTTACGATATTATAATATATTTTTTATAAATCCTACGAATATGTGATAATCGACAAAAGATTGGTTGATTCTTTAGCTATATATAACTATATTCAGTTTGACCGTCTGCATATTAAAATTCGAAGGTTGATTTTTTTTTTATGCGAGCGGAAAATATTCAAAACGGTCACCGACAAAGTTCGAGCAAACGGAGAACAAAGTCTTAAAATGCCTTGTCGCTCCCGTGGTTAAACTCCTTTCTTCGTTCATTCGCTATGTATGCTGAAACCATCTGAGCGTCCCTTTCTTAATCTTACTCATCAGCCTTGCGTTCTTCGCGGATCACCACATTTCTCACACGATCAAACATGGTTTTACCACATATGTACTTCAGGGATGTCATTTCTACGGCATTCAGTCTACTTTTATTCTTCCACCGTCAGTTCCATGCCTCACTGCCATTGTACGCAATATAAACAAAGATGTTGTAATGAAAATACAGTTTAAATAAGCTACAGATCCATATTACATATTTTAGCAGTACAAATTTTAAAGAGGTCACTGCAAAACAAGTTTTCTGTTATTGTTTCTCTTTCACTGCTTTCATTAACTTTGTACCAATGTATATTTTGTTATTTTGTTTACTTATGTATTCTTATATTTTTTTCTTTCTTTCTTCTTTCTATGCTGTAGAATGACTGTTTAAAAAAAACGTAAATAGTACTCGTGCCGTTAATTAATAAGTCAAGTACGCCTCTTACGTCAAACGTATATGTCTAGCCAGGTTAAATTATCGTGAAAACAAGCCTAAGGGTCCGAGTGGTCAAATAAGTAAATATGTCCTTTATTGGAAGAGAACGAACATGAAATTGTTGCGCAAAACAAGAAATTTAGTATTTTATTAAATGAAGACACTATGAGCGAAACTCAATCGAAAATCTGGAAACAGAAAAATCAAAAAAAGATATTTGCACCTCTGGGACTCATCTTTAACTGTACCATTCTTCGACTAAGAACCACCCATATTACCTTCATTTTTATTAATGCATATTTTTATTGGCTGCCATCTTTATGTAGATTCAACTCGAACTAAATGCAATCTAGATGGTGTCTGGATAAATTTTTATCCATTTTATTTAAAGTGCGACATCTATTGACTTTTCAACAAGTCTAGGATGAATTTTATTATTTTCCATCGATTGAGTTTCGCTCATAGTGTCTTAATTTAATAAAATATTACAATTTGAGGTTTTACTCATAAAAAGTTAAAATAAAAATAAAATAATAATATTCATCCTAGACTTGTTGAAAAGTCAATAGATGTCGCACCTTAAATAAAATGGATAAAAAATTATCCAGACACCATCTAGATTGCATTTAGTTCGAGTTGAATCTACATAACGATGGCAGCCAATAAAAATATGTTAAAGTGACCGAATTTGATATCGACACCTTAGCTCAGTGGATAAGAGCACCCACCCGGAAAGTAGGGAGGTCCTGGGTTCGAGTCCCAGAGGTGCAAATATCTTTTTTCTGATTTTTCTGTTTCCAGATTTTCGATTGAGTCTCGCTCATAGTGTCTTCATTTAATTAAATATTACAATTTGAGGTTCTACTCATAAAAAATTATAATGAAAAAAAATAATAACATGAAATTTAGGTCTGTACTTTTTTAATTTGATTATATTTTATGATTAAGTCAAAGAACTACGTCTAATTGTTTAAACAGTGATCTTATATTAGACGAAAACTAAATTCTAAATACAAGTGCCGCGAGTGCCGTTGCTAGCTAGCCAACCCTTAGGGCGATTGTTTCCTTTGATGCTTTGGTCTTGACATTCCCCTTTTACAGCAATGCAACATCCTGCTCTTTACAGTACTTTGCCTCCAGCACAAAAGAAATCGCTTTGCTTCTGATCAACCCACTGCAGCAAAGTTTTACAACTGTTTTGCGATTTTTGAACAAATGGGAACCATCTATTTTGACAGATCTAAGCGATAGTTTAAAGGTTAAGTTTTACGTAATCGGGTAAGAAGATGCGCGTGCTTTGAATGATAAAGCTTTTTGTAGGACTGATAATATAAACTTCTGATAAAGTTCCCTTTGCTTGTTGTAGAATGTGGCTTTGAAGGCGCGAATACCCACTACTCCGGCAAATAAATTTATTTATTTATTAACGCCCTTTTTGGGGGCTTTTACACATGAATAATAAGAAATATACAGTATTTATTGTATATAATTGAATTGCCTCAGTAACAATATTTTTTTTTTATAAGAAAAACTCTCTTTTTATAACTTTTGGAGGTTATTCCCATCAACGTAATATATCATTTAAGAAGAAGATAACACTTATAATCTAAATGAAAATATGAAAGAGAACAAGACACAGAAAAATAGAAAAAGATAATGGTAAAGAAAAAGATATGGAAAACAGAACTAGTTGAAGATAATATTGTTAATTCTAAAATATTTGAAATATGAGATTGACCAATATGACGGTTTGACAGAAGAAATAGCGAAATTGGATAACGCGCACGTCCCGGTTAGACGAGAGGTCTGGGTTTGCGTCCAAGTTGCGACCATTGTCTTTTTCTATTTTTCTGTGTCTTGTTCTCTTTCATATTTTTATTTAGATTATAAGTGTTATCTTCTTCTTAAATGATACAATATTTTTTATTTGTTTAAAGATAAATTGAAGATATCCAGTGACTTGGTATATTTATTGCCCTCCTTTAGTATTCTGAGCAAAGAGGAGTACATATGGTAGTTAGTCTCAGAGTTACTGCACTGCAGTGAAATAAATCCTGACTTCTGGTATTACGTTGTGGTATCCGGAAGCTTATCAGTTCAAACAATACCGGGCTATCAACTAAATCATTTAGAATTTTATATAAAAATACCAAATCAGTGAAAATTCTTCTGTCTGACAATTTGAGCATATTCATATCATTTAACAGAGTGTTACAGTTCAACAAAATTGCTGGAATATCCATTTTAAACTTTAGAAAAAGAAAGAATTTGTTTTGTTTTCTTTCAACAGCTTGTACATTATTACTTGTAGAGTATTATAATGTTCGAGGCGGGAGAATTGTACACCAGCTGACTTCTAACAAAAGCAAAATATATAATTCACCGATAAATGAAAATACGTTTTCATCATCATACATTTCTATCATATATTTTTTTAAATAAAATATTAACTAATGACATACTTTAATGTTGTAGGCAACGTCTGAATGATAAAATAAATTGATAAAATGTTTGATAGGAAAGGTTACTTACCTGTGAAATAATATTCCTGCTATTTTTTAAAATTTGAAACACCTTTACACTCGTTGATTAAAAAACAACGTTTTGTGAGTTAAAAAATGCTTATTTTAAGAACTGTTCATGCATTGAAAATGGCATTATTTTTCGAAGCCGGTAAATGTTAAATGAAAAAATAATTTCACTGGAATTCTTCTGTTTAGTACATGGAACTCACCTGTTTATCCTTGAACATCAGTACGATGACCATCAGATTCAGGAAGAAGCCGAAGAAGCCAATCAGGAAAAGGACGAAGGCTGAAACGGCATAACCCCACGTGGGCATCAGCTCCACATAGTCCTCGTGCGTGGCGTAGATGTACACTGATGAGGAGAGATTTAGCGCCTGCGTTACAGACATCGCTGCTACCGGGCATTCAAGGTACTAGTATCACTATCCACAGAGGAGGATAAGGACTCATTTCACTTTACAATTAATGTGTTATTAAGTTACTCCCTACATTATCCACTTTTAAAATGTATTTTGCTACATTTAAATTAATTTATTTGTGTGTATGGGTTGTATTTAGCGAGTTTTCAAAGTCCACTCAGATGTTGTTTGAGTCTTATTAGTTATTAAAGAAAAAAATGTAGAGGATATAAAATTATTCATTTTTTCGAATGACACAAAAGCTTTACTTAAAACTAATATCGGTAAAATGGCTCGAAACGTCAGCGTTACAGAGTGGAAGAACGTCTGAGATGTTTATAATAAGGACGTTTCAGAATTTGCAAACCACCTATGAACGCTTCTATTGGTTCATAATTACGGTACCGTGAAGGCAAAAAAATCAATAAACATACGTTCCGTATTGCTACAATGCTTGCAGCTCTTTCAAAAGATGAGATACACAATGTACGTAGGTCTGTTTCCTCTAAAGGAAAAAAGTTATCATTTTCTTGCATCTCTCTCACACACCGCACCGTGACGTCTCAAGTAAAATACTACTTACTAGCCGTGACGATAATTTTGAAAATATGTTATATTGTTACAACGATAATATTGAAGTGTGAGTGAGTTGTGAAAATTCAAAAACGTCAAATGCGTTAATGGTTTTGCTATTGTTCTTAAAAATTTAACGCTGCAGATCTTTTTTAAACATTAAAATAACACACAAAAATTTGAATAACAACAGTAAAAAATGAGACAAACGGTGAATAAATGTCTGCACCCCCAAAAGAAACATTCAACCATTATCATACATCTCATTAAAGAAAATGAAACGCAAGGAAAAAAAGGAAGGAAAAAAGATGGAAAAAAAGCTTGGAGGAGACAGTCACACGTATTTTGAATGTGTCTCATCTTTTGTCTCACCATTATTTAATGTGTAATAAAGAGCTACAGTGTTAAGCGGTAGGGAACGTATGCTTATTTTCTTTTTTGCCATCACGGTACCGTAGCCGTGAAACGTCACGGTAATTATAAAAGCGCTCAATAGAAACGAATCACATTTCCACCTGCTTAATTAGAACTATCTACGTACAAATGGAATAGGAAAGAGATTAAACAATTTAGAAGCCTTCGAATCAATAAACCAAAAATAATTAACCGATAATCCTACCCTGAAACTTTCCCTTTCCCTCACCCTCTCCTCCCTCATATACTGTCGGTTAGCTCACTCTATTCTACTTATATTTCTTTCTATCATTGTATTTCCTTCATATGTAATGTATATATGTATCTGTATTTAATTTTAATTAGTTCATTTAAAGCCCTGACGAACATGAGCTAGGTCTAACCAAACCTAATCGGCTGACTAATTGACGATTTCTATAAAGTGGTGTATTACAAAACGTGATTGATTATTATTATTAAATAGAAAATTACAACGGTTTAAATTTAGAAATTATATTGAATTAAAAAAAAATTAAAACTAATTGGATTTGTATTGCGACATTTCCAAAATACTTCATTAAAGTTCAGAAATAAATATAGCTCATAAGTTTGCTGATGTTAATGTCTCAAAGGTTAAAAAAATTAAACTTTTAAACCTTTTTTTACATGCTAGCACCATCCCTATTTTTACGTGCACAAATGCTTTGCATTACCGAATATAACGTTTATTTGGTGAGTTGATGCTTAACAAACGTTCATTTATATCCAAGAACATCCGATTTAACAAAATCTACAAGGAAAATTTATCTTAAGGAAAACTATTTCCATTAGTTTTAATGGTTTCAGTCGATAAACTCTAATGATTCTTAGAATGTTATGAAATAGATTAATTTTGGGAATAAGTCTCACAATTTGTAATCAAATGAATTATTAATGTTGTTGTTTTCGAGTATCTGAAACAAAAAGAAAACACATAGTTAGAAATCTGAGACAAATCGAATAAAATATTGCATTATGAAAATAAAATTTTAAAAGTCGCTCTTTTCTACGTATTCAAACCCCTAGCGGCCGAAGCCCTGCATTTGTTGTATTGAAAAACTTGCCCGTGCACGACACGAAGCACTGCAATTACAGTGTCAATCTTATAAATTTATTTTACCTTCTGATATTACCTCTACTGGGCAGTGCCGGATTAAGACTACTAGATGCCCTAAGCAATCCACGCCGTTGGGCCCCCTTTTCCACAAGTAAACTAAGGTCTAAAAAAATGTATTTAATACATAGAGATAGATCATTACGTAGCAACATGTATGAAGGACGAAAGAGATAAGTGGAGTAGGTATTACAATATTTAATATTTGGCTCATTTATAAAGCGCCATTTTTATGAAAAATCATCTCAAGGGCGCTTACATACAATAATAACCAAAGCATTTTTTATTTATTTACTGAAATGCTACTTCCGACTTTTTCAATAAATTCGTGTCTGCATTGGGACACAGCCCTGCGTATTTTAGGCAAATCACTGAAACTTTTTTTTTCATGACATATGAATAAAAGTGTTGAAATGTTAAATTTTGAACAGTTGAATTGGTTCCTAAATCGGTATTAAGATCTTGTGATTATGAGTTTACTAAATTTCTACAATGCTGACTGTATTTTGAAGTTTGATCGGGGCACATAATTTTATTGACATTATTAGTATTTTAGTCAGGAATGAGAATTTGTCTGCTATTTATGTGTGTGTCTCTAGCCTTCTTCGCATCTCTACATTTAATTTATAAATAACGCCATAAAAACTTTTTTGGTGCTGTTTCTGGTGTCCCCCAAGACGTGATGCCCTAAGCAATTGCTTAATTTTATGGGCTAATCCGGCACTGCTACTGGGCTAGTTATAGACAAAAATAAACGTTGCTTTACCAAATAATGTATTGTCTAAGTGTTGGCTTTATGAAAAATCTATTTTATTTTTTGAAGTTTCTTGCTGGCTCCTATGGGTTAAAAAACATTTTTCTGTAAATTCGACGAAAAATATTATAAATTTTTTGTAAAGCACACTTTCTACAGTTACATATTTTGTTTACGACCTCCAGATGGTTCTCACGAAACAGGACTATATAATTTATTTTTTAAATAGCACAATGTCAATCAGCTTATTAGGGCCAGTGCTAAAAAAACACCATTTTGTGGTCTGATGAGTCAATGCGTACTACAAATTATTTTTCTTAAAGTTCTATACGGTTATTCAGGAATATGTAAAATATTTCCAATGACAAAAATTCTCAAACTGTAATCATTTAAATTCTATTAAACCTATGAAGTACATACCAAAATGTTGATAATTGTATGGCAATTTTGAACGCACTGAAAAATTGTACGGCACTGAAAACGCCATAACATTTCATATAGAATATTAGAATTTTTATTATTAATTATTTCACATAGAATATTTCATATAGAACAAGCTTTCAGACTAACAGCCGTATTTACAAAAAAACGTCAACTCCGTTCGACGGTGTTTTTGTTTTTCTGATCAATACTAATACACCCAAAGAAACCTCATTGAATTAAGTGTCCTGAGAGAATCCAATTGAAACTCTGCTGGATGGTTTTTAAAGCAATACACGACATGGCACTACCCTACCTGTCGGAATGCACAGTTCCAGTTTCACAGGGTGTCAATACTGGGCAAACAACCCTTCGATCAGCATCTTCAACAGCCATAGGTAGACTCTTAGTACCTATGCGCAATCCCAATACCAATTTCAGAGACCGGGCTTTTGCAGTGGCAGGCCCAACAGCTTGGAACAAACTCCATTCACATTTGCAAGATCGACAGCACATCTGAGTTCAGAGCGAAGCTAAAAACTCACCTTTTCAAATTGTCATTTCCAAAAAAATAATTGCATTTCTTCAGTAGTATTTCATTACTCTGTCCATGGGATCTACTTAGATTGATTATCGTCACTACCCGCTTTTACGTTATTTTACAATTTATTACGTGTAAATTTTTTTTTGTAATATTTTTCATGACCTACACTGACAGCACGGGCAGTAATCATAACAATATGTGTTTGTAAATGTAAATAGGGATGTTAGTCGTAAATAACTATTTTTAAGACTGTTGTAAGTGTAATACAAATAGAGCAGAATCTTAATCAGTTATGATAGTTAGAAGTATAAGTCACTAGTTATGTAAGTCTTAGTTGTGAGCCATTAGTTATATGTCTTAGTTATTGTGAGTCATTAGTATCAATCTCAGTTATAAGCCACTTGAAATAAATGTATACATCAATTTGTAAAGCGCCCTTGAGGTGATTTTCTCACGAAAATGCCGCTGTTAAAATCATCTAATAATAGTAATCATTATTATTAAAGAAATGTCTTTATTACGTTCGTAATATTGAACTTCGGTAAATGGGCACATGCGCGAATCCGCCATGTTTCTTTTTCACACGCGCTGAAATTATAGTTTTGACCCACTAGGGCGTTTATATCTTATCTATATTTATAAAAATCACATTGTGCTTGCTTAGGTATATTCATATGAGTATAAGAGATGTCTATGCGTTACTCAACCATTCATCCGATTGAAATGAAATTTTGGGGATTTGATGTGCACATGCCCACGATGGTTATTATATACAATAGTTAGCTCTATAAAATTATGCGTTGCTAACCATTCATCCGATTGCGATGAAACTTTGATGATTTGATGTGTGCATTCTCGCGATGGTTTATACATATATATAATAGTGAGCTCTGGCGTCAATACATTATGCGTTGCTAAACCGTTCATCCGATTGCGATGAGAATTTGGAGATTAAATGTGTGCACGGCATGGTGAGCTCTGGCATTATGAAATTTGTATTAAAAAAATTGCAATAGGTGGCACGCGAGCTGTTTGAAAACTGAATGTACCGGGACTGAATGTATGGAATGAGGGAGGGGGCGGGGAACTCGGGAGGGGAGTTCGTGGGACGGGGGAGAGGGAAGTGGGGAGAGGGAAGGCGGAAAAGGCGGAGCGGGATTGCGTGAGGGGAAGGGGACGCGGGAGAGGAAGGGGAGTCAATTCAGTCAGTCAGAGAGAAACAATTTCTTTATTAATTGGCATAGCAACGCATACCGGGAACTCGCTGGTACACAATAAAAAAATCAATATTTGTTTGTTTGTTCGTATTTTATGCGCTGCCATACCGTTCATCTTTTGGTGCGCTTTGTCGGTGTGGTAATGGTAAGCTCTGGCGTTATGAAATTTGTAAAAATGAAAATGGTGTATTTCATATATTTTACCGGCAGGGAGAGAAGGAAGGAGGGGGAGGCTAACGAAGGAGATGAGGTTTATGGGGGGGGTGACGAGGGAAGAGGAAGTTTGGGGAGGTGGAAGGGGAACGTGGGAGGAGAACGGGGACGCATGAGAAAGGAAATGAAGGAAGAAAAATGTATTTATTTGAATGGCATTGCAACGCATGCCGGATACCAGCTAGTATAATGTATAAATAAATAAAACATTAAAAAATCCAGAGGGAAGATCGGCAGCAAAGCAAGATATTATTTGAGTATTTTTTAATAAGACTGATATCTTAATAAATAAAACATTTTATTTAGTTTACACAAAATCTTTCCCTTTAGTCTCAGCTTTCAGTGGAAAAGCCCTCAATGAATATTTAAAAATTTAACGACGCAATTTCACTAGAAATGATAAGAAATGGAAATATAATAATTTATGGGTAAACAGTGCCAATTATTAAAATCTGCAGCAAAGGAAATACATGAATAATTAGTTTTAGAAGGAAAATAAATGAGAATATTTGTTGTTCTTGTTGGAATTGTCATCCATACTAATATTATAAATGCGAAACTGCTCGAGTTTGTTTATGACCTTTTCGGGCATTAACCAATAAAAAGACTTTAAAAATTCATTCACCAATAGAAAGCTAAATTATATGCGCAGACTATATGTTGTATATGATGGTAAGCTCTGGCGTTATGAAATTATAAATATTAATATATTATTTTTGTTATACGTTTTCTAACGCTAACAAAAGCGAGTTAATTGCAAATGTCAGAAAAAAATCATTCCCATGGAAACGATGTTGATATATTTGTGGGCTCTAAGCTGGTAGGTACTCAGCCCCCTGGTCAGCTACTGCCCTAGAAAATTCAAATATTAGAATATGTTTTGTTTTTATTGGACAAGTTGGAATAAATGTCAGATAAGAGTTCCTACATTAAAAATATAATTCGTAACGATTATAAAGACTGAATAATAAAAAGTGTAATTTTGTATTATATTAACAAACTTCCAAATATTTAATTAAAAATAAACGTCCGGAATGTTTGTAAGCGCATAAATTCCGAACGAATGAACAAAATTGGATAATTCTTTTTTTCTTTGTGAAATTTAGGTGGCAGGCTAGATGTTTGAAAACTGAATGTAAGGGAATGAATGTATGGAATGCGGGAGGGGGTATGGTGGGGAGGAGGGGGGATAATTGATAAGTTCAACCGCTACAGTAATTTCCTGTAATACCATGCGAGCGAAGCCGCGGGGAAAAGCTAGTTAAATATAAACATAATTATGTACTGTTCAGGGTCCACAGAAATCAACGTTTGGCTATAAATAATTAAAAAAAAAAAACAGCAAACTTATAATATAAATATATTATACCTAAGTGTCTCTCAGAGAGAGAGAGAGAGAGAGAGACAGAGAGATGCAAAGAAAGATGTTAAGTAGTACTTTTTATAAAAAAATGCTGGAACCCTCTTGGTGCCAAATAATGATTTTCATTTGGTTTGACCTCCACTCCGTCGAAGTGATATCCAGATTTTACGACTGTGGGTAGCGTTTTTTTTATTAGTAAGGCTGATGTATGTTTCTAAGACCTTTACCTTTTCATATTGTGTATTGTTCTGTTTCATGTTTCGTTTAGATTTATTAGTATTGTCTTCTTCTTCGATTGTATATTACGTTGGTGGGTATACCCTTCAAAAGTTATATCAATAAAATTGCATTATTTGTAATAATTAAAATATTTACAGCTACTGTGATATTAAAAATAAATGGAATTAATTTTTGTTAATGATAAAATAACAGTCTATGCTTTTGAAGTGAAAGTTCTTTAGTACCGTTGTGATTTGAAACTCGATGAAACAAAAACGACACTAAAAACAGACAAACACATACATCTATGGGATTTAGCCTGCGAGAGAATTAGATAGAAAGAAACCTCAAACCGGCCGCTTTGATAATGAGCTTACTTTTCAAGGCTCCTGTTGGTTGAGATTGTGTGGGTGAAGGTTTCCCTGAACTGCACTCAATTTTTTTGAAGTGAAAAATTCTTTAGCACCGTTGTAAATTGAAACTCGATGAAACGAAAATGCAACACTAAAAAGAGACTTAAACGTACACACAGGATTTGGCATGCGAGAGAATGAGATACAATAATCGGTCTCCTATTTGTGCGGTGCTTCGTAGCCTCCCTTAGTTTTATGAAGGTTTCACTTCTACCGCGTATGAACTGCACACTTTTATTTTATTATTATTTGACGTAGGTATGAGAAATATTTCACATCACAAGATATTAGAAGAAATCTATTTTTGAAAAAAAATACATATACTTTTCGAGATTTTATGAATGCTGTTAATCCGGCATTTTCTAGTAACGTAGAACCTCGCAATGGTGCGGAATCCGAATCAATTCATGAATTAATCGGGGTTACCTCTCGTGCTTTCTATGCAAATTACAGGACGTTGTTTAAGTACATGACAGAGCTGTAGAACGATTCACGTTCGCGTGCAAGAAAATTTCAAACATGAGCGAATATTTGGCGCTTATTTGACTTAGTCTCCTGATTAAAGGCTCTAGTTTTCGGAGATTCCTTCGTAGAATCTCCGCTAAAACACGCGCCAGTACACAGCTTTCCTTCCTGATGTTAATATTCATATTACAACTAATTATTTTTATTAATTACGAATTACACCCGGTTGACATTTGACGAAGACGTACTCGCTTTTACCCGCGATTTCGCTCGCGTGGTGTTAGGAGGAAATTACTGTAGCGCTTGCTCTAATCAATTACCCCCCCTCCCCCATCCACCCCTCCCCCCTCCCGCAAATTTTACATTCATGCCCAGTACATTCAGTTTTCAAACAGCTCTCGTGCCACCTAAATTTCATAATGCCAGAGCTTACCATTATATATAACTTATATTACCCGCATATAATGTAGCTTTATTGGTGAAAGAATTTTTAAAATCGGTTTATTGTTTTAAGCGTGAAAGCGTAACCAACAAACACACGCAGTTTCGCATTTATAATATTAAAGTTATGCGCTAACAAACATTTCGGATATTCATTTTTATTTAAATAGATAGATATTAACTACGATTTCCCGCAAATATATCAACATCGTTTCCACGGCAACGATTTGTTTTCTGACGTTAGCAATAACTCGCTTTTGTTAGCGACAGAAAACGTATAATAAATATAATATATTACATTTTATAGTTTCATTAAGGAGCTTACCACTATATACAGCTTATAGTACTCGCAAATAATTTAGCTTTCTATTCGTGAAAGAATTATTAAAATCAAATTATTGTTTTATGCGTGAAAGCGTAACAAACAAATACACGCAGTTTTGCATTTATAATATTAGTATAGATTAAGTACAGAGGTAAAGATGTTAGTAATGAATAAAAAATAGACATAAAATATTTTCTTAGTACTCCTCACTAGGAGATCCTATGGTGAGGCGACCTAGGTTTTGGAAAGAGGGTTTTCAGCAATTTTTCTTGAATTAGCTATCCGGCCTGAGACAGGGTTTTTTCATGTAAGAATAAAGATTATTTTAAAAAAGGTGTTTATCTGATGGCCGCAGACCGTTTCTATGGTAACCAGTAATTTTCACTATCAAAATATTCCCCGCAAAAATGTTATTAGCCGAAATTTTCCCATCCCATTCCCATTTTAATGAATGAATTTATATATAGTTACTGTGTTATTTATTTGATTTCTTTCCATCGACCATTCACTATCGTGCGACTATTTACTAGGTACAAGACAGAGAACGTTTTGACCGGAAAAAAATTAGAAATGGAGCATTTTAACGGAGAACATTTTTACTGGGAATATTTTATCAGGGATCATCATTACCAGGAACATTATTATCGGCCACGCGCCAGACCAAAGATGCCTTCCAAGTTTAACAGTAGAGCTCGCCTACGATTTGTACAGAGTAAGCAGTCATCGCTGCCTGTTAATTTAATAAGTATTTTTGTGAACACAGTCCAGTAGAGCTCGACTAACTAACCGATCATATTTACGTTCTGAAACCGTAGAAAGTACTCACTATTATGGTATAATTTGCAGGTTCATTGCAGTACACACAGTGTCTGAGAGGCTAACGTAAATTGGCTTCCTTAGTCACTTACTCACTCACTTAGGCTGGCTTAGTCACTTACACTCACTCACCTTACATCGAGTATGCAAATGAACGACTTGATGAGAGAATTGCTCTGAGAATGTTCGCCTTAACTTTGAGAATTCACCTTAGGGTGGACCGTGAATATCCAACTGAATATGTGAAGGATTTTTTGAGATATTATCAAATTTTCTGTAATTTTAGGAATACGCTATACGTTTTTAGGCAGTGCACGCAGACATTCTGCCTCAAACTAGAAAATAGGCAGAGATATAATTTTATTCATTTTAGGAGGCGGGTATGGGTACGCGCCGGGAACCATTCATTGGATAACCAACACCTCTGCCATAGGTCACCCCAAGTGGTTCGCTGCGTTTGGTGTCTTAGAAGGGGTGCCCGGGTTCATGGGGCGAGAGGTTTTTCAAGGTATTGGCGGTCGATGTCTGAGAGAGACTGGTTGAGGAGGTCTTTTGACCTCTCCAGCCAGCATCCCTCGACCCACCGCCTTGCACCGTAGTTGAAGGGATGAATTTATACGTCCGTCACTCCTGGACACATTGACTTTCAGATTCCTACCCACCCCTCATACCTATTTCCTTTCCAGAACTTCTTTTCCTTAAAAAAACCCTTCACACACTCTAAGACGACGTAGCGTGGAGCTAATGTAAAAAAATACGACTTAATTTATGACCTAGGTTTGTCCGATAAGTATCAGTGATGTTTCGGGGCAGGTGCGTTATTTAAAAACAGTTTAAAAAATATCTTTTATAATAATTGCCACGTGACATTGTGAAGTTTTATCCCATGTGAAGGAAAAAGCTTTGAAACAAAGAAGATAAACAAAAGGGCTCACATATCAAAGTCAAATACAAGACTATTGAGAGAAGACGCACGTGAGAGAAAACAAAATATGTCGGTATGCATGCATACAGAATGACTCTGTAGGATTTTTTGCAAGATAACCACATGATGGATATTGAAAATCTTTTAGGATGAATGTTCCACTACAAAACAAAAACATTTTTATTCTTCTTTTTACAGCCTGTAAGCTTCAATAAATTTTAAAATCAAGATGAAAAACTAAACTTTTAGAAAAAGATAAATTTCCTTCCTGCCATTTATTTTGAATGTTGGGTGCAAAAATTAATAAATCTTTAAATTAAACTGTGGATTTTCTACACACAGACATAGTATATTGATGAATAATTTATAGCTGATGTCACCGGCGTTGCCCGGGCTACATACAGAGTTTTTTTCGAAATCAAATGTAGACAATAATTTTCCTCTTATTTTGAAAGTCAAGTGTGCAAAATTTCATAAAAAGTATCAAAATACTACTTAAAAGGGCGGGAAAAGAGGTTGGGTGGTGATTTTTCGAAATCTCAAGTAGACAGTGATCTTCTCCTTGTTTCGAAACTCAAGTGTGCAATTTTTCATCAAACTCTGAATAAATCTGTACATTTCAAGACAATCAATTACATTCGGTGCTTTTATAATTCCCACAATTACGGCACGGTAACAGCACAAAAAAGGGAATAAACGTATATTCCTTATCACAATAATGCTGCAACTTTTTCTTATACAATAAATAATTGTGAGACAAAAGATGAGTAAAACAATGGACGTACATCTGCTCCTCCAAAGGAAAAAAAACAAAGAAATGAGATGCCGCTTGCCTGTGCCGTCCCCGTGCCGTTGTCGCTACCTTCAGCAGCCGTTGGTTGCCTTAACCCTTTTCACTCCAAGCCTTTTTTTGTATTTATTCCAAATCATATTTTTATTCATGCCAAAATTGCTTTTTTTTAAGTTTTAGCTTTTTATGTAAATAATATTAATATTATTTTTAAAAAAATGAAAAGGCGTAGTTCAAAATGGCCCTTTCGACACATTTAGCTTTATTTTTTTAGACACGACGGGATCGAGGATTATTTCACTAATACACAATCAAGCCATAGAAAATATAAATCACAAATAATCCATTCAACGATTCTGCACGAAAACAAACACGATAATGGGGAGAAGATGTTGAAGATAACTCGGTACGATAACTACTTGTGTGCTTTCGTAACATAGATACCTGCGCCTCTACCTACGCTGAGACCTAGCCCTACATCTGCTCCTCCAAAGGAAAAAAAACAAAGAAATGAGATGCCGCTTGCCTGTGCCGTCCCCGTGCCGTTGTCGCTACCTTCAGCAGCCGTTGGTTGCCTTAACCCTTTTCACTCCAAGCCTTTTTTTGTATTTATTCCAAATCATATTTTTATTCATGCCAAAATTGCTTTTTTTTAAGTTTTAGCTTTTTATGTAAATAATATTAATATTATTTTTAAAAAAATGAAAAGGCGTAGTTCAAAATGGCCCTTTCGACACATTTAGCTTTATTTTTTTAGACACGACGGGATCGAGGATTATTTCACTAATACACAATCAAGCCATAGAAAATATAAATCACAAATAATCCATTCAACGATTCTGCACGAAAACAAACACGATAATGGGGAGAAGATGTTGAAGATAACTCGGTACGATAACTACTTGTGTGCTTTCGTAACATAGATACCTGCGCCTCTACCTACGCTGAGACCTAGCCCTAAACAAAATTCATTCTTCCCTCGACCACAGTAGGTACTTAAATATCGTGCGATCCTATAATATATATACATATTATTCTAGAATAATTAGCCCAGTCAATGAACGCATTGAACTGAAACATGCTAGAGGAAAGCTGAATTTTTGCAGGTGGATAGTACTTCTTATGTGGAGTATTTTCCAAAAAAGTCTCCACCCCTCCCCCACTTGCTTCCTCCCCTGTCCCCACCCAAACTTTACAATTTTAGAGTTCTACAAAATCCATTATATCTCTTAAACTATTATATGCATCTGAAAAAAAATTTCTCCGTTAAACTTCTTAAAAAGTTGTCTAAAAATAAATTGTATGTTTGTCTTTGTTATCTATTACGGTTTGGCAAATAATAATGACATTGTCGCAAAATTAATATTTTTTTTCGTAAAATTTTGATTTAAAGGTGAATATTTTTTTTATCTGGGGGGACACGCAAAAATATTTCATATAATTTATTTGCCAAATTTAAAAAGCTTTAAAACGATGTATAATATTGCTTACCTTTATTCTTAATACTGGTCAAAATCCGATTCGATAGCAGGGCGGCACGGCGTGCTTGGCGGTCGGGCCTAGCCCCGCTGTGCTTGCAGATGACCGATTTGAGCTTAGGTAGGTATTTATAGTTTTAAATTGAAACACCGAGTACTTTTTAATTGATTCACGATATAAAAACGCTTTAACACTAAACTGTATAGTAATAGTAGTAATGGAGGCTTTCTTACCTTTCTTTAAAAAAACGTCTTCAAATAAAGGTGGATGCGAAGCTAGTTCAAACTCAAAGTAGAATTTGAGCTTTGCAGGACTGTCACATACGCATAATATTCTATTGAATATCTGATTAGGATTGATTATAAATTCTTTGTTTCTAATTTTGTTAGATTTATTACTGGCTTGAGTATCAATCATATCCGATCTGTGTAGTTTTACTTCTGAAAAACTTTGCCTGGCCATTTTCTTCATAGCTTTGAACCTCATAAGCATCGTAATATGTTTTAGTTGAGTCTGATACTAATCTCGAAGAAATGCAAATTAATTCACCAGACTTTCGAGCAAAAGGATTGTGTGTCACCAGTATGAATTTTGTTGAGTCTTGGTTATCCCGTAACTGGCTCTACCTAAGCGCAACGTGCTGCTCATTTTTCTTAAAACTTAAACCCAAGAAATTATGAAAAACTTCACTGATTGAAAGGAATAATGGAGCTCCTAAAATCCATTTACTGAGAAATCCCACACCCTTGCGTAAGTGCTCCTACTGTTTTTAATGACTTCATCAAGGATTGTTCATGTCAATGCACGTATCAGTCCAAACTCCTGAGCAAAACATATTGTTAAGTAAAAACATATTGTAAGATTTGCTGTCCGACTTGTCGCTTTGATTGTGTTTTAAGTGTCGGTGAAATGTTTAATATTTATTGCAACTGATTTGTCTTCACAAGCTAATTCATGTGGCATCTTCTTGTTCACAATATTTCTTTTATTTCACGAGGAAAAAGTGTATCATGAGAGTCATTGCAAATTATTTTGACGATTGCAGCACCTGTAAGAACATAGGCTCTTACAGCTCTTGCATAAGCGTGTCCTTTTATCATGTGTATCACTGTGGGACCTCCGTACACAGTTTTCCATAAATCTTCGAGCCCACTTTCTTCCGTGATCCAATACATCCCAAATATGATATTTACAAATGAAACTTCCTAGTCGTACAATAATTTTTGAAATTTCAAATGATCCACCAGCCCCCGCTACCAATTCAATAGGTTTGAGAAAAACGCGGTTGGTCGAAGTTACAATGTCACACAATCGTTCATAAACCCGTTCCAGCTAACTTTTGAATGCACAATGCTAATTTTATGTCACTTAACCACAAATAATTGGTTGGAGATACAAAAGATAATGAATCGGCATGCTCTTTTCTGAAAGATATACATTCACTGACATCTTTGATTGTTACATCTTTCAAGCCGCTCTTCGCGTAACAAGGTTGAAGGATATTTTCTTGATTAACGAAATTTCCATTACATCACTGAAGACGAAGTACATCTAGAATCTAGACTTGTAAAATTAGAGGCTGGACTGATGCACATTGCACTTTATTCTTCCCACGGCAAGAAATGTGCTTAGGCCATCAAATGTTTTTATATTAACGTCGGCATTTTCAAACACAAATTGTGTGAATGTATCATCTTCGATTGTAGGAGGCCCAGCTCTTATTACAGATCTTTGGTATCTGTCACCTTCATGACACGACGAACAAATGCCCAATGACGACAACACTTCTATTAAATTCTTAGATTCGTACATTCTCTGTAGAAAACACAAACTTGTCTGAATTGATGACAAAAAGACCTTAGCCTTGCAGATGCTATTATGGCGTGGTTAATTACTAAACGTCTTCTCGTAACATCAGGTCCATTATCATACAATCTCTTCTTGGTTACAGTTAACGTGAACAGATTCAGAGTTTCAGGAACTAAATCATCACCCCCATGACTGATTTCCGGAACATCAGGAAAGCTTTCACAATCATGTGGCATTTTTTTAAATGTCTTTTCTGATTATTTCTGCGGCAGCAAGTACAATTCTTAAACATTCCAGATTTGCATTCTTTTCTTTGTTTCTGTACCAGTCGCCTAGTATCTTATAACTTGAGTGAGACATGCACATATGAGTACGGAAGATCACTGCCACAAATGTCTTTTACTATTTTCCCTAATTTCTCTAATATAAACTGACATTCGTCAGTATTTTCTAAAAAACTACAGAGTTTAAGAAAATTTTTAGCTGAATTATCATATTTAGGTGTTCCTATATACTGAGTTGGTTTACTTTTACAGAACTTCTTGTAGCAAATAGTAATAATAATAATAATAATAATAATTGGACAATTTATAGAGCGCCGTTTTTGTGAAAAATCACCTCAAGGGCGCTAAATGCCATGATAGCGAGCTTCTGCTACGACCAAATCAAACACACCTAAAAGTTTAGATTTTATTTTGGCACCCCATTTGTCATCTATTATATTACAATGTTTCCCCTATTTTTGGTCTTAACACCAAATGTATTTGTTAACGATATTTATGAGATAGTTTAAGATCAAACGCTGCTTTTTATTATCACAAATAATACTCACAAATAGTTTTCCGTGAAATTAAATGTATTTTCTAAATGCCTTAGGAATGGCTGAGGTGTACCTCCTACTGGTCAATAGGCTACAATTAACATTTGTAAAAGCTTTAATACTGCTAGGCTTATTATACATTTTTCTACAATCTACGTGCACAGTTGGTTACGCTACCTAAAGTGGTTAATTTAACATAATTATTATCTCTTTCAATACTAGCGTTAATTAGCATTTGTAACCCTTTCTTTACTTTAACAAAATTTCCTGGAAGGTATTTTTTTTACATAAAATACACAATAAGTTCTCTTCAGACATTTTCAGTGGTTTTTTTATTTATTAATTGTTAATTAATTTTTTCTCAATATTTTAACCTGATGAAGGAGGGAAAACGCACAAAAAACTTGATACACGGCTTGGCGCAACCACGTCAAAATATAACCACAAAACCGACACACACCTTAACCTTAAGACATATCTTTTTTTTAACATATGAGATCGAACTGACCATATTTATTTATTTTTTCGTTTGTTTCAACTTGATAAAACAGTAAATAGCGACGCGACAAGAACGACATGTCGCTTGGCCTCGCCACTCCGTGTTACGGCCAGCCCGCGCACGCCGTTGCGTTTGTCCACTATTTTCGATAGAAACAAAAGATGTAAGTAAACATTGTTATGCATGGTTTTAAAGCTTATTAAATTTGACAACTTATTTGTGAAAAGTATTTTTTCATATTTTCTCAGACAAAAAAAATATTCAACTTCAAAAAATAATTTTTCAAAAAAAAATTTTTTTTTAACAACAATCTCATTATTATTGGCCAAACTAATGCAGATATTAAAAAAAGTTTCATTATAAAATTTTTAGGCAATTTTATAAGAAATTCAACAATGAAATTTTTTTTCTGATATATCTTTTAGTTTACGAGATATAATCGCTTTAGTAGAACCCCACATTTTAATGCTTGGGAGGGCACAGGGGAGGAAGCAAGCGGGGGAGGGGTGGGAACTTTTTTGGAAAATACTCCACAAAAGATGTACTATCTACTTGCAAAAATTCAGCTCTCCCCTAGCATGTTCCAGTTAGGGCCTGTTTTTTGTCTAGATTGACTGGGCTAAATACATATGTATTCTAGAATAGTACTGTCTTTCAATCGTGATTCAAAAAATTTGGTAAAAAAAATCCCTTCTATTTTAAAATTGTTCGCAAGAAGTATTACATTGGTACTGGTGGAAAAAAACCATTGTCGAGTGACATTCGAGGGTTAATAATTCCCACAGTTATGGCACGACACCGGCACAAAAAAGGCAATAAACCTACTTCCTTATAAAAATAACGCTGCAGATCTTCCTAACACACTAAATGATAACGAGACAAACAATGCACGTATGTTTACTTCCTCCAAAGGAAAAAGCAATCATTTTCTTGGATCTCTATCACTCCAATTAAATAAATTAGATGTCGCGTACCGTTGCCTTTGCTGTACCGTTGCCATGGGAATTATAAAATCAGCCATTAAGTTAGTAAGTAATACGGTTTCTGTTTTCGGTTGCGCTGCCGGATACGAAGCCATTTCAAATCAGATAATGTTAAAGTTTGCACCACCAGGAGCACAGAGGGATCAGGAGTCATATTTAAGCTTTCGCACCACTTATTTGACTGCGGTAATGGACTGCTAACCCGAGATATCAACAGTATTAAACTCGCAGTTAGCAGTTAGTTGTACAAACACGTCAAACTTTCACGCCCTACTTTCCCAGTAAAGCTGCTTGTTTCGCACGACAACCAGATCTAATTACAAGTATAAAAGATTAACGTATTTGTAGAACAATAGTGGAACCGTACGAACCACAAACTAAATTACGAATCTGTTTTATATTTCAGGAAGCTGGATGCAGGGAGCTTTGGTGTTGGAATATGCAATTAAGCCGAACGGAATTTCACATGTCAAATTCATTTCACGAAGTGTTACATAAACTCAAATCCTTTCATTTCAGGGTGGTAATGACGCAAATGGATGCTGATGAAATCTGAATTTCAATTAATAATTTAGTCATAATATAATTTAATCATAATGATATCAAATGTAATAATAACCACGGTATTTAAGTAAGCAAATGGTTAGCCAATTATGTTAAGTAGTAAGTCAACAATGAAAAAATAAAAGTTAATATTTATTTATTTATTACACGTCCTAATGGGCTTTCATATTCTTTGTTTATTAGTTAAGTATCACAGTACTTTTAATTACTTTAAAACTAAAACAAAAAAGAAAATATAATATAATGAAAAAAATGTAATAACAATTGCATATACAAAATAAAATAAAATACATTGTATATTAAATATTGCATTAACCTAAAGTTCGTTGGCACTTTAATATTAGCGTTACCGTTTTTCATGATTTGACCAACGTTTAAAAAAAATCGTATTTTTTCAGCGAATACGGAAACATAATTTATTTTTTTATTTATTTTATTATTAGGTACTTAATATATTTATTTATTAATTTAAAACACCCTAGTGGGCTTTCAACAAATTAATAATTAAAATTTCTGTAATAAATTAAAGCATTATACCTATTCTGATATAACTAAACTCGAGCACTTACCGGTTATGATAATTTACAGTGAGTGTTATAAATATATTCTTAGTATCATCCTGATGAAAGACCACCATTAAGAGCCAAAACGTTGCTTACAATTATTGATTTAGCCACTTTAGTGACTAGATTTGATTAGCCCGGCACTTCACAACCTCCGGATTTCACATATCATTCTCCCTACTCACTCTCTGCAACACTACAACACACCAACAAAATGGGAATGCCATAGATCGACTAGCTCATGGCAGTTGTTTCTTTTGCTCCTTACTGATATTACATTTCAAAATATTGATTGTTACATCATTAATCTACTTTTATTGTAAGAACATACATAATAAACACATTGTGGTGAGAAATACTCTGAAATTAAATCGCTACAAAGTTAACCATTTCGAGGCAATGATATTTTTTATCCTCTGACCCTAACAACAATCAAAAATTTCCACATTGAAATATAGAAGATCTTTTCAATTTACTACAACAAACGCCACTAGAAACAGCCTGAAAAGAGGAGAGCGAATGCAACTCAATTGTGCATTCTGTTGCAAGTGAGATTGGTTTGCGGTAATTCCATTTAAAAGGCGTGTCGACATGCACTTGAGTGCCCCTGCTATTGAAACCTGCTGTCAAATGAGTATTATCCAACGATACAGTTCTTGGGTTGGTAATTTCTATACTTTAAATCCTTTACGCGTAGCAAGATTCCATGATAAAAAAATCAACGAAATTACTGATCTTGGATTTATGTTTGACACCCAATTAAATTTTAAAATCACATACAACAAATAACTAGCAAAGGCATGAACACAAGGATTTATAATCATAACAATCAAAGATTTCGATTCGTTGGAAGTTATAAAAGTCGTGTGATGTTAGAATACAATTCTCCATGTGGTCCCCATAATATCAAATTCGTATAAGAAATGTTGAACGTATGCAGCACACATTTGTACGATTTATTAACTGAAAACTACACAAACATATTAAGTCATAAACTATATATTCTTAATAAATACGCTTAAATTGCATACTCTAAAAAATAGAAAAAAAAAATAAATGACTTAATTTTATTTTTGTTTTATAATTATTCACGCGAAATCCGACAGTAAACTCCTGCATCTCATCGACTTCAAGGTACCTAATCGAGCGTCTAGGCAAAATGTAATATTCTGTTCCAATATTTCTTGCCAATGATTATAAGTGGTTTGTATATCTATGATTCTGGGACCGTTCATGCACCTATTCCTCTTTCACGTTTTTAGAAACAAATTCACCCCAAATATCGACATATTTATTTTAATTTCAACGCCTTGATGGGCTTTTACACGAACAGTGTGTAATACAGAGAAACAGTTTTTAAATAAAAAAGATGAAATAGAAGAAATAAACATCATATTAAGTAAAAATAATGTATCACAAGAAAACAGAAACCAATTCTTAAATTGCTGATGACATGGCATAGGTGACTGACAAATACGTAACAAAGTGCATGGAAACAGAAAGAAAAAAGGAACAAGTTTTTACATTGTAGATAAATATGTTGAATACACAAATAATGCAATAACTCCTTTGCGATGCTCCTTATTGTCTTGTCTTCTTCTTGTATATAAAAATCAATATTTGTTTGATCGTATTTTATGCGCTGCCATACCGTTCATCCGATTGGGATGAAACTTTGGTGATTTGTTGTACGCAAGCCCGGGAGGGTTATAGGCTATATGGTGAGCTCTGGCGTTTCGAAATTTGTGTAATTGAAAATGTGTGTATTTCATATATTTTAGCGGCAGGAGTGGGCGGAAACGGTTGAGGTGGGGTTCGCGGGAGAGGTGACGAGGGAGGGGGAAGGCGGAGAAGGTGTGAGTGGAACGCGGGAGGGGAAAGCGACTCGGGGGGTGAACGGGGACGCACGGGAAAGGACTTGCAGGGAGAATCAATTTATTTCTTTGAATGGCATTGCAACGCATGTTTGGTACCAGCTAGTGTAGCATATTTTTTATAATTAAGGAGCATCGCGTAGGAGTTGTTGTTCATTTGTTCAATGTTCATTTTTTTAGGTTCATTTTTTTATTCAAACATTGTGTCTCTGCGTCATACGCTCCCCACGTAAAAGCCAATCAGGGCATTGAATATTAATAAATAAATAAATAATCATCTTCCAAGTCGCAGCAATTTTTGAAAATGTTATGTACTTAAATGTCTTCGAATTTGAAGTACTTTTTTATAATTAACTACATAAAGTGATATTTTTTATTGTTTGAACCCAAAACCCGAAATAGAGCCCAAGCTGTCACATAAATTGTCATTTAAATGGGGGTTTAGTCATAGTTTAGAGAGGAAAAATACATTTATTTGAATCTCCGTTCACATAAACCCTCTACTTCATTTTTATCGTACTTTCAAATGCATTAAATATTTCTTAAAACGTAGGAAAAGTAATAAAAATTCCAACAACATTTATTTACTAAATAACAACAATGAAAATAAATGTTTCGTGCATCCAATTATGATAATATTATTTTATTTTTATTGCAATGCGCTGTAACCCAAGCATACAAATATGACGTTATTCGTTAGAGACATCTGGCGAATTTTAGGAAAGCTCGATTGTCACGTGCGTAATGTAATATGGTAAATTTAGTGCTGAAGAGCTATTCTCTAAGAGACCGTTCTCCCGCGAGATGTCCTGTCAGATTTGTGTGATTTTCTACAGCTGTTAAATGAATAAATAATCACGCATACTTGCAGGAATTCGTATTTAAAACGACTCCAAACTAAAATACGTGACAGCTCACAGCTGAAATTTTGACATCGGCCGACAGAAAAAGCAAATAACAGCTGTAGAAAATCACACAAATCTGACAGCACTTCTCGCGGGAGAACGATCTCTTATCACAAATTTTAGGGAATAGCTTTTCTGGTGGATGTTCTGCAGGCGGTCGGATTTACGAGTGGCGCGACGTTGAAATTTTTGTGATGTTGTTACAATTGTTCCCGGACAATTGGCCCTCCGAAATTAAAATTATTCAAAAAATTTATGCATTATTTACCAATTTCAACTTTAAGAAGAAACCGGGTGGCGTTTTTTTCCGTACAAACGTATTCCCCAATTTCCTAGCCGGATTTTGATACTTGTGCAAATGTTTTTTTAATATAATATAGATATCGTCCACTTGCGTATCTGTAGGATTTGCTTTTTTTAATAAGTTATAGGAAATAGGACCCTCCGATAATCGTTAAAATTGCCTGATTTGAACGCCAAAAACAGATGGTCAGAATACAAACTGGTCTAAATATTTAAAAAAAACAAAACGTACAGACAAAGAACATTTTCTTCCGATAAAAAAAAATAAAAATCGGTTCAGTTTTGGAAGAGAAAAATGGGGGATACAAAACCTCGATTTTCACGATTTTATTTAGGTGTTATCAGCCTGAGATGCAGTTGTCCCTTTCGCTCAGTATTCTGGGGTGTAAAAGCAATGCATAACACATTGACAGCAACAGTTTGGAAAAATACCTATTAAGTAATTAAATTTTTCAGCGACAGCATTTCCTCTTAAAATCAACTTCAAAAGTAACTTTAATAATAAGTTGGTACGGAAATTAAAGAATTTTATTAAAAGTGCCGATTTTTTTTTTATTGAGTGTAGTACCTATATAGATAAGTAGTTTTATCCTTGATGCATTTGAATGAAAATATACTTTTGTTATTCGGCGGTACATTCACTCCACATACTTAGTTTTATTTTGCGTAAGTAAGTGTACCGTATTTTCCCTAAATCGACTGCATATTGTATATTGGGAGGGCAACTGTGGGGGATCAATAATCATAATTATTTTTTTCAATATTAGGTAGGACATTATCTTAAATCTAGTTTGAGGATTACTAATTCTTGGGATGACACCACGTTCATTCTTGGGGTGACACCACGTTCATTCTTGGGATGACACCAGGTTCATTCTTGGGGTGACACCACGTTCATTCTTGGGGTGACACCACGTTCATTCTTGGGATGTAACCACGTATTCCGCACCGGATGCCACCCATGCTAGCTACGCCGCTGCTCCTACCCAATGGCACTCGTTACGTTCATAGACCCACAGTTTGGAAGAATAACAAACTACAGGATGTTCTGCTACCACATGCTACTCGTACGTGAATTTTCTGATTCTAATTATCATTGTTACTTCCAAAAACAGGCATTTGCATATCGATCCGCGGAAGTGTTATTATTTCAACCTAGCAAAAACAGTGTTGTTGAATTTGTTCGTGTATTATTGAATTTGTTTGCATATCAAAGCAATGTTGTTACATTTGTTTTTATATTAAAGTAACGTTACGCGGAAAAACGTATGTTCACAAAATGTGGATTCTGTTAAAAAAAAACATAACAATAATAAAAGTTTTCTTTTTCTTTTTCTGACCATAAAATTAACAAAATTAATATTTTCCTTAGCAATAATTGATTTAAAAAGCAATATCAGACAGCAAATTCTAAAACAGATCAAAGTAGATGTACTATATAATATACATTTTATACGTGTTAAATGCTCTTCAGCGCATGAATACCGACTTATTTTATAAATATATTACTAGCTTTTACCAGCGGCTTCGCTCGCATGGTATTAGGGGGAAATTACTGTAGCGCTTGCACTTATCGATTATCCCCCGATATTATATTTGATTCGTCAAAACTTTTGAAAATTTTTATCTAAGGCGTTCTTAGGTTACTTTAAGAATAGTCTTTATGATTCCCTTTTTCATTATATTTTAGATTATGTAATTACTTATGTATCCAGATCCTAGTCCAATAATTCCATATTCGATTCGAGAATGATATAATGCTTATTAGACTTTTTCATAAGCCTTTAATTTCCCACATTTCTCAGATTTTTAAAGCAATGTTTTAAAGGCTTGTGAGCTTTTCCGTAATACCTTTGATGTGTAGGTCTCATAGTACCATCTAAGACTTTCAACAATTAATACTCAGACATATTTTATGCTTTGCGATTTTGTTACAATGGGGCAATTACTTTGAATTTTATTTCAATTGTATTCGTGTAATTTTAGTTTTAGTGATTTGGCTGGTTGGCTCCTTGAGTTAATTTAAAATAATTAACATTTAGTTTTGCTTCGGGTACGGGTGTTCATTTTCAGCAACTTTTTAAGTGTATCAAGCCCTTGTTCAGTCACATTAAATGTGTCTCTATCCATTCTTGAAATTGCATACGGTATAATAGAGAATTCCAGTCCAATTTTTAATTTTTTTTTTATGAATAATGACCTTCTAACTTAAATAACTGCATATTTATTTTTATTTTTATATTTAGTTTTAATAGTTAAAATAAATGTCAAAGTTTTAATTTTTCAAGATCCCCCGAAAACCACCGAATCTAGTGTAACGTCATCATGACTAACCGAAGTATGAATCTTGTGGGGAACTGGAATCAGCTGTTCGACTCCCGCCATTTTGAATTTCAGCATTGGAGCGTTTTTATAGACATTACTGGGCAGTACGATCGTTTTTTGTACAGTTAAAGTTTTTTAATATTTTAAATAATATAGATAAACTAATAGAGATACTTTATTTTTATATTAAATTATTAAGGCCTAAATAATGTTTCAATAAAAACAAAAACTATTATATGTCCAATTCTCTATAAACCAATAACACGGAATGCCGAACGGCTCTTCATTTCTATTGATTTCTATACAACCTTGACCCAGGTGACGCGGCGCGGTGACGTCACGCCGCCAAAATCCAGCAATAGGGTGTTTTAATGACACGTTTTAAAATGGACTTTTTATATTTTTTTTAAGAACTCTACGTTGAATATTATGTAATAAAACTTATATATTCAGAATCAGCGTATATTGGTCTATATGAACATATTTTTTTAAAGCCGTAATATTTTTCACTGGAGTTCCTTATTGGCAAAATTGATTGTTTCATTCATTTAACTATAGACATCAATTGTGTAGATAATAAGTAGAATCGGTCCCAAAACACTTCCTTGTGGAACACCATAGTTTAATGGCAATGGTTCACTCTCTTGTTAGCCAACAAGGATGTACTTGTTGTAACGCCCTGTTATATATTATATATCGTCGATAGGTTCATTGTTGTTTCAGCCATTCCTATTTTAAAGCTATAATAACATAGCATCAATCTATTTTCACTGTACAAATAATTATTATCGATTTCAAATACTTCTGGAAAATCCGCCTGTAATAAAAAGAATTAAACAGGATGCTATACATGGATTTTAAAGTTAAGCTATTTGATGATTGTATTGTAGAATAATTACGTAAAAGAACATCAGTTACACGCATCTGATTGCTGCCAGTTTCAAGCATCTGCCCTGATGACGGGCACACTAACGGTGTCTGAGACATTTGCTTAAAAGGAGGTAACGATAATTCTTTTTACATTAAAAAAAATAATCATATTCATGTGCTTAGCTTTAATATTCAGCACTCGATTCCAGAGTCAGGTATGGGATGTTTTTTACAATTTATTCGTGTATTAACACTTGAGTACACGCGTGGGCTACATATGTAGCCCAGGGTACTGTTTTTGTTCATAACTTCGTGAAATTGCGTGATTTAACTTCGAGTCTCTAGCTAAGCTCTGATTGGTTGTTGCTCGACGCATTCAGTGTGGCGTGAGCAATCGACGTTGGCGCACGTGCGAAAAATAACGATTTAATGTTGTTGGGCTACGTATGTAGCCCATGCGTGCACTGGCGGAACTCAAAAAGTCCGAATTATAACGTTTTATAATCAAACAAAGGGTGGGGTGGATATTGTGGACAGGATTTGTCACCAATATGGCGTGTCTAGAAATAGTAGGCGTTGGCATTTCGCATTATTTTTCAATTTTTTTAATATTGCCGGTATAAATGGTCACCAGTTGAATAATTCATATGAAAAAATTATCAGACGCATTTTTCTTCGGTCTTTGTGGTTTGAGCTTGTGAAATCGTTAATTTTAGAACGTATTCATCATGATAGTATTCCAAGAAGCATAAAATCTGGCGCAAAATTATAATTGAATGTGTCAGAAGCTCCTCAACGAGGAAATATACCGATTCGTGGGGGGGTTGCACGCTGTGCGTTTTGCAGAATGCGCGATCGCAGCACAAGGAAAACTTGCTCGAAATACTACAGGCGTATATGTAATGATCACCAAATTTTAATTTGTCCTTCGTGTAATGAAAATTTAAAAAAAAAGTTTTAAAAAAAATGTTAGAATTAAACCAAAAGTTGATTGATCTTAAATTAGTAAAAATAATGTGATTTTTTGATAAGTCTGAAGTTTTGTTAATATTTTAAGTTTAAGAAAGTGAAGGTATTTTTTTTAAATTTCGGTTTACTTAAAAAATGTTATTTATAATAATAAATGTGTTTTATTTAAAAATTAAACGATTATCTTTCAGTATATTTCAATTTAAAATGGGCTACAAGTGAAGCCCACGCGAGCACTCATAAATGTTTTAGAGGTGCGCGTACCGTAGTGTTAATTTAAGCATGCTAATGGAAAAGTTCTTAAAGGTCAGTGGCTGAGTTACATCGCGTTTGAACCCACCCAAGCGTTGTGGAATCAATTCCTCGGTTGCCTATGTCTTGCGACACATGCAACATTTTCCGTTTTCTGTGAGGTAGTAGGAGATAGAGAGATTTAGAGATTTTTAGAGTTATTTGTATTGTTATTTGTTTATTCAGGTTATTCGTAATCCGGGAAGGTTTGTCTTCTTTATTTAAAAAAAAAAACAATATTTCTCATAAAATTTTATTTGAAACCTAATATCAGAAAATGGAAAAATTTATTTTAATGAATAATTTAAGGTAGTAGAATATTACAGAAATCTGAAAATTGGAATAAATTTTTCGTAATGAATATTTTATGGGTTTTTTATAAACCGTATTGATTGGATTGAAAAAATGGAAAACGAAGGTAATTTTTAATAAGTATTTTGCAGCAATCATGTTTAGTTGGAGCCACTGGCGGTGGGATCGGAACGTGTAAACTGATTTTTATTATTGTTCCAATAATTATTCATGTATTCTCTTAATTTATTATGAAAAATTGTACTTCAAATGCTACAAAATAAAGAAAGCTTATTATGTAGCATACTACTACGTTTGTACAATGCTTGGGTAAAATATTATAATGTTGAATACTGAAAATTTTAATAATAAGATCAGAATAAGATAATAAAATATAAATTTCTTACCCCGAAAATGAAACAATAATTTTATAATAATGGTCCGCCATCAACGAGTTTCCATTTCTTCTTCGATTGCAATTTTCGTGAATGATTTTTCCAAGCAAAGGTTACAACTGGCGTAACACTTGAGCCATTTTTCCAAATGCTCGATGCACAAATAGATCGATTTACAGACACGCGACTGAAAATGTTGCATTATTATTGTAGACTTTGAATAATTTTATTTTCCCTGTTCCATTTCCTCTTCGATTGCGTTTTTTGTGTAACGATTTTTCCAAGCAAAGGTTACAACTGGCGTAACATTTTAGCCACTCTTCTGATTGCTCCAATCACAAAAAGTCAATTTACAAAGACACCAAGGGAAATGTTACATTATTGTAACAAGCATTTTTTGAAATACGGGAAATGAAATAAAAAAAATATTTAAAGGCATGAAAAATAAATGTTATTACAAAAAAAAATATTATATGCATGATGCATGAAAACTAAAAAATCCTACATACGTAAGGCAGTATGTGGGCATACGTTTACTTTAAATTTACTCGTGTACTATGGTGTACATATTACATGTACAGATATTTTTCTTTTACAAACAGAATGACTTCCAGAAAATTAGTTGTAAATTCATTTGTTAATATATTTCCTTACACGCGAAGGCGAGCACTATTTTTTTCGTTTTGTAAATATTCCACAAATTGCCTGACTTTTTCTGTATATATAAAAATCAAAATATGCTTGCTTACAAATATGTATATTAGTCAGTTGTCTATGCTATGTTAAGCATAGGAAATGTTTGAAACTCAAAATACCTTTTTTCCACCCCCGCAAAAGTTTCTGGTTTATTACAACTATTTCATCATAATAAAAACTCTTGCAAAACTGTCCAAAATGTCACAATTTGTGAATGACATTTTGCAAACCATCGATTGTTTAATCAAAATTCAATTTTCAAATAAACTCTTCAAATTAATGAATTTACTTGAAGTAGGTACTAAGTAAATGAGAATTATAGGCATTTTCAATAAGTACCTGTGGTACCTTTTGTAAATGCCTATAATTCTTATCAGGTACCAAATTTGATTGATTGTTCTTATAATATGCAAAAATGAATACATATTTGTAATATACGAAAAATGAAAATTTGAATAGAAAAAATGTAATAGGTGGTGCGCGACCTGTTTGAAAACTGAATGTACTGGGACTGAATATATGGAACGCGGAAGGGTGGTTGGCGGGACGAGGGAGCGGGAGAGGGGTAAAGTAAAGCGGGGAAGGTGAAAGGGGAAGGGGACGTGTGAGGGAAGGGGCGGCGGAAGGGGTACGGGACGAATGGGAAAGGTCACGCAGGGAGAAACAATTTATTTATTAAGTGGCATTGCAACTCATGCCGGGAAATCGCTAGTAATAAATAAATACTGTTTTTTTTAATCTAAAACCGTTAGATTTTTGAAAGATACATCAGACTCCACAGTATAGCAGTAAGATACCCCGCTTCATGGTTTTGAAATATTCTTGACTTGTACTTATTGCATTTTATAAATTGCCCCGGACTATGCAAAAGACAAATTATTGAGACTGGATTTATTCCACTTAGTAGGGCATGTCGCAAGAGTGGAATATAACCGAACTCCGAGAATGCTTCTTTCCATGATAAAATTTAATGGAGTTTTAAACTTGAGTTGGGTGATTTAAACTTGCTAAGAAGGTGATCGAATAACACCATATTTTTGAAAATTATGTACTGGAGGACTACAGTAGGAGACCTGGTAGGAGTTGAGCTGAGTTTTCTTGTTTTAGGAGCCACCATGGTGATGTTTTCGTGGAAACAATTAATTTAAATCTTTAAATAAATTTACTACCAAGTGGTGGATATAAGAAAAGCTTATTATGACATACAAAATAATAAGCTTACCTTGTATGGAAATTTATAAAAGTTATGCATTATAAAAGATAAAATTACTCGTGGTTCTTGTAGACTTTGATAGAAAAAAAAACATAATTTTACTATTATTTATTATTTTAACTTTATGAGTAAAATCTCAAACTGTAATATTTAATTAAATGAAGACATTATGAGCGAAACTCAATCGAAAATCTGGAAACAGAAAAATCAGAAAAAGACATAGGACCTGGGTCCTGGGTTCGAGTCCCAGAGGTGCCAATATCTTTTTCTGATTTTTCTGTTTCCAGATTTTCGATTGAGTTTCGCTCATAATGTCTTCATTTAATTAAATAATTTTACTACATTGTTTACCCGAGTTTCGACAGTTTCTTTCAGAAACAATTTATTGATTTTATTGAACAATTGAAAAATATGAACCAAACGGTTTGGCGTCTTTATTCAAAATTTCCAGGATTAAAATGCCGTGTAAATTTTATGGCTTTAGAGTACCTTTCGAGTTCGGAAGCTTTCTTTGCTTCCGCACACACATTTTCGGCTTTGTAGTCAAGATTAAATCCTGAACTTATATTAATAATTTGTAAATTTCAACAAATTTTTTAATGCTTAGTCTCAGTTAACACAATTATCCCTTTCTTCGAAATTGTTTGTATCAAAGCACAAAGATCAAACAACAAATTAATTTCTCGCGTTTTCCGCTGTGTCTAAGTGATTTCAGTAAACGTCCTTAACATCTGAGCTGTACTTACAACGCTTCCTGAATGTTCTGACGGAACAACAAAAATAATTTCATAGACTCATTTAATCCCGAAATACGGAGAAAAAAAAGTTTCGTAATTAATCATTAATTAATTGTACTCGTTCAAATAAATTAACCTACGGTTTAGACGTGAGGTTTTGGGTTCGAGTCCCAGTTGCGACCATTTTCTTTATCCCATATATTCTTATCAGTGGCGATATGCCAAAGAAATATATCAATTTCTTTTAAGTAGAAAAGTATGTGGGTTATTCTTCTTTTTAACCTACATAACTTTTACCACTCTGTCACATTTCCACCACTCTGTTACGTGTTGTTTTTACTAAATGAATCTCTCTGGATCTCAGAGGGAATATTGTTGCAAGGTGGGAAGGAGGCCAAAATGCCTATTGGGGGTGACAAACGTGAGCTGCGTGTGCACTATTTTGAAAGACAATCCACGTGAAAAAATTGTTGTACGACATAAAAATTGTAAGAGACAAGTTTTTGAGATTTTAAAATTATTTTATTTAACTTCATTAAATCACAGCGATCGGTCCTGGATTTCAGAATTCAGTTAGTTTTACGTTGGCTCCATACAGGAGGCCCTGAGAAAAATAATTCCCCTCAGGGTCTAAGTCATCTTAAGAAATGCTGTGTGGAGAGTCTTTTTAGGAAAGGAAGGAGAGGAAGTTCTGGGAAAGAAAAGGGTGTGGGCAGGAATCTGGAGGTCAGTGTGTCCAGGAGTGATGAACGTATGAATCCATCCCTCCCACTGCGGTGCAGGGCAATGTTCCGAGAGATTTCTGCTGGAGAGATTAAAATATCTCCCTCGACCTGCCACGCATTCTTGGGGAGACTTCAAGACTCACACAGACCTCACCCCATGAACCCGGGCACTCCTGCTAAGTCACCAAACGTACCGAACTACTTGGGATAACCTGGGGCAGATGTGTTGGTTATCCAATAAATAGTTCCCATGGAGGCGTTGCCCACAACCGCTTCCCAAATTGTAAAGTCACGATTATGTAAATTTTTCCTCTTATATTTTTACAGGTTTTAATATTCTTTTACACTTACAAATGAAAAGTATATTTTATGTCCAGTCCTCTAATGAAACAAAACAAAAAATATTCTTTATTTGCGTTCAGCCAAAACGTTGCCTTAGTTCTTAATTGTCCAAACGACCATTTTAGTTTTTGTTCAATCTCCATTTTAAAATCAAATATAAAGTATAAAAAATCAGTTAATCACTAAACTAAGAATTATTTAAACTTTTGAGACCTTTACCTTTCAGAAAATAGCTTTATCTTAAACACCTACCATAATGTTTCATTGAAATAATGAAAGAAAACCATTTCCTCCTGTAAAATTTTCTAATGGTCGTTTGAACAATTAAGAACTGAGGCGACGAAAAGAAGTTTTTTGAGAACATTATTTTGTAATTATAGATTGGAAATGTGCATGCACATGGTTTAATTTGTCCTGTGTTTTAATTGACTTAACGATGCTTAATTTATTAAGCGTATGTTTAACGTTACGTTAAAATTAAGAACATGCGCTTAAATTCATATTTATTTTCTATTGGAAATGTTTACGTGTTATTTCGTAATATTAGTATTCGTATTAAGAAAATGTTTGGTTTCCACTAAAATTCAAAACATGGGAAAGCTAAACACAAAACTTCAGCCGACCATAGAAAAAATAAATATGAACTATTACGCACCCACACACGGTTCTAACTCTTCCATATTACTTGCGTACACTTAATAAGTTTTAAAATGTTTGTTTTTGTTTTCTCTGCGCTCAAACAATAATATTGCAGAGTTTTCGATGGTACTTATCTAAAAATACAATACCTGAGATATTATTTGCCGAACTTCCACGTGAAACCCAGATAATATAAACATATTAATTGTCCAGTTGATTAGCCAGACATCTCCGAAAAATCGAAATTTGAGTTGGAGTTTCTATATAAAAATGTACCCTCTCTCTGGTACAAATCTCAGAAATCTCATAAACACCACCAAATCTATTGCAACGCAGAAAAACTTGTAGTGAAGTAAATAAATAAAATGTTTGTTTTCTGGTATACTGGTAAAGGAAAGTAAAGTAAAGGAAATTTCAAAATGTCATTCTGGACCGTTTTGCTTCCTGGTGTTATCCTATAACTAGAGACACTGATTCACAGCTTAAATTTTTAAGAAATGTAGCATTATTTATTGAAAAAATAGCTTTTATAGCTTTATAGCTAAATTGGATAACGTCAAGGAATGGGAGTCAACCAGAGGGGAATAACAATTAGATTAGCAAAATCACTTGAATCATATTTATTGTATTATTGATTGAAATTTAACATGGCACATTTTTCTATAATAAAGTGTGTTATGTTCGTTCTACGATCTGTCAATACAAGATTATATCGACTAAAAAAATCTTTCTGCTTCAACACTATTCACAGGGGCCCACACAGTCATCAAAGCTGCCTCAGCAAATTCTCTGTGAATTATTTTTACAGCTAAGAGTAGCTGAATTATGTCTACAGTGACTCCATCACTCACTTGCTCTACAAGCTGTCCTTGAAAATAGCTGCTACTTTCCAGGAATTTACTGTCATCAACAGATTTGAATGTGAATATCGTCTGATCGCTGGACATTCTGATCTACAATCGCAGGGTTGAACATTTTACTTGCGTGCTCAAGAAATAGATTAGTGCTGTTGTCTTGACGGTTCAGCATCTGAGATGCCAGTTTCACAGAACTCTTCTGACAACTCTCTCTTATTTGGATTTTTATTTGGGTTAAGACAACCTGGTTCTTTACCTCCTACACAGCCTTTAACGTTTTGGCAGGGAAAACACCATCACTCAAGTTCAACAACCCGAAATTTGTACTTTTGCTCGCATTACTGAAAAGTTCGCAAATTGTTGAGTTTTGTCGTTAAAATCGCTGCTATCTCGCGTTTGAACGTATTTATCGCTAAAACACCATTTATCGCTTTAATTCGCGAAAATATCGTCAATGTTTTGAATCAGTAACTAACTAACTAACTAACCATCACGCCGTTTCCCCGCAGGGGTAGACAGAGAGGACAAATCGCCAAACAACTCGATCTTGGCACACACTCCTTGCTTCGTTCACATTCATACATCGTCTCATACATGCTCTTCTATTATTCTGACTCTTGACATCGCCCGACTCAAGTATCTGATTCACTTGGTCGTGCCATGTCTTCCTCGGGCGTCCCCGACTTCGTCTACCATTCACATTTGCGTCATATATTCTCCTTACACTCCTTTCCTCATTCATTCGCTCTACATGCCCAAACCATCTGAGCGTCCCTTTCTTAATCTTACTCATAACGCTTACATCAGCCTTGCATTCTTTGCGGATCTCCACATTTCTCACACGATCATACATGGTTTTACCACACATACGTCTCAGGGATCTCATTTCTACAGCATTCAGTCTACTTTCATCCTTTCTCTGCCAGTTCCATGCCTCACTACCATACATCAGGGTAGGTACCAGCACTCCATTATGGACGGCTAGCTTCGCTTCTTTTGACAGATTTTTGTTGGCGCCAATGGCGTTCAGTCCTCCATTAATGGAGTTACCGGTATTTACCCGTCTTTCGATATCTCTATCAGTCTTTCCATCTCTCGTAAACATGCTTCCCAAATATACAAACTCATCCACCTGCTCCAAGTATTCGTCATTCACAACTATGTTGCACATTGTTTTCGTACTCTCTCTTTCAAATACCATCACTTTAGACTTACTTACATTCATCATTAACTCATTCTTCATACATACTTCGTTCATCCTAGACACGAGCGACTGTAGATCTTCCATACTGTTAGAAATCAGCACCGCATCATCAGCATACAACAGGCAACGTACTTCCAGATCACTATAACCTATACCATATAACCTATAACCATATACCATATAACCTATACCTACCTATAACATATTTATTGCGTAAAATACAGAAACGCGTAAATAATATTTGATTTATGGAGAGAATTGAGCTTGAACAATTAGAAATCAATAGACGAACGAATGACCCCAATGTTAATAATGTTGATAATTAACAAAGTAAGGAAAATTATTTATTCCCCACCACTTAGTGTGCTTACAAAACACAATAGAAAATATAACGCACTTAAATGATTCATGGCAATAACATCATTATAATACAACATTTTGTGCGGCGAAAACAGATTCCGAACCCATTCTAGGGCCTCAGGCGTTGCCCTGTGGAACTCATCAATCCCGCCGGGGAATGAATGAAGCGGGCATTCGTTGACCACTCGTTTGGTGGTCTGCACCGCACCGCATTCATACATCGCCGAATCTTTAAGGCCCTATCTATACATCATATGGGCACAACGGCTACGGGAGAACCTTTTTTTTTTACATTAACTCCACACAGGAGGCCCTGAGGAAAATAATTTCCCCTTAGGGCCTATGTCATCTTTGAAGATGCTGTGTGGAGGGTGTTTTTGAGGAGAGGAAGGAGTGAACATGGCAGGCAGGCCGGCAATCGTTCTACAGCCGAGATGTTGAACTCAAGAACGAGTCGTAGAAACGACCCGTTCTCATGTGACTAATGTCAACCGTGTACAAATGTTGGGCGCGTGTTTGGCGTGTTTTCCGACACTGCACCGGTGCCGAGGGGATCAATGAGGCTAGTTCCTCGGAGCATCTTCCATTGTAATACCGGTAGAACAAGGATAGCATTCCCTTCTGACGCCTGTGCTCTAAAGATTGCAATCCGTTTGTTAAGTTAGGATAATCTATCAAAAGGACCGTCCGTTTCTGCATAGTCGAGGTTTTTTTTTAGGTATTTTGTGGCTCCAGACCAGAGGTGGCTGCCGAATTCAACCGTGGGGCGCACTTGCAATTTGTACAGAGTTAGCAGTTGTGTACTATTAAAGTATCTGCGGGCCCTGTGCAGTATGCCCAGTTTCTGAGAGGCTAACTTAACTCTGGCTTCGATGGAGCCCCCATACCTGAGTTGGTCACTTAGAGTTACACCAAGCATATCGACGGAAGGCCTGTTCGGGAGATTGCTTCCATTGATGGAGACTAGATTATCATTTCGATCCCTTTTAGACGTAAACAGACATGATTGGGTCTTTGAAACATTAAATTCTACGAGGTTATTCTTACCCCAAGAGAAAACACTTTCGAGGTAACCGTCCATTCTTTACTTCAAAGCCCTCCGAGCTATTGGTGTTTGTGTGCCCTTTGGGGGCTTATCAAACAAAAAGCTATCAAGGACTGTACTGTCATCCGCGTAACAATGAATCGCTGCACATGACAAGAGGTCATTGATGTGCAACAAAAACAAAGTCGGAGACAGATCCGATCCCTGTGGAACGCCAGCATTTATCGAATGCGATGAAGAGGTGAAACCATCAGCAACCGCCTGAATCGACCTCTCCCTCAAAAAATCGGCAATCCATGTACACAAGAATGCGGGAAGTCCGTAAGAAGGCAGTTTGTTGACAAGCCCTCGGTGTCAAACTCGGTCAAAAGCCTTGGAAATGTCCAGTGCAACCGCTTGGGTCTCACCAAAACGTTCCAGGCACCGCCCCCAAACATGCGTCACATACGCGAGAAGATCATTGAATTGTTACCGCGTGTGTAAGGTAGTGAGTGCCACGAGTGATGCAGCACCCAAATATCAAGAGGGTCTCCAACTACAAATTATGCCGCTACATAAAGGGCCGAAGACCAACAGGTCTCCCGGCCAAGTGGAATAATTAAATATCGGGGAACAATAAATCAATTTAGACGCTTTCAAAAATTGACATTTAAAATCGTATAAAAAGTCATCTCAAAGTGGATTAATCACAGTTTGAAAATGATCTTGTAAGCCGAAATAGCTGTTACAAAAATAAATACTAAAGTACTTGCAGAATTTGATAATAGCATTATTATATTTAATTTAAATTCAATTTTAAAAATTTCAATTGCCTCCGTAATTAGGCGTGCTTCATGGTGTTTCGGGTCTTCCCAAGACTTCAGGAACAAATATCGAAGCAATGGCAGGTTTCAATTAAATTATGACCAAGTTTACATTAATGCTCGAAAGCGTTCTGATATCCTACTGGACGTGGTTCGTTCTGTCTGGCCTACATAAACCTTGTTACATCCAGAACAGTAGATTTGGCAGGTGGCGCATAATTTATATCCATTGTTTTGACAACGGTTCAGTAGAATGGCGTTGTTATTGCAATGTGCTACTCACACCAACCCCGATTAGCCAAAACTTCTTTAACTTGTTAGACCACGAGTAAATTCGATCATATCAACAAAACACTCTCTTCAAATTCTAACTACTCCAAATTCTAACCACTTGAAATTCTGACTACTTAAAATTCTAATTACTTAAAATTCTAACCACTCTAAATTCTACTGTACACACTCTCCCAAAACTGGCGTACTTCATTTGACCAAAAACCAATAACAATGTTTACAGAATTTCAAACATGTCTTTTAAGCCAAACGAGGAATTAACCAACGGTGCAGCTAATCAAAAGGGAAATGAGCAAACAAAATATTTTTTTTTGCACAGCTAACCATAATATTTATTTTACAGTTGCGATCCTGAAGACTGCATATTTAACATTGTTGATACTGCAAACATTATATTACGTATACGAACGTACGAATTGCAAGCGAATTTAAATAAATTTTTCATATGTTTATTCATACGATTCATGTACTCCGACAAATTCCCCTTAACGTATTACGAACCCCATCAATGTTATTTATGATATTCGTCGTAAATTTGCGGGAATTTTTTTTTAAATTATATTCAATGGAATTGATAAATAGAATCATAACATTAAATTATTTTATAATTATTTTCAACAAAAACCTTAAATGTCTTTTCTATAGTTAGTAATAATAAGAAGAAACCTCAAAGTTTGGTCATAACTTTAAACGCCTAAGCAGTAAAAAATAGGTATTTTCATTTATTGATTGTACCATGTTTTTCTTGTCCACTTGCATTTTTGACAAGTTTTGGTGCTTTTGTTCCGCTCTTAGCTCCCGATGTATCAGGTGACGTTCTACTCGGGTCTCAGGTACAACACGATAGATACTTTTGACGTACGGCGGGGGCGCACTATGGCATTTTTTTCACGAGAACTTTTCTCCAAAACACGAGTACATAATCATTAAAGAAGAAGATAATATTGACAATAATAGATATCGAAGAAGTTCATTCACTTTGCTTACTGTTATACGAAAGTAGGCTGAAAAGTAATGCACACATGCTTGTACAGCGCGAACAAAATGACCGTCAGAAGCGCGCCAGGTGGAATGTAGAAGTGACATTCCCGCTCTCTACGCATGCGCAGGTTTGAGTTCGTTGAATTCATCTAATATATTTTGAGAAGCGCAACTATGGTTCTAGTGCTATGTCAATGCGAATTAAACAGCATGCTGTTATCGAATTTTTAACTGATTATTATTATGTCACGGGATCCTTCGGTGCAATCTCTTTGAAAATATGTTAACATACTGTGGTTTAGTTATAGATTTATAATTTGATTACGAAATTTGGTGTTGCATAGTTGCAACAGTGTAAAAATGATAAAGTTTGCAAATGAATTCGAGTGAACACAAAGGATTTCACAAAGGCCTGACATCAATGCTAAAGATAAGACCCAGTTCACATTTGTTTATAAATATTAGTTGATGGCGTAGATTGTTTATGTTACCAAAATATTCCAGAGTAATTTCACAACATAAGCAATACCAACCACTTGGAGAACACGTTTTTGAAATGTTTTTCTTTATTGTTTGTTTTGTTTTGTTTTGGGATTGGTTTATGACTCTGCTCAAAATGCCATTTTGATTTTTAAATATTTATAAATTGTTAATGTTTATTTATCGCTTGTTGGGGTCCAGCTTCATGTGTGTCTTTAGTCATTACATTTCAGAGAGTGTCCTTTATATTGTACATGGAATGTTCATTGTATATGTTCACAGAATTTTCCATTTTCGTGGTTGGGTTTTTATTTAGATACTGAACGAATTTTCAGATCCAGGAGCAAAGTGGAATACAAATGGCGGTTGGTCCCAGAGTACCTGCACTGAAATAAATCCCAAATTACAGCGGTAAGTTCAATCCGAAAGCTTGTAAATGCAAGAAATTCTGAACTATCAACTACATCATTTAATATTTTATGTAGAGATACCAGACAGTGAAAATCTTTTCAAAACTTATTTGATGATTTGATTCGAATATTCAAGAATAAGATAATAATAAGAGGCTAGAAGAAATAAGTAGTGACAGGAGAAAATAAGAAGAGTCACGAAGGAAGAATACGCAAGGGAAAGTATGAAGAACCAAGAAAAATCAATAAGATGCAAGAAAAGATGAGAAAGGCCACGATAAGAAAAAAAAATGTCAAGATGAAGCAAGAAAATGGTCAGCAGAGACTAGGAAAGCCAAGAAAAGTCAAAAGAAGCAAGAAGCAAACAGAAAAAGCAAGATAAAGCCAGAAGAATAAAAAATTAAGAAGATGAAAGCAGAGACTACGAGATTCTAAAATCTAGCTAGACTAGCAAGAAGAAGAAAGTAGACGGCAGAAGACCAAGAACTTCGCAAGAAATATGAAGCCAGAAGAACCAAGAAACAGAAAAAGTTGCTAGTGGGAGCAAGATAATACAAGAAGTGGAAAGAAAATAATAAAAAAATAAAAACCAATAAGGGCCACGACGAAAAAATTATAAGTAAGAAAAGACCGGTAGAGGCGCAAAATTAAAGAAGGAAGTAGTTGGAATGGATGAATTTCATGGACCGACATAATCGCCAACACAGAAATTCTCAGGCGGGCTAGAGCAGATAAAGAACTGCTCACATTGGTAAAAATCAGGAAAATTTGATATGCGAAATGTACGATAGTACGAATTTGATATACAGAAATGTATTAGAAAAGTGGAGGAGCTTATTCCGGGCAGCGCAAGCTAGATAAATATTTACCAGAGCGATCACCAACGTCGGGGGAACCTGATAAGGCACACAAAGAAGAAGTAGCTGAAAGCAAAAGAAGTGGGAAGCATTAAGAAGTGGGAAGCGAGAAACCAACGTTCAATCATCTCCTTTATTCCTGCACCTGCACCTACGTCAATTAAACTCCCGCAAGAAGACGCAAGAAAAGCCAGACAAGGCGGGCCAAGAATGGGAATTAAAATGCAAGAAAAGCCAAATCGAGCCAAGGAAAGACAAGATACGAGAAGATACAAGACGAGACAAGACAGGCCAAGAAGAGCCAAGAAGAGGTTAGAAGAGACAAGAAGAGACAAGAAGAGTCGGTTAGAAGATTCAAGACGAGCCAAGAAGGGGCGAGAAGATGCAAGAAAAGATAAGCAGAAGCAAGAAGAGCCAAGAAGAGACGATAAGATTCCAGAAAATCCTAAAAAAGATAAGAGAGACAAAAAGGGGCAAGAAGAGAAAAAAAGCAGCAAGAGCCGAGAAGATCCAGGAAGATTCAATCAGCAGTAAGAAGAAACAAGACGAACCAGGCAGAGGCGAGAAGATCCAAAAAGGGCCAAGTATAGACTTTAAGATCCCAGAAGAGACGAGAAGAAGCAAGAAGAGACGAGAAAAGCCGAGAAGAGGCACGAAAAAGGAAGGCATAAAGAAAAGGAAGAAAAAAAAAAAAATGAAAAAATAAATCATAACGCTCAATCCTAAATTTATTCCTGCCCATCCTAAATTCCAATATTAGCTTATAAGGTTGCCATGTATACCGGTCGATTAAACTCCAACCTCCTTCCCATCCTCAGAGCACGTGTTCCAAGTCCTAACAAATCAATGCCCCTCGGTGTGCCGGTCTCACCGGGACAGGAGTGCTCCCGGCTGGGAGTACAATCGAATCGTATTTGAAAAAGTAACCCCTATTGTGATTCATTGTCGTTTAGGGTGTTTATGGTAACGATGCTGTTGATAACTTTACTGTAAATCGATGGGTAGTAAAATTTCGAGATTGGGAGGAGATATCTCACTGACGAAAAACATCGATATTTTGCTTCTCCAGGAGAATTTGCATTTTTCTATGTCGGATTTTCATTATCCTCATCAGCGTCAACTCTCTGACAAAACATTTTCGGTTATCGGCTGACTTGGCTAACAATGTGTTTTGGTGTAAAAAATCGTGACTTTGGATTAATGGAAAAATAATATTTTTTAATCACTGGAAAATTGGCGTGAAAGCACTAATGTTTCATGTCCAAAAATGCGCACGGGTCTCTTCTTAATGTTGAACCACATAGATGTGTACTCCGTTTACGGTTAATAAAAATAATGCCATTAAAGTTAACAATTTTTTTTACGGTTTTTGCGAAGAAATGTAAAGCCTGAGATTGCTGATTGTAAGCCAGATGGATTGTAATTTTTTACCAGGATTTTCAGAATATGAATCCAAGTGTATACATATACCCAACATGCTATCTGGACATGTAATCCGGATTGCTGTTGTAAGCCAGATGGATTGTAATTTTTTACCAGGATTTTCAGAATATGAATCCAAGTGTATACATATACCCAACATGCTATCTGGACATGTGATCCGGATTGCTGTTGTAAGCCAGATGGATTGTAATTTTTTACCAGGATTTTCAGAATATGAATCCAAGTGTATACATATACCCAACATGCTATCTGGACATGTAATCCGGATTGCTGTTGTAAGCCAGATAGATTGTAATTTTTTACCAGGATTTTCAGAATATGAATCCGAGTGTATACATATACCTAACATGCTATCTGGTTATTCAGACAATTTATCCGAATGTACCCATATACCTATATGATTTCTGGTTAATATAATAAAACACATATAAAACTTATTTTCATTTAATTATTTTTGAGCGTAACTGGTTTCATTCAACCTGTTAAAGCCATCTTCAGTCTTTTCAGTGTTGCTGTGTTTTCACTTTTTTTTATTTCTATTTTTGATACTGACAATTCGTGATGGAATACCATTAAAATAATGTTATAAAACACATAAAACTTATATCCACTTAATTTATTTTTGACCGTAACTGGTTTCAGCATGAAGTTAAAGCCATTTTGCTTTTTGGTTCTTTTAAACGTGTCATTAAACTATTTTCGCAGGTTTTACTCCAAGTTAAAAATTCTATGCTTACCAAATTGATTGAAATCGATTATTAACCGCTTTCTAGTAAGAATGGTTCTTTTCTTTATTGAAGTTCAGCGAATTTGACTATCCACAACGCAAGATGTATCACTCGGTGAAATAAGTCAGTAGATATGTAGTAGATATAGTAGAAACAAAGGCAGTTCTTGCTTGATCTGAAATGCAACATCTCTCCATGTTCTGGCCACGACAGGGAAGTATTTCATCGCAGCATTATTTTTTTTAATTCCCTACCCCCAGGGCGCCATGACATCTTTTTTTATTTATTTTTCAATTTTTCTTTATTCGTTGCATTGTTTATTACATAATTTGAGGATTTTTCGACCACCATGCATGCCCGTGTTGTGGTGGTCGGATGTCGTCTTTGGGAATGTTGCATGAAGTGTCTTTTTTAAGGAGAGAAATGAGTGAACATCTCTTTAAGTTCGTGTTGTAGGAGGGAGGAAACATAGACACTCGCAAATCGTTCCACAGCCGAGCTGTTGAACTCAAGAATGAGTCGAAGAATATTTTTTAGTTGTGCTTCATTTGGAATTGTTTCATGAACGATTGCATGTGTACATTTTTCTGACGTTTTGATGATCGTTTGAAATTGTTTTTGCACTCATTATTTGTGTTTTTAATTCATAATCAAAAATATCAAAATCCAAAGTGGTGCTAAATAAAAAATATATTTTTATATGAAATAAGTATAGTGAGCGCTCTCATATAAAAATTTCTTCAATTGGCGATTAAGGCCAAATGGGTTGAAAACAGTTGCGACAGCTTTTCTTCTTTGCAATTCATAGGTAAATGCCAAACTCTGTGTTCAGTTTGCTGGAAAATATATTTAACACTACCACCATCCTCGCCGACTTTAAGCTTAATGCCACAATGCGAACCATCAGCGGGACTTTAAAATTTACTCCTCTTCCCCCGTAGTTGCAAACATAACCTCGCCAAATCTCAGGCGAGATATTTAACACTGAAGGAATACCAAGAAGGCACTGTAAAACATCGCCATACCTTTGAATGATGATGTCGTCTCTCACCCTGTATGCCTCTTGAAGTCCCAAAAATCCTTTTCGATTGAAGGAGAGAAGCTCTTCTGATTATCTTTCACGCCAAAAGGTGGAATCTTGAGTGGCAATCGGCCGATGTGGGAAACGCCCATCTCATACAAGACCTCACTGAGAAACAGTCTCGGTTTACATAGGTACGTAAACTCTGATCCGCCATCAATTCATTCCCATAACTGTTATGCCCACATGATACCATAGATGGGTACATACTCGGCGATCCGCGAATGCGGTGAGGTGCAGACCACCGAACGTGTTGTCAACGAATGCCCACCCAATTCATTCCCCGATGGGATTGAATTACCACCCCACCATACGAAATAAGAAGAAGGAATCGGATAAAATTATGTAAACCATCCTTTACCAATGATCAATATTTTAAAGAGAATAAATAATATTAAGGGTTGGAAACACAATCGATTATCATAATTGAGTCAGAGCATTTATCTTCAACCCTTAAGGCTTTTACATAACGCTAACAAGTCGACCTTTCTTATCAATATTTATAATGATCTGCCGTGCACTTTACGAATTTAACTTGAAATCTTTCCATCCCCAGGGGATAAAGAAACCGTTCTCTTGAATTCATGATTTTTTACGAATATTTTCTACATTTTTTTTATGAATGCTTTTCAAAACGAATTATTAAAAGAGGAAATGGAAAGAAGTGGGAACCTAAGTTATCTTTCATTGTACTTTGCAAAATAAAATTCGTACATTAATTACCTTTTATGTAATATCTCACATTACATAACTTTTTTTTAAATAACTAACTTTTATGTAGATGAGACAATTTTTTTCAATGTGAATTTCCAACCGCTCCCAAGCGTCTGGAGCCAGTGAAACTGTGACATCGGGGTATGTCGGGAGTCTGAAGGTAGTGGGGAGGGGAATAATAGTGAATAATAAAAACATAGATTTTTTTTTTATATTCATAAAATAACAATTGTATAGAGTTTTTTTACAGGTTATTCGATTACCACACTAGGCACACGCCCGTATTACATTATGTTAATTGTTGACTTGTCAACATTTAATTAATTTAATTTTATGTAGTTTGAGACCTATGGATGTTCGAATTATTAAAGGACGAATTACTTTTGCGTGCGTATGAGTGTGGTGTTAACCTGTACTGAAAACAGAACTAATGTTAATATTACGTACCTATTAAGAAAATTATCAAATAATAAAAAAGTCTAATCAAATCCAGGCAAGTGATAAAGTTGGTACTGTAATTTATTTAAAGATGAAGCAATGCAAATTAATACGAAATCATACAAAATGATGTGCTTTTGGTTTGAAAATTTGATTGCTTAGAAATATTACAGATGCTTCATTTAAGTACTGCGAGTAGAACATTCGAGAATTTTTTATAAGTCTTTTTGTAGGTCTAGAAAAAAATAAAATACCAGATATCGAAATAATACTTTCAAGTGCAAAATCTTCTACAAATGAATCCATTTTCGGATAAAGTTTTATTATATAATTTGCATATTAAGTTCTGTAGAAAATAATCGAAAAGCATTTTAATATTTCTGCCTGAATTTTACAAAATTAAACCTTACGCCGTCCGCATAAAGACTACATGTACATTTTGTATTAGTTAAAGCCCCGTCACGGCTGCCGGATGGACGTATCTGAACAAGTTTTCAAATATTTTTAAATCCCGCCCAAAAAGAGGCAGGGATTTCCATTTCGAATTTTTCAAGGACTAGTGGATCACCTTAACAGGCGTTTGTTTTTATTATATACCTATTTGAAGTGTGCGTTATTGTCAAATTCCGTAGATAAGATATTTCTCAGTTTTTATGCAAGCAAGAAGTTACATACTAGGATCTTCCACTAGTTTGAAACCATAAAAACAAACATTTTAAATCAATATTGTTACTTTCTTCAAGAAAGAAAAGTTCGTAAAACATTTCTTTGTATTACGCTTTACCCGTGGACTTACACTTGCATAAAATACAACATTGTAAATATTAAATAAAAAATAAAAGATTATGTAAGAACACAAATAAACGACAATTTAAAGGTAACTAAATTTTAAAACATATTGTTTGGAAAAATTTGTCCTCACTGCACAACAGCAATAAAATAACATGTACCTACAACTAAAATGAACATATAAATTGAATGCCAAGTGACTGAAAAAATCATGACAACAGCATTATAACCTAAAATGTGGTATTTAAAAGTATTTAATATTAGCTATGACATACTTTTTAAAGGTTAAATTACACTAGAATATTTATGTCCATATCATTAAAATTCTTATCAAATATATTACCTGCACTAAGGCGACGTAAACGATGAACACAAAAGTCGGTAAATCATTTTACAACGAGCTTTCGAGCACAAAAACGAGTCGTGAAAAAATCTCACTCGAGGTTACGCAATACGTCAAAGAAAGGCTTATTACGAAATTGCTTTTTCGAACATCACAGTCGACGAGGTTATTCTTACCCAAGAGGAAACTCTCTCGAAGTAACCATCAATTTTCACTTCAAAGCTCTACAAGCCGTTGAGTGTCTCTGCCTCTTGGAGGCTTGCCAAACGAAAAGCTATCATAGAAAAAAAGAACCGTACTATTTTCCACGTAACAAATTAGTGCACGCAAAAGAAGGTCATAATGTTTACCCAAAAATTTGTTAAAAAATAAATAACGTTGTCGTTACACGTGGCCGTGAAAATTCACATTTCCAAATTACAAAGTGTGACGAATGTGGATCCAAGTTTAGATAGGAATAAAAGAATAATGTTTGGGATTCTTTGTTTGGACATGAATTAAGGTATAAAAGGCATGTCTTGTATGGGAGCTCTCTCTTCACCGTCGATCACCACGCGATCAACGTTACAAATATATTCTATAATTATACGAGTTATATTATTTTATTTAACTGTCCCGGACACGATAAAGTCACGACATCTTACAAAGTTACAATTTTCTTAATCTGATTACCCTCCCCATCCCCTTAAGCCTCAAAACATACCCTGTTTGAAGTGCTATAGTCGCACTGGCTTCGGGCAGTTGGGATTCAAAAGTGGAAAGATTGAATTGATTTCAATTAAAATTACGAATTTTTATTAAATGCTACCTACATAATAAGAACATTTTTATTGATTTTTTGTCGTTTATAATACAGAAGAATTGCACCGTTTGATGCGAAGGTACAAACAATTTCGCTTGCATAATCATTTTTACATTCTTTCGTTAAGTACTTACTATCTGATCAAGAATTTAAATTATTTTTTTAAATAAGGCAGATAATTCCAACCAGATACAACCACTACTATTCCAAAGGGATTTCAACGTGATGACCTCATTTGCGGAGAAGATTATGATTTTAATTAAGTTCTGTTCTATGGTCCCTCAGGTAAAAAATATGGTATTAATTTTTTGTGTAGACACAATACTGGAAAAAAAATTTAATCATTGCCTTAAAATGTCTTTTTGAGATTTAGATGTAAAATTAACGGACGGTATATACCTTCGTAATCCAGATTTTAGGACGCTAATTGAGTGTATCTACTTGCCGCCAGCCCACAAAATGAATGAAAGAGAGCTTTCATTTTTATAATGCATTTTATGTTTATCATAGTTTTTTCTACGCTCGGCTAGCTTGTAAAATATTATGTTATCAATAAGAAATTTGTTTATTTTCTTTGTTGCATTTTGCGCCCAGTTATATTCAAAATTAATTTATTTTACATATTTGTAAAAAGCATTAATTTTGTGGCTCGTCATAATTTACAATAAAAAAACACATTTATTTGTTGTAGACCACTTTTATTTTATTAACCCTCTACCGGTTTCGGAAGCACCTTTCATTCGTCAAGAGAATATTGTGACTGTTACAATATTGTACGAATTTGTTGCGAATATTGTAATAGTTACAATATTCTCCTGACGAAGGAAGGGTGCTTCCAAAACCGGTAGAGTGTTAATAAAATAAAAGTGGTCTACAACAATTTTTTTTATTGTAATTTATTTTTACTTTTTTAATTAGCAACATTTATTGCAAATTCAACTGATACTTGATAAGTGTACCGCGATGAATGGGTGTCAATTTGAAATTTTCTCCCTATACCGCAGAAGGCAAAACTCCGTCAAAGAGAAAATACCAATCTTATTTTAGATCATCCTTTTCATATCAAGATTTTTGAAATTATTTCGAGTAATATATATTTATATATATATTTTTTTTAAATTTTACAACAGATTAATAATCCAATTACCGTACAATTTTCAGAGTTGTATATATCTAGTGTTTTTGATATTTCGTTCAACGGTACCATTCCTCTTGTCATGCTATGCTGTGCTAGAACTGCTATGCTATGCTATGCTGTTCTGCCGTATGGTATTTTGAACAAGTCATGTCGACGATTACGACTGAAGTTTTCAGGCACGTATAAACTGTAGCATTCCAAGAGGAATGGGCTGTCTATATGGTTATGGATTATGTTAAAACTAAGAATTGCAAGATTTGCATAACGTCTAGTTTCCAAACTAAATCTATTTGTTGCCTCAAGTATCTCTATAAGGTGCATGAACCTCGGATAAGTTCCGTGCATTTGCATATAGACATACCTAAGGAAATTTTTCTGGATTTGTTCCAGCATATTAATATATTTAGTCTGGTGCGTAGTACCACTAGCATACTCTAGCTTACTTCTTGTGACGCCATTGAACATGGCTATCATTGCATCTGGGTCATCAAATTGCTATTAACTCTACAAAAATAGTTCTTCAACAACCACTCAGGTGTTTTGCCACTGTGCAGGTTTTATGTCTTAAACGAACTGTCAGATTTATAATTTCGATTGTTTTATTTTCATGTTTCATCAGTTCGGCGAGCGTGGCAAACAATGTTTTCCTTTAAATTCTTAAGTTCTTGTCAAAAAGTCACATAAACCGCTGCTAACAAATTTCACACTTAAAAAACAACTGCTGTCATTATGTAGGGCAAGTGCAAGATGCATAAGGCATGAGACTGCATGATGCATAATGATGAGGCATACAAGATTCATACGAGGGGAAAAATCAAACACTTACATTCCAGGTCATGGGACAATATTGATATTTGAGCAGAAACCAGGTGAAAAATAACAGGGTCATGTTTAAATATTACGAACATACTATATTATTAATTAAAATAGCACTAACTAACTTTCATTACGCCGTTTATCCGCAGGGGTTGGCAGAGAGGACGGACCGCCAGATAACTCGGTCTTGGCAAACACTTCTTACCTCATTCGCATTCATTCATCATTTCATGTATAATGTATAGGTACTCTTCTGCTTTTCTGATTGAATGACAATATGCGAAAATTCTATAATTATCTTTTTCAAACACAGCATACTTATTTTGTGGCACCACTTTAATTCAAAATAAATAATAAACTTAGTTTTTACCATTTTTATTGTTTAAAAAACCATTGTTTTTATCTATTATTTATAATTAGTTAGTGAACCCTGAAGAAGTGAGCTTAGCTTACGAAACACGTTGGTTTTTTTAAACAATAAAAGTGGCGAAAACTAAGTTTATTATTGATTTTTAATCTTTAATTATCTATATGGATATACTTATTTTTTCTGTTATCACTGTTCTTCTTATAATATACTTTATTTTATTTTTCTTTTGTTTTGTTTACATTGTAGTTTGTATACAATATCCAATGACTACACTGGTGAACTTTATAAAATGGACTGGGTGATGGTTTTTTATTTTTTTTTTAATATTTATTGAGTTAGTTTATACTACAAGAAAATAAACTAATAAGCACAGTGTAACATTTCATTAGATAAATTTAAATATTTTTACAGTAAGTATAACATTTCTTTTTAAATACATTCATTATTTCTTCTTTCTTCATACTTTTAGTCCTCTATACATCTTTAGTCCTCTATACGCAGTTTTGTTATTTTGATTTTTTCATATGTGGTAATCTAACTCTATTCATATTTCTTGTTTCATAATTATGAACATCTCTTTTAAAAACAATTTCATCCTTAAATTATTTTTACATCTCTATTAAATACAATTTCATCGTTAAAGTATTTTTACATCTGTATTAAATTCAATTTCATCCTTAAAGTATTTTTACATTTCTATTGAATACAATTTCATCCTTAAAGTATTTTTACATCTCTATTAAATTCAATTTCATCCTTAAAGTATTTTAGCATTTGGTTTTTCATTACTTTATGCACAAAAATTTATACATTAAACAGCAGTCTCTTTTTTATTGGAATCCAATTTAGCTCCTCTCTCATTTGATTAATCCTTGCATATTTGCCTTTCCCCAGTGTACATCTCATGGCTCTGTTCTGTATAACTTCTAGCTTATTCAAATTTCCTTCATTGGCCAAATATAACACCGTAGAGCAGTAATCAAAATGTGGAGCAACTATAGTTTTATAAATGAGCTATGCAGTATTTCTGCTTAATTTATCTCTTAGTTTTCTAAGAAAATTTAATTTTTTAGATACCTTCTTTAGCACTAATTCAAAATTTGCCGCGAAAGTTAGTTTTGAATCGAGTATCACACCCAGATATATGATGTCATTTACTTTTTCAATTTCAAAATAAAATATGAACTTTATAAATGATCTTCCACCTAATCCATTTTTTTTTAATGATAGACAAATATTACAAACGGTAACCACCAGAGTATATGAAGGACTTAGTCATCCGAGGAATTGAATTCGCGACGCCTAGGTGGGTCCCAGACGCGATGCCAACTCAGCCACTGATCTTTCAAAACTGTGCCAAACACTTAATAGGACTGGTATTTCAAAAAAATTGATCCCCTTTAAACATGAAAAAAGTACATTGTTCCTTATATCACGTACAAAGGTATCAAACATCTTCATTGAATTTGAATAAGAATTTCGTGGAATATTATCTCACCTAATTTGTTTTTTTATTGAGGAAACCAGCAAGTCTGAAGATGAGTAGGAAGACAGAAAAACGTGCGTAGGTTAGATTCTATTTGAATGAAATAAATATTCAATATTTGTTTTCTTCTCTTGCCGAAAATAATATTTTTTTATAATTTTCCTCTCGTTTTAATATATAATCTCATTTTAAAAGTCCAGGGAATTAAAACTCATATAGCAATCTGGCCAGGAATAGGCGTAGGCATTGAACAGAATTTTTTTAGAAGTGAGATATTCACTTCAAGTTGGATTAGGCTTTTCGATTCTGAAGTCTTAAGAAAGAAAATTTTTCAAAAAAGAATTTCGATAAAAATTATATTTATTGTTAACTTTATGCTAACGACTCCTTATGAATGATGATAAAACTATAATAACGATAAATTCTTATCAAATCAATAAAAAACGAAGTAAATTTTCGAACTGTTTTGTTGGGAATTAGTTCTGCCTACAACATTGTAACTTTTCTTTTTGTTTACATGCACCGAGATTCAGTGGAAAAATTAATAATGTAGCTAAATAATAAAATTCCTAAGCTTCATTTTGAAAATGTTTTACATACATTTGAGGTATTTTACACGTAGAATATTTGTAATGCATTTTGTTTTGTATTTTCTAAATAATAATAATAAACTAGCCCTGCCGGCGGCTTTCAGTTCGGCTTCGCCCAGTTTGAGTGTTGGTGACCATTTTATAAATCCGATAAGAACTGCTGCTGCCAAAAATAGCCGGTTCCTCGGATTCACTGTGATCCACTGACAGTTGTCACTGGTCACTGGAACAAAGTAACCGCGACAGACAAAGATGTCATATATAGCCGCATGATACTATTATTCACAACTGTCAGTGAAAATAATAATCAAATTACTTTCTGCATATCCGGAGAGACACCCAAATTACAAATCCGTAATAGGTAAAACCTGCCAGCGACAGGTCCTCATGCGATCTGGTAACGTAAGTGGCGCCATTCTTTGGCACGTGCTTGAATTCGAAACCTAATTACGAAAGTGGCTTTTTAACACACTTCAAGTACGAAGATGGTTTTTCGTACGGCGCAGCATCAGAGTTGCATTCTTAGCCGGATTTTTAAATTTCAACCATACAAACGTTAGCGTAATAGTAACGTCCGATAATAAATTACCCAAATTATTAATACGCCCTCCAATTTTAAAAATAAACTCAAGGATAAAAAAAAAAATTCTGCAATACTTTTTACGTAGGTCACAAAAGATGCCGACTTTTTAAATATTTAATGGAAACTTTGGCATTTTTTATGATTAAATGGAAGTTATCTCGCACCACCTGCCATGAAAAAAATCAATTTCCAAGTGCCAGCGTAAAATAAAATTAGGTAAAGTGTCGTTTAATTTGGTGAAAGTTTCGAACAAGCAAGCCTAACAACGACTAACAAGTAAACAGCGCGACAAATTTGCGTTCATGTTGATATTGGTGGACATTCTAAAATTTCGTGTGTCGTGTGTAGTACTGGCGCCTCCCCCAATGTTATAAGCGTGCTTGAAGAATATTAACACAAGTCTGATACCACCTTACTAGTAAACTGTGAATCAGTATATTCCTTAGGGTCTTCGGGAGTCTCTCCCCTCTTCTTCAATTCAGATTTCCTCATGAAAACTCCCAGTGAACTGGTTTTAGGGGGTGAGCCTTAGTTTTGATTGCTACCAGGCCAATTATAACGCATATTCACGATGGGACTGCCCTGATAGTGTATTAAACTGCTCTACTGCTGCTACTTAAATGTACATGAATTTTATTCTCTTATTTTTACTTTTGTTCTTTTTTACATTTGGCAATTATGAGAAGAAATGATTTCAAATAGATTTTTTTATGTAGTAAATTTAATCATTGAAGACAATATCAGCGATTTTAAAGCGAAACTTTGATAAAGACAAATCAGAAAAAGATACATAAAATATTACAATTTATTAGAGGTTTATTAACTCATTAAGTTATTTCAAATAAATATATGTATTTACCCTAGCAGAAAAGTCAATAGATGTCTCACGTTAAAATAAGAATGTTTTTATCCAAAACATTATCTAGATTGCATTTAGTTCGGGAAGAATCCTGCATAAAGATAGCAGCCAACAAATAACATGCGTTAAGATAATGAAGATAATATTGGTTATTTGTGAAGATAATGTTACTCGAAGTATGATACATTTAAATATGACCGAAAAAGGATAGGGTTTTTTAATTTTTATTTTTTATATGAATATCGTACAAGAGTTCCAACTGCTCCCGTCTGGAGCCAGTGAGACTATGCCATCCCCAATTGGGGTACAGTGTGGGGTTGAAGGTAGTGGGGAGGGGAAGGAGATGGGGGAGAGGAAGGTGGGGAAGTATCTGGCTATTCAGATCTGGTCACTCGAACACGGCTAAATCCATTTCAATTCTGAATGGTGGTCTTACACCAGGGCGATACTGATGGTATCTTCCACTCTGAAACGTGCCGCAAATATACTATATGTTATTTTAAATGAATTAATTGTGAAGTAACACAAATTAATCAATTTTTTTTTTCCCACGCCGAGATTCGACCCCGTGATCTTCGGATTGCTAGTCAAGAGCCTTACCGCTAGACCACGCCGGCCGTCAGGGTTGAATTAGCTCAGTGGTTAGAGCAGGGCCTCGGAGAGGCTAACGTCTTAGGTTAATTTCCTAGGCGCGACGGTATCTGATTTTTTGTTTCAAATTTTCGTTTGAGAGTGGCTAATATATCTTCAATGATCAAATATTACAATTTGAGGCTTTACTCGTAAAGTTATTCCAGAAGTAATATATAGGAAGTACACAATCAGTTTGTTTATACAGTTTCATTGGGAAAGTGGTGGGACCCCTCCAATGTCGTTGGTAAGATATGTATATAGCTTGACGTAAAAATATGTAGATGTAACAATCCATTATTACGTAAGTCTCCCGTTTTTTACTCAAATTGTGATGGCATATTTCCCCTAGCGAAATAATGACAGGCTGTATGAATTCACATGTTATTATTTACGAAAGGAAACACGTACACGTAACATTATAGATATTCGCGTTTCCTGTGCCTGGTCTTGACATTTTAATATCCGTACATGATTATTGCGCACGAGTGATTATTATAAAATGTTTGAAAATTAATAAAATCTTAGTTTTTACCACTTTTATTGTTTATAAAACCAACATGTTTCGTGATCATGTTGGTTCAGCAACAAGATTGTGTCATTGAGGAGAATTTTTCATACATCATTCTACTATAGGGAACCCAAAATAAAATCAACAATAAGGAACTTTACGTGTGACAGACAAAAATAGAAAATAAGTAACAAATTGAATTAATGCAGAGTGGTTATCATTTTAAAGGCATTCTAACTGGTGTGGTGGTGTACTGTATCATAAGACTACTGCGGGATAAGAGGAGACTGCAGAAGGGTATTCTAAACCAATTTAGAACCAGTTTGAATCACTAACGCAACAAAAACAATAAAACTCTTTAAAACAATTGTACAGTTTTTCTCATTTGAAAAAATCTCGTTATTTCCTGACACTTCTCTTGAGCCCTTTCATCTAAACATAACACGTCAGATAACTTCAAAGCCTCTTTCAACAATCTGAAAGCTTTCATATCACAGTCTAAAAGCCTTTAGAGTTAGAGGCACTACGACATGAGTTTATTCGTCAGAATTCGTTGGAAATTTTTCATTGTTTTGTTGAGGGAGCTCACGCCGTGTCGAAATTCACGTAGTTTTCTGATAATATTGGATGTATAGGTAGGCGCAAACATAGATAGATACCGAGGATAACAATTTTCAATTTTGCTTGATTTTTTCCTCAGATATGTTCTCACCTTTTATGAAAACGTGTTCCATAAGAATTATGACTGAAGCTTTATAATGGCTTGTCCCACGACAAATTTTCACAGTGTAGAATGTAGGCTTTCTTTAAAAGTCACCTAATGTATGATGTATTATGTAAAATTTTATCAACGGTCTTAATAGACCATCTAAAAGATAACCAGTTTGGATCTAAATATGCACTATTATTATATTTGGAAAAACATTCCCTAAAAGAAACCTTTATCTTTTATAAACTACGAAAAATGCCAATCTATGCCGCGTTCTAGATCTAAGAAAAGCTTTTGATCGTGTATGTCACAATAAACTCTGGTAAAAACTAAGGAAAGAGTAGTTTTGGAAGCTCGTAATAGCGATTCTTCCAATTTGGCATGGATAAAAACATAGTGAAATGGTCTGGGGAATTTCCAACCCATTTTATTCAAAAAGTGGCTTAAGGTAAGGTGGAACCATGTCTCCAATTCTCTTCAATTTATTCATCGATGAACTCATTCGAAGGATTATGACAAAAATAGGTTGCCATGTATAAGGATTATATGTAAATAACATAAATTACGCAGATAATATAGTTCTTCTAGCATTAAATAAATTACTCAAAATATGTGAAGACTTTGCTAAAGATCATAACCACTATATAATAGTCCAAATCAATCGTTATGGTTTTCGAATGTAAAAACGAACTTATGCAAAGTATGGCTAGCCTTAAAGCTGCTAATAAAATACGCACGAATCTTTGTGCGCCCGCGCCCCGCTCCGCTAATCTTTCAAAACATAATCATCGCATTATCTAGTTAGAAGTCAAAGTGAACACAACTCAATAGTTTGGTCTCCCTTTTTCAAAATTCACATTGGTAACATTAAGCGAATACAAAAAATATTTCTACATTTTTTAAACATTAAATTAAATATCCCACTTGAAAACTTAAAACATTATTTCTTAAATATTCTAAAAATGCGTACATTAAAAGTCAGACGTGAAATAAATTAACTAATTTTTTATTCAAAATTCTTAACTCTAAATTCGACTCACAATAACAACATGAAAAAATACACAATTCTACAGCAGCGTACATAAGTGCAAATACATTGCCAATTCTTCGATACAAGGGGTTTCATACTATGGGAAATCAATACTTGGTGATGTTGACAAATTTATATATGTATTTAAAAGCCCTCTAGGCGTTAATTGAATGAATAAATTATCTCAAAAATAATTAAAGCCAAATTTACCACGTTCATTCCTTTCCTGGTCGATCAAATTCAATACTAACAACTCCCTTCCCTGTGGAATTCCAACGTGGAGAGAGCAACTACCACGAAAGATTGGTATGTTTCTGATTCTAATCCTGTATGACGTTTAATTAAATGCTTTACAGACCATCAAGCAATCAAATTATTAAAATCATCGCATCCGCCGTAACGATGTGGATCCTTTATAATAAGTTAAAATATTTATTGATTTACTTGCTAGTTGGAAATGGCGCGTTGTGTTGAACGTCTTTTTAAATTTGGAAAATGGCCCAATAGTTCCAAGTGTTCCCATCAGGAGCCAGTCAGACTGTTATCGGGGTATGTTGTGAAGATGGAGGTGGAAGGGAGGTGAAGGAGAAGAGAAAATGATGGTGAGGAAGTACCTAGCAATTCAGATCTGGTCACTAAACAAGATTAAAGCCAACCAATCATCATTTCAATTCCGAATAATGGTCTTTCATCAGGACATTGCTGAAAGCGTCTTCTAGATTAAAGCCAACCAATCATCATTTCAATTCCGAATAATGGTCTTTCATCAGGACATTGCTGAAAGCGTCTTCTAATCTGGAAAGTCCCAAATTTAGTGCATATTACTTTTAAGGCGCGGTGTGCCCGCTCAAAAAGAAGAAGATGGAGAAATATGTCAATATGAATGTAAGATAGAGCGCGTTCATGTTAAAATCGATAATATTTAAGCGAAAATTGTGAAAATTTTTAATAAAACATGACTCGCTTAAAACCAAGCAAAAGTCTCGTAGGGATTGTCTAAAACAGCATTTACAAAAACACTGTGAATTTTTTCATACATATAACTTGTATAATAACTGAAACAAATGTATTTATAATAATTTTCGGAGCATAATTTGCGATTTGATTTTTTTCGATTTCGATTTTGCCATTGAGGGAATTTCATATAATTTGCGTTTCGGCATGAAGAATGTATATATTTTATCTTCAAGTATTTTTTTTCAGAGCTTTAAAACTTAAAGTTTTTAAGGTGCATACGTAACAAATCTGTAGAAATGGGGTATGCCGCGGCTTAATGAACTAATTGTGAAACAATCAATTAATTAAAAACACACACCGGGATTTGAACCCGCGGTCTTCACATTATTAGTCGAAAGCCTTACCCCCGACCTCGGCCGTCTGGGCAATACTGATGACATTATTGACTGGGTTATCAAACATATAGGAATACGTACACTATTGGAAATGTCGGCAGAACTTCCGATACCGGAAGGAGGAAACAGGTAAAGAGGGCTGAATTCCCCGGAACTGAGAGTCGCAGTTAACTTCTTAGAGTGTACGATATGACAACCTGTGACCGTATTTCCTTCCGGAATGTGTCGATACTTATTTTGACTTGGAATAGTGCCTGTATTATTATATATCATTTTTATTTTTTTATTAAATGAACGAAAAAATATAATTACGAACAATTTTAAACATTTGACATGAAAAGAAAATACACAATATAGAAAAAATATATAAACAGAAAATATTTTGTTTAAACCACTTCATAATATTTTTTTTGTTTAAACCACTTCACAAGGTTGAGTCTGTTTGGAGGTAACCGAGATTAAATTAAGTTTAATATCTAAAAATATAATCAAATGAAAAAGAATTAAAATATTGTAGAATTTAGATAGCCCATTTAGTAAAACCAATTTATCTAACTTATTTTTAATGAAATATAAAGTACTATTAGGCGGAAATTGCTGTAGCGCTTGCACTTTTCAAATAACCCCCCCCCCCTTTCTCCCCCTCTCCCTTTTCCCCCCGGTACATTCACTTTTCGCGTGCCACCTAAATTTCATAATGCCAAAGCTCACAAGTAGTAAAAAAAAGAATTATGCAATCTGTTGCAGTCGTTCGGAAGTTATGCACGTGCAAACATTTCATAGATTAAATACAGATTTGGGATTTTCAATTTGGGAGGCGAGAATGGGTACCGCCTCTCCGGCAATCTTTATTGGATAACCAACACCTCTGCCATAGGTCACCCCAAGTGGTTCGCTACGTTCGGTAATTTAATGGCAATTTTTTTTTTAATCTTATCATTGAATTATAACTATTTTGAAGTAATTTTTTTTTTCGTTGTCAAAAAGTTGTTTTTCAAATCTCACAATGAAATTGCGGCTTTTTCTCCATTTCATAAACTGTAGTGAAAAATTCTTTACGGTTTTGTAAAATGTAGGGCTCAAAATGTTCGAACCTGCCGCTATGTGGTAAGTAAATAATTAAAAACTCTTTCTTGTTATTTATTTTTGGGGTATTTTGCCGTGTTTCGCTAGCTCCTTCTTTAGCCAACGTTTCGGACAGCGTTACAGTGTCCATCATCAGGGCAGATGATGGACACTAACATCAGGGCAGATGATGGACACGTGTCCATCATCAGGCTCATCTGCCATGATAATGGACACTGTAACGCTGTCCGAAACGTTGGCTAAAGAAGGAGGAAGCGAAACACGGCATAACACCCCAAAAATAAATAATAAAAATACTTTCGGCCGTGAAAACCTAAAAACATAACTTATTAAAAACTCCTTTGATTTCACATAAGTGGCATTTAATATACCCCATTTCTTTAATGCTTTCTGAAATAAGCTTTTGAACAGCAAAAAAATACAAAAATATTGGAACATTAGATGTTAGTTTAAATCTCATACACATGTTATATTGATAAATAGTTAAGTAAATTAATTAAATAAAAAAATACATTAAAAAATGTCAGATATAACAAACTTTTGTATATATATATCTAAACGTCACTTATTACACAACCGTCTCTGCCCAGGCGTAGGAGCGAGGTGAAAACGCAATGTCGAACATCAAATTTACGACACACTTTGAGGCGTTGCCAAACTTCCGTCAAGCACTTTTGACATATTTAAATAAACACATAAAATGCGGAAACTATTGTGCTACACTAAAAAATATATTTTTATTAAAAACATTAAGGTTTGCAAAAACCACTTAACTTGGGTTTTTTCTCCATTCCGTCCACCGTGCGTCGGCTGCCTATCACATCACTTGGATGGGGGAATTTCCCAATATTCTTGACGGAGCGATAGAGTTCAGCAGCAGGCGATGAAGTTTGGCTAGAATCTAGAATCAATATTTGATTTCACGGAGGGCAAAACTCGTTAGTGGTAGTAGTGGAAAGCGGGATATTTACTACATGGCGTAATTTTAGCTCGTGCAATAGTATTTACAATTTGGGAGGCGGGTTTGGGTATCGCCGCCCAGGGAACCATTTATTGTATAACCAACACCTCGGCCATAGGTTATCCCAAGTGGCTCGCTACGTTAAGTCTTAGCAGGGGTGCCCGGGTTCATGGGAAGTGAGGTTTGTCTGGGTCTTGGCGGTGGATCCATTTGCCCACCAGCTTCGTGGCAGGCCGGATCAGGAAAGACTGGTTAAGGGAGACCTTTTTCCCTCTCCAGCAAGACTCTCAGAGTATATTTTTTTTACCCAAGAAAAACAACCGAACGGCAGAACAGGCAAAGCATGAAGAGGAGAGTGGGGCTGTTAAATGAACTTGCAAACCATTTGGATGTAAGTGACTCTAAATGTTCTAAGTTCTCTAAATTCTCTAAATGCCTTAAAAGTATTATTGAAGAGTCACCTGCCTAAGTACTGATACGGCGAATACATTTTACTGTTATTGGAGTACTAGAGGGTCGACCAATAAGAACCCGTGTTTGAAGACTAAGTTAGTTAATTTTTCATATTTGTAAAAAGCATTAACTTTGTGGCTCGCCATAATTTACAATAAAAAACACATAAATTTGTTTTAGACCACTTTTATTTTATAACACTCTACCGGTTTCGGAAGACCCTTCCTTCTTCAGGAGAATATTGTAACTAACTACAATATTCTAATTACAATATTCTCCTGAAGAAGGAAGGGTCTTCCGAAACCGGTAGAGTGTTATAAAATAAAAGTGGTCTAAAACAAATTTATGTGTTTTTTATTGTAGTTAATTTTTATTTGGCAGCCAGTTGTATCAGACGTGCTTCGAGTTTGTCGATAAAATGAAAAAAGAACAACATCGATCAGTAATTTTCGTTTTATTTTTGGATGGAAAAACATACGAAGAAATAAAAGCAAAGTTAGGTGCTGAATACAGCAAATATGGGGACCAAATATGGTCAAATATGGTCCCCAAATATGGGGACCCTCCACTATTTATGACAACCATGAGATATTGGTTTAACGAATTTAAACATGGTCGTACATTTGTTTCTTGATGAGAAGCGGCCAGGCCACTCGGCAGACGTGGTTGCTGAGAAAATCATTGAAAAGTTCCATGACATGATTTTTGCTGATCGCAGAACTAAAGTGTGCAAGTAGCGACGGCCATGGGCATGACGTACGGAAGGGCAATTGTACTTTGCTATATAAATTAAGTGTGAGAAAGGTATCGGCCCGATGGTTACCGCGATTGCTCAACGAGCGGATAACGCACCAGCACATTCATCCGGAATCTTCATGGTAAAATTGGCTGAATAACGCTACGAATTGCTGCCGCATACACCGTACTGATCTGAACTGGCTCGCTGTGACTTCTTTCTGTTTCCCAACATGAAATGCTCAAACGAGGAGGTTATCGCTGTATTAGAAGCGTATTTTAAAGAGTTTGAAAAATCGTATTTTGCAGGGGTTAAGGCCCCGTAACCGCTCTCGAAAAGAATAAGATGGAGAGATACGTAATTACGAATGTTGGAGAGAGCGCGCTAATATTTCAAACGATAAAAGTGAAGCGAAAATTGCGAAAAAGCTTAACAAAACATGACTCGTTTAAAATAGAGCAAAAATCTCGTGGAACGTATCTTAAGTATCATTTGGGAGGCGCGAATGGGTACCGCCGCCCCGGGAACCTTTATTGGATAACCAACACCTCTGCCATAGGTCACCCTAAGTGGTTCGCTACGTTGGTGATTTAGCAGGGGTGCCCGGGTTCATAGGGTGAGGATTGTCTAGGTCTTGGAGGCGGATGACCAGGACACACTGAACCCCAGATTCCTACCCACCCCTTAAACCCTTTTCCTTCCTAGAACTTTCCTTTCCTCCTTTTCCCTAAAAAAACCCTCCACACAGCGTCCTCAAGGATGACATAGGCCCTGAGGGAAATTATTTTCCTCAGGGCCTCCTGTGTGGAGCTCACGTAAAAAAAAAAAAATTTAAAGAAACGTTATGAATTTTTTTCACAAATATAACTTGTAAAATAATAGAAATAGAATTCAATTTTTTATGAGAAAAACTCTCTTTTTATAACTTTTGAAGGTTATTCCCATCAACGTAATATATCATTGAAGAAGAAGATAACACTTATAATCTAAATGAAAATATGAAAGAAAACAAGACACAGAAAAACAGAAAAAAACAATGGTCGCAACTGGGACTCGAACCCAGACCTCTCGTCTAACCGGGAAGTGCGCGTTTTCCAATTTCGCTATTGCCACCTTCTGTCAAACCGTCATATTTGTCAATCTCATATTTCAAATATTTAGAATCATTAATATTATCTCCATCTAGTTCTGGGTTCGAGTCCCAGTTGCGACCTTTTTTTTCTGTTTTTCTGTGTCTTGTTTTCTTTCATATTTTCGTTTAGATCATAAGTGTTATCTTCTTCTTCAAAGAAATAGAATTGTTTAAAATAATTTTCGGAGCTTACTTTGCGATTTTTTTCTATCGAGGGAATTTCATATAATTTGCGTTTCGGCTTGGAACGTATCTTTTTTTTTTTTTTTTTATATTAACTCCACACAGGAGGCCCTGAGGGAAATAATTTCCCTCAGGGCCTATGTCATCTTTGGAGATGCTGTGTGGAGGGTGCTGTTGAGGAGAGGAAGGAGTGAACATGGGTCTTGAAGAGACCCATATTGTAGGAGGGAGGAAACACAGAAGCCGGCAAATCGTTCCACAGCCGGGCTGTTGAACTCAAGAACGAGTCGTAGAAACGACCCGTTCTCATGTGACTAATGTCAACCGTGTACAAATGTTGAGCGCGTGTTTGGCGTGTTTCCCGACTATGCACCGGTGCCGGGGGGATCAGTGACGCTAGTTCCTCGGAGCATCTTCCATTGTAATACCGGTAGAACAAGGACAGCATTCCCACCTGACGCCTGTGCTCTAAAGATTGCAGTCCATTTGTTAAGTTAGGAGAATCTATCAAACGGACCGCCCGTTTCTGCACAGAGTCGAGGGTTTTTTTCAGGTATTTTGGGACTCCAGACCAGAGGTGGCTGCCAAATTCAACCGTGGGGCGCACTTGCGATTTGTACAGGGTTAGCAGTTGTGTACTATTAAAGTATCTGCGGGCCCTGTACAGTACGCTCAGTTTCTGAGAGGCTAACTTAACTCTGGCCTCGATGGAGCCCCCGTACCTGAGCTGGTCACTTAGAGTTACACCAAGCATATCAATGGAAGGCCTGTTCGGGAGATTGCTTCCGTTGAAGGAGACTAGATTATCATTCCGATCCCTTTTAGACGTAATCAGACATGATTGGGTCTTTGAAACATTAAATTCGACGAGGTTATTCTTACCCCAAGAGAAAACACTCTCGAGGTAACCGTCCATTCTTTGTTTCAAAGCCCTCCGAGCCATTGGGATTTGTGAGCCCTTTGGGGGCTTGTCAAACAAAAAGCTATCATGGACTGTACTGTCATCCGCGTAACAATGAATCGGTGCACATGTCAAGAGGTCATTGATGTGCAACAGAAACAAAGTCGGAGACAGAACCGATCCCTGTGGGACGCCAGCATTTATCGAATGCGAGGAAGAGGTGAAACCATCAGCAACCGCCTGAATCGACCTCTCCCTCAAAAAGTCGGCAATCCACGTACACAAGGAAGCGGGAAGTCCGTAAGAAGGCAGTTTGTTGACAAGCCCTCGGTGCCAAACCCGGTCAAAGGCCTTGGAAATATCCAGTGCAACGGTTTGGGTCTCACCAAAGCGTTCCAGGCACCGCCCCCAAACATGTGTCACATACGCGAGAAGATCACCGCACGAGCGGTTCCGCCGGAATCCGTATTGACGGTCGTTAATAATTTTGTTCTTCTCGAGGTATGTGAGTAGTTTGTCGTTGACCACACGTTCCATCACTTTTGACAGAACAGATGTGATCGCTATGGGGCGGTAGTTGGCTGGGTTAGAGCGGTCACCTTTCTTTGGAATAGGGTGAATGATCGCTTTTTTCCAACCAGAGGGCACAGACCCAGACTTCAGGGACATTTTGAAAAGCTTCGTCAAAATTGGAGCTATTTCTGCAGCGCACCTCTTCAATACCAGGGCAGGTATTCCGTCAGGCCCACTAGCTTTATTAACATCAAGCCCTCGTAAGACTTGGAGTACATCCCGATGCCGAATCCTCAGCTTTTTCATACGAAAACCGCAGTGAGGAACCGATGGCGGGATAGCACCTTGGTCATCGAGGGTCGAGTTTTCCGCGAACATTTTGCCTAATAAGTTAGCCTTTTCGGCGGCGGTATTTGCTAGAGAGCCGTCAGGTCTGGTAAGAGGTGGCAGACTGGGTTTGCAGAAATTGCGACCTATAGAGCCCGCAAGCGACCAGAACGCTCTGCTACCATGCGGGCAGGCAGCCAGCTTTCTGCTGACCTGCAGGTCGTGCTCGAATTTCGACCTATTGATGATTCTCTTACTTTCCTTTGCAATTTGGTTGTATAATATTCTGTTTTCGGACGTTCGAGATGTGTTGTAGGCTCGGTAAGCCGCGTTTTTTCGTCGCACTGCTTCAGAGCATTGTCGACTGAACCACGGCTTTGAGCCCACACCAGTTTCCTTAATAGTGGATTGGATGAAGCCATCCATCGCGGACGTGATGACTTCACCAATTTCCTGGGCACATCTTGAGGGATCCGAAGTCCGAAAACAGACAGCTGACCACGGGAAAGCATTAAAATGTGCCCGCAGACCGAACCAATCTGCAGACCTATAGTGCCACACTTTTCTTTTCATCTAGATATTATCTTCAAAAATAACATATATATTTTTTAAGAGCTTAAAAACTTCAAATGTTTAAGGGAGATATGTAAGAAATCGGTCGAAATTCGGATAGCGCAACCTTAATGAAATAGCAGAAATGTTGGGAAAAGTGTATCGACCTAAAAGAAAAAAAACGATGAATTTTTTTAAAATTTTTTTTGAAAAACTCGCATCTCCATTATTAACAAGGGTACTTATTGATCCACCCTCGTATTTTGTTGTACAAATAAAAAAAATAATAAATGTAATATTTCTTTTTCGCCCTCTCTACATGTCACAAATAATAAATAAATGTGGATGTTGACAAAAATATAACAAAAACAAAGTAATAATCTCGTTAAATCAAATAAATAAGGATACGTATTAAGCGCTTTCCCAAGTCACAAAGTCAAAGAAATATAATTAAAGTTGCGGTGATGTGTCTTCCTCGCAATATAATTACTTAATAAGATTTATTACGTTAGAGAGAGCAACGAAGGATCCTATCCAAGAAAAGATACTTTGAAAAACTTTGTAGACTTATTGATTATTAATTATGGAAAAAAAGTATTGCTTAAATGTGAGCATCGTTCTGTCAAATTAAGGAATAATATGATACTTTTTAACACGAATATTTAGAATCGAAATGTTATCTGCTTGTAAATAATGTAAATCATAATAATTGTTGAGTTATATTTAGGTCTAAACAGCCAAACCATTCTTTTGCCTTTATCATTTCCCTCCCTTACTTCTCATGGCCTTAACGTTCCCTTACGTGAGTTACCATGTATCTACTGGATTCGTTTGAAGAATTCTATTGCGGCATTACATTAAAAAAGGTTTTATGTCCACTACATGTTTCTGGATTCCGACCAAAGTATTTCGTAAAACCTTAATTAAATGAGAAAAATGACTAGAAGAATTCACTGAGTTTTATGAAATTCCCACTTCCATTATTTATATTAAATTGCTTCCCATACCCCCTTCCTGAACGCACCCGACAACATTCCTGAAGCTGGTGGCGACAAAGTTATGTTGTTGTTTAGAAGTTGATTGTGCGGATGCGGTCTCGTGAAATATGGCAAAAAAATTAAAACCGAATTGATGGGTTTCTACAGATAATACAAAACCTGCCGAAACCAAACCTTCGGTCGGTCACTAGTAAATTAATTGGTTTAAAGGTTGACATATTAATTTACAACGTAACATAACCAAACTTTAAGATACAAATAAAGAGTGGTTAGTATCAGACATCAATCATCATTGCCAAAAAAAAAACGAACAGAGGTGTAATGAGTTCAAAAAGAATTTAATTAAATCGCAATGAATTTAACAATTTCATATATTCTCACTTATTATTTCATAGAATCAATATTTCTCCCACTGTGCGTCGGTGACCCTGGCTTTTATGTTTAAGACCCATCGGCGGTGTTAACAATTTTAATTGTTAATACCGAATAATGCCTCTAATAACGAATAAATCTTCCGCCTTTCATTAAAGATTTCCGAGGAGGGGAGAACTCTTTGAGTCTTAGCCAATTAACCATTCTCCTCTATTAATCCGAACCCTTTATAAACCCTTATTATTCTGAAATTAAAGCTCTCAAGTTCTACCATTTAAAAACGTTGTACGTAGCTACTGTTATTCAACTGTGAGAGAAAAATCATGTACTTTTTCAGAACGATACGCAACTTTCTCGACTTACAACACTTGAAAATGATTTATTTTCAGTCTGTCAATCTATTATCGAGTACGATATCATAGCATGGGGAGGTGGCACTGCATCTGCACTAGACCCAATCATAAAGGCACAGAAAACTATTATAAAATAATACTTAGACTCTCTAATTACAGACTCGAACTTAATATTTAATTTATTTATTTACGGACAAATAGTCCATTAATAACATAACAATAACACGAATAAAAAAAGAGATGATAATGAAAGGAAAGTACATATAAATGAAGAGTACATATATTAATATTCTGAATGTGTTGGAAGTTCGGCAGATATACGCAAAAACAATCCTCAATCATCTATACACAAATACTATGAAAAAAGATTAAATCGCAGTACTCAAAACAATAACAAAGACTTACTACAAATTCTCATAAAGCATACATACTACTTTTGGTCAACGAAACTTCAGATACCTCGCAACATTGTACCTCGTAAATATTGATTAGAAAATTGACGCTGGTAGTTTTTAGAAAGAAAAGTCTACTTACATGATGTAAATTTACATCCATTTTATTTTGATCAAGTTTTGTAATTTTATATCCATTTTATTTTGATCAAGTCTTGTAGATTTTTATTACGTGAGCGGAACAAGAAATAGTTCTGACATGTCGTTTTCAAGACCCGTTTACGAAACTAATTTTAATTTTATTCACGGGGTTTTCACGTGGAAAATTTCAAATATATATTATACTCACTTTAATAAACAAAATAAAATAACTAGAACAACAAATTTTTATTAAAGCGTATTAAATATAATTAATCATTTAAAAGATAATCAGTTCATAAGTATAAGCAGAAATAATGTCGGTATTAAATAATTAATCCTTTTTGGGAAGCGGGTATGAATACGATCGCCCCAGAAACTACATATTGGATAACCAAAACCTTTGCCATAGGTCGCTCCCAGTGGTTCGCTTAGTTTGATGACTTGTCTGGTTTCATGAGGTAAGGTTTGTCTTGGTCTTGACGGCGGATTTTCTGCCCGCCAACTGCGTGGCAGGCCATATCGGGAGAGACTTTTGATCTCTCCTGCAGGACTCTCTCGGAACTTCGCCTTGCACTGCTGTGGGAGGGATGAATTCATACGTCCGTCACTCCTGGAAGCACCGACCCCCAGATACCTTCCCACCCCTCATTCCATTTTCCTTCCCAGAACTTCCTCTCCTTCGTTTTCTCAAAAGACCCTTCACATACATAGACGGCCGGCATGGTCTAGAGGTAAGGCTCTTGACTCGCAATCCGAAGGTCGCGGAATCGAATCCCGGCGTGGCAAATAAATTTTGTTTGATTAATTTGTGTTATTTCACAATGTATTCATTTAAAATAAGATATAGTATATTTGCAGCACGTTCCAGAGTAGAAGATACTATCAGTATCGCCCTGGTGGACCACCGTCCAGAATCAAAACGTTTGAAATGGCTTTAGCCGTGTTTAGTGACCAGATCTGAATAGCCAGGTACTTCCCCACCTTTACTTAACCTTCCTATCTCCTTCCCCCACCCCTTCACTACCCTTAGCCTCACAAAATACCCCAATTGGGAATGCCATAGTATCACTGGCTCCAGATGGGAGCAGTTGGGATTTGGTGCGGCATTCATATAAAAAAAATCGAGTGCAGTTTACACACGATAGAAGCGAAAATCTACCAAAACAATCTCAACCATTACTTGAAAAGTGAGGTCATAATCAAAGCGATCAATGAACGCAGACTTGGCGTAACTTCCGTTTCATATCTCAACCAATGGGAGCCTTTAGTGACATCATTATCAAAGCGGACGATGAGCGCAGTTGATGCGTCGCAGGCACACTAATCGTCATTCCCATTTCATCCGAAATCCAAATCATAGCCGTGCTATAGAAGTTGGCTTAAAAAAAAACAGAGCTTCATAACAGCGACGATAATAATGATCTTCTTGATTTGTAGGTGACCTCTGAAGACATCCGATCTATAGGTACCTACAACTGCAACAAAATTGCCTTACATTACGACTCTTCCTTATTGTCACAAAAGAATTTTTAAATAAGCTCACATTTCTTTCGACATAATGAAAGAATAAGACTCATATTACCATTTCTTGAATGTGCTCTTGCACTTGTCCCCTTTGTATGCATGCATCGAAATATGAACATTAAATTTATTTTGAATACCTACGAGCATAATACACATTGTTATTATGAATTTTGGTATTGGTATTTGGTATTTGGTAATAAAGGTAATTTTGGTATTTGGTATTGAAAGTACTCGTATTTATTTAAATAATATTTGCATAAGGTTAAACATAGTAAACTTTAAAAATTACGTCATCTGTAACACTTAAAATACACACTTTAACTTCTCCGCGAGTGAGTTTTGGCGAACAAAACTGTTCGTGAGGAGTGAGTTTTTATGTGGTTAATTTTTTTAATATGTTTTTTATAAATTATCATAGATTAACTAAAAATAATATTATATTTTGAATTAAAACGTCGTCGATATCAATACACAAAAATAAACCAACTTCGAAAAAAAACATGTCCATACGAAAAAAAACTGCTTCCTTCCTCTGACGACAGCTAAATGACGAAAAAAGAATTTTTAAACTAAAACTGTGAAGTATGTCTTTAGGTTTTCACGGCCAAAAGTATTTTTGTTATTTTTTTTTGGGGTGTTATGCCGTGTTTCGCTACCTCCTTCTTTAGCCAACGTTTCGGACAGCGTTACAGTGTCCTTTTTCTAACACCAGCTCGTAGGGAAATGGAGCTGGCAGCACGGTATCGCTTCGACATACATAAGCAAACACTTTCACCAATATCATTTGCTCATCTGCCCTAATGATGGACACTGTAACGTTGTCCGAAACGTTGGCTAAAGAAGGAGGTAGCGAAACACGGCATAACACCCCAAAAATAAATAACAAAGATAAAACTGTGAAGTTCGTATTGTAGGTATGTCTTCCAAAACTTCAACAAACTACGCGCAGATGTCAATAGAAGCCACTTCAAATCAAATAGTTTCATTAAATATGATGGTATTTGAATAATAACCGACGAATAATATTTGACGAACCGTTTCGTCCATACTCGTGGAGAAGTTAAATATAGAAAAATTAATTCATAAAAAAAATTTCATAATGGCCTATTTTCTCGCACATTTGAATCATTCCGATAATCAATTGAATTACCGAATATTTACAAACAAAGGAGTAATCTAAAACTACTTTATGGTTCTGAGGGCCTACGCCAATAAAGAGTCTTCTTTGGTACATTATTATAATGGATAATGAGGGAGAAAGCAAGTACAAAAAGCAACTGGCACATAATCACACCACAAGATTCACTAAAAATAAGGGCCTCATAACTCCAAGAATAACAAATAAGTATGGAATCCGAACGCTTAAATACTTAATACCAGAGATTTTCAATAAATTCAATAAACTTTTTAAACCTCAGAATAATGAGAGACGCTGCCCCAGTAACACCAAGGGTTGGCTAATAAGTGACGAATCAATGTATCTCTGAAAATCTCAACGTAAATTGAGAAATATTATTTTATATATAATTTTTTGTTATTCATAAATTAAAGTTTAAAAAAAAAACTTATTATTTGTTAGAACCTGCAGGCAAGCACAGTGACAGCTTTGTGGGACTACTTAAAACTTATGTTATAAATTATTTTCTTGTATTAAATAAATAATAAAAATTTAAAAAAAAATCATATTTTTAAATCAAAGCAAATCACAGTTCTAGAGGCCATTAAACTGTGGTTACACAGGGACGCTGAAATTATAATGTTTAATAATAATGGAACGGAATATTGATGACGTAGGATATAGCTTTGAAAAGGAATGTGTGTATTTTTAAATACGTTTCTTGAATTTGGATTTTCTCAAATAAATGAATGCAAATCTTGGGAATGTGGAAAGTCACCCACTTCCCGACATCCGATCGAGCTGATACTCGGCAGATAGACTCGTGGTCGATGACAATTCATTCTATCAACTATTGGGGGCACTCACGCACAAAAACGCGTTTCTCCTAACTTAGCTACCAGCTAGCCCAAAAGATGACCCGAAAATTGAAAATAGATGTATAAAAGTAAAAAAAAATAATTTTATTATGGATTGATTTTTTAATGTAAAAAAATCGTACGTTTTCACCATCACAAATTGTGATTTGCCATAGAATAAATAATATATATGCGGTATTCATTAAAAAAATTATATAATCAAAATAATAATATACTTACCACTTTTATTGTTACCACTTTTATTGTTTACAAAACCAACATGTTTCGTGAGCATAGCATAGCTCACGAAATCTTCAGGGCTGTTGGTTCGCTGCTTGGGCTGTGCATTGATCAGCATTTGACATTTAAACAGCATATACAAGGTATTAGAGATAAAATCATCCCCTTAATTAGCGTTTTTGTCGGCAATCATATCTGTTGCCAAATAAATTTAAAAGGGCTTTAAATTATGGTCTCGAACACTCACGTTTAAATTATTTGATTGAAATTTGGGGAAACGCATGTGAAACATACATAAATGAATTATAGATAATACAAAATGAAGTAATCAAAAAAACTATCTCACTACAAGTCCAGAACATCCACAAATATGGAAACAAAACTATTAAAATTTAGAAAACCCTATGAATACAAAACATGTCTCCTTATGTACAAAATAAACAATAAAATCTTACATACACGCACAGAATTCATTTAAACATCCCAACTACACAAACATTTTACACAACAACACGAGAACGTACATTTAAACAGCATCCACACTAACTATGGTAAACAACCCTTTGGTTACGAGGGGGGGCAACTTATGTAATTGACTCCCAAACGACATTAAAAACGAAGAAAAGCTGGATAAATTTTTAGCCTTGAAAAACAAAATAATGAAATATAATAGCGTTCTGTAATTTTTAATTTAGTTTAATGTGTTTAGTTATTTCTAGTTAAATACGTGAAAATTTAATTTCTTTTTACTGTAATCTTAATGTGGGTGAAACAGATTTCAAAGTAACTCACAAAATAGAGAATCTTCATCACAATTATTTTCTCAGTAAACAGTAATAAATCATTTTACCTTCAAAATTTAAATTTCAAGACCGAGTTGTTTGGTGATCCTCTGTGCCCACCCCTGCGGAGAAACGGCGTGATGGTTAACTTTAATAATATATATTTTTAATTAAATGGAGTTCTACGAATGAAACAAAAAAAAACAATTAATTCAAAGTTTTTACATCAAAAGCCGATCGCAATATGTTTGCGTTTGTATGTGAATGGTTCAAACGATTTCATTTATCTGATGCTTGTCAATGCTTTGGCTTTGTAACCCCCACCATATGGAATATCATAGAATTTTTGATACGTTCTAGATAAAATATATTGAAAATTCCCACGTTGTGTTATTTGATGATCTGCTCTCGTATGGAAAGTGTTTTATTACAAAAATCCTCACATTGCTCTCGATTGAAGCCTATCAAATAAATAAAAAGCTTACAAAGTAAGTAAACAAGAATAAATGTAGCAGTACTTTCTCTCTTAAATATTTGAACCGTGGGGTAAAATCTAAATCATCCCAACCCAAGCTGGGGCACTGAATCAAGTTCGACTGCTATGTACATAAAATCCCCTTTTATAATTTTACACGGTAGATTTGCTGGTAATATAATCAAATGGAAGGTTCTTATATAAATAGCAGGTCTGGTAAAACCTCGTACAAATGATGGAAAACATTAAAGAAATATTCATAAAACAAAATATCTAGTTAACCTAAAAAAAGATTGTGGCCTTTTATTAAATTTTTAGAATTTACTTAATTGTTTCCAATCTCTTCCAAACTAATCGATTTTGATCAAAATAGTTCCATTCCAACATTCAGTCACTAAACTTATTTACCGTTATATCTAACGCAATCAAAAATAGTTTCCTTCCAATATTCAGTCACTAAACTTATTTTCCGTTATATCTAACGCAATTCAAAAGAGTTTCGTTCCAGTTTTCAGTCACTACACTTATTTTCCGTTATATCTAACGCAATTCAAAATAGTTTCGTTCCAATATTCAGTCAATAAACTTATTTTCCGTTGTATCTAACGCAATTCAAAATAGTTTCGTTCCAGTATTCAGTCAGTAAACTTATTTTCCGTTATATCTAACGCAATTCAAAATAGTTTCGTTCCAATGTTCAGTCAATAAACTTATTTTCCGTTAAATCTAACGAACTTATTTTCCGTTATATCTAACGCAATATAATAACGTGATACAAGATTTTTTGTGACACCGCACGGAAATACGAATTTCTTAGTTAGAACCAGATTTTACGGCATTTGGAATAATTGTGGAACTGAAAGATGTAGGAGGGGACGGAAATTGGACAGAAAGTATTTATAATGCTGCTTTATAACAGAAAGTATTATAATGCTGGAAGAGGGCCTCAACCAGGCAATCTTTTTTTTACAATAGCTCCACACAGGAGACCCTGAGGAAAATAATTCCTCTCAGGGTCTATATCATCTTTGAGGATGCTCTGAGGAGGGTCATTTTAGAGGAAAAGGAAGGAGAGGAAGTTCTGGAAAGGAAAAAAGGTATGAGGGGTGGCTAGGATTCTGGGGTCGGTGAGTGTGTGACGGACGTATGAATCTATCCTTACCACTTCGGTGCAAGGCAATGTTCCGAGAGAGTCCTGCTGGAGGGGTTAAAAAATCTCGCTCAACCAGTATCTCCCGATTCGGCTTGCCACACAGTCGCCAAACGTAGTGAACCACTTGTTTCCGGGGTGGCGGTACCCATACCCGCCTCCCAAATTGGAAATGGTTAGACTTCAACTTGGTGAGTAAATACGCATATGGCTTCTTAATAAAAATAAAAAAGTTATATTGTGTGAAAAAAACCTGCACAGTTTTAATATAAATGTAACAATCCTGGCTTTTTTCTGTATTACAGTTTACTTGAAAGTTCAAAAAGGAACTTATTTTAAGTGGTTTTTTAGATATCACGAAAAAATAACATTTCTTCGTAACGGCGTATTTATAAAAAAAAAATACGAGTTTGCCGTAATTAATCCTTAGAAAAGATTATTTTCTAATGAAAAGTAGCAAAATAATATTTTTTTTATTAAAACGTCTGCTGAAAGAGAAATTTTCCCAAATATGGATTTTTACAAACATATTATAATGTAATCAATGAAATTTAAAAAAAAATTATGTATTTAAATTGCACATTGCGTAAATTGATACTCCCACGGATATTGATTTTTAGTGGACATCCAATTCCATACAATCCGGTTTTAATACAGACGTATGAATCCATCCCTACCTCTGCGGTGCAAGGCGATATTCCGAGAGTCGTGCTGGAGAGATCAATAGGTTTCCTTTAACCAATCTCTTCCGATTCGGCTTGGCGCGTAGTTGTGAGCAGACGCCGCCAAGACCTGGACAAAACTCATACCATCAACCCGGGCATACCTGCTAAGTCTGTAAACGTAGCAAACATCTGGGGCGAGCTATCGCAGAGGTGTTGTTTATCCAATAAATAGTTCATGGGGTGACGGTACCCACACACGCCTCCAAAACTTCTCTCTGGCCTTTCTGAACTATGTTCGTCTTTTAAGGACTCTCGATCATGTTTGAATAGGTTCCATGCCAACTGAGAATAATGTCAACTCAACACCTCCTTGAAAAGTCATTAAAATCTATGAAAAAAATCATTTTAAGTTAGCCGATAACCCTAACCTAACATAACCTATTTAACCAATTTTTTATATATATTTTTTTATCACTCTAAATGACTTATCTGAGATGGTTCTGAGTTGGTTTCATTCCGAGTTGGCCGGTCACCGTTTGAATAACACATTCCACCACATCCCCGAAGATAGCTGCTATTACTTGATGGTTTTGGTTTTCTTTTTCTCGCTTCGTGAAAAAAATTATAGTTACTCTCTGCTAAATCTGGTTCCCTCCAATTTCCTACGATGATTGAATGTCTGATGCAATAATGCAGAAAATGTACATGCGGCCTTCTAAAAGAGTGATAAGACGTTGTATATTGGTCGGCCATCCGAACCACTTTCTTCCGTTATATTCCACGAATTTATTATCTTCCCCTCGCAGTACTTTTCACCCACACAATTTTATGTCCCATCAATTACCATCAATTGAAACTAAACGAAACAAAACCGATCAACACTTTTTTTTACTACTAGACCCCCGTGTTCATATTTCTTTTCTTGAGCGCTTTGCAAAAGTTGTGAATTAATTTTTTGTTCGAAAGGATTGTTATTCTCCAATTAAAATAAACTCCGTCTTATTTTGATGATACCTGATAAGCTTTTCTTTTAAATACGGTATGAAATCTTCACCTTGGCCATAACTTTTCTTAAGTTTCAGGAAAATAATAATTGGTGGAGCGTTGAGGTATTAAATAAATAAATTATTCCAAGAATTTTTTCAGAAATAGTCCTCAGAAATCAGAAATAAATTTCAAAATCTTGCAAATGAAAATATTGTATTTAAATTTAGCTTGAAATCTGCGGGTTGATACAAGGTTGGTCGAGTAATTATTGTAGAAATCAGCAACGCGGCCTTTAGTTTTTCACCCGATCCTTAAAGCCCTCTAGAGTGGAAACTTATTTTATTTTATTTATTATGGAAAATCAACAGATATTTTACACTTATAATAATAATAATATTTTACACTTATAACATTTCATATTTAATCAATATTTATTTATTTCTAACATATAAAATATATAACAGTATAAAATAATATAAAATAATAAAAATATTATAAAATAACATAAAATTAAAGAATATGAAAGATTGTCAATGTTTATAAAATAATGTAAAAGAGTATAAAAGAATACAAAAAATATAAAAAGTATGTAATTGAAAAATATACAAAATCAAATTACTACAGAGTATTTTTTAAAAATTAATTTAAATTAAATTTAATAATAATATTATCACGCTCTGCAAGTATTTTAATTTTCGTTTTTGTTCCAGCTTTTTCGGCTTGGTGGTATCGACGTATTGGTGGTGGAACATATCGGTGGTCTCGCACAGCTTATTACTGCACAGTAACTCAAATAAAAATATTTAATCTTTCTTAATGATCGAATCCTACAAAATAATAAAATCTAGGTATGTTTTTAGGTTTTCACGGCCAAAAAGTATTTTTGTTATGATTTTTGGGGTGTTATGTAATCATAAGAGCCAAATCAGCACGAGACGAAGACAGGGTTGAACAAGAGTCAAAAGGCTGCGCTTTCTTGCCTTACGTCCATAATGTAACAGACAGAATTGCCAGGCTGTTGAGAAAAGAGAACATCAAGACGGTCTTCGGAACCACAACAAAAATCCAAGACCTACTGAGGTCGGCAAAGACTAAGTTTCCTCTGGAAACAGATGGAGTATATAAAGTCAGCTGTTCCGGATGTGACAAGGTCTATGTAGGCCAGACAGAGCGGACGATCTCCAAAAGGATTTCGGAACACTTTTGTGCTTGTAAACTTGGCCACCCTGACAAATCGGCAATCGCCGAGCACTTAATCGAAACCGGCCATTATTTTGGATTAGTTCCTGAAGTCCTGGGAAGACCCAAAACTTACAGAGCACGCCTAATAACGGAGGCAATTGAAATCCATAAAACCCCATCAATATTAACAGAGACGACGGAGCTAAGCTCAATAGTTCTTGGTATCCAGTAATTGACGGCTACACCAAAGCTAAACGCAAAAAAACATGCTGAATTTTTTCTAACACCAGCTCGTAGAGAAATGGACCAGGCAGCACGGTATCGCTTCGACACACATAAGTAAACACTCTCACCAATATCATTTGCTCTTCTGCCCTGATGATGGACACTGTATGGATGATGGACGCTGTCCGAAACGTTGGCTAAAGAAGGAGGTAGCGAAACACGGCATAACACCCCAAAAATCATAACAAAAATAATAAAATCTATTTTTGTAAAATTAATATGCAATCTCCAAACCCCTCTAAAATTAACAGGCAAAAAGAAAAAAACGATACAAATATTTATAAGATGACCAAATGTATAGGAAAAAGTGTATTGGAATTCGACGACAAAATTATGGAAAAAACACCCGATTAAAAATACATTCCGATTCAATCGAGAAAATTCAACATAAATTTCTAAGACACTTAAATTTTAAAATCGGTATTCCCATTGAATACATTAACTTTAATTAGTTGATGAAAGAATTAAATTTATTAAGACTCTTAGATCAAAGAATTATATCTGACTTAATATTTATATTCAAAATTGTAAATGGTAGAATAGACAATCCTGATTTAACTAAGCTCATTCAATTTCATATACCCACGAGAGCCACTCGTTCTAAAATCCTGTTTAAATGCTACAATAACCGGACTGAGTATACGAAACACTCGCTGTTACATAGTTACATGAAGTTATTAATAAATATGCAGCTGTGGCATATCTATTTAACTGCATGGAAGCTAGGTACAAGAAGGCTATACTATCAAATATTTTAAATCAGTATTAATTTTGTATGATTTTAGGTTTTCACGGCCAAAAGGATTTTTGTTATTTATTTTTGGGGTGTTATGCAGTGCTTTTGATTAAGAAATGACACCAGAGACACAATTACGTATAAAATTCTATAGTGCAAATAAAATTAATACTTTTTGTTATTTATTTTTGGGGTGTTATGCCGTGTTGCGCTACCTCCTTCTTTAGCCAATGTTTCGGACAGCGTTACAGTGTCCATCATCAGGGCAGATGAGCCATGGGCATGATGATGATGGACACTGTAATGCTGTCCGAAACGTTGGCTAAAGAAGGAGGTAGCGCCACACGGCGTAACACCCCAAAAATAAATAACAAAAAGTATTAATTTTATTTGCACTATGGAATTTTACATGTAATTGTATCTCTAGTCATTTCTTAATCAAAAGCTACAATTAACTGTTGTAATTTTTTTTTTATTTCTTATTTAACAATGATTTTGTGATCGGTAATCCGTGTTTAAGGTATATGTATATCCGTTTATATTAAATAAATAAATAAATAGATTAAAAAAAAACCCACTCTTGTCTAATGTAGTTTTCTGAAGGTTTCACTTCTACCGCGTGTGAATTGCACACTCTGATTTTTTATTGCAGATCGATTACCAAATTCTTTATCAAAATTATAAGGTATGTGATGTAAACAACAATTTAAATATCGTACAATTTCTCATTTGTGGATATATATTACCTCCCTCCGGTGCAGGGGGTTAAACGGGTAAAATTAATGGTAGGTATATTTGCCAAGCGATTAATTGACTGATTGATTGCTGTTGACTAATAAAATTCATGACTCTTGGCACAGAGTTTGTAAGCTCAAACCAGATGATGAAACGAAAATTAAAGCACAGTCCTGGTGTGTTTTCTTTCGGAAAAAACGTTCTAGAGGTACCGTGGACATGTGAAAGTGGGGAAAGGGTTTCGTGGGTTTATTTTTGGTTTTACAGATTCCCGCTAATGTGGTGAGCTTTTGGTTCGTTTTATTTTACGGTTTTCTTTTTTAACCGTGCCAGAGAAAATTGGGTGTATTTAAAAAAATAATGAACATTTGCCTCTTTTCGGAGTCGCAAAAGCTCCCTGTAGAATACGCTTGGCGAGGGACCAGACACCATTTGCAATAGAAACGTTGCTTTATAGTGATAACTATATTTTTTATAGTGTTACCCCTTACGAACCCCCATTCTTGCGAACTTACGACAGTACACAACCTGAATAAACGAAGGGCTCTGGATCGATGCCACCGAAATGTGTATTTTTTCTTTGGTGTAATGAAATTAACAAATTAATCTAGGTCTGATTACCTACTTTGAAATTATTATTATTTCTGAAATAACAACTTTGTGACGAAAGATCTCTAATAATTTTGGGAAATTTCTGTTTAATAATTTTTTTAAAGATCCAAGAATTAAAATCGGTTTAAAACACCACACACACAGAACGATTTGCGAAGGCTGACAGCCAAAAAAAATTATCAAAATTAATATCCAAGTTTTTTTTTATCTAGGGAAGTTCTGAATAAATCTTGCTTTTCTATGGAAAAAAATCTTTTTTTACTTTTGCTCCTCACAGGTGGCCCAGCGCCTGTATTGGGGCCTATATCATTCTCGGAGATGCTTTAGATTTAGGCCTCTTTAGATTTAGGAAAAAGGTATGAGAGGCGGGTAAGTATCTGGGGTCAGTGCGTCCAAAATAGTTCCGGCTAGAGAGGTCAAAAGGTTTCCCTCAACCAGTCTCCAGATCCGGCCCGCCACGCAATTGGTGGACATCGCACCCGCCACCACAAAACCCAGACAAACCTTACCCCATGAACCCGGGCACCCCTGCTAAATCACCAAGCATCATCGAGCACTTCGGGTAAACCGCGGCAGGGGTGTTGGTTACTCAATAAATGGTTCCCGGGGCTATGGTACCCATACCCGCCTCCCGAATTGAAATGATGGTTCCTTAACTTCTGATGCCGTCTGTAATAAAAAAAATACAGTTTATAAAACATTTAAAATCCATCGTAATAATAAAACTGATCTTAATTTCAAAGTTTGCTCTTCGATTTATCACGGGTTCGAGGGATTTTAAAGACTTCAGTAATTAAATATAACACCCCACACTTTTGCGCAATGAGAGAAGAGGGGTGCAAGATCCCTCGTTTTTCCACCACCCTTGAAAATCGGGAAGGTTTCAACTTCACGTTTCCTGCACCATTTTCACAAATTTGATTCCACGAATTGATTTTCCACTGGAATGAGATAGGAAATTCTAATTATTGTACCTACAGGCGTTAAATACAGATTGCCATGTGGAATTTTCTTATAATTCCATCCGTCGCTACGGATAGTCTATAGTAGAGCATATTTCGTTTCTGGTCTAGTTACATTTAGCGATTGTCCACTGGAGCGACATCGCAATTTAAAACTTTTTTTCTCCGGTTTCTCGACATTTTTTGGAGATCATTTTGAATATTTTCTGCCCAAATTAAAAAAAATCGTACCTCCGAATTTCAATAAAAAATGATTATGGATCTAAATAGCCAATGAATTCACTTATCTTTTGTTGATTATAACATATTCGTAGGATTTATAAAAAAAATATTATAAAATCGTAAGCTTCTACTTAATTACTTACAAAATAAGGGAAAATTTGCCAAAATTGGCAGCAAAGAAATCCGAGGTATTTTAAATAGTGCCATATTTTGACAAAAAGCGCACCAGTGATTAATAATAATTAATAGGAGTCGATTTGAAAACAATGACTCTCCTTAAATCTAAAGTTATGAATTCTTTCACATCTTGTTTCAATTTCGAGTTTTTTCCTTTTATATATTTCAATCAGTATATTAATAAAAAAGCTCAAACAATGTTCAAACTTCATATTCCATTAAGTAGATAAGAATTAAATGCAAAATTTTAACGAAAACAAATCAAATGTCGAAGTATTGGAGTAGGGTCGAAATGATTTTTTGTATCTGTAAACCTCTCGGAAAAACTATAACTACTCGTGGAAAAATACAATTCAAAGATTTAATAACCGAAATTGATTAATATTTGACCTAATCAGTCCAAAAACAGGAAAATTTTCGTAGTTTCTCAACAAAAAAATTGAATGGATGATATGCCACAAGTCATGGTCTATTCCAAATGTAATGGTGACATTGTGGGCAATGGAGTCGATGGGAATTCTCCGAAATATTCCTAAAAATCGAATATCTGCAAGGATAATCTTTCGTCTTTTTTGGTGTCTGTTTTTTAAATTGCTGTTTCATTAGCTTAAACGAACAAAAAATTGTGTAGCGTACGAAAAATTGTGCAAAAATAATTAATTAAAATTTCAATAATTATTTTCAATTCTAATAATAATTTTTAATTAAAAATTTTATAAAAATCAAAAAAAAATATCTTAAGTCACTGGAGACCAAAATCATTTTAATTTTTTACACAAAATAATGATCATTAATCACTGGTTGAAGTAAGTCAAGTACGTAACTTAATACCCTATTTTTTTCTTCTTGACGATGTCGTAAAAACAAATAACATTTTATATACTAGATAATGTTATCTCTTAGATTTTTTAAGTCGTAATATACTTACATACAAAAATAAGTAATTCATTTTCACTTAAATTATCGAAAAATTGTAGAAAAAACGAAATTTTCAAAACAATTTTCTTTTTTTAGGGAATCCTCCAGCACATTGAGACTTAAAATGTTAACTCGTTTATACAAAAAAAATGATAATAAAAATTCCATAGCATTATAAAAAAAATGAATTTTTGGATTCATCGTTTTGCACAATATAAAAATCGATGATGACAAAATTTTACCTACACACGCGTAAGACAACATCATTAAAAACATTACTGAAAACATAATTTTCGTGGATTTTTTAAAAATTAACAGTCAATTTAAAAATAATATGTCCGAAATAACCTCACTTACTCAAGACGGAAATTTCGTGTGGTCATTCTGCTGAAAATTAACGTTGCCAGCTCCTTCTGAGCACAGTTAAAATGTTTTTTGTTTGTGCCAAATTTAAACTCATTTAATCTTTATTCAAGGTGTAACTCAAACAAAGTTTAACGGTTGGGAATTTTTTTTATTATTAAGGCTATAAACATTTAATTAATGTAATAAAAGCTAATTTTAACAAAGAAAATAGATTTTAAACTTAGAACTTCCTCTCCTTCCTTTTCTTTTTAGTTCCGATAGTTCAAATCAGTTCGGATTGACATGCGGTCAAAAAAAATCTTTTCGCAAGTGAAAGCGGTTTTCGTCATATTTTTAAAATATCCCAAAAACAAATTGCTTTTACGCCCCACAAATTACCACTTAGATTGTTAATTCTTGTAGAAGTAAGTACAGTTGATGCCCGAATATTGGACTATTCTCACCAGGAAATAATTCCCAAGCGTGCTACTGACAGGAAAATAAATCTAGCTCATTCCTAAATACTCCGAATTTCCTCAATTAAAACTTCGAGATTTCAAGAAAATCTGTTTTAAAAGAAAACTAGTTTAGACAAACTGGTAACACTTTTTAAAAATCATCATTAGATTTTTCCTTTTAAAAAAATTATTTTTGCACTTTTTTTTTTATTTTTGCCGATAGCAAGTAGTCATTTCAAGAAACAACTTGATTCTTAATCTAACCTCCTACAAGGGATCATTTTTATTACTAATCACTAAACCCATCATATTATTTCTTCGTAGCGTGATATAAATTAATTAATTACTAACTAGCGATTTCCCGGCATGCGTTTCAGCCCCTTCCCCTTCCATGTCTCTTTCCCCTCACGCGTTCCCCCTCCACCTTCCCCGCCTTCCCTCTCCCCTCTCCCCTCTCCCACTCATCCGTTTCTCCAACCCCTCTTCCGCGTTCCATATATTCGGTCTCACTACATTCAGTTTTAAAACAGCTCGCGTGCCACCTATTACAATTTTTTTTATCAAATTTAAATTTTTCATATATTACAAAATAAACATATTACAAACATAAATTTTTGTATTTTATAAGAACAATCAAACAAATTTGGTACCTAACACAGGTACCTATTTAAAATACCTATAATTCTAACTAATTTAGTGCTTCAAGTAAATTCATGAATTTAAAGAGTTTATTTGAAAATTGAATTTCGATTGATAGTTGTCATTCTCAAATAGTGACATTTTGACAGTTTCGCAAGAGTTTTTAACGATCAAAAAACTTTTAAAATGTATTGTCATGTGGTTGTAATAATCTAGAAACCTTCGCAAGGGTAGAAATAAGGTATTTTGAAAGTTTCAAACATTTCCTACGCTTATAGCAATACATAACTCATTTACAACAAGTTTGTTTGGAAACTATCGCGAATTTTTAATTTCCGCGGGTTGCGTACATTCAATTATTTGTGGCGTTATGTTGGTACTCGTATCTCTCACTTATGCCGATAAGTTTGGCCAGTTTGAATGTTCAGTTCGTTTTTTACAGCTGCTTTGCTTGCACGTGTTTTGGCTCGTCTTCGATATTTGCCTATTCCAAAAAATGGATTAAGGTTTTGCTTACAGCTTTCTTCAATAGAGAATTCCAGTCCATTTTTTTATTTTTTTTTATGAATAATGACCTTCTAACTTAAATAACTGCATTTTTATTTTTATAGTTAGTTTTAATAGTTAAAATAAATGTCAAAGTTTTAATTTATCAAGATCCCCCGAAAACCACCGAATCAAGTGTGACGTCATCATGACTAACCGAAGTATGAATCTTGTAGGGAACTGGAATCAGCTGTTCGACTCCCGCCACAGGGTAGAACAGTCAATAAGGAATATTACCTGCAAGTTATGCGCAATTTGCGCGAAGTAATGCGCCAGAAACGCCCAGTTTGTGGAAGAACAAAAATTGGCTTGGTGTATCATGAGTTCTTGCCACAGGGTAGAACGGTCAATAAGAAATATTATCTGCAAGTTATGCGCAATTTGCGCGAAGTAATGCGCCAGAAACGCCCAGTTTGTGGAAGAACAAAAATTGGCTTGGTGTATCATGAGTTCTTGCCACAGGGTAGAAAGGTCAATAAGAAATATTATCTGCAAGTTATGCGCAATTTGCGCGAAGTAATGCGCCAGAAACGCCCAGTTTGTGGAAGAACAAAAATTGGCTTGGTGTATCATGAGTTCTTGCCACAGGGTAGAACGGTCATTAAGAAATATTATCTGCAAGTTATGCGCAATTTGCGCGAAATAATGCGCCAGAAACGCCCAGTTTGTGGAAGAACAAAAATTGGCTTGGTGTATCATGAGTTCTTGCCACAGGGTAGAACGGTCAATAAGAAATATTATCTGCAAGTTATGCGCAATTTGCGCGAAATAATGCGCCAGAAACGCCCAGTTTGTGGAAGAACAAAAATTGGCTTTTGGACCACGATAACGCCCCTGCTCACACATTGTTGCTTGTGCGCGAATTTTTGGCCAAAAACAACACACTAATAATGCCGCAACCGCCGTATTCGTCAGATCTGGCCCTCTGTGACTTATTTTGTTCCCGAAACTGAAGAGGCTCATGAAAGGACGACGCTACGCTACGATTGAGGAGATAAAGACGTGATCGAAGGAGAAGCTGAACAAAATCTCAGGAAATGATTTTTTGAAGTGCTTCGAGGATTGGTAAACACGTTGGCACAAGTGTATAATATCTGGTGGGGATTACTGTGAAGGGGACAAAATAGATATTCATGAATAAATTAATAATTTTTGAAAAAACACAAAATTCGCGATAGTTTTCAAACAAACCTCGTATATACGTACATATTTATAAACCCGCGCATTTTGATTTTTATATATTAACTAGCTTTTCCCCACGGCTTCGCTCGCATGGTGGTATTATGAGAAATTACTGTAGCGCTTGTACTTATCAATTATCCCCTTCCCCCCACCCCCACCCCCTCCCGCATTCCTTACATTCATTCCCTTACATTCAGTTTTCAAACATCTCACCTGCCACTTAAATTTCATAATGCTATATTTCATAATCCAATTTTGTGGATTTGTTCAGAATTTATGCGCGTACAACATTTCGGATGTTTATTTTTATTTAAATATTTAGAAGTTTGTAAATATAATAAAAAAATTACTATTTATTATTCAGTCTTAATAATCGTTACAAATTATATTTTTAATGTAGGAAATCTCATCAGACATTTATTCCAAAACATAAGCTTGTCCAAAAAAAAACAAAACATATTCCAATATTTGAATTTTCTGGAGCAGTAGCCGACAAGTAGGTAGGGGGCTGAGTACCTACCAGCATAGAGCCCACAAATATATCAACATCGTTTCCATGGAAACGATTTTTTTTCTGACGTTAGCAAAAACTCACTTTTGTTAGCGACAGAAAACGTATAACAAATATAATATATTAATATTTATAATTTCATAACGCCAGAGCTTACCATCAAATACAGCCTATAGTATTTGCATATAATTTAGCTTTCTATTGGTGAAAGAATTTTTAAATTTCTTTATATTGGTTAATGCGTGAAAGCGTAGCAAACAAACTCGAGCAGTTTCGCATTTATAATATTAGTACGGATATTCTTGATTTCAAAGTTTCTCTTTGTCTTCACATACACTTTCTTCCTTTTTGCTATTTCTATTGTTATTTCTCATACCTACTTTGATCAGTTAGGATTAAAAACTATTCTCATCCTAGGCAAAATTTCCAGGACTTTGCATGGACGTTTGTAATATCTACATAAAATTTAATATATTTACTTTATCGCTTGTAATAAAACGTACTGTTTTCCTAAATAAATAAAATCTTCTCTTCTGGAACACGTTTATCTAAAACACAATTTAGTTAAATCAATCCACTTATCAACGGTGATCAGAATTACAATTACAGTATTTAATTAGTTAAGTGTTTAGGTGAAACTTTTTGAAGGGCTGCCTAATTATCTGCTCGAAAATAATTAATTAAACAAATGAAAATGTGAATACAATTTGCATTCGAAAAGACAACATTATTTATTTCATGGAATTAAAATCCATTCCGGAATGATAAGCAATCAGAGATAATTATTCAAACATTGATTTGTGAATTTATTTGATGGTAAAGCCCAGTCGGTTTTCATCAATCCCGCTATTCCAAAGTCATTAGCCATCCGATTATAGTGTGAATTATTACAAAAGTAATTAAAACAATTTACTAAATGTGTGTTTATCTCTGATTAATCATCAGGCACTAATGATTTGCAGCAGAGTAAATAATTTCCTGATTCCTGATGGCGTCATTTATTTTCGATTATCACCTCATCAACGACGTCCCTGGAAGAGTGGCAAGAGGTGGCTTTTGCCATGTTTAAAAACCTGAAATAGTACGTTCTTATTATACTCGTCTTAATCTTATAGTCTTATTATTACTAATGTTTTGTTTTGAAAATTATTAAGCGGGTTATTAGTTTATATTCGTGTGCTAACATCTACCTTATACTTGATTTAACATTTGCAATATTGTATTTTTGTAAACTTGTTAGCTTACGGGTACAAGACCTTAGTTTTTTATTGTAATTTTAGGTTATATTAAAATCTATTATTGGATTTTATGGGCGTTATTAATTTTAATGTAACAAATGTAAATAATCTGTTGATTTTCCCAAATAAAAAAAAATAAAATTAAAATAAAATAAATTAATACATTCTCCAAATGAATAGAATTTCCATAAAGAGAAATTTCTTCCCAAAACGTTTAATTTTATTTATTCTCATTCTCAGATTTTATAAAAGAATATAAATTTTCACAAAGTGAAAAATCTGCCCACTTTTTCCATCTATAAATGAAATATCTATGTAGTGTAATGTAAACGAGCCATTTTAATTTTATTTTATTCCATTCGAGTAGGTCCCTAGTTTTACAGGGTGTTAAGGGAGGTACTTGACATTCTTTAACCAGTGATTTTGCTGACATTATTTGGAGTAAAATGTGTAAATGAAATGTTTTATGCTTTCTTTTTTAAAACGTAACAAATTATAGTTGTTCGATAGTTGGGGATGGGGCAAGAGATAGGGTGGTTACTCGGCTGAGTGACCAGTAGCTTTTTTTATTTGATTTTGAAGAAAAAAAAAATTAATAAAGGCATCGAAAAAGTCACCGCAGACCAAAATTTTATTAACATTTTTTTAATTCAAATAATATCAGGAATCACTATCTAAAGTAAATCAAGTCCTTTTACATCTTGTATAAGTTTTTTTTATATGAATACCTCACAAAAGTCCCAGCTTCTCCTGTCTGGAGCCAGTGAGACAAAGGCAACCCCAATTGGGGTATGTTGTGAGGCTGAAGGTAGTTAGGAAGAGAAGGAGATAAGGAAGAGGTAGGTGGGGAAGTACCTAGCTATTTAGATCTGGTCGCCTGGCTAAAAACCAATTCAAGCAACTGCAACGTTTCAATTCTGAATGGTGGTCTTACAGCAGGGCGATACTGAGAGTATCTTCCACTATGGTACACCAAAGTGCACATAAGTACACCAAAGAAACTTTATTTCGATACATTTGCATATGTAGGTATAACTTATTATTTTCTGAACATACGTAGGTCACATAGGTCTGCCATAGGTCACTCCAAGTGGTTCGCTACGTTTGGTTAAGCAGGGGGGCCCGGGTTCATGAGGTGAGGTTTGTCTAGGTCTTGGAGGCGGATGACAGGACACACTGAACCCCAGATTCCTACCCACCCTTAAACCCCTTTCCTTCCCAGAACTCTCCTCCCCTTCCTTTCCTTTAAAAAACCCTCCTCACAGCATCCCCAAAGATGACATGGCCCTGAGGGAAATTATTTTCCTCAGGCACATAACTGCACATTTTTGGAAGTTGAAGTCGAGTTTATTATCGATACTCCAGTCGATAATTGCGTTTATATCTTCCTGGAGTTTTCTACAGTCTTCTAAGGATCTTATTCTCAAGAAGAGTTTAATGTCATCTGTAAAAAGTAAAAAAACGAACGAATTTGATTTTTTCCTGAATGTTGTTTATAAAAATTAAAAACAAAAAGGGTCCTAAATTGGATCCCTGCGGTACACCAGAGCACATGTACACATTGTACACGTACATCTATAAAATATTATGCAGGTCTATGAATTTTAACTACTTTGCTAGTTAAATTTGAACTATTTTGTTGATCTTTATATTAAATTCGTCTCGTTTATTTTTGATCTGCATTTAGCACGTAATAATAATAATTTAACTAAAAATATGTAAAATTGTACGACCTTCCACGTACGTTCTGTAGATTTCTGCCGTCCTAAATTGATACACCTCAACGGGATAGCTATTTAGCAGGAAAAAAATAATAACCAAAAAGATTTATAAATAATTTAAAAAAACGTCATTATCCGTGAAAACCCAGGGAAATTATCGATTTTTTATAAACTTTTCATTTTTTTACAACCCGGTTATTTGTAAATGGTTTCAAATAAACTAAACGATCAACCGAAGATTCACCGAATTTTATTTTTCATTTCCGTACATTCAATTTGGGCGGCTTATCTGTGGGATGTTAGGTTTCTTTGTGCGTGAATCCTTTCAGTTGAAATGTTTTCCCATTATATCATAAGGCTATTTATCCAACGTTCGAATGCCGTGATTACACGTGCAAAATACCTAGTACCTAGTACCTAGATCAAACATTATGTTTGTATTAGCTTTTCTATTCTTCTCGAAAATCATCCATGCGTCCGTATTAATGCTTTCGAGAACATTTTATGTAGGTCTCATATAAGTCGTTGTGACTTCCTGACTAACAAAAAGAAAAAAAAAGTTAGATATCTAAAAGGCGGTAGAAAGAGAAAATTCAAATCTAAAAATAAACCGCAAAATACTCATATTTAAAATGTACACCTTTTCTGAAACGAAAGCTTCGGATCTGAATTTGAAAAAAAAATTGAAACTTTGGGAATTTTTTATGAATTATTTTTACATTAAACGACAAAAAAGTGAGGTGACGATTACGTTTATAATACATTTCGTCACTTCCTTTGGATAGGGTTCTAACTTCACTTCACTTTGTTCTGAGATATGAGGTGTCAAAGTTTGCAAAGACGATTTTTTGTAATCTATTTACCGGTTTCCGATTTTGAGGTTGAAAATTGTTTAAGTATTTTAATTGAACATATTTTCAAGGAAAGTATTTAAATAGGACGTATATTCACCCTTTTAGAACATACCTAAATACGCAAATAGAACCCTGTGCAACCAGCTAAGGCATAATAATTCATTGCACAAGGTTCTAATTACATTGCCTTAATGCAATTCCACGCTGGGGCCACGTCCTATTTAAATATTTTCCATTAAAATACGATAAACTAAAATACTTTAACTAAAATTCTTAAATAGATTACGGAAATTCGTCTTTGGAAAGTTATAAACCTTAGAAAATGATAAGGCGTAGTTAGAACCCTATCCAAATGAAGTGACGAACCATAATGCGCCTCTTATTTAAGATCAACTGTCAGATACAAACAAAATAGAGAGTGTAAGTGTAGTTAGAACCTTGTCAAATGAATTATAATTGAAAATGCTTGATGTTAAAACTTTGTCATACATATATCTACGAAAATACAACACGAATGGTTCTGAAAATTATTTTGGGCATAGAAATGAGCAAAAGAAATGCTTTGGCATTCAAAGGTCATTTTTGAAAAAAATGTCTGTTAGAACCCAATCCAAATGAGGTGACGATTTGTCAAATAAAACATGTGTTTTATTTTTTTTCGTTGTCAGTAATTTTAATTTAAAAAAACTTAGGGTAGGTAAGACATTTTCAAAACTTTTTTAGTTTACTTTGAAAATTTTCATATTCCAATAATTATGTTTATTTTGGATTATTAAATTTTAAGGTGCATACCTTTCGAAAACAACAAGGGTCACATATAGCAATACCTAAGCGTTGTGAGCGTTCGCTCGATTTTGGTCAACGGGTGGTCGTGTCAACTTAGACCACCAATTTTCCCAAAACAAAACAATCTGTAATAGTTTATGAAGCATATTAAACAATACGATTAAAATAAAGTACCTCGGTCTAATTGTAGACCAACACATGAAATGGAACAGGCAGTTTTGTGAACTCGTTAAGCGCATTAGGAAATGTTTTTATATATTTATGTTTATTTATATTTATGTATTTACTAGCTGGTACCCGGCATGCTTTGCTATGCCATTTAATAAAGATATTGTTTCTCCCTATAAAATTTCCCGCAAAATATCAACATCGTTTCCAAGCAACGATTTGTTTTGATTAGCAATAACTCGCTTTTCTTAAAGACAAAACGTATTATAAATATAATATATTAATATTTATATTTACTTTATTTATTGGTATTTACTATCAATAATGGCATTTATATCTTCTTCTTTAATGGCCCTCCAGCCCATTTCGAGCCTTGGCCTCCTTCAAAATAAGCCTCCACTGCCCTCTGTCCTCGGCCGTCGTCTTCCAATGTGCGACATAGAGTATTCCCCTGGCATCCTTCCTGACATCATCCTCCCATCTCAGCCTAGGTCTGCTCACCTTTCGTTTATCTCCCGGGTGTCTTGTTAGGACCTTCTTCGATACTCATGTGCTAGGCACTCGGCCCATCTTAGTCTTTGGAGCCTTAAATGGACGGAGAGTCTGGGAGCTTGGTAAATATCATGTAGCTCATTATTGTGGCGGATTCTCTCCGTGCCTCTCCCTCTGGCACCGCTCCTGAGATTCTTCGAAGTACCTTTTTTTCGAAGGTGTTTAGTTGTTCCGCTGACTTTGCCGTCAGTGTTCCCGCCTCACATCCATAGGCCAAGACCGTTCTAGTAATTGTTTTATATAGGGTTATTTTGATTTTCCTATGGATGTTTCAGGATTTGAACAATAGCAGCAACGCGAAGTAAGTGTTGTTATCGGCTGTGATGCGTTTTCTTACTTCTACTAGGTCTTCTTTGTCCTGCATTAGATGGAGCCCAGGTAGGTAAACTTTTGCCGCCGCATCCCTAATTTCTACTGATTTATTACATATTTTCCTTAAGAACTTTAAGTTTTAAAGCTCTTAAAAAATAGATGTAATTTTTTAAGATAATATCTTGCCGTTCCCAACGCCGAAACGCTAATTATATGAAATTCCCTCTATAGAAAAAAATCGCAAAGTATGCGTATGAAAGTTATATGTATGAAAAATTTCACAGTGTTTTTTTTAAATGCTATTTTAGGTATTCCAAATGAAACTTTTGCTCTTTTTTAAACGAGTCGTGTTTTGTTAAACATTTTCACAATTGTCGCTTAGATTTTATCGTTTTTTTCACTTATTTTAGAAGTTATAAGTATAAAAAATTTCACAATATTTTTTTAAATGCTATTTTAGATGTTCCCAATGATATTTTTGCTGTATTTTAAACGAGTCGTGTTTTATTAAACATTTTCACAATTTTCGCTTAGATTTTATCGGTTTTGAAATAAGCGCGCTCTCTCTAACATTCGTGTTCACATATCTCTCCATCTTCTTCTTTTTGAGCGGGTAAATGGCGTCCTAAGCCAAGAAGAGTGGAAGATACTATCAGTATCGCCCTGGTGTAAGACCACCATTCAGAATTGAAACGTTGCTTGAAATGGCTTTAGCCGTGTTTAGTGACCAGATCTGAATAGCCAGGTACCTTCCTCACCTTCCTCTTCCCTATCTCCTTCCCCTCCCCACTACCTTCAGCCTCACAACATACCCCGATTGGGGATGCCATAGTCTCACTGGCTCCAGACGGGAGCAGTTGGGACTCTTGTGCGGTATTATCTGTAAAAAAAAAAAAATGTTTCAAAATTTAACACAAAAGAATTAATATTCATACAAATATGCACACAGTTTTGATGAGACGTTTTTTTGCCGTATCAGGTTTTTTACTAAGCCGGCTGTTGTTACGTCACATGCTGTCGTGTAAACTGTGTAAAGCTGCTCTCATCCCCCTTTATAAGCGATTTGAGAACGTAGCTGCAAACAGGAAATACTTCATTTTAGAGTCGAGGATTTATTTCCATGTTCACATACGTCGTACGTAAGAATTAAATTACAGCAAAATATGAATTTCTTTTTTACTTAATTTAAATCTTTTTCAACGTTGGGAAATGTGTAATTATCTTACTAGCTTTGCGAGAGTTTATTTTACATTCATACTAGTCTTTTTAACTTAATACAATAATGTTAAGAACATTAGTTAACCCTCCGTGCGGTGTGACATACCCCAGTTCTTCAAAAATTTCAGTAATTTTAAAACTGTGATAGTGCCGAAGTTCGAATTCTCAGTAGCTGGAATTGCGACGTTGCCGCTTCGTCCAGTGTTGCTGAGTAAGTCTGGCGGCGACCGCCAAGTGAGTTACACGCCTCTAAAGTGCGTATGGGTATAACACACCCCACCTCGTAAGGCGCGTTGATAAAAGGGTATATATCTTTCCTTTGTTAAATTTATGATAGACTAAAATATATATTTTTAACTTATAATAAAATTTCTTAGAAAATAAATTGTAGTTTGTTAAATTAAAACGATTGTGATGATTAAAAGTGCCGTTTAAAATTATTACATAAGAAAATTGCCGTTACAAAGATTACAGAAGTTGTGTTTTTTTGTTCTTTTATAATAAAAATGTTCAAATATTGTCTGTCAAATAGGAGCAGAAAATAATAAAAATGGAACTATAAAATTTGTAGGCTGGCAACACTAATCAAATATTCTTTTAAAGTGCAAGGACACTGAATGTATAGAACACATTAAACTGCATTTAAAAAAAATTGTTCTTAAAGAAAAAAAAAATCGAAGAAGCTCTGTTGTTAAGGTACCTACTTAATGACATAAATTTGAGTAAACGGTGTTTTACAAATCGATTAAATTTCATTTAATTTAACAGAAATTGGAATTTAAGTTAAATTAGATAAAAGTAAATTTAAAAATAAATAAATTAGATAAAGGAGGAAGAATCATTAATGGTGAGTTTGGTTTAAGTACTTTTAGATCTGAATGAGTTAAATATATTCAGATCTAAAATTAGAGACATGATCTAAAGTCCGGGCAACGCTAGGTACTTAAGCTAGTATTAAATAAATGTGAGCAAAATCAAAACTGTGCTTTATATTTTATTGCAATATCGTTATTTTTCATTAACACAAAATTGCAATGGTATAATAATAATAAACTGATAAGCAATTTTAATTTTGAGATCAGAGGGTATCTGTATTGCAATGAAAAAATAATTTTTTCAATTTAATGACTTTTTAACTTTCCATAAAAATGTAGGTTACACAGTAGGTAACCACGAGTTAAATGTTTAGTATTGCCATTTAATCAACAGTGGCGCGCTCCTACGTTTTCTACTTTTGTTTGACAAATTGTACATACTTTCTACTGTGAGTTTTACTTAAGTCATATTATTACTATGTATTTATTAATACCAAATGTTTAATTTCACCGAAAAAAATAAATTTGATAATTTTATGACTTTTGTATTTTAGGGTATGTCATACCCCACCTAGTTTGGGACGAGATTTTTAGTCACCTGGTGCACGGAGGGTTAATGAGAACGAATTAATACAAAACGTTAATCAGCATTTCTAAAGTCTGTTGCCTTGAAGAATATAAAGCTGTTTCAGATTGACCAACTTTCACATTAAAACTAGATTATTTAGTCAACGTCTTACCTGACTTTGGAGATACCTTAATTACATTATTAAGCTTTTCAACTCTGTGTATTTTAACAGTATTTCAAGCCATCACTTAGGACGGGTTGTTTAAGAAAATTTGAACAATAAATTTCATCAAAGTTTTGAAATTAATTTTCACGTTCTGTGTGAGTTCTATTCAACTTCTGTTATAATATTATTATAGGCCAGTTGCTTCATAAAATTGAAATAATCACTGAACTTGAACAGAACTTTCACAGAACGTGAAAATTAATCTTCAATCAATAATAATAATCAATAATAATCAAAACTTTGATGAATTGTTATAATTTTTTGAAATATTTTTAATTATATTATACATTAGCTCCACACATGAGGTCCTGAGGAAAATATTTTCTCTCAGGGCCCATGTCATATTAGGATGTGTCATATTATGAGTGGATAGTTTTTTTAAGGAAAGGAAGGCGAGAAAGTTCTGGGGAGGAAATAGGTATGAGGGGTGGGTAGGAATCAGGGGGTCCTACCCACCAATCAATCTCTCCAACTGCGGTGCAAGACCATGGGTCGAGAGATTCTGGCTGTAGAGGTCAAAAGACCTCCCTCAAGCAATCTTTCTCGATCCGGCCTGCCACGTAGCTGGTGGGCAGACGCATCGGCCGCCAAGACTTGAACCCACCCCATGAACCCAGGCACCCCTGCTCAGTCACCAAACGTAGCAAACCACTTAGGGCGACCAATGGCAGAGGTGTTGGTTGGTTGGTTCTCGGAGGGCGGTACCCGTACCCGCAAAATGTAAATAAATTTATTTAATTAACTTATTCATCTTCTTCTTAATTTATTTTGGACAATTGCATAAGGTTTTCTGGATCTACAAAATATACATTTTCTACAACGAGGTACTACATTTTTTAACTCTAGAAAATTGTTTTTATATTTACTTGAAAAGGTTAGATATTTTTTCTTAAACGTTGATTCAGGGCGATTTTACATCTAATTTAACTGTAAGTGAACTGTACATCTAGAATAAATTACATTTAACCTTTTCGAACATTCCCACATTTCTTCATAATCTTTACAGATGAAATAGTTTTATTTTTGAACAGTTAGTACTTGAAATCAAAACATTACGTTTGCTTCCAAAAATTTTCATCATTTTGTCCCCTTTTTATTTTTAATTAATCTCCTCAATATTCTCTTATTCATCCTTACTTCTCTTTATACCGTCCACTCTTTCCTATTTTCTCTCCTGCTCTCTTTTTCCTCCTCACTTACAGTGTATCAACATTATGTTCTTCAAACACGGCAAACTTATTTTGTGGCTTAGTTTTAACGTTTATTGTTCAAAAAAACCGACTTGCTTCGTAAGCAATGCTTACTTTATCAGGAATTTAATTAAATAACCCTGATGGAGTAAATATTGCCTACGAAACATGTTAGTTTTTTTTAATATCGTGGTTAAAAGTAAGTAATCAATTAATTTTTTGGAATTCAGTTCTACCTTTCTGTATGTTGTTCTTGTTCTAAGAGGAAGCTTAACATAAATTACGAAGCCTGACGCTTTACTGTTTTAGATTAATATTTACTAAAAAAAGTTTGGTTTTTACGGTGAATACCAAAAAATATGATTCGGATAAATCAAAATTTTTGCTATCGTTTCGCTTAAGTTGAAATATTAAAACTGTTACTACTCAATTTAAAAAAATATGAGAAAAATACATTTTTTCAATAGAAACATATTTTTTTAAAAGAAATTAATTTGTTCAAAATATGAACATACATAATTGATGAGGAAATAAAAATTACATGCATGATATAAAAATAATTTCATCGTCCTAATTTTAAATCTATATTTTTTATTTAAAGATGTACCTACTCCCATAAAAAGCTTTGTTTTTATTTTTATTTTTTATTACTTTTTTATATGAATACCGCACAAGAGTTCCAACTGCTCCCGCCTGGAGCCAGTGAGACTATGGTATCCCCAATTGGGGTATGTTGTGAGGCTGAAGGTAGTGGGGAGGGGAAGGAAATGGGGAAGAGAAAGGTGGGAAGTACCTGGCTACTCAGATCTGGTCACCAAACACGGCTAAAGCTATTTCAAGCAACGTTTCAATTCCGAATGACGGTCTTACACCAGGGCAATACTGAAAGTATCTTCCACTCTGGAACGTGCCGCAAATACAGGCACTATAAATTATTTGAAATAAATTAATTATGAAATAGCACAAATTAATCAAATAAAATATATTTGCCCCGCCGGGGTTCGATCCTGCAACCTTCGGATTGCGAGTCAATAGCCTTACCGCTAGACCACACCGGTCGGCTTGCGAGTATGAAAGCATATAAAACAGCTTTTAAATACAGTTCCTTTGAATACAGTATTATGGTTCAGATTATCTGTGTCAGTTTCCATTGATTAACTTCTTTCGTATAAGATTATTTACAAAATAAATAAAAACTTCATTTGCAATTCAAATCAAACATTTCCAGACTCCGTTTGCCAAGCAACTTTTATGTCTATTACCCATATTCGTGATGATATAAGACACACTAATAATATACACATTTTCGGCTTCTGGCTTCCTCTTAAGGGGAACGTTTGCGCGGCCCGTTTCAACAAATCTTAATTCTGGATTTGAGATCAAAATACCCAACCCAATACCCAACAAATTGTAATTTAAAAAAAAGTCAACTGTAAACCAATAATTTTACCATATTTATCATAAAAATATAATGAAATATAAAATAAAAATCAATTAAAAAAATCTATTTTATGGGTGGGTGAAAAGTTGAAATACAAACTACCTATTTGCGGCGGAACAAAAATTTGTCGTTTATATATTTAAATTACTACCCAAAAATGCATATTTAACAGTGTTTAATTTTTTTTTTCATCGTATTTTTAAAATAAATATGGTCAAATTATTTTTGTATTGTTTTTCATATAATCACAAATAATTGTCCAAGTTGCCTCTAAAATCACGAAATATTAAAATCTTTAACGGCCTTTATCTTATAATTTAAAGCAAAAATAAATAAAGTAGCTCACATCCGTACTAGATATTTAAAACACCTTTTGATAACAAAAAATAATTTTCATTTTGGTTCGGTATTTTGATCTCAAATCCAGAATTAAGATTTGCATTAAACGGGCCCAAAAGGACCGCCCACTTAAAATCGCCTTCCAATTGAATAATTTTGTGCATAGTTGCAAGCAAAATATTTCAATTAAAAACCACACCAGAAATGATACGAAAATATATAAATTATACTACCGATCCATAAACAAACATACTGACACATAAAATACCTCAACACGCTTAGAACGGCATCCATTGCTCTGGTTTTCTCAGCAGCTGAATACTGTGCTCCAGTATGGGCTAGAAGCGCCCACACTTCCATGTCGACGTTCAGCTTAATGCCACAATGAGAACCATAAGCGGAACGTTAAAATCTACTCCTATCCCCTGGCTCCCCGTACTAGCAAATACAACCCCGCCAAATATCAGGCGAGAGATTGCAACACTAAGGATGGGCGTACGCTGAGACATCGGTCGCGCAGCATGTTCAGCGCAGTTGTGGAATGTATGAGAAACGTGCACGTCTCAGCGTATGTCGCTCCATACACTTCCATACAACACAAAAACCAAAACTATCTTGCGCTGAACATGCTGCGCGACCGATGTCTCAGCGTACGCCTATCCTAAGGCCACGTCCGCACAGGCAGGTGGCTTGCTTAGCACCTAGTGCATAGTGGCTTGCACCCTGGCTACTCGCTAGGATACACGGTGGCCGCACTGTAGGTGGTTTGCCTGGTGGGTCGCTAGGTGCCTTGCTCATTTGCTTGTCGGCACGTCGCTAGGCGACTCGCTAGGCTCTAGGCGCTAAGCAAGCCACCTGCCTATGCGGACGTGGCCTAAGGGAGTACAAGAAGGCGCTGCAAAAAACCGCAATGAGTGAAAAATGCCCATCTCGTACAAGACCCCACTCAGAGACGGCCTGGGTTCTCGTTGCCTCGCAAACTCTGGTCCGCCATCAATAGGATAAGGTGTTCCCATAGCCGTTGTGCCCATATGATGTATAGATGGGGCCTTAAAAAGTGGGAGATGTGTGAATGCGGTGAGGTGCAGACCACCGAACATGTGGTCAACGAACGCCCGCTTCATTCATTCCCCGGTGGGATTGATGAGGTCCACAGGGCAACGCCTGAGGCCCTAGACTGGCTCGCAGACCTAGATGTCCCCCTCTGACCCCCCAATCATACAAAAGAAGAAGAAGATAAAATACCTCTAATGTTATGTAGTACGAATGTTAAATTAATGGAGTAAATATATTAAGCTCAAGCTGAAGTTTGTTTCACTTGAAAATTTCGATCAGAAATTTACAGCGGGACGAATAAATCAAACCAACATGGGAATTGAAAGGTCCTTTGAGGACGAAACTTCAATTTAAATTATTTGTCCCATAACGAAAACGTTTGTGGTAAACTTTTGGAAGAGATCCAGAAGTTTCAGAATACTGCATTCAAACTTTGTACACGGAAGTTGTTTTAAATAATTCCAAGGAACATATCAGTTTTTTTTTAACAAAGACGTTTGAATTGCGTTGCGGGGAGGGGAGTGATATGATTCTGGTCAAGTGTTTAAAACCCGTCGAAGACTCGATAAAAAAATCTAAAATTTTACATGTGTAAAAACAATAAAGTTTTCCATTTCGTTCCCGGTAAATAACCATCATTTAGAAACAAATGACCATCATTTGACCAACATTAAGAAGCCAGAACACACCGTTCCAAAGAGTAGTTGATTTTATCAGTTTTTTAGATTAATATTGATATTTAACCCTAGAAAGATAACGTGCGCCTCAGAGGCGCCCGCGAAACCTATATATCGCTGTCTTTTTTTAACCGATGCGTGTACAAGCTTGTGTTTTCGAGCCAAGTCAGAAGTTATAAAAATTAAGTAAAATTGTTTCATTATGTTAATAAATCGGTTTTTTAAACTGTGCGCTTCTCAGGCGCATGTTTATCTTTTCAATACTAAAAAATAAGGTTATCTTTCTAGGGTTAAGATTTTTAATATTTTTCAGTCTGTTCAAAACTATTGGCATATTAAAAAAAACTTAAAAGATATTATTAAGTTATGATTCCTTGGATAAAGACGAATAGCGCTCTAACTTTGGTTTAGTTTTACAAGGGTGCATTTTTATTAAAGATCCGGAACAATCGCTTGAGGAGGAGCTATCTACCGAAAACAATTAACACCTAAATAATTGCTTACAACTTTCGGCAGCTGGAGGATTCGACTGCAGTTGAGAGTTGAAAAAACTTCACGGAACAATGCAGAAAGGCTCAAAGTAAAAGGAATAAAAATAATTGACTAAAAGGCAAACTACATGAATGTAGGCAGAAAAAATACCCACAAGGATCCAAATGTTTATGTTATTGAAGAAATCATTAAAAAAACGAAGAAATTAAATAATAAATACAAAGCAGAACTTCTCAAAAATGTAATTAAAAAAATTCTAAATATTTTAATTTCAATCATTTTTATTTTTTATATTAGAATCACAGAGGAGGCCCTGAGGAAAAATATTCCTTCAAGGTCTATTTCATCTTTGGAGATGCTGGGTGAAGGTCTTTTCAGGGAAAAGAAGGATAAAAAGTTCTAGGAAGGCAAAAGATATGAGGGGTGTGTAGAGGTCAATATGTCTAGGAGAAACAGTCATATGAATCCATCTCTCCCACCGCGGTACAGAGTGATAGGTCGAAAGAGTCCGGTTAGAGAGATCAAAAGGTCTGTCTCAACCATTCTCTCCTGATCCGACCCATCACGTGGTGGGTATGCAAACGCATTCTCCGCACGGTGGTTCCCCTAGAGCAATGGTACTCAACGTGGGCGATAACGCCCCCTTTTGGGCGTTTTAGACCTTTAGGGGGCGGTAGAAGAACCAGAGAAAATTGGGGGGCGTTGAGATGGCCCAGGGGGGCGTTGGGAGGTAAAACATATGGTCTAAAAAGATAAACAAATCTTTTATAATTGAGCAAAGTAAACTTTAATATTGGTTAATTTTTGTTATTGTGGGTATTGTAATCATTTTTATCACATGTGCGAAAATTTACGTATTTCGATAGTTCAGCCATCCTAACAGACCACCAGATAGTTTAACGCAGGGGTAGGCAGGTGGACCGCCAAGTAACACGAGTCTCGGTATATTACTCGGTAGTAACACGTGTAATAGCTGTTTCAGATTCGCGACAGTACGTAAAAAAATTGACTTTCAGGAGACCCATCCCATCCGATCCGATCCGATCCGATCCGATCCGATCCGATCCGATCCGATCCGATCCGATCCGATCCGATCCGATCCGATCCGATCCGATCCGATCCGATCCCATCCCATCCCATCCCCCCTCCTCCCCCCCGTTGTGGTTCATAACGACAGATGAACTTTGCAGTTGGGGGTGCTAGAAAAAAAAATATTCTCAAAGGGGGCGGTGGGCAAAAAAAGGTTGAGAATGAGAGTTCAGCTTTTTGCTAGACAAAAAGATTTCAACGATGTTTTTATTTATGTACAACAACATACTAACAGCACAGAAAACAGTCCTTAGTATTATGTTCGCATCGATAAAAAAATTTAAAAAATACGCGCAACACGTGGCAACGCAGTAAACACGACACTGAATATGCCAGGTGGCCTCCCAGCGGCCCATCTCTTTCGGGTGTACGCGCTGTTCGGTCGTTATTAGTGATATTTAAAATCAGAGAGTCAAGTCCATAGTATTTTCTTTAAAATTTATTTGAGTATTTAATGATTTGCCTATTTAATATTACTTTTATTATTCATTAAAAAATCTTGATCCCATAATCAATTTTTACGATTATTTGCTAAAGTTTGATAAATTTAATTATTTATTACGATTATTTGCTAAATATTAATCTTTCAAAATTGTGTACCAATTTTTACCTCCAAACTAAACCATTTTTGTATAAAACCATTTTTTATTTATATTTTCTTATAGAATTTGTCTGCTCTTATGTGCTCTTTTGACTTTTACAGAGCCTCTACCCTTGATTTATATTTTAGGTATATTAGAAGAAAAAGGCGCATCAAAGTCGAGTTATGCTGCAACACGGCAAATTTTGATTGAAAAAACCATATTTATAGGTCTCGAGGAAAATTTACTAAAGAAGAATAGCTCATTTCTATTTATATGTCATAGAAAATGGAAAAGAAGAATATCGCTTCATTTCTATTAATTTTTCATAGAAAATGGTCGAAGGAATAAAATTCACGTTAAAAAAATGGAAATGGCTTAATACAGTTTTATTCCAGTAGTTACGTGTGATGATGAACTACGTGGTAAGCCAGGAAAATTATTCGGTTTATGCTCGTTAAAAAGTAAAACAAGAAAAATTAAATGTCTTTTGAATTCTCGAAGTCTAAAAGAACTCTTTCATGCTGCTTAAGTCAGCTTGAGGTCAGATGGAAAATGGGAAGATGTAATATTTAAAAAACCACAATATCGAAAACATTCCAATGTCTTATCTAGTGATAACTTAAAATTATTGTCGATTTCGGAAGTACCAGCAAGAAACTGCAGAGGTCTGCTGACAGTGCCACGTAGGAACATTATCATTTAACAAAAAAGATTATAGTGACTCGACCAAAAACAAATGTCATTCGGTTTTATTCTTATATTACGTTACAAATAATATGTTTAACTAATTACTTAAAATAAACAGATTATTATGACTTATTCGAATCATTATATTACGCGCAATTTATCTATATTTTATTTTACTTTGAAAATTCTGTAATAGCGGTTGAAATAAATGTGTATTTTTTATCATATTGTGACCCTTTTGCATCACATTCCGTGAAAAAGTATTTTTGTTTAGCTAGAATGGGATTTGGGACCGCCAAGACGTAGATAAACTTCACCCCGAGAATCCGCTAAGTCACCATACGTAGCGAACCACTTGGGATGAACTGTGGCAGGGGTGTTGGTTATCCAACAAATGGTTCCAGGGGCAGCGGTACCCAAACCCACCTCCCAAATTTTGGCAGAAATAGAAACAAAGAAAAAAAATACAAGTGTGCAGTCCACACGCGGTAGAAGTTAAACCTTCAGAAAACTATAGGAGACGAGAGAGGGGGCTACAAAGCACCGCACAAAGAGGAGACCGATTATTCTCGTTCTCTCGCAGACCAAATCCTATAGATGTATGTGTTTGTCTCTTTTTAGTGTCGCTTTTTTGTTTCAACGAGTTTCAAATCACAACGGCGCTAAAGAAGTTTCACTTCAATAAAGAAACATTTCAATAAGTAATATACAATACATTTATATCACCGCACTTTAATGACTGTTTATGTACTCTTCTTCCCTGTAAGGAAAGGAAAATGCATGTATATACTGCAAAATAAAGCAATGCGAATAATACTGCAAGCGCAACATATAACATATACAGGGTGTTAAGGGACGTACTTGACTTACTTTAACCCGTGATTCCTGACATTATTTGGAGTAAAAAATGTTAATGAAATTTTGGTCTCCGGTGACTTTTTTTGTGACTTTTTTTTCAAATAATTTTTCTTCAAAATCAAACAATTTTTTTTTTTTGCATATCGTCACTGGTCACTCCGCCGAGTAGCCGACCCACCCCTAACCCCGCCTCCAACTGTCCAACACATACCATTTTTTTATGTTTTTGTAGAAAAAAAAAACATAAAAAATGTCACCGGAGACAAAAATTTATTTACCTTTTTTCCTCTCCAAATAATGTCAGGCATCACTGGTTAAAGTAAGTCAAGTACGTCCCTTAACACCCTGTACATAAGGATAAGAGACATGTTAAAGGAGCTAAATTCTATGACGTTGAAGCATACTGTATGTTTGTTTGATTTATTTTTATACATAAAATTAACAAGGGGGTGATGTCTGAGGAACTGAAAAGAAAAATAAATTACAATCATGAGACGCACGGTCACGGAACGAGAACTGAAAAGCAAATTAGATTGCCAACAGGGAAGAAATCAAGCACCCAAGGATCTCTTATGTATCAAGCCGTCCAACCTTATAATAAAATCCTGAATGAAATTACTGAAATTGAAAATATGATTCGTTTTAAAAGGGATTTAAGAAAATGGATTAACCTCAAATATCGTTGTTTTGTTTGTGACTGCATATATAAAAATATTTAAATACGTATACTGTGTACTGAAAATAATGTAATTTTTTTATATGTTTCTAAAATTATTAGCGAAATTATTATAAGAGAAATGGTGCTAAAATGTTACTGACTGGTATCCCAGAGATGGCAAGAGAAGTAGAGGACGTCAACAAATAAGATGGGAAAACGACCTAAAACTCACGGCTGGACATCATTGGAGAAGAGTAGCGAGTGACAGGTCCCAGTGGAAAATGTTAGAGGAGGCCTGTGCCAAGAGACAAACTGAGCATAGGGATATAATATTATAAAAAAATAAGTTTCAAGATTCATACCTAACAAAAGTTCAGAAGGCTTATTATTATTATTATTATTAAAATTATTAGCACACACGACGATGTGAGCTAACATAAGGTTGATAAAAAATAAATGCTTCTTCAAACTTTTCAAATACACTTTGTGGCGTCATTTTTAATAAAATGAAAATAAATGACTTAGTATAACAAATGACTATATAATCAATATTATCAACATGTTTCGAAAATTACGTAATCTTATCCTGACGAAGAAAGCGTAGTTTACGAAACATGTTGATAATATTGATTATATTGATATTCGACTATTAATCTTATCCTGACGAAGACGTAGTTTTCGAAGTATGTTGATAATGTTGATTATATAGTGAGGTTTATACAATTCATTTGTTTTCATTTAAATTTTAAAATTGGCTCATTTGACTGGATGAACATTGAACACATAATTCACCCTTATTTATGTGTTAATAAGACTTGGTTGAATGTGGAAAACGTAAAATTTTCCATTGCAAGTGTTATTTTTATATGCACGCATATGCAAGTGTTATTTGATTTTTTGTTTCTCGTACACGAAGTTTACAATTAAATAATATATGATTTTTAAATATTCGTATATTGAGGGATCAGTAGGATTTATCGGTCCAGTTAGGAGTTCTATCGAGCCGAACCCTCTGATATGAAAATTTCTGGAGTCGGTGAATTATTTTCCCATCTGGTCTCTGGTAGGTTGACACGTTGTTCTTGCATTGTTTTGTATTTATGGTACTTATACAGTGTAATTGCATAGCGTGGATTGACTAGATGATCATTTGTGGAAAAGTGTGTGGAAGGGTTAAGTTTTTCCTGTGGGGAAGATTTAACCGGGACATAAAGTCTAAAGAACAATTAATTAATCAGTAAAGGTCTCCGCTTACGGAGAAACTGGAGTGAATCTAATTGTCAACGCAATTCGAAATTCGTTAGCGCTACCATGGCAACCTGACTAAAAAACAACTGCCACACAAGCAAACGTGCTGGTGCGTTGACAACTGATTTTATTTCAGTTTTTCCGTGAGCGAAGACCTTAACTGTATTTAAATGGATTAATAGAAGTATTTTGCGAACATTACTTACTAGGAGAACCTGTGAGGAGGAGTTTGCGTGTTTAAGGAGTGTTTTTTTACCATCATAAGTGCAAAACAACATCGTCTTTGAGACCCTCAAGGATGATATTGTAACCCCACCCATGGGGTCTGGGGGTATTTTAGATTAGTAGAAGTACTAAATGCGTTGTTCGTTTATATCGTTTTATACAAGGTCTTTTGGATTGGATTCTATTGCACTACACGTAATATCCTTACATTATTTTATTATTGTATAATGTAAACCTACTGTATTTAATATTATTATATTGGTGTGTACAAAATTTACTAGTTATATTACAATCATAAAATGTGTGATTTTGATACCTGCGAAAAAAAATAATGAAACAAATTAATGTTTTCAATGCAAATATTTATTTATTACGTCAGCAAATTTTAAATGCATTAAATATTGTTGTTTTTATTTTAAGTTCGGTTGAGCTTATTTACACAAATTTTGTTTCATTCTGATACCACCAAAGTTATTCGTTTGTCCGAAATTGCCAATGGAAAAACTAAAATCCCCAATAATTCTCGGCGAGCGATGATCGCCAGCCATCAAGTTAATAAGTAGGTACCTATATCACTCTGGCGTCAGTTTTATTTATTTAATTTGGTTTTTCTGTTTGTTATCGTAGTGATGACACCATCGCTCAATATATTATGACTTCTGTTCTCATACTATAATTATGTTTCACATATATATATGCTCTTATTATTTTTTTTACTTTAAGTAGCTTTGGTTTCCGTACTTTGGAGGCGCAACTGTACATATATGATGTATTGTCGTCACCCCAGAAAAAGGGGGTGGGATAGACCCCGTCCGTGCACACCTACTGTCAGGCGAACACACACCGGAGCGGTCTTCATGCGATCCTCCTGCGCCTCCCCTAATGACATGCGTAGGCCTGAGGAATAGCCGTTAATATTTTTTTTTCTTTTTCCATTATTTCTCGTATTCCAGGCTTCCTCGGTTCCATGCCAACTGAGAATAAAGTCAACTCAACACCTCCCTTGAGAAATCATTAAAAGCATTTAAAAAAATAATTTTAAATTAGCCGATAACCCTAACCTTACGTAACCTATTTAACCAATTTTTATATAAATTTTTTTATCACTCTAAATGACTTATCTGAGATGGTTCTGAGTTGGTTTCATTCCGAGTTGTCCGGTCACCGATGTGTTCATAGCTTACACGTTTATATCATTATGTGCGCATGCCTTCGATTCTTACTATATACAATAGTGAGTTCTGGCATCATGAAAATATGTATTGCTAACAGTTCATCCGATTGCGATGAAACTTTGGGGATTTGATGTGCGCATGCCTTCGATTCTTACTATATACAATAGTGAGTTCTGGCATCATGAAACTATGTATTGCTAACAGTTCATCCGATTGCGATGAAACTTTGGGGATTTGATATCTGCATTCCCGCGATGGTTTCTATATATTTGGTGAGTTCTGGTATCGTGAAATTATGCTTTGCTAACCGTTATTCCGACTGCGATGAAACTTTGGGGATTTGATGTGTGCATGCCCGCGATGGTTTCTATATATAATAGCGAGGTCTGGCGACTTGAAAATGCGTTACTAAACCGTTCATTCGATTGCGAGAAAACTTTGGTGAGCTGTTGTGAGTACGCCCGCGAAGGTTCCTATATGTACTGGTGAGCTCTGGCATTATAAAATTTGTATAAAAAAATTGCAATAGATGGCACGCGAGCTGTTTGAAAATCTGTATGTACGGGGACTGAATATATTAAAAGCGGGAGAGGGGAGGGGATCGCGGGACGGGGATTGGCAGGAGAGGGGAGAGTGAAGGCGGAGAAGGCGGGGTGGGAACGCGTGAGGGAAAGGAGACGCGGGAGAGGAAGGGGAACGGAACGAATGGGAAAGGACACGCAGAGAGAAACAGTGGCACAGCTACGCATGCCGGGAACTCGCTAGTACTTTATAAAAACTTCTTCTTTGTTGTATTATATAACCGAAGTTCATTATTGGAGTTACTAGGGATTAAAAATCCTCTTCATCATTTCTCATATATTCATCTCTTTTGATGTGTAGAATGAGGCGGTCAAAATCTGTGGTTTTCGTGAACCCACAGAATAGGGATAGGTAATCTCTGACTTGCCATTGAAGTAAAATCATGTACGGTTTTATACATACACAAATCAAGTATTGAATTCCGTAAGTCTAAACTCAAACTTTAGGTTATGGAAGGGGATGTGGGATGTAGTGGTCGGCAAACTCATTAGTCAAAAGAGCCAAATATCAGTAGTATGACAATTAAGATTCCTTTTGAGAGCTAAATTTCTTTATGAGACCACTTGTTTTCAGAAGTCGATCAAAACTACGTACGTACACTGAATAAAACTATAATATATGTAAATTTTCACACGTAGCAAACTCTTCGTGGGAAAACATAATAATTATAATTAACACAATAATATAACTTTGTTTTAAATCCACTTTATTCTTTCTTTATTCAACCGGTTTTGGTTCGACCTGAACCTTCATCAGGGATGAATAAAAATATGTATGATAATTCATCCCTGATGAAGGTTCAGGTCGAACCGAAACCGGTTAGATAAAGAAATAATAAAGTGGAATTAAAACAGAGTTATTTTATTGTGTTTATTATATAACATATGTATTATACTTTTAAATAATTTTATTTGTTAATAAAAAATAAATCATTTTTACAATTTAAAATGAAATCTTAAAAATATTAATTTTTCAATAATACAATTTTTTTAACTAATGTATGTGCCAAACGTACAGATTTTATCTGCGAGTTTATGCGGAAGCAGTTTGAACCACGAGCAGAGGTGTTGTACCGGCACACTACGCTATCAAATATTTCTTCCTATAGTAGGAGAGGGGGTCAGATGAATGAGGAAACCGCCACGAAATAACGTTCTTTGTACTGAATTTGTCAATTTGACAGCTGTCATCCGTCCGTTTGGACAGCTCCGTAATTAACATGACCCCCTCTCCTATTTACGGCACAGAGGGGGTCGCATAACTTTTTGCATATCGCGTGAGGAGCGATTACGGCCTAAGATCTAAATTGTCTACGGTTGATCTGCGCGTAAACCGCTTAGGTGTGACAGGTCTGAAGGGATTTTATTGAGAGCGTTATTTGGCGTGCGATGATCTTTTATCTTTATCTGCGCGTGTGGCACCGCTTTAACCGCAGTTTTTACAAATCAAAGTACTCATGAACACATAAATCAACAATTTTAAAAATACCGACAATTTGTCAAAATACAAAAAGTAATGGAAAAACCCTGGACAATAAAGAAATATCAAATTCCTAATGTGTCTCCCTATCTACTGTAATGTTTATTTTCGATAGAAGGATATTTGTGATTGATGAAATATTATTAATAATTAGTAAAATAAAACGTATTTTAAACACATCAATCGTCGAAGGGCCGCACTCAAATAGCAAAAAAGCCGCATGTGGCTCGCGAGCCGCAGTTTACGATCAATGGGATTACTGTTCTAAGGGACAACGGATGAATATAAGGACTCGACTTTTGTGGCTTATCTGCCTCAGGTTGAAACCCACCAATTCTTCTGTTTCCAGGGAGATTACCAGAAAAGGTCTATGTATCTAGAGAGACGTGTTTAATGTCTAGCTAGATCAAAAGCAATATGAATTCCGTGTTTGAAAATTCAATGGCCAGCAAAATTTGATGGACGGTTCTCAGTAAATAAAAACTTTGAATTTCAGACAACTGCAACCATGATAATCTCCAGCATGTTTGAAATTTACGTATTATAATAGTAACCCTCCACTTTTCTTTTAGCTATTTATCTTCGTCGTTCTCTAAAATCTTTCCTTTGACCTTTATAAAAGCTTTTTAAAAAACAGTAGTGGATTCTTTTACGTTCCTGCAAATACGGTTCAAGAGATAAAATTTAAAAATCTTCTTTCTTCATATCTCTGGAATATTAATTTAATAGTTCAAATTTAAGTTAAGTTGACAAAATTATAATGTACTGTAATGTGGAAATTTTTTTTACGATGTTACAACCTAACATAACTCATTTATGTACCTAGGAAACAGAATATTACGTATTTAACTATGAATATAATAAATAATTTTGAAAAATTAAAAAATCTTCTCCGTTTTTTCGGGTGGATACATTCGTCGGATTCCCAGCCAGGCATCATCGATCTGCCTTTCAAGTTTCACTAAGTCTTCCTTTATTGCTCAGGCAACATTATCCGCTTATTATGATGATGGTGAGTTTTTAAAACATTATCTGTTTTTTTTTCTTACATGAGCTCCACATAGGAGGCCCTAAGGAAAATTATTTCCCTCAGGGCCTATGTCATCTTTGGGGATGCTGTGTGGAGGGTTTTTTCAAGGAAAGGAAAGGGAGGAGAATTCTGGGAAGGAAAGGGGTTTAGGGGTGGGTAGGAATCTGGGGTTCAGTGTGCCTTGGTCATCCGCCTCCAAGACCTAGACAAACCTCATCCCATTAACCCGGTTATTTATATCTCGAAAAAATTTGTTAATCCTTAAAAAATATTTATCTTTAATGTCCTTCAAAACGTGATTAAGATTCGTTCGAAGAGTTCTCTTCTTAATGGGGATAAAAAATCGCGATTATTGGCCGAATTTTTTTACCACAATTTTACTCTAGATCCATGCTGCTTGGAGCCACTAGTATTAAACTATCCCGTTTTGAAGATTTGGAGAATGCTGTCAGGTTTAAAGGAAGAAAATGGGAAGAAGATAGGGAAGATGAAAGTTTTGAGATACCTGCCTCTCGGTGTATAAGTTAGCGACTTTTCGAATCATTCCTATTTATTAAAATGATTAATCAACTAAGTATTTGGGATAAGATACATAGAGTAAGAGCGCACACACGCACCGGTTTACTATGTAAGGGATGTTGGTGGCATTAGCGCTTTATAATTAGAAGTGCCCCTCTCGCAGGCCTCAGTGTCATGTAAACCGTTGGAGTAGGTGCACGCGTTTTGTTTGTGTGAACGAAAATCTTCAGCGGCGAAGCTTTGACGGGCGTTGAAATTATATTGGCAAGTAATTTATATTGAATATTTTTATTACTGATTGTGGTGTCGGTCAACTTTTTGTTTTAATGCATGCATTAGAGTTTAAATTACACTGTTTATAATGTTTCCTTGTTGAATAATTTACATTAAATTCGCAAATAAAAAGGGTAAGTATCCGTATCAAAAAGGATAGTCGCCCTCTTTACTTTTCCGGATAGTTGCTCTAGGGGAATCTTGAATTATTAAAAGTGAAAAACGGTAATACGGATAAAGAAGTTTCAGTTGATGATTATTGCGTAGAATTTTTTGAGAATTACAATTTTACTAAATCAAAAAACTAAAGTAATTCATATAAGATCATCTAATGCCAAATTTCAATTTAATCCTTATATTATTTCTCATTATTTTAATTGCATGAAAATATTCAAACTAATGTGAAAGGTTAGAATTAGTTACGAAATACGTGTATCTTGGTGTTACAATAGATTGTTTTTTTTTTTTTTTTAAATGGGACAAACATATTTATTAAAAAACCTGTAATAGACTCAGATCAATTGCTGGCAGAATGTACACATAAAAATTTTTCCTATCAATTGAAACACTTAAAATAATTTATATGTCATTGGCAGAATCTATTATAAGATATGGATTAACAATATGGGGAAATACTACTGTGAATGAGGTTAAATATATGGTGAAAAATTGGTTATCGGAAAAAAGCTTTATATTGATATGTACAAAAAATTTATGAAAAAATGTTGAATCTGTAGATATAAGGTGTAAATTATAACTTTTAAATGTATATGTAACTAAATAATAAGCACCTGTTAACAAGTCAATGCAATTGGCTTAGCAGGACTTGTTTGTTGATATGTATTAACTATTCTTTCAATAAAAACTTTAAAAAATAAATAAAAAAATTCGAGATGTGTCGAATGTGATTGCATGAAACTTGTACAAAATTCGAAAACCATTGCAAGAGATGTTGAAAGTTGAGAACCCTGGCTTTTTTTTGCCTGATAATTTATTATATTTTACGTAATTCAAAGTTTGGAGGCTATTTTTTTTGTTTTTTATGGTTAAAACTATTTTATGATGATGACTAATATTTTGATTAGTTGTTAATAAAGGATCTCAGTTAATAAAAAGGACTAATTATTTGAATTGAACAAATTTATATAATTTGTTTCTATCTAAAAAAATCATAGTGAGGCGTCTATCCCCGGGGCACGAGGCATGAATCCCCCGAAGCATTTTAACCTTAGGCTACTATCCGCTACAGTAGGCAACTATCCCTCTTTTGAGAGGTCAAATAAAACGGTTCTTCGCCAACTGAGAATAAAGCCAACTCAACACCTCCTTGAAAAGTCATTAAAAGCTATGAATAAAATAATTTTAAATATGCCGATAACCCTAACCTAACGTAATCGATTTTTTAAATATATTTTTTTATCACTCTAAATGACTTATCTGAGATGGTTCTGAGTTGGTTTCATTCCGAGTTGTCCTGTCACCAAATAAAACATTATTTACACAAAACCTATATTAATTATGCTTACAAAAATAGACAGACAAAATAAAAGATCAAACGCCTACATTTTATTATTCATTTTGTATTATTCTTAGTAAGTACATTTTTTTTAAATAATAAAGCATTTTTGAAAAGTGGCGCAACTATCCGGCTTTTACCATACTCAATCCAGTGTGATCGGTGATTTTTTTACAATAGTTCCTTAAATAAATTCTCTTTGAATAGTTGTGACTTGTTTACTGTCATATGAAAATAATTACACAATTTCTGTCGTTGTTTTTGAGGATTTTGTTTGTTCCTCGATAAATCATTATTTTTTAAGTGTGGGGAAAAAATATTTATTCAAATTCATAATAACCATTGTCAAATAATAACACCAGATTGCAATTCAACGTAAACATTAATAATGTGTACATTTTATTATTATTTTGTATTTATTTTTTTTTTTTTAATAACGTTGGAGGTCACCTCAAACACAAACATTATAAATAAACGCTTATAACTGACACGTTTGTTTGTTTTCCCTTTTGCTTCAAACGTTTTTAAAATGGGTCGAAACGATGAATAAATCATTAAAAATCTAGGAAACGTGACATCATTTTTATCAAGGGTTTTGGAATTGTGAACTGATATAAAATACGCAAGTTTACTTCGTAGGTGCAAAAAAAATACTTTGTTTTTTCTTCCAATTCTCACTTTTAAAAATTGGTATAATAGATTAAATTAATAAAATGATCGGTTCTGAGTAATTATTATTCATGTCGAGATTGTAAGAAATCCGCTACGTTTGCAGATAGAAGTAATCGGTATTGCAAATAATAACAATAATAACGTAGTATTTATATATCGCAGTTTTACGTTATTTCACTTAAAGTGCGCTTAACCATAACAAACTTAAGAGTAATCCTATAGTGTTCCTACGAGTCCTTACAAAAATTGATCAAACAGTATATACACAGCAATGCCAATTAAAAACAACAGTGTTGTTTTGGCACAGGACAGTAGATAATGATAAAAAATAACGGTGCCCTTAAACAAGAATCATTAAAAGTAAAATATAATATAGAACAGGAGGCAGTTAACGTTTAGAAAAAAGAAAAATTCAGAGTGCAAATTAAACATAAAAGTACATTAAGGAGGTAATCGAAACCAAACAATTACCGGAAACTTGAGGAACATGGCTTATTAGAGAATATTGAAAAGGAGTTAAGATTCATGAAAGGTATGTTTAATATAAGTTAGTTTTTAAAGCCCGTTTAAATTCAGCCAAGTTCTGGATATTAGTAAGAGCTGAAAGAAGTTTATTCCAAACGAGCGGGCCACGAAAACATCGATCATAGTAAACGGCTCGATTTGACCTAGAAAGTTCGATTCAACGATTAGTAACATCTAGATCTGCTGATCTAAGAGTAAGCTGTCTATCGCTTAAGTTTTGTTGGACACATAGTTCCGATATATAGGCTGGCGCTATTCCTGGCAATGCTTTGAAAGTCAGAAAACAGAATTTTTCCATCAATGGTTTGAAACCATCATACTTCAATTTGGGTATGGATAACGCCGTCCCGGGATCCATTTATTATTGGCACTACTGCCATAAAACACTCTAAATGGTTCTCTACGGTAACGGTTTGGTAGCCTAGACCTGAGGTCACGGGGTGAAGTTAGTACAGGTATTGGCAGCGAATGATTTTGCTCTCCTACCGAAAGATTGGTTGAGGGAAACCTAACCTAGATCTCTCCAGCCGGACTCTCTCGGCATATCGCCTTGCACCGCCGTGGGAGGGATGGATTCCCATCACTCCTGGACTCATTGAGTATCAAATTCCTACCCACCCCTCATACATTTTTCCTTCCTCTTATTCCTTCTTTAAAAGACTCCCCACACTGCATCCCCAAAGATGAAATAGATCCGGAAGGATTTTTTCCTCAGGGCCTCCAAGATGGAGCTAATATACATTTAATAAAAACAGGCGTGCAATTCACACGCGATAGAAGTGAAACCTTTAGAAAACTAAAGAAGACAAGAGTGGGGAGGCTGCGAAGCACCACTGAAAGAGGAGACCGATTAGTCTATCTCATTCTCTCGCAGGCTTAATCCTATAGATATAAATGTTTGTCTCTTTTTAGTGTCGCTATTTTACGTTTCATCGAGTTTCAAATCATAACGATACTAAAGAAGTTTTCACTTCAAAATAATTAAAAACACTTCATGTTTATTTAAACGATATTTTGTCGAACTTTGACGCATTGCTTCCGTATTGGCTTTTTTGGCGGTTTTCTTAACTATTTACGTACGTCATGCCTACAATGAGCAGTTATTGGAAAAATAGACACAAGTGACTACCACGCATCTTTGGAAATGACGGCTGATCTATTAGATAAAAAAAAAAAAAAAAAAAAAAAAAAAAAAAAAAAAAAAAAAAAAAAAAAAAAAACAGAATGTGTTTGGGGATTAGCGTATAGTGTATTGCCCATATTAAGCATAAGAAATGTTTGAAACTTCCAAAATACCTTTTTTAAACCCCCGCGAAGGTTTTTGGATAATTTCAACCACATGACAATACATCTGAAAAGTTTTTCAATTATCACAAAAATTCTTTGACAAATGTCATTCTCAAAAAATTTGAGAATGACATTTTATAAAACAATGATTCTCAAATCAAAATTCAATTTTCAAAGCTCTTATTTGTAGTACTCTCAAAGCTCTAGTACTTCAAATTCATTAATTAATTTGAAGTACTTACATAATAATTTGAATCGAATCAAGAATTATAGATATTTTAAATGGGTACCTATGTTAGGTAGCAAATTTGTTCGTTCTAATAATATTTGATTATATTCTAATATATAAAATTCTCGTGTCACGGTGTTAGTTATCATACTCCTCCAAAACGGCTGGACCGATTTCAATGAAATTTTGTGTGCTTTACGGGTAGGTCCGAGAATCGGCCAACATCAATTTTTCATACCCCTAAAAGTTAAGGGTGGTCCACCCCGAATTTTTATTTTTTGGACAAAATTTTTTTTTTATTTTTTATGGTGAGGCATTAAAAAATTCATACATTCCTTAATTTTCACTTTTCTACCATCAACCCCCATTTTTTAATAGCGATATTAGTAATTCAATCATTTTCAACCCCGGAACTAAAAAAATATTTCCTAGAAAAAATGTTTATGGCAAAACAACGTTTGCCGGATCAGCTAGTTCTTATATAATATACAAAAATGAAAATTTGAATTAAAAAAAATGTAATAGGTGGCACGCGAGGTGTTTGAAAACTGAATGTACTGAGACTGAATATATGGAACGCGGGAGGGCGATTGGCGGGACGGGGTGAGCAGAAGAGGGGAGGGGGAAGGCGGGGAATGTAAGGAAGGGGAACGCGAGAGGCGAAGGAGATGCGGGAGGGGAGCGCGACGCACTGGAAAGGAAATGCAGAGAGAAACAATTTATTTCTTTGATTATGGCATTGCAACGCATGCCGGGTACCAGCTAGTTTTAAATCATTTTTAAAATGTCTGAAAATATTTCTATATTGATCCCTAAGCAGCATATAATTCCTTTTTCTCTTCTGAATAAAACAGCGCCATTTATTTGATTATATTCCGACGGTAGAGAAAACGTTATAAACAAGATATTTTATTTGAAAAATATTATCAGAAATCTAGAATTTTAGTTCTTAGTATAAAAAACTTTTAAATAAGCATAATTTGATCAATTATTTTGTAGTGTTTTCATAGCATGTTTGTATTAGGCCATTAAGTGGCCTAATGTCACTCAATTGCTCGCTAATGGCGGGTTCATGTAATGTTTTCTTTTCAATTAGGGTGAACGCTATTGTTTGTTTACAATCCAGAAATAGAATGTAGTATTTTGAAAATTTACACATCGTCATCTTCTTCATTTTTCTTTCCACAGCGTCATCATTAATCAGTCTCTAGAAACATGTTTTTAACGACGGGACAGTAATGAAACTTGGGTCAGATTTGTACGATATAGATATCACTTTATCGTTGTTTCATACATTGCTTTTGTACATTCGAGAAAAATACAAAGTCATGTAATGGCTTCGCGTTAAAAAGTAATTCAACCACATCCCTACTTTATATGCATAATAGTTGATCAATTGCAAATCTTAGATAGTACAACAAACCCATCAGTTTTCTGTCAAGCTTAATACATACACATTGTATTTTAAATTAACCGTGAAGAAATCTACCCAGGAACAAAGCTTTTTATAAAAGTCTATTTATTAATGTAGCAAAATTACCTCATGCTATCATAAAAACTGCCAAATAGACTACAAAGAAATAGTCTCGTTTTTAAATCTTACATTAAAATAATATGAAAAAAAAACATTTATTTATTTATTGCTTCTTCACAATTTTAAATAATTTTTAGCGTGTAATTATTAACCCACTAGGGTTCGCCTGATCGGGATTAATAATTTCACAATTTATTAAAAGTAACACACATAAGTATCGGTCATTACCAAACAGGGAAATAAAAGCAAAATAATAAAATTTAAAAAATAAAAATAATAAAAGTAGAAAATTTGTAGAAAATATAACGAAATAATTAACAACAAATTTTTGAGGATTTGGAGGATTTACGCACTTTGTTATTTAATGAATTTGAGTTTCAACGTCGTAGGAGGTGAAACTGGGAAGTCTCGTGTCTCATCTGTATATTATAATACATCAATGGGGATAATTTAAATTCCCGACAAATCAGTCTCAATTTTGAAAATGACAATTAAAACTCTACTGCTCATCTGGATTCTTTAAATAAGCCCTTCCAATTTTAAAAAAGGCAATTAAAACTCTATTGCTCATCTGGATTCTTTAAACAAGCACTTCCAATTTTCAAAATGAGGTGAGCAAAAGTTGTAGAATTCTTTCAACTGGAATTACGGTCGGAGGTATAACCGAATGTAGTATTTGTGAAAATGTGATAATTTTTAGTCGTTAAAATATGCTTCCTCAGTGTAAATAAGATGGAAAAAATAGTAATAATTAACAAGTAAAAAGTTTTAAACTTATTGAAAACCTGTTTATGAAAAATCTTTGATTAATAAATTAAGGGACTTCAAGTAACTGAAGTTTTAAGTTCAACTAAATAGAATCTGTAAACTAACTATCATTATTTTCTTTTTTAATATGACATCATTTGTTACTCAAGCCGTATCTTTGTACACATAACTTTTGGCACATTATTAACTTTGTAAACATTTGGAAATGTTTACAAAGTTAATAACGAGAGCCATGTTTATACGTAAGATAGAGGTTCAAACTGTATTATAAATATATGTTCCTCACTTCCATGGAATATGTTCATGTTGCTAAAATTTATCTGGTCATGTCTTAATTAATTAAGAACATAAAATTGGAAAAAAATACTTTAAGGAACATAAAACAGGAAACTTAATTAAGATAATGATTAATTAGAAAACTTTCCCAATAAAAACAATGCCTTTCAATTTAGGTACGGGTACCGCCGTCCCTGAAACCATTTATTGGATAACCAACACCTTTGCCATAGGTCACCCCAAGTGGTTCGCTACGTTTGGTGACTTAACATGGGTGCCCGGGTAAGTGTAGTGAAGTTTTTTCACGTCTTGACGTCGGATGCGTCTGCGTGGCGGGCCGGATCCAGAGAGGCCGGTTGAGGGAAATGAACTTTGATCTATCCAGTCGGACTCTCTAGCTAACGCCTTACATCGCAATTCATCCATCACTGCTGGACACACTGACCCCCAGATTTCTGCCCACCCCTCAAAGACTTTTCCTTCCAGAACTTTCTCTACACCCCTTTCTTAGATAACCCTCCACACAGCATCCCCAAGGATGTCGTAGGCCCTGAGGGAAAATATTTTACTCACGACCTCCTGTGTGGAGTTAATGAAATACTTTTGGTCAACGAAACTCTAGGTATCTTGCGATAAGAATTTTTAACATAAAAAAATGCCGTCCACAAAAAAAATCATACAGAATGTAAACATTTGGTTCAAAAGTAATGATAGGGCGTTTACCCGTGCACTCAACTAAATTCGAAGATATTGCGTACCAAACTAGTCAGTGAACATATTTTATTATAAGTACATATTTATACTGGTTGTTAATGGACGTACTTGACTTACTTTAACCAGTGATTCCTGAAATTATTTGGAGTGAAAAATAATTGAAATTTTAATAGCTGGAAAAATTTTTGTTTTTTTTTTCTACGTAAACATAAAAAATAGTAAGTGTTGGATAGTCGGGGGCGGCGTAAGAGTTTGGGCGATTACTCAACGGAGTGACCAGTGACGACATGCGAAAGAATTTTTTTTTTGTTTGATTTTGAAAAACATTGGATAAAAAAAGTCACCGCAGAGCAAAATTTTATTTGTATTTTTTACTCCAAACAGTGAGAAATCACTGGTTAAAGTAAGTCAAGTAAGCCCCATAACGCCCTGTATGTATAAGTGTAAATAATTTTTGAAAAATTACTGCTTCAAAACAAGCTGGCCTAGTTTTTTTTTTATATGAATACCGCACAAGAGTCCTAACTGCTCCCGTCTGGAGCCAGTGAGACTATGGCATCCCCAATTGGGGTATGTTGTGAGGCTGAAGGTAGTGGGGAGGGGAAGGAGATGGAGAAGAGGAAGGTGGGAAGTATCTGGCTATTCAGATCTGGTCACCAAACACGGCCAAAGCCATTTCAAGCAATGTTTCAATTCTGAATGGTGGTATTACACCAGGGCGATACTGAGAGTATCTTCCTCTTTGGAACATGCCGCAAATATACTATATATTATTTTAGATGAATAAATTGTGAACACAAAATAATCAAAAAAGATTTATTTGCCACGCCGGGATTCGATCCCGCGACCTTCGGAATGCTAGTCAAGAGCCTTACCGCTGGACTACGCCGGCCGTCATATTAGGCGGGTTATGAGAAATCTCAATTTATGCATTCGTTATCTACTGTTATATGATATTACTTTCTATTGTTCATTTTATACATTTTATTTATAAACCACTGAAGTGCACACTATGTGTAACATATATTTAATGGTAATAGTTGCTCATTTATTAGAATAAAGACATTATTATTATATTTTAATATCCTATTTATGTGAAATTTGAAATAGCGATATTATAATATTTGACATATACTTCTTCATTATAAACTGAAACAAACTAAGCTCTAAAAGCTGAAAGAAAACGATTTTCAAAGAAAACGATTTTCAAAGAAAACTCAAGGAAATCATAAAAATATCACGTGTTATTTTTAGTGAACTGTTTTCCAGAGGTGACAGCAGTGTGGATTTATCTTTTTCCCACATGAATCATTTTCATCCGTTATTCTTATTCCAAACATCACAAGGAAAGATTCGTCGCTCCGTTGATTCCCAAATAAAAGCTCGTTCACACACAGCTATAAAACTGCGAACAGATATCTGTTGAGCCGCGAGCGCTTATATTTTGTACCTTCACGACGCTATCAAATATTTCTTTCTATGGTAGGAGAGGGGGTCAAATGAATTAGGGAGTGGCAACGGAATGCACATTTTTTGTACTGAATCCGTCAACTTGACATCTGTCATCCACCGTTCTAGGCAGCTCCGTAATTAAAATAACCCCTCTCCTGTTTTCGTCGGAGAGGGGGGCGTTTAACTTTTAGTATATCGCCTCTGGAGCGGTTCCGTCGTAAGATGTGTATTGTCTTGATGTATATGGTTGATCTGCGCTTAAGCCGCCGCTACCCGAATTTCTACCGATTTAATACATATCTCCCTTAAACATTTGAAGTTTTTAAGCTCTTAAAAAAAATATATGTTATTTTTGAAGATAATATCTAGATACGTTCCACGCCAAAACGCAAATTATATGAAATTCTATCGATAGAAAAAAATCGCAAAGTACGCTCCGAAAATTATTTAAAATAAGTCTATTTCTATTATTTTACAAGTTATATTTGTGTTCTTTAAACTTTAAATGATACTTAAGATAACTTCCACGAAATGTTTGCTCTATTTTAAACGAGTCATGTTTTATTAAGCATTTTCACAATTATCGCTTCAATTTTATTATTGAAAATATTAGCGCGCTCTGTCCAACATTCGTAATTACATATCTCTCCATCTTCTTCTTTTTGAGCCTGAGGAAGCGTCGCCTTAAACCGCTAAGGTGTGAATGGTCTGAAGGAATTGAATGGAGAGCGTTATTTGGCGTGCGATGATCATTTATATTTTATAGCTGTGTGTAAACAAGCTATAACCTTTAAGAGAGTGAGTTTCTGAGAGAAAAAATGTTCAAGAGAGTGAGATGTTTTTTCCAAAAAAAAATTTTTACTTCAATTTATTGTTTGTATAATATATTTTTTTTATTATTAAAAATACCTTTATATTTCTAAAATAACCGAATTAATCTGATATTAATAACAACAAAAAATTTCACATTAAGATTAAAAATTAATATTATTAATTGAGGAATTTCTACAACCACCGCCGCACCATGTGCGTCCATACTCCTTTTCAGCAGATTTTTTTTCGGACGCCAACGGTGCGGCTATACTCTCTTAAAGGTTAAAGCCGGTGGACTACAGTTTGCCCTTTGCTGAAAGTTATGGGTGACTTTAATAACATGTTTAATAACAACGTGTTTCAGCTCCAGTATTAAACGTTACGTCCACCGGAACTTCGTTGTGGAGAGTTTTAATACGGTATTAGTTAAGTTAGGTTATGTTACAGTGATTTTTTCACCTTCACTGGGATTTAATAATAAGTGATGAATGATAATGTAGAATTTATATACCTAAGGCGTACGTGTAGTTAAATCGAATAAAATAATAATATTATCATGATTGAGGAGGTGCAAAGCCGATGTAAAAGTCAATTAAAAGTTTAACAAAGGGAAGCGGCGCTTAGATGTTTTGTTCGTGTGGGGCGGACGGACGGAGAAAGCAGCACCGGGAGAATGGTTCGGCACGGTCAGGAAAGATTCTCTCAAGTCGGTTCCTCATTTCGGATTATGACCCCTATTCCGATGTCCATGGTGACCCCGACGTACCAGTAACCTTTGATTTTCCCTAAGTTGGAACCCTAGTATTTAATAATTGGTAAAATATTTTCTGCAAGCAAATCTAATGGAATGAAAGTAATTATTTATTGATATATCATTCTCTAGCGTTGGCTATTGACTCTTCTTTTCCGACATTGCGAACCGCATTTACAGGCATTTTTTTCTGTTCCAAGCTCCACTTATCAGAACAATAGGTTTTGAAGAGCTGTTTTCTCGTAGAAGGCTATCCTGATAATTTACCAGCGTTATGCAAATACACTCTGCCCCACCATTATTCGAATGCAGAATTAAAAAAAAAAGTTTTATACGGGCATGGTTTAAATAATATTAATTCTCCAAAATCGATAAAATACAGCATATTAACAAGGTTATTTTCGGTTAGAGAAGCTAGTTTATTTAAACATACTATCTCTGAAGTTATATTTATTTACAAAAATATGTAACTTTTGCTAACTTTTTTCATATTTTACGCTCACAGATTTCTTGCGGTATTTATTTTAATATTTTATCTGCCTTTAATTTAGAATAAATCTACGATTTTAAAACACATGAAGTGTTTAAAACACAGTCAGTGGTTTGTCTCTAAATCCGGCGCTTATATTTTACAGATGTTAAATTTTCAAAAACCTGAAGCTCGGAAATAAATAATAATTTTATGAAACTGACATGTTTTTCGGTTTTTCCGATTTCTAAAATGACAGTAATTGAAATTTTAAATTCAATAGTCCTTCTTCTGTCATTCTCATCTCTTAAACCGCGTACTAATCTGCGAGCTTTAAGACGACACAATACCCTAAAACATATTCAGAATCTTAACGACGCGACGTAAATAAAGAAGCCTTGTATACAAATTGCGACTCACGACCTATGTATTGGACGGACCTACTGTTGAATTTGCCCTATCAAAAAAAAATAAGAAGAAGAAAAATAATGTGGGAATCTTAACGACGTAAGTGAAGGAAGCGTGTGAACAAATGTACGCCCGCGGCACGGCGTATCGGACGGACGTACGGTCGAATTTGCCCTAGCAGGCCTGGAGATTCGATCTTTCAGGTGGAAAGAGAAAAGTGGGAAGACCAAGACTTAGGTAGGAAGATGGGGTAAAGGGGGATGCAGAACAGCTTCTCCAGATAACAAAATGGAAGTCAGCCGCTGAGGACAGGAGGAGTTGGAGACAAATGTTACGGGAGGCCAAGACTCGATATGGGCTGTAGCGCCGTCGGAGAGAGAGAGGAAAGGGTTTCGGCAAAATTGCCAATCTTATTCCAAAAAAAAAAAGAGATTGGAAATCATTCGCCGAGGAGATGTTGAAGCCAAACATTAAAATTTTGAAGTCAAAACAACAAGTTCATCCATCTCATGAAAAGAATTGTTTTTTTAAGGTGATGAACCACGTTGTGTAAAATTCGGAATCAGACCGCCATCAATTATATAGATGGCGATAAGATTTAAATTCCCATTTAACACCAGCCACCTGTTTTGATTTATTCAAGCAAAAATAACGCCAAAAACACGTGTTTTATTTTATTTTGAGAAGTTCGGGAACAAATATTCAAATATATTACAATCATTTCCTAAAAAAAATAATTTTTCATATTATACAATAAAACCATAACCGAAAAGTGGTTCCTAAGTAGGAGATTTTGAACTTGGAAGCTGTTTTATAGGTCTGATACTTTGTCTTTTTCTGGGCTTATAAAAATACTAATTTAAAAAAAATGCTCGATTATTTCAGGGACAAATAAGTTTTCTACTCACAGTATTTAATAGCATGTAAAATATTTCCAAGCGATCAAATTTTCAAAACATGATTTTGCATTATTTAGTAATGCATCGCCTTAATATATTTACATATATTTTTATTGTTTATTTTTTTTTTTTTTTCGAAAAGAATGTGTACTTACTGGGGTATCCCGTTCTAAGGTCACGTTGTACATGTTTACGTGTTTGAATTGTAAGTACGTACCTATGTTACAGTATTACAAGAGTTTTAATTATTAATAATCGTTGTGTCTAGAAGAAGACACAATACAAGCATTAATCTTTGTTAGGTTGCAAAATTGTATCTATATTCTTCCTTCCCTTGACTATAATTCATAAATTAATGCTTCTTCCGAAGCAGTTATTTTTTTAATGGTTTTTATTGCAAGAACGAATACATTAAATAATTTTATAGAAAAAAGATTGCATATTTCTTTGTCCATAAGTCGCTTTTAGTTACACCCTGTAACCGTGGTATTCTTAGTTACACCCTGTAGATAACCGTAAAGGCAAGCTGGCGTAGAGCATCCTTCGATTCGCTGTAAATGCCGACGGCCATCAGCTCGAGAGCCAAAACTATGTTTTTTGGTAACAGTTACGGTTACTGCTCGCAGATGGGTACGCAGCTTCAGAGGTAAGTACTGTAAAGAAAGCATTTCTGAAGGGGCAGGGGTGAAATAATTGCCCTCTCATAAATAACAAAGGCAAAAAAACCCAAAATACGGAAATAATAGAGAAGAGTTGGTGCGACAGATCGATGATTTATTTTGGACTAGCTGGTTTCCGGCATGTGTTGGAATACCACACTCAAAGAAATTAATTGTTTTTCCCTGCATGTCCTTACCCGTGCGACCCCATTCCCTTCCCACTCCCCTTTCACCTTCCCCGCCTTTTCTCTCACCTCTCCCGCTCCCCGCCAACGCCAACAACCCTCCCACGTTTCATATATTCAGTCCCAGTACATTCAGTATTCAAACAGCTCGCGTCCAACCTATTAAAATTCTTTATTACAATTTTCATTTTTCATATATTACAAATATTCATTTTTGTATGTTATGTAAGAACATCATCAATCAATCAAATTTGGTACCTAACATATGTACCTATTTAAAATTTCTACAATGATTGATTCGATTCAAATTATTATGTAAGTACTTCAAATTTATTCATTAACTTGAAGAGTTTTGAAAATTGAATTCTGACTTGATAATCATTGTTTGCAAAATGTAATTCTCAAATTTTTAACAGTTTTGCAAGAACTTTTGTGTTGGTTGAAAAACTTTTCAGTGGTTGAAATAGTCCAAAAACCTTCGTGGGGGTTTTAAGAAGGTATTTTGAAAGTTTCAAACATTTTTTATGCTAAATATAATACACAATACACTATTCCCCAAGCATATTTTGATTTTTATATAAATAGATGATTCCGAAAAATGTCATCCGACTAGGTGCATTTTTCCCTTTCTATCTATTACTATACATTACTCACAGCCTGAAAATCTGGTTGTCTGAAATCTGTTGTGTAAACTTATAAAATATTTTATATCAAAATAGAAGCACATATTTCGTTGATAAACGTTTTGTAGGAATAGCCTCAGAGAATAATATCGATTCGTATTTTTTTATGTATTTGCAAAATGAACACAATATTATTTTTTTAATAAAAAACCTTTTTGTATTATTCACAACAACGAAAACAAAGAGTAGAGATTATTTTTTAAAGGTCTTACGGTTTATCATAATTTAAAAAAAAAATCCGAGAGGTGCAATTCATTTGGTATTCTATTGTGGCGTTCATACAATTATTTTTCCGCCACTCAAAGAACACACGAGAAGGATCTGCAAGTCACCAAGTATTCGCCGGTATCGTCTAGCTACTCACCTACTTATGCACGTATCGGCGGCAATGTACTCGCTGGGCCTGCCGCCCGATAAATAATAATTTCACCACCTTTGCGAAAGGTCGAGACTCGAGCTTGCATCCACAGTGACGAGTAAATTCTAGCACTTTCCAGCGCACATATTGCAAGCGAACGGAAAGTTACTTGGCCGGTCGCTCCTATATAAGGCGACACATTTAACTTCAGAGTAGTCAGTCTCCATCCAACGGTCGCTTTTACAATCGCCTCTATACAGCAAACCAGTGTAACATCAGTGCCCGGTGCATCCGCACTCTCCTCCAGGGCAGCTTCCTTCGAGGCTCTCACCATACCCCAGCTCTTCAGGTCCACCGCACCTAGCAGCTGCAACCATCGCCTTGCTCTTGTATCTACAAGATCCGAAGCATCTTCTGTACGGGAAACAGCGCCTCATCTCAATGGCTACCGAGGCCCATCGCGCCTCGCTGCCACTGCACTCACTCCGCCTCACAAGGACTACCTGCCGATGGCTCTACTCACCGACTCACCGCTGTTCATCTCCGCAACTCACCGCGTCGAGCAACGGCCTGGACGACCAGGTCATCTCCGCCACCATGGCGTTGAGCAACACTCCGGTGACCTGCAGGCCCGTGGCCTGCTCCATCGCAGCTTCCTGACCTAGACCATCTCCAAGCACCCGCAACACCTCACTCTACGGCACTTCGACGTACGTCCCTTTACATCGGACCGACCTCAGCTACGTAGCTCATGCTTCAATAAACGACTGGACTCGCAACCAACTGGGATGCCTTTTATTTCTCTCTCCGTCTCTATCGACACCCGGAGTCCGTTCCCTCACTATAAATACTCGAGCACCCAGTGTATAAATATTGTTGAGATAGGTAAAGAATCCAGTAGCAATTAAAAAACACATTATTATTTATTATTTTAACTTTATGAGTAAAACCTCAAACTGTAATATTTAATTAAATGAAGACATTATGAGTGAAACTCAATCGAAAATCTGGAAACAGAAAAATCAGAAAAAGATATTGGCACCTCTGGGACTCGAACCCAGGACCTCCCTACTTTCCCAACCCGGAAAGTAGGGAGGTCCTGGGTTCGAGTCCCAGAGGTGCCAATATCTTTTTCTGATTTTTCTGTTTCCAGATTTTCGATTGAGTTTCGCTCATAATGTCTTCATTTAATTAAAAAACACATTGTTTCGGAGTTGTTTTCGTTTATTTCAAACATTTTAAAAATAAAATGCATACGATTAGCTATTAAATGGAGCTTTAATAGCGAAGAAAATGTTCAATTAGGTAGGTACTTACATCGGGTAGGTACTAAGGATTCTTTGTAGGTATGTATCTAGGTAATTATTTTCATGACAATTATACGCTAAACCAAAACATATACAGCACGGCTAAATAAATATACGGAGACAGTAGAAATTCACACTTACTCACGCTTACATAGGTATGTAGATGCACGTAGTATCTAAATGCTTGTAGATATAGATGCACACGATTACACATCTGCCCTGATTTTATTTTATTTTTTTAACATTAGCTCCACACAGGAGGCCCTGAGGAAAATAATTCCCTTCAGAGCCTATGTCATCTTTGGGATGCTTTGAGTCGAATCCCGGCGTGCAAATAAATTTTATTTGATTCATTTGTGTTATTTCAGTTAAACTAATATAAAAAATATATTTGCGGCACGTTCCAGAGTGGAAGATGCGCTCAGTATCGCCCTGGTGTAAGACCACCATTCAGAATTGAAACGTTGCTTGAAAACGTTTCAATCGTGTTTAGTGACCAGATCTGAATAGCCAGTTACTTCCCCACCTTCCTCTTTCCCATCTCTTTCCCCTCCTAACTAACTTCAGCCTCACAACATACCCCGATTGGGGATGCCATAGTCTCACTGGCTCCAGGCGGGAGCGGCTGGGACTCTTGTAAGGTATTCACATAAAAAACAGAGTGTGCAATTCACACGCGGTAGAAGTGAAACCTTCAGGAAACTAGAGAAGAGAAGAAAAGAGTGGGAAGGCTACGAAGCACCGCACAGAGAGGAGACCAATTATACTACCTCATTCCTAAATCCTATTAATGTAAGTGTTTGTCTTTTTTTAGTGTCGCTATTTTTCGTTTCATCGAATCAAATCACAGTTAGTAAGATAGAAAGGTACGTATTAAATACAATGGTTCACTTTGAATATACCTGAAATTTATTGCAGATAACTAATACACATTTCTCAATTAATAAATTATTTGAAGTTTAACGTAGCATTGAGGCGACAAGAATTGCTCTGATAAACGGCCTGTCAGAATTCACATTTCTCGATTGTTTCCAAGGTATATACTCGTATTTATGCAAAGTGCCATCATAGAATCCATCATGACGGCTGGCGTAGTCCAGCGGTAAGGCGCTTGACTTGCATTCCGAAGGTCGCGGGATCGAATCCCGGCGTGGCAAATAAATTATATTTGATTAATTTGTGTTATTTCACAATTGATTCATTTAAAATAATATATCATATATTTGCGGCACGTTCCAGAGTGGAGGATACTCTCAGTATCGCCCTGGTGTAAGACCACCGTTCAGAATTGAAACGTTGCTTGAAATGGCTTTAGCCATGTTTGGTGACCAGATCTGAATAGTCAGGTACTTCCCACCTTTCTCTTCCTCATCTCCTTCCCCTTCCCGCTACCTTCAGCCTCACAACATACCCCGATTGGGGATGCCATAGTCTCACTGGCTCCAGACGGGAGCAGTTGGGACTCTTGTGCGGTATTCAAGTAAAAAAAAAAAGAAATATTCAAATAATAGCTTTTATTTTAACGGTGTCTGGCTACAAACGTTTTTCCGCATTCAGTCTTTGGTATCGCAAATGCGACGCGTGGAGTGGACTGTATCAATATATTAAAAAAATGTTATGCTTGTGAATACTTGACACAACTATGGGGAATGGTAAACAGATGAATAGGGAAGGAAACTGACTTACCCCTTATGGTTGATGTTCGGCTCAATATTATGGGTCTGAGGGAGCACTAAGTCACTCACTGCACAAGCTTCCATAAAACTGGTCGATGTTATACAAAACTGAGAGAATAATGGTGTTCGTTGCACAGTTTCTTTTAACAGACTCCATTAACAATTGATGTTGAATGCGCCAAGAGATCAATGTAGATCATTGCAAGCACATAACACACTTAGACTTCTTCAACAGTGGATTTTGAATGTACAGAGAGGTTATTCTGAACCATTGCACCGCACATAACAGACTCACTGACATATTGATTTTATTGTTGTACGGTAGGTAATATTGTCAGTAGGGACAGGTAATTGTGGTACAAAAGGATGGGTAGAGAAATGGAATAAGGTATATAGATAGGTATACATAGTTGCGTCAACAGTCTTCCTACGTCCTTTCTCTGCCGGTTCTATAAATACCGCATAACGAAACTTTATAACTCTATTGACTGCTAACGACCCTTCCTTTGAAAACTTTTTTTACGACTATTATATTCAGTCCTTCGTTCATTCATTATTCATTATCATAATTTTCCTTAGCAGAAGTATTATAGTTGTGAAATAAAAATAAAAAAACTACTTCGGAATAATCGAAATATTATTTTCGAGAACCCTGGTAATACAGAAAATAAGTGAATTTTTCAAAATTTTCCACTTTCCACATTTTAAAATTATGTTACTTTACACAAAATTTTTTATTGCTATATTTTCTACAGTTTTTTATTATTATTTTATAGTGTTTCTGTTATACAAAGTTTTGTTTAACACCAATATGTTTATGTTTATATGTTTATGCGTTGGACGCCAAAATGTTATAGATAGTATGGCGTTGTGTGTTTTTGAAAGAGAGCATGAGAAAATAGGTTATTACTATGTGTATTTGTATCTCAGGTGTGGATCTTGAGCAGGCGGCTTTGTTAAATACTTGGTGTGATTTGTCATCAAATAATAAAGTGCTTTGAAACAGTTAAATTATTATATTTATAAAAAGCAAGAAAAACATTATCTTGGTAATAGATTTTAGGGCTAATCTGTATCTGTAATAGATTTTAGGGCTAATCTGTATCTGTAATAGATTTTAGGGCTAATCTGTATCTGTAATATATTTTAGGGCTAATTTGTATCTGTAATAGATTTTAGGGCTAATCTGTATCTGTAATAGATTTTAGGGCTAATCTGTATCTGTAATAAATTTTAGGGCTAATATGAATGGGCAATTATGGAGCGGTAGTACCATTTTAATCCAGGGAGTTGACGTGTGGGCGATCCCATGTGTTGGCGATCCCACACTGCTGCCTTCGCTGCTGACAAAGTGAAACGGCCGACTGGAGCAGCTAACAGGACTCCAGCCCCGCGGTTTCCCGGCGACGTCCAGTCCCAGGACGGTTGTCAGCCAGCCGACAAGTTTGATGACGGCCAAGGTCATCCATCTTGGGCCGCACCTTTGGGAGCACCTCTGGCTCCAGGTGTAGTCGGAAGGTTGAAGTGATGACTTCGTTTGCAGTAGCTGAATTTCCAATCCAGAAATACTGTGCTCCCCTGGCACTCAGAGCCCAATCCAGGATTTTAATGGTTGTTGTGATGGTCTTCAGTTTCCGATGATTAGGTTTATCACATCTTGAAGTACTATGATTTATGAATTTGGCGAAGTGATTACTTCGACCAGCCACAGGGACTGTGGCCTGAGTCACCTGTGGCTTGTCAAGGAATGGCCAGCTCCAAGGCCAGTCCTGTCTGAGTGCCCTCTGCTCAGATTAAGCAACTCAGCAGATAAAAATATCAGCATTGCCAATATAATATTTATTGTAAAGTTCCAGTACCTATTCACTGAGAACTAAAGGTACCCATTCACTATTTTTCTTGTTACAATATATTTATGTAACATTTCTTATAAACTACGGAGATGAAGTTCATAATTTCTCCTTTCCCTGTTTATGTTACAAATTTTTTCTTTCTTTACATTAACTCCACACAGCAGGCCCTGAGGAAAATAATTGTTATCTTTGAAGATGCTGTGCGGAGGATATTTTTGAGGAGAGGAAGGAGTGAACATTGGTCTTGAAGAGATCCATGTTGTAGGAGAGAGGAAACACAGAGGCCGGCGGATCGTTCCACAGCCGAGCTGTTGACTAAATGACTCATTTGACTAATGTCAACCGTGAACAAATGTTGGGCGCGTGTTTGGCGTGTTTCCCAAATATGTACCGGTGCCGTGCGGATCATTGACGCTAGTTCCTCGGAACATTTTCCATTGTAATACCGGTAAAACAATGACAGCATTCCCATCTGACGCTTTTGCTTTAAAGATTGCAATCCATTTGTTAAGTTAGTAGAATCTATGAAACGGACCGCCCGTTTCTGCACAGAGTCAAGGGTTTTTGAAGTGAAACCTTTTTAGCGGCGTTAGTGATTCGGAATTTGGATGAAACGGAAATAACGCATTAGCACCTGCGAAGCATCAAACTGCGCTCATAGGCCGATTTGATTATGATGTCACTTTTAAAGGCTCTTATTGGTTGACATATAAAACGGAAATCACGCTAGGTCCGAGGACTGCGCTCATTGGCTGCTTTGATTATGACTTCACTTTTCAAGGCTTGAGATTGTTTTTAAAGTTTCGCTTCTACCGTGTGTGAACTGCGCTTATTTTTTTTAGGTATTTTGGTGCTTCAGACTCAACTCAACTCAGGTGGCTACCAAATTCAACCGTGGGGCGCACTTTGTACTCATCTTAAAAATATGTTTTAAGTGGTTCCTTGCCAACTGAGAATAAAGTCAACTCAACACCTCCTTGAAAAGTCTTTAAAAGTTATGAAAAAAAAAAATTAAATTAGCCGATATCCCTTATCTAAGGTAACCTGTTTAACCAATTTTTTATTTATATTTTTTTATCACTTTAAATGACTTGTCTGAGATGGTTCTGAATTGGTTTCATTCCGAGTTGTCCGGTCACTGTTTTAAGTATAGCGGGAACATCACTGGTTTGTAACATAAGAAACACTAATTTTGTCAAAAATGTTTACAAATCTGTATGTTTTTCCGAATTTCAAAAAATAATAATAATGTCGCTACCATTTGATTATCAACAAAGTAATTAATTACAAGAAGACGACCTAAAACTCACGGCTGGACATCATTGGAGAAGAGTAGCGAGTGACAGGTCCCAGTGGAAAATGTTAGAGGAGGCCTATGTCAAGAGGCAAACTGAGCTTCGGGATATATTATAAAAAAAATAAGTGTCATGATTCATACCTAACAAAAGTTCAGAATAAAAAGGCTTATTATTATTATTAATTAAAAAATATTTGCTATACTCTTCAACATGGCAGGTAACTGAATTTATAAAGGAAGGAGGGAAAACGTGAAAGACATTGCAATGATAAGGTTTTATTCATAACATGGAAATGCGATGCAGGACGAGGAATAAATATGACAAATGTAAGAGGATATCATGAATAAATTTTCTATGCTGTCTTTCCTCATGAATTCTGCTGAAGATATTTCTATGTACGACGCACTTCTTGTTCAGTCTTTTTCTAGACTACAGAGAATTTTTAAAAGAAACTGGTCTCTTCGTAGTGATCATTGTTGTATTTCTTATAGAAATTTTCTATGATTTCGAAGCAACTTTTATATGCAATCATAGACATTTAAGTTTTTTGAAATATTTAATGATTATATTACTTAATTTTTAAAGTGAAAACTTCTTTAGCACCGTTATGATTTGAAACTCGATGAAACGGAAGCGAGTGACACTAAAAAGAGACAAACACATACATCTGTAGGAGTTAGGATGAGCCTGCGAGAGAATGAGATAGAAATTAAATATTTATTTATTTCACGGGTACTCGTTTCCAATATAATACAATAAATCTACGGTCCTATGCAAGCCTCTATTGGTCTAGTTGTATAAAGCGCCTGACGAACCTTAAAGGACATTCAGCAGACCAAGGGTCGAATCCTTCGAAATCTAAAAAAATATTTTTATTTTTGTGAAATCAATATCCAATTTTCAAATTGCTCTAAAATGAAGAGGCAAAGAAAACCCAAAAGAAAGAGACATCTAGCGATTCCGAAGAACCACACATACTAATAAGATGACTAAATGTATCGGAAAATGTGCACTGGAGTTCGATGACAAAATAAGGAAAAAATCTTCCTTCACTTGATAAAAAAAGTGCTCGTGGTCTCTCCACTCTTGTTCATTTAAGTTTTCTGAAGGTTTCACATCTACCGCGTGTAAATTGCACACTTTGATTTTTTTTAATTAAAGCTAATATTTTTTGTTTAAGAATAACCTGACAATATTTATAAATCTCCTACTACCATCATATCAAGTGGAAGATGTTGCTTGCGCAATGACGGAGGACTTATTTAGCCAGCCGAAGAACTGAACCCAAGACCCCTGGCATTATTTAACTGAGCCACCGATCGGTCAATTGTTTGTCATACAGGGTTTTCCAATAAGAGGTGTTATTTTTATATTCAAAGAAAAATGCCATTTTTTAATATAAATGATCAGATATGTATTTTATTATAAAGAAGAAGGTATGCCGTTAATAATGAAAAATAACATCAGGCAAATGACCCCCAGGACCATGCTTACAGGACCATATCCTTTTCATGAAATTTTCCATAACCAAATCGCAAAGTGGCTGCCCTATGTCCTCGATAGCCTCACGAATTCCATCTTTGAGGTCTTGAATCGACGCTGGGATGTTGGCGTAGACCTTCTCTTTCACGTGGCCCCAAAGAAAGAAGTCGCAAGGTGTTAAACCACAAGATCTCAGTGGTCAATTGTGATCACCTCTTCAAGAGATAACACGGTCCGGAAACTTTTCCCGTAAAAGATCAATGGTTTCGTTGCTTGTGTGACACGTAGCGCCGTCTTGTTGAAAGTGAACGTTGTCCAAATCAATACCATCCAATTCCGGCCATAAAAACTCATTAATCATCTCTCGATCTTCAAAATAACACCTCTTATTGGAAAACCCATTATAAATAGAATAACATGTGTTGTACACATTAACAAATTTTATTATGTATGTTTTTAGGTTTTCACTGCCAAAAAGTATTTTTGTTATTGTTTTTGGGGTGTTATGCCGTGTTTCGCTAACTCCTTCTTTAGCCTAAAGGGTAGCCTCTTTAGGCTAAAGAAGGAGTTAGCGAAACACGGCATAACACCCCAAAAACAATAACAATTTTTTTTTTTATTATATTGCACTAAGAAGAACGACAAACTAAGTTTCGACCTGCCCCGCTCTAAGAGAACTCCATTCTAACCACTCTTTTAGTGAGGGACAGGGTCAGCGGTACCCGTGTCTTTATGAAGGAACATTCTGCTTTTACGTTTGCTACGTGGTGGGAAAGTTAAAATCTTTTCTCACTATTTGAACGTGACAGGCTAAGTGAAATGTCATGTAGGTGGCAACCTTTAGTGTATTTTACTAATAAAAACTCAGTTGTTGTGCTTATTATTTTTATTGTAAAACCTACAATTTTTAGGAATTTAACAATAACATCAACGAAAAGTACCATTGTCGAATATATTTTCGCAGGTTCTACCATTTTTCTTAATGTAAAAAATATAATACCAACAAATATTTTTGTAGAAATATAGTAAATTTAATTTCATGACAATGTCCATAAATATAAAAATACCATTAAATCTTTTATCGTTCTTAAGATTGCCCTTTCCTAACAGATTATGACTACCATCGAAAGAGTCCGTAGAACTGCACAAGTTTCGATGTACTGAGATGCGTCTATTCTATTTAACATGTTTTTCACCATTCCTCCTCTGAATCATCAGTTGGGTAAATAAATATTGTAGGTGTCTTAAATTAAAAAAAAAAACTTAAGGGTCCACTTTTCGAATTTCGACCGATTTCATACATATCTCCCTTAAACATTTGAAGTTTTTAAGCTCTTAAAAAAATACATGTTATTTTTGAAGATAATATCTAGATGCGTTCCACGCCGAAACGCAAATTATATTAAATTCCATCGATAGAAAAAAATCGCAAAGTATGATCCGAAAATTATTTAAAACAAGTCTATTTCTATTATTTTACAAGTAATATTTGTGAAAAAATTCACAATGTTTCTTTAAATGATACTTAAGATACGTTCCACGAGATTTTTGCTCTATTATAAACGAGTCGTGTTTTATTAAGCTTTTACGCCATTTTCGCTGCGATTTCATCACTTAAAATATTAGCGCGCTCTATCCAACATTCGTAATTACACAAATTTCCATCTTCTTCTTTTTCAGCCGAATAGCGCCGCCTTAAGCGAGTCAATTTACATTTTTTTAAATCTTCGATTAACGGTTAGATAAATTGGATACCTATCTCAAATTCAAAAAATTCACCTGGACGATCAATCACAACTACATTGCGCACTCCTCTTGTACCCTCTCTTTTAAGCCGACGGTCGGCGTAGTCCAGCGGCAAGGCTCTTGAATCGCATTCCGAAGGTTGCGGGATCGAATCCCGGCGTGGCAAATAATTTTTATTTGATTAATTTGTGTTATTTGACAATTTATGATAATAGTATATTTCACAATTTATGGTAATAGTATATTTGCGGCACGTTCCAGAGTGGAAGATACTCTCAGTATTGCCCTGGTGTAAGACCATCATTCAGAATTGAAATGTTGCTTGAAATGGCTTTAGCCGTGTTTGGTGACCAGATCTGAATAGCCAGGTACTTCCCATCTTCCTCTTCCCATATCCTTCCCCTCCCCACTACCTTCAGCCTCACAACATACCCCAATTGGGGATGCCATAGTCTCACTGGCTCCAGGTGGGAGCAGTTGGGACTCTTGTACGGTATTCATATAAAAAAGCACCATGACTTTAGACTTAGATTAATCTTTAACTCATTCTTCGTAAGTACATTGTTCATACTAGATCCAATCTTTCATACTGATCGAAATCAGCATACAACAGGCAATATACTTTAAGATTACTCAATTTCGCGCCCAATCCCATCTATTTCAATTCTTAATTACATTGTATTCTACAATATGTAAATTGAACAACCATGGTTACTTAAACAGTCCTACCTAAACTTTTGTGAAGTCAAACTACCCTGTAAATCCACCGTTCACCTTAACTCATACAATGTATGAGTATTATATTCGTATTGACACCGTACTTGGACAACACTTTCCGTAGATATTTTCTACCTACTGGGTCGTATGCTTTTCGTAAATCTACAGAGACACATAAAAGTTTTTTATATTTTGCCAGAATTCATAAAATAAGGGTCAATGAGGATGGCATCCACGGTGGAAAAATATAAAGATATAAAAACAATTTTAATGTGCTACCCACATGGGTAAATAAAACTTGACCAAGGCATGCACGCAGATAACAGATAAAAGAGTTTCAGAATAAATTACTAAACAAAATAAAGTAACATTGTAAAGCTTCGGGAGTTACAGCATTAAGTTCTTGGCGTAAGTACCGTATTACCGTATATGGTGTACATGTGCGCAATGTACGTGGTAAGTGGAAAATTTACATGCAGGGCTTTCAACACGATACGGTACCGACACGAGTCGTTAACTTACTTAACTGAAGGGAGGTGTGAGAAACCCGTGAAGTAAATTTACAGGTAAACTGGTCTGTTTAATTTGCACTTTGTGGTGGTGAAATTTTGTTGACCAAGAATTATTTCGTTAAATCAAGTTTATATGTGTTTTTTTTTAATATTATACAAACAAAATAGTACATGACAATGGAAGCATTGCAATATAAGACTTAAGATGAAGCTATACGTAAAATCCTTTTTAGATTCATCTTTACAACGAATCGGTTTACAATATGAACATCAAAAAATATGTTACGGATAAATTGAAGCTTTTACTAGCTTTTCTATCTATCGGAATTACAATAGAATCATTATTTACAAAACAAAAAATATATCCGTAAACCACAAAAATAAAAGTTTTTTCATTACTTAAGAAGAATATAAGAAACAATTTTTTTTAAATACCCCTTTATGACAAAGACTATTTTTGAGGTTTTGCATGTTCTAACTTTTTTCATTCTTATAAAATTATGCACAAAATAAAAAAAAAACACTTTTTCGCTTACTTGCCTCGTGCAGATACGACGCGCGATTTTACATTTTGTAGGCATGAGAATCGAAATATTTCTAGCGTTTATATTCTTCTTAAGGCGACGCTTCCCGGCTCAAAAATAAGAAAATGGAGAGATATGTAATTACGAATGTTGGACAGAGCGCGCTAATATATTCAATGATAAAATTGAAGCGAAAATTGTGAAAATGCTTAATAAAACATGACTCGTTTAAAATAGAGCGAAAATCTTGTGGAAGATATCTTAAGTATCATTTAAAGAAACATTGCGAATTTTTTCACGAAATAACTTGTAAAAGAATAGAAATAGACTTGTTTTAAATAATTTTCGGAGCATACTTTGCGATTTTTTCTATCGAGGGAATTTCATTAATTTGCGTTTCGGCGTGGAACGTATCTAGATATTTATCTTGAAAAATAACATATATTTTTTTAAGAGCTTAAAAACCAAATGTTCAAGGGAGATACGTAAGAAATCGGTAGAAATTCGGGTAGCGGCGGCTTAAAGGGTATAATTAAAAGACCATAACCTGCTATTTCAAATGGCGCAAATAACATTATTTTCGGAACAACAGTTTTTCAAGTTATGCTTTAAAATATTGATGAATTATTTGTTTGCGCCCATAGGTACGCACTGAATAAATAGTTTTGTCCGTATACAAACTCCATTCTTTCAAGAAAGGTTTACAAATATAATATTGCTTCGGTGACACAATCCAAAATATTTTCCTTTGGTTATTGGTAGAAATTACTTTTCCAGAAAACAACGGAAAATTAATGAAAATTTGAAATAATTTTATTTTCTACATTTATTTGAGAATAGGGAACTCTAGTGAAAAATATTACGGCTTTAAAAATATATGTTCACATAGACCAATAAACGCTGATTCTGAACATATAATTTTTATTAAATAATAATTAACGTAGTTTTTTTTTAAATTGACTTTTTAAAAATTATTAAAAAATACATTTTAAAACAGTTCATTAAAACATCCTGTCATGTTGGTATTGTCGGATTTTTGAAGCGTGACGTCACCGCGTCCATAATTCTCCAGTCACCTGGTCATAATTTGTAGAAATTATGACAAGTCATTCAACACTCCGTGTTATGGTTTTGCATATTAAATATGTTATTTATTTATAGAGATTTAGACACATAATGGTTGTTGTTTTTATGGAAACATTATTTAGGCCTAAATAATTCAGTATCAAAAATAGAGTATCTCTATTAGTTTATCTATATTATTTAAAATATTCAAAAACTTTAAACTATCGCTATGCCTGCCCGAACGCTCCAATTCTGAATTTCAAAATGGCGGGCGACGATTAGCTGATTCCAGTTGCCTACAAAATTGATGCTTCGGTTTCCATAATATTGATTTCGATTCGCAAAGCTAAAAAAATAATAATTTCAAACAATTTTTATACCACTACAAATATGTTAAATAAATATAATATAATAAATAAATAAATAATGGTAAACTTATTGAATAGTTTCATTACTTCTTCCATACAAAACGACAAACACCTGTTGAAAATAAATAAAACTTTTGGTCATGATGACGTCACACGATTCACACTAGATACGATGGTTTACGGATAATCTTGAAAAATTAAAACTTTGACAATCATTTTAACTATTAAAACTTACTTTAAAAATAAAAATTGAGACAGTGAGGCATTGAGACAGTTGAGACAGTCAGAATTTGAGTCATTGAGACAATCATTTGAGACATAGACAGTCATTTGAGACATTGAGACAGTTGAGACAGTCAGAATTGATTACAGTGTCCATCATCAGGGCAGATGAGCTCATCAAAACATACCAAATATGCAGTTATTTAAGTTAGAAGGTCATTATTCATTAAAAAAATTGGACTGGAGTTCCTTAATTTTTTCGAGTCCACCGTTCCTAACTCTCAACAAAACTTCGACAAGTTTCATTCAATTCTCGCCAGCGGTTTGCTCTGTTGTTCGATGTATCTTTCGAACAATTGGCAAGGCATACGGTGTGCGGCAGTCCAACTAATGCACTTTTAATAGCGCTGTAGACTAGCGTGGAAAAATATACTTGTCAACTTGAAAAGATATTAGGATTTTGCTTGCAGATAGAATATTTTTTAAAACAGTTAAAGTTATCAACATGTTTATGTAGTGTTAGGAAGTATACGCAAAGTTATACATAAACTTGAACGAAATTCAGGCTGTTTTATTACTGTAATTCTGGGTATTTAACTTTAAGCTTTAGAAACTTATTTGGATGGGTGCAATACTTCTCTTCCCCTGCGTGGGAGCCTATATGGCGCAGGCTAAGCGAAGTCAACAACAGCGTAAATACGTTTTTAGATTTTCACGGCCAAAAGTTTTTCCGTCATTTATTTTTGGGGTGTAATGCCATGTTGTGCTACCCCTTTCTTTAGCAAACGATTCGGACAGCGTTACAGCGTCCATCATCAGGGCAGATGTGTAATTGTTAGTGGTGAAATGTGTGCTTATCTACTTGGAAGCAATACCGTGTTGCCAGCTCCACTCCACTACGAGCTGGTACTACAGTATACTTCAGAATAGTTGTAGATTTCACTTGTCTCCGTAATCAGGGGAACTAGTTCCAATAAACCTGTTCATGGAATCCATTGTCATCTAATGATCCCTAGTCACCGTTGCAATGTAGCCGAGATAGGCAATGGCGTAGGAACTGGTTCCAAGTATATAAGCACACATTTCCCAACTAATAATTACACAATTACACATCTGCCCTAATGATGGACACTGTAACGCTGTCCGAAACGCTGGCTAAAGAAGGATGGAGTGCAACACGGCATAACACCCCAAAAACAAATAACGAAAAAAAAACAGGATCGTAATTGAACGATAATTATATTATATTTTTTTTCATGTAATTGTATATCTGTAATAATATTTAATAATAATATTTTGTTGATTTATATAGCGCCGTTTTTGTGAAAAATAATACAGCAGATTGGTTATTGCACCTCCCCTCCAGTCCTACTCGTGTACCATCTCAGGCGAAGCTATCGGGGAATTAACTATTTTCAATTAATTGAACTACCAATCGATTTACAACATGAACACGGCATAACACCCCAAAAATAAATAACGAAAAAACCAAAAAATTTGTTTTGAAAAAATTGAATTTTTTTATATCGTTTCGTTTGAGTAGAATTAAAATAATATCGTGTAATAATTACTTTACAAAAATATTAGCGTGCACTACTAAATTAATGTGTTTTAAAAAAATTATGAACGCTTTTCTGTAAAATTTCAGAGAAATTCATGTGTGTACGTGAGTGCCACCAAAAATTGATAGAATACAATTTCGTCGACAAAGAGTCTATCTACCGAGTTTCAGCTAGATTGGATGTCTAAGCGGGTTATATTCCACTTCGCAAATTCGCATTCATTCATTCACGAAAACAAAATCGAAATACAAATTGAAGTAGTACCCCATTTAAAAATACTATTTAATGGCTTATATTATTTGTGACCGTTTACCGTAATTCATTTTTTTCATTTTATAAAATTATTTTCAAAACAAAAAAACAACTTTTGCGCTTAAATCGACTGTTTCCGAACTCCGTTTGTCTTTAAGTAATTTTTCTGCATACTAAATATATTCGTAGTGATATAAGACATACAAAGAATAGACATATATGTGGCTTGTATATTCCTTTTAAATAAATTTGTATTTGGAATCAATTTATTTTTACTTACGTATGCGTGGCATTGACTAAATTATGGCGGCGTCATATTATGTTATGGAATATGTGTGGTAATATTCACAGCCGTTCTAATTGTTTGACATGTTCTATTCACTCCAGGACAATTGGTTTAGATTAGTCCCACAAAAGATGATTAGCCCGTATGCAACAGTGAGCACTAAAAGGGACATCCAACAAGGCTGTAAACAATAAATTATATTGTCACTTCATCGGTCTAATAACCAAAAATGAGAAAATTAATTATTTCCACATTATTGCTTCATGCGGTTGGGTTCACATTGTGGCATGTGATATCGGTAAAAGTTTTAGAACCAGAAATACAGACACTAACTCAAAGGACGTATTTCAAAATGCTTGTAATTTTGTGTCATGTCATCTATAGGTATGCTCTTTTTGAGGAAAGGAATGAGTGAAAATTTTGAGAAGGAAAGGGTATGAGGGGTGGGTAGGAATTTGGGGGTCAGTGTCTCCAGGAGAGACGGTCATATAAATCCTTCCATTCCACTGCGGTGCTAGAGGATGTTACGAGAGAGTCCTACTAAAGAGGTTAAAAGGTCTCCCTCAACCAGTCTCTTCCGATCTAACCCGTCACGCAGCTGGTGGGCACATGCATCAGACCCGGACAAACCTCACCTCATGAATCTGGGCACCCCTTCTAAGACACCAACCCCTTCTAAGTAGCAAACCACTTTGGGTTACCTACGTTTGGTGATAACGATTGACAAAATCTTACGCAATCCCGTAGAGTCAGCAAAAGTGAGATAAGCCAATTGATTTTCAGACCGCTCTCAAATTTTCCTGATTGACCTTGTATTACATTCAGACGGCACCCATTAAAAAATTTTTAAAAAAAATTGATTGTATATTTTTGCGCTGTTACGTAAACAACATCACAACCTCCGATTCAAAGTAAAATGTGTAGGTCACTACGCCACGAAGGCCAGAATTTGCCCAACTTTTGCATAAGTTTGACAGCCCACCGTAGTATTTTGAACATATAAGATCTTTACTTTCCGACAGTTGAGCAACATTATGTTGTGGTAAAGTTATGTTACTTGAATTGCAAACTTTCATCTGTCCCTATTATTTTCTTAACTCAAACTTTTTGACAAAAAAATAAAGTGAAGTCAAGTTAAAGACCTGTACAACACTGTTCATTGCACAATCGTACTATTAAATATTAACCGGCAAAAAAAAGCTGTATCCCCATTCGAACAAAAGGTTTTTCAAAAGCGAAGCATTTTCAAGGTCCTGAATTTTTATGAATTTCACGACAAATTTTAGAACTTTCATCCGGTGTTCTTTGTTTTTCTTGATTTGTAATTATTGATTCTTAGTTATCTTATTTCTTTATTTTTGTAGTAACAATTTGTATTTAATTGATAATTCACTGGTTAGTACAATATTTACAAACGTATTATTGCTGTATTTTTTTAAATACAGTGACTAAAAAAAAACATTTTAAATCCAAAATCCTTCCAAAAAAGCATTGTCAGATTCGTAATTATTCGAATACTCTTCGGACTCCTGGAATCATTCAGAAACTCCTGCAATAACAGTTATTGCGAGAGTTTCTGAATGATTACTCAGTTCTGACTGAGTTACTCAGTTGACTCGGTCTGAAAACTTTTGTTCGCTATGAGAAAATCCGAATAACTAAGGAGGGTAGATTTGTATAATTTGCGTTTTGATGATGATCACAAATAATAAAAATGTTACTATTATAGATGGATATTATTTTACTAGTGGGCCTCCTGTGTGGAGTTAATGTAAAAAAAAATGAAGTTCTCATTTAGGTTCTTCAACCTTTTATAAGTTGAAGAATTACAATAAAAACGATTGCTTCGTGTGTGCTCAATTTATGACAACTACTGGCAGCAAGCCTAACAGTAAGAAGCAGGACTAGCGCTCAATAAGCGAATCCTCACATTACTACAAAAATATCAGCGCTCATCATTTTGCCTCACGTCTGAATAAGGCTTGTACTAATCGATATAATACGAACTTTATTCGATGCTTGTACATAGTAATGACATACATAACAATGATTTAAAATAAAATAAAAAATTGAATCTAGAAATACTCTTTTAAATGACAAAGAATTTTTTTTAATAAATTTGACCGTATGCGGTATTTTTGCAATAAATTTTGATAAGCTGATAATCTCGAAATTCATTTAAAGTGTTTAATGATTTATACGTTTTTCGTTTACCATAACTTTTGTATTAAATCCATCACAAGTTTGTAGTTCTACGTTGTCAAGCTATCGTAGAAAAGTTTAAAGTTTCCTATCGCGAGGACTTGTCACTTTGAAGTCAGAAACTAATTATTTAAATTTTTCATTATATTTGCATATCCAATTTCATCATGAGATTTCGAGAGGAAGTTTTAATATACATATAACCAGCATCGCTGAATTTTTTTAATAAAATTGAAGATGTCCGAAAAGATGAGTATCAAGGTCACCACATAAGATTTTCACAACTAGTATTATTTTGATTGGCTTTTGAAGTGCTTTTAATCAGCTTTTAATAAATATTTAATTGATTGATTTGACCGTATATCTGCACTGTTAGTGGACACTGTTTTTGTTTCATTCCAATTTCATTTGAGTGTCATTCGATTCTAATTTAAGCGCCACGTTTCATGTGAGTTTTTTTCAAGTACTATTCAAGTTTTTGTCAAAAAGTCAAATTCATCTAAATGTCATTCATTTTTCACTAGCCTCACAAGAGCGCCCCTCTCATTGAAGGGACGGGGGAATTATGTCACCACCCGGTGGGGCAGCGTAGTAAAGCGGGTTAGGGTATGTGGTGGAGGAAGGGATTTATTATTGCAAGTAGCCCGGATTATATGCTGGAGGAAAAATTTAAACAAAAACGAGTCGAATAAAATACACTCTGGAGTCAACATCAACTGTGAATGGCTTAAAAAAAATGAAACACACTTTTTGGCGTTGTTTATTTAGTGATTAAATCAAAACTCTCTGGTGTTGAATGGGAATTTAAATCTTATCGCCATCTACATAAGGAGTGTTACTGTTAGCGGAATGATCCCGAATTCTACACTTTGCATCACCTTATCGAGATTAAACTCGGTAAACATTTCCCGGATTACCATCATGCACACATTTGGCATAAAATGTACATATTCAATATGTTACGAGTAAAAGCTATTAGCAGAACACGCGACTAAGTGGGGTATTCACACACATTCATTCTGAATACCCAAGAGAGATCAGAAAACTTCCATCATTTGACTCGTAATGGCGCTGGTGAAGTTTAATAGTTGTTCTCAAAGTGGGCGATAACGCCCCCTTGTGGGCGCTGGAGGCTTTCAATGGAACAGAAGATTAGAGGGGCAACGGCAGACAAATTCTATCTACGCAAATCCGACGGAATCTGGACGCGACACCACTTTGATGCGATTTACTAGTCGAATGCTTAGAGTCCCGTATAGACGGTTAAGTTAGAGTCATTTACGCATGTTTTTATAATAAGCAGCTTTATATTTCATGTACTTACTTCATGGATAAGTGAACTCAATAAAATTGTCTGCAATTACCAATTTTTTTCGTACAAAAATTTTAGGTCGATCGCGGCGGATCATCCCTTTCAGAATTTCTTGAGATGCGATTTTAGGCTTGAATGCTTAGACCCGTATAGACGAAAAAACTAGAGTCGCTTGCGCATGCACTTGTCTTGTTATATTTATATTTGCAATAACTCTTTTAAAGTCACGCAACCTAAAATTATAAGTTAAAAAATATGGGGGGCACTAGATTTTTTTTTAATCTCTAAGTGGACGGTCGTCGAAATAAGTTTGAGAACTTGTGGTGTATGCGAAGGAAAACAAGGTTTATGTTTAGTTTGGTTATTCACACTCCCTTGCTTTGCTGCCACAATCTGATAATAATAATTGTTCTTGGAATTAGTTGTTGCGAAAGCATAATATGTTAACTTCCCACAATATTGTCCACACCATTTTCGCATCCTTTGAGAACTTAGCATAATTATCTTAAACTAAACTCATTTCAACCGCAATACCGATGCATCTAACTCGTTAATGCATTGCAGCACAGCATCTCTCAGTAAACAACTACAGAATTCACCTCATTTATTTCACAAATATGAATTGACTGATCTCTGCGTGAGGGACAACCTTGCTTTTAAATGATAGCTTAAGAATATTTTTAATAGTTTAACATCATTTTTACATACTTTAGGGTCATTTATGATTCAGATTACTTGTAAGGTGTTCCCCCAATAATCGAAGTAGATACAAACCCAAGATAATTAAGCCTACTGGGAATAACCAAAATAATTAGAAATTCGACAGAAAAATTTAGTAAGAAAACCCATTAATTGAATTGAATCCTTGTAAACCACCCCTCTCCTCCCTTCCCGCCTTTCTCGCAAATGTTATCTATATGAACCGTAGGGTAAGAATAGTTTGTACCAGTCGGAAGAAGGCTTTAACAAGCTGAAACCGGTTACGGTCAAATAAACTACAGTGGAATAAGTTATACATTTTTTTTAATGAAAAACAAATAACTTTGTGTAACAACCACTATTTAATTAACAATATCAACATGTTTCGAAAACTATGTTTTCTTCGTCAGGATAATAAGTTAATAAAAAATAACAAAAGACAAACAAGTATAGACTAATTAGAACAAAGACAAAATATTAGAAAGGAGAGGTGATTAATTACCTAAAATATATCATAAAAAACAATTATATAAAATAAAATATAAAAATTATTTTAGAATCGGTAAAAAATTACATTAACATAATAAATTTTTTTTTAAAAACAAAACAAGAAGTCTAAATAACAAAATAAATTATTATAAATATAAGTATTAATACGAAAATAAATTTAAAAGATGGCTATTTTAAAAAAAAAACGTTTGGTTATTTATAGTATTTAATTTACTATTAACACTTTTTCTAATTTCTAAAATTTCTAAATTATCTAATTGTATACCCGTTGTGTTAGTGTGTAATTAATTAATTATTTTCATTAACTTTACTAACCATATTTTTAAGAAAGAAGAATTAAATCTTTTATCAAAAGGTTTGAATTACAATTTACAAATTGAAAATAAAAAAACAAATAAAATTGTTAGCTGTTGATATAAATTGTGCACTGAATCAAAAAGATAGTTCATATCAATATAAATTTGGTGAAATTGTTAAAAACATAAAGTCTAATAATTATAAGGAAAATAATAAACAATGTGAAGAAAAAAAGCTTGCCGTCAATATTTCAAAAGTTACACACGACAAAAACCTTATCATAACAAAGGCAGATAAAGGAAATTCAATTATTATTTTAGATAATGTGGATTACATTAAAAAGACCTTGAATTTTTTAGATAATGATAATTTTGAGATTGTTAATAAAAATCCAATCAATAAATGCCAGGAAGAAATTATTGATACATTAAAAGCTTGCAGAAGTGAAAATATTATTAGTTTATTTAAAAACAAAAAATTAACTATTAAAAATCCACAAGTACCAAAATTATACAGTTTGCTAAAAATCCATAAATTAGAAAAACCTATTAGACCGGTGGTGTCCAATTGTAACGCCCCTATTTATAAATTGGCTTCTACAATCAATAAATTAATTCTTGATAACAAAATTTTTAACCCTAAACATACAATAAAAAATTCCCTTGAGTTAATTGACAAATAAAAATCTTTGGATATACCTAAATATGCAATGTTAATATCATTTGATGTTGTAAACTTATTTCCAAGTGTTCCTCTTTTAGAAACTAAATCTATTATTAAAGAATTGTTAGATTTTTCAAACATTTCCAAAAATTTGTCTCAGGATTTATATAAAATTTTTAATGTTATTCTTAAACAAAATTATTTTCAATTTGATAATATTATTTACAAACAAAAAGATGGTTTAGCAATGGGTTCAAGTACTAGCCCCCTAGTCGCAGATATATTTTTAAACAATTTTGAAGAAAAATTTTTTAATAGTCGTGCTTTATTATTAAAATATGTTTAATTTGAATGACTGGAACTAATAGGCAATTAAATATTTTCTTAAATTTCATTAATAAACTTCACAAAAAAATTTAATTTACCCCAGAAATTGGAAAAAATTGCAGTTTAAATTTTTTGGATTTAAGTATTTCTATTGTCAATAATAAATTTGAATTTAACATTTTTCGTAAAGACACATATACAGATATCATTATACATGAAACTTCTAATCATCCATTTTCACAAAAATTAGCAGCTTTTCATACCTTACTAAGTAGACTAATTAATGTTCCCCTATCTTCAAGAAATTTTAAAACAGAATTAAATACAATTAAACGAATTGCAATAAATAACGGTTATACTACACAATTAATAGATAATATGTTAAACAAAAAATATAAGAAAAAGTTTTTTAGATCTTTTGTTTATCCACGCGTAGTTGACAAGAATAATAATTGGAGAAAAATTGTATTTTTAAAAAATAACACTTCAAATTTGATAATTAAAAACATGCCAGATAATATCCAACCAGCTTTTTACGCCAATAACAAATTAAAAAATTATATATTAAATAACAAGGACAAAGGTGTGTTTTGAACAAATTTGGGGTTTATAAATTAATTTGTAATGATTGTAACTTTTTTTATATTGGGAAGACTTCTAGAAATTTTAACATTAGAGTTAAGGAACATCTAAGATGTTTAAATAATAATAATTATTCAGAATTTGCAAACCACATTTTGGAAACAGGTCATTCTTTTGATATTAATAAAGGTTTAAAAATTTTACACACTAACACAACGGGTATACAATTAGATAATTTAGAAATTTTAGAAATTATAAAAAGTGTTAATAGTAAATTAAATATTATAAATAACCAAACGTTTTTTAAAAATTTATTTTCGTATTAATACTTATATTTATAATAATTTATTTTGTTATTTAGACTTCTTGTTTTGTTTTTAAAAAAAAATTTATTATATTAATGTAATTTTTTACCGATTCTAAAATATTTTTTATATTTTATTTTATATAATTGTTTTTTATGATATATTTTAGGTAATTAATCACCTCTCCTTTCTAATATTTTGTCTTTGTTCTAATTAGTCTATACTTGTTTGTCTTTTGTTATTTTTTATTAACTTATTATCCTGACGAAGAAAACATAGTTTTCGAAACATGTTGATATTGTTAATTAAATAGTGGTTGTTACACAAAGTTATTTGTTTTTCATTAAATTAATGATGACGCCACAAAGTAAATTTGCCTATTTTGAAGAAATAGTTATACATTTGTTTCATTATATTTTTAAGAATATTGCCTTGAAACCTTACACATTTTTCTAAATACCAGTTTTAATTTTAAAAGTTAATCATTTTTATAATTTATTGCTTGTGTTATAAATTTCAAAAGTGGGCGTCTAGCGCTATTTTGACTCTTAAAAAAAGATTCTTCGGAAATCTACATTAAATAAAGTAAATGTAATGCTTAATTTGGTTTTTCAGAACAAAAGCAAAAGAAAATATTAATTAAGAGGACATGAAATCTATTTAAATTCGACAGAAATATTAAATTTATCAGAAACAAAGCAAAAAAAAACATTTTTTTAATTAGCTCCATACAGTAGACCCTGAGGAAATTAATTTCGCTGCGTGGAATTTTGCTGCGTGTTTTTTAAGGAAAAAAGGACGAGGAAGATCCGCGAATGAAAAAGGTATGAGAGGTAGATAGCGATCTGGGGGTCAGTGTGTCCAGGAGTGACGGATGTATGAATCCATCCCTCACACTGCGGTGCAAAGCGATAGGTTGAATGAGTCTTGTTGGAGGGATGAAAAGGTTTATTTCAACCAGTCTCTCCAAGTAGGTGTGTCTTCCGTCATACCAGTAGGTGTGTTAAGATCTAAACACAATCCTCACTACATGAACCCGGGCACCCCTGCCAAGTTACCGAAAATAGCGAACCACTTGGAGTGAGCTCTGGCAGAGTTGTTGGTTATCCAATAAATAGTTTCCGGGGCGGTGGTACCCAAAACCCGCCCCAAAATTGTAATTGAATATTATTTATCTGATAAGCTAAAAAAGCAAAAAGGTGTGTTTTTTGCATTAGTTTCATAAAGAAGGCCTTGAGGAAACTAATTTACCTTTGGGTGACCAAGATGACAGAAATTTCTTTTGTTTGATTTTGAAGAACCAAAAAGTCATTAAAAGTGTCAAGGGAGACCAAAATTTCATTTACATTTTTTATTTCAAAGAGTATGAGGAATCACTGGTTACAGTTAGTCAAGTGTACCCTACCCTGTGTAGTAAATAATAAAAGTGGAATAAAGTATGTTGAATACTTGGATTTACTACATTTTTAAAATACATTGGAGTTCCACTTAGTATTAACGGTTGATAAAATATTAATTCCTGTGAAATTATTACTTCTCATCTAACGCTCGGCAGCTAACCAGCATTGTTTTACTTGTATCGAAACAACAGATTCAGTTTGCACTTTTACTGACAGTCCAATTAAACGAGTATCTGAACTAAAGGACGTACGGTTTCGCTTAATAATCTCAGAACTAGGTTAGATTTTTCACATGAATGATTCAAATTGAATGAGAAAACCGAAAAAGTTTTAAAACTTTATAATTAATTTGTCGAAGTTTCATTGCGGTATGAATTAGGAATAAATTATTGTACGATGAAAATTAAATACAAGTTCATAATTAGTTTCTTCGTTTGCAATGGCGCTATCCAGTATGTAAATGACAATTAAACAGTGCTTAAATTAATCGTCAAGCAGTCATGATCAGTGACCACAAAGCGAATCTGTCCGTTGGATCTGTGCGTCGGTCGCAGGAATACTTGAGCGGAATGTCCACCGAGCAGTTTCGTATGTCAAATTTGCTTTTCTTGACAGCCCTTGAGAGATAATGACCTGAAAAGGTTTAAGGGGCAGCTTACCGTGCGTGGGCGGTAAAAGGGTGTATTTTTCGTAATTATTTTCAAACAAACATTGAATGGATTTTTTTTATTGAAACTCGTAGTCAATATATACATATAGAAGACTGCTTACAAATTTTTGTACACGAATCTAGATTATGGTTTGCGGTGTACGCCGCTTTCAACAGGACACTTGCTTTTTGGTATTTGACAGCGATTAAGCCATAAATTCATCAGAAAAAAAAAATTAGAAACAAGACATATACGAGTAGGTTTATGGCACCACAATTTAGGGGAATTTTGATATCTAGAAAGAAAAAATGGTGGACCAGCGAATTTTATTTCCGGTTTTTTAGAAAAATGTTCATCGTTCATTAAAAAAATAGAAGAAAGCTCTTTATAAAAAAATCCCTACGTGGTGACATAAGAACTGGATTTTTAAACAGTTAAAGACTTGATGCATGTAAATCGAATGTTTAGTTTTTTTAATGTGCTGTCAACCAGGTAGATAAAAGTAGTTTCGAGAAAAACGCGTTCAAAGTTGTGCTGAAGGATAATTCAACATACAAACTGTTTCAAACGGTTTCGCATAAAACGTTCTATCTACTATGTCAATTTTATGAATTTCTTTAAAACATTCGGTGAGAGCATTCTTAACAAATGCATCTTTCAGAAAAAGAAATTTGTAAAAAATGACAAAAAAATATTTTAAAAATGTCATTTTTTATTTAATTTTCTGAAAGATGCATTTGTGAAGAATGCTGTAGCCAAAGGTTTTAATAAATTCGTAAAATTGACGGAGATACAGCATTTTATGTGAAACCGTTTGAAACAATTTCAATGTTGAATAATTATCCTTCAGCAAAACTTTTAACGCGTTTTTCTCGAAACTGTGTTTTTCTACCGAGTTGAAGCATATTAGAAAACTATACATCTGATTTGCGTACACAAAGTCTTTAAGTGTTTCAAAATCCAGTCTCTATAGCACCAGGGGAATTTAATCATCTAAAGGGAATTTTGAAATCTAAAAAAATTAAAAATGGCAGACCAGTGATTTTTATTTCCGGTTTGTAAAGAAATTTTCATCGTTCATAAAAAAATAACAATCGAAGTGGCCCTTTTATAAAAAAATCCCTACGTGGTGCCATAGATACTGAATTTTTGAAGAGTTTGACACTTAATTCATGCAAATCGGATATATAGTTTTTTTTTTATGTTGTCAACCAGGTTGAAAAACATAGTTTCGAGAAAAACGCGTTCAAAGTCTTGCTGAAGGATAATTCAACATATAAATTGTTTCAAATGGTGTCACATAAAATGCTGTTTCTCCGTCAATTTTATAATAAAAATATTAATATAAATAATGGTATGTTAGCGCCAATTATGATTTGGCTGCGCTCGGCTAATATTTCTGTGTTATTTTGGAACGAGAATATTGTTGTTCCATGGCGATTATTGTTCACCCCGCTCTCCCGTTCTCGCCTGCGAGTGATTCCGCATTAAACATTTTTTCGAGTGTACACGCCGCAGTGCATTTATCGCATGATTTTTGTTATTATTTCGCAAATAACGGGACAAGCTCCTCGTGAATTATACCAATCGCATTAAATAAAACGCGTCGCATTTTGATGAAAACAATCCGAAGTGAAAACTATAAAAAAAACAATTCTTAGTGAAATGCGGAGAGGGAGCACACCTTCCTTTATTCCCAGTTTATTCATGTGAGTAAATAATTGTCATAATAAGTGCATAGAAATTATTTGCTGTAGATTATCATAATCCTAGCTGAAACAGTTTTGGTCCAATCTAGCCTGGATGTTTAATTTAAGGAACCAGCGCGCATTTTTACATTACCATTTACGCACGCGTTTCATTGCTCAAGTTATCGTGCGTAGTTTGAGAGAAATTGTAGGTAGCTCGTACGTGGGTCATCTACGAAAATTAAAAATATTCTTCGTTTCATCATAATTAACAAACACACTGTCAACATGCCGGATGAATCGACCGTCACCGAAATTGAACGCGAGATTAAATTATTAGAAGCGAGGCAGAATTCACATTTTGCAAGGATTCAGAGAATATATGATAGTATAAAAGGTTTGAAATCATCTAATTCAAAAAACATATTTTGTGCTAATGCAGCGTTACTATTGGAAACCAGAAAGGAGTTTATTGAATTAGTAAATAAAATTAATGATTTGAAACTTCAAAGAAATTCAGAATTTGTTCCAAACTTTCAAATGGAGCAATCCTTTGACGATTTATATTCTATAATCCAGTTGACTGCAAAACAAACAGGTGACAATACAATTGAGTTAGCTGACACGCATTCAAAACTAGATAAACCGAATCGCAATATGAAGTTACCGAAATTAACTTTGCCTTCATTTGATGGAGATATAATGGGATGGAGAATTTTTTATGATACCTTTCAGAAGGTTATTCACGCAAACAAAGAACTTTCTGATGCGGAAAAAATTCAGTATTTAATAAGTACTTTGTCGGGAAGGGCGTTAAATATTTGTGCTGGAATTCCAACGACAGCAGAAAATTACCAAGTTATATGGGATGCCTTAATAGAAAAATACGAAGATACCCGGGCGAACGCGATTTATTATTTTGATAAAATTTTGAACATAAAACCAATAACAGTACCGACTGCATTTAATTTAGAAGATTTCATAGATCAATTCCATTCCTCGATTTCAGCATTGCAACAATTACAAATTCCAAATTTATTACAATGTTTCTTCCTTCATATAGGGACCCAAAAACTAGACAAAGAAACAGCTGTAGCATTCGAATCGTCGGTCAGAAAATCGGAGACACCTACATACCACGAATTCATAACATTCTTGCGGGAGCAAACCAAGATACTACATAGAACTTCTACATTACCAGATTGGAAATCGCAAGAACACCCGAAGAAAAAATTACACCAAAAACAATATAGCCACGCATTTCTCAGTTTAACGAGTAACAAAATAAAACAGTCTAACTGCGCTGTATGTCACCTTTCGGACCACACATTGATTTATAAATGCCCAACATTTTTAAAAGCATCTCCTAAAGGTAGGTTTGAAATATCGAAAAAACAAAAACTCTGTCGAAATTGTCTAAGTACAATACACTCTACCAACACATGTAAATCGGAAAATCGGTGCAGACATTGTAATCAAAACCATAACTCTTTATTGCATTTTGATGACACTTCACCCAATTTTTCTCATAATGTTGAGCGTGATTTAAATCCCGAACGCAAACCTGAAAATCAGTCAGATAATGTAACATTAAGTATTTTCAATAATGTCGATGCAAACGCTTTTTCTCCAAATCAAAACGTATTATTAGGTACTGCATCTATTAATGTTCTTGATTCCAGGAATAATTATCAGAAAATACGCGTTTTAGTCGATAGTGCATCACAAAATGATTTTATGACAACCGAGTGTTGCAAACGCCTTGGCTTGCCTTTATTCACAGATCGCAATCGTACAACCATTAAGGGTATTGGGGATATTTCTCAACGCATTAAAGGAATGACTAATTTAAAGTTTGAGTCTCGTTATAATAATAAAACATCTTTCTCCATTCGACCTTTGGTCGTGGATCGCATCGCAACCCAATTTCCGGCATCTTCTATAGATATGAATGCATTGTCTTACATAAAGGAATTGCCACTCGCCGATGACAAATTTCACATCCCAGCGGTCGTCGATGCAATCCTTGGTGCCAATATTTTTGGCCAAATCCTACTACCTGGCAAGGTAAAGGGCACTCAGTCATTACCGAGTGCAATCGAGACCAGTTTAGGGTACGTACTAGTAGGAAACGCACCTACTCTCAAGAAAAAAAAAAATGTAACTCATAATAGCTTCTCAGTCAAAGTAATGCAGCTCGCAACTAAAACAAGGTTTTTCGTAAACTGAGTTTACACACGCATTTTTAATATCATTTTTCCTGCAACTTAAGTTTATTCTTATAGTACTTAATGATTATTTAGTTAAGTTTAATTAAAAATACAACTACCTATTATTGCTATCGTTCTTATCGATTTTAATTTATTATTTTCTTTTCATAATACTTGCAATAGTGATACGCATTAACGTAATGAGCAATGAACCCCGATGACGTAAATGTTCTTAACGCATCTATTTTTATTTTTATTATTATTATTTACTATTTTTACTTTCTTTGTTCCTTCCGTTGCTATTCGCATTGTTGGTTTGTTTTGACCATTCTGTCAAGGGCGGGGGTATGTTAGCGCCAATTATGATTTGGCTGCGCTCGGCTAATATTTCTGTGTTATTTTGGAACGAGAATATTGTTGTTCCATGGCGATTATTGTTCACCCCGCTCTCCCGTTCTCGCCTGCGAGTGATTCCGCATTAAACATTTTTTCGAGTGTACACGCCGCAGTGCATTTATCGCATGATTTTTGTTATTATTTCGCAAATAACGGGACAAGCTCCTCGTGAATTATACCAATCGCATTAAATAAAACGCGTCGCATTTTGATGAAAACAATCCGAAGTGAAAACTATAAAAAAAACAATTCTTAGTGAAATGCGGAGAGGGAGCACACCTTCCTTTATTCCCAGTTTATTCATGTGAGTAAATAATTGTCATAATAAGTGCATAGAAATTATTTGCTGTAGATTATCATAATCCTAGCTGAAACATGGTATTTATTCTTTGAAAACTCGTCTTTTTTAGCATGAATTAAGTGGGTTCTTAGTGTAAGTACCATCCCATATTACGATTCAGATTATATATAGAAATTTCAATTTGGGAGGCGGGAATGGGTACCGCCGCCCCGGGAACCTTTATTGGATAACGAACACCTCTGCCATAGGTAAGTGGCTTGCTACGTTCGGTGATTTAACAGGGGTGCCCGGGTTCATGGGGTGAGGTTCGTCTAGGTCTTGGAGGCGGATGACCAGGACTCACTGAACCCCAAATTCCTAACCACCCCATAAACCCTTTTTCCTTCCCAGAACTCTCTTCTCCTCCTTTTCCTATAAAAAACCCTCCATAAAGCATCCCCAAAGATGATACAGGCCCTGAGGGAAATTATTTTCCTCCTGTGTGGAGCTCAAGTAAAAAAAAAATAATTTTGTTGGTACTAAGAACCAAATTTAGGTCATCAGCGTATTTATAGAACATTTTCTCATACTCGACTTAATTTAGTGTTTATTTTATCAGAAGTTTTCAAACAAAGAGGATATTATTTGAATATGACAAAATGGTCAAATTTTTACTAAAATCAGTTTCGTGGACACACATAAATCTCTTTCTTGTTACATTTAATTACTCTTTATAAGTCAATTACTCAACAGATTTCCACAGGAATTTTTCACAAGAAAAATAACATTACATTATTGAAATTAATAATACAAAACATACGGGAAAAGTTAGTTTGCGTCCAAGATCGAACCCGGAACATTTCTCTTGCCAGTTGAGCTACTGAAACCCATTTCTCTACTGTCTGTTTTATCAATCTCATATTTCTATAACAATATTTATGGTCAATTTATTTTTCCTTAATTGGCATCTATCATTCGTAAGTGGAGATTCTAACGTAGACAAACCGCAAACAAACTAAGAGTCTTGAATAAAACATTGTTCTCAATTAATTATAAGAGATCTAGTCTTACATTTAATCTAGTTGTCTGGTATGTAATTTCGGTTGTGTAAAAGCAACTTTTTTTTTTAATTTTTCATTAATTCCACACAGGAGGCCCTGAGAAAAATAATTTCCATATATATATAAAACATTAAACACAAGCCGGCGTAGTCCGGTGGTAAAGCTCTTGACTCGCATTCCGAGGTTCGCGGGATCGAATCCCGGCGTGGCAAATAAATTTTATTTGAATAATTTGTGTTATTTCACAATTTATTAATTTAAAATAATACGTAGTTTATTTGCGGCACGTTCGAGAGTGAAGATACTCTCAGTTTCGCCCTGGTGTAAGACCACCATTCAGAATTGAAACGTTGCTTGAAATGGCTTTAGCCGTGTTTGGTGACCAGATCTGAATAGCCAGGTAATTCCCACCTTCCTCTTTCCCATCTCCTTCCCTCACCACCTTCAGCCCCACAACATGGCATAGTCTCACTGGCTCCAGACGGGAGCACTTGGGACTCATGTGCGGTATTCATATAAAAAAAATATTTAAAAAAAATCTAATCTAGTCTAACTTTTAATCTAGTTGTCTAGTATATAATATCGGTTTTGTAAAAGCAACATTAAAATTAAAAAAATTAACTCCACATAGGAGGCCTAGAGAAAAATAATTACCCTCAGGGCCTGTGTCATCCATTTTGAGGTGCAGGAAATTAGTCGAATATAATTTTGTTAATTCTTAAATTTGAAAATATAAGATTGACAATTTTGACGATTTGATGGAAGGTGGCAATGGCTGAATTGGTGAAAAAGCGCCCACCCCGGTAAGACGAGATGTTCTGCAACCTTATTTTCCGTTGGAAACAATCGTTCTAAGAACTGGTTTGTAACCTAGATATGAGATAGATCCAGATATTTTTTGATGGATCCAGTTTGTAACCTAGATATTAGATAGACCCAGATCGTTTTTTTTACATTTGTATAAAAATCTAAATGAATATTCAATTTTTTTATAAGAACAACTCTCTCTTAATAACTTTTGAGGGTTATTCCCACCAATGTAATATATCGTGGAAGAAGAAGATAACACTAAATCTCAACGAAAATATGAAAGACAAAAAGATACAGAAAAATAGAAAAAGACAATTGTCGCAACTGGGACAAGGTTAAACAAGAAAAAAACAAAAAGGTCAAAAACAGGGTTGAACAAGAAAAATATAAAGGTCCCATTTGCGACAATTAACTTTTTCTATTTTTCTGTGTCTTGTTCTTTTTCATATTTTCAGTTAGATTGTTAGTGTTATTTTCTTCTTCCATAATAATTTACTATTATTTTTGTCCCATTTTTTGTTAGGTTAGCTTAGGTTAGTTTAGGTTAAGTTAGGTTAGGTTAGGTTAGGTTAGGTCTGGTTAGGTTAGGTTAGGTTGGGTTATAAGAACAACTATCTTTTAATAACTTTTGAGGGTTATTCCCATCAATCTAACATATCGTGGAAGAAAAAGATAACACTAATAATCTAAACGAAAATATGAAAGACAAAAAGATACAGAAAAATAGAAAAAGACAAACGTCGCAACTGGGACGAGGTTAAACAAGAAAAAATCAAAAAGGTCAAAGACAGGGTTGAACAAGAAAAATATAAAAGTCCCAGTTGCGACAATTAACTTTTTCTATTTTTCTGTATCTTGTTCTTTTTCATATTTTCAGTTAGATTGTTAGTGTTATTTTCTTCTTCCATAATAATTTACTATTATTTTTGTCCCATTTTTTGTTAGGTTAGCTTAGGTTAGTTTAGGTTAAGTTAGGTTAGGTTAGGTTAGGTCTGGTTAGGTTAGGTTAGGTTGGGTTATAAGAACAACTATCTTTTAATAACTTTTGAGGGTTATTCCCATCAATCTAACATATCGTGGAAGAAGAAGATAACACTAATAATCTAAACGAAAATATGAAAGACAAAAAGATACAGAAAAATAGAAAAAGACAAACGTCGCAACTGGGACGAGGTTAAACAAGAAAAAATCAAAAAGGTCAAAGACAGGGTTGAACAAGAAAAATATAAAGGTCCCAGTTGCGACAATTAACTTTTTCTATTTTTCTGTGTCTTGTTCTCTTTCATATTTTCATTTAGATTATAAGTGTTATTTTCTTCTTCCATAATAATTAATTGTCTTTACAGGATGTCTGTATAATTTTGGTCCCATTTTTTGTTAGGTTAGGTTAGGCCAGTTTAGATTAGGTTAGGTTAGGTAGGTAAGGTTAGGTTAGGTTAGGTAAGGTTAGGTTATGTTAGGTTAGGTAAGGTTAGGTTAGGTTAGGTTATGTTATGTTAGGTTAGGTTATGTTATGTTTTAGTAGATATTTGTTGGGGATATTTTGTCGCGGGATTTCGCGGAACCATTTGCAATTATGCCCAAGATTTTACCAAGTTTGACAAATACCTGTGATAGTAAGGTCTCGAGATTATTCAACATAATACTATTATTATCATGGAGACTGTGGAATGACAAAGTTCGCTCCAACACTCTCTTGTTCTGGTGTTCCAAGAACAGCGCTAACGTTTCTGTGAAGATTGTTAAGAATGTCTACGGCTTGTGACGCGATAAATAAACACTCTAACTATTCATGCGATAATTAACTTACCCAAGTAAGGTGATCGGTCAATAAAAGATAATATAAATAGATGTAATTTGTATGAGCAGATGGTTGGGTGATTCATTTGAATTTTCTGTTCAATAATTGTTCAATAAATCAACCATGTTCGCGGATAATTCAACCCTCGACGATCAAGGTGCTGTCCCGACGTCGGTTCCTCACTGCGGTTTTCGTATGAAAAAGCTGAGGATCCGGCATCGGGATGTAATCCAAGTCTTACGAGGGCTTGATGTTAATAAAGCTAGTGGGCCTGATGGAATACCTGCCCTGGTATTACAGAGGTGCGCTGCAGAAATTGCTCCAAACGAAACTCTTTAAAATGTCCCTGAAGTCTGGTATTGTGCCCTCTGGTTGGAAAAAAGCGGTCATCCATCCTATTCCAAAGAAGGGTGATCGCTCCAACCCGGCCAACTACCGCCCCATAGCGATCACATCAGTTTTGTCCAAGGTGATGGAACGTGTGATCAACGACAAACTGCTCACATATCTCGAGAAGAACAAAATCATTAACGACCGTCAATACGGATTCCGGCGGAACCGCTCGTGCGGTGATCTTCTCGCATATGTGACGCATGTTTGGGGGCGGTGCCTAGAACGTTTCGGTGAGACCCAAACGGTCGCACTGGACATTTCCAAGGCCTTTGACCGGGTTTGGCATCGAGGACTTGTCAACAAACTGCCATCTTACGGGCTTCCCGTATCCCTGTGTACGTGGATTGCCGACTTTTTGAGGGAGAGGTCAATTCAGACGGTTGCTGATGGTTTCACCTCTTCCTCACATCCAATAAATGCTGGCGTCCCATAGGGATCGGTTCTGTCCCCGACTTTGTTTTTGTTGCACATCAACGACCTTTTGTCATGTGCACCAATTCATTGTTACGCGGATGACAGTACAGTCCATGACAGCTTTTCGTTTGACAAGCCCCCAAAGGGCACACAAACTCCAACGGCTCGGAGGGCTTTGAAGCAAAGAATGGATGGTTACCTCGAGAGTGTTTTCTCTTGGGGTAAGAATAACCTCGTCGAATTCAATTTTTCAAAGACCCAATCATGTCTGATTACGTCTAAAAGGGATCGAAATGAAAATCTAGTCTCCTTCAACGGAAGCAATCTTCCGAACAGACCTTCCATTGATATGCTTGGTGTAACTCTAAGTGACCAGCTCAGGTATGGGGGCTCCATCGAAGCCAGAGTAAAGTTAGCTTCTCAAAAACTGGGCGTACTGTACAGGGCCCGCAGATACTTTAATAGTACACAACTGCTTACCCTGTACAAATCGCAAGTGCGCCCCACGGTTGAATTTGGCAGCCACCTCTGGTCTGGAGCTCCAAAATACTTGAAAAATACCCTCGACTCTGTGCAGAAACGGGCGGTCCGTTTGATAGATTCTCCCATCTTAACGAACGGGTTGCAATCTTTAGAGCACAGGCGTCGGGTGGGAATGCTATCCATGTTCTACCGGTATCTCAATTGAAGATGCTCTGAGGAACTAGCGTCATTGATCCCTTCGGCACCGGTGCATAGTCGGGAGACACGACAAACGCGCGCCCAACATATGTGCACGGTTGACATTTGTCACATGAGAACGGGTCGTTTTTTCGACTCGTTCTTGAGTTCAACAGCTCGGCTATGGAACGATTTGCCGGCATCTGTGTTTCCTCCCTCCTACAACATGGGTCTCTTCAAGACCAATGTTCATTCCTTCCTCTCCTCAAAAAGACCCTCCACACAGCATCCTAGATGACATAGGCCCTGAGGGGAATTATTTTCCTCAAGGCCTCCTGTGTGGAGTTAATGTAAAAAAAAAAAAAAAAAAACAATTGTAAATATGGTAAGAAAGCATTAGGATTTATATTACCAACAATTAAAAACTTTGAATCGTTACAAATCATAATAGGTTGTACATATCTCTTGTTAGAAGCGTAATAAAACATAACTCCATTGTCTGGTCGCCCTTCTACGAAATTCTTATAAATAATGTTGAAAGAACTCAAAGAAAATTTCTACGTTTCGTAAATTTCAAACTTAATATCCCTATAGAGCACCCGCTAATTACCTGTTGAATATTTTTAATATTCCAACTTTAGAAAGCAGGCAACTAAGACCTAACATTTTAATTAAAATTATTAAACTCTAAATTCGATTGTTGTGAACTTTGCATTTAATAAATCTACGCGAACAACTAGACATACAATAACATTTTTTACATATATTTTCTCATTCCTAGTATAGTTTTCATTCCCCAATATAACGTTTGCTTAGTTTTGGTAACAAATACAAACAATATGGTGCATTAATTAAAGAATATGTTACTTTTGAAAATGTTGCTTTTGAATATATTATATACTAATATTAAAATATATTTCTGGATTAGATATATAACATTATTTGTTCACAATTATGTCCTCTGCGTGCGAACTCTTTTTAGCCATAAGTTGTTTTTAATTGTTTGTAGTTTTTCTAGATTTTAAAAATAAATTGTAAGTTTGTACAGCACCCTTGAAGTGGTTTTTCACAAAAACAGCGCTTTATTATCATCAATCATCCAAATATTATTTTTATTAAAAAGCTACTCGGCTTCTCCAGCAATGCAGCTGGTTTTCAGTAGGCCCCTTTGATCAATATTATGTAAGGAGGATTGTAGGAGTAATCTTAAGAATCCTACCACTGAATATTAAAATATTATTTTAAAGTTTATTATAGTTAAGTGCACTAGAAGTGCTCGTAAAATAACATAAACTGTGCAAAAGTCATCATTATATTATTATTATTAAACTCAAATCTCAAAGAAATATTATTGTAGGACTACGAACGTGAATCTAAACAAAAGTGCAGGCTTAACTCGTGTTTTAATAAATCTACCCAACCTACAAAATCCCAGCCCTAACTTAACTTCTAAGTAAACTTGAAAACTCTTTATCAGAACGATCTTCTAGGAAAAAAGAAAATAATAAAGTTCTTACAAAGTTTTAAGTTAGTTACAAAACTGGGTCTTCTTTTCACATGGAAATTCCTGGTGGTTAGGGTCACTGAAAACTTTTACCGATTGTTGTTCGTGTCACGTTTTCCGAAATAAGCAATTTTTTTTCTTAACTTCCAGTGAAATTATTAGTCGGACATTTTCACTTTTTTTATTTTTTTTTTATTTATTTAATATTTGTATGTTTTTACAATAAGTATACATTTTTTACATGTTAAACAGAGTTGTAAAATGAACATAATAGCATTTCCTCATCATAAAGAGACAAGGCTCTTGTGTTTGGTGAGGGAATTCAAGCTCAAGTATATGTAAAATTTATTAAAAAATAATAATATTGCATCTAATAACAAAAGATATGTAAGAAAACTCGAGATATAACAATAAATAAATTTTAAGATTTAAATGAAATATTAACGGTAAAAATGGACTATTACAGTTGTTTCAGGTGATTTTTCAATTTAATTTGGAATTTATGTATATTTTCGATAATTTTTAGTTCTAATGGGAGGTTGTTGAAATAATTTATACCTAGATACAGATAGGTATTTTGGATGTGCTTGGTATTAAATTTAGGGATTTTGATATTGTTTTGAAATCTTGCTGATATATTAAATTGTAATTTTTTTAGCTGTATTTCTTTAAAAGTCTGTAGAATTGCATATTTTTTATATATATTGTCTGTTGTAGATACTTTGAATATTGAAAAGATTCTTTCAGTAGAGAATGTAGATGGTTTTTTCAAGATAACCTTAATTATCAATCTTTGAACTATTTTCAGAGGATTTAAAATAACATCATAAGTTCCTCACCACCCTATAATACCGTACTGTAATATAGATTGAACAATTGCATAGTACACTTTTTTGAGGTTTTCTAGTCTAAGAATATTTCTAATAATGATAAATATATATATATACATTTCCTAATTCTTTTGACAAGTTCACAAATATGTGTTTTCCATTTAAAATGTTGATCTATATATACACCAAGATATTTAATATTTGAAGTTGAATTAAGTGTAGAACATGTTTGATTACAATTAGTTCCACCACATTTACTCTGATGTATTACAATTTTTATTTCTGGATTTGATTTACATTTATTGATAGAGAAAGGGATAAATTTTGTTTTTTCAGTATTTAATGAGAGGAGATTTTTATCGAACCAGTTTTTCAGCGTATTAATATCAATATTCGCTAGATTATTCACAGTATTCCAATCAGCACCTTCAATTACTATGACAGTGTCGTCAGCATAAGATATTATTTTTCCGTTTATTCTTTGTGTGAATATGTCATTTACATAGATGATAAACAGTAACGGTCCCAGGACTGTACCTTGAGGTATGCCAAAGTTACTCGTATCTTGTTGGCTAAGCACATCGTTGATTGTAACGACTTGAGGACATTCGAAAAGGTAGTTTTTTATCCATTCTAGAGCTGCTCCATCTAATCCAATGTTTCTTAATTTACTTATAAGTTTGTCATGTGATATGCTGTCAAACGCTTTTTTGAGATCTATGAAAATTCCAAGGCATTTTAGTGATTTATCTAATGAATTGTGAACAAGGCTAATTAATTTTGCAATTGCATCCTGTGTGCTTCTACATTCCAAAAGCCGAACTGATTTTCATTAATTATTTTATTACATTTTATAAAGTGATTTATTCTTTTTTTTACTATCTTTTCAAAAAATTTTGCTATATTCGAAATTACTGATATAGGTCGGTAGTTGCCTACTTCTTCTGGATTACCAGATTTAAATATTGGAGTAATGATAGTTTGTTTGTAAATAGACGGAAATACTCCGCTTTGGAGACTTATATTTATTTTTTTATTTTTTTTTATTTATTTATTTCTATATATTACAGTATTTACCTATAGATCAATTTCGAAAACATTTTTACATAATATATTTTGTAATTTTATTGTTGGGTGTAAGGTAGGTTTGTGAAGGTGAAACTGTGGATATTATATTATTTATTATATGCATTGATGGTTTAGAAATTTGATTATTAATATTTTTTAAAATGTTAACTGTAATTCCATCAAATCCTGGGGCAGAACCTCCTTTAATACCGTTTATGATAGATACTATTTCATTCTCTGTTGTGACTTGGAATGTTGCTATTTTATTTTCTGCATCAATATTACAGTCTGAAATTATTGGAGTTATTTTTGGAATAGAACCAGAAAGTTGAAAGTTTGAAATAAAAATGGTTACAACTGTTTTCTTTCTATGTGATGTGTAATCTTCATCTGTCACTAATCTGCCGATTCTGCCTTCCGTGGGCGAAACCATTCATTTATCTATTTTAACATGAAACGTTCTGCTAATAAGTTGTAAATGTCAATCTTATCATGTTTAAAAGACGGGCACTCGTTTGGTATTTCTTCTGCATTCACTTTTGCCGATAGGATTAAGGCGTCGCTTCTCTGCTCAAAAAGAAGAAGATGGAGAGATATGTAATTTCGATTGTTGGATAGAGCGCGCTAATATTTCAAATAATGAAATTGAACCGAAAATTGTGAAAATGTTTAATAAAACTGACAAAAATGTTTAAATGATTCGTTTAAAATAGAGCTAAAATCTCGTGGAAGGCGTCTTAAGTATCATTTAAAGAAATATTTTGAATTTTTTCACAACTATAAATAATAAAAACATGTAAAATTATAGAAACAAACGTGATTTTAATAATTTTCGGAGCATACGTTGCGATTTTTTTCTATCGAGGGAATTTTACATAATTTGCGTTTCGGCGTGGAACGTGTCTAGGTATTTCAAAAAAGGTACCTTCAAAAATAACATATTTTTTTAATAGCTTAAAAACTTCAAATATTTAAGGGAGATATGTAAGAAATCGGTAGAAATTCGGTTAGCGGCGGCTTAATGACGCTAGTTTTTCGGTGCACCTTCTATTTAAATGCACTCGATATTGTAAAGACGACGATCTGTTCATTAAGATAAGATGTAAGTTATGGGCGTCCAGAACTTCAACGTCTACAGCTCTATCTGCGCGGTTTGAGAGAGCGAGGAACCCATAAATAAGCAATTGATATGAGAGTCACGTTCCACAGCAATAAATGACAGAGTAGAAGACTTATTTTACTGATAGATCTCATTTCACTGAAAGGGAGCCTTGGGGATTATTTCTACCGCTGTACCAACCTAAGGGAGGTTTTTAGTAGCAGCTTTTAAAAGCCGGCAGATAATTCAATAAATTCCTTAACACAACCACTAAAAAACTTTTATTCGTTTCAGAAAATAAATTAAATAATCCAACACGAAATTAATTTGTAAGACAAGTTTCCTTTTTTTGGAACGTTGTGTTATGGATTCGACAAACTCTAAACCAGAATTTTCCTGAGCTTACCATATTTCATGCATGAGCGATATTTTTCAGAATATTATGGTACTGCAATTTTTCAGCTTGGAAGAAAATGAGTTTTTTCTGAAAAATAGCAGTTCGGAAGGGAAAACGACGAAAAACATATTTCGGGGAACTAATTTTCACTCTCCCAGTTCCGTTTATTTCTGAGTTGAAATTAATTCAATGTTGACACTGTAAATTTCTCTCATATTGCTTTGTTCTGATCATATCTAATAAAAAAAGATATTTTTTATAGCATGACGAGCGAATTATCCACCAAAGATGTACAACAATATATGGAGGTATGTAAAAAATAAACTTTTTTAAATATGTTATATGATTCAATTTGGAATTTAAATCTATCCTCGAATATGTTTTTGTTTCCGAAATCAACTTGCTCCTACATAATGTTATGTGATGTTAAAATTTTAAGAGCTTGTTTTTCGTAAAACTACACCAACCATATCACCAACGTTATTATTTTGTTTGACAACCATGACTACAAGAGGCAGTGTTGGGTATCAAATGTTGCGATGTGTGCCTCGAGGATGCAGTCCTGCGATAAACTACGACATGACATCGATAGTCCTGCGGTAGAAATAATATAAAAGATGTCGATAACGTTATTTTTAAGTAATGCGTGCATCTATTAAACGAAAATGGCACTCGAGTTTTCTTAAAAGCTGGTTCACACTACGCTATCAAATATAAAAAGATCATAGCACGCCAAATAACCCTCTCCATACAATCCCTTCAGACCGTTCACACCTAAGCGTTTTTAAGCGCAGATCAATCATAAACAATACACATCTCAGACGTAACCGCTCCAGACGCGATATCCCAGAAGATAACTCTCCCCTTCTCCGACTAAAACAGGAGAGGGGGTCATTGTAATTACGGAGCTGCCTAGACCCGTGGATGACAGATTTAAGTACAAAAAAATATGCGTTCCGTTGCCGCTCCCTAATTCGACTGACTCCCTCTCCTACCACAGGAAGAAATATTTGATAGCCTCGTGTGAAAGGACAAAAGATAAGCGCTCGCGAATCAACAGATATCTGCTCGCAGATTTATAGCGTAATGTGAACCAGCTTTAACAATTTATCGCGTCCGGGTACGTATGATATATTTATTTAATGTCGGTAGTTGTTTTTCGTTATTTCCAGTTCCAGTCTTTACATCATAGTTATAACACGGACGCTGCCTTTCATCGTTAATTGAATCATCCTGAAAGATACTCGAATTACGGTACTATTACACTATCAGCTATGTCTTTCCTAGAGAGCAAACTGGTGCCTCGTGACGGAGACAAAAGTGCAAATGCGGCTTACTACGAACACTGCCTTTATAAGAAAAACCGATTTCACAGCTTTGGTAAAAGAATGAGATCAATCAGTCATTCAGTTCTACAATTTCACCGTCCTCTAATCTACGGTATCTTTGTTTGAGACTAGAAACATTGCTGTTGTTTGAGACTAGGAATTTATATCCACGTATTCTGCCTGCATTTGCATAGTTCTGATGTCAAAATGAATTTAGCTGGCTGCTCATAAAAGGAAGCAACAAAAACAGACAATGCGAAGGGAATATGGAATATGAAGCGAATTTCTTCCTTGGATATTTATTATTTTGTCTAAAATTAAGATCATTCGAAATGACTTCTTTCATGTCGGTGGATGATTTCATTTATTTTCCAGAAATAATACCATTCAGTATAAAATAACCACACAATAAAACACTCTTTCAGTTTTTCTTAAACTAATTCGTAATGTCACCTATTATTTTTCTACTATTCGTGTCACCAAAGAAAGTTTTAATAAAAGCAATTAAAGTTGTAAGTATGACACACATTTATAGCAATTCAACAACTATAATAAAGTTTAATAATTTCACTCCCAAAGGAAACTTAATTTTTCCCTGAATATTCGTTTCACCTAAATGGTTTCAAATAGTATCTTCACTCTGGGTTAACTGAAATCTTTTCAGTCCTGAAGGGGTTTTACCTGAAGATGCGCGGTAAGAACCGGAGAGAGACTTACTATCTCTAGTTTTACTAAGTAATCTCTAGTTTTACTAGTGACACCCTTCCAGGGATGACATCTGTAAGCCTGAGCGGCAGGGCGAAAAACCAGCCAAAAGCATCCGTCGCACTATGGAATGGCCCGGAACAAAACCGTCTCATAAATCGAAAAACTGTACTTTTTTTCTTCATACGTACCTGTAGTGGTTTTAATTAGATAAATGATTGCTAAATTTTTATCCGTTGAAAAAAATTTTTTTTTGTACTTTCCTATACTGAAAATAATGTCGAAGTACGGGTTCAGAGATATCTAATTGAATCAAAATGTGAAATATTTCTTGGTACAAATGTCAAGCATTCGAGCTAGTTTAAATATAACTTATTAAATTTTTGATCTGATATTTTTGTATAAAATCGTTAACTATCAGTTGGATAGCCCTGATATATTAAAATTGATTCACTTTCATATACCTACAATTAGATCAAGGTTCCCTAGTTTGTATTATTGTGACAACTACATGTCGGTATCAGGCTCCAATTCAGTTAATAAATAGATTACACACCATTGGAAATTTTTATGCCAATGTGGCTGATATTTTTAATATTTCCATACTGAAATATAAGGTTGTACTGATCGAACATTTCAACCAATTATACGTTAACGAGGTCACTACATAATGAGTTTTTTGATATTATTGTTTATTTTTAATGCCTGTATTAAGTACTACGACTGTAATTAAATATACACAAGCTTGTAAATGGCACTTTGTGCCGTAAATTTTAAATAAATAAATTATATATCACCGCAAAGGTTAATTTTTAAGCTTTAGTAATATATTTTTTTAAATATTTTATTTTTAAATAATAATGATTTATAAGCCCCCTTTAAGCCAATAACACTGAAACCAGATTTTGACAAAGTTCAGGTAAACTTTCAACTAGTAGCAGGGTTTGGCCCTGTAGTTATTAAAACAACATCATATAAAATAAACCTTTTTTTAATATGTTACTGAAAAAAGAATTGCGATTTTTTTGCGCAACAGCGTCAAAAAACGGTTTTTCAAAACAAAAAAGGATAAATTGTCTTTGAAATGACATGTTTAATATAAAAAAATAATAAATAACTAAATAAAAATATGTAACATAAAGATTGTTTAGTTTTTAATCAGCACACAATTTTTTTAATAAGAAATAAAGAACTTACAGATTTATGAGACGATAATGAGCATTCGCAACCACTGTGCGTCGCCCTATTTAGAAAGAGATGAAGCGAAGCGGCAATGAGAAAGTATTCGAGATCAAAGAACGCTCGGAAATACGATGGTTTTTTACAGTTTTATAATATGACCAACTTTTAAAATGATTGAAGTTTACATTATTGTTTTTCTGGCCGTACTGTACATAAAGTTCGGGAGTTTTATGTTAGTATGGACACGCGTCGGGCTCTCGGAGCAGCCTGACGTATTTCTTGGTCGGTCTCATTATTCTTAAATAAAAAGAGGGATAGTTTACGTTTTTAGCCCTTAAAAGTGTCAAATAATGTTCATTACTATGTGAAAATTTCAAAAGTGCACTCAAAATAATTTTACAGTGAGTAGTGTGGACATAAAACTACTTTTAGAACGTGTTATCAAAATATTATCGTGAACCGTTGGATAGTGTAAAGAAAGTATTCAAAATCCGAGACTGGCAGTGAACATTCACCAGATGTGGTCATCTTTCGGCCCTTAGGTGCCCTTCCCGTGCCCCTTGCCCACCCGCACCGACATTTCAACCCCCGCTGCCACCGCTACGCCCGCAGTCGCCGGTGCCGCTATTCATGACTGTGAGCCATATGACCTGTCCGGTACATCGGCCACTGAGGCGGCCTTTCCCAGACGCACGAGAAGAAGATCAACACTGATCACCCCTGCATCCCTAGCTGCCCCCGCTGTCTACTGCCCGCGCCCGCCCCCACGCTCCATAGCACAAGGACTAGGATGACATCGAACCGAACCCGCGCCTTTTGGTTTCTACCAGTACAATACATAGGGAGTGAATAATGGTTAAAGACAATATCCAAGCGGAAGTGTTTTAGAACAATAAATAATGGACAATAATAAAGCGGAAGTGTTTTAGAACAATAAATAATTAACAATAATAAACACTTACAGTGAAAATTTACATGTTTATATATATTTTTTTGTTTTGTTTAGTGTTAATGTCATGTAATTGTTTATGGATTGCAGGTTATTTAGTTTTTGTGTATGTGTGAGTTAGATTAAGTTAGATTAAGTAAGATTAAGTTGGATTAAGTTAGATTAAGGAACATTAAGTTACGTAGAGTAAGCTAGATTAAGGATGTTAAATTAGTTTGTTTTAGTGGTCCGTGGAAGGGAATGGCCGACACAGGTGTCGATGAGACTCGCTATCCATCACATCGCCAACCCTTCGGTGGCGCAAAGAGGAGGACGGAACGAGAGCAATGCCGAATCGGCACATGGAATATAAGAGGAGGAATGGAAAGAAAAATGAATGAATTATGCGATACAATGAAAGGCAAATGTTTGGACGTACTTTGTGTGACAGAGAGTATGAAAAAAGGGAGCGGTACAATGCAACATGATGACAGATTCGTCATCTGGTCTGGAAGACCGGATACGGAGAGGGCTTGTCAGGGTGTTGCAGCGCTACTGTCTCCCAGAATGGTAGAATGTATGTTACAATATGAATGTGTAAGTCCGAGAATTATGTGGATCCGTTTCAAAATTGGTTTGACAAGGGTGTTTCTTGTTATTTGCTACGCCCCTGTTAATTCTGAAAGCGACGAAGTGAAAGATGATTTTTGGACTGGTGTGAACGATGTAATGAGACAAAAAGATTTGAATGAAAAGATTATTATGGCGGGTGATTTGAACGGGTGGGTCGGAATTAGACGTGATGGATTTGATTCGGCCTTAGGTAAGTTCGGGGATAAAAGAACGAATGACAATGGGAACAGAATACTTGAAGTATGTTTGGAGTGGAACCTTTTTGTGTCGAATACTTTCTTCGATCATAAAGGTATCCACCAATATACGTGGGAAAGAGGAAATGAAAGGTCAATAATTGATTTTGTAGTAATTGACTCTAGGTTGAGAGCCGTTACCGAGGACACAAGAGTGTTCAGAGGGGCTGAGGTTGAAACTGACCACTTTCTGGTGGTATCGAGAATAAGCCTCTTTCGCGGCTGGCGCTCTAAGGTGAAAACGGTAACAACTCCAACAAGAGTCAAAATAGAAAAACTGCAAAACGGTAACATCAGAAGTGAGTATGAGAAGTGTGCAGAGATGAGATTGAATGAGAAGGAAATGGATGGTCTAAGCATAGAGGAAACATGGAACCACATAAAGGTGAGCCTGTACGAATCTGCTAAAGACGTGTGTGGGATAAGTAAGCAAGGCAGGAAGAAAGGTGACGCATGGTGGGATGATGAGATCAAAGCACTGGTCTCTGAGAAGAAGAAAGCATGGTTATGTTTGATAGCGACTGGCAGTGCTCCAAGCGAAGAGAGAGATCGAGCGAAAGAAGTGTATAAGGTATGTAAGAAAAGAGTAAGTGTTGGAGTGAAAGAACGAAAGAAACGTCTGGAAGAGGAAGAGGGAATCAAAATGACACACCACTTCCAAGAAAACATCAAGTTGTTTTGGAAGGAGGTCAAAAGGTCCCGAAGTGGTTCAGAGAACGGAAGCATGAAAGTGATAAAATCGAAAGATGGACAAATGTTGACGAATGGGGAAGAAATAAAAGAGAGATGGATGAAATATTTTGAGGAAGTCTTTGAAAGCAACCCGGGTGATAGTGAGTCCAGCGTCGAATCGGGTATGAACGATGACGGAGTGAATGTTACCAAAATCAGCATGGATGAAATAAAAAGATCAATGAAATGTATGAAGAATGGTAAGGCTGTGGGTTTCGACAATATTGCTGCCGAATACTTTAAAGGGGATAGTCCTATTATTCTTACGTGGTTGTGCAAACTTTTTAACCAGTGTTTAGAGGAGGGTTACACGCCATTAGATTGGAGAAGGGCTGTAATCATGCCATTATACAAAGGTAAAGGGTCACGTATGGAATGTGGGAATCACAGGGCTATTAGCCTGCTTAGTTCAGTCGGCAAGCTATATGGTAGAATATTGATGGAAAGGGTAAGAATGGAAACAAAGGAAAAAGTTTGGGATGTGCAAGGCGCTTTTATGAGTGGAAGGGGGTGCATGGACCAGATTTTCTCGTTGCGTATGCTCACTGAGAAGTTTCTTGCAAAAAACCAGAAACTCTTCTGTGCCTTTGTAGATTTACAAAAAGCATACGACCGAGTTGACAGGAAAAAGCTGTGGAAGGTGTTGTCCAAGTACGGAGTGAATAAGAATCTCATACAAGCAATTGCGTCTCTGTATGAGGGAAGCGTTGCATGTATTAGGGTGAACGGTGATTTTACGGGGTGGTTTGACATCACAAAAGGTGTTAAGCAAGGATGCGTAATGTCATCGTGGTTATTCAATCTATACATGGATAATTGTATGCAAGAGTTGAAAGAGATGGGATTGGGCGCGAAATTGAGTGATCTAGAAGTATGTTGCCTGTTGTATGCTGATGATGCAGTGCTGATTTCTAACAGTATGGAAGATCTACAGTCGCTCGTGTCTAGGATGAACGAAGTATGTATGAAGAATGAGTTAATGATGAATGTAAGTAAGTCTAAAGTAATGGTATTTGAAAGAGAGAGTACGAAAACAATGTGCAACATAGTTGTGAACGACGAATACTTGGAGCAGGTGGATGAGTTTGTGTATTTGGGAAGTATGTTTACGAGAGATGGGAAGACTGATAGAGATATCGAAAGAAGGGTAAATGCCGGTAACTCCATTAATGGAGGTCTGAACGCCGTTGGCAGCAACAAAAAATTGTCAAAAGAAGCTAAGCTAGCCGTCCATAATGGAGTGCTGGTACCTACCCTGATGTATGGCAGTGAGGCATGGAACTGGCAGAGAAAGGATGAAAGTAGACTGAATGCTGTAGAAATGAGATCCCTGAGACGTATGTGTGGTAAAACCATGTATGATCGTGTGAGAAATGTGGAGATCCGCAAAGAATGCAAGGCTGATGTAAGCGTAATGAATAAGATTAAGAAAGGGACGCTCAGATGGTTTGGGCATGTAGAGCGAATGAATGAGGAAAGGAGTGTAAGGAGAATATATGACGCAAATGTGAATGGTAGACGAAGTCGGGGACGCCCGAGGAAGACATGGCACGACCAAGTGAATCAGATACTTCGTCGGGCGATGTCAAGAGTCAGAATAACAGAAGAGCATGTATGAGACGATGTATGAATGTGAACGAAGCAAGGAGTGTGTGCCAAGATCGAGTTGTTTGGCGGTCCGTCCTCTCTGCCTACCACTGCGGGGAAACGGCGTGATGGTTAGTTAGTTAGTTAGTTAGTTTTATGTTATGGTTTCTTTGGATTTTGTTTTTGTTATACCGATTAACCATGAAGTTGTAATGTGAAAGATAACCAAGATTATTTATTTATTTATTAAACGCCCGTATAGTTTTAATCGGGAATTATTATTTCCTGCAAAATGCAATAGAAATAGTCATCGTGTGTAAAGCGGTCGCAGCAGGAACTATGTTAAAATGAAAAAATAAATACATAATAAAGTGTCATGTATTATATTATTGCGTGCGAAAAACACATACTACTTTAACTAAATACCCGGGTTCATGGGGTGAGGTTTGTCTAGGTCTTGTCGGCGGATGCGTCTGCCCACCAACTGCGCGAAGAGGCCAGATGAGGGAGCCCCATGAACTCTCCAATCCGAACCCTCTCGACTCATCGCCCTGCAGCACAATGGGAAGGATTAAACATCGCTCTTGGACACTGACCCCTAGATTCATACCCACCCCTCACAATTTCATCTCTTTCCTTTGATAAAAAGACACTCCACACAGCATCGCCAAATATAGCAAAGTCAAACAGCAATGGGGTATATCGATAGGTATAGTCTAAAATCTCAAAAAATCAGTTCCAATTTTTAAAATGGCAGTTAAAATGATTTTCTGTAAAAAATGTCTAATATTACAATTAGTTAGATACTAACTAGCTTGTCCGACTTCTCCAAACTCTTCTAATTTTGGGAACGAAACTTAAACTCAAAGCAAAGTTCTAGATTTATTTGATTGGAGTTAAAGACGGTCACAACCAAGAACAGTATTTTTAAATGAACTAGAGTTTTATGTGAACATTACAAAAGAATTTAATTGCGAGGAGTCATTTTGACTATGGCATCTCGAATTGGGATATTTTGTGAGGCTAAAGGAATTGAGGAGGAAAAGATGAGAAAGAAGAAGATGGGAAAGTACCTGGTTATCCAGATCTGGTCATCATTGATTTGCAACGATTTGATTCATTTTGATATATCAACCGGGCGATACTGAGATAATATACCAGTACCGCTCACGAACGTGCCGCAAAAATATTATGTTTGGTTTAACATTAAAGCTGGTTCACATTACGCTATAAATCTGCGAGCAGATATCTGTTGATTCGCGAGCGCTTATCTTTTGTCCTTTCACACGAGGCTATCAAATATTTCTTCCTGTGGTAGGAGAGGGGGTCAGTCGAATTAGGGAGCGGCAACAGAACGCATTTTTTTGTACTGAAATCTGTCAACTTGACATCTGTCATCCACGGGTCTAGGGCAGCTCCGTAATTACAATGAACCCCTCTCCTGTTTAAGTCGGAGAAGGGGAGAGTTATCTTCTGGGATGTCGCGTCTGGAGCGGTTACGTCTGAGATGTGTATTGTCTATGATTGATCTGCGCTTAAAAACGCTTAGGTGTAAACGGTCTGAAGGGATTGTATGGAGAGCGTTATTTGGCGTGCTATGATCTTTTATATTTGATAGCGTAATGTGAACCAGCTTTTATGTAAATGAATGTGATACACCTAACGCATAAATCGACGTTAATAAATTTCACATTAAAAATGGAACCCGTAATTTCAGGATTCGTAGCCGAAGAATATTTTAAATATTTTGCTTGAAAAGGGTAATGACAGCCTTGTGTATTGAATTAGACACAAAATTGCGGAGTCGCGTAAATCTTGCGAAAAATTTGTTTATTTACTGATGCATCAGATGAAAATTTATACATTTTTTCAAACAATAAAACAATTGTGATGTTTTTTGTTTAAATCTTCTGTCGACTAAAGGGAACAAATAAAATGTTTCATGATGGTTGACTTTTATAGGTCCTGCGGGAAATTATTTTCCTCAGAGCCACTCGGGTAGAGATAGTGTAAAATGCAAATATCTACACATAATAAATACACCTCAGTAAATTTAAACATCTTGTATCAGATAGTTATGGTTTTGTGGTAGGTTGTATCTTGTGAAAAAAAGTTTTTGACCTCGGCCGACCTCCGAATCTTTGTCAAAAATCCAAAAAATCACCAAAAAATTTCCTTTTTTTTCAATTTAAGCCAATTTTGACCCCGAAGGTCTAATTTTTTGTCATAAAATGTTCAATGTTTTTTAAAGTAGACAAAATTTTCTATAATTTGACATTAAAAAATATCTGTGTACTGAATGGTGTTTGAGATATAGTGGTTTAACATTACCCAAATTTTATGCTTTGTTATTTTTAGCAATTTTAGTGGTTTGAACTTAGAAAGTCTGAAAATACCTACAAATTCAAGGTTCAAGATTCAAGGTTCAGAAAATTCAATATATCCAAACTGAACCCATTAGAATGTAGGAAGGACAACCATGGTGATGGACGTCGTATTCTTCTACTACATTGCTCACTACTGTCGGCTTACGGGAGGATGATACAGCTATTTCATAGGTACGCACACATTCTTTGAATTGTCACCCTTTTCTTATTCGTTTCGTTGTAGCCATGTATGAAAGATAAAACAACAACGCGCAATATTTTCTTTCGATTAGTAGGACCATAACCTGTCTTTGTATTTATTTAGTTCATGAATGTTGCAATATTGTTCTTTTAATATATTATTTTGTGTTATTTAAAAAAATATTAACCTCAACACAGGCTTGTTAAAGAGAGGTGAAAAATTGAAATGAAAACAATAATACCATGTACAGAAATAAATAAACAAAAACAAACTAACAAATAATAATATAAATGTTTTTTTTTGGTCTGCGCTAGTCTCATAAAAAGAATAAAGAATAAAACATGAATTCAATTTCGTTGAATATTTTTGTTATTGTTTTTGGGGTGTTATGCCGTGTTTCGCTACCTCCTTCTTTAGCCAACGTTTCGGACAGCGTTACAGTGTCCATCATCAGGGCAGATGACCCATCTGCCATGATGATGGACATGGGTCATCTGCCCTGATGATGGACACTGTAACGCTGTCCGAAACGTTGGCTAAAGAAGGAGGTAGCGAAACACGGCATAACACCCCAAAAACAATAACAAAAATACTTTTTGGCCGTGAAAACCTAAAAACATACCTCGTTGAATATTGATTTCTTTGCTATAAGCTGACAACTTTTGTATCCTAAATCAACCCAAGGTTCGTAAAAAATGCTTTTAACAAGGTTAGCTCATACGGCCTTTTTCTCGGACGCGTGACGTAACTTGAACTAAAAGACCACTGCCACTTATATTGCAGTTAATTCAAATCTCTCAGTGCAACATGGACTACAAGCTACGTCACAATTTTTTAGCCAATCGCCGCTCTACCCCCTTGATGAGCTAACCTTGTCGAACGCATTTATCTACGAACCTTAGTTTCAATCTGAGAAAAAATAATAAGCGAGATAAATAGATAGAAAATATAAATATTGTCAATAACCCGATGGGTGGAACGCTTGACTGATGGACAAACAAACAGGGTTAGAATCATACATTGGGATAGACCAAAAAATTTGTATAATTGTAGCCTGGCAAACTGCCCGGATGTCACTTTGACAGTTGAAAATGTACCGGAGATTAATACAAACAAAATAAACAATTGGTGTCTTAAGGTGATATACCAACTGTGTAAAATTCGAGATCAGACCGCTAACAATAACACTCCTAATGTACATAGATGTCGATAAGGTTTAAATTTCCGTTTGACACCGGCCGCCTGTTTTGATGCATTAACGATAAAAACATCGCCATAAAGTATGTTTTATTTTATTTTGCGAAGCTTAAGCACAAATACTTAAATTTGCATACATTTAAATACATTTTCTACAGAATTGAATTTTCCGCATTATACAAAAAAACCAAAACATAAAAAAGGGGTTCGTAAGTACGAGATTTTGAACTTAAGTTTTTTCGGTTATAGTTTTATAATGTGGAAAATTAAATTCTTTACAAAATAATCGTAAAACAATTAAATATTTGGGCCTGAGCTTGAAGATGAATTCAAATACGCTCTTTAGTGATGTTTTTTTTTCGTGAATAAATCGAAACAGGCGGCTGGTGTTAAACTGGAATTTAAACCTTATTTACATAATGAGTGATTTTGTTAGAACTTGTTCCCGAATTTTACACGATGTGGTGGGTCGCCTTAATTAGCGCTTTTGGTTGATTCTTGTAGAAGTCAAAAATGCAAATTCAGATTTTCTTTACGTACTTCTTATTAATTACTATTAATCACCCACGACGATCCCCAACTACTAAATAATATCTACATAAGTAATACATTATAATATTGACGTTAATTTGGACTGGATACGTTACATCACCTTAAATCACATTTTATAAAGACGTTTTTCAAAACGATGAACAAAAACACAAATAAAATAAAGTCAATAAATCAATTGAACTTTTAAAAAAATATTCTATCACTTACCTTCATTCTTGAATTAATCTCGTTTAACAAGAGCACAATATTCTTTTTATCAAGAAACAAACTTTTCATGAAAATAAATAATTCTTATTTTTTAAATTCAAACGGAATTCGGTAATCCTAACATAGTATATACTTATCAAAATACACAAAAAATCATACACTTGACACTGAAACACTTCGTTAATAATATTTATCAAAACAAATCACGATCGCGTTCCAAATTCAAATTCAGAAAAGCAACGATGCGACCCTCTCACGTCAGAGATCGGAAAATACTAACTGGAAAATTCAAATCTCGCTCCTTTTATACCCTCATCTCTCACCCCACGGTTATTCTCGATACCATGTGCTATTCGATTCCGTAAAATAACCCAAAATCATTTCGCTACTGCGCAGTAAAATCACCTTTACGTTTAGGGCGGGTAGGCCCAAATTTATTTGAAGCTTCGTGTGTAATATGCTTCGTTTGAAATTTATTTCGCGCCTGCGTGGTCTTATTGTTTGGTATGCAACATGTAGAAAATTCGTTCTGAATTTAACGCTCGGTAGGACACAATTCGAAAGTCGATGTCGGCGAAAAGTGGGCTGCTTTTTAACGTTAGCTCTTCACGGGAGGCCGTGAGAAAAATAATTCCCCTCAAATCCTGTTTCATCTTTGGGGATGCTTTATGGAGGGTCTTCCTAGAAAAAGAACATCCTGGGAAGGAATCAGGGATGAGGGGTGGGTAGGAATCTGGAGGGTCAGTGGTCAGTGTGTCCAGGAGTGACGGGCGTATAAATCTATCACTCCCACTGCGATGCAAGGCGATTTTCCTAAAGAATTAACTAAAAGGAACTTTAGAACACGTGTCAAAATCTCAAATCTTTAAAAAAATATACCAAAACTTGGCTAAAGAACACTGAAACAGATATTTTTTTTCTTATAAGTTTTAAAACCTATAAATAATAAGAATCGTAAGCCAGCATTTAGAGAAGAAATATTTTACTGTGTGCTAAGTTTTTTTTTGCACTTGTAACATTCATTCTTATAAAACTTTCACAAATGCATTGATGCAGACTGATTGTGCAGACTGTTTTAATGCTGCAGTTTTTAATCACGTTTTTTCAATTACCTTTTTTAAGTCCCTTATTTATATGCACTTAAAATCTTCACTTTAACCATAGAAATAAAATTAAAAAAATAATTAGAATCAACATTATACCCACGCACAGGCATTGCCTTTTTGTTCATACATTTATAGTATTATTCAGCTTTTTATATACTTTTCATTATTTTATGTATCGATTATATGTTTTGTATCAAAAAAAATTCAATTTAAAAAAAAAGTTCTATTGGAGAGGTCAAAAGGTCTCTCTCAACCAGTCCTTCTCGATGCGGCCTGTCACAAATTTTGGTGGGCAGTCGCATCCGCCGCCAAGACGAAGACAAACCTTATCCAATAAACCCGGGCACCAAAAGAACTCGCCTCCCGCTAATTTCTCATAATTATGTATTACAAAATTTAGTGTAACATTATTACGCTAACTTGAAGTGTGATTTTGCCTATTTTTTTTCTTTCGGCGTTTAGTATTTGTGCAAGCCAAAACGAGAATTCAAAAAAAAATTTTTTTACATTTTATCAATTTATTATAGAGCTTTTTTATTATTTGCATAGGCTTCTGCTAGAATTTTGTTGGAAGATAAAAGAATATACCTAGGCACTAGGCACCTACCTGCTTTTTCTAATTTCTTAAGTGCTCAAAATGACTTTTTTTGGGACGATCAAAACAAAAGATTGTCGACGTTAATTAAATTATCTTTGAGAAACCAACAGTAAGACAATGTTTTATAAAAACTTAATGCCAACCGAAATTGATTTTTTTGTAAAGATATTGTTATACTAATGGAGGGAAATAATTATACCAAGTCAGTGGACATCTTTATTCAAAAATCATAAATCCTAACCAAACATAACCAAACTACAAAAAGTAAAAGAAAACAATTAAACACATCTTTCATGAATTTTCCTACTACACACACACTTACATTAATAAATATGTGTAGGTGTGTGCAACTTTATATGTATGTATGTCTATATTTATAAACATGTGCATAAATGTGTATATATGGATTTGTATTTTATATATATTTTTTCATTCTAAATAATCAGTGAATGCGATAATAAAATGTATAAAAAAAAAAAAATAATAATTAAATAACTAATTTTCTACAACACACATAAATACTTGTCACACTTAATCATAAGCACGTCAACACCTCAGCACAGGTTCTCCTAGTGAGGTGTTCACGAAACATACAATATTACCCACACACAGTTTTACCTTCTCAAACCTACCTTACACCCAACATAATACTTAAAAAAAAAAAAATCTTTTTGCTTACTGCTACTGAAAATTAACGTTTTTTTGTACTCATATGTCTGTAATCAATTGTAAAATTGTGTATTCAAGAATAGACATAAATAAATAAATAAATCTTCAATTTATCTTTAAGCTGAGGCAGTTCAATTATGTACAATAAATACTGCATATTTCTTACTATTCATTTGTAAAAGCCCCGAAAAATAAATAAATACTGGAGATTCATTCGAAAATTCAATGAATTGCCAAACAAAAATCTAAAATGCTGGACTGCCACCCTAACGCAGTTATACAATTGCAGTTTTAATAAATCAAAATAAAACATTAATTCCAAATTGACCTGGACCTGGTTCGATAGTTACCACCTATCGAACGTTATTAATATCCCAGCTTCTGCGTGGTTGAATTTCAGAACTCAGTTTCGAGTGCATGTTAACCGACGCCACGCGTACGCGTTGCGCCATAAATAACATCTGTGTACGTGGAATTTTAAACAAAACTACCGTTGTATTTCGGTTTCGAATTCAAGATTTCGTCACAAGATGCCGCCATTTACGTCAGCAGCTCGCATGTGGAAGTTTCTTCCCTAGGTATAAGTACGACGAATTCAGAGAATTTAAGTATCTTTCCAGATATGGAGTGATTACATATGGCGTCATTGCCTGCCAGTTACTTTATCTCGGTGATAAGCTGTCATTGAATCACAGTGGATCCGAGGAACTGTCTATTTTTGGAACCAGTTCTTATCGGATTTATAAATGGTTACCTACACTTATGTTTACTTCCTTGCTAGCTTTTTTGTTTGTTGTTTATGTATTGTTATATTAAGCAAAGAAAAAATTTGAAACTTTCAAAATATCTTCTTTCCACCTTAGTGAAGGTTTCTGGATTAGTACAACCACATGACAATACGTCTGAAAATTTTTGTAATCATTACAAAAACTCTTACGAAACTGTCAACCATGTCACACTTTGAGAATGACATTTGCAAACCATCGATTGTTCAATCGAAATTCAATGACACTCACCCATATATATCATATCCACCTATGATACTCACCCAAATCGAATACATTATAAAAAAATAAACCTTGTAAAGTACGAAAATTTGAAAAAAAAAATTCAATACGTGGCTCGCGAGCTATTTCAAAACTGAATGTACCGGGACTTAATATATGGAACGCGGGAGAGGGGAGGGGAACGAGGGAGGGTGATTCGCGGGACGGGGGAGCGGGAGAGGGGTGAGGAAAGGGAAGGGGGAACGCGTGCGGGGAAGGGGACATAGGAAGGGAAAAGAGGCGGAAAGGGAACGGGACGATTGGGAAAGGACACGCAGGGAGAAACGATTTCGTTATTAAGTGGAAACTCCCTAGTATTACATATATGTAATGTTAATATAATATGATGCTCGCAAAATTAATTATTCGTGTTCAACGGGTCCTTGTCTATACAAATTGTAGGTCTGTGAACATTTTTTTTTATTTGAAATAAGTACTTATACAATTTTTCCAAAGAAACCACAATTTTGAAAATAAAATGCGAATAATAAAGTCCAAATAAATACCGTAATTTAACATTTGAAAAAGCAATCATTTTAAAACGGCCACCACTTGAAACGGAAACGGAACGTATAAAGTATTTACAGACATTCTAAACTCAAAACAATCGTCGAAGAAAGCAAACACTTTGTGGCTTGACATTTTACAGAATGAAACAAGTTCTTTGTTTAAAACCACTTTATTTAAATTTATATTCGTCGACCGGTTTCGGTCGAACTCGACCTTCTTCAGGACAATAAACATATAAACTAAATTAAAGTACAGAGTTAAGATAATGAGGTAAACACAAAAGAAAGAGAGAGCATATAAGAGAGAGAGAGAGAGAGCATCAGATAATGGTTGGGGGCGGGGTAGGAGGAGGGGTCAAGGGAGGGTGGGGGTTAGAGAGGGAGAAAAATTCAATACGTGGCTCGCGAGCTATTTCAAAACTGAATGTACCGGGACTTAATATATGGAACGCGGGAGAGGGGAGGGGAACGAGGGAGGGTGATTCGCGGGACGGGGGAGCGGGAGAGGGGTGAGGAAAGGGAAGGGGGAACGCGTGCGGGGAAGGGGACATAGGAAGGGAAAAGAGGCGGAAAGGGAACGGGACGATTGGGAAAGGACACGCAGGGAGAAACGATTTCGTTATTAAGTGGAAACTCCCTAGTATTACATATATGTAATGTTAATATAATATGATGCTCGCAAAATTAATTATTCGTGTTCAACGGGTCCTTGTCTATACAAATTGTAGGTCTGTGAACATTTTTTTTTATTTGAAATAAGTACTTATACAATTTTTCCAAAGAAACCACAATTTTGAAAATAAAATGCGAATAATAAAGTCCAAATAAATACCGTAATTTAACATTTGAAAAAGCAATCATTTTAAAACGGCCACCACTTGAAACGGAAACGGAACGTATAAAGTATTTACAGACATTCTAAACTCAAAACAATCGTCGAAGAAAGCAAACACTTTGTGGCTTGACATTTTACAGAATGAAACAAGTTCTTTGTTTAAAACCACTTTATTTAAATTTATATTCGTCGACCGGTTTCGGTCGAACTCGACCTTCTTCAGGACAATAAACATATAAACTAAATTAAAGTACAGAGTTAAGATAATGAGGTAAACACAAAAGAAAGAGAGAGCATATAAGAGAGAGAGAGAGAGAGCATCAGATAATGGTTAACTTCCAGTTGAAATAAGGCCGGCCTTCTATACTAACAATAATTTATCCAAACTCTTAACTAATTCTAAAGACAAAGAGGACAAACTAAGCCATTCTGGCATCTACAAACTTAATTGTAACGATTGCCCAGCAATATATATAGGTAAAACAGCGCGTAACATAAATATTAGGGTTAAAGAACATGTTAGGTGTCTCACAAGCACAGGTTTCTCAGAATTTGCCGAACACTTAATTGATACTGACCATACCTTTAATAAAAATACGGGAGTCCAAATAGTCCATATAAATAAAATAGGAATACGCCTTAATAACCTAGAAGCTTTAGAAATATTAAAATCAAAGAAAAATAATTGCCAAATTTTAAACAAACAATTAGAATTAACCACCAGTCCCATTTTAAAGTTATTCCCTTTCTCCCTCTCTAACCCCCACCCTCCCTTGACCCCTCCTCCTACCCCGCCCCCAACCATTATCTGATGCTCTCTCTCTCTCTCTCTTATATGCTCTCTCTTTCTTTTGTGTTTACCTCATTATCTTAACTCTGTACTTTAATTTAGTTTATATGTTTATTGTCCTGAAGAAGGTCGAGTTCGACCGAAACCGGTCGACGAATATAAATTTAAATAAAGTGGTTTTAAACAAAGAACTTGTTTCATTCTCAAAACAATCGAGTTAAAACAGGATTTCGCTGCGTACAGCCAACAATACCCTTGCATTCAAAAATTTCTTTTAACGTAATCATATTAAGGTAAGTACCTACTAGTACCTATTTCTGTTTGATATTATAGAGTGGAAGTAGGTACTTTGCTATGTAAGGAATGCATTAAGTGGTCATAAGTCCTTTTACCGTTTTAATACCGTCCATCAAAATGATAATCAATTCTCCACACATCTTTATATGAATACCAACGATTAGATAATATGATGATTGTGAGATGGGAGTTCTTACATTTCAATCTCATATATTTTTTTTATTTAATATGGTTTCATTTTGCAGAAGGAAGCCATAATATTAAATTTATTATTTATAAAAAAAACTTTTCATAATAGAAGTGCGTGCGTCGTTAGATGCAATTGGAAATTAAGTTAAGTAGATAATTTCTTCAAACAAAGAAAAACTTTTTTGGCCAAGTAGATAATTCATTATTTGGAGTAAAAACTGTGTGTCTATGTATAATAATTTTAGTCAAAACATTGTAAAACCCATTTTTATTTAACTTTAGTCCTTAAAGGATGTTGTTCTTGGTCATCAATTAAAAGTGTGGAGAAAAAGATGCCGGTGTACTTTTGAATTCTGAAAATCATAAAATTGCTGACACCGATCAAATATTCAACATATTTGGCGTGCTAGATGTACGCCAATTATACATAAGAAACTACGGAACTACATTTTTGGTCACAAAGTTAGTTAACCAGTAAGCTTAAAAAAACATATTAAAAATCTCCGACGGTAAACACAAGTTTTGGACATAGATGCCACAAATACTAAGCATAAAAAAATCTTGGCCTCCGAACAAAATATGAGGGAAACAAAAAAGAATTTCAAAAAAATAATGGATCAAAGAACATAATCGCCCTGGTGTAAGACCACCATTCAGAATTGAAACGTTGCTTGAAATGGCTTTAGCCGTGTTTAGTGACCAGATCTGAATAGCCAGGTACTTCCCCACCTTCCTCTTCCCTATCTCCTTCCCCTCCCCACTACCTTCAGCCTCACAACATACCCCAATTGGGGATGCCATAGTCTCACTGGCTCCAGACGGGAGCAGTTGGGACTCTTGTGCGGTATTTCACATAAAAAAAGGCAATATTAAATATAAAACACAATAAAAAATATATACTTACTGAAAACCTAAAAAAAAAAAAAAATAAACAAAAAATAAACAAATAAATAAATCAAAAAACTTATTAAAAAAAATTCTATCTTATTCTTTATATAAAATAAATTTTAAAAAAGCTACAAAATAAAATTAGACACAAGCATTTGTTTATTATGGGAAAACATAAAAAAAATAATAATAATTCACTACTAACCGGGAATTGAAATTAGTTAATTAAGATTGTTGTATTTTTTTATTACAATGTATTTTTTATTATTCAATACAAAAATTTTTTAAAATAAAAAAATTATTAAAAAAATAATAAAACTTATAAAAGTAATACACAATACCTTTACAATACACACATCATCATGTATTCAACCTCACCTTGTAATATTTGCAGATTATTTTTTTCATTACCGCCTTTATGTTTTTATTTTTATTTTATCTCATCTTAGTATTATTTATTTTATTAAAATTTATTTTTTCATATTTTATTGAATTTGATCACATTATAAAACAAGGGCGTTATTCACGGGTAAAGCATCCAATGAGGTCCACGCTATCAAATAATATTTTAAAATGTGTAAAGTTATTGCGTCAAATATTTGAAAAATGCTGTTAAATTGAAAAGATAGATCTCATAATAAATTATTGAGAGACAACAGTTATGAAGTTAATACGTGAGATGTTATGATTACGTTATTATTATTTTGTTTTGTTACGTATGTTATGATTTTGCATAACTTCCCTTCACATTTGCAAAAGATCGACAGCTCATCTGATTTCAGAGCACAACTAAAGACTTGCCTTTTCGAGAAGAAACCGGACGGCGTTTAGTCCGTACAACGTTTTCCCCAATTTCTTCTTTTCTGAATTTTGAACTAGTGCAAATATATATTTTTTTAAATATTGACTACTATCGTGTCGGTACGTTGTGTTTTTTTTTTTGTTAAGCTACTTTTTATAGTAGTTAGGACACTCCAAAAGTCTTTAAAATTGCCTGGTTTGAACGTTATCAAGAGACGTTCAGTGTACAAACCAGACAATGTTTACTGCAAATTTAGCCCAAACCAGCCCTTTATGCTTATATCATTTTGTGAATATGATGCGTAACTATACGAATATGATGCGTAACTATGTAATGCGTAACTATATGATGCGTATATCATACGTAGCTTTGCGATAACTTATGAATTATGAATGCGTGAGAATTACTGAAAAGAAACGTTCCTTTTTCGTTTTCTCAAAATAACGCATTTTGTAGATTTCTGCATTCTACACAACCCATGTGAGGTTCAATATTACGGCACCGAGGGATTTGGGATGAGGGATATTATTGATTTGAGAGGTTGAGCACAGCTCAAGTGCCCGTAAGAACGGGTATTACAGTGACTGAGATACCACAGGAGGTAATAACTGCACTGGTTGCTTCAATAGACTGATTGTTCCTTGGAGTTATTGTTCCAAAACGTTACATGTAGGTTAATATTGGCACACATTGTCAGATAGGAAAATGAATGTACATAGTTGCGTCAACACGTAACAATACGTATTTGTGAATTTTAGTGTGTGTTAGTCTTAATCTTTAGTTTTGAGCAGTACTCTGTTTTAAGAGTAAACCTGAAATCATTCATAATCGGCTCGGTCATAGGTGGAGTTAATTTAATTATTTTAAGAGAAAACCCTTTCTGCAATCCATATATTATAATTAGACCACGGATTTTATGCATTTGCATATTTGCATATGCAAATGCATATATCTCTCTAATTACGGCGTTAATGCATATTTTAGTCTTTTTCCCCAATCGTGCACATTTCGTTTAGTAGCGGGAGGTACATATTTGTTTCTGATGCCGCGCCATACATGGTAAAAGCTGGCCAAGCCCTGCAAAAATTTTATCCAGATTTACGGCACATTACCTGCTTACGGGCTACATCGCCTTGCAGAAGAGATAAGGCAAGAGTATGGGAATGTTGACAAATTGATTTCGTATACAAAAAAGTGTTTTTAAAAGCACCTTCGCGTGTGCAGTCTTACAAAGAGCAATTGCCAAATCTAGCATTACCACCAGAACATATAATAACTTGATGGGGTACTTGGCTAAAGGCGATGTTATTCTATGCTGAAAAAATTGAGGACGTTAGTTGATCAATTTGACAGTTCTGGGGCCATTGCAATTCAGTCAAGCAAGCTAATTTTTGACGACGCATCCATTAAACAGAATATTGCCTTCATCTCAACACGTTTCCACAAGTTACCAGATGCCAAAGAAAAAATTGGAAGCGATTGGAAACAAAAAACCTTCCTCTATTTAAATCAATAGAAATACTGGAAACAATGATCGAACTCGCCAATGCCCTTCCTAATCCAATATCAGAAAAGATTCATAAAAAGTTAGATGCTATTTTAAATTATTATTTTAAGATCCCGAGTCTGAAAGACATGAAAACAAAGAACATTAATGCCTACATCAACGGCACAGGTCCCCTGCCTAAACAGGTATCTCCAGAAATGGCGCCAATTTTTTAATTTTGTTCAATGATGTCAGTTGACGTAGAGAGGTCGTTTTTGGCGTACAAATTAATACTGCGTCACAAATTTGCGCTCGAAAATTTGGAAAAATTCTTAATTGTATATTGTCACCAAAACTACGCATAATTTTAAGAATATTTCGCTGTTTTTGTACCGTCTTTAATTAAAACATATAAAAATAAAAACGGTTTTTTTTATTTTGCATTGTGCATATTTTGGGCAAATCGCGAATTTTTAGTGCATATTTCGGCCTTTTTTAGTGCATATTTGCATGCATGTTTTGACATTTATTTTTATTTTTTGCTATTTAACAAATAGGCAACTGTTTGTAAAGTTAAAAGACGTAATATCGGATGCCTTTTCTGCCACTAGTGGTGTGCCACAGGGCTCCCATTTAGGACCAATACTGTTTATTTTATTTATTAATGACATTGTAGACGTTTTTTCCGATGTTGATATTCTGTTATTTGCTGATGATTTAAAATTATATAAAAAAATTAAAAATATTTTACAAAAAAATTTAAACAACTTGTTTAATTGGTGTATATGCAATAAACTGGCACTTAACATTAGTAAATTTCAAATAATAAGATTTTATAAAATAAAGAAACCGATCATTTATGAATACAATCTTGACAAAATTATATTAAACTCAGTAGAAACAATAAATGATCTAGGTATTATTTTTAACTCAAAACTTACATTTATTAGCCATATAACTAATATTATTAATAGAGCAATGAAGATTTTAGGATTTATTATTAGAATAACCAAACAATTTTGTAACATTGATACTACTCGCATTTTATACATAACGCTAGTGAGAAGCATTTTAGAATATAACTCTACGATTTGGGCTCCACATTACAATATCCATATTCAAGCGACTGAAAAAGTCCAGCATAGATTCCTTAGGTATATTAATTTTAAATTAGGTATTCCAAGAGAATCCGTTGACTATAATTTGTTATTAAACTGGACTAATCTCGTAAATTTATCAGATCGCAGAAAAATCTGTTATCTATTAATATTATACAAAATAATTCACTCGGTCTTGGATACCCCTGATTTAATAGAACTAATACGATTTCATTGCCCTGGTCGCGCTAACAATAGACTAACTCTACCGTTCTACTATAATAACACACATACATTATCACATTATTACTCACCAATCAGTCGATTACACATTTTGGGAAATGAATATGCTAACATCGGCGACATTTATTTCTTAAAATTAGCGCAATATAAATATGCACTCAACAATTATTTTTCCATAATGTAACTTTATATACGCAATACGGACATGTTGAAATGAAATGATGATATTTCTCATTGTTCTTTTTTTGTTATTTTTTGTTGTGATACACAAAATAATTGTATGTTATTTTTAGGTTTCAGTTTTTAAGTTTTTTATTTTTTCCATAATGTAACTTTATATACGCAATATGGACATGTTGAAATGAAATGATGATATTTCTCATTGTTCTTTTTTTGTTATTTTTTGTTGTGATACACAAAATAATTGTATGTTATTTTTAGGTTTCAGTTTTTAAGTTTTTTATTTTTTCCATAATGTAACTTTATATACGCAATATGGACATGTTGAAATGAAATGATGATATTTCTCATTTTTATTTCTTGTTATTTTTTGTTGTGATACACAAAATAATTGTATGTTATTTTTTAAGTTTAAAACTACTATTATGTAATGATATTATTTTTCTTACTTTTGTACTCTATTATATGTTTATTTATAAAAGGCAGTATAGCCGTTTATGTATTTAAAATAAAAATAAAAATAAAATTTTGTTAGTGCATATAATCCGATGTATAATTATAATGAACTCTTTGTTTGCTCCCGTAAATACGCAATATGAATATGAATAAAAAGTTTTTCGTTATAAAAACTCAATTCCTCCAAGAATGGCTTGCAAATACGATATTGGATTGAATTACAGATACAATATTGTGTTTGCTTGCCTTTCTTTAAAGAATTGGGGTTTTATGTGAACAAAACTATTTATGCATACTCATATTGAGTATTTATGGACGCAAACAAAAAAATCATCGTTATATTTTACAGCATAACTTACGAAAGGGTTTCCTGAAATAATAAAGTTACAATTTTTATAAGAAAAACTCTCTTTTTATAACTTTTGAAGGTTATTCCTTTTAAGGTTAATAAAGTTACCGCCTATAGTTACCATCTATAAACGAGTAGATTATGATTTATTGTAAATGATTACATATGATTTAAAATATTATTTAAGTAACTGTTGTTAGTAAATCTTAGTTTTAAGTCAGTAGTTTTAAATCTGAGTTTTTTTTTTAAATTAGCTCCACACAGGAGGCCTTGAGGAAAATAATTCCCCTTAGGGCCCATTTCACCTTTGGGGAAGCTGTTTGAAGGGACTTTTTAGGAAAGGAAGTTCTAGGAAGGAAAAGGTATGAATCTGGGGGTCGGTGCTTCCAGGAGTGACGGGCGTATGAATCCATCCCACTCATTGCGGTACAAGGCGATGTTCTGAGAGAGTACGGCTAGAGAAGTCAAAGGCACTCACTCAACCATTCTCTCCCGATCCGGTCTGCCATTCAGCTGGTGGGCAGATGCATCCGCCGCCAAGACCCGGACAAACTTCACCCCATGAACCCGGGCACCCCTGCTAAGTCACCAAACGTAACAAACCAATTGGGGTGACCTATGGCAGAGATATTGGTTATCCAATAAATGGTTCCCGGAGCGGCGGTACCCCTACCCGCCCCCCAAATTGAAATAAAGATTAGATGGGGCCTTAAAGATTCGTCTGAATGTGGTGCAGTGCAGACCAACGAACGTGTGGTAAACGAATGCCCGGTCCATTCCCTGGCGGAATTGATGAGGTCCTCAGAGCGACGCCTGAGGCCCTAGATTGGGTCGCAGCCTAGATATCCCCCTCTAACCCCCCCACCATGCGAAGGAAGAACATGTGGCTGTGAGGAAATTATTTTTTTTCCGACCAGCCGAATTGAGTCTATATCTGGAAAGACAAAGAACTGGCAGTGAATGACAAATATTTTCCCATTAAGGACCATTCATAAATTACGTCACACGAATTTAATGATTTTTTGACCCCTCCCCCCGTCCCTGTCACACACTGTCACATTTGTGAGACCCCCTCCCCCCTAGCGTGACATCACACGTTTTGCAATTTTAAATGTAAAAGTTGGTAATATTTTGAAGTTTTTCGTCGCAGTCAAATTTACCAAAACGGAGGGGGCGAGATGGGATGTCGAATGGGATCCCTACGGGAAGGGGCCATTCGGGATACGGAGATATTTTTCTGAATTCACTTGCGTACAGGGAGAGGCCAAATGGGATACTACGAGGTGTCTGTCTGGTTTTATAAACTCGCGGGAATATGTGTGTGTGAACACGGGGTTTCATTGATCTTTTTCTTTCGTTTTTTCGTTTTGAAAATTCGTACAATCAAACAGACACGTCAGGAAAATTCCTTGTCATTTGAAGCCTAACTGCATGTGACGTCACAAAGCTGATGACCCCCTGTACGCCTTGTCACAAAATGTCACACTTGTCTACACCCCTCCCACCCCCCTTAAGGTGTGACGTAATTTATGGATGGCCCCTTAGTCTAAGAATGTATCTGATTGTTGAATTTACTATTATTTTTCATCAGTTTTCAACCCAAGGTTGAGGGGTTAAAGTTTTCCCAGGAAGGTTAACAAAATATATCCATTGCCGATATTTTATCGAAGACGAGCCACTTACCCTGCGCCAAGTACCCAGTCTGGTGATTATTTATTTACAATATCTATTCGCCTGATAGCTGCGAAGCCGGCAACACCAAAAGCCTCTTATGTTGTGATAAGATATGTGAATAATATAATTTAAAGGTCATGTCACATAATACCACACAAAATGTACCTACTTCTACATAGCTTCTAACAGAAATCTCAGTTAGTCGAGAACTGAGGTGATAACTTTATACTAGGGGCAGTCAAAAAGTAATGCCTCCTATTTTTTTGTTCTTAAATAAAGTTAGTTAAGATTAATATAAACGCTAGAAATATTTTGTTTCTCATGCCTTCAAAATTTAAAATCAAGCGTCTAATTTGCACGAGGCACGTAAGCGAAAAAGTGGTTTTTATTTATTTTCTAAGAATGAAAAAGTTAGAACATTCAAAACCTCAAAAACAGTCTAAAGGTGCGATTCCGAGCAACGCGGCAGTCGGCAGACGGCAGCGGCAGACGTCGACTGCAGTGCCGTCGACGGCAGGCGGCACTGTCGCGTAGGTTCCGAAGTCGACGGCAGTGGCGGCACTGCAGTTGTGTCCGCTGCATTACTGCCGACGGTATTAGTTCATTTATGTTGCCGACGGTTGTGTATTCCATATAAAATTATGAATAATAAAATGCTGCAAGTGTTATTGTAAGAAGAAGAAGATGACGATGATTTATTATTTTATTATGACTCAAGTAGAAAGCCTATACTGCCAATGTACTTACATATATATGTTTATACAGTTTCTGATCAATGTTGCATGTTAGTATTTAATGATTTGTATTAAATCCGATTGTAACCTGTAAATGTATTTACTCATGAATATATTGCATGTATATGTATTTAACTTAATCATAAAAAAAAACTAAAACAAAAAACTAAAATAGACTGGAAGAAGGCGCTTATGAAACTTTGATAAAAAAGACACCTAAATGAGAGTGAAGACGTTTTAGAAGTTATTGCCGTGTAAATAAAAACAGTTTAATTTTGTAATCTCTTTAATATCTAATAATCTTGCTCCAAAAACGTCGGAAACTGTCGGAAGTCGACGGCAGTACTATGACTGCATGTGCCGCGCGGCACTTGCAGTGGTGTGTCGGAAACGGTCCAATACAAGTTCATACAGTTAAGTAGTGCCGTCTGCCGTCGGCGGCACTGCAGTCGACGTCTGCCGCTGCCGTCTGCCGACTGCCGCGTTCCTCGGAATCGCACCTTAAGCCATAAAGGGGTATTTAAAAAAAAATATTTCTTATATTGCTTCATAGTTAAGTAACGCAAAAACATTTTTTAGTGGTTTACGCTTATAATTTTTGTTACGTAATTATTAATTTTATTATAATTCCAATACATAGAAAAATTAGTAAAAGCTTCCATTTATCCGTAGCATATTTTTTGATATTCATAATGTAAACCGATTCGTCGTAAAGATTAATCTAAATAGTATCTAAATAGGATTTCACGTATATCTTCAACTCAAGTGAAAATATTGAATTTGGTGCAATCCTTCAAACCTTCTTCTACAATCTGCTGAAGTAGTAACTTTTCTGCGTCAACAGGTGGCAGCACTGCAAAATGGCTGACATTGATGTTCGTATTAGACAGCATTCTGTGATTGATTCTTCACTGTAGAAGGTGAAACGCCTATTCGCATTCATGAAAGACTGAAAAATGTGTACCATGAGGCAACAGTGGACGTCAGCACTGCTAGACAATGGGTTCGTTACTGTAACGAAGCTGGAGGACAAACACCGCCGGTTGACGAAAAAGTGACTGCACGCAACATTGAGCGAGTTGATGACATCATTCGTAGTGACCCCAGATAACTACAGATGTCGCATTCTTTCCCCCAGTGAAGGCAGTGTGATGACGATTATTTGCCAACTGATTATTCAACAAAAGTTTTTGAAAGGTGGGTACTACGAAAGTTAACGGGTCAGAGTAAAGAAACAAGAAAAACAATAGCCTCACAACCCTTGCAGCGCTTAGTTTCTGGAAAAAATATGGATTCATTTTTTTGATCCTGAATCAATGAGGCAGTCAACGGAATTGCGTCACACAAACTCACCAACGGCAAAAAAATCAAAACTGTGTGATCGGCCGAGAAAGTTATGGCGATGGTGTTCTGGATGTGAACTTGCTTTTTACAAGACTATGATACATGACCTTGTTAAAAGACGGTCCAAAGCTATGGAAATGGACGGAGATTATATTGAAAAGTAACAAATTAACAATAGTGTAGTTTTCAATCCGTGCAATTGCATTCTTTTTATCTCGACAATTAAAGGCAAAAAAAATAGGCGACGTCCTGCGGTAAGGCTCTTGACTCGCATTCCGGAGGTCGCGGGATCGAATCCCGGCGTGTCAAATAAATTTTATTTGATTAATTTGTGTTTCACAATTTATTCATTTAAAATAATATTTAGTATATTTGCGGCACGTTCCAAAGTGGAAGATACTCTCACTATCGCCTTGGTGTAAGACCACCATTCAGAGTTGAAACGTTGCTTGAAATGGAATTTATTAATAAAAATAAAATAAATAAATTTATTCGAAAACATAGTCTATGACCAGTTATTCCCTGTGGTAAAGAATTCGATCAATGAATTTCAGCATGGATTCTTTGCAGGTCGCTCTGTTGCTACAAATCTTATAATATTTATAAATTTCTTGTCTGCCTCCATGGATAAACGCGTGCAAGTTGATACAATCTACACTGACTATAGCAAAGCCTTTGACAAGATCAATCACAGCGTCCTGCTTAGAAAACTTGCTAATCATGGTATTCATGGAGATCTCCTTCGTCGGTTATCTTCATACGTGACAAACAGGTCCCAGGCTGTGACGGTGGGTGGATTTTCTTCCATCTGGAAAATCATCACTTCCGGTGTGCCTCAGGGGTCCATTTTGGGTCCTTTGCTTTTCTCTATCTATATAAATGATATTACGACATGTTTTCACAATTCCCAAATTTGACTATTTGCTGACGACATGAAAATATACCTTCCTATAAGCTCCCCGGACTGTTCTACACGTTTACAAGCAGATCTTGACCGACTGACGGATTACTTACTGTCTTAGAAATAAACTTTTTATTAATATTTCTAAATGTTGCAAAGTTACATTCACACGTAACCGTGTGAAAATACTGCATGATTACACCATTTCCGGATCGCAGTTAACAAATAAAGATTATATACGTGACCTCGGTGTTATTTTGGACTCTAAACTTACATTTGAAAAGCATTTTGATAACATTGTCACTAAAGCAACAAAAAGTCTGGGTTTCGTACTGAGAACATGCAAATTTTTCAAAAACACGAAGACTTATCTGATTCTCTACAATTCACATGATCGTACTCACCTGGAATACTGTTCACAGGTTTGGAACCCGCGCTATATTGTTTATGTCAACAGGTTAGAAAGAGTTCAGGAGCGATTTCTCAAATTCCTCAATTTTAAATCATTCAACATATATACAACTCTTACGATGAAATCGAGAAACATTTTCGAATCACAAAAAGGAGGCTTGTCGCTGATCAGATGCTCCTTTACAAAATTATTAACTCAAAAGTTGACTGCCCGGATTTGCTAAACAAAATAAATTTTCACACGTCGATTCGATATAATAGACAAAATACCCTTTTCTATATTGATAGATGCAACACCAATTCCAATCAAAATGAATGCATGCAAAGGACACGTAACTACTATAACAACAAATTTGCAAATATAGACACACGTGCTGACGTATTTACTGCTAGTTACTGTCGCTACAGAACTTCACTGTATAACATTCTAGGTGCGAATAACACATATTCATGAATATTAATTAATTGTATCTAATATTTTTATATTACTTGCGTGGCAACTTTCCCTTAACTTTCCCTTATCCCTCTCCTCCCCTTACCCTTTCCAAACCAAATACCTATTGTTTTAGTTATAATCACACTTATTTTATTGTTGTGTATTGGTTAATCATTTGTTGATTTCAGATTTGTACTATTGTTATTATTTTTTTAATTGCTGCTTAGTTCTGTTTTTTTTCTTAATTTTTCTTAAATATTCTAGTTTATATTTAGTAAGTCTTGTTTCTAAATACCTATCTGTGAACATTAATAATTGGTCTGTTTTTTTATCATCCTCTCATGTTTATTATATTACTAAGACTGTTTATGTTCCTTAAATAAATAAATAAATAAAATAAAATAAAATGGTTTAGCCGTCTTTGCTGACCAGATCTAAATAGCCAGGTGCTTCCGACGTTCCTCTTCCCCATCTCCTTCTCCTCCCTACTACCTCCAGCTTCACAACATACCCCAATTGGGGATGCCATAGTCTCACTGGCTCCAGACGAGAGCAGTTGGGACTCTTGTACGGTATTCATATAAAAAAATGAGGCATTACTTTTTGACTGCCTCTATTGAGACGAGAGACTGAGATCGCTGTGTGTGACTCACGTTCCGGATGTTAGAGGGGGAATGATAGTAGAAAAGCCAAGAGTAAGTAAGGTTGGCAAATAAAATATGACCATACACTATACACCTCTACACCTTACTAATAAACTTGTTTTAAATTTTACGCAGCCTGTTAACAACCATTTAGAATAATGGTAGTTTATCACCAATGAAACATTTAAAACCCTTTAATGTATAGCTCCCGGTCAATAAATATGTATTATTAATTTTTTTTAAAGAACAACTCTCTTTTTATAACTTTTGAAGGTTATTCCCGTTAAAGTAATAAATCATTGAAGAAGAGGAAGATAACATTAATAATCTAAACGAGTTCGAGTTCGAGTTCCAGTTGTGACCATTATCTTTTTCTATTTTTCCATGTCTTGTTCTCTTTCATATTTTCGTTTAGATTATGTGTTATCTTCTTAATCAATGATTTATTTTTAATTTTAATTTGCGACAATAACTTTACATGGGTATTTTAAAACATTATTTGATAACGTGTGCCTCACTAGGGGCTTTACCAGTCCTAAGGACCCCATTTTACAATGTAATGTAATTCAATAAAATATGAAATAGTAAATTTTAGTAAAATAAAAAATATCTGAGAGGAAATAAATTTAAAAAATCGGCAAATACTCTTAGGTACGGTTGAATATATAATGAAATGCATATCCTAATGGTATTGTGTAATACGACAACCAGCATACGTATTTTACATAAGATACGTTATTCGTAACCTGAAGAGCTATCTATCTTTTGTGAGAATAGTTCGTTCTCCCGCGATATGTCCTGTCAGATTTGTGACTTTCTATGGCTGTTATTTGCTTTTTCTATCGGCCGATGTCAAAATTTCAGCTGTGAGCTGTCACGTATTTTAGTTTGGGTTGTTTTAAACACGAATTCCTGCAAGTATGCATTATTTTTTAATCATTTAACAGCTGTAGAAAATTACACAAATCTGACTGGACATCTCGCGGGAGAACGATCTCGTTCTCACAAAAGATAGAGAACAGCTCTTCTGGGAATACTTGACTTTCTTTTTTATAAGTAATTGGTCAAATCGGTTATCTTTAATAAGGTAAATAAAAGAAATTTGTATTTTTTTGATCTAGATTTTACAGATTGCAAACTATTTAGGTAAGTCATTTTATTCTTTAACAAAAAAAAGCATTTATCAAAAGTTGAAAATGACTTTTTAAAATATCACCGTAATTCTTTAAAAGGCGCCATCAAGTATTTTGGGATGTTGTTGGAATTGATGGTAGAAAAGTAGAAACACAAACACTGTATTGTAATACAGACAGGGACAATGTACGTATTTTACAGAAACAACTCCTTTAGTAATAATAGTCCGGTATTATATGAACTTGCGGTTTCGTCTTGGAACTTAATACAGGTTATTGTGTTTGATATTGACACAACCACAAACAAGTTCAAGGAAGGATTTCTATCATGTAACCATTTGAACGAAGTTCTATCTAACGTTTTCCTTCCGTTCTCTCTGTACCAGCCTTCACCCAAACCGATCCTTTTCGCTGTTCATCGTTTTAATTATAATAATAATAATGTTTGGATCATTATTTTTGTAGCGTCGTTTTCCAGATAATATCACCTAAAGCGCTTTACAATGCTGCTGTACTTAAAAAACTTTTAATTAAACCCTAATGAAGTAAGCATTGTTTCGTAACATGTTGGTTATTTGAAAAATAAAAGTATGATGTAAAAACCAAGTTTTCGTCTAGTTATATGATGTCTGTAAAAAAAATTAATGGAATATTGTAAGCAGGTATAAATATTGACCTTCATATAACCTAAACTTATATTTTATGTAGGTATTTTTCAAGAATTCTTTAATCATCCATGAATCATAATTTAAAACACACATGGAAATAACCTACGAAACATCCGGTCTAAGGCAACTGTTTTCAAATTTTTGTTTTGTTGTTTTGGCAAATGTAAAAAATTAGATAAACAGAGGCTAAAACGAAAATACTGCTGGCAAGAAATCCTTAGTAAAAATGTGCTATTTTTTACCTTGTTTATGAATTTTCGATAAAATTATCAATCGACCTCACAGAGCACCCCATTACAGTCAATGTGCATGTACACATTGACGTTAAGTGAATCACAATTCACTTAACGTTCGGAACTTCTACCATTCACATGCACCGCATCATGTAAATATTTAATAAAAATCATTGTAAACGGTTAAGGTATCAGCGATTAAACGTAGTAATAATGTATTAATTTATTACTACTTTTAATCGCTGGTACCTTAACCGTTTACAATGATTTTTAATAAACGGTTAAGGTACCAGCGATTAAACGTAGTATTATTAATTTACGGGTAGATTAGTATTAATAGATAGGTGTTATAAAATAATAAACAACACCACGTACCCGAGGAATTTTATCTAGCAGTAGCTTCACAGCTGTAGAAAGTATAATTAAAAATAATATAATTGACTGTATAGATATTGAAACTAGCATTCAAAAATGAATAAGGCAGGCGCGCTGGTGGCACCACCTTATTAGGGTTAGAGTGAAGCTGATGTTCACTCTATGCAAGAGCTATACCTGTAGATCTCGATATGGTATGTCTTCTGAATCAAATAGCAAAAGGTAAATCACAAGGGTACTCACGATAGCTTGGCGATCTTGCCCGGATTGAGGTCCCTCGTGGTCAGTATTTAGCTATTCTGCGTCTGGATGAACCACAGGTAGTTACGATGGTCAGTTTTGTAGCGATTGAGGGAAATACGGCGGTATTTTCACCTTGCGAGTCTCGATTTGTGTCACGATAAAAAACGGTATGTTGACAGTAGCGATATGATGTGAAGACTTCCGAACAATACGTTCTTAGATTTTAAATTTGAATTTTGTATCATTTTGAGAGGCGAGTTTGTTACCGCCGGGAACCATTTATTGGATAATGAAAACCTCTGGTTGGTGACTTTTTTTAACATTTGTTAGTTGATACCAACATTTACAATGTGAACCTCAATATTTCATTACACAATTTCACCAGTATTTCAAAATAGCGAGGAATCTTTTTTTATTAAAATTTTTTTACTAGTAATATGTCGGATTGTTTTATATCTAGACAGATAAATTTATATTGCTGCACAGTTCAGATGTGTACAAGGCAGTGCAGTATGTTTTGAAAAGTAATTTTCTGACATCGTCACTGTGGTAGAACCGCCTTGAGAGCATTCCGGCCCGTACGTTAATTGCTTTTTTTGTCGTTTCATATCTTTTATATCCTTCATTTAATTAAACAAATTTTTCTTGTGTAAATATTGTCTTTAATGAATTGTGTAACTATATGGTCTTCATTTAATTAAAAAGTATTTTTCTTATGTACTGGGTACAGGGGTGGATGTAAAAATACAGACTTAATATTTTATGTGTATTTTTTAGGGACAAACATATTTCTATTATTCAGATTTCTAGATAAATGTCTACATTATTTTTCATTGTTCCTTATCGGTCGGTATCTTGATTAATGAGCCTTCACAAATATTTCATTTACCAATAATAAATTGGGTTAATTAATTAAGACGGAGATACTGAACCCGATGCATTACGGATTCAGAATTTACGGCTGAGTAGTAGTGACCTTTACGTCAATATTATCAAACCAAATATGACAATAATCAAACCAAATATGATAATATGTAACGAGCGCTTTTATAATGACCGTGATGATTCACGGTTACGGTACCGTAACAGCAATAAAAATACGTTCCTTACCGTTATAATGCTGCAGCTCTTTCTTACACATTAATAATGGTGAGACAAAAGATGAGGTTCACAAAATACATGTGACTGTTTCATCCGAAGTACTACTTTTTTTCCTTTGGAGGCAACATAAATATATCTTATTAACGGCTCAACGCGAATTGCGTTTCATTTCATTTATACGTGTGAGGGAGATGTATGATAATGATTGTTTTTTGGGGGAGCAGATATACGTTCACTGTTTGTCTCATTCTCGACTGTTGTTATGAGGTGTGTAAGAAAGCGATGCAGCATTATATGTTTAAGAAGAAAAGCAAAACCATCAGCGCATTGACATTTTTGACGTTTTGAATTTATGGAATTCACTCACACTTCAATATTATCCTTGTAACTATATTACATAATTTCAAAGTTATCGTCACGGCTAGTAGAATTGCAGGAGTCCACGGAGACGTCACGGTGCGATGTGAGAGAGAGATGCTAGAAAATGATGACTTTTTCCTTTCCTTTGGAGAAAACAGGCTACGTACATTGTGTTACTCATCTTTTGAAAGAGCTGTAGCATTATTGTGAAAAGGAACGTATGTTTATTTTTTTTTTTATGTCGTCACGGTACCGTATCAAAATTTCCGTACCGTATTTTAGATCGCCACGCTAATAATAAAAGCGTCACACATGCTGTGAGATTTTACATGGCAAAATTATTTCTGTTTTTCTCTCCGTTTATGATTTCATTATAGTAAATAATAGTTAATTCAGAATGAACCCAACGATGCGAATATTTAAGCGTTATTGTGTGTATCCACAATTTGTGAATACGCTACGACTGCAGTCCATTCTGCATTTGGATTATTGTCCTGAAATTGGAACTGAAGTCCGGGGAAGGAAGTGAAGAGATAGGAAGGGAACAAAGAACAATTTATTGCCATGGAACAAATCCCGATTCCCAATCAAAACGCAAAGACAATTTGCCGGGTTGTCACCGGTTTCGGCGCAAGCACAAAGACTGTGGACTTGGCATACCGATTCAAATATATACCGAATATTCCGTCCAAACGGATATTAAAAAATGGCTGCGGTTTCAATGGTTATTATTCAGTTTACATGACAAATGATAAGAAATGAATATCAATTCCATGTTATTAATTGTTTTTATGTTTAGTTCGTAGAACTCCATTTAATTTTTTTTAATTAAATTAAAATTAAATTTGATATTTTTGATATCAAGTTCTGCAAGCATTTGGTTTAACCGATAATAAATCCTTTTTTGAATATGAATGCCGCCCGCGAGTCCCAACTGCTCCCGACTAGAGCCAGTGAGACTATGGCATCCCCAATTGGAGTATGTTGTGAGGCTGAAGGTAGTGGGGAGGGGAAGGAGATGGGGAAAAGAAAGGTTGGAAGTACCTGGCTATTCAGATCTGGTCACCAAACACGGCTAAAGCCATTTCAATTCTGAACGGTGGTCTTACACCAGTGCAATACTGAGAGTATCTTCCACTCTGGAACGTGCTGCAAATGTACCACGTAGACACCTTCAAAAATTGACATTTAAAATCCTATAAATAAGTGGTCTAACAGTGGATTAACCACAGTTGGATAATGGTCTTGTAAACCGAAACAGCTGTAACAAAAATAATACTAAAATACTTGCAGAACTTGATAAAAAAAATTCTAATTTTATTTTAATTAAATTTAAAAAAATAATTCCATCTTTGCCGCCATTTCTGTATAACCGTTTGAATAGAATGTTTTATTTGTAGACCAAATCCTCTCTTAGGGTAATTTATTTAGTCATTGGTGACAACAAATAATCTAGTGACAAACGAAATGTTTTTTTTATTGTTATTAATCCATCAGGCTAATTTGTTCTCTTTTGGGAACAACTTATATAGGTCTTATACAGATCGTTGTGTCTCCCTTACTGTCATGATGAAAAATATGATGTTAATGATTTAAGAATGAGAAAACACTACGCTTTATATTCAAATAAAGTTTACCTCAAAATTAGTAAACCACAAAATAATTAAAATGTACAACTTCATGAAACCAATTTCCGTCTCAATTTGAAAAAAAAAATATTTCGGAGTTTTTTTTTAAATTATTTTTACAAGAAAAGACTAAAAAAAGAGCTGATGATGACGTTTATACATATGTCTAAAGTAATATGTGTGTTTTTTTCCATTATCAATTATTTTAGTTAAAAAGAAAGGGTGGGCAATTTTTTAAATTTATGTTTGAATTAAGATAATTTATACTTTTAAAAGCATGTTGTCATTTCGAATTATAAAATTTGAAGGCGTATTTTATCTCCATTCAAAAACTGTTTTTAGTTTTCGGATAAGTTCAGAAACATTTCATTTTTTGGATTTTATTGCAAAGCGGAAATATTTTGACTGATAAAATATGCCCGAGGTCTGACAAGTTAAGAATCAATTACGTAATCATAAAAGCTAAAATTCAAACGTCTTTATAACGAATAGTAAATAGGATTCGTTTATGCTCGTAGGACTGCAGGCCCGTGCCGGGTTTTCCTTTTATTATCTTTTTTTTATTGTTAACGTTATTTTGATTGTGGTGTACGAGTAGGTAAACAGCTCTTACAACACTGGTACCTACACATATCTAGGTAATATTTATCCTTACTAATTTTAAGAAAAATAAATCGAATATAATCAAAGAGCTTTTTTACAATACCTAACCCATCTTTAAATATATATTCCTATTTCAATGTTGTTCACCATAAAAATACTGATTCTGAAATATTTTCAACATTACAACATATCACAATGTTGGTAGGTACGTTATATTACGTTGTTATATGTGTATGTTGTTGCTACACTAATTCGTTCGTGATTATTTCATTTGTTGTTCTAACTAATCTGTGGAACTAATCTTCTGCTGACAAGCTACTTGCAGTAGCTTAGCGGGTATAAATTCCCTCTGTGTGCAATTTTTATACAATAATAATTAAAAAAAGCAACGTGTCCCTAACGATAAACAAATTTAAACGTAAAAAGGGTAAATAGTGGTATGATGTGAAAGTTACAAATTATTTTATTGTAATTAATAAAATCCGACTTTAGACTTTTTAAATTTGTTAGATTTCATGTATTGCTTAATTTTTAAAGATTATCAACTCCTAATGGGAACATGTCTATTAATTATTTATAGTAGGTAACCCTTACCCAAGTCCTTCAGAGCGATGTCTTTGAAAAATACAAGAAAAGTTTTTGGCATCATGTAATCATTATTTTTTTGTAATTGGGAACGATGTTGATAGTTTACGGAAGTTATGAAAAGAGAAAGACAATGTTTTTAGACCCCAATCTTACAATGACAATCATCGCTAAAGTTATCTCAATTTAAGTTTGGTTTCTTTATCACGATTAGACTAAAATCACTTATATTATTGATCAAATTCTCAGCAATACATTTCAATATAATTTTCGTGAAAGGTCCTAATATGTTAAATGCTCTAAAGTAGCATTTTTCAACCTTTTTGAGCCTGCGTACCCCTTGACTCTTAATACAAGTTTGTTGTATCCCGCACCCTCTATCTATCTTATTTATACGTGTAATGAACAACATGTTTCATTTGTAATTTTGTAATACTTTCATTTTTACAAAAAATTAACAATCAAGTCACACAGATGCAATTAATGTAATTTTATATATTATATATACAGGGTGTAACACGACTTCGGGCATTTTTAACCAGTGATGATTCCTTTTGCGAAATTGAACAATTTTTTTTCCACGTCTTTTTCAAAAAATTCATCCCTTCACACACAACTCCAAACTCCAAACTCACAAATTTTATGGAGAGGATGAATTTTTTTAACCCCAATTTTTTTTGTAGAAAACGAGATTCCCATACATCAGTAGTTAAAATAAAAGCTCGATTTCCTATTCCATCCTATATAATAATCATATAATGTTAACGTAGTGTCAATGTGACCCTTGAGTTTGCTTTGCAAAACAAAGTTTAGCTAAATTTCATATACAGGTGATGCTGAGTTTTAAAACCTTCCTTTGTGCCACGATATTGCGTACCCCGATTTTTGCTTCGAGTACCCCTATAGGTACGCGTACCACAGGTTGAAAACCACTGCTCTAAATTAGCGTTTTTTAACGTAAGTCTTTATCTTTTCGGTTTCTGAAGATGATGATCAGAAAATGACTCAGGAAATCTCGTTTGGAACTAGTGGAATCTGCCCTTATTTCAAACCAATTTCCGTAGATATGAATTATGTCTATTGATTTGAAATAGTTAACGACATCTGACCAGCAAGTATGTAACAACGTTGTCTAATATTTAAGTCCCCTTTAGATATTTCGAAAGCTAATTTTTAACGATCATTTTTAATCCATCGTTAGAACTTTCCACGATTTTTAACAATCAGCTAGTTCATAATCGTGCCATTCAAAATGAAAGCTTTGACAATGAAAATAATTTTAATCCGATTTAAAGCGGATTATTATGTATCTGATTGCCCCATGTGACATTGAAATAAGCTGGAAAAAGTATTACGTTATCCATGGCAGAATATTTAGCGACTCAAACGAGGGTTTTTCAATATCCCATACTTTATATCTACTCACACTCGTCATTAGATTACGTGAAGTTTTCGCCTGTTACGAAATGCACCAACACAAATGCTGACATTGAATGGGGGATCTGAAGAATTAATTAGTTGGTGGCGTTTTTTTTATTTATTTCCAAGGCAATGGTGCTCACATTTTTATCATTTTCAGCGAATTCGTAACTATAATAACTTTTTTACTCCAACCGATACCCGGGATGTAAGTTCTTTATATTTAAAATTAATAAAAACCATGCCTTTCCAAATATATTTTACGTACAACTATTTTAAAACTTTAAAACAAGTTTTTTAAACTATAAAGTTAGCGGTAAGCACCAGATTTTATTTTTCTAGACGATGAATTAATAACTTCAGGAGGTATTCATTTAGAAACATCTTAAATATTTGGAACACGTTCTTCATAATTAATTAAAATGAACGCGGCGGAGAGGTCGAATTTCCAGGCCCGCTACGGCGAATTCGATCGTAATACGCCGTGCCGCGGGCGTTTATTTGTTTACACGCTTTCTTCACTTACGCCGTTAAGATTCCCACATTATTTGTCTTCTTCTTATTTTCTTTGATAGGGCAAATTCGACAATAGGTCCGTCCTATACACTGGTCGCGAGACGCAATTTGTATACACGGCTACTTCACTTACGTCGTTAAGATTCTAAATATATATTAGGGTATATTGTCGTCTTAACCCCTCAGGCTGGTGTGTTCACTTTTGGGAACAACTCGTATAAGTCTCATAGAAATCGTTGTGTCTCCCTTACTATCAGGATCGTAGTGTGAAATGGGATCTAAACGGTATTTGAAAGAGAAAACACCACACTTTATATTCAAATCAAAAAGTTAACTACACAAGAGTTAAAATGTTTACCTTTAGAACATCACATCAAATCCCCAAATTTTCATCGCAATTGGATTTATGGTTTAGCAACTCAAGCAAGCAAGCAAATATACAATGATTTTTATATGAAACGTCAAAAAAATAAGGTGATGATTATGTTTTTACTTAAATTGTCTAATTAAATTAGTAAGTGTTTTTATTTCTTTTCGTTACCAGTAATTTTAGTTTTAAGTAGGCATTTTTAAAACTTTTTGCATTAAAAATGTTTATGTTAAAAATATACGTACTATATTTCTAACGTGTTAATAATAAAATATGAAAGCGTTTTTCGTCATCTTTCAAAAACAGTTTTTAGTTTTCGGGTACGTTCAGAATATTACATTTATTTGGATTTTATTGCAAAGCGGAAATATTCTGACTAGCTGACAGAATATGGCTGAAGCCTGATGGGTTATGTCAAAGTAATGTTAAGAAAGGTAATATTTTTAAAACGTTCACTCTCAGTAAGCTTGGAAATGTCACAGTTTTTCATACTTAACCTCTCTTTTGGACTTTCATTAATTACTGGTTAGGAGAAAATACAATTTTTTAAACTCCACACAAAGGGCAGGAATTGCCGATGATTGCAAATAATCTTTTGGTTCAGTGTCACGAGATCTTTAATGTCTTGTTGTCAATCAACAAAGCAGTAGAATTTAGGTGGTCTGCTTCCAGTGATGTGCTGTCCATAAAGGCTGAAAAGCTGTAAGCACAAATTTCTGATCCCAAACAAATTTCCATGAATTTGGTAACGAACTCTTACGCTCATTTATTAAGTTGGCCACAATAATCAGTGCAAGATATTGAACTTGAAAACCCATACACAGACGTAGAGCAATTATTTGTACCTGTATAATAATATTATTACGCTTAAATCCCATAGCACCCGAAATCCTTTTTTATGCAATTTTATAAAACTTGCTGTTTTCATATTATATTAGAATTTGCGGTTTGTTATTATTTTTTAGCTATTACAGCAGTACAATTTTGAAACTTTACACTATCATGGTGATATTAATACTCTTGAATATTATTTTTTTTTAAAGATTCGGGATGAGCAGATCAAGGATGCTCTAGAAAACTGGAAAACAAACTGAAAATTTAAAATAAATTAATATAAAATTTCTTCGTTTTGATATTGGGAGCTGTGAAGGGTTCGGATTTAATTTCGGGTGACATTTTTATCAAAGCCGATTAGAGTACAGGGTAGCTATTCCCGAGCAACGATCAATCGTTACTCGCCAGCAACGATCAATCGTTACTCGCCATGCGCCAGCTGCGAGCGAAAAATTCCTCGTCGTCGCGACCAACTTTTTCGAATGTTTCATATTTACGTATTCTTGAACGGCGAGCGGTCGCAAGGATGATTATATTGGTAGCCCTGTAAATGTTGTCTATATTCCTGATGTTTTTGAGATTTCTATGGTGTAACTTTGAAATGTCAAACGTCAAACAGTGAAACGGTAAGTTTGTTGGGTCGGTTGATAATTTTCGAAGTGGCCATATAACTAATAATCAAAAGCAACTGCTCGTAGAACTAGTTAGTTCTGATCAACAATAATGAGCGGAAAATTAGCCATTGTAATATGTAACCTTAAAACGACTTTATAACAATATTCGAAAGTTCGCGCGGGAAAACGATAATACTAGATGTTGACAGCCAATTGCATAGACACGCAAATAAACAACCACTCGCTTCTTTACTGGTCTACCCCACCCGTTGTTGGGGCGAATGACTTTTGGCGTCTAAAAATGTTCCGTCGACTGGCTCAAGAATAACCACGTCGACCAATGTACGTACTTTCGACGGCGATTGCGAGCGACGAGGGCTTGGAGAATAGCTACCCAGGCGCTACGGATTTCACGTGTGTCACGTGATCTAGTCAGTGCCATCCAGCAACGATAGTTTGAAAATGGCAGGGATTGTTGTTGATACTCGTTATTTCCGCTGATTAACGTGTTGTTTTACTGCAAAAAGAGTAATTCGACTATTTTAAACAGTGAAGTTTACTTAGCGACAGCACTGACACGGATGCAGGCTCTAATCGGATTTGTTTTTAACATTTGGTTTATGTTGACATAACTATTGAAGTACTAGAAGGTATTTTACACTAAGTTACATAAACTAACTTTACATAAAATATGTATATGTATTGTTGTTATCAACATATTGAATGTTATCAGTCTTACAAATGCGCATTCCATTTTGCTATCACGGGTATCAAATGAAATCAATATGTTCCATAGATAAGGGTTCTCGTAGTTCCAAAACTAAAATGTATTATCTGTCAAAGCAAGACTCTGATTTGAGATGCTTTGTAGCAAGTGTCTACGCTATAAAAAGTTTTAAATAAAATAAACAAATGTCTTTTTAAATTGTATGTCGTACTGTTAAATTATTGTTAATCATTGTGAAAGTGTTAAGTTCTCAAAAAGTATAGTGAACCATAATAATGTTATGAATAACAAATTACAGAGATCAGTGAATGTTATGTTGTTCTTTAGTTAACAAGGTGAATATTATTTATTTATATGTTAATTTGTTTAACGCACACATGTCTTCTATTGATATGCTATGTGTGTGTGTATGTGTAAGTGATCAGTTCAGACACGGGGGTTCTATCGAAGCCAGACTCAAGTGTCTCATAGAAGTTGTGCGTACTAAGGGCACGCAGATACTTTAACAGTATACAACTTTACTGCTGACCCTGTACAAATTGCAAGTGTGCCCACTTTTGAATTTGGCAGCCATCTCTGGTCTGGAACCAGAAAATTCCTGAAAAAACCTTTGACTATTTGCAGAAACGGGAGGTCCGTTTGATGGATTCCCCGTATTTGATAACGGATTGACGCACAGGCTTCAGGTAGGTACCTACGCTGTTCTTGTACCGGTTTTACGGAAGAAGCTCCGAGGAACTAGCGTCATTGATTCCCTTCACCGGTGCAATGTCAAAACGTGCCCAACATATTGGTTGACGTTTGTCACGTGAGAACGGGTTACTTCTATGACTCGTTCTTGATTTCAACAGCTCGACTGTGGAACGATTTGCAGGTGCAGGCCTGTGTGTTTTCTCCCTAATATTTTTTAATATATGTAATATAGTTATCGATCACTTGCGTGTGGTTATGTTTCGCTTTTTTGATAAGTTACTTCTTTTAGGAGTTATGACCCTCCAAAAATCGTTAAATTGCCTGGTTTGAAGGTTATCAACAGACGTTCGGTATAAAAAAAGTAAAATAGATAATGTATTTTTTAAACAACAAAACGTACAGTCATAGAGTACTTTTGACTAATACAGTTAATAGAAAATTTTCAAAATCGGTCCATTTTAGAGAAGAAAAATGTTGAATACAAAACCTCGATTTTGATCATTTTATTCAAGTACCAGCCCGAGGTGCATTTGTCCCTTTAGCTCAGTGTCCGGGGAAGTAAGGGCAACAGTGATAGCAACAATTTGGTCAAATATCTATTGTTCAAATTTCTCGGCGACCGGGTTTCCTCTTAACGAACTAAATTAAAAGTAAGAAGGATGTTAAATAGGATCGCGCGCCGTTTTATGTACAGTTTTGCTAAAGTAATAGTTATTAAAGTAGATTATCCCTAAAACTATGTGAATAAATACTCTGCATTATTTTTTGGTGATGCCACACCGACGATTTGCTGGTTCCATGACAGTTGGTCCGGCGACAATTGATTCTGCGACAGTTGGTCCGGCCGATAGTTGGTCCGGCCGACAGTTGATCCATTAGAAGATTTTTACTTTTGAGCAAAGTCATCATCTTTCAAGAAAGGCTAACAAATGCAGTATTGTATCAGTGACTCAATCCAATATTGCATTTGCTAGCCTTTCTTGAATGATTTGATTTTGTTAATGGACAAAACAATTTATCATATTGCTTATGCATGGGCGCAAACAATTAATTATTCTTTATAATTTAAAGCATAACTTGCAAAAAGTGTTTTAATCAAAAATATTTAAACTAGTCTCATTCATGAAAGAGCAGATATGAATTAGAACCACCTTAATTGGGTCAACTTATATTGGAGGTGTCAGGCGATTTACCGAAAGCATTGCATTCAGCCGATCAGAATCCATTAAAGAAATTTTCCCAAAATCCTTTGATTTTTTTGATAATGACAATTAAAATTATATTCTATTGCCACTGTAAATATGTTCACAAATTATTAAATCCATAAAAACAGAGTATTATTTATTTATTTCCCGATTAAATCCATTTTCATGTAAATAATTAATTTTTGTGCGCACATTGTTTATTTGGTATTTACACCGTATTAATCGCAACCTTTAAAAAACATGTTGGTCATATTGGTCTGAAAATTCGATATTATATCTGACAGCAGAATTCGTAGATTTAAGGAACCCTAGCGACCCTTTCGGGAACTTCTGGGATAGATAATCAACTCCATCCACTGAAGCGACCACGCGATATAAATGAATTTGTCTCGATTGCTTGAGATTGCCAAAAGATCATTTTAAAAATTTTTCGCCAACATTAACAAAATCATACCTTCGAATTTTAACATGGACACATAAAAACTTATTATAGTGTTGTATAGCCAATGAATTAACCTGTATTTTACTTTTTATCTTATATTTGTAGGATTTATAAAAAAATATTTAAAAAATCGTAAAGTTTATAACCGCGCGAATCCTGCGTGTGTGTTACTTTGAAACTCCGTGAGAGGTACTTATTCGAGTCAACATATAATATTTTCGATTTCTGTATGTGGTATACTATGGTATACTTGACAATGAAATGTGCAATTCTATGGAAAAGGACTTAATTTTAACCGTAAACAGCTAATCAGAAATTCAGCGTGGAAAAAATATTTTAAAAATTTATTTTTAACATCATTCTAAAATAGACTACAAAGTTTGCATATGCGACATCTATGGTCATAACAGAATAAGCATTTCAATAGCTTCGTTTTAAAATAAATGGCTGGCCATGAAAATGTTTTAAATAATTACAATAAATATTCTACAAATGGTAGGAAAATGTTGACGAATTTTGGACCGCTATCAATCGCAGAAAAAATAAAAGTGGTCCATTTTTCGACCACAATCGCTCCAGTGGATAAAGTACAAAATACCAATTTTAAGTATTCTTTCTCCGCTCTTTACCCCCCGCCCCCTACTTCTATTATTTAGCTTCACAATGCAGGTATTTTCGCGATTGGGGATAGCACAGTCCTTCGACTCCGTGGAAAAAGTATGTACATGTATTTCCCCTTTATTTTCAGATACTTTAGGAAAATGACTTCATGTTTGAGACTCCCAAAAGTGCGCCAATGTTGTTGCGGGTGTTCTTTGGAAAGGGGAACCTTCATCATTGCCTGGATAGAAATAGTAAGAACAAATCTTCTACCTTAGTAGTGATATTAATTCCATTAAGGGTGTTTAATTTGAATAGAAATGTATTTTACTTGCTAGGCCATAATATAAATAATAATATCCACCTCACAACATTCGTACGGTAGCAACATTTTTTCAATTTTTTTGGGGGTAGTTAATGCTGGGGGTAAAGCTTTTCTCACACAAACGCTGTACTCAATTTATTCACAGTGGAAATGTACGGCGAGCAATATGATGAATTAGGCCAAGCCCAAATATATTCTGAGAATACAGCGCTTGAGTGAGACTAGCTTAAACTTAACTTTTCAGAAACAACCAACAAACATGGCTAAGCCATCTCAAGCAATGTAATGTTTCTATTTTGAATGATGGTTTCATTCTCACCAGTGCCAGTGTGAAAATAAGAACATTTTTATTCACTCTTCAACAAACTGCAAATAAACTTTTTTATATCTTTTGAAATATTCCACACACAAATAAACGTAGTGTTTATATAATAATGAACTTGGTTACCATTATTTTAATAAAAAAATATCGAAATGTTTCAGAACCAACGGTTCAACGGTTTCAGAACATAGTTCATCCATCAAGATGCAAAATATACTTTACATTCTAATGGTTCTGAAACACGTGGATGGTTTATTTATGTTTGTTCATATGAAGCAGATACTTTGTGATGTGACATTATAATTTAAAATAAAACAATAACTTTGTAAACACCACTTTTTATTTTTTATGATTTAAAAAAAGTGTATTATTTTCATTTAATAAAATCATTGCACAAGGTGAATTTACAATTATTAGATGTAAATGTAATTTTACCTCTCAACAATGGGTTTCAAATCCACACACACTCTGCTTGTTTCCGACAGCAATTTGAAACAAAAATATGAAACTACGAGAATTTGTTATTATTTTTTTTTATAAATGAGATATCAACATGAATAAACGTATCTAATAAAATATGCATGTTTTTCTTTTTTTTCGTTAGAAGTAATTTTAGTTAGAAAGTTGTAAGGTGAGTCATATATAAAACTTTTTCATGTTTGCATTCAAAATTTTAATATCTACATATTTATAAAAATATAATATTATAATTTTTTAATTTTAATTTTTATGAGTGAAACCTCAAATTGCAATATTTAATTAAATGAAGACATTATGAACGAAACTCAATCGAAAATCTGGAAACAGAAAAATCAGAAAAAGATGTTTACACCTATGGGACTCGAACCCAGGACGTCCCTACTTTCCGGGCGGGTGCTCTTGTCCACTGAGCTAAGGTGTCGATATCCAATTCGGTCACCTTTAACTGTATCATACTTCGACTAAGAACCACCCATATTATCTTCATTTTTCTTAACGCATATTTTTATTGGCAGGCATTATGATTGCAAGATTCAACTCGAACTAAATGCAACCTGGATGGTGTCTAGATAAATTTTTATCCATTTTATATAATGTGCGACATCTATTGACTTTTCTATAATATGCTTGCTTGGTGGATTTGAGTTATGAGTTGTCTATGTATCGCCATATTAAGTTTAGGAAATGTTTAAAACATTGAAAATACCTTTTTACCATCCTCACAAACAACAACGACAACGACATAACAATAAATCTGAAAAGTTTTTTGATCATTACGATCACCTTACGAAAGTATCAAAAATGTCACAATTGTGTTCTTATTTAGCTACCTTTATTATTCACATATAGTAGATGTTTTGCGATAATTAATAATTTGATAAAGGTGTAATTGACAGATATTTATGGCTTTATTTTAAATACTAGCTTTTCCCCGCGGCTTCGCTCGCATGGTATTACGGGAAATTACTGTAGCGCTTGCACTTATCAATTATCTCCCCCCCCCCCCACCCCACCCCCATCACCTCCCGCATTCCATATATTCATTCCCTTACATTCAGTTTTCAAACATCTCGCCTATCACCTAAATTTCATAATGCTATAGCTCAAAGAAAAAAAGAATTACTTATCCAATTTTGTTCATTCGTTCGGAATTCATGTGCTTACAAACATTTCGGATGTTTATTTTTATTTAAATATTTGGAAGTTCGTTAATATAATAAAAAAATACTCTATTTATCATTCAGTCTTTATAATCGTTACGAATTATATTTTTAATACAGGAACTCAAATCTGACATTTATTCCAACCTTGTCCAAAAAAAAAAACGAATTCTAATATTTAAATTTTCTGCAGTAGTAGCTGACCAGTAGACTGAGTGCCTACCAGCATAGAGCCCAAAAATATATCAACATTGTTTCCGTGGAAAAGATTTTTTTCTGACGTTAGCAAAAACTCGCTTTTGTTAGCTACAGAAAACGTATAACAAATATAATATATTAATATTTATAATTTCATAACGCCAGAGCTTACCATCATATACAACCTGTGGTCTGCGCATATAATTTAGCTTTATATTGGTGAAAGAATTATTAAAGTCTTTATATTGTGTTATGCGTGAAAAGGTCATAAACGAACTCGAGCAGTTTCGCATTTATAATATTAGTATGGATTCTAATATACTGAGTTTGAATTTAGACACAGATTGGTGACGATAAATGTCGATTGAGGTGTATTTATTACCGAATAAATGGAGTCTTTGGATAGGAGAGTTTATAAAATATTATAAGAAGTATTATATATATTATAAAATATTTATAAAATATTATAAGAAATATAATATTATAGAAATATAGTTTATAAGAATACTAGCTGGTACCCGGCATGCGTTGCCATGCCAGTTAATAAATAAATTGTTTTCTCCTGCGTGTTCTTTCCCATTCGTCCCGTTCCCCTTCCGCCTCCCCTTCCTCTCCCGCGTCCTCTTCCCCTCTCGCGTTCCCACTCCGCCTCTTCCACCTTCCCTCTCCTACCCCTTTCCCCGTCCCACGAACACCCCTCCCAAGCTCCCCTCCCCCCTCCCAGGTTCCTCCTCCCAGATTCCCCTCCCCCTCCCGGGTTTCCCTCCTCCCCCTCCCGCGAACCCCCTACCCGAGTCCCCCTCCCGCATTTCATACATTCTTTCCCGGTACATTCAGTTTTCAAACAGCTCGCATGCCACCTTTTGCGTATTTCATAATGCCAGAACTCACCAGTAATAAAATCCAATTTGGTGCAGTCGTTCGGAAGTCATGCGCGTAAATACATTTCGGCGATTCATTTTTTAGAGATAAATATTAACTACGATGCCTGAATTAAAAAATATATATCAACATGGTTTTCACGGCAACGATTTGTTTTGCTTTTCTTCTACGTTAGCAATAACTCGCCATTTTCGACAGAAAACGTAAAATAAATATAATATATTAACAATTATAATTTCGCAACGCCAGAACTTACCATTATATATAGCCTATATTACTCGCATATAATGTAGCTTTCTATTGGTGAAAAATTTTCTAAGATCGGTTTATTAGTTTATGCGTGAAAGCGTAACAAACAAACACACGCAGTTTTGCATTCATAATATTATAGTATAGATTTAGAATTTTAGGGTAGGTACTTTCTATTACATAATTCAATTTACCAAATTCTGACACAGGCATTTAAATACAATAGCGAGTTCCCGGCATATGCTATGCCACTTAATAAAGAAAAAAATTCGCTCTACTAACCCTTTCCCATTCGTCCCAGATGATTCCAGAACTCACTATACACGTATAGAAACCATCGCGGGCATGCGCACATCAATTCCCCAAAGTTTCATCGCAATCGGATGAACGGTTTAGCAACGCAAAACATCTCACACACATAGACAGAAACAAACACATTTTCTATAGATCAGTAATTTTATTATCAAAAATGTCAGTTGAGCATTTTTTATTTTTTTTAAAGTTAACAACACGGGCATGTGCCTAGCATGGTGGTCGAAAAATTCTAAAATTTATGTAACCAACAATTCAATGAATAAAGAAAACTTAAAAAAAAAAAAAAACATTAAAAAATTTTGTATTTAAAAAATGTTTTTGTAATTTCTAATAATACCATTTATTTAAGCGTATTTCATCACCTTTCAAAACCAGTATTTAGTTTTTGGATACGTTTACAAATATTCCATTTATTTGAATTTTTATTGCAAAGTCGATATATATCGAAAAAACATTTATACCTTTTGACAAAATACGCCAAATTTTTGAGGGGTTAAGCTTTGAGCTTTAAGCTTTGAGATTCAAGCTTTGAGCTTTAAAATTTTTGAAGGGTTAAGCTTTGAGCTTTAACCTTAAGCTTTGAGCTTTAAGCTTTGAGCTTCAAACTTTGACCTTTAAACTTTGAGCTTTAAGTTTTGAGCTGTACGCTTTGAGATCTAAGCCTTGAGCTTTAAGCTTTGAATTTAAGTTTTGAGCTTTAAGCTTTGAGATTAAAGCCTTTAGCTTCAAATTTTGAGGTTAAAACTTTGAGCTTTAAGCTTTGAGCCATAAGCTTTGAGCTTTATGCTTGAGCTTTAAGTTTAGAGCTTTAAGCTTTGAGATTAAAGCCTTGAGCCTAAAGCTTTGAGTTTTGAGATTTAAGCTTTGAGCTTTAAGTTTTGAGCTTTATTAAGCTTTGGGCTTCAAGCTTTGAGCTTTGAGCTTTAAGCTTTGAGCTTTTAGGTTTAAGCTTTGAGCTTTAAGCTTTAAGTTTTGTTATCAATGCCTTGAGCTTAAAGCTTTGAGCTTAAAGCTTTGAGATTTAAGCTTTTAGCTTTAAGTTTTGAGCTTAAAGTTTTGAGTTTTAAGCTTTGAGCTTCAAGCTTTGAGCTTTAAGCTTTAAGCTTTAAGTTTTGAGTTTAAAGCCTTGAGTTTCAAGCTTTGAGCTTTGAGCTTTAAGCTTTGAGTTTTAAGCTTTAAGCTTTTAGCATTAAGCCCTATGCTTTGCGCAAAGCTCAAAGCTAAAAGCCGAAAGCGTAACGCTCAAACATTAAACTTAAAGCTTAAAGCTCAATCTTAAAGATCAAGCTTTAAGCAAGGTTCAAAGTTTAAAGGCCAAAGTTTAAGCTTAATATCAAAGCTCTTAACTTACGTTCAAAGCTTAAAGCTTAAATTCAAAGCAAAAAGCTTAAAAATAAAGTTCAAAGCTCAAAGTTAAAGCTCAAAACACAAATCTCAAAGCACAACGCTTTAAGCTCAAAGCTCAAAGTTAAAGCTCAAAACTCAAATATCACATCACAAAGCTCAATACTCAAAATTCAATATCAAATTTTAAAGTTCAAAGCTTAAAGCTCAACACGTAGAGCTTAACGTTGTGCATAAAGTTCAAGGCTTAAAGCTCAAAAATCAAAGCTCAAAGCTTAAAGCTAAAACTCAAAGCACAAAGCACGGCTTGCGTTGCAATGCAAAGAAATCAATTGATTCTCCTTGAATATCCTTTCCCATGCGTCCCCGTTCACCTCCCGAGTCCCCTTCCCCTTTCGCGTTTCCCTTCTACCTTCCCCGCCTTCCCATCCCTCGTCTTCCCACCCACGTACCCCACCTCCCCCGTTCCCCTCCCCCTCCCTGCCTTTCCTCCTTGCCGCTAAAATATATGAAATACGCACATTTTCATTAATTCAAATTTAATAACGCCAGAACTTACCATTTTTTTTTTTTTTTTTAAGTTTTCTTTATTCATTGAAATGTTGGTTACATAAATTTTAGAATTTTTCGACCACCATGCTAGGCACATGCCCGTGTTGTGGTGGTTACCATTATAAATAGCCTTTATCCTTTGCGGGTGTGCGCACAACAAATCACCAAAGTTTCATCGCAATCGGATGAACGGTATGGCAGCGCATAAAATACGAACAAACAAATTTTGATTTTTATGTGTAAGATAGGAAAGACTTGATTGTTTGTTGGTGTCCTCCCGTACGGCCCGTACGGCCCGAACCCCAGTGACGCTTACATCGTATAATACTTACATTTTTAAACTTGTGATATCTTTTGAATGGGATGTCCGAATTGAATAATTCAAAAAGTTATATAAAGGCATTGAAACAGTCTCGAATATAAAATAATTTATTTTGATAAGAATTAATATCAAGATACAAATAAAGAGTCTTTTCTAGCGGCGGCATTTCAATTAAATTTTTAAAATAAAAGAACACTTATTGTGGCGTAACTATAATAGTTAGATATGTGCTGACGCGACATTTTTTGTAGATAATGATGTGTTCCACAAAGTCGTAGTACATTATTTTATTCTATCATCAACAGTTTTTGCAGCGCACGCGATGTAAAGAATATTTTAGGTAATTTTTTTACACCTTGGGTTACATTATTGGAGTTTTAGTAAGGATCCCTAATTTTTTTTTAAATATAATATAGCCTATGTTACCCGGGAATAGTGTAGCTTCCCAACGGTGAAAGAATTTTTCAGATCGGTTCAGTAGTTTCGGAGCCTATTCGATGCAAACAAACAAACAAACAAACAAACAAACAAACAATCAAATCCTTCCTCTTTATAATATTAGTATAGACAATGCATTCGACCGAGTTTCGCGAGTAGGTACTCGCAAATTAATAAAACTTGTCAAATCGAGGGCGTCCAGTCTGCCATTCGATATTTTGAAAAGACTAAAAAAGACAAGACTGAAACTAAATCACTTTTTATGCGCCTTGATGTCAAATCGGTTATGTTAAGTAATTCCATTAGGTATATATAATTAAGTTCTTCAATCGGTATACCCAGTTTGTAGTTAATAAATCTTAAAAACTTATATGAACTCTTTCAATTTTTTGTTGGTGGGTTTTATATAATGTATTTTATAATTATATTAAACGAGTTATATTATTTTATTGTACGATCCCGAAGATGGCAAAATCACGACATCTTAATTTGTTAATAATAAATAAATATTTGTTTCAGGGTAGCGGTTTGCTGGTGATATTTGCATCAGTGTTGTCTCTTTTATCGCAGAGCAAGGATGACACTCCCGATGAGGTGCTGATCAATACTGGGATCAACGGGACCTACATTTTGGTCGGTCTGACACAAATAACACTTGGCATTGTCCTTATCATTAGTGTTTTCAGGGTAATTATTATTTCTTTAGTAAAGTTAAGTGAAGTTTTTCATACAAAACTTAATTCGAATTTGAAGCCAAATCACTTGGCCAAACTGAATAATTCTTTTTTTTTAATTTTAAAATGTGTAGTTTTTTTTTTACATGAGCTCCACTCAGGGCCTATGTCATCTTTGGGGATGCTGTGTGGAGGGTTTTTTTTTTTTTAGGAAAGGAAGGAGAGGAAAGTTCTGGGAAGGAAAAGGGTGTAAGGGGTGGGTATGAATCTGGGGTTCGGTGTGTCCTGGTCATCTACCTCCAAGACCTAGACAAACCTCACCCCATGAACCCGGGCACCCCTGCTAAAACATCAAACGTAGCGAACCACTTGGAGTGACCTATGGCAGAGGTGTTGGTTATCCAATAAAGGTTCCCGGGGCGGCGGTACCCATTCCCGCCTCCCAAATTCAAAAAGTATAGCAATCAAGGGTACGGGTACCGCCGCCGAGGGAACATTTTTTGGATCACCAAAACTGCTATATGTAGGTCATCCCTAGTAGTTCGCTGCCTTAGGGCGGGTGCCCAGGGTCATGAAATATAAATTATCTGGGTCTTGGCGTCCAATGCGTTTGCCCACCATTTGGCTGGCCGTATCGGGACAGATTAGTCTAGGGAGACCAACCGAGACCACTCCAGCCGGACTCTCTCGACCCATCGCCTTGCACTGAGGGATGGATTCATACTCCTAGATACATTGACTCCCCAAATTCCTACCCACCCCTCATACCTTTTTCCTTCGCGGAACTTCATCTCTTTTTTTACATTAACTCCACACAGGCGGCCCTGAGGAAAATTATTTCTCTCAGGGCCTACGTCAACTTTGAAAATGGTGTGTGGAGGGTGTTTTTGAGGAGAGGAAGGAGTGAACATGGGTCTTGAAGAGACCCATGTTGTAGGAGGGAGGAAACACAAAGGCCGGCAAATCGTTCCACAGCCGAGCTGTTGAACTCAAGAACGAGTCGTAGAAACGACCCGCTCTCATGTGACTAATGTCAAACGTGTACAAATGTTGGGCGCGTGTTTGACGTGTTTCCCGACTATGCACCGGTGCCGAGGGGATCAATGACGCTAATTCCTCGGAGCATCTTCCATTGTAATACCTGTAGAACAAGAACAGCATTCCCACCTGACGCCTGTGCTCTAAAGATTGCAATCCATTTGTTAAGTTAGGAGAATCTATCAAACGGACCGCCCGTTTCTGCACAGAATCGAGGGTTTTTTTAGGTATGTTGGGGCTCCAGACTAGAGTTGGCTACCAAATTCTACCGTGGGGCGCACTTGCGATTTGTACAGGGTTAGCAGTTGTGTACTATTAAAGTAACTGCGGGCCCTGTACCTACAGCATGCCCAGTTTCTGAGAGGCTAACTTAACTCTGGCTTCGATGGAGCCCCCGTACCTGAGCTGGTCACTTAGAGTTACACCAAGTTCCCTAAAAAAGTCCTTCAGACAGTACCCCTAAAGATGACGTAGGCCCTGAGGGAAATTATTTTCTCAGGGCTTCATGTGTGAAGCTAATGTAAAAATTTGTTGCATATCTGTGTAACAGAATCAGTTTTTAAATTGTTTCCAGTATCAAATGTTGATGACACATTCAAGCAAGCTTCCATTATAAAAATGTGTAAAGAAAAAAATAACAAAGAATATCAAGAATTTTACAAACTAATGAGAAATGGAAACCAATTTATTACACCTAATTTTGAAACCACTCAAATGCAAAATCATTATATTTTCAAGCCATAAAAAACTATAATAACCTATCTTCTGTATCATCAACCAATCAGAAAAAATTAAACAATTTTTCAAAAAAACTTACAGTAAAAAGTAAATATTTTACACAAAACATATTATAACTCACAACCTAAGTAAGAATCGTGGCTCACTTATCAGGCACAAGAGCTCCTCTTTTCTGAAAATATATACCTATCAAAAACGATCTATAATGTAATATTTTGTAAAATATATATGTTATCTATATTTTTTATATTACAATAAAAAAAATTCAAATTAAAATCAAAAAATCCAGTAAAGATATTACATTATTAATGTGCGTTTTAAGTTATAGAATGTAGGCCGTAAAAAATCAATTTTGCATGATTTCAGAGGCAACTTTTAACTACATATTTACAAATTAATACAAATGAAATACAAAAAAAAAATCATCCCAAAAAAGCGTTTTTTGGGTCAAAATTGTAAATTTACGTACGACATATTTGTATTCCAAATTAAATTGGTTGTTAATTTTTTTTTATTTAAATGTTAACCCATGTAAATGCTTCATTAAATAATGATTTTTTTATTTTTTATTTTATGTTTCATTATATTTATGCAGTAGGGAGGCAAAATTATCAGAAGGTATATATATAATACGTGAAGCAAAAACTTTGTACCCCTTTTTACAAAAATTGCGCGGGCGAAAGAGTATGCAATTTCGCACACTTATAGTTTATTTAGAGAAGGAGTGCAGATTGCTATTATTTTTATAAATTGTACATAAATAATACATTAAATCAATAAAAAAACATTACACATTAAATTAATTATGGTCGAATTTTGACCATTGGGCGACCGACCACTAGTATTTTTAAATAATTAAAATGAACTCACAAATAATAATGCCACTGATTAGCAAAAAATATCTCGAATTTCTAAGAAAATATTTTGTGAATTACTTTCAAATAAGAATTATTACAAACGGACATTGACATCAAAACACCCCCTCTTGTTTGCCTAAAGTAACCTTTCGGATCTGACAAAGCTAAAAGGTATGAACAGTTCAATTTTGTCTTCTATAATATGTTTCAGAGCCTTCTAAAGTTCATTCACACGTGGGTGACCATATCGATATCTCTACTCATCCTCTACAGTGGAGTATTGTTGACCGAGACTGGACTGTTGATCTTCCAAGGGATTTCGGATATCGCCTTCTTAATTTTATTTTTTGGATCAGTTGCGATAGGTAAAGATGATAAAATATCTAATTTTAATTTAATTTCAATAATTTTGTTATATTATTTCTTCCATCACACCTTTATCCGATTGCTTAAGCGACATGAGTGACATCTGTTGTCAAACTTTATAATTTTTATCTCACTGTGACATTTTGATCACAGTTTCATAGATGTCTCTATACTTCCTTTTTCATTTGAATTTTATCACTCCTTTTTATAAAAAACATCATCGATATAAATAAATTACAAGTATTATTGAGGATTTGTTTCTAGTGAGAGAGTTTCTTTGCAATTACATCTAGATAATTCAATGATATTGTGTACATAAAGAGTTCCGTCATGGTTAAATGCTTCAAAGTTCTTGTGAAGAAGTCATTATTTATTTGTTACCTTAGTCATTTTTTTTTCTTTTTACAGCCGTCAACCTTTATTTAATCATAGTGGTGTCCAGCTACCGAAAAGAAAAAGCGGCTGAAATAGAAGAAACCATAAACAATATATCCCAGGATCATCACAATATTTGGACAACTTGAACAATGAACAACTAAGAAAAATTAAAAAACTACTCCCGCCTAAAGTTCGCTTTCAAAAACAAATAATAATGTAATATTAAAAAAAATACTAAAAATATATCTTTATCATAAAGCATTGATCACGTATGAGGGGTAATTTTTCAAGAAAGAATGTAATCTAATTTATCTACAATATTAATTGCTTGAAGCTTTATTTATTTTTATCTTATTGTGAAAATAAGATCGAAATTATATATTTTGTACAGGTATCTAATATTAATTTCAAAATTTTGTAAATACATCCAATGTTTTTTGACTTGTGCTAGGAGAGGTTTCCTTTTTCGCAGCCTTCGTTGGACCAAACCAAGAAAGTTTTGATAAACAACATTATTACAACGTTGATTTGTCAATATTATAAATTAAGGTTCCTACCTCAATAATAAGTTGTGTAGGAACCTATCTAGATACAGAGTACAGCTATGCGAATAAATGATTGGCGGCATTTAATCCTAGACATTATTTCATGAGGCAAAAATTAGCACAGGAATTTATTAGTCTGGGTGTCTAGGCGCTAGGCTAGATCTGATGTAATAACTGTTGAGCATTCAGCAAATTGATGAAATCAAGGGATGGGATATTTCGATTTGGTTAACCGACAGTTGATACCCAGACAGTTGGCCACCCGAAATTATAATTATTAAAGAATTATAATATACTTTTTTACCAATTTCAAATCTAAGAACGACTTATAATAAATTGGTACGGATATCAAAGGAATTTATTTGCAGTGTTGATTTTTTGTACTTTAAGTACAAAAATCGACAATCTTATATACTGTATAACAACGTGTAATGCACGTTGGTATATACATTATATAAATGTTTCGTTCCATTTTATCTTAGCGCAATTTCAGTTGATTTTTAAACGTGAATCCCGCACAAGAATCCCATCTGTGGAAGTATGAAATTCCCAAATGTTGTAGGTACGTTGTGGGACTGAATGATGCGGTAGAGGAAGGAGATGGGAAGATGATAGTTGGGAAGTACTTAAATAAAATATTCCACAAATTAGGTTACCTTATTTCCATATGCTCCAGGCAGCTGTAAATCTTGCGTAGAACAAATCATAGCGTAGATCAAAGATATTGAAATACAAGAGATATGCTATGATGGCCGCCCAACCGTCGACGGACTACTGCCTAATGGACATAGTTTGAATAGGGAAAGAATTCGTTCATTTTGTTAAGTTTTTAAAAGTGCGCATTAGTATTGGTTAACAAAGGACCTTTCGTGTACAAAACAAAGGACACCTCTGAAATGTAATGAACAAAGACCCATTTGAGATTGAACCGAAAGGGCCCCGACAAAATAATCTCGTGGAACGACTCCAAAGACCTCATGTGGGAACGAAACGCGAACGAAACCAACAAGCGACTAACAAACATAAACAATAAATTAAATATATAAAAAACAAAATTGACGAAGTCCTTTCTCCAACCTTTGTCCTTAATCCTGTGCACTCTAGGGGCGAGCAGACATTTTGAGCATAATTTATTGTTGTTTTTGTTACTCTTGATTCTACGAATGTATGCGCCCAAAATAGTCATTAAATAAAACGAACATGACCCATGTCTATCAACGTCTCAAATCTGAACCAGACCGCTAAAATTGGGAACTAAGGTGATAAAATATTGATTAATACTTTATTAATTATCAACCTTAATATATAATAATAATTTATTAACCTCCTGAAAAAAATCGATATTTTCCTGCTCTGACATATCGCAAATTACTCGAAAACTTGACAGGCCGTGAGGCGCAACCGTGGCAGCCTATCAACCTGGGAACTGAAACTCGCCGGCCGCAGCAACTAGCACTGCGAGTTGCGAATGACTGGTTTGGTTGCGTCGCCCTTGACATCTGGTCTTTGAGAAGTTGCCTGTGTCCGGACCGCCAATGGAATTCGCAAGTTGCTTTCCTGTGGATAGCGATTGAATTGCCAACTGTTTTTTTTTGGTTGGCCAAAGAACGGATTGTCTTATAAAGGGTGTTTTTTTTAGAGGTTTGGTTTTAAAACTGGCACCATTGTTTCTACAGACTGTCAATTTGACAATTGACAGTTGATTTGTAGTTAGTACTTTTTGCCATTTCACTATAAATAGACTGGCGACAGAACGGGCGATTGCAAATTGTGCAAATTTATCTTGAAAATCATGGTTCGGTTCGCCAAACTTATCGTGGCCAACGTACATTTTACTGTCGACATAATCATCCATCCGAGCAAGTTATTCGGAAGATCATGGATCGTTTACACACATCGTACACTCTAGTGGATAATACGCATCCACAAAGACGACAAAGAATAAGTTATTGCTGCTGTGGAGAGTAGTGTTGAGGAGAATCCGAATGAGTCGATTCGCCATCGTGCACAGCAATTGCAGCTGTGGCCATCCACTTTGTGGAAGATTCTGCGGAAAGATCTTGGCCTAGGCCTCCTCGACCATGTGATCCCACACCATTAAATTACTTTCTTTAGGGGTATGTGAAGTCACTAGTCTATGCTGATAAACCAGAGAAAGTGGACCATTTGGAAGACAACATTCGCCATGGTTTTGCCGATATATGGCCCCAGTTGCCCGATAAAGTTGTCGAAAATTGGACTTCAAGATTGCGCTTCATTTGAGCTAGCCGTGGCGCTCATATGCCCGAAATCATATTTAAACAATAATGGCATAATATTATATATTAAATAAAGCCAATATCATGGACATTAACATTATTTTAATGTGTTTTTTTTCATTTTGAATTTGTATACCTTTAAAAAAAACACCCGTTAGTACCTAGTGCGATTAAAGAAGTTATTTTTTATTCGTCGTAATATGTTTTATTATTTTTATCTACGTATATATATTCTCTTTCATCAGTTGAAAAAACATGTTTGTTGTTGGTTTGCTGAATAGGTAGGTGCCGTAATAGTGACATCACTTCACTTCCTTCGGAATACGTAATGTTTTATTGCATCATTCAGTTCATGGGAGTCATTATATGCACGGTGGCGTATTTAAAACATTTGGACTACACTTTACCTAAAAATATTACGACTACTGGAACATGAAACTAATAAAAGAGTTCATATCTATTATTATTATTTTGAAATCAATTATTGATAAATCTTGAGTATTTCTTGCTTATCTTTTTGATATTATTTGCAATATTTTATTATTTACTTTACATGATTTCATATAATTGAGCATGAATTCCCTCACAAGTCCCTTTATAGTGAGGAAATGCTATTTTTACTTTCCATGACTTATAAAAAATGTAAACTTATTGTAAAAATCCAAGGATATTGAAATATAAGAGATGTGCTATCGGCAGTTTTTACTGGGTGGTACTGTTTCTTGGCGTCGCCAATATTGTTAACCAATACTACTGCACACCTTCAAAAAACAACTAAATGAACGAATTCTTTCCGTATTCAAACCACACCCGTTAGACGGTAGTCCGCCGACGGTCGGTCGCCACCATAGCATTTCTCTTTTATTTCAATATCTTTGTAAAAAACATACAAATCCATACTAATATTATAAATGCGAAACTGCTCGAGTTCGTTTATGACCTTTTCACGCATTAACCAATAAAAAGACTTTAAAAATTCATTCACCAATAGAAAGCTAAATTATATGCGAAGACTATAGTCTGTATATGATGGAAAGCTCTGGCGTTATGAAATTAAAAATATTAATATATTATATTTGTTATACGTTTTCTTTCGCTAACAAAGGCGAGTTTCTGCTTACGTCAGAAAAAATCGTTACCATGGAAACGATGTTGATATATTTGTGGGCTCTAAGCTGGTAGGTACTAAGCCCCCTGGTCAGCTACTGCTCCAGAAAATTCAAATATTAGAATATGTTTTGTTTTTTGGACAAGCTTCTGTTCTGGAATAAATGTCAGTTACATTAAAAATATAACGATTATAAAGACTGAATAATAAATAGTGTATTTTTTTATTATATTAACAAACTTCCAAATATTTCATTAAAAATAAACATCCGAAATGTTTGTAAGCGCATAAATTCCGAACGAATGAACAAAATTGGATAATTCTTTTTTCTTTGAGCAATAGCTTTATGAAATTTAGGTGGCAGGCGAGATGTTTGAAAACTGAATGTAAGGGAATGAATGTATGGAATGCGGGTGGGGGTGGGGGTGGGGAGGAGGGGGTATAATTGATAAGTGCAAGCGCTACAGTAATTTCCTGTAATACCATGCGAGCGAAGCCGCGGGGAAAAGCTAGTATTAAATAAATTAAAAATGAGATTTCGAACAACACATACTTACGATTTTTTTATGTGAATATCGTGTTATGTGCCATCCGCACAATACGATCTCTAATCACATTATGACACCTATTAGTGCACTTTCAGAATATCACTTTCAAGAATGCAACTCTCCATTAATGTGTAATTATTAATTGCAAGTCACTTTGCATTGTGACATCACATATCTGTGCATCTATTTACTAATGTACTATATTATGCCTTAAGCTTAATTACTAGTTTCTCCAATGTCACCAACATTAACTTTCAATTACTTATTTAGCATATATAAGCCAACACAATTGTATTATTCTTCAGATTATACTAGACATCAGTTCAAGACTAAATTCTAACTGTGAATATTGTATCTCCGGTATTACACTAAGTTTCCGATATAACTATTAAACTAATAAACTGTTCTCCACATCATAAATCTTCAAAGTGTTACTTCATTTAAAACTGGTACATAACAATTTTGGTGGCAGCGGTGGGATAACTTCGACCAACGGCGAACTAAACTTTGTCGGTCCCTAACGGTTTAAACTGAAGGAAAAACCCTTAAACAAATAATAAAATAAATTGTTACCAGCCAAAAAGAAGAACTTACAAAACGAGGCATCTCAAAACCCCGGGATCACAACACAACCAGAAGTCTTCAATCAACATTGGACCCTTCACTCACACCAGACGATCAGCACTCATCATCTTCCTCAAGAGGACTTTCACCTGCGCAAGGATCAAGAAGAAGCCCTCAACACTTGGAAGAAGATGAACGTCCTGTAAGAAGATATTATTTTTTTTTATTGTGTCAATTGTTTTACGAAACGTAACCAATCTTTTATGTCTTTTTTACAAAGCGTAATCAATATTATGTGACTTTTTATTAAGCGCTTAATCAAATCTTTTATGCTTTTTTACAAAGCCTATTAAAATATCATATTAAAATATCTGATGGATAAGTTCCTAGATAAAATTAATTAAATTTTATGTCTTTTTTACAAAGCGTAATTAATATTTTGTGACTTTTTATAAAGCACTCAATCAAATCATTTATGCTTTTTACAAAGCCTATTAAAATATCATATTAAAATATCCGATGGATAAGTTCCTAGATAAAATTAAATAAATTTTATGTCTTTTTTATAAAGCCCATTATTATAATAACGACAAATAAGTCGAAACCTTTTTAAGGCAATCTATATATTTTTTATAAAAATCGGTACTTTCAACTAAATACAAAATGTATCCTAACACACCTAAGACCGAAGCTTCAAATAGCAATGAATCCAAGGTTAATTCTTCCCTTTTTACTACTAGTGAATTATTTAACTGGATAGAAAAATATGACGGATCCAGAATGAAGTTAGATGACTTCATAATTAATGTTAACGCCGCGTTTCGACTTGCTAAACCCGATCAATACGACATTTTATTAGAATACACAAAAAAACAGCTTACCGGAAAAGCAAAAATACTATCGGAGATAAAAGTAACACCAACGTGGGAATCTTTAAGAGACATCCTACAAGATTACTTCTGTCCTACACAATCTGTAACACAACTAATTTTAGAAGCACAAACATTCAAACAATTACCGGATGAAAGCATAAGCGACTTTACATTCCGTCTAGACATTTTAGATAATAAGTTCGTTCGGGCAATAAAATATGAAAACGAAAATAAACCTCAATTATTAGTCGGTATGTTCAAAATGAAGGATGACATTTGTCTGAGAGCCTTTCTAGGAGGAGTCTCACGCGAATATCGTTCACTTTTATTAATTAAAGATCCGCAAACACATCTAGAAGCATCTGAATTCTGTCAACGGATAGAAAACGAGAATAAAATAAATGATGAAAGAGAATTATTTGGCAAAAAACCAAATTATTGTACGTATTGTAAAACAAACGGACATACAACTACGAACTGTTATAGAAGATTAGATAGAAACACTAATCCAGAAATTAATGATAATACATTTATGGAAAGACAAAAATATTCACGTCCATTAATCTCATGTAGATATTGCAAAAAAACAGGCCACTCCACAGAAGAGTGTCGACTTAAAAATTTTAACAGAAATAATAACATTAACAAAAATTACGATCAACGTAATTATAATGAACGAAACACGTATAACAATAGAAATTATGAAAGACATAATGATCGGAACACACAAAATAATAGAAATTTTGAAAAACCTAATGATCGCAACAATACATCCAATAACAAAGGTTATGAAAGAAATCAAAACCAGAATAATTACAAAAATAATAATAAATCTGACCACCGTGTTCATTTCTATCGTGATGATTCAAGTGATCATGACGAAAGTATAAATAATGAAGAAATTGAAAGTGACTATAATGCGGCATCCACGAGCGAAATTCGTACAAATGATAACGATAATTTAAACTACCAAGATCTCATGTAAACTACCGTACATCGAGACATTCACCTTCCAAAGGTAGCATATTCTCAACTAATCCGCATACTTTATCTTATATTATTATTAACAGTACGATAACTAATAATCCAAACAAAAAGTTTACTTTCCTCCTAGATACTGGAGCAAATGTCTCTCTGATAAAATTAAACTCCTTACATAAAAATCCAATCATTGATAAAGAAAAATCAATTAAGCTAATTGGCCTAGACATTAAGGAAAAATCTCTAAATACTCTTGGATCAATAGAAGTTCCGCTTCACTTTAATTCTAAATCAATTCACCATACATTTCATGCCATACCAAATGACAATAATAATATACCCTTCGATGGAATATTAGGATTTGACTTTCTAATTAAATTCAATGCAAAGGTGGATTATGAATTTAATGAATTGAGATTTGAAAAAATCGTATTACCACTTCATTTCAAAATTAAACATAATACAAAAGTCATTATTCCCCCCAGATCTGAAACGTTTATCGAAATCAAAGTAAACAATCCAGAAATCGGTGAAGGTTTAATTAATGAAACCCGTGTAAACAATGGCATATACATATGCAAGTCATTAGTTTCAATATATGGCAAAAATAAAGCCATAACATCTATTGTCAACACAAATGACGAACCTGTCCAAATAGAGGAGATAAAATTAACACTTCTTCCTGCAAATTCTTATAACATATATCATACACAAGAAACCCATAATACAAACGATTCCAGAAAAAATAAATTAGAGTCACAAATCCGAAGTGATCATCTCAATAAAGAAGAACACGAATCTCTCTTAGATATTTGTCAAAAATATAATGATATTTTTCATCTAGAAGGAGATAAATTAACATGCACAGATTCCGTTAGACATACAATTCCGGTGACGTCACCGCACCCAATATTTACTAAAACGTATCGATACCCCGAAGTCCACAAAAAAGAAGTTAATTCCCAAATAAATAAAATGTTAAAAGATGATATAATTAAACCTTCGTGTTCTCCTTGGTCTTCTCCTGTATGGGTAGTAGAAAAGAAAGCAGACGCTTCTGGAAAGAAGAAGTGGCGTATTGTCATGGACTATAGAAAGTTGAATGACATTACAGTCGGTGACGCCTTCCCATTACCCAATATTTCAGATATTCTGGATCAACTTGGTCAATCTAAATATTTCACAACATTAGATTTAGCATCAGGATTCCATCAAATCCCAATGGATAAACTCGATTCTGATAAAACTGCTTTTACTATTCCACTAGGACATTATCAATTTAAAAGAATGCCATTTGGTCTCAAAAATGGACCAGCCTGTTTCCAAAGGCTTATGAACAACGTCTTGAGCGGATTACAGGGAATAAAATGTTTTGTTTATCTTGACGACATTGTCGTTTACGCATCATCACTCCAAGATCATAATTCGAAACTTACCGAAATATTTAAAAAACTTCGATTACACAATCTTAAATTGCAACCGGATAAATGCGAATTCTTAAGAAAAGAAGTTGCATATTTAGGTCATATCATATCAGACAAAGGCGTTAAAGCTAATCCTGAAAAAATAAACGCAATTATAAATTATCCAATTCCAAAAAATCAACGCGATATAAAAGCTTTCTTAGGACTAGTAGGTTATTACCGTCGATTTATTGATAACTTTTCTAAATTATCTCAACCTCTCACAAAACTTTTAAGAAAAAACGTTAACTTTCATTGGACCGATGAACAAAAAAACGCATTTGATAATCTAAGACAAAAACTTACCACAGAACCAATTCTACAATACCCTAACTTCGAATTGCCGTTTAACTTAACTACGGATGCATCAAATACATCAATAGGAGCTGTTCTCTCGCAAGGACCAATAGGTAAAGACTTACCGATAGCTTACGCTTCACGCACTTTAAATAAAGCTGAACAAAATTATGCAACTATAGACAAAGAACTGTTGGCCATAATATGGGCTACGAAACACTTTCGACCCTATCTTTACGGTAGAGAATTTAATTTAATTACCGACCACAGACCCTTGGTTTGGTTAGTTAATGCAAAAGATCCCTTACGCGCGCGTTGGAGATTGAAACTAGAAGAATATAATTACGAAATTATATATAAAGCTGGTAAACTAAATAGTAATGCAGACGCACTATCTCGCATTGTCCTCGAAGAACCAAAAACAATACTTAACATATCAGCGAATCCTAACCCCAACTCTTACGAAGAATTTATAAAATCTCATTATTCAGATAAAAATACTGATATCTCTAACATAACAGAAATCGATCACAACTTACTAACTTACAAAGACAACATAGCTCATTTTATAAGCAATGATAAAGAAATGAGTCAAGAATTAGCTAGAGAAATCAAAGAATTGATAAAAAACTACGATGAAATAAACGCCACAGAAAATAAACTATTCGACATCCTAACATCAGAATATAAAGATAAAAAAATATACCACATAATACTTACGCATAATTTCTGGGACAAGTCAACTTATAAAGATCTTTTCACTGCTCTTCAAAATCTCAAGACTATACTCCTGGAAAATAACACAACTAGTATTACAATACCATCATCGCATTATGCAGGCTTAGAAAATTTGAAATGGAATAAAATAAAATTGATCATTAATTATATATTCGGTAACACCGATATCAAATTGACCATATGTCATAATAAAATCATTATTCCAAGCGAAGATCAAATTCCTAAAATACTCCATGAATTTCACAACAATCCAATCGGTGGTCATTCCGGGATGCATCGAACACTTAACAGATTACGCAATTATTACAAGTGGCCTAAAATGAAAAATGATATTAAAACATACATAAGGCATTGCACCGATTGTCAGAAAAACAAGATTTCAAGAGAAAGAAATGTACAACCATTAGAATTAACCAGTACTTCTACTAAACCCTTTGAAAGGTTAGCTCTTGATGTAGTAGGACCATTACCATTAACAGAATCCGGTAACAAATACATTCTCACCATGCAAGATGATTTGACAAAATTTTCTCGAGCAATAGCCATACCTAATCATGAAGCGGAAACAATAGCAAAACAGTTATTCGAAAAATTCATAAGCTTATTTGGCCTCCCTAACAAAATATTAACGGATCAAGGCGCAGAGTTCACATCTAAATTAATTAAGGAACTTTGCAAGTTATTTAAAATTGAAAAACTACAATACTCTCTTTAGGAAAAATACTTCTCTGTTTTATAATATATAAAATCCTTAAATACTTAAAAAATCTGTATTTCAACAACAGAAATGATAATTATATTCACCCAATAGAATATTCACAAAATCCTGCAATAAATGTAAATCCAATACTAAATATGATAACTTGTTGTAGAACACGTCAATGTTCACGAGAACGTGACATTGAATTGACAACTGTAGACAATATTGTACCATCAGCACCTGTCATAACTCCTTTACGCAGAAGTGCAAGATTTCAAACCTCAAATCAATCATAAAATTGTATATGAAGATCCTTTAATCTTCCTGAAAATATTAAAAATTGTATAGAATCATGAAAACAATTCATTTAGACTAAGATCAAGGTACAAGGTATTATATAATTTTAAGAATAATTTTAATATTGTCTTATCCCAAATAAAGAATTATTTAAATGTTTCGTATACTTTATTACATAAACTTAGATATTAAGAAATTTATAATCATATTTCATGGTAAAAGGTACTTTACAATATACATATACTTTGTCTTATATAAACTTAGATCATAAGAACATTTCATGGTAAAAGGTACTTTACATTATATAAATTTATCCATTAAGAAATTCATTACCTACTCGTTGTATACCTTTTTGTATTGTGAAATTATATTTTAATTCTTCAAACTATAATTTCAAATTAACGATGGGGGTGTTATGTGCCATCCGCACAATACGATCTCTAATCACATTATGACACCTATTAGTGCACTTTCAGAATATCACTTTCAAGAATGCAACTCTCCATTAATGTGTAATTATTAATTGCAAGTCACTTTGCATTGTGACATCACATATCTGTGCATCTATTTACTAATGTACTATATTATGCCTTAAGCTTAATTACTAGTTTCTCCAATGTCACCAACATTAACTTTCAATTACTTATTTAGCATATATAAGCCAACACAATTGTATTATTCTTCAGATTATACTAGACATCAGTTCAAGACTAAATTCTAACTGTGAATATTGTATCTCCGGTATTACACTAAGTTTCCGATATAACTATTAAACTAATAAACTGTTCTCCACATCATAAATCTTCAAAGTGTTACTTCATTTAAAACTGGTACATAACAATCGCACAAGAGTCAGAACTGCTCCCCTCTGGAGCCAGTAAGACCAGCATCCCCAATTGGGGTGTGTTGTGAAGCTGAATGTAGTGGAGAGGGGAAGGATATTGGAAGAGGAAGGTGAGGAAATACCTGGCTATTCAGATCCGGTCGCCATCTCGGATAAAGCCGTTTCAAGCAACGTTTCAATTCTAAATGGTGATCTTACACCTTGGCGATACTGAGAGTATCTACCACTGGAACGTGCCATAAATACGCTATATAATATTTATTTATTTTATTTTATTTAAGGTTTTATTCCAGCAGGACTGGGAGGGGTGTGCAATCCCAGTCTGCCATATTTCATATATACATACAACAACAAAAGAAAGTAAATTAAAATATCTAAAAGAAGAAAAAAGAAATAAAATATGATAACATATTAGGTACCTACCTAATTAAAACATAAAATGAAGACGAGATTCATCACATAAATAACAAAAAGATAAAATAAAATGAAACAAAATAATGCAATAAAAATTAACCATAAAATTAAAATTAAATTAAGAAAAAAATAAACATAATTAAAAAAATAAATTTCATTTTTGGGATTATTATTTTTTTTTTTAAATTAATACATAATTAAATTTATTAAATAATTAAATTGTGAAAAAATACAAATAAATAAAATAAAATTAATTGTTTGGGGGGTTTAAGGCGGCACTATCCGAATTTCTACCGATTTCTTGCATATCTCACTTGAACACTTGAAGTTTTTAAGCTCTTAAAAAAATGTATGTTATTTTGAAGATAATATCTATACAACCCCTACGCCGAAATGCAAATTATATGAAATTCCCTCGATAGAAAAAAATCGCAAAATATGCTCCGAAATTTTTTTTATTTTCAAGCCTCTCTCTATGATTTAACAAGTTCACAGTTTTTCTTTGAGACAACCCCCACGAGATTTTTGCTCTATTTTAAACGAGTCGTGTTTTATTAAACCTTTCCACAATTATCGCTTCACTTTTAACGTTTTAAATATTAGCGCACTCTCTCTCTTTTAAAATTCGTAATTACATATCTCTCCACCTTCTTCTTTTCGTGCTCGGGTACGGGGCCTTAAACGGGATTTAACCCGCTACCTTTGGATTGCTTGTCGAGAATCTTACCCCCCGACCACGGAGACCATCAATTGATATATGTATATGTGCGTGCAGACACATGCCGACAAAACTAGTTCCCGAAAAGTCACTGAAAAAAAGTAGATACTGTCGTCTTTTTAGGCTGGTGCCTAATTATTTTTATTAGCGAAAAGGAAACAAGAATATATCAACCGTCCAGTTAATTAGTCAGACATCTCCGAAATATCGAAATTTTTAGTTGAGTTTACTGTATATCTGTAAAAATATACCCTCTATCTGGTACAATAATTCTCAGATTACTCATAAAAGCAACCAAATCGATTATAATGCAGACAAACTAATTAAAGTCAATTAAACAACATGTTGATGTTGTCTGGGTCACTAATATGATATTTCAAAATGTTATTTTACAGAACCTGCCTCCCGGTATTATTTTATATATTAGAGTATTTAATACATACAACACCGACAAGTGTAAATAACATTTGATTAGCGGTGAGCATTCGAATATTGCTTTGCTCATTATCTCAAAACTCTGTATTTGGACTAACTCTGACTAATCAATTGGACGATCAATGTACGTTGATCTATTTAAAATATTCGAATCATGGTATCAGTATATTAATACGTGAAACAAAAATTTTGTACCCATTTTTACAAAAATTGCGCGGACGGAGGAGTATGAAATTTCGCACACTTATGGTTTATGTTGAGGAAAAAATACATTAAATCAATAAAAAAACATTACAATTATGGACAAATTTCGACCATTGGGCGACCACTAGTAATAATTAAAACTACATTAATGAATATAATAATTAAAACTTCATTAATGAAGGACTGAACGCCGTTGGCGCCAACAAAAAACTGCCCAAAGAAGCGAAGCCAGCCGTCCGTAAAGGAATGCTTATACCTACCCTGATGTATGGCAGTGAGGCATGGAAATGAAGGATGAAAGGATGAAAGAGGCAGAGGAAGGATGAAAGTAGACTGAATGTAGAAATTTGATCCCTGAGGCGTATGTGTGTAAAACCATGTACGATCGTATGAGAAACATGGAGATCCGCAACGAAAGCAAGGTTGATGTAAGCGTAATGAGTCATTGTCATTACTAATAAGTAAGATTAAGAAAGGGACGCTCAGATGGTTTGGGCATGTAGAGCGAATGAACGAGTGTAAGGAGAATATATGACACAAATGCGAATAGTAGAAGAAGTCGGGGAAGCCCGAGGTTGATCTGGCACGACCAAGTGAAGATACTTGTGACGGGTCATGTCAAGAGTCAGAATAATAGAAGAGCGTGTATGAGACGATGTATGAATGAGACCGAGGCAAAATGTGTGTGCCAAGATCGAGTTGTTTGGCGGTCCGTCCTCTGTGCCTACCCCTGCGGGGAAACGGCGAACAGTGTACGAAATGGAGAAAAAACCCGAATTAAGTGGTTTTTGCAAACTTTAATGTTTTTAATTTAAATATTTTTTTTAGCGTAGCACAATAGTTTCTGCATTTTATGTGTTTATTTAAATTTCTCAAAAACGCTTGACAGAAGTTTGGCAACGCCTCAAAGTGTGTCGTAAATTTGATGTTCGGCATCGCGTTTTTCACTTCGCTCCTACGAAGATTTAGATATATATACAAAAGTTTGTAATACATGAAATTTTTCAAGGTATTTTTTATTTTATTTACTAAACTATATATCAATATCACATGTGTGTGAGATTTGAACTAACATCTAATGTTCCACTATTTTTGCATTTTTATTGCTGTTAAAATGTTTATTTCATTTAGCATTTAGAAACAAAACATCGTTTGCTCCCATTTATGAATATATACGTATTGTAGAATGAAGTCTCACATTTAATATCATATATAAATTGTGACCATCTTTTGTCCTCCCTTGAACAATTTTGTTATTTTTACAAAGGCCCATTTGCCCTCCCCGGAGAGAATTATTCGAGGCATTAATAGAACGGTGTATATTAAATGCCAATTCTGTTAAATCAAAGGAGTTTTTAATTAATTACATAACACAAACATACCACATAGCAGGTTGGAACATTTAGAGCCCTACATTATACAAAACCGTAAAGAATTTTTCACTACAGTTTATGAAGAAATGGAGAAAAAAAACACAGTTACATTGTGAGGTTTGAAAAACAACAAAAAAATTTTTTTACTTAAAAATAGTTATAATTCATTTATAAGATCAAAAAAAATAATATTGCACTAATATTTAGTCAGCAAACAGTTAATTCGTGTTTTTTCTTCATTTCGCACACTGTGCGGCGTGAGGGTTTGTTAGTTAGTTTTAGAAAGTTTATGCTTCAAACACGCTGTATTAAAGCAATGTAATCTGTGTGTGCAGGTACTATGTTCGACATTCGCTGCGATAGCCTAGTTTTAAATAAAATCTATTATTTTTGGATCTGTTGTATGCATTAGCTATTTTTGTGTTATCACTTCAAGTATTATGTACCAATTCATTATCAGTTATCACTCATTAAGAGGAATATAAACGCCAGGAATATTTCAATTCTCATACCTTCAAAATTAAAAACGTGCGTCTTATTCGCACGAGGCAAGTAAGCGAAAAGATGGTTTTTATTTATTTTGTGCATAATTTTATAAGAATGAAAAAAAGTTAGAACATACAAAACCTCAAAAATAGTCTTAGCCATAAAGGGGTATTTTTAAAAATTGTTTATTATATTACTTCATAGTTAAGTCATGCAAAAACATTTTTTTAAGTGGTTTACGCTTATATTTTTTGTTTTGTAAATAATAATTTTATTGTAATTCCAATACGTAGAAAACCTAGTAAAAGCTTCAATTTATCCGTAGCATATTTTTTGATGTTCGTAATGTAAACCGATTCGTCGTAAAGATAAATTTAAGTAGGATTTCACGAATAGCTTCATCTTAAGAATATTTAGTCAAAGGGAAGGATAAAATTTTAAAAGAAAGACGAAAAGTTTAAATGAAGGTTATTTGTAATAAATATTCTGTTTTATTATTGTGTTATTTGGTTAAAAAACATTTCACATATCAGTAGTCTTTACCATAGGGCACAGATGAATTAATTAATGTAGGTAGATAGTGGGAAAAATTTGAACCAATTAATAAATTGTTAATCTCCTCTGAAATTTCAAGGCAACACAGCTTCCTAATTGTTGGAGACGTAATGTGTATTATTTCTTACATCATTCTAATGATTACCGGTATGACTCTAAAGTTTATTTCGGGTATTGACTACTACAGTGAAACTATGTTGATAAAATTCATTAATTTCATCTAAAAAATAAGTTTATTTATGTGTTGTGGTATATATTACTGTATTACAAAATTACGCCATCACTGATTTCTACATTCTTTGGTGTTTGCGTTTTAGAATATCAGACATATTTTGAGTGAATTGTCATCGCGCTTGCGATGTCCTGGCTAAGTCCTCCATTACGACACAAGTAGGGATTGCAATCCCGAAGCTCATTTAATCCCGAGGGATTGATATGCGGGATTACTTAATCCCGCGCGGGATCACGCATCTTTGAAATTATGTAATAAAATCAAATTGAAACTAAAGATTTTTGTGTAAAAATCAACTTTTATTGAACATTTCTTAGATTAGGCAACAGAAATGATTTCTTTTCTTTTAATTAAGTATAAGTAATTAGTAATCATTTTCTTAAATTCGTCTTTAAATGTTTGGCATAGTTTAATAGTTTTGTATAATTTTACCCTTACTCCTAACAGTTTTATATTTTTAATTCAGTCTTATTCATATAATGATTAATAATCAAATCACAACTTCCTCTTAGATGCTATTACTATGATATCAACCTATGGTGATAACTTTTGAAAATACGCTCAAGAAGCAAATGGCATTTTTTGTATCATCTCCGAGCCTGCTTCTGAGTGAACTGCAAATATATCCTGATGCTGAAAACGCTCTCTCGGCTTCTACGCTAGTAGGCTGAACTGTCAGGATATATTCAGAGGCGAGCGTCAGGTACTCTCCTCTGATACCATCGGACTCAAAGAACATAATTTCTTTCTTCAAATTTTTGATTTGCGGGATCCGCGGATCCGCGCTTTGAAGGTGCGGGATCCAGCAGATTAATAAAAGCAGCGGGATCCCGCGGGAATGCGTGATTCCGTTTTGCGGGATTGCAATCCCTAGACACAAGCAACATTTTCCGCTTACTGTGGTGGTAGTGGGAGATTTTCAAATATTTTCAGGTTATTCGTAACTTGGGAATGTTTGTCTTTCTTTTTAATGAACAAAAACATTCGTTTTTGTTTCAGCTCGACTCTTTTATTTGTGATTAGCGAGTAGGTACCCGTTCCCGGCATACTTTGCAATGCCACTCAAAAGAAATAGAGTGTTTGTCTTAATTCTACTTATAGAAGTGCTTCTGGACACACAATATTTTTTTTTGATTTTCCTACAGCTGTCCGTGTGAAAAGCATGGATTTTCCAAATATGCCCTTATCCTCTACCGCTACTTTATCTCCTTTGCAATCCCTTCCTCCGCCCCTCCCTAGTCCTTACCCCTCCATCACCCATCTCCTGCGTGTCCTTTCCCATGCGTCCGAGTTCCCGCCCCGTTCCCTCGCGCATCCCTTTCTCGTCCCGCGTACCTCCCTGGCCTGACCTTAATTTTTTTTTTATTTTGAATTTGTATTATATTCTTTATTACGTATATCATCGTACGTATATCATAGACGTATAAAACATATTATGATCAAAACCAACTGCAATCCGAGTCCGGAATGTACCTACAGCTGAGCACTGAGCAGTGACTTTTTTAATTATAAATTTGGAAGATTCGAGTTCGTGCATTAAAAATAAGCAATAAAATCGAATAGTGTGGTCTCAAGGCTATCGCGTTCATTTTGGTATCCGCACACACCGTTAATATTGTTTTTAATTATACATATAAAGTACGGGGCCCAGAAAAACTGGAATGCAACGAGTTTTTACTAATGTTCGTGCGTCTGAATATAGTAAATATTCATTAAAAACAAAAACGCTATGCCGTTTCACAAAAAGAAATGGAAATTTACTAATCTACTAAGATATCAAAATGTTTTTGACGCTAATAATTTATATATTTATTTATATTTATATACATATAATTTTTTTTTTGCATTGTTTTAGAAAAGAATGTGTCCTTACTGGGGTACCCCTTCTAAAGTCACATTATACATGTTTTGTGTTTGAATTATAAGTTATACCTATTTTAAAGTATTACAAGAGGAAAATTATAAATTTATATCTAAAAGAAAGCACAATACAAGCATTAATCATTAATCTTTATTTGGTTGCAAAATTGTATCTATGTTTTCCTTCATATGTCCATAATCCATATATTAATTCTTCTTTGGAAGTCTTTTATTTATTTAACGGTTTTTATTGCAAGAGGGAGTATATCAAATAATTTTATAGAGAAGTATTGCATATTTCTTTGTCCTAAAGTCATTTTAGTTGTTGGTTGGTAGAATACATGTTGTAATGTGGATCTTGTGAATCGGCCCGAGTTTGTCTGTGAAAGTTTTCCTTGTTTTTGAATGCGTACATTAGAATATCTTTTGCATATAATTGTTTTAGTGACATTAAATTCAGTGCCTTAAAAACGTAGTCTGTAGGAGTTCTGATGAGGACTCCAAGAATAATTTTCAAAATTGCCTTTTGTGTTACGAGGACCGGTTTTACAGTGAAATAGCACGAGCTTTCCCATCCGATAAGACCATATTGTAGATGAGATTGGGCTTCGGAAATTGACATTCGAGTGTCTCTAATTTATGTGGTAGATTACTCAGAAAACCAACTGCAGTGACAGTGTCTTTTTATGGTAACCCCATTTTAAAAAAAAAGTTTTTAGTATAAGGATCTATAAACTATCTCTCTCTCCCCTTTGGGCCTCCTCTTCCCCGTTCCAATCTTCCCATCGCCCTTTATGGCGACATATTTATCGTATCCGAGGATATTATATCGCATGAAATAAATCTAAACGATGACCGGAAACCACTTTGAAGGATGAATGCCAGGAACATTTGAAAACGAAACACACAAAAAATCCGTCAAAAAGTCCATCGAAATATAAACACATTTTTATATTATTGATGCTGGGATGGCTTGGGGTGATGTCATTTTAACGAGTTTGTATTACGTCAGAATCCGAAATAACAGACTACCTAACTCGTTATAAATTTGTGTCACTGAGCAAGGTCAATGTAGAAGGAGATATCAGTAGCATAATACACTAAATAGTCTATGAACTCAGGATAATAACATACAATAACCGTTATAAATTCGTAAAAAATGGTGTACGGTAGGGTCATATCTCACCCAGACATTTACCAAGGCGAAGGAGTCCGAGTATCTTAACAATCGCAATCTTGTAGTTATTATTTGTATGTAAAGCCTCGATTACATTGAGCGAGCTTACAAGCTACAAGCAGGCAAATTCATTATCTGCTAGTAAACTCGCTCAGTGTAATCATGTATGCTAGCTAACTAGCAGATTTAACACTGAACAAGTTTACTATCGGATAGTGAATTCACGGCTAGCAGCTTGTAAACTCGCTCGATATAATCGAGGCTTTAGAGAGAGATGTAGTAGGTACGTACCGTGTAATGTTTTATACATTAATAACTTTTTTTATGTGAATAACTCACAAGAGTCCCATCTGCTCCCGGCTGGAGCCAGTGAGGCTAAGGAATCCCCAATTGGGGTATGTTGTGAGGCTGAAGGTAGGGGGGAGGTGAGGAGATTGGGAAGAGGAAACTGGGGAAGTACCTGGCAATTCAGATCTGGTCACTAAACACGGCTAAAGCCATTTCAAGCAACATTTCATTTCCGAATGGTGGTCTTACACCAGGGCGATTCTTAGAATATCTTCCACTCTGGAACGTGCCGCAAATATTCTGTAATATTTTTTAATGCAAATTGTGAAATAACACAAATTAATCAAATAAAATTAATTTGTCACGCCGGGATTCGATCCCGCAACCTTCGGATTGCGAGTCAAGAGCCTTACCCCTATACCACGCGGTCATTTCCACCGATTTATTGCATATATTATGTACCTCAAACACTTTAAGTTTTAAAGCTCTTAAAAATATATATTATTCTTGAAGATTTATACATTCCCCGCGCCGAAACGCAAATTATTTAAACACGATTTTTTCAGTTATTTTATAAGTTGTATGTACGAAAATTCACAGTGTTTCTTTAAATGCTGTTTTAGACAACCCCCGCGAGATTTTGGCTCGATTGACCTCGTGACGTGCTATGCCGAGCCAGTACGTCCGTTCTGCTATGTGGTGTACATAGAAGTTCATGGTACCGTCCCTGACTGTAGTTGTTTGGCACAAACAACTTGTAGCATTCCAGGAGGCATGGGCTATCTATTAAATTATTTATTATTTTGTACGCCGTTACTGCAAGGGCCCCACTCCTCCTCGACTGGAGACTTTGGCAATGCGTTTCTGTGAGCAGATCTTCATGATGCATGAATTGCGGGTACTCTCCATGCATTCTCATATACAGGTATCTCAGAAACTTTTTTTGGATCTGTTCCAATTTTTCAATGTATTTTTTTCTGGTATGGGGCCCATACAGCAGAGGCGTACTCAATTTTAGATCTTATAATGCAATTATACATAGCCATCATTGCTTCAGGATTTGTAAACAAATAAATGCTTAAATATTAACGATTTTCAAATAAGCGCGCTCTCTCTAACATTCGTATTTATATATCTCCCCATCATCTTCTTTTTGAGCGGGTATACCGCGCCTTAAATTGAATTGACGCATTTTTTGTAGAACTTTTTGAATTGGACAAAATATCTGCTCTCTCGTACTGCTAATACATTTGCGAAATGAACGAAGCAACCGCAAGGCTTTTGGCGCCGTTTTCAGTTGCTTCTTTCCTTTCCCGTCATCGCGGCTCGGCTCGCGTGTTTACAGTAGCGATGAGTAGGTTCAGCCGGAATGGGTTCTTGAACTCGAGTCCTTTGTGGGAGGCGGATCCCATTCCCACTCCTTTTTCAAACCAACCACTCCCAGAGAACTCCAACGAATGCCTCTTCCCAGCGCTTGACACCCGCATGCGAACTCGCACCCGAATGTGAAGCTCGACCGGAGCGCGGACTCGCGGACAAACGCGGAACTCGGAGCAGGACCGAGGACGTGAATGCCCTTACCGGCCGACGCGACGGGAGCGACGGGTGACAGTCCCGAGTTCGCGTGCGGGTCCTTGCGCGCTGTCGGGCTCTAGTTCCTGCGCAGGTCCCGGGTCCGAGTTCTTCGGCGGGCTCTGTCCGGGGCCACCTCCGAGTTCTTGTCCGAACTCGTGCGTCCCGCCTCGGTGCGCCGCAACAGCGCCCAGAAACAGGGTCGCGTATTTCCAAAACCTACACCGGTTCAGTCGCCGTAGCGGCAATCAACATTTTAAATACACCTCCGTATTGGTTATTTTTTATCACTTTGCAAAAACAAAAATTGTTCTAAAATCGAGATAAAATAATCTTTCCAATGTGTATATTAGAAATGAATTTTTTTTATTTCTTAGTATTTAAATTGTCGCTGCCGCGACTGAATCGGTATAGGGTTTGGAAATACGCTCCCGGGTTCGAGTTCTTCTGCGGGCTCTATCCGGGGCCGACTCCGAGCTCTTGTCCGAACTCGTGCGTCCCGCCTCGGTGCGCCGTCCCAGCGCCTAGTCCGCAACCAAGATCTCGAACCCGGGACCCGCTCCTAGAACTTGAGTTCTTTTAAAATGAAGCACTCCTCGGAGGCCTCCGGCAAAATGCAGAACTTACCCACCTCTAGTTTACAGCTGCCCTAAGTGTGACCCTGACATGGGATTAATTACTTAAAATTCCTACTTGAAAACAGAATGGTCGAGTGTGTTCACTCCATTCCATCCCACCCAAGGCCAATAATTATTGTAGTCTGGTAAATGCGTGCGTGCTGATAAAAAGTAGGTATAATACCAAATAATAATAATACTTGGATGATTTGTACATAGCAGTTATTGTTAAAAATCACCTCGAAGGCGCTGTACAAAAAAAATATATATTATTATGGTTATACTTTATAAAAACTCTATCTTACTACTAACTTTGTATAGACTAGAGACTAGACGGTCTATTTATTATACTATTATTGTGATTATACTAACAGATTGCATCCACAGACAATACAAAAATGTATGTGGGTACAATGCATTTGGCCAATGAAAGTGATGCTGCATTTAAATGTAGATACTCTACATAAATACATATCTACATATATGCTATGTACCGGCACAGGTAGGTAGATAATATTATACAGGACTATACTTACCTGGCCCGACAGGTCAATTGATATTAACAGTGTGTTTTGTTTATTGGAGAAATATATGGTGTATAGTGAATATGTTTGTTTCTTATTTTGTTGAGCCAAAGGCTTACGTAAAAATCTTGTCTTCACAATTAGATAGAGCCCGGTAACCCTAGCATGTCGATCGATAAAACTCTATATCAATAAGATTTTGACCAAATCCTTCATTTATGGTCAGTTATCAATATTTGCGATCTAGGTCAATAATTATTGGTAAGAAATATTCCGACGATTGGTAGTCCGGACTCCATAGTATCAGATAAGTTTCGGTTTACTGTCAATATACGCATTTATTTGGATAATGTCATTTGTTATGCAGAATTACTGGTTTAAATGAACAGGGTTCAACTAACCAAGGTGGTAGAATTAAAAGAAGTCGTATACGCGATCTATAGACTTAAATAATTCAACTAAGACGCGACTAATTTACTCCGTTGGATTTTTGAGAAACTTAAGTGGTTGAAATATGACTAAAGACGTGATTAATTAACTCCCGTTTATAGTCAAAGAGTAATTGCAGACTGCCAATGCATATTTAAGTTAATTTTTCAAATCAACATTGCAAAATTATTCATGTTTGAAAGTAATTGATTGGCGTTTGACGTTTCGGAATGAGAATTCGTAGACACATCGCCAGTGTTGCCAGCGTTAATCGATTTCATATTTATTCCCTGTCAATATCGGTTCAGTAATCCACAGTGAAATCATGCTAGAGACACCGGTGGTGGGTGGTTTGGTATATTTATGCACCGGTGTAAAATCATCGGAAGTTACGCTTACCGATCCGGTATTGTAAAGTTATCAATTTCACCGTGCTAGAGCTCCAGAAAGTACCTAACATGCGTAAAGAAAAACGCCGTACACTAACTACAACGCTTGTTTTAGTAAATGTCCCAGTGAGACATTGAAAAACCGTTAGTAAAATTCACAGTTTGTAGGGTTAATGTAAAAATACATATTTATCTTAAAACGGGTACTATAACTAACTGGCTAAAATCAACAATCATTGATTGCTCTTCCCAAAAGGAAAAAAGCTAAGGAGTGTCATAAAATATCAATGGGACAATAATTCTAACGAGTTACGAGTAAATAGCTAATATCCTACCTACTTTAAATCTTCTTAGTAATAATTTAATCGTGGAAAATTATTTGACAAATGGTGGGCAGCTATAAGTGGCACGAAATTCGGCTTTAGAACTGGACTTTATTGAAGTTATGCAGATACGTACAGCCTTTTTACAATAAATGTCATCGATTTCAAAGATGAATAATAATTTTGTTTTAAGATTGTCAAAAAATTTCTACAAACAATAATATTATTTCTTCATGCTAATTAATTCCTCCCCAACTGTGAATTTCTCGAAATTACAAATTTAAGTACTGTTCCACAAAGTTGTTCCAGACTGCTATATATGCATGGCCAACATATAGAGGGCGGTAAGGGATGTAGATCTAGTGTCAAAACATTGTTACAAAATCAACGTTACTCAAATTACTTAACGAAGATTGTGGAAAATTTTATTTTTTGGCCTTAAAACCCAATTATGTCATAATATTGATTATACACATCTATACGTTCCTGCTCAGTGTAGAAGAAATATTAATATGAAGGTCACGAACCACGACAACAAAAAATTCCTACTAATGAACTGAATAAGCATTCGAGAGGGTCGAAAACCAAAAAATAACACCCCTCTTGAAACCACCATATAAAGTAATATCTACCCACTTCAATCAATCAATCATTCAGCCGATTTTTATTTTATTAGATAGGCTAAAACTGGCTTATTTACTCTCACAACAATTTGAGTTGAGGACATATTGAAATAATGGTAAAAACTGAGTTATGGCAAACGGGTATTGATCCTTAGAGTAACAATATTGTTACTCTAAGTATTGATCTCCATTTCACAATCTTGAAGTGCTTTGAAACTTCAAACTTTTAAATAATATCCCATGTGTGCTTTGTACATTGCAGTCAGCGGCGGACCCCCAATAGTCGATTTATTGCTTCTTGGTAAACTGTTATGGAGCCGTTTTTTAGAGTCCATGTGACTAGTGGGTGCTTTGCGAAGCTAGAAAACATAATTTAAACCATACTTATGTTAACTTTAATGGATTCTCGCCAAGGTTCAGAATTTCGAGATGAGTTGTGCTGACTGAAATAGAGGAATAATAAATAAATAAGATATATGGCATTGATATATCTCAATGATGTATGGTACCTTTTCAGATCTTTAATAATAATAATATTTGGGTGATTTATATAGAGCCGTTTTTGTGAAAAATCACTTCAAGGGCGCTGTACAAACTTACAATAGATTTCTAAAATCTAGAAAAGCTACAAACTAGACAAACAATTAAAAACCACTTATGACTAAAAATTGCATCCACCGGTTCATACGAAAATATATGTACAATGTCTCGACCAATGAACGCGATGCTTCCTAAAAATGTATACAGGACCATACTTACCTGGGAGGTCGCTTGAAATTAACACTGTTTATTGTCTAAAAAGAAATTTAGATAGAGTTCGCACGCAGAGGACATTATTGTGAACACTTGTTACATGTATTTAATCCTGATACATATTTTAATATTTTTATCAAAAGAAATATTTTATAGTGGGCGGTACAGTAGTACAAGGATTTGATCTTCCTAAACGTGATTCGTCAAGAGACAGATTGATGTGTAAAGATTCAAGTAATTTTAATTCAATAAGAAAAGTGTGATTAAGACATATCATAGGCAGTACAAGTATGATACTCTCAGATAGTTATATTTAAATTAAGGATATGAGAGCCCAAAAAGGTAGGTTTTTAATTTGGACCTAAATTCTGTTGGGCTTGTTACGCATCGTAGTTATTATGTTTTTTATATTTTTATCTTAATTAATGATAACAATCATAATAATAATTATAATGTTTGGATAACTTGAAGAGCGCCGTTTTTGTGAAAAATCACCTCCACGCGGACGCTGTAGAATTTATTATGAATTTTTAGGCTCTACCTATTTTTATTATTTACAAACGATACAGAAAACTTACAAGTACGAGTACCTGGCAGGTCACTTCAATCAGAAAGTTTATACTTGGAGAAGATACGCCTTTGCACGCGGAGGACATTATATTTAAAATACTGGACTTGGCATGATTTTACATTTGTTACCCCCAACACTGCTAGTATTACATTTTTGAGAAGATTACTAAAATAGGCAAAAGTAAAGTTTATATTTATTATATACTGGAGAATTTAGGACTATTTAGTGCTGGAGAATTTTTATGAAATGACCTTTACCATTATTTTATTACCTAAATCAAAGATATGGAAATATAAAAAGATTATTGCAACGGAATATATGCTAGTCTCCCAAAATATCATATTAACAAATTACAATCCGTGTTCAACGCTGCGGCAAGACTTATCACCGGCGTATCTAAATACTCCCATATTTCTGAGCATCTCAAAAACCTTCACTGGCTCAAGTGTCCCGAAAGAATCCAGTTCAAGCTCTGCTGGATGATATTTAAGTCCCTTAACGGAATGGCTCCGGCTTACTTATCGGAAATGTGTATTCCAGAAAATTCCAATCCTCGACAATTAACCCTCAGGTCAGCAGCAACATCAGCTATCGGAAGGTTGAAGGAACCAAAACGCACACCAGATACTAAATTCGGTGAGCGTGCTTTCGGAGTGTCAGGACCTAAAGCCTGGAATGGACTGCCACACGAGTTAAGAATGATTACAGATTCAGCGGAATTTAGAGCTAAACTCAAAACTCATCTTTTCAGACAGTCTTATCCATAAGTTAAAAAAAAAACCTTTCACCTTCGCCTTCACGGCCCACGACGTTGTAAACAACTAATTGTGTAAAATATAACCAAATTCTTATTTTAATCTTTTGTAAAGGTCATTTTATGAAAATTTCCAGTCCCAGAGAGCTCTAAATTCACTAGTCTTTCAAAATAAATACTAATTCAATTTTGGCATTAATCTTCTTATAAATGTAAAAGCAACAGCGATGGGGGTAGCAAAGGTAAATTCATGCAATGTCCAGTGTTTTCAATATAATGTCCTCCACGTGCAAAGTCGTATCATCCCCAAGCATAAACTTTCTAAAAAAGTGTGTTTATCGGAAGTGACCTGCCAGGTAAGTATGGCTCTGTATCTTTTTGTAAATAATAAAATTAGATAGATTCTAAGAATATAAAAAAAAAAAAAATAAATAAATAAAAAATAAAAAACTGTAAAGCGCCCTTGAGGTGATTTTTCACAAAAACGGCGCTCTACAAATTGTCCAATTATTATTATTATTATTATTATGGACTATCAGCAGTTTTTACCGGGTGGGACTAAGCTTCCTTTTGTTGCCGATATTTTTAACCAATACTTCTGCACATCTTCAAAAAATCAACTAAATGAACGAATTCTTTCCGTATTCAAACTAAATTGTTAACCAATGCTACCGCACACCGTCGAAAAATCAACTAAATTCCGTATTCAAACTATCCCCTTAAGGTAGTAGTTCCGCCGACAGTCGGGCGGACATCATAGCATTTCTCCTTATATGTATTTCAATATCTTTGACCTATACCTAATTATATCAAATTTATAAAAAATTTATACTTAAAAATGTACATTAAGAACATAAATTATTAAAATAAACCAGAGTTAAATCAAAGCATTTCCAATAACGCGTTTTTCCAGAATTAAAAATTTAGAGCTAAACTTAAAACTTAAAACCCATCTTTTCAAGCAATCATATTATCCACAAAATCTAAAACCTTAACCTTCACAGTCCGCATATTGTAATTAACTAAATATTTAAAAAAAAAATTAAATAACTACATACCAATAGATAATTTCGTATTTAAGTATGATATTTAAGCTTTTAGGTAATTTAAAAAAAATCTCCCATCCTGAAATTGAACATTAAAACTACCAGATATACGTTATTTATTAGAACTTAAATCTAATAATTAACTCACATGAACTTATGAGAGAGAAGTAATATAAATAATATTATTATAAAACATAGTTTTACGATACTTATAACTATACTTAATTTATGACCAACAAAATCTGTTTTTTGATTTACAACTGCAACGTTTAATTTACAAACAAAATAAAACTATTTAAAGTTAAGGTTTTATTTAACGTAAAGCATATATGTATTTACAATTCATATTTACAAAAAAAAAAAATTTTTTATTTGATGAAACGAACCCAGGTTCATCTTGAGTTCAAAATATTATTCAAGATGCTGAAGGTGAAAGGTGAATGTATTAAAAAAAATAAAGATTCTAAAAACAAGGATAATTTCACGATTTCTACAAATGGTATGATTTGAATAAAAAATAACATAAACTCAATCCTCGTTCGATGAAAAAACATACACGTACATAATCAGACGAGAATCATTATTTACAAAGAAGAATTGAACAAAATAAGGGTTATTTTAGACAAAATTTTCAGCGAATGACAAAATAATGCAATGACCAGCTCAGCTTTCTCCCGTCAAAATCCGAGTTTGAAAATACGTATTAAAAGTAAAGATATCGATGCGTTTTTTGCTTTTTTTCAAAAACGCGTAAGTGGAGATTGCTGCCTTTGCCTCAACACACCTCATATGAGGGGTGGGTAGGAGTCTGGGCGACAGTATCTCCAGAAGTTTCGGAGCTATCAATCCATCACTCCCGTTGCGGCGCAAGGCGACATGGTCTAGAAAAGGTCTCCCTCAACCAGTCTCTCCCGACCGATATTCCGCATTCGTCTAGAAGACCCGGATAAAATCCACCGCCATGAACCCGGGAACCGCTGCTAAGCCATCAAACGTAGCGAACTGTCTGACTAGCATGCTGAGGTGTTGATCATTCAATAAATGGTTCCCGGGGCGGTTTTTAAATTTATTTTTTATATTGATACCGCACAAGAGTCCCAACTGCTCCCGTCTGGAGCCAGTGAGACTATGGCATCCCCAATTGCGGTATGTTATGAGGCTGAAGGTAGTGGGGAGGGGAAGGAGATAGGGAAAAGGAAGGTGGGGATGTACCTGGCTATTCAGATCTGGTCACTAAACACGGCTTACACCAGAGCGATACTGATAGTATCTTCCACTCTGGAACGTGCCGCAAATATACTATATATTATTTTAAATGAATAAATTGTAAAATAACGCAAATTAATCAAATACAATTTATTTACCACGACGGGATTCGATCCTGCGACCTTTGGATTGCTGGTCAAGAGCCTTACCGCTGGACTACGCCGGCCGTCAAACGATTAAGAACGATTAGGTTACGTTACATAATAAATAATAATCAACATATAAAAATATAGCGATCACTTCATTCTCTCCTCAAAAAGATCCCCAACACAGCATTTCCAAAGAAGAAATAGTTTTTTTTTTCTTGGGGCCTCCTCGTCGCCTTAGTTCTTAATTGTCCAAACGACCATTAGAAAATGTTACAGGAGGAAAATATTTTCTTTCTTTATTTCAATGAAACATTATGATAGGTGTTTAAGATAAAGCTATTTTCGTAAATGTAAAGGTCTCATTAGTTTAAATAATTCTTTGTTTAGTGATTGATTATCATTTTTTATCCTTTATTTTTAATTTTAAAGTGGAGATTGAACAAAAACTAAATTGGTCGTTTGGACAATTAAGAACTAAGGCGACGCTGTGTGGAGTTAATGTAAAAAATGTACATAAATGGTTTCAAATATCTGTACCTACGTTCGTAAGAACTTTATGACGACATATCGTAAGGGCATCAAATAACCTTTTTTCTTATGTTTCTTTTAAAGAAAGACAAACAAACTGGATTACGAAAAACCTAAGAATACGAGTACTAAGATTTATTTCTCTACTTTTATGACAAACTGAACTCAGAGATCTCCTAAAACTCAGCATGCATCTTCAATGAAACCGTATCAAATTTCTGATTACTTAGTTGAGAAGGTCATAAATAACGACATAACGGTTAACATAAAAAATGTTAGGCCATTCAAGATTTTAGTGTTTCATGATTTTAGAGGCAACTTGGGCAATTATTTGCGAGTAAATGAAAAACATTAAAAAAATAATTATTGAGAATTATTGTTTTTTTAATGTTTTTTGGGAATTGTTTTTCATTAACTCACAAATAGTTCCCTCTAAAATCACAAAACGCTTAATTTTTTAATGGCTTATAAAATAATTTAAAGCAAAAATAAATAAAGTAGCTCACACCGTACTAGATATATGGTACACCTTTTGATTACAAAAATAATTTTTCAGTTTGGTTGGGTATTTTGATCTCAAATCCAAATTTAAGATTTGTATGAAACTGGCCGAAATGGGCCGCGCATACGTTCCTCTTAATGTGTTAATTTTTAAGCATAAACTTACGATAAACAAAATGCCAAAATACTTTAAGGGTGAAATTGTTTTAAATAGAGATGTACATAATTACGAAACAAGAAATATAAATAGAGTTAGATTGCCACATACGAAAAAAATCAAAATCACAGAACTGCCTAGGACTAAATATTTATGATGAAACGCCTGAAAGTATGAACGTATTTGAAAGAAAGAATGAAATTATTTAAAAAGAAATGTTATGTTCATAGTAAAAATATTTAAATTTATCAAATTAAATGATACGTTGTGCTTATTAAATGTAGTATTAACTAACTCAATAAAAAATTATATAAAAATTTTAAATGAATTAATTTTTAAGTATTCAAGTCGCACGTTGTATGATCTAAATCAGTGGTTCTTAACCTTGTTGGAGGTACTAACCCCCACAGTTTCATATGCGCATTCACCGAACCCTTCTTAATTGGAAATTGAACCGAATCATATGAGTCTGGGGTGTGTCTTGACCTCTGCCGAACCCGCGAGACTGACTCACCGAACCCCAGGTTAAGAACCACTGATCTAAGATATCAATTTAATCCACATCTGATGTATTCATATTATTTATCGACAAAGATAATAATTAGTTAGAGAGACATTGTTAACCCGATCAAAAACCACATTCAATTTGGGGGGCGGGAATGGGTACCGCCACCCCGGAAACCTTTATTGGATAACCAACACCTCTGCCATAGGTCACCCCAAGTGCTTCGCCACGTTTGGTAATTTAGCAGGGGTGCCCGGGTTCATGGGGTGAGGTTTGTCTAGGTCTTGAAGCGGAAGACCGGACACACTGAATACCTGATTCCTACCCACCCCTTAAACCCTTTTCCTTCCCAAAACTCTCCTCTTCCCCTTTTCCTAAAAAAAACCCTCCACTTAGCATTCCCAAAGATGACATAGGCCCTGAGGGAAATTATTTGCCTCAGGGCCTCCCGTGTGGAGCTCATGTAAAAAACAAACATTCCTCACCTTAAAGTACATATTTTTTTTGGTGACCGTTAAAAACCATTTATTGTTTGACATGAATATTTAAACACTATAAATGACTAACAACGCAAACGTGGTAAACCAAAAACCATAAAAGCCACGCAACTGGCATCACTGGTAGGGCCCCCTACCAATAACAGCCATGTGCCGAGTGCCTGCAGGCCTTTTGTTGTGTTGATACCACCTACGAGTTGGAAATAGTTATACGAAGGTCAGCCTGTTATCCGATGGTTATCCGCTTAGCCAGAATAGTTACTATTTATAGGTACTAACCGAATATAGGCACGACAACATTAACTTGTTGAATATGGCGCAGCGCTCATTAAGCACATCAAATATGTAGCTAAACAGTACATTTAGTAGGCAGGTAGAATAGACAACGAAAAATAATAATGCACATATAGGTGCAAAAATCCGTTAAGCCACAATTAATAAATGTTTTGACGCCATGATATTTTGTCATCATGGTGTCACGGATATAAATAGTAAGCTGGAGGAACGACAGTTGAGATGGTACGGACACATAAGACGGAGACCAGACGACACATTGAAGCGGGCAATGTCTATGGAGCTTCATCGACAATCATTCCGAGGAAGCATTGAGTCATCCAAAGAACTCCTGGATGACTCAATGCTCTAAACTCTAAAATATTGCAGAGAAACGGTCTGGATGAAAGCGATATCCAGAACTGAATACAATATAACCTGAGATCGAAAAGAGCCGACCCCAACAGCCTACCTAGGCAATGAGTTGGGACAGTGCAAGAAAGAAGAAATAAGATTTTTTGTCTTTCTATTTTGGTTGTAAAGTTGTGGAGTAAGTCTAATAATAGTAAGTCGTAAAATTTCCCGCAAATATATCAACATCGTTTCCACGACAACGATTTGTTTTGCTTAGCAATAACTCACTTTCCTTTGTGACAGAGAACGTATGATAAATATAATATAATAAAATTAATAATTTCATATCGTCAGATATTATATACAGCCTATAGTAATTTAGCTTTCTATTGGTGAAATAATTTTTAAAGTCGTTTTATTGTTTTATGCGTGAAAGGGTAACAAACAATTACACACGGTTTTGCATTTATAATATTAGTATAGATTGATCTTCATTTAGGAAAACTTCTTCTGGATTGAGTATCACAGTGATCAGTTAAAAGTTCCAAAGAGCGACATATTTTGATAATGTTGTTCTGTGGGTCTAGAACAGTGAAACTGATAAATTAACAATATCGGATCGAAAGGCGTAACTCCCGACGTTTTTATATCGATATGATGAGCACGGTTGCACTCTTGACAACCGAACCGATATTGACAGGGAATAAATAATAAATCCATATCCAAAGAAAGTATCGCTTATCTGATGTGATTTATACTTATCAGTTCGAATTTTGAAAATTAAAAGTTCATTGAACTTGAATCAGTTAACGCTTTACGCAGGCATACAATTTTGGATCATGCACCCATAGATATTTCTTTGAATGCACGCCATGCACTGACAACCGAAATTAGCATGTGTAATTATTATTTTCTATCTTATGATTAATTTAATGTTTTTATTGAACTTGTGTCCAAAAAATTAAATCAGTAAATCTGCCCCATGTTAAATTGAATGTAATTATTTTAGTACATATTAATTTATTTTATTTATTTCATATTGTTACGTTTTTTTTTACAAATCTGATGCATGTATATTTTTCTCCGCACTGGGCGTTCAGATGTATTGGGGAGGACATTTTAATATTTAATTATTCGGTGCTGCTTTTTAATTTGTTTAGTGCAGCGGTATTATCAGACGGAAGTGACGAAATCGCAGCAATTTAACGGCTAAATCGGGAAGTGTGAAACCGCGCACTGCCCATTGTCACCGCTGTTGACTGGGCGCTCTGCCCAAATCTGAACAACGGACAAAGCCGACTACAAATAAGTACTATTTGGTATCTATCCATTATACCACAGAGCTAATTCCGCTATTATTCTATCGAGTACCGTGCATATCGTTATGTATACCTACAATATTGACAATCGAATTCACTAAGCAAATGATTGCACTTTGTTTCCTATTGCCGCCCTCTGAAAACTGCGCGAAGGTTAGTTATTTACAAACTCCACAACTACCAAAATAGAATGACAAAATATCTTATTTCTTTTCTTTCTTTCTTTCTTTCTTTCTTTCTTTCTTTCTTTCTTTCTTTCTTTCTTTCTTTCTTTCTTGCACTGTCCCAACTCATTGCCTAGGTAGGCTGTTGGGGTCGGCTCTTTTCGATCTCAGGTTATATTGTATTCAGTTCTGGATATCGCTTTCATCCAGGCCGTTTTTCTGCAATATTTTAGAGCGGTGGTTTCCAACCTGTGGAACGCGTACCCCTGGGGGTACGCGAAGCAAGATTGGGGGTACGCGGCTAAATGTCTGCAAATACAGACATTTCAAATCAGGCCGAACTTATGGTTTTTTGCGATATATTTATAAAGGAAATGTAGAATAAAATTTACTTTTTTGTCGTCCATTGCCTGAACGAACGACAGGTCAAGAAATTTTTAACACTATATGTATTTATAAGTAGTCTTACTACCACCTCCATACTTGTTAAATAAAGTAGTCTTATTATCGCCTCCATACTTGTTAAATAAAGTAGTCTTACTACCGCCTCCATACTTGTTAAATAAAGTAGTCTTATTACCGCCTCCATACTTCTTAAATAAAGTAGTCTTACTACCGCCTCCATACTTGTTAAATAAAGTGGTCTTATTACCGCCTCCATACTTGTTAAATAAAGTAGTCTTATTACCGCCTCCATACTTGTTAAATAAAGTAGTCTTATTACCGCCTCCATACTTGTTAAATAAAGTAGTCTTACTACCGCCTCCATCCTTGTTAAATAAAGTAGTCTTATTACCGCCTCCATACTTCTTAAATAAAGTAGTCTTACTACCGCCTCCATACTTGTTAAATAAAGTGGTCTTATTACCGCCTCCATACTTGTTAAATAAAGTAGTCTTATTACCGCCTCCATACTCGTTAAATAAAGTAGCCTTATTACCGCCTCCACACTCGTTAAATAAAAAATAAAAATATCTGACGGTTAGAAATAAATAAATGCAAATTTTTTATAAGAAAAACTCTCTTTTATGACTTTTAAAGGTTATTCTCATCAATGTTATATATCATTTAAGAAGAAGAAAACAATAATAATCCAAACTAAAATATCAAAGAAAACAAGTCACAGAAAAAGATAATGGTCGCAACTGGGACTCGAACCCTGAACTGCTCTTCTCTCCGGGCCATTATCTTTTTCTTTTTTCCGTGTCTTGTTCTCTTTCATATTTTCGTTTAGATTGTTATTGTTATCTTATTCTTCAATAAAATAAATGCTTTTTATCTCATCAATAATATTTTAAATAAAGTCGTTGTGTGGTCTAAATAATAATGCGAAAATAATAATGCAACTACTTTAAATAATATTACTTCGTTTGTAGCTAATGTACCTACCTACTTTCTTATTTCTTTACCAAAATCAAACATTTTCTAATCATTATTCTAGTGATAATTCTGCAAGAATTTCATTGTAATTATTCTGTGCTTGTGGGAAATTTATTGAAATTTTTCTTTATTCTTTTTGTCGGACACGTGGTAATAAAATATATAATATCAAAATAATTTATACAATTACGTCATGATATTACACAAATTAAGATTAAAAACAGGAACTAGCAAGAAAAAAAAAACAAAAATGGACCACAAACCACAAAGATAAGCAAAATACGGTAATAGATAAAAATAAAATGTTTGAAATGTCGTAAGGGCCACACAAAAGATTTATCGCCGCGACTGCTAGTCTCCCAAAATATCATATTAACAAATTACAATCCGTGTTCAACGCTGCGGCAAGACTTATCACCGGCGTATCTAAATATTCCCATATTTCTGAGCATCTCAAAAACCTTCACTGGCTCAAGTGTCCCGAAAGAATCCAGTTCAAGCTCTGCTGGATGATATTTAAGTCCCTTAACGGAATGGCTCCGGCTTACTTATCGGAAATGTGTACTCCAGAAAATTCCAATCCTCGACAATTAACCCTCAGGTCAGCAGCAACATCAGCTATCGGAAGGTTGAAGGAACCAAAACGCACACCAGATACTAAATTCGGTGAGCGTGCTTTCAGGACCTAAAGCCTGGAATGGACTGCCACACGAGTTAAGAATGATCACAGATTCAGCGGAATTTAGAGCTAAACTCAAAACTCATCTTTTCAGACAGTCTTATCCATAAGTTAAAAAACCTTTCACCTTCGCCTTCACGGCCCACGACGTTGTAAATAACTAATTGTGTAAAATATAACCAAATTCTTATTTTAATCTTTTGTAAAGGTCATTTTATGAAAATTTCCAGTCCCAGAGAGCTCTGAATTCATTAGTCTTTCAAAATAAATACTAATTCAATTTTGGCATTAATCTTCTTATAAATGTAAAAGCAACAGTGATGGGGGTAGCAAAGGTAAATTCATGCAATGTCCAGTGTTTTCAATATAATGTCCTCCACGTGCAAAGTCGTATCATCCCCAAGCATAAACTTTCTAAAAAGGTGTATTTATCGGAAGTGACCTGCCAGGTAAGTATGGCTCTGTATCTTTTTGTAAATAATAAAATTAGATAGATTCTAAGAATATTAAAAAAAAAAAAAAATTGTAAAGCGCCCTTGAGGTGATTTTTCACAAAAACGGCGCTCTACAAGTTGTCCAATTATTATTATTATTATTATTATTGACTAAATAAATTGTACAATACAGGAACAAAGGGTATAAGTAAACTTGACGCCGCAGCTAGCGATAAGCTCCCGTTTGCTCGGCCCTTTTCGGCCTGTTTCATACAAATCTGAAATTTGGATTTGAGATCAAAATACCCAACCAAACTGAAAAATTATTTTCGTAATCAAAAGGTTAATCAAATATCTACTAGTACGGACGTGAGCTACTTTATTTCTTTTTGCTTTAAATTATAACATATAGGCCATTAAAGATTTTAATGTTTCGTGTTTTTAGAGGCAACTTGGGCAATTATTTGTGAGTAAATTAAAAACAATAAAAAATTTCAAATCATAGAAATATAAAATAAAAATTAAAATTAAGAAAAATAAAATCATTTTGATAGGTGTAAATTTAAAATACAAATTACCTATTTACGGCGGAATAATTTTTTTTCGTTTGTACATTAAAATTACCACCCGAAAAATTGCATTTTTAACAATTATTTATTTTTTATTTTATTTTTCATTGTAATTGCAAATAAACATAGTAACATTATTTTTTCAATGTTTTTCACTTACTGACAAATAATTTCCAAGTTGCCTATAAAATAATGAAACGTTAAAATCTTTAATGGCCTATATCTTATAATTTAAAGCAAAAATAAATAAAGTAGCTCACATCCGTACTAGATATTTGATATACCTTTTGATTACAAAAATATTTTTTTTAGTTTGGTTGGGTATTTTGATCTCAAATCCAAATTTAACATTTGTTTGAAACGGGCCGAAAAGGGCCGCGCAAACGTTCCATTTAAGTAGACAAAACATATCGGTTTTTTAATCAATAAATGTTAAAAATTGTATTTTATTAAATTTTGAAATTGATATTTTTGTAGAATGCTTTCTTCACAGGCATAATTGCAAGAAAACGAAAGTAAATTCTTTGTTATTTTCATGACATTAATATTAGTCGTTATAAATATTATTTTTATCTCTAATTGTTTGGTTCTGAAAATTTTCCAATAAATTAAGCTAATAAAACTTTATTGGTACCCAAACCTACCTACTGTGTAAATTATATATATTGCATATCTACTTCAAATAATATTAAATCAACAACTAGAAAAAAATATTGGCCAATAGATACTATACGTACCTCTCACTCTATTTTGTTCTTTGATAACAAAATTCCGCTCGCAAAAAAATGTCGGAAATGAGTGAATGTACGGGTTTACCCAGGTTCAAATATATCTACCCTCTTATCATGAATTTAAATTAAAATTCCTTGAATTTTTTTTTAATCTTTTAATAACTAGACGGATTCAACAGTTAGGAAACAAATACTCGGATGTCGTTGATATATTGAGTACATCCATTTTGATATGTATAAGCATGCCTTATTGAAGTTTTTTTCATCAAGTAGGGGAATATTTTAATAAAGATATTTAAATTGACTATCACATTAACAGTATTTTTAACCAAAAAATGCATTCTTAACAACTTACTATTTTTTATTTTATTTTTCATTGTATTTGTAAAATAAACATGGTAAAATAATTTTTTTAATGTTTTTAATTTACTCACAAATAATTGCCCAAATTGCCTCTTAAATCATGAAACACTAAAATCTTTTATGGCCTGTATCTTATAACTTAAAGCAAAAATAAACAAAATAGCTCATACCCGAACTAGATATTTGATAAACCTTTTGATTACAAAAATATTTTTTCAGTTTGGTTGGGTATTTTGATCTCAAATCCAAATTTAAGATTTTTATGAAACTGGCCGCTCATACTTTCCTCTTAAAACTTTGATTTTAAGTAAACCCTTTGGAAGAAAGCATTTCTTACGAAAGATAATAATAATAATAATTGGACAATTTGTAGAGCGCCGTTTTTGTGAAAAATCACCTCAAGGGCGCTTTACAGTTTTTTTTTTTATTTATTTTTTTTTTTTTTATATTCTTAGAATCTATCTAATTTTATTATTTACAAAAAGATACAGAGCCATACTTACCTGGCAGGTCACTTCCGATAAACACACTTTTTTAGAAAGTTTATGCTTGGGGATGATACGACTTTGCACGTGGAGGACATTAAATTGAAAACACTGGACATTGCATGAATTTACCTTTGCTACCCCCATTGCTGTTGCTTTTACATTTATAAGAAGATTAATGCCAAAATTGAATTAGTATTTATTTTGAAAGACTAGTGAATTTAGAGCTCTCTGGGACTGGAAATTTTCATAAAATGACCTTTACAAAAGATTAAAATAAGAATTTGGTTATATTTTACACAATTAGTTATTTACAACGTCGTGGGCCGTGAAGGCGAAGGTGAAAGGTTTTTTAACTTATGGATACGACTGTCTGAAAAGATGAGTTTTGAGTTTAGCTCTAAATTCCGCTGAATCTGTGATCATTCTTAACTCGTGTGGCAGTCCATTCCAGGCTTTAGGTCCTGAAAGCACGCTCACCGAATTTAGTATCTGGTGTGCGTTTTGGTTCCTTCAACCTTCCGATAGCTGATGTTGCTGCTGACCTGAGGGTTAATTTTCGAGGATTGGAATTTTCTGGAATACACATTTCCGATAAGTAAGCCGGAGCCATTCCGTTAAGGGACTTAAATATCATCCAGCAGAGCTTGAACTGGATTCTTTCGGGACACTTGAGCCAGTGAAGGTTTTTGAGATGCTCAGAAATATGGGAGTATTTAGATACGCCGGTGATAAGTCTTGCCGCAGCGTTGAACACGGATTGTAATTTGTTAATATGATATTTTGGGAGACTAGCATATATTCCGTTGCAATAATCCAGACGTGAAACAACGTACGAATTGACAAGTAATTTAGTCGCTTCTGTTGTCAAGTTTCTCCGTACTGCTTTAATTTGCCTTAATTGAAAGAACCCCGTACTTACGGTTCTGTTCACTTGAGTTTTAAGGGAAAAATCAGCGTCCAGATTGACACCCAGTAGTTTTATGCATGCCTTTGGAGTGATATCACTTCCTGAAATAGTTATTGGGGAATTATCAATGTTACGCTGACGTCTGCTTGTGGCGGTCCAGAGAAACTCAGTCTTTGCAGGATTTAATTTCAATCTATTTGAGGTCATCCAGCGAGTGATTGCTTCTAGACACTCAGTTATGCGATTTTTAAGACTGTCTATTTCCTCTGGTAAGCAGTAAAAGTAAACTTGCTGGTCATCAGCGTAGCAGTGGGATAGAAGACCAAAAGATTCGATAATTTTAGCGACATCATTTGTGAAGAGGATGAAGAGAAGTGGGCCCAGAACAGACCCCTGGGGAACTCCAGATGAAAGGGTTGCATATTTAGATTGGTTTTTCCCCACTTTTACGGTTTGTAAGCGGTTGTCCAGGTACGACTTCAGCCAGTTCTTAACACCGCAGTTTAAACCAGTTAACGCAGTTAAGATGTTCGTTTTTTTAATAATGGAAGTGGAAAACAAAGTATTTTAATAATTTTGAACACAAAAAAGGTTTGCTGTATTTGACGAAGAAAATATCAATTTTATTCGGGAAGCCAAAACTTAGAAAATGCGAACACTTTTGACTTGCAATATGTATCTTTGGATATTGATTACGAATATTTGTTTCCCAAATAAGTATAAATATAAATATTATCTTTGTTATTGTTTTTGGGATGTTATGCCGTGTTTCGCTACCTCCTTCTTTAGCCAACGTTTCGAACAGCGTTACAGTGTCCATCATCAGGGCAGATGACCAAATGATATTGGTGAGAGTGTTTACTTATGTGTGTCGAAGCGATACCGTGCTGCCAGCTCCATTTCTCTACGAACTGGTGTTAGAAAAATTCAGCATGGTTTTTTGCGTTTAGCTTTGGTGTAGCCGTCAATTACTGGATACCAAGAACTATTGAGCTTAGCTCCGTCGTCTCTGTTAATATTGATGGGGTTTTTATGGATTTCAATTGCCTCCGTAATTAGGCGTGCTCTGTAAGTTTTGGAAAATAAATATTATCATTTACTCAACATTGATGGTTATATTTCAGCTGTGTAAAGTTTAAAGCGCGTTTATTCTCGATCTAAGCACACAAATCAATTGCCTTTTCAATCAATCTGTCAAAAAAACATTAAAGAAAAGTATATCGAAAAGGTTTAAAAAAATTTTTAACGGAATCACGCCAATTCTTGCCCTTTTTAAAGTGAATACTTTATTTTTTTTATTTATTTATTAATCTATGAACAGAATGTATACATTGGGTTTTTCGATGCCTGACTCACTAAGATATACCTGTGTCGAGACAAGCTTAGAGGTACATATTTGGTAGTTACAAGAATATTTAAAGTTACTATGCAACAAAAATTGAAAGGTGATTGGAAGTGTGGGTAAATACTTTAAAGAGAGTTATCATATAAATGAAGGAAGAGATGAAGTACAGTAAATAGTAAATCCTGTCAAATCTATTTGTGGAATTAAATTTGATATGGTTCTATTTTTTTATTTATTTTACATAGATTAGGTCGTTTGCAAATTGTTTTCTGTCTATGTGTGATTTATTTTACAGATGTTTGCAGTAGTGTGGCGTCCAATACTTACAATCCATTTCTTTACACCATGTTTGAATTTTGTCAAGGATTCAGTTTGTCTGATCGTAGCTGGTAGTGTATTGTATACTTTGCAAGCTATATATTTGAAGTGTCTTTGTCCAAAGGTAGTTTAGGAAAAATGAATTTGGAGAAGTTCTTTGTACGAGAGTATACTGTACGAGAGACCCGACCGTCTGGAGCCAGGGGGACTATGGCATCGCCATTTGTGGTAGGTTGAGAGGCTAAAGGGAGTGGGGAGGGAAGGAGATGGCGAAGAGGAAGGTGAGGAAATGGGATTCATTCAATCTGGGTAGCACGGTAAAGAAATAAATTTCAAGGAACACTTCACTAAGACTACTACTGATAAATGTTTCAACACCGCTTGGCGTCATACTCCCAGTCATTTCATGACGCCCTAAGTCGCCGAGGGGTGAGGCTCTTGACTATGATTCCGTAGGTCGCGGGCTCAAATCTAAGCGTGCGCAATTTTTCGGTTTTTCGTTTTCGGCCTTGCTTGAATCTATGAATACTTCTGGCATTAAAATATTATAATTTTTTATGAAAAACCTCTCAGTCCAACTATGTTCATTCATTTGCTGGTAAAATGTCCAGTGGTAGCATGCATAATACAGTATGGATAATTTATATTCATTATCCACACAGCGAACAAAACTCTCGCTTTTTTATACAATCACTCATTAGCATCAGTGGTATACTGTACATGAATATTGTCAGATCTGAACTACAACCAGTGGTGGTTGATGAAGTGCGTTTCTGCTGGTTTCAATAGAATTTTCTTTTTTTAAATAAAATTTTAGTGAACGACTTATTCACTATACAAAGTTTGGTTTCAAGTACTGCGCTCAATTTTTTTTTTTGCCGAAAACTTCACAACATGAACTTGATGAGAAAATATTATTTAATTTATACAACTTTGCTGAAAAATTTGCTGACCACTTAACCACGAGGGCGGCTATTTTGCATTACCACAGTATGGTCTGCATCTGGACGGCTACGGCTTTGCTCATTGTTGGGCGAGGTCAATATGAACCATCCTATACCCAACGATTTTATGATCTGAAATTACTCTACCCACTATTTGCACGAAACATTAAAGTTGCAAACATTTTGCAAAATAGTTAGCTTTCGTCATTGATATATTATTATATTGTGTCAGTTAACCGAGTGAGGGTAATTTTTTTAAAATTTTATGTTTTATTTATTCTTAACTAGCTTTTCCCCGCGGCTTCCCTTACATTCAGTTTTCAAACATCTCGCCTGCCACCTAAATTTCATAAAGCTATAGCTCAAAGAAAAAAAGAATTATCCAATTTTGTTCATTCGTTCGGAATTTATTCGCTTACAAACATTTCGGATGTTTATTTTTAATTAAATATTTGAAAGTTTGTGAATATAATAAAAAATTACACTATTTATTCAGTTCATTTATTCAGTCTTTATAATCGTTACGAATTATATTTTGAATGTAGGAACTGATATTTATTCCAAAACAGAAGCTTGTCCAAAAAAATAAAACATATTCTAATATTTAAATTTTCTGAAGCAGTAGCAATCATTTTCATGGAAACGATTTTTTTCTGACGTTAGCAAAAATTTGCTTTAGTTAGCGACAGAAAACGTATAACAAATATAATATATTAATATTTATAATTTCATTACGCCAGAGCTTACCATCATATACAAAATATAGTCTGCGCATATAATTTAGCTTTCTATTGGTGAATGAATTTTTAAAGTCTTTATATTGTGTTATGCGTGAAAAGGTCATAAACAAACTCGAGCAGTTTCGCATTTATAATATTAAGTAAGTATGGATATATTTAAATTACAAAGGTATACTACATTGTCCTCCAAACTAGGAGTTCACCTGTATTGTAGAGAACATTTTTCAATTGTAAATTATAAATGGTAAATAGTAAAACAAACAGAAGGCGTAGTTACAGTATTTAAAAAGAAAAACAATAAAAATTAAAATCGCATTATAAATAGTTTCATTAAAGTTATGAGTGAGTTAAATTTTAAATTAAAAGGATTGTAGCCAGTTACATTTGTGTTTTTTGTATTTTGCAAGATTAGTTGTTTTATATTGTGTTGGAAGTGAATTGCATAGTTTTATAGCCTGATATCTGTATTGTTTTTGTCCTTAGGATGTATTTGTTTTTGGTATTTGTAGTTGGTGTGCATGTCTTGTTCTATGCGAGAATTTTGTGAAGTGTGAAATCTGTTTGAGTAAAGGAAAGAGTATTTGTTCTGAATATAATTTTTGAATTTTCAGCACAGAGAATTTTTTGAATGAGTGAAGTTGGTATTAGTTTATTAAGGTTTTCTGAGCTTTAAACAGTGTATGAATGGATTTTTTACTGGTACAACCCCAATTGAACTGTAAACAATAACACCATGTAAAGAACAATAAGCAATCAATATGTCTTCTGCTTGCAAAATTTTACGAGCAATAAGAAGTAACCAAAACGTTATTTCACCATTGAGGGTTAAATACCTCAACGTATTTATATTGAAAATACTACCATCCTCCTCTGCCTGCTACCTCCCGCTACTTGTTGATTTTGTTTGTGAACGTTTCTGTATGCCAAGGACACTTGGCTATCTATGGAAGAATGAAGCATGGAGTAATACGGCCGGCTGCGGCTGCTGGCCCCAAACGCAACGTCGAATCCAACATCTGAATTATATTATTAAAAAACTACCTCCTTGGGTGGTACATTTGTGATGGACGCAGCAGAACTATGGATAAAGAAGTAATACAATTTGGACTGACCAACAATTATTGTCTTGGAGGTTTTTTTTAAGTTTTTTGTGGTGTATGTGTGAATGTATACGAGAGCAAGTGAGATGGTATGCTTGCGAGAATCTATAAAAGGTGATACGTGTCAGTAGAGAGTCTCTTTTGCTACAAGCAGTTCCCTAATAAATACCAGTACATAATTACGTATATCGATTATTGAGTGCTACCCTCCGACACTACACACCGACACGCATACACTACATTTGGCGCAGCCATGACATTTGGCGCGTACATAACATTTTTTTAATTTAAAAAAAAGAAAATCACATTTTCATTATTTCACTAGAAATCTGATCTACATACATTTTACATTAGGTACATACATCATAATCTCTACATTCTACATATTATGAAACAAAGTTCTCCGCCGTGTCTGTCTGTCTGTCTGTTCGCGATAAATTCAAAAATTACTAAACGGATTTTCATGAGGTTTTCACCAATGGAAAGAGTGATTCATGAGGAAGGTTTAAGTATATAATTTGTCAAGGTTTTGTGTAAATTAGTTGAAATACATAATAAATGAAGAGAATGTCTGTATACGGTGGACGAGCGGGCTGGCAAGCGGGCGGTATGAAATAAATTAAAGATCCTCTTTTTCATAAAAGCTTTACACAAAATAAATTATGTAAGCATTTTTTAGTACTTCGATCCAGAAGAAAACATAGCTTAGGTACCTAGAGCAACGTTTGAAATGACTTCAGTTGGATTTTGCTATTTAGCCAAATCAAACTAAGTGGGTACGTACTGTTGAAGAGTCATATGTCTCCCTTTCCTTTCACTATCCATACTAATATTATAAATGCGAAACTGCTCGAGTTTGTTTGCTACGCTTTCGCGCATTAACCAATGAAAAGACTTTAAAAATTCTTTCACCAATAGAAAGCTAAATTATATGCGAAGACTACAGGCTGAATATGATGGTAAGCTCTGGCGCTATGAAATTAAAAAATATGAATATATTATATTTGTTATACGTTTTCTGTCGCTAACAAAAGCGAGTTTTTGCTAACGTCAGAAAAAAAAATCGTTTCCATGGAAACGATGTTGATACATTTGTGGGCTCTAAGCTGGTAGGTACTCAGCCCCCTGGTCGGCTTCTGCTCCAGAAAATTCAAATATTAGAATACGTTTTGTTTTTTTTGGACAAGTTCCTGTTTTGGAATAAATGTCAGATGGCAGTTCCTACATAAAAAAATATAATTCGTAACGATTATGAAGACTGAATAATAAATAGTGTAATTTTTTATTATATTTACAAACTTCCAAATATTTAAATAAAAATAAACATCCGAAATATTTGTAAGCGCATAAATTCCGAACGAATGAACAAAATTGGATAATTCCTTTTTTCTTTAAGCTATTGAAATTAAGGTGGCAGGCGAGATGTTTGAAAACTGAATGTTAGGGAATGAATGTATGGAATGCGGGAGGTGGTGGGAGTGGAGGGGAGGGGGGATAATTTTTAAGTGCAAGCGCTACAGTAATTTCCCACAATACCATGCGAGCGAAGCCGCGGGGAAAAGCTAGTACATTATACGTTATCAAAATAGTCCCCAGGCAGTAAAACGTGTATGAAAATTTACAGGTTTCTGCTCCAACGAACGAAAAAGGACACAAACCGCCACCATGCTAGAAAATAAAGTTGAAAGGTGTTTACATTGGTGACTAACTAGTTCTGGGATTATATCAAATTGCATGAGAATTATATTATCAGACGTGGTGTTTATCTAATCGCGATAATACATTGCATTAGTAGAAGCAAATAGTTCAAAATGGTTACACTTTACATTCAGCTTCATAAATTTGCACACACACAATTATAGTTGTTATTTTTTTACTATTTTTCATGAGAAACTTGTTCTATGATGATCATTAAGACGTCGTTGGTGATTGCATTGCTAAGCAAAGTTTAAAATATTGATCAGCTAGCAAGTGTTGCAGCGGTATACATGGGCGTAGCTAAGTTTTGATTTATGGTTGGCAAAAAATAAAAAAATAAAAATTTTTACATGAGCTCCACACAGGAGGCCCTGAGGAAAATAATTTCCCTCAGGGCCTATGTCATCTTTGGGGATGCTGCGTGGAGGGTTTTTTTAAGGAAAGGAAGGGAAGGAGAGTTCTGGGAAGGAAAAAGGTTTAAGGTGTGGGTAGGAATCTAGGGTTCAGTGTGTCCTGGTCATCCGCCTCCAAGACCTAGACAAACTTCACCCCATGAACCCGGGCACCCCTGCTAAATCACCAAACGTAGCGAACCACTCGGGGTGACCTATGACCTAAATCTAGAGTAGATACCAAAAAAAGTAGGCTTCTACAATAGATTCATGCTTTAAGGCGACGCTTCCCGGCTCAAAAAGAAGAAGATGGAGAGATATGTAATTACGAGTGTTGGACAGAGCGCGCTAATATTTTCAATGATAAAATTGAAGCGAAAATTATGAAAATGCTTAATAAAACATGACTCGTTTAAAATAGAGCAAAAATCTCGTGGAAGTTATCTTAAGTATCATTTAAAAAAACATCGTGAATTTTTTCACAAATACAACTTGTAAAATAATAGAAATAGACTTGTTTTAAATAATTTTTGAAGCATAGTTTGCGATTTTTTTCTTCCGAGGGAATTTCATTTAATTTGCATTTCGGCGTGGAACTTGTCTAGAAAAAAAAAACAAATATTTTTTAGGAGCTTAAAAACTTCAAATGTTTAGGGGAGATATGTAAGAAATGGCCTCAACCAATTCTCCTCCACCATTCAAAAAGAAACAGATTTAATATTATACCACCGCTTGCTTTAAACAGATGGTAGATTAATTTAATTTTTTACTACAGCATTGTTTAAAAAAGAAGAAACATTTAATCTTTTACCACAGCATTGCTTCAAAAAGAAGATAGATTTTATATTTTACCACAGCATTGCTTCAAAAAGAAGATAGATTTAATATTTTACCACAACATTGCTTCAAAAAGAAGATAGATTTAATCTTTTACCACAGCATTGCTTCAAAAAGAAGATAGATTTAATCTTTTACCACAGCATTGCTCGATCGAAACCCTATGGACCGTTTGTTCCAACACTTTACACACACATTGTAGTTCTTTCGTGCTTTAAACTTCACAGTTTACAGCGCCAAGGTTATCAACATGCTATTTCAGATCGAGGCACATTTTGAACGGCTTGTCTTTTTTTGTTTTGAAGATAAACATAATACAATAAACTAAGCGCTTGTTTACACAATCCTGTGATAGTAGCGGACGGATGATAGACAAAGTAGTCTGGGTATTGTTTCTATATTTTTCTTACAGTATTTTACACAATACGAAGATCAATATTTTTTACATGAATGCATAATAAAAGTTTAAATTACACCTAAGTAATGGATCCTACGTGGGCGTTGCCTGCGCATGGGTAATACAAAATAAAAATCAAAAAATATACAAATACATAGGTATATAATGCTGATTGTCGTAATTTTGATTCCGTGTATAAAATAATGTTTGCGTTTTGATAAGCTGTATATTTTGTGTACGTAACTACCAACACAAAGTTTGTGGATTTTATTCTATTTTGCCTCATGTTTGGCGTGGAAACTCTGTTATTGCAAATCGTTAGTACAGTTTAGAACTTCGATGATTTTATTGTAACACGTTATGCGGGCTTGGTTTAAATACCTGTAGTAAATGTGTTGTTAGTGTTAGTTAATATAGTAAATAAAAACTGTCGAGAAGGATGAGGGCTGGCACAAGGACTGCTTTTTTAAAAGAAATTATTAAACTTTAGATTGATTGGATTGAGATGTTTTTTTTTCAATAATGTAAGTAGACTTTGTGCTAAATGTGTAATTATTGATATCTTTGAAACTATTTGTTATTCGAAATAATTTCTGATTTAGATTCTACAGCAATTTATTTGGTATTAAAAATTATAATAATTGGATAATTTTGTAAAGTGTCGTTTTTGTGAAAAATCACGTCAAGGGCGCTGAACATTTTTTTTTATTTAATAGGCTTCACATAAAATTATTATGTGCAATCAGATATAGAAATCTACGTACATAAAAATAAAAATATGCTTGCTTTGGGATATATACGTATTCGAGTTATGAGTTGTCTATGTATTGCTATATTAAGCATAGGAAATATTTGAAACTTTCAAAATGCCTTCTTTAAACCTCCGTCAAGGTTTCTGAATTATTACAATTACATGACAATGCATTTGAAATTATATTAAATGATTACAAAAACTCTTGCGAAACTGTCAAAAATGTTTAAATTTGAGAATGACATTTTGCAAAAGAATGATTGTTAAATAAAAATTCAATTTTCGAAACTCTTTAAATTAATGAATTTATTTGAAGTACTCGCCTAATACTTTTATATAAACAGTTTTAAAAAAACTTTAAATCGAATCAACAATTATAGATATTTTAAATAGGTAGGTTTTTAGGTACCAAATTTGATTAATTGTTCTTATAATAAACAAAAATGAATATTTGTAATTATGAAAAATGAAAATTTGAATGAAATAATTGTAATAGGTGGCACGCGAGCTGTTTGAAAACTGAATGTACAGGGACTGAATATATGGAAAGCGGGAGGGGGATTTGGCGGGACGGTGAAGCGGGAGAGGGGAGAGGGAAGGCGGTGAAAGTGGAAGGGGAACGCGGTAGGGGAAGGGTATGCAGGAGGGGAACGGGGACGCACGGGAAAGGACATGAAGGAAGAAAAAAAAATTCTTTGAATATGGCATCGCAACGCATGCTGGAAACCAAATAATTATATTAGTTTAGGGTCTGACACTCATCGAACTACAGAGTATCTGAGATGCGTTAGTTATAATATATTCTTTAGTTAGCCTTAGTTCAGAAGTAGGCATACTTTATTGGTATTGTTGTTCAGCCAATGTCAAAGCCCAATGTTCATTTTCAATTGCCTGCATTATTATCTATTCGGTGCCTGCACAGGAAAATCAAATTAATTGAAATTTATCCGAGTTATAAATTGCAGGTAAGTATTTCTAATGAAAACGTTTCAAATAGACTTATCTATTTTCTATGCATTTTACTTCTAGGAAACAACATTTACATTGTTGAATAAATAGAATAAAATATTTATAATCGGATAATATCGTCTGTAACGTGTGTGTATCTTTATAAATAATAATGAATTAAATACACCTGCATACCTTTACATTTTATTATCATTATTATCACTAATCCTAAAAAAATATTATATACCCTTCACATTATAACAAGAATAAAATAGTAATAAGTTTACTTCCCAAGTTATTTTACTTTTATTTTCACTTAATAATATTTTGACTGTCCTAAAACGGGAATCCTTCCCAGTTAGACAACCAAAGTTTTCAAATATAAAGGGTTTTCCAATAAGAGGTGTTATTTTGAATATCGAGATTGCGCTATCGAGAGATGATTAATGATTTTTTTATGGCCGGAATTGGATGGTATTGATCTGGACAACGTTTACTTTCAACAAGACGGCGCTACGTGCCACACAAGCAACGAAACATTGATTTTTTACGGGAAAAGTTTCCGGACCGTGTTATCTCTCGAAGAGGTGATCACAATTGGCCACCGAGATCTTGTGATTTAACACCTTGCGACTTCTTCCTTTGGAGCCACGTGAAAGAAAAGGTCTACGCCAACAGCCCAGCGTCGATTCAAGACCTCAAAGATGGAATTCGTGAGACTATCGAGGACATAGGGCAGCCACTTTGTACTGAATATTGTATTATCTGCCTACATTGATAGGTGAAGCCAAGCCAACATTTTTGTTCTTTACTATAGAAACCAGATAAATTTTTGTGGTCCCGAGGGGGAGAGGTAAGGGAGAGGGCGTTCACAAGTTGTAAGAGGTTACAACTTGTGAACGCCCATTTTTTCCCCCGTGAGGCATTCATACAAATTAAAGACTTGGGCATCACTTTTCAATAAAATCTTTTAATTGTTAACCACATAACAGAAATCTGTAACAAGGCCTTAAAAGTGTTTGGATTTATAACTAGGCTAACTAGAAATTAAAGTATATTAAACTGTTATATTTTGCCTGTGTTAGAAGTCATCTTGACTACAATTCCCACGCCTGGAATCTACATTATAATACTCGTGTATAAGCTGTTGAAAGAATACAAAACAAATTCTTACGTTTCCTAAATTTTAAAATGGATATTCAGCAATTATGTTGAATTACAACACTGTTAAATGATATGAATATGCTCATAAAAGGGCGTTTATAAATAAATAAATGATCGTAGGGCTACTGATCAATAAAGTTTATTCAGTGTAATATCGTCACACAGGTATTTTAAGTATCACAAACGAAATGACTTATATTTGATTAAGAAATGTTTACGTGTCATAAAAACATAATGATAAGAAAAGTACGCATTCTCAAACGTCGCGTCGGTAAAACATTACTTGGAACTATGCCTTGAATCAGCAAACTTTATTTAATCTTTCGGGTAAACAGTAAAAAGTATACCTTACTTACTTTATGTCGCTTATCATCAAAAGGGTCGAATATGACGCAGAGTGTCAATTACACTACTTCTTGAGGTAATTAAACAATAAATGCAAAGTGGGCGTGTTTCGTAATCCAAAAGTCTGACAATTCTTTGCTTAAATTTCATATACCAAACTGTGTTTCCTCACCATTCTGAAATATGATGACACTACACGACATTAACTAATAATGATATTGTGGTAACCAAATAATTATTATTTTTTAAATAATAATCCAATCATTGGTTTTTTTCTATGTCGCCATTTCGAGGGAAATTACCTCAAGGGTCCTTTACAACTTGATGTCAGGCAAGTTCAATTTTGGAGACGGGGACGGCTACCGCCGCAAAACCTGTGACGTGGTTCTCTACGTTTGGTGACTTAGCAGGGGTGCCTAGGTTCATCCGGTTTGTCTGGGTCGTGGACGTGGATGCATCTGCCCCCAAATGGTGTGCAAGTCGGATCAGAAGAGACTAGTTGAGAGATACATTTTTACCTCTTCAGCCTCTCTTTCGACCCATCGCCTTGCACTGCAATGGGGGGTATGGATTCGTACGTCCATCACTCCTGGACACATTGATCCCCAGATTCCTAGTCACCCTCATCTTAACTTTTTTCTTCCAGAACTCCCCTTCCTTCCTTTCTTAAAAAAACTTCCACACAGCAGCTTCAAAGATGATTCAGGCCCTAGGGGAATCTTTTTCCTCAGGGCCTCCTGTGTGGAGCTAATGTAAAAACGTGAATTATTTCTATATCGCTGTTTTCATGGAAAAAATCCCCTGAATCAATTTACTTTGAAATGCGATTCATATTGATATTGATTTTAAGTATTCTTCGTTTTGATATCGTTCCATGACTGTCTAATCCGGGTAATGCGCAGGTAAAAAAATATGGTCTAAAAAAGACAAAAAACACGCTTTTCACACTAACAATAATAACTAACAAAGCTAATTAAACTTTAATATTAGATAATTTTTGTTATTGAATGTATTGTTCGGGAAGTGGATGAAAATTTAACAGAAAGATTCCGTTACATCCATTATTAGAATTGACACTCTATCATGAATACAAGAAGGAAACAGGTAAGCAACCCGGTACTTAAAATACAAAAGAATTACTTTTTTAACTTGCTAAACAAAAATTATAACATATAATTTAATACATTTTTAATCGAATTATCGATCCCCCCCCCCCCCCACCCCTGCGTAAACAAATATAATGGGCTCTAGAAAAAAAAATTGTCAAAGTGGACGGTGGGCAAAATAAGGTAGAGAACCTATGCTATAGATAACACAATATGACATACGGTTGTAAGAAAAAAAGATGTCGGGGACGTCCCGGGAAAACAGGCCAAAAATATAAAATTCTTACTTGATTCGGTTAGTTGACAATATGTGTATTGTATATGGGTATTTTTATGAGTCGAGATAATATTATAATTAGCAGATAAAACAGTGTAGGTAGTGGCACCCCCGATGGGGGGTGACACCCGACTATGAAAAAAAAATTACGAAGGTAGAATTTTGCCACAAAAATATTTTACACATGAACACGGTCTGTTATTTATATGTTCGTAGCTATGTGGCTCGGTCGGTCAGAGATTCCCCAAAATTCTGTTATTTTATTTTCGTTCCTAGCTCTAACTGTTGCTCGGTTGGGGATTCCCCTGAAATGTTCCTCACTTATCACCTGTGTCATTCTCATTTCTTTCGTACATTGTGATTGACGGGAACTCGTGAAGGGAATTTTTACCCATTGGTGGGCGTGAATTAGTGAAAAAGTTGTTATTCTGTTAGTGTTTTAAAAATGTTGAAAGACATCTTCCAGCAAACAAGTTAAGTGGAATGGATGGTTAATTTTTTTTGTAATTAATGATAATTGATTAAGGCAAAACCTGAATACAAAAAAATATAGGAGAATCAATCGATAACTGACTGAAAAATTATCAATCGTACTTATGTTTTTTTTTTTAGATTTCATTGTTGTGTGTACATAAATACATAATTTAGAAATAATAATAAGTAATTTTAACGATTTCGAAAATTTTGGAGGGGGTAAAACCACGCTCTTTCTAGGGGTGACACTGCATTTTCCGCCCCGGGTGCCACTAATGCTAGCTATGCCACTGACTGTAGGAATATCATAATAAAGTTTTAGTTATTGAAATAATGCCGTACATTACATTTTGTTTATATCTGGGCAGGATGTTTTATATATTAAATTGTAGGATAATTTTAACCAATGTTCTTCGTTAGTTCTTTAAAGTGATATAGTTAGCCTTTGAAGTGATATTTTACACAAAGCCTGCTACCTACATAAAGAAACCAAGATTTTTATAATTATTTTTCGAGGTGTGGTATTTAATTCTATCTGCCTTCCCCTGCATATAAAAAGCTTGAATGTTTGTTAGTAAGTTCATTTAAGGCGATACTTAAAGAATTCATAATCTTCTCTTTCACAGATGGCAATAGTTTAATTATTTTAGGAAAATGCGCTTTATACAAGTTATGCTTTAAAATGTTAAGATGACATGAATAAATATTTTTGTGAATATTGTGTTCGTTAGTCTTTCTTAAAATATTTGAGTTTGTTTATGGGCAAAACTATTTATTTATATTCACATTAAGTGAATATAAATAAATAGTTTTCACATTAAGTGAATATAAATAAATAGTTACGGGAGGAAACAAATAATTAATCTTAATATTTTAAAGAATATATTGCAAAACGTGTTTAAACCTAAAATAATTAAACAAGCGCCATCTATGAAAGAGCAGATTACGATTTCATTTAAACTGTTTTGTCAGAAGGTCAATATATTTCCGCTTTGCAATAAAATCCAAATAAATGGACTCATTCGAAAAATAAAAACCGTTTTTGAAAGGTGATGATATACGCTTTCAAATGTTATACTTCGGAATAATCATATAATTTTTAAAGACAAAAATTTTGAATTCGAACATGAGAAAGTTTTTAAAATGACTCACCTTTCGTTTTATCTTACTAAAATTACTAATAACGAAAAAATGATAACTCGCATATTGTAAAAGACAAATGTATATGTTGTCTACTCATTTTTTATCGTTTAATGTAAAAATAATTAATACAAAATTCTCAAAGTTTCACTATTTTTTTTTCAAACTGTGACGGAAAATTTTGATTTCATAAAGATTGTCCATTTTAATTATTTCGCGGTCAACATTTAGATTTTAATATAAACCATGATGTTTTCTCTTTCTAACACCGTTTTGATCATTGTTCTAACTATGAAAGTAAGGGAGACACAACGATTTCTATGAGACCTTGTTCTGAAAACCGAACCAAATCAAAAAAATTAGCCTGAGAGTCAAATGTCGCCTTAATATTACGAAAAATATATTCCTAATATTTTTTTAAAGGAGTTATTTGGTAGAATCCAAAAGGTTAAAACATGAATAGTTTATAAGATATCAATGACCAGGGAAAAAACGTCAATTTAAAGTGAATTAAAATTGTAAAATCTTCAAATCAGATTTCCGACAACTTATCAGGATTGGGGAAATATTATTTTTTGATAACCCTAGATATCCCCTCATGTTTTCCGAATTCTATTCAAATCTGCAGCATTATATTCTTCGTGGGCAAATAAACTCGTATCCCAACACAGAAAGGTGAATACCAGTATCATTCAAACACCTATTGAAATCCGAAAATATTGCTATGTGCCAGGTTCAATGAAAACAGACCGACACCAACAACTTAGCACAGCACTTCTGAACCACTTTGTCAAAAGAATCAAATCAGTAACTCTGCTGGAACTGTGAACATAGCGGTATTTTTCATAAATTCATTTTATTTTGTGTGCCTTAACACATTTCACTACTTCGTTGGCCGACCACGGCTTGATAGCTTGATGGGTTGGTTCCCTTGTAAGATTTCGGTAAAACTTTTGCCAGTTGCCATTGCCACTATCCACTATTGCCAGTTGCCAGTTTTAAACAGATATCGGTAGTGAAAAGAGTGTGTGCGGTGCCCCAGGAGAATTTTAAATTCGGATCAATAAAATCAATTGCATATTACTGTGAGTACCTACTTTTATAAATTATGTTATTTTAACAACGTATTATGCATGTCTGTAGACTATGACCAAGAATAGGGGAGTGGTATCATTTGAAATACAACAATAGTTAATTATTAAACGGAAATGTTATTTTTAAACTCGCATACATTATCAAATTATTTTTTTACAAAATAGTAGCGCTTGCTGATCGTAATAACATTTGATGGCGTTCAAAATATTGTTGCACGTCACGAATTAATTTATTCTGACTTTAGATTTTATGAATGTATTATATTATATTTGTCTGAATTAAATCGAGTTTAGTATACTTAGCAAGATATTTATTAAAATAAACAAATTTAAAATTAAATCAAGACTAATATTTCAGTATTATGAAGCACATCATCTACTTTTTTACTCTATCTTTTTTTTGTTTTCGTTGATAAAATTTATTTTATAATGTTTTCAACAAACGTGCAGTCACGGAAAAATAGAAATACATCAAGTCAAATACCCGCCGAGCGTCAACAATTTTCGTTTTTAATTCCAATATCTGTATTAACATAGTTATTTGTTTAGTTGGAATTTATTATTGATCAACTTATGTTTGAAGTTGTTTTGCTAAAGTTGCCGAATTCCTATGCATTCAGATTTTTTAAAACAATACTTTATTTCAACTTATTTGCTAATGGAAACACCTGTTAGAGTCGGGGAGATTAAATACATATTTGGTTTTTAGTTTGGGTTATTTAAATAATTTGTGTATTTCATAACCATCACACACTTAAAATTCGGCATCAGGCCCCTAATAATAACAAGCCTCATGTACGTAGATGGCGATAAGGTTTAATTCCCTTTTAACACCGTGCATAGTCGGGAAACAGGCCAAACGCGTGCCCAACATATTTACACGGTTGACATTTGTCACATGAGAACGGGTCGCTTCTTCGACTCGTTCTTGTGTTCAACTACTCGGCTGTGGAACGATTTGCTGGCCTCTGTGTTTCCTCCTTCCAACAACATGGGTCTCTTCAAGACCAATGTTCATTCCTTCCTCTCCTCAAAATCACCCTCCACACAGCATCCTCAAAGATGACATAGGCCCTGAAGGAAATTATTTTCCTCAGGGCCTCCCGTGTGGAGTTAATGTAAAAAAAAAAAAAATATCGCCAAAAAGCGTGTTTTATTTTTTGCTGGGCTTATATAAAGAGAAATCAATAAAATACTCTATTTTTTCGGTTCCATGCCCACTGAGAAAAAATTCAACTCAACACATCTTTGAAAAGCTATGAAAAAAATAATTTTAAAATAGCCCTAACCTAACATAACCGATTTAACTATTTGTTTATAATTTTTTTTCATCACTAATAATGACTTTTCTGAGGTTCTGAGTTGGTTTCACTCTGACTTGTCCGGTCACCATTATTTCAATATCAAATATGTGTTCTACTCACAGTATTTAATTAAAACATCGAATATATTGTTAAGTGATTTGATTTTCAAACCAAAATCGCATGATTTTGCATTACTTAGTAGTGCGTCGACTAACTTTGATCGAGGTAAAATTCTCTTTTATCGCATGGTTCACTAGGCATTTCTCCCGACGTCAATAGTTACTTCTTGTATTAATTGTGTTGAAACCAAGTGGTGATTTATATTTTCTAAATTATTTATAGCAAAGCAAAATTCGGTAATTTTATCATAGTTTTAGTACGAATCTAAATATTTTTATTAGGTACACTGAATTTCACTTGAAACGTTGTATTCTCAGTCAATGACAATGATGTCATGGATTATTTTGGAAAAAAAAAAACATTTTCGATATGTCGAAATTCCCCTCAAGCATCAACATTGTTTTGACCGGTTTCAATGTTATTATGACCGGTTTCATTTAGGTACATAAGTTGGAATCCGTCACAGAATTAAATGGGTCGGCGATTAAATGTAAAATGGGTCAATAATCATGAAATGAGAGCAATCTGTCTGTGTCTAAATAAATTCTTTTAAAAGTGAGTTTTTAATCGATTTCGTTTAATTTAGTGTAGGCGGATTGGGCATTCACTACAAAATACGGATTTAACCCTAGAAAGATAATCATATTTTAATATACGGTAAATATAATCATGCGTAAAATTAACGCACCAGCTATAATGTTATATTTTATTTGTCGATTTGAATAAACCAATCGGTATTATATTTTTACACACAGATTAAATAAGAAATACATCAATTTTTCTATTTATATTTATCTGTTATACAAAAAAAACTTGAAACTTCTTCAAGAATCAACAAAACTTTGGAATAATTTTTCTTTTATCTCAGATCACTTATTTTTTACTAATAATATACTAGATAATTAGATATATTATATGAACATACAGTTAAATAAAAATTAATCAGATACAACTTTGACAAATCTCAATATTTTGCTCTCAACAAATAACCTTTTTGCATTTGCCTTTCGCTTTATTTTAGAGGGGCAATATATACATAAAATGCATTATACATGCGTTGTACTGGCTCTCCAGTGTTGTCTTTTGATGTATTAGGGACATCTTTTAGCAACATATCAGAACAGTTTACTATACAAAGGGATGAAGTTATACAACACTCAAACAGAAACTTAAAAGTCCGCACCAATTGGAAAGTTCAAAATGTATTGTAGGAGCTACATAAAACAAGAAGAAATCTAGTTTGCAATATGATATCACATAATTAATTAGCAAATTGTAAACTTAAATGTACAATTTACTAAAATAAAACTAATAAATAAAATAAAATAAATACATTATCTCGCAAATATCGCTTCAAAGTAGAAGTTTCTAATCGCTTTCTCATAAGTGACGACGACAGTGCCATGTTAATGTTTTTCACGAAATTTTTGCGACTCTCACCATTATCACTAACAATGTTGATGTACATATATAAAATAGGCATTTATGTATGCAATGTTTTTCATTCCATAAAATAAAGCCGTAGGCCATCTGTTCATCTTGCTACTACAGGACATCAGAGAACACATTATTTGATCTAGTCTATCCACTCCGCCTTTAGTTTGATTATGCTACATAATCCTTTCAGGTTTTCCGGTAGTTTCGTTGATAGTCTATAATAGCTTATTCTATGTCGTCTTGACTCTTGTTGTCTTCAACCTCTCTATCAGTAACCTCACTGATAAGTTCGTCATCGCACTCTAAAAGAGCGGCCAGGATAGGGTCTTCTCCCAAATTTCCACTCCCCATTGTAACGTTGATATATCAACAATATTAAATGAGATCACAAGTATTAGCAGATTAAAAAACAACTGTATGTTATTCGCGGACTATAAAAAAGCGGAACGTGAATAATTATGAGATAATGAAATTTGACTGTATCTTTATCGCTGTTTGTATTTCCGTATTTTGGGTGATTTTTGTATGCAGAGTGAGGCAATGGTGGAATTGATAAACGCGCACGCCCCAGTTAGACGAGAGGTTTGGGTTCGAGTCCCAGTTGCGACCATTATCTTTTTTATTTTTCTGTGTCTTGTTCTCTTTCATATTTTCGTTTAATATTGTTATTTTCTTCTACAATGGTTTTTATGTGTTTGTTTATTTATAAACTCTTACAGATAGGTCTTACAGATAGGCTCTTACAGATAGGTCAGGGGTCGGCAGTTTGTCAAGTAGATCGTCTTAAACCATAGTGAACTAACTAACTTTTTGTAGTTTCTGAGTTAGAGCTTGAAATTAGGGCTCCAAATCATAATCTAACTCTGCCAGAAAGAACCAATCAGAGAAACACTAATCATAGATTGTTTTTTTCTGATTGGTTCTTCTTTCTGACACAGCTAGACTTTGATTATATTTTTGAAGCCCTCAATTCCAGCTCTAACTCAAAAATTGCAAAGTGAGTTAGTTCACTATGGTTTAAGACGATCCAAGTGAGAAGAGCCAATTTGTCAAAGAAACAGGATAATAAATCAGAGAGCCATATTATAACGGATGGGGGAGGGTTGTAATCGTACTGTTGTAAAGATGTGGTGGATGTAAAAAAAAATAATTACGATTTGCTTTGTGTTATCTACATTCTTACTGTAATATCACACTTCTGCCCGTTTAAATGTTTCTATAAACAGACTCGCGCATAAATTTCTTATTAAAATAAAACCAGTTTGGTGTTCAAAATGCAAAAAAAAATAATCTTTCGGCGGCTCCATCTCATAAGGTTGGTTGATTATAGGTGAAATTGCAATTGATTCGCGAGCCGCAAATTCCGACCCCTAAGATAGGTGATACATGTAGGTATATTCTGCTTATAATGTATATGGTTACAAGGGTTCTATTGTGTTTTTTTTTATCGTCAGTGATAATATAGTTGTCAGACACTACGGCATTGTTACGTTTAACAAAATTTAGATACATTTTTGCAGGCACACTCGTATTATTACATATTTGTATTATCATGAAATCCTTCCTATTCTCTTGTTCTTCAGAAGACTTTCCTGCATCTGGAAATGACATTGCAAACAAGTATATTTACTTGTCGTATTCTATTAGTATTCTATAAGTATTGTGTACAATGCACCACACTAAGGAAAATTTAATTCAACCTCTGACTAGATAAAGATTTAAGAAAATGCATATTTTTCTTTACGGTTTAGGATATTAAGAAATCACAAATAATTGCGGTCACCTGTAAATATTAGTGGTAGATACCAGCGTTGGTGAAAAGACACCATTTAGTATCATCGAAACGTTGCTTGAAATGGTTTTGGCCGTGTTTGTTGACCAGATCTGAATAGTCACGTACTTACACACATTCATCTTCCCCAACTCCTTAATCTCTTCTCTTCCCAAAAGTTAATTACAAAATGTCTTGTTTTAATTATTAAGGTGGTACTTACTTAAAAGAATTCATAGCCTTCTCTTTCATAGATGGAGCAAGTTTTATTATTTTAGGTAAAAAATTTTCGCGTTTTTCCCTAAAATAATTAAACTCGCGCATTCTATGATAGAGTAGATTATGAATTATTTTAAGGATCGTCTACTGTCGGTTATCAAATCGGCGGAAATAATATCTTAATTTTTTAGGAAAGTAATTAACAATACATGGGTTTAAATCAAAATATTTTATGATTTAAGTGTCGCTTAACTATAATAAACGTAAAATGAATATTATAATATTCAGTGGTAGTATTCGATTAATACTACAGTGCTCCTTACACATACTTACTTAGACCCCAGCTCCCAGCTGTCGTTATGTGTGTTGAGTGGTTCAGTGAGCATATAAAAATGTGCCCATCCCATCACCTTCGTTGTAATTTTGATTATTTTTAAAACATCTGCGACCTTCGTTTTATTTCCGAACTTAAAAAAGATACTTCTGGTATTGTGAATAGTGACATCATATTTGAATGTGAACTAGTGATGTGTAGGTTCAGCTGGAGTGGGCTCTTGAACTCGGGTTCTTCGCGAGAAGCGGATCTTACTCGTTCTTTCCAGAATGCGATTTTTTCCATTTAGTTGCAAGGAAAATAATTAGTCGTTCATCAGCAGTTAACATTCATGTATTTGCGTGGTTTTCTCCGTTACAAAATATGCAAATAAAATACTCACACCATTTCATGAATGAAGTCCGAACCTTGTAATAAAATAATAGGTTTATGGCTGTTAAAAATATATTCCCTTACAAATTTGAAACAAATTCTTTAATTATTTTCAAAGTGTTTTATGTTAAATAGCACCTACATATAAATGTTTATGACATCCCAAATGAGAAGTATTCTCTGTCAGCCTGATAATAGAAACCTCTCTGGTAATAAAAAATAAAGTAATAAAAATTTGCAACATTTGTCTGTCCCTTAGTTTATTGGGACTTCAATTTCGGCCGACTTTTAGGTAATTGTTTTATTGTTAGATTTTAAAATCCGAGTTGGGCGAATGTTTTTAAATCTTAGTTCTCACCAATTCTCCATGTATCATTTAAATTTGAATTTCATACGTATGTATGTATGTTTTACTTTAAATATTGAGAATGTATAGTTAGTTGTGTAATTACAATTACAGTTAGTTGTGTATACATTCATTAATTACACAACTAACTATACACATGGAAGCTCCAGTTCAATTGAACTGGAGCTTCCATGCTTCCACCGACGTCCCCGTGTTCGCGGTCCGAGCCGCTCGCGAGTCGGGAGCGGTCCCAAAGTCCGGTTCCGACCGAACCCGTGCATCCCGGTAGCCGCAACAGTACCCAGTACGCAGTCCGCACTAAATAACTCGGACCCGGGACCTGCTCCTAGAATTCGAGTACTTTTAGAAAGCACGTCTCGGAGGCCTCCGGAAAAATGCAGAAGTTACTCAACTCTAGTGTGAACATGATTTACATTTACATAATTTATTTATTATATGGTAATCTTATATATTTTATGTAGAATCACAAAATGCAGGTTGGGCCATAAATTTTTGCACTTTTGAAAAATCCATGAAAAAAAATACAGATTGTATTCAAATAAATGCTTTTTTTATGACAAAACTATACGGGAAAATAATTTCTTAAAAATAATATCGTTCAAATGGTCGTCATCTCGCCGCTGGCATTTCTCAAATCTGGCCGTAAGATTTCCGAAAACTTTCCAACACAAAGCTCGGGGTATGTTCACCATTTCTTGACAGATTGAAGTATCGTCGCCGATTTATTTATTTATGCATGAACATTTGCTTGAACATTCGCTTCAACATTGCTATAAACTTTGTGAATGGGGGCGTGGCTGTGAACAATTCTTGTTCACTTTTGCTTTCCATGGTTCAAAACATTCACCTCTCGGGTGAAGCAGGGAAGGCAGACGGGGGGGATTAGTGCACTTTTTTACAGCCGCCGCGCGAAGCAGTAAGTTACGGAGAATAAATCGAACGAGTTTTTGGGGTTATGTTAACTGCGCGAGCCTAATAATTATAAGTTAAATAAATTGTAAATAAATATAGTCGTGATGGATGATTATTTCTATAGTTAGCTAATCTATAAATAAAGTCTATTAATTTATATGTAGACCCTAAACCTATGTAACAATTTATGACAATACATGTTGTTTTAAAATTCTTAAATGGTACATTTAGGTCTCGTCTAGCAGTCAGAAACATTAGTGTAATGCCAATTCGTGTTTCTGGTGAAATTTTTCCTGCACATGTAGTATAATTAAAATTATATGTTGTATAATAGAAATTCTTATATGGTAAATTTAGGCCGTGTAGTAATCGATATAAGCCAGAAATCTTTCTGGATAAATACATATCAATGAAATCAGTTTTTTCCCTTTCGTAGCTTATTTTCCTCATCAGAACTCATCTTGACATTTTTATAAACGTCAAACATCAAGTGTGCAATGCGTAGGCGTAGACACGTCCTTACCAAAGAGTAGACATTAGACAAAACGTGAGTAGCCACGCCCACTTTGCTCCAATCTTTCAACCATGTTTCAACAAATGGAGGAGACGAAAAAGAAAATTTTTTTTAGTAATGTTCAAGCATATGTTCAAGTTCACGGTCAGAGGAAACTGGCTTAACATAACTAAATAATAATAAAAAATCATCCGGAGTTAGATCCGGGCTGCGGGGAGGCCATGGAATATCTCTTCTGCGCCAGATCAGCTTCAAATCAAACCCGCGTCGGGGGGAGGGGAACTTCGAAATAAAGGATTTTGAAATAGAGGACTTTTGTATAACACTAATCCCTTTGTATGTTTATTAATTGGAAAGATATCAGAACTCGGTAAATGTACCTACTTATAATACTGTGCTTTTCCAAATAAAACACAAATATAGAATGAAAAAGAAAATAAAGAATGCAAGGCTGATGTAAGCGTTATGAGTAAGATTGAGAAAGGGACGCTCAGGTGGTTTGGGCATGTAGAGCGAATGAATGAGGAAAGGAGTGTAAGGAGAATATATGACGCAAATGTGAATGGTAGACGAAGTCGGGGACGCCCGAGGAAGACATGGCACGACCAAGTGAATCAGATACTTGAGTCGGGCGATGTCAAGAGTCAGAATAATAGAAGAGCATGTATGAGACGATGTATGAATGTGAACGAAGCAAGGAGTGTGTGCCAAGATCGAGTTGTTTGGCGGTCTGTCCTCTCTGCCTACCCCTGCGGGGAAACGGCGTGATGGTTAGTTAGTTAGTTAGTTAGTTGGTTAGTTACTAAGTGAAATAATAATTTCAAAGAATATATACACTTCACTGAATTAGAAACGGAATTCCTAATAAAAATCACTTTGCAAAATAAAAAGCAACCGCAATCACCAAAACTGAAGAAAATTCCTTTTTGAAATAACACAACTTTGTTGTAACCATGATTTATTTTTTTTGATATCCACCGGTTTCACTTAACACAAGCATCTTCAGGGTATAAAATTAAAATGATCATAAATGTACATTGTTAAGCGAAACCGGTCGGTGTTAAAAAAATTAAATAAATAATCGTGCTTACAAACAAAGTTATTGTGTTATTTCAATTAATATGTCAAACCACAAAGTGACTGCTTTCTACCAAAATATAAAATTTCTTTCTACCAAAATATAAAAACGTAATTCGAGTCACCATTTATCTTTTTAGATACATAATATCATTTTGACTTGTCAGTGTTAAAAAAACAACATTGCTTGATTTATGTAAGTACATCATAAACCTTTAATTTAATATTCATGGGAATTCCAAAAAAAAATTGCGACTAGCAATACCAGTTATATTGTCATATGTAAAAAAAAAAATCTCGAGTTCGAAATTTCCCTAGATTTTGTGTTGATTTCCCTTTTCCCTAAAATATATTTTTCTCCCCCAGATCTAGGGAAATTTCCCTAGACATGCCATTACTGACTGAGATCATGCTACTAATGAGCATGTCTACCAGTACCATTACTCTCGTTGGATGTACGGCAGGTTGCGTCATCTGGCTGCATCCAAGTCCTATTGTTCTTTGTTGTAACCAACGAAGTGCTGCGCGTGAATGGCCTCTCTCCCCTCCTCCGATCGGTATCCCGATAGCACGAATACAAAAGGGCAAACATTTATGGCCTATCCTATATAATAATTTCAAAAGGTTTTATCAATATTCAGAATTGATATTACAAATTTTATTATAATGAAAAATAAAGAATTGCACAATGTAATGTATGCAATAATACGTTTCTCATACAAAATACTACGCTTCAGGAGTAGCGGATTAATACTCATAATAATAATAATATTATTTGGCTGATTTGTATAGCACCGTTTTCGTGACAAATCATCTTAAGGGCGCTGTACAAATATCCTATACCTTATTACTAACTACAGAGTGGGAAAAAAATCTCTTTATCATCTGCTGTGCGGAGGATTTTATGCAAAGAAAGGAGAGGAAATTCTGGGTAGGAAAAAGGAATGGGTAGAAATGTAGGGGTCAATATGTCCAGGAGAGAAAAAAAAATGTTTGAATCCATCCTTCCCACAGCGAAGCATGGCGATGGGTTGAGACGCCAAAAGGTCTCCTTTTCCAGCCCATCACGCAGTTGATGGACAAACGCGTTCGCCACCAAGACCTTGATAAACCCTTGAAACCGGGGACTCAAACCTTTCAAGGGCTTCGTGCAAATATTCCGTGAAAAAAAAATCATAAATTACCCTATTCACACTTTCACACTATAAACTTTTTAGTTCGCCGTAGACCATTCACGATTTACGATTACGTACTATTTATCTATGGTAATATAAAGAAATTCAATGATATAATTGCTAAAGTTATTTAATATATTCACAGAATGCGACCTACTTTTACAAACCTGTTAATGGCACACGTACCATAAATGGCTACCTATATCCACAAGCTGTAACGAGTCCGATCTGAAGTGGTTCAATGAGATCATGGAGCAGAATCCTTCAAGGCTATCTTTCTCCGCGTCATCTCCCGTCTCGTCGTTGTCTGACTTGAGCTTCATATGGTTCGAGTGGCCTCAAAGCATTTCATTCTCCCATTCCATAATAACCATTTATTGCAAAGTAGTACCTACCTATTTATAAAAAAGTTAAAGATTAACAAGAATACCTGAATTAAAAGACAAACAATAATGGGTAAACGGTAGAATACAAATAGCCCAATACATTGACCGTCTATGTCGATACATCGGTTGATATAATCGTATCAATCGAAGGTTATGACTATGACGGAGTTACTAAAACTAATGTAGTCTCATTTAGTGTATCACCATCTAGGAGAAATTTGAAGAAGTAGAAAGGGGTGAAAAGTAATAATAATAATAATTTTCAGATGATTTAAAGAGCGCCGTTTTTGTGAAAAATCACCACGTGGGCGCTATTCAAGTATCTATATATATATGTATAAAAATCAAAAAATGCTTGGGGACATATGCGTTGCTAAACCATTCACCCGATTGCGATGAAACTTTGGGGATTTGATGTGCGCATGCCCACGAAGGTTTATATGCATAATAGTGAGTTGTGGCATCATGAAATTATGCGTTGCTAACCATTCATCCGATTGCGATGAAACTTTGGGGATTTGATGTGCGCATGCCCGCGAAGGTTTATATGCATAATAGTGAGTTGTGGCATCATGAAATTATGCGTTGCTAACCATTCATCCGATTGCGATGAAACTTTGGGAATTTGATGATGTGTGCATGCCCTCTAGATGGTTCTTATATAAATAGTGAGCTCTGGCGTCATGAAATTATGCGTTGCTAAACCGATCATCCGATTGCGGTGAAACTATGGTGAGTTGTTATGAGCACGCCCGAGAAGGTTTCTATATACACTGGCGAGCTCTTGCATTATGAAATTTGTATAAAAATTTGCAAGAGGTGGCACGCGAGCTGTTTGAAAACTGAATGTACCGGGACTGAATGTATGGAATGCGGGAGGGGAGAGAGGAACTCAGGAGGGGGTTCGCGGGACGGGGGAAGCGGAAGAGGCGAGTGGGGAGAGGGAAGGCGGAGAAGGCGGAGTGGCAACACGTGAGGGGAAGGGAACGCGGGAGAGGAAGGGAAGGCGGGAGGGGAACGGGACGAATGGGAAAGGACACGCAGGGAGAAAAAAATCTTTATTAAGAACAATATTTGTTTGTTTATAAGGGAATAATGTGCATGCACAGGACATTATTGGGAAGATAGGTTATTGGAAATGCTATTTATTTTATCCTGTAATTTATTTTAAAATAATATATCTGGGGGTTTCTGCTAGAAATGCCGATGTCAGTTTTTAAAATTTGATTTAAGTACCAAAAAAAACTTTGAAAACTCTCCTTAAAAAGTCTCTGAAACGTTCCTTATTTGAATGCCATGAATACTAATGTCAGGTGCTCTAGGTTGATGAAAGTGCGACCTATTTAATGTAGAAGTCAAAATATTTTTCCTTTTTTTACGCCAGGAAATCTTAATCAATCAGATTCAGGGAGATTTACAAATTTGACATTGGCACTTCTAGCATTAACCCTCAGATATTACGTTCTTTAATTAAAGTGTTTAGAATAGCAAAATTAATTTGTATAATGGGCGGTACAATAGAACAAGCAATTGATTAGAATGTATCTTCCTTAATGTACCTTCCTTAATTTCGTCCCTCGATAGTAACAGATTGAGGTGTAAGGCTCCAAATACTGGAAATCCAGTAAGTTATTAATTAAACACGTAGGTCATTAATGTTTACAACTTTACATCACTAAAATCATACTTAATTAATTATAAGCTTAAAATGCTACTGAAGTGTAACAAATTAAATAATTGTTTAGAAACTTTCGTTTGTGAGGTTTGGCAACGTCTCAGTATGGACTAACAAGTGACTATTTTTAGTGACCGGACAACTCAGAATGAAATCAACTCAGAACCTCCTTTGAAAAGTCATTAAAAGTGATGAAAAAAAATGGTTAAATAGGTAACGTTAGGTTAGGATTATGGGCTTTTGTAAAATTATTTTTTTATAACTTTTAACGACTCTTCAAAGAGGTGTTGAGTTTACTTAATTCTGAGTTGGCATGGAACCCCATTTTTGACACTATGTTCCCAACATAAAGTTATTATGATAATAATGAATATATTACCTCCACTAACGAAGGTATGCTGATATAATCGCAATTTGTTTTAAAGTCGTAGAGTGTAGTTTTTCATTGATTCCGCAATTGACTTTAAAATGTGTAAATTAATTTAAAACAATGTTTTATGTGCAATAAAATTCTTCTATGGGATATCTACTTTACAACCTACATAACGTTTGGTTAAAGTGAGTAGGTATAACATACATAACATGTGGTAAAAGTGAGTAGATTGGTATAACATACATAACATGTTGTAAAAGTGAGTAGATTGGTATAACTATTTAAAACATTGCACTAGAAAGAAACCTAACCGGCATGAATCTAAACTACAGAATTTTATATTTGATTTTCTACGTTAAAAAAGTTTAATCCATAAATCCTCAATCTTTTTGCAGCTCTTAAACGAGGCAATAACACAATATTGAATTGAATCACAGAAAAATAATATTGTATTTGAATGCCTTTCTTGGAAGAATTGAGTTTTTATGCGGACAAAACTATTGCATGTACAGTGAACAACGCACAGTCTCACACAAACAATTCATCTTCACGTTTTGCAGCATAATTTGGAAAAGGTGCAAAAATTATTGAATTAACGCCATCCATGAAAGGGTTTATGAATAATTTAAGTTCGTAAATTTGATTTATTATTTTTATTTTTAACTTAATGAGCAAAACCTCATATGTTATCGTAATATTTAATTAAATGGAGACAAAATTAGCTAAACTCAATAAAAATAATAATAATAATAATAATTGGACAATTTTAAATATTTATATTGAGGGATCAGTAGGATTTATCGGTTTAGTTAGGAGTTCTATTGAGCCGAACCCTCTGATATGAAAATATCTGGAGTCGGTGAAGTATTTTCCCATATGGTCTCTGGTAGGTTAACGTGTTGTTCTTGTACAGTTTTGATTTACTATTAAACATAAATTGATTGACTGCCGTAATGTAGTACCATATTATGAATACGAACCAAATTCGTTTTTAGAAAATGAATTTTATAAAATATATTATGATAAAACTATACTAACAGACAGAACGATTCGTCATAATAGACCCGATATAGTTTTACATGACAAAATTAAAAAAATAACTTATATCATTGATGTCGCTATTCCAAATTCCTGTAATATTCAAAAATCTGTTTCTGAAAAAATTAGGAAATATACAGATTTAGGAAATGAGATTAAAAGGATTTGGCATTCTCGGACTTTAAAAATATTACCATTTGTTATTTCGGCTACTGGCATCATACCTAGCTCTCTAATTAAAAATTTAGGCTTATTAGATTTATCAAAGAATCTTTATATAAAGATGCAAAAATCAGTCAAATTAAATACATGTAGGATTACGAAACATTTTTTAAATATTTATATTGAGGGATCAGTAGGATTTATCGGTTCAGTTAGGAGTTCTATCGAGCCGAACCCTCTGATATGAAAATATCTGGAGTCGGTGAAGTATTTTCCCATATGGTCTCTGGTAGGTTGACGTGTTGTTCTTGTATAGTTTTGAATTTATTATACTTATACAATGCAATTACATCGCGTGGATTGACTAGATGATCATTTGTGGAAAAGTGTGTGGAAGGGTTAAATTTTTCCTGTGGGGAAGATTTAACCCGGACATAAAGTCTAGAGAACAATTTAAAATAGAGCGCCGTTTTTGTGAAAAATCACCTCAAGGGCGCTTAAATTGAAAATTTGAGTTCGAGTCTCAGTTGTGACCGTATATTTTTCTGATTTTTCTGTTTTCAGATTTTCGATCGAGTTTCGCATATATTCACTTTATTTAATTATTACTATTTGGGGTTTTACTCATTCAGTTAAAAATAAAAATATATACTCATCCTAGACTTGCAGAAGAGTCAAAAGATGTTGCATATTAAAAATAAAAATATATACTCATCCTAGACTTGCAGAAGAGTCAAAAGATGTTGCATATTAAAAATAAAAATATATACTCATCCTAGACTTGCAGAAGAGTCAAAAGATGTTGCATATTAAAAATAAAAATATATACTCATCCTAGACTTGCAGAAGAGTCAAAAGATGTTGCATATTAAAAATAAAAATATATACTCATCCTAGACTTGCAGAAGAGTCAAAAGATGTTGCATATTAAAAATAAAAATATATACTCATCCTAGACTTGCAGAAGAGTCAAAAGATGTTGCATATTAAAAATAAAAATATATACTCATCCTAGACTTGCAGAAGAGTCAAAAGATGTTGCATATTAAAAATAAAAATATATACTCATCCTAGACTTGCAGAAGAGTCAAAAGATGTTGCATATTAAAAATAAAAATATATACTCATCCTAGACTTGCAGAAGAGTCAAAAGATGTTGCATATTAAAAATAAAAATATATACTCATCCTAGACTTGCAGAAGAGTCAAAAGATGTTGCATATTAAAAATAAAAATATATACTCATCCTAGACTTGCAGAAGAGTCAAAAGATGTTGCATATTAAAAATAAAAATATATACTCATCCTAGACTTGCAGAAGAGTCAAAAGATGTTGCATATTAAAAATAAAAATATATACTCATCCTAGACTTGCAGAAGAGTCAAAAGATGTTGCATATTAAAAATAAAAATATATACTCATCCTAGACTTGCAGAAGAGTCAAAAGATGTTGCATATTAAAAATAAAAATATATACTCATCCTAGACTTGCAGAAGAGTCAAAAGATGTTGCATATTAAAAATAAAAATATATACTCATCCTAGACTTGCAGAAGAGTCAAAAGATGTTGCATATTAAAAATAAAAATATATACTCATCCTAGACTTGCAGAAGAGTCAAAAGATGTTGCATATTAAAAATAAAAATATATACTCATCCTAGACTTGCAGAAGAGTCAAAAGATGTTGCATATTAAAAATAAAAATATATACTCATCCTAGACTTGCAGAAGAGTCAAAAGATGTTGCATATTAAAAATAAAAATATATACTCATCCTAGACTTGCAGAAGAGTCAAAAGATGTTGCATATTAAAAATAAAAATATATACTCATCCTAGACTTGCAGAAGAGTCAAAAGATGTTGCATATTAAAAATAAAAATATATACTCATCCTAGACTTGCAGAAGAGTCAAAAGATGTTGCATATTAAAAATAAAAATATATACTCATCCTAGACTTGCAGAAGAGTCAAAAGATGTTGCATATTAAAAATAAAAATATATACTCATCCTAGACTTGCAGAAGAGTCAAAAGATGTTGCATATTAAAAATAAAAATATATACTCATCCTAGACTTGCAGAAGAGTCAAAAGATGTTGCATATTAAAAATAAAAATATATACTCATCCTAGACTTGCAGAAGAGTCAAAAGATGTTGCATATTAAAAATAAAAATATATACTCATCCTAGACTTGCAGAAGAGTCAAAAGATGTTGCATATTAAAAATAAAAATGGATAAAAAAAATTTCAGGACATTATCATTATAGCATTTAGTTCAGATTTGAATCATACAATCATACTAAAGATAGCAACCAATAAAAATAATCGGATAGGGACACATTAGCTTAGTTGGTAGAGGTGTGTCCAGGGTTCGAGTTTTGATTTTCCTATTTCTAGATTTTTGATTGAGTTTCGCTAATATTGTCTTCGTTTAATTAAATATTCTTTTTCTTTTTCAGAATCAGCAAAGATGGCCCTCCCCGTAGTGAGACAATGCTGCTGCGGCTGCTCCCTGGAGTTTGGCTCCAAGGTCATCGCCTGGCTGCAAATCGTAATGCAAAAACCCTTTTTTAAATACACTCGGAAATACCTAGCTAAAACTAGCGACATTGATCCCCTCGACACTTCGACATTGATCCCCTTGTCACATGAGAACGGGCCACTAGTGAGATTTGATCTTGAGTTCAACAGCTCGACTGTGGAACAATTTGCCGTCCTCTGTTTTTCCTCCTTCCTGCATTCACTTCACTTCTTCCTCTCCTCAAAAAGACCCTCCACAGATCATTTTCAAAGATGACATAGTCCCTGAGAGAAATCTTTTTTTTTTCCTGCGTGGATTTACTTTAATAAAGATTTGTCTAAACTCAACATGAAAGAATATTAATAAAAACATATTCTTTATTATCTTGTAGGAGTCAAGATACACTCGGTGTAACTTTCCTGAATCAATATTGGTTGCACAGCAATGAAAGAAATGTTTCAGTGCTAAATGGCGGCATGAAAGTATCTATTTTTTTGATAAAAAATACACTATTTAAATGGACTTTTGATATTCGTCTTCGTGATAAGCGTACGAGTGTGGTCTGAATGTTGCTTAGACCCTCCGAAATATGGCAAATAAGATAAATAAGATACGGATGTATACTGTCGCCCTTGTGAAATTCCACCATTCAAAGTCGAAATATGGCTTAAGAATTTTAACCGTGTTTGGTAAACAGATAAGAAAAGCCAGGGAGGTTCTTCCAAACCTACTTCCTTCAGCCGCACAACACGGTAATGCGCGTTTTAATCCTGCGACAAAATATCCCCGACAAAATATCCCGACAAAATATCCCCCGAAAAAATATCCCAGACAAACCCCGACAAAATATTCCCGACAAAATATCCTCCGACAAAATGTCCTCCGACAAAATATTTTCCGACAAAATATCTTCCGACAAAACATCCTACGGACAAAACAACCAAAAATTCCCAACAAAATATCTTCCAAAAATTTACCTTACCTAACCTAACCTAACTAAAAAATGGGACAAAAATAATACAGACATCCTGTAAGGATAACAAATTATTATTCGAAAATAGAAAAATGGGATAAAAATAATACAGATAACAATTATTTGTTGTCTTTACAGGATGTCTGTATTATTTTTGTCCCATTTTTTTTGTTAGGTTAGGTTTTAGTAGATATTTTGTTGGGGGATGTTTTGTCTGTAGTATACTTTTTTCGGAGGATATTTTGTCGCGGGATGAAAAGTCTCGGAACCGCGCAACATACCTACCCCAACTTAAGATGCCATTGTCTCACTTGCTCCAGATGGCGGGGAGCAGTTGGGACTCCTGTTTGGTATTCACAAAAAATATATATCACAAAGAAATTGCAATCCGCGATAAAAAAAGAGCTATCCCTTAATAAATATAATGTGACTGTTTGCAGGTTGGAGGAGCACTAATGCTAATCGCTGGCATCATGGCTGCTGTAGGAGGAGGCAGCGGAAGTTCAGAGCACCCCAGCGCTGGCGGTGGATCGTCTGTCTCCCAACTCCTTAGCGGAATCCTGAGTCTCATATTCGGAATCATTCTGCTGATGGGCATCCAGAAGGTAACACACTAATTCAATAATGCTAACTGTGATATTTCGAGCTAAGATACATACACGGCTCTAGTGTAGATATATCAAAGAGATTATATTTATCAAAAAGAATTCGATAGTATATGTTCTATATAGATTCGCCTCCACGAAAGACCCGACATTCAAAATCAAAACGTAGCGTAACGTAAACTGTAGCCGTGTTTGGTGACAAGATATGAATGTCTGGATACATCCCAACCTTCTTCTTATACATTTCCTTTCCTTCCCCATTTCCTAGCCTCCCAACTCACAACATACCCCAATAGGGAATGCCGTACGCTATAATACTGGCAACAAAGAGCGGTGATAGAACTTATACAGTTTACTACGTTCGAAAAATAAAAGAATTTGAAATATTTTTGAAAATTTTAGATCTAGTTTCGAGGACATTTATAATATGGTCGTTATAGAGTGTAGTCAGCCCAAACGAAAGCGTTATATTGAAGACATTAAAATACATTACAAGCGGATATTTACTGAAATAATTGACAATGTCCTTAGCGAGTCCCGTGACCGCTACAGCAACGTTAAAAATTTGATATTTTTCCAGTTACTGTCGTACAAAAACTTTGATAAATATAATGGCAATTTCCCCGATACATTGGTTAATGATTTAGTGTGCACTTATGATGCACACAATTTTAACCTGAAGAAATGAGTTAAGGTGCGTTTACAAATCACTAGAATTTAAAACTCTTGGTGTACCTATATAAAATTATATAAAATTATAGAAAATATTTATCAAAATAATTTACAAGTAGTTTTGCCCAGTTTTACTAAGTTGTACAATTAGCTAAACTAATAGTCACTGTCCATGCAACAAGCGCGTCTGCTGAACGTTCATTTTTATCTTTAAAGCGCATACACATATATTTACGGAACACACAAGGTCAACAGCGTCTTTCAAACCTCTCCGTGATTTCAATAGAAAAAAAAAATTGTATTGAATTTAAAAAGTTCTGCGACATTTTACGACGAAGTTATAAAGCTGTATTTGAACTAGAATAATGACTTTTTTGCATTTGAATCTTAGGAGAGTTAGGTCTTCCCAATCTTACTTTATTTAGTCGCCTATTCCAAGCTTTCGATCCTGACACTACAAATAGCCGAGTCAGTTAAGGTTTTATGTCGGAAATATTTTCCCTCAAGCTGTAATAATGTTAATAATGATATTTCGATGCTTTTGTGAAAAATCATCAAAGGGCGATGTATAGCTTTAGCGGTTTTAGGCATGTAAGTTTAAGAAGTTATACGTACCCTGGTTTTCCCCTATGTGCTTCGTATAATTAACACAATTATAGTTGTGTTTATCATGACAAATAACCCAGTAGGATTGTTTATTCAGAAATTTATCACGGGATGTCATCAGTTTATTATGATCACAGCCAAAGGACAACCATTGTTACAAATACCTATTACCCAGTCATATTTTGCATGACACAATATATATATTTAGATAATGTAAATAATACACACGTACTCGTATATTTTCCAGTAGAAATGCGTATTTATCACCGGAACTCACGCATTTGCTGTGATTGAAGATAATCATTGCAATTTTTTTTTTTTTTAATTATAAATGTAATAAAACTAAAATTATGGCTGAATGATTTCGAAGTTGAACATAACCATGTAAAGCTAAAAATAACCAGACCTGTGTGGGTACTGCCGCCCCTGGACCATTCATTGGGATACCAACACCTCAGCCATAGGTCACCCCCAGTACTTCGCTACGTTTGGTGTCTTAGAAGTCAGAACCCTATAAGCATAGTCCCTGAAGGGGAATTATTTTCCTCAGAGCCTCCTCTGTGAAGCTAAAAAACGTAACCATCTCAAGTGAACTGCCAGGTAAATGTGGTCTAATAATAAATCCGCCCGCGCATAATATAAATAAATAATAAGATATGTATATTTTAATGCTTTATATATTCAATTTGGGAGGCTGGTTTGGGTATCGCCGCCCTGGGAACTATTTATTGGATAACCAACACCTCAGCCCCATATGATATGATCCACCTATATGCTCCACCGACCTATATGATCCACCCAATAGGTCTCCATCCGACCTATATGATCCACCCAATAGGTCACCCCAAGCGGTTCGTACGTTTGGTTCATGTATTGAGGTTTGTCCAGGTCTTGGCGATAGATAGATCTGCCTACTTGCTGCGTGGTGAGCAGGATCGACAGAGACCGGTTTGAGGGAGATCTTTTATCTATCGTTTTTTCTAAATGGTTTTATATCGGTACCAGATATTCTGGCTGAAATAGGATTCTGTCCCGGACAATTTCACGCGAGGTCGCCATCACAGGCTTTTGATTCTTCCCAGGTGCAGAACTAACTTACCAATGGTGATGCCCCTGGGAAGACTTACTAGGTTAATTAACTGCCTGGATTGATGGATTGCAATGATTTTAAGCGTGAAATAGCACTTATTAAGTAAACGTAATGATTATGTATCTTGTATAACCGTTTTTGCAATATATTGGTGTAATGCTGTTTTTGCTAATAAATAAATAAATAAATAAAAAATTAATAAATCTAGCCAGAATATCTCGACCCATCGCTTTGCACCGCAGTTGGAGAGGTGTATTCACACGTCCAATACTTCTGGACACACTGAGACCCAGATTCCTACACACCTCTCAGACCTATTTATTTTCCAGAACTTCCTCTACTTCCTTTTCTTTAAAAAAAACCTCCACACAGCATCCCCTAAGATGACATAGTCACTAAGGGATCTCAGGGCCTCCTGTGTAGAGATAAAGAAAAAAAATCATAAATTTTTGTATTAATGATCAACGAACCGGTGGATGCAATCTGTTTGCCATAATGTGATATAATACTTTGTCAAGTCTAAAGTTAGTAATAAGATAGAGCAGTGGTTCTTAATCTTGCTGGAGGTACTGACCCCCATCAGTTTCATATCACCGTACCCTTCTGTGGGCGGTATCTTCACGAATCATATGAGTCGGGGGTGTGTCTTGACCTCCGCCGAACCCGCGAGGCTGACTCACCGAACCCCTGGGGTTCGATTGAGCCTAGGTTAAGAACCACTAAGAAAGAGCATTATAGAAATATATTTTATGTTTTTACAGCGCCTTTTAGGTGATTCCTCACGAAAACGGGGCATACAAATCACCCAATTATTATTATTTTTATAGATCACATTCATCACATGGAAGTATATTTCGTTTGCCTCTGCCGCCAACAAAGCATCAAGAAAACCCGCGTAATTCACAATACCGAACAGTATACACGCTCACAATCAGTAATAAACACATTTTATGTTCTTTTTATCAATATTTTCAGTGAAAAACGAAACCAACATGAAAATTCCACACTTCTACCTAATATAGTTACGTAAAACAACATAAATGACAAAAGGTGTAAAATATTGTCGGCCATCTTAAGTGGATGAAATAAAACCTCGTGTAAAACGCCCGTAACCCTGGTTTTGCTTTTTTATGTATGGACATAACATAATTAGCTAACTGAAATTTCATATCCTAGCTAAGAGGGAAATGTTGGTTTGTCACGAAAATATCGGAATAACTCCAGACTGTTTCACCATTAAGTGATTAACTATGTTGATCTGTGTACATTGTGGTTTGTAAGAAATTTCGTTTTTTTTTATTTTATTTTTTTTTTATTTATTTATTTTATAAATCAAAAAACCAGTCCCAAACCAGGTTGTGGTGTGCATTGAGGTTTGTGTATGAACTTTCGGGTGTGGATATTATAGCTCCGTCGTAACCTCTCTCTTTTTCATGAACAACGCACACTGCAGAAAAATATGTTACAACCTTAGAGTGTAGATATTAACCTCTCAGGCCTGGAGCCTATTTTGTCGGAAGGTCAATTTTTTCCGCTTTGCAATAAAATCCAAATAAATTAAATATTTCTAATAGCATCCGAAAACAAAAACTGGTTTTGAAAGTTGATAAAATAAGGTTTCAAATTTTATAATTTGAAATTAACGCAAATTTTTTTAAATATACATTTTTTTTAATGGACACATAAAAAAAGCTTTAGGCTCGTCTTACGTTTTTACTAAGTTTTTTTTACATTAATCCACGCAGGAGGCCCTGAGGAAAATAATTTTCCTCAGGGCCTATGTCATCTTTGCAGATGCTGTGTGGAGGGTCTTTTTGAGGAGAGGAAGGAGTGAACATGGGTCTACAAGAGGCCCATGTTGTAGGAGGGAGGAAATACAGAGGCCAGCAAATCGTTCCACAGCCAAGCTGTTGAACTCAAGAACGAGTTGTAGAAACGACGAAATAAAATGACAATGACGAAAAAAAAAAAAAAAAGTATTATTAAGGTTATCGTCAACTCACTTTTTGTCATTTCGTGTAAAAATAATTGCGGTCAGAAACTTTAATTTCATAGAGGGGTGATTACATTTTAATTATTTAGTGGTGATCTTTTAGATTTGAATGTAAAGCGTGGTATTTTATCTTTCCAACACCGTTTCGATCATATTTCTAAGGTAGTAAGAGGGACAACGATTTCTATGAGATCTATATGAATTTTTCCGAAAAGCGAACAAATTAACCTGAGGGGTTAGTAGTTCCATGGTTACATCGGAATTCCAAGTGGCAGAGCCATGCGGGTAGGATAAGTATACATTACAGCTGAGTAGGATAAGTATACATTACACCCCGATTTGTATTTCCCGACACTCCCTTGTGCGTAAAACACCTTGTTTTATGGAAAATCATTGTGTTTCAATCACTTTCCCTAATTTAGCTCAATTCAATTTAGCTGATTGAACTCATTTATGTCAAGTTCCTAGTAATTATTGACTTTTGTCATGGAACACTAAGTAATTGTATACTTTCATTATTATCGTCTACTAACCGAAGTCCCCGGCGTTACCCGGGCTTTACCCAGATTTTTTACAAATGGAATGTGGACTATGGATAGTAATTTTTTACTTATTTTGGACATCAAGTGTGCAAAATTCTGTTTGAAGGGATGGGAATAAGGGTTAGGGGTAGTTTTTAGGAAATCTCTTGTAGACTTTTCGTCTTTTGACCTTTTAGTTTCATGCCAACTCAACTCTACACCTCTTTGAAAGGTCATTAAAATCTATCATATTTTTTTTAATGCCCATATCTTATCCTAACTTAACCTATTTAACCATTTTTTTCATCACTTTTCAAAGGATGTGTTGTTGAGTTTATTCCGAGTTGTCCGGTCACCCATAATGTTTCTATTCGGAATAAAACTGTAGATTTGTTTAAAATAAAGCCTGAACACCCGGCCGCCTGGCCGCCCGACCTCCTTCCCGCCGCACTCTTCTTTATAATTACTAGTGGTCGCCCAGTGGTCGAAATTCGACCATAATTGTAATTTTTTTTAATGTATTTTTTATGGAAAATTAAAAAAAAATATTAGCATTCTGCACTCCTTCTCTATATAAACTATTAGTGTGCGAAATTTCATACTCCTCCGTCCGCGCAATTTTCGTAAAAAGGTGTACAAAGTTTTTGCTTCACGTATTAATATATAGAAGATAATAATTGGACAATTTGTAGAGCACCGTTTTTGTGAAAAATCACCTCAAGGGCGCTTTACAATATAATAATAAAGAGAATTTAGACAGAAGATATTACCAGCTGCCGCTACTCTTTCCTCACATTACATATTTTCAGAGCAAAGATGAACTTAGAGGATTATTCCCGATTCACAATTATAATTCGATTAATACTATGATATAATTTAACTTATTATACACACCATGAACCATGAATTACGGGAAAGGAAAAGCAAACGTAGGCGGCGTTTGGCGCCGTTTTTCTCATGTACACGCAGCAATAACTTGTTTGTACTTACGGGAAAAAAATTTCACCGTTTATAAAAGATATGGAGCTTTATTTACTCTCTGACATCTACACCCTACAATTTGTCACAATAATATTCATTCTTATCTCTGTGGTACTTAAAAATAAGCCTCTTGAGGACTTAATTCTTATAATATTAGGAGAAAAGCTTGGGCTACATGCTTATATTTTTACATTTATCATTTCTCCAGACATCCACTTGAGGTAAAACTCTAGTTTCTGTAATAAATCGTAAAAGAGCTCTTGTCTCCTAGCAAAAATCAGCGCCATCAAATATTGTTTGGGTGATCTGTATGGTTTATTTACTGCTTTTTCTGGGAACTGGGAACACCTAATGAGCCCAGGTACCCATTCTTTTGAGAGCGATTTAATTTTTTTATAAAATCGTCTAAACCATCTGCCTCAGAATAAAGAATTCTATATTCTGAGCTCCCCTTTATTCAACTACCAAAGTATATATAATGTGTTACTCATAAAATTTTATTTATTTAACACTTTATAAACAGACATGTATTATTATTATTATTACATTAACCTTTTGATGACCATAAAGATATTTTTCGAAAATGTCAGATCGCAATTCCGTCTAATTTTCCAAAAAATGGTCCATTGATAAGTAGATCATTATTTTGCCTTCATAGGGTTCAAAGCATTCTTCTCAATGGGATAAAAAAAATTATACACGGCTTCGAAGGCTGCAGCATACCTAAAGGTAAATTGGAAAAAAAACTTTTGAAAGGCTCGTGTCAATCTGATGTGATAAGTAAAAAACATTGAAGAATTGCAGCTTTAACTCCCGTAAAGCTTTTAACCCCTCGGCCTAATTTGTTCGCTTTTCGGGAACAACTCATATAGGTCTCGTAGAAATCGTTGTCTCTACTTTACCATCATGATGAGAAATTTATATAAACGTTGTTAGGAGAAAACGCTACGCTTTATACCCATCGATATATTATATTTTTAAACCAAAATCTAAAAATTAACGACAAAATAATTAAAATGTACAACTTTATATAACAAAGTTTCCGACAGCAATTTAAAAAAAAAAATGAAATTTCAGGAATTTTTATTAATTATTTTTAAAAGAAACAAAAAAATTAAGGCGACGAATACTTTTTTCTAACAAAACATGTGTGTTTTTTTTCGTTTTCAGTAATTTAAGTTGGAAAAAACGTAAGATGCGCCATTTTTAAAACCTTTTTATGTGTGCATTAAAAAAATTATGTTTCAAAAATTATATGTTTAAATTGAGTTATAATATTTTAAAGCGCATATTATCAACTTTCTAAAGCACTTTTTAGTTTTTGGATACGTTCAGAAATATTCCATGTATTTGGATTTTATTGTAAAGCGGAAATATTTTGGCTTTCCGACAAATCATGCCCCAGGCCGGACGGGTTAAACACAAAATCCACAATCCATCTTTTTCAACATCTGCAACGTACGTGCTGACTGACTTTTGAAATACTGGCATACAGAGCTCGGGGCCAAAAAAGGCCCCTTTCTCTTTCATCATGAGTTTATAATCAAATTATAGTTGTAGAAAAAATTAATTTGTTTGGTGTTTTTTAATTGTTATTTGCAAGGGGGGGACATGGCTGCAATATGAAGGGGGGGGGGGATATTTTCGAAGGATTTGTTTGAGTTTTTTTATGTTTCGTGTTTTCATTTACGTCGTACCGGGTGAGGCAGTTGATAGACGCGTTATCGCGGGTGGAGATTCCCGCATAAAAGGTTTCCGCGAGACTTATGATGTGGTTTTTCAATAATGGGACTTCCGAATCCTTGTGGAGTTGAGAAACCCTCAACCACTTGGGGGCGCCCAAGGCTATACGGATTACTTTTTTTTGGAGGATTTGGAGTTTGTTCATGTGACAACGTGAGGCGATTCCCCAGATGGGGCTGGCATAAGTTAATTTGGGCCTTATTGTGGTCTTGTAGTTTAAAAGTTTGTTTTTAATAGAAAGTTTGTTGTTTTTTTTTGCATAGCATGGGATAGAGGGCTACGTAGGTTTGGTTTGCTGAAGCTAGGATTTCGCTAATGTGTTTTTTCCAGGTGAGTTTACTGTCGAGGGTTACGCCGAGGTATTTAATATTTTTTACCCAGGAGACGTTATGTCCGAACAGCTGGATATTGGGTTGCCTTCGGGTGGAATGCTTACGGGAAAAGACGCAGGCTGCGTTCTTGGAGGGGTTGATGCTTATTCTCCATTCTTTGAAGAAGATTTCGCATTCGGTGGCGTGGGATTGAACTCGACGGGTGGCGGTGAATGGACTTACTAAAGTGGACATGTCTTCAGTGTCGTCCGCAAAATTGCGATTTTGGATGCTGGGACGGGGGATATCGCTTAGGTAGATAGATGTTGAAGAGGGCTGGTAAGAGAATGGATCCCTTAGGGACTCCTGCTGTGAGTGATCTGATCGTGCTGACTGACATCTATGTATTTACATTTGAATTATTATGCCTCACAATTTTATACGGATTTTCAGTTGTGCGGCATGTGGTTTGTGTTCGGACCGGACTGCGAAGGTTGTTGATACAATTCGTGTGCCACTGTTTTGCTGCTGTCTGTTATATCCGCAGCTCGACAGAAATAATTTTACATCTCTTGCAGCAGAGATTTTTAAATAAAATTCCAAGACATTTGGAATGCTGCCAACCGGAATTTACAATAAGCGGCTATCATAACCCGCGTCACGCCTCATTTAGATCAATTCTGGGAAAAAACATGAACCAACAAAAAGCTTAGAGAGATCAACACTTTGTGAAGAGATAAGATTATGTAGGTAAGTACTATCAATATTTACAAAAAAAAATTGTTACCCAGGTGAATGCAAAACTTTTATTTGCCAACGCATGCATTCAGCTTGACACTTTGCCGTCGGTCAAGGGGGAACTTACGAATTAATAAACTGTTTAATTAATAAAGACATTATTAGCGAAATTCAATCGAAAATCTGAAACAGATAAATCAGAAAAAGATACGGTCACATCTGAAACTTGAACCCGAATATTACATTTTTAGGTTTTACTCACTAAGTTAACCATTCGAGCGCTTCTTGCCACAATCTGGCACTATTTAAAAGACCGCGGATTGCTTTTTTGCCAATTTTGGCACATATTCCCTCGATTCTTTAAAAAAAAAATTTGAAATATTTTCTAATATTAGCCCTCTATCCCCCATCCATGAAGAAGGTTGCCGTTTTTACCTGAAGGGCGTGCTTTTGAAGATGTAAGGGCTGGGAGTATCGCCCCCTTGAAATTTCTGAACAGTCCAGAACATTCGAGATTATTCTTGAACATTCCACCACATTTCAGAATATCCAGGAAACATCTGGGATGTTGTGGAATGTTCGGGAATAGGCTAGAACGTTCGGAACAATCCCGGAACATCCCAGATCATTGTGGAACATTCCAGAATGCTCCCGAATATTGTCGAATGTTCAGAAACATTATTCTGGAACATGTGAAGCCTTTTTCTGTAAAGGTAAGGCTACCCATTAGTAGGAGTATATAAAGCGAGATCCGTCGTGGGTTCGAAAGTCAGTTCAATCTCACGTCAACTCCCTGAGCGAAGTCGGGCACCCCGGCCAGAGTATTTTAAAGCATTCCACAACATTCCAGAACATCCCGTAACATTCTGGAAAATTGTGGAATGTTCGGGAATAGGGTATCGGAAACATCAATATGGAACGTTCCAGAATAACTCAAATATTGTCCTGGGCGAAGCCAAGAGACCCAGCTAGTAATAATAATACATATAACATTTGTGTAGGGCAGTTTTGTGATATTTTACTGTAGTAGGAGATGTTTGTCTTTCTTTTTAAATAATGACGAGAACATTGTAAATTTATTTGCCAATTATTTTAAGTCTGTGTATGAAGAGGATATACCTAGCAACGAAATTCCCAAATTCTCATCGAATCTTAGTCTGGATATATCTGAAATACGCATAGAAATTAATGATAACAAAATGCATGTAAATTTGTTAGATGTTAGAAAAAATGCTGGACCTGATAATATTCCACCGGTGTTAATTAAAGAATTTTTAAACGGCCTAATTGCTCCTCTTATTCAAATTTTTAACCGGTCACTAGAGTCAGGCTGCTTCCCTGATACATGGAAACACAGTTTTCTTACACCTATTTTAAAAAAAGGTAGACCAATATGTGTCCAATCATCGTTACCTAAACTTTTTGAAAAAATTGTATCTATAAAATATCTACAGATAAAAAAAATATAATTCCCTACCAACGTGGCTTTTGTTCAAATAAACCTACATTAACTAATTTACTAATATATGAAAACTTCATATCTAAATCTTTATCAAACAGGCTCCAGGTAGACTCAATATACACTGATTTTAGTAAGGCCTTTGACAAGGTGTGTCACAAAATATTAATTAATAAGCGACACTTGGAGTATATGATAGTTTATTATATTGGTTTGTTAGTTATTTGTCCAAAAGAAGTCTTGGTGTGAAAATAAATGTCTCAAATTCTTACAGATTTATAGCGACAAATGGAGTGCCTCAAGGCTCTCATTTAGGGCCAATTTGATTTATTATATTTATAAATGATATTGTTGATATATTTACAAACATAAATATGTTATATGGTTTTTTTAAATATGTTACTTTTTGCTGATGATATGAAACTTTATAAAGTGATTAATAACATTAATGATTGCATTATATTACAAAATAATTTAAGAAATCTTTTTGAATGGTGCTCTATCAACAAACTAGCATTAAACATAAATAAATGTCAGTTCATTCAATTTTACAGAATAAATAATCCAATAATATTTCAATAAATGATAAAAATTTAAATGGCGTTAATGAAATTATTGACCTAGGTATAATGTTTGATAGCAAACTAACCTTTGTCTGCCATATTAATAATATCATTTATAAAGCCCTTAAAACTCCTGGATTTTATTTGAGAGCTTCAAAAGACTTCAATAATTTAGGCAAAATTATCATATTATATAATACTTTAATCAGATGCCAACTAGAGTATAACTCTACGTTATGGTCTCCATTTTACAACATTCGTTCCGACAGCATTGAAAAGATTCAACATAAGTTCCTGAGGTTTAAAACTATAAATTGCATATTCCTGTACAAAATATTGGTTATAATTACCTACTCGATAAAATGTCCCTATTAAAACTTTCAGAAAGAAGAATTAACACAGATTTAACATGATTACTTAAAATACTGCATTACAAAATTGACTGTCCTGAATTACTTCAATTAATCAACATCCACATTCCCAAAAGGTCTTGCCGACATTTTCTACCCTTTTACTTTAACAACACCAGGTCACTCTCTTACCAAAATTCCCCGATTCCGAGACTTCACAATCTCGGAAATAAATATTCTGATCTAGGAGATATATTTCACTTTAAGAATTAACATTGTTTATTCCACTTCTTTTATAAATCTAGACACAAATAGTCGTGGATAATTTTTGCAATTTTTGTTTATATTGAATATCTTTTTATGTGTGACTTCTTATCATTTTTACCAATGTAATTTATTTTGTGTTATATGCTATTGTTGTTACATTTTTTTCATTGTATTATATTTTTTTTTGTTGTTTTAGTTTCAGAGTATTTAAAAGTGCTGTAATACTTAACTTATAAACAATTAATGTACAAGCCCATTAGGGCATCTAATAAATAAATAAATAAAATCCATTTCCTACGCTCTTTTTATCCTTATTTGTTAAAAGTATGTTTTACTAAAGAAGTTTATTTTAATTTTCAGAAACGTCCCGACCACATCAATGCTTGGGTTATCATCAACCTGATTGGAATTGTCCTGTATATTATCGGCGCCATTGTTTCCGCAATCGCCCTTATGGTAGCAGGAGCTATCCCCGCTGGAGCGGCAGTCATCGTCATCTGTGGCATTCAGATCGGTAAGATATAATCTGTCAACTCATGGATAAATTCTTCCCCCACCTTCCTATACTCAGATATATTTTTACTCTATTCCGATATATTTTAACTCTCTTCAGATACATTTCAACTCTCTTCAGATATATTTCAACTCTCTTCAGATATATTTTTACTTTCTTCAGATATATTTTTTTTTGCACGCACTACTTGCTCCCAATTGCTAATCTTATGATATTCAACCCGAACCAACATTTTGGAAATTGAGTTGATACATTGATATCTACACAAAATAACACAGCCAACGACAAAACGGCCGCAAACAACGCGGAAAGACAAATTAGCCAAAATTAGTCAGTAGTAATCGATTCGAATCAATAAGTTTTCATTGATACAATCCATCAACTCATGGATAAATTCTTCCCCTTCCTTCCTCCACCTTTTTCAGGATAAGTTACTCTCTTTAATTTTTTTGCTTGCACGCACAACTTGCTCTCCATTCTTGTCCTATTTCTCTCAAACCCGAACTTTTGGATGTCTACACCAAAATAATACGACCAACGACAAAACCTAAACATCCGAATCACTAGGTGATCTTTGACTAATTCCCCACACCAATTATATTAAAAATATTACGAAATATAATTATTAAATCGAAGATCCATGCTATGATTCCATGACAACGCAGAATGATGCAATTTCAAGATCTCTTTGAAAATTTATTAAAAGTTATGAAAAAAAGGCCCATAACCTAAGCCCGTAACCTATTTAACCAAAAATATTTTTAATCATTTTGAATACTTTTCAAAAGAGGTGTTGAAGTTTCATGATTCGGGGTTTTCCTGTCACCCTGAGCTATAAATGGCAAAAAACATGAATAAGTCTGCTCTGCTACACTACAAATATATTTTTTTTTTTTTCTGTCTTCTTTAATATTTTTTATATCTATGTTATGTCCTCCAAATACCTTACGAAAAATACCTTAATTCATTCGGTACTCCAAAACGGAAAGGAAATGTAAGATGTTCAATCAAAATATTTACGCGCATCTTAATTTTGCATGAAATCACGCAAATTGACAAAGAAATGTGTTTTCGTTTGGCTGGAGGATTTTGCATTTTACATTTTTGATTTTATGTTAATATTTTTTGACCTTCGGTTGAACCCTTGGACGGTTTGTTTCACAGAATTTGAACAATTCACCAAATTTCATAGTTCAAGTTCGACAAAAGTCTTATTCAGATGATCCAATGCAAAGTAATACAAAATCATGCAAAATCACGCGTTTTGGTTTTGAAAATTTGATCGCTTAGAAATATTATTGATGCTTACTGAAAGTAGAACATATCTTGGCCTTTGAAATAATCGAGTAATTTTTTGACAAGTCTTTTAATAAGCCTAGAAAAGAGAACATATTCGGCCTGTAAAAATATGCTTTGACGTTAAAAATCTCCTACTTACAAACAAACCCTTTTCGGATGTGGTTTTATTAAATAATTTAGCTTATTAAGTTTCATAGAAAATAATCGGAAAACATTTTAATATTTATTTCTGACTTCACAAAATAAAATAAAACATAAATTTTGGCGATGTTTTTTTCGAGTGAATTAAAAGAGGCTTTACCCAACTGCGAATTAAATATTTATGCCATCTGCAGAAGGGCCGATAATCCGTCGTATATTCGCACTCAGTCGCCTTCCAGATTTCGAGGGGAGTAGATGTGCCTTGGTCTTCGAGTCACTTCGTTGTGTAAAATATACTTGCGGAATAACAAAATACCCTTGACAGCTATTGTTTGTGGTTTTTATTGTTCAACGCCCTAAAGTAGCTTACTCCGCCCGATTCCGAACAGGTCCAAGACTATGGGATCGTCTTCGAGTTTTGTTATTATCCGGGTATCCGAGAGCTTGAATTAGCCTAGAAATTAGATAAATTGTTAAAATTTTATGAATTTTAACAATTGATCTATTTCAATTGTTAGAATTTTATAAATTATCTTGTGCTCTTTTCCAAGAATTTTGTCAATGGCTTATTGAGAGATAATAATGCTTAGTATATAAAATTTTATTTTTTCTTTCAGCCCTCACCTTCTACTTCGTCGTGGTGGTGTCTAGCCTTCGCAAAGAAATGGTCGCAGCAGGAAACATTGGAGTGTAAATATCCAAATGAGATCAAGCTCTTTTGGAAGTGTCTCATTTCTCATTGTTTTTGAGCCTCATATATAAATAGTTTGCTGGCAACAAATTGAATGTCAGAAATGGAAACATTCTTATGAAAGGAGCATAAACATTTTATAACACATAAGTTTAATTTAAGATTAAGTTGTTAAGTACCTACCGTGAGTTCTTTTTGGTTAAATTTAAATTGATTTATTTTTTTATTAATGTTGTACCCAGTTTTTTTTAATATAAATTAAGTTAACTTGTTTCCTTCTGTACCTACTGTTTACATAAGTGTTTTTACATATTATTCCTCTATTGTCATTTCTTTTTTAAATTTACCTGTTATTCATGCTAAACTGTCATTTTATTAATACATTTTGCCACTTACATTTAGTTTCTTTTAAATTTCATTCATTAATTAAAAATTATATTTTTGTTGTATGTATTAGATTTCGAATAAAAAATGTATTGAAATGTATCAAATGGGTTAAATATAACAAAACAATGAAACAGTTAGCATTTAACTTAAAATTTTATAAAGTGAACACATGTTTTTTATTAAATTCGAATACCTTAATTATTTTATTGGTATCATAAATTGCACGGATTTTAAATATTTGTCTTGGAATATGATATAATATGGAGAAATGAGACCATTTAAAAGTAATTTTGAAATTGTAAATTGAGGGGCTGGATGCAATAACAACATAAATACGTACAAGCTGTTTTGGCTCCCATCGCCTTTTTATTATGCTGGGGCCGCACCTGCGTGTGCTTCATACTGATAGCATTTGCTATGAGTATCAAGCTTTGTGACGATTCACAGCATTAGAATCTCCAATCCCTTCTTTATTTTCTGTCTAAATATTATTTATGTAGTCTTTGACGCAAATACACTCAAACGTTTGAACACTTGTTACAAGTCAATATTACTATTTTTTTTTAAATATTAGCGCCGCACTTGAGGCTCTTTTCCCACGGGGCCTATGTCATCTTTTGGGATGCTGTGCGAAGAGTCTTTTAGGGGGAGGGTGGGAGAGCAAGTTCTGGGAAAGAAGAGGGTATGACGGGATGGGTAGGAATCTGGGGGTCGGGGTGTCCAGGAGTGACGAACGTCTGCATCCATCCCCTCGCAGATCACGGAGAGTCCGACTGGAGAGGTCAAAGGGTCTCCCTCATCCGACCTCTCCAGAGCCGGCCCGTGATGCAGTCGGTGGGCAGTCGTATCCGCCACCAAGACCATTGACAAACCTCACCCTGGATGAATTTGGGCACCTAATTTGCTAAGTCACCAAAGTTAATCACGGTAAGGTCATTTGGGGAACACATTATACTCAAAACTACCATTTTCATTGTAAATTGATTGCATTCAGCTCCTTAATTTACTTTTAAATTTGTATTTTATACAAAAACTGTTAATCCATGACTGTTAATAATTATAACATTAATTTTAATAAAATGTCTACAAATTTTGTTATGATAATAATGATTAAAATAAACCGACTAAAAACTTATTTTTTAGAGATTCCGTGCCTAATCGGAATTTGATCTTGGAAAATCAATATTTACGGTGTAGTTTTTCGTATCAGGAAAAATTAAATTTTACGTGCAAACTGTTAAACTTGTAAAAATAATTTTTTCTAACTTTATAAATAAATAAATATATTTTTCAGAAACATATATTAGATATTAGACGATGTAAAAGTTACTCTTAACAACTATTACCTGGAAACCAAATCAAACTGAATATTTTGTCGATTAAATGTATGCATGCTATACAACTATTTGCATTTATTTTAAACTTAATATTGTGTGTGCTGAATAATACTATTAAAGTATAAAAATTTTAGGTTTTTTTTACTCATCTACCCTTCCCAAACTCCCCGCTTCATCTAGCCTCAACAAGTGAACAGGCTAAAATAGATATTTGTATAAAGTATAAACTTTGTGGCTCGCCATAATTTACAATAAAAATACATAAATTTGTTGTAGACCACTTTTATTTTATTACACTCTACCGGTTTCGGAAGCGCCCTTCCTTCGTCAGGAGGATATTGTAACTAATCTACGACATAGAATATTGTCAGACATACAAATTTTAGGTGTGTGAGTGGGAGGTATGCAAGGGGGTAGGGGTAATTGCGGGATTTCCGGGAAGAATACAGCGGTTCACTGGAAATATATTTAAAATGGGACTAAAAGAAAAATTAATTTGATATTAGAACATAACGGGTGTTTTTTTTAGAGGTTTACAAATTCAAAATGAAAAAAAACACATTAAAATAATGTTAATGTCTATGATATTGGCTTTATTTAATAGATAAATGTATGCCATTATTGTTTAAATATGATTTCGGGGATATGAGCGCCACGGCTAGCTCAAATGAAGCGCAATCTTGAAGTCCAATTTTCGACAATTTTATCGAGCAACTGGAGCCATATATCGGCAAAACCACGGCGAATGTTGACTTCCAAATGGTCCAACGTCTCTAGTTTATCACCATAGACTAGTGACTTCACATACCCCTAAGAAAGTAATCTAATGGTGTGAGATCACACGATCGTGGAGACCTAGACCCAGATCTTTCAGCAGAATCTTCCACAAACTGGATGGGCACAGCTGCAATTGTTGTACACGATGGCGAATGGACTCATTCGGATTCTCCTCAACACTACTCTCCACAGCAGCTTTAACTTCTTCTGTGCGCACTGTTTATCGTCTTTGTGGATGCGTATTATCCACTAAAGTGTACGTGGTGCGTGAACAATCCATGATCTTCCGAACAACTTGCTCGGATGGATGATTATGTCGACAGTAAAATGGACGTAGTGCACGATAAGTTTGGCGAACCGAACCATGATTTTCAAAATAAATTTGCACAATTTGCAAGCGCACGTTCCGACGTCAGTCTATTCCTAGTGAAATGGCAAAACGTACTGACTACAAATCAACTGTCAACTATCAAATTGACAGTCTGTAGAAACAATGTTGCCAGATTAAAAACCAAACCTCTAAAAAAACACCCTTTACTAGAATTATTATTTAGGGATTTTCTAATTTCAAGTGCTTCTAAATTATCTAATTTTTAGCTTTTATTGTTACAGCGAAGAATTTTAACCCCTGTATCTTTATTAAAAGTGTGATCCGTAGAAATTAGATGATTAGCAAACTCTGAAAAATTATTATTATTTAAGCATCTGAAATGTTCCGTGATTCTAATGTTTATATTTCTAGTTGTCTTACCTATGTAGAATGATGGACAGTCATTGCAACAAAGTTGGTAAATGCCTGAGTGGCTTAATTTATGATCTCTATCTTTAGTGTTTTATAATAATTTACCTAAATTGTTATCAGTATAGAACGCGGGTTTGTGGATAGGCAATTGTTTTGTACTGAGTGAGGAAAAGTTGGATATATATAAGATCCTGCGCCATTGAACGGGATTTATTATTTTATTATAATTGGTAAATGTTTACCTAATAGGGACACGCTCAAAATGCACTTTTTTATTACAAAAACACTAAACATCAGTTAGATCAGGGTTTCCCAAACTTTTTCAGCAACGGAACTCTTTCCAACCATATTCCCCTATCTGTAATTTTTTCCATCATCAAAGATAGATCCCGCAATGTTTGGACAGAGCATTTGAACATTGCAAGTTAATCTAAGCGAGCCTACTACGCCACGATACAAAGGACTATCCCATCAAAACCGTGGTTTCAAAAATTCCCTCATTTTTCCAAAAAAGAAATTTCCTCATTCGAATGAGAATTGGACATTGTTCCGTTCCTTCTCACCTTTTTAAAATACACGTCCTTGACTCCCCAGATTGTACAATCTGTGGTCTGGAAGTGGGAACTTTAGACCACATATTTTTTGGTTGTCCCTCTCTAAATAAATATCCTCTTTTCTATCAAGCGTTATCTAAGATTACCTCCCCTCCATTCAATATCTCTTCTCTTCTAAGTCTGAACTCGACGCCAATCTTCCGTATAATTCTTAAATTTGCACATTTAAATAAAATTAATATATAGATTCACCTTTCCTTTCTATGTAATTTTGAATGATGGCCTAAAACACCCTTGAAGGGTGAAAGCCAGAAATAATTGAAAAAAACGACCTTTCCAAACTCGTAAATTTTAATGGAATACTTGGCTTATTTTTTAGATTGAACAATTTCTGAATTCTTCTAAAAAGTTATTAAACACATTATTTATAATTAATCATTTATATTCAATATTTTTGTTTATATATAAATTCATTAAAATTATTTATATTCTTTTTTTTTGTTAACATATTTATAATATCAACGAAAAAATGGAATACAAACAAACAAAAAAAATTAATAAATAAAGCACATAATGACTGATGATTTCGAGTCCGTGAATTGCATTTCTTCTTGATATCAAGCACAATATTGTTAAGTTGGATTCTAATATCTGGTGTGGCGTCAAGCCTGTTTCTGCACTTTGATTTCGTTGCAGCATAATTAGAAAATCTCTCTTCGCTAAGTAGCTTTGTAGAAAACGTAAGTAAAACAATAATTATTTTTTTTGATTAATTAGGGTACTCTTCTAACAAACTCGCCCAGAAATCATTAAAGATTGATCTTCTGCCTGGAAGGGTCTACTACATACATTAAGAACCATTGGAAAAAAATATTCAAATAATAATTTATTGTTAATAATATCAGTAGTGTTGTAATATGAATATGTGTACACTAAATTAAATAAAATTCTTCCGACAAATTGTCGCGGAATCCCTATTTAGGTTCAGCGGAACACAGTTTGGGAAACCCTGAGTTAGATAATAATGAGAAGTAAGTATTTCAGTTTCCGGAATTGAAAAATAATGAATTTTAATAGTTATTTTGTTAAAATTAAAAACGATTTTTCGCTTGGCGGCCATTGCCATCGATGTCAAAGTTTTAAGGTTAGTTTTTTTTTTCTTCTCTTATTTAATTCAAAATATTAACACATGACTCTAAAATAGGTTATTGGTTTGGGTTTAATTAAAAAAAGAAGAAAAAACTAGCCTAAAAAACAATTTTAATATTATTATATCTAAACATGGCGGGGAGGAAAGATGTGAAATTGTCTGTTTTTTAATGAAATATCTACCAAAATGCATTATTTTTCAATTCCGGAAACTGAAATACTTACTTCGGATTATTATCTAACTAATATTAAGTGTTCAATTTTTTATGAGAAAAACTCTTTTTTTTTTTTTTTACTTTTGAAGGTTATTCCCATCAACGTAATATATCATTGAAGAAGAAGATAACACTTATAATCTAAATGAAAATATGAAAGAAAACAAGACACAGAAAAATAGAAAAAGACAATGGTCGCAACTGGGACTCGAACCCAGAAAACCAAACAGGTTACAAATCAATTCTTAGAATGATTGTTTCCAATAAAAATAGTAGTTGCCTATAATATGGAAAAAGAACTAGTTGGAGATAATATTAATGATTCTAAATATTTGAAATATGAGATTGACAAATATGACGGTTTGACAGAAGGTGGCAATAGCGAAATTGGAAAACGCGCACGTCCCGGTTAGACGAGAGGTCTGGGTTCGAGTCCCCGTTGCGACCATTGTCTTTTTCTATTTTTCTGTGTCTTGTTTTCTTTCATATTTTCATTTAGATTATAAGTGTTATCTTCTTCTTCAATGAAATATTAAGTGTGTTCGAAATAAAAAAAAGTGTAAATTAAGCGTGTCCCTATTAGGTAAATATTTACCTCAGTATTATTTTCAGGTGTACTAAATAATATATTAGTTGAAATGTGTCTAAATTTCTTATTTAGTATTATATCAATTAAATCTGTCGAATAACCATTATTTAGAGCAATTTTTTTAATTTTAGAAAGTTTAATCGCTAAATTAACAGATGATAGTGGGATTTTTACTAGCCGGTGGACCAGTGAATGATATGCGGAATGTTTATGAGAAACCGGATGATTTGACATGTTATGATTAATTATATCTGTGTACGTCAGTTCACGAAAAATATTAAAATCAATTCTATTATTTATAAATTATTTTTACTTCGAACCACAAAAAAGCGAGGAAACAATAAAGTTTTTAGTGCATTTGTCTAATAAAATATGTGTGTGTTTTTATTTATTTTTGTCAGTAATTTTAGTCCGAAAAAATGAAAAGTTAGCCATTTTAAAACTTTTTAAAAACTTTTTTGTTTTTGCGTGCAAAATTTTTTTATTTCAAAAAATATATATTTATTTCCATTTATAAAATTTGAAAGCATGTTTTATAACCTTTCTAAAACAGTTTTATGTTTTCGGATACGTTCAGAAATATTCCATTTATTTGGATTTTATTATAAAGCGGAATTATTTTGACCTTCTGAAATAATGGGAACTTTTAAACTGGAAGTCAGCCGCTGAGGACAGGAGGAGTTGGAGGCGAATCTTGCGGGAAGCCAAGGCTCGATATGGGCTGTAGCGCCATCGGAGAGAGAGAGAGAGAAATACGGTCGAGGCCTTGAGGGTTAAAGAATTTTTTCCTTAGGGCCTCCTTTATGGAGTTAATGTTAAAAAAGTGGATTATTTCTATAGCGCTGTTTTCGTGGAAAAATCACCTGTAACATTCTTTGAAATGCAAATTATATTGATATTGATTTTTTAGAATAATAAAAAGATCGTATAAGCGGAAAAGGAGTATCTATAGAGAATACAATATGACGTAAAATTGTAAGGAAAAACATGTCGGGGACGTCCCAGGAAAACAGACCTACAATATAAAATTCTTCTTGATTCGGGTAATCAATGTCAAGCGCTGGAAACAATTTTGATATACAATTTTTTATAAGAAAAACTCTTTTTATAAGTTTTGAAGGTTATTCCCATCAACGTCATATATCATTGAAGAAGAAGATAACACTTATAATCTAAATGAAAATATGAAAGAGAACAAGACACAGAAAAATAGAAAAAGACAATAGACGAGAGGTCTGGGTTCGAGTCCCAGTTGCGACCATTGTCTTTTTCTATTTTTCTGTGTCTTGTTCTCTTTCATATTTTCATTTAGATTATTAGTGTTATCTTCTTCTTCAATAATTTTGATATATTTTATGAGACGAGAAAATATTATGATTAGTGGATAAAGCAATCAGTGTAGGTATATCAGAATAGAGTTGTAGTTATTTAGATAATGCTATACATTACAAAATTCTTAAATCTAGGAAGGACGTTTTTAAATATAAATTTTAATGGTAATTTTAATCATATTTCTTCGTTCTTCTTAGTCTTTGAAGTAATATTTCACAAAAAGTCTGTTACCTACATAAAGAAGCACCTATATCTATAATTATTTTTAAAAGTGTCTGGTGTTTAATCCAATCTGCCTTCCCTGAGGATGATATACCCGATCAAAAAGAAGAAGATGGAGAGAAATGTAAATAAGAATGTTAGAGAGAGCGCGCCAATGTTAAAATCGATAATATTTTAGCGAAATTTGTGAAAATGTTTAATAAAACAAGACTCGTTTAAAATAGAGTAAAAATCTCGCGGGGGTTGTCTAAAACAGCATTTAAAGAAGCATTGTGAAATTATTCATACATATAACATATAAAATAATTGAAGAAAACATATTTATAATTATTTTCGGTGCATACTTTGCGTTTTTTTTCTATCGAGGGAATTTAATATAATTTGCGTTAATAAATAAAGTATTCTATCATTGAATTCTTCTTCGAATAGTCTTTCTTATAAATTTTGAGTTTGTTTATGGACAAATCAATTTAATCATATACATATTAAGTACGTACAGACGCGTACAAATAATTAATCTTAATATTTTAAAACATCACTTGCAAAAATGTTTAAACCTAAAATAATTAAACAAGCACCATCTATGAAAGAGCAGATAATCATTTATTTTAAACTATTTTAAATAAACACAATGATATAACTTTGTTTGAATTCCACATTATTAATACCTTATCCAACCGGTTTCGGTTCGACCTGAACCTTCATCAGGGATGAATAAAAATATACTAAAAATACATATTTTATAAGGTCAAATTATTTCCACTTTGCAATAAAATCCAAATAAAAGGAAGCATCCGAAAACTAAAAACCGTTTTTGAAAGATGATGAAATCCGCCTTCAAATTTTATACTTCGGAATAAACATATAATTTTAGAAATACAACAATTTTGAATGCGATCATAAGAAAATTTAAAAAATGACTCACCTTCTTTTACGTTTTTTTTCTAACAAAAATTACTGATAACCAAAAAATAATAACACCCTTATTGTATTAGACAAATGTATTATAAATAAATAAGCCCTTGGGTGATTTCCTCACGAAAATGGCACTATAAAAATCAAACAACAATTGTTTTTATTATAAATGTTATCTTCAACTTTCTTTTTTGTCGTTTCACGTAAAAATTATTTATAAAAAATTCCCAAAGCTTCATTATTTTTTTCAAACTGTGATCGAAAATTTTGTTTCTTGAACATTTAGATTTGAATATGAACCATGATTTGAATATAAACCATGGTTGGATTGTCAGCCTTTTTGAGCCTGCGTACCCCTCGACTCCTACTACAAAATTGTTGTACCCCCTACCTCCTATCTTGTATCTATCTTGTAATGAAAGACATTTTTCATTTATAATTTTTTAATACTCTCATTATTACAAGAATTATTCAACAATCAAGTCACATGGGGTTAGGCTTGTCCAGGTGTTGGCGGCCGATGCGTCTGCCTGCCGCGTGGTGAGCAGGATTGAGAGAGGTATTTTATACTCTCCAGCTGGAACCTCTCGACCCGTCGCCTTTCACCGCGGTTGAAGGGATGAATTCATATATCCGTTACGCCTGAACACACTGACCCCCAGACTCCTACCCACCCCTCATACCTATTTCTTTCCTAGAAATTCCTCTCCTTCCTTTCCTTAAAAAGACCCTCCACACAGCATCAGGAAATTGTTTTCCTCGTGGCCTCCTAAAAAAAAACAATAAATGCAATTTTACATGGAGTGTAACACGACTTCGTGCATTTTTAACAAGTGATTCTACACGCATGCCACGATATTGCGTACCCCCAATTTGTCCTTTGCCTACCCCCAAGGGGTACGCGTACCACACGTTGAAAACCACCGGCTAAGATCATAATTCTAACCAGAAAGTAATTAGAATAGAATTTAGGTCCAAATTAAAAACCTACCTTTTTGCTCATATCCTTAATTTAAATATACCTATCTGAGAGTATCATACTTGTATTGCCTATGATATGTCTTAATCAAACTTTTCTTATTGAATTTAAATTACTTGAATCTTTGCACATCGATCTGTCTCTTTACGAATCACATTTAGGAAGATCAAATCCTTGTACTACTGTACCGCCCACTATAAAATGTTGCTTTTGATTTCCAAATTACACTCATTAAAGAATGTATTATATACTAATTTTAAAATATATTTCAGGATTAAACATATGTGTACACTTACACAATAATGTCCTCTGCGTGCGAACTCTATCTAAATTTCTTAATAGACAATAAACAGTGTTAATTTCAAGCGACCTCCCAGGTAAGTATGGTATTGTTACATTTTTAGGAAGCATCGCGTTCATTGGTCGAGACATTGTATATATATTTTCGTATGAACCGGTGGATGCAATTTTTAGCCATAAGTTGTTTTTAATTGTTTGTCTAGTTTGTAGTTTTTCTAGATTTTAGAAATGTGTTGTAAGTTTGTACAGCGCGCTTGAGGTGATTTTTCACAAAAAAACGGCGCTATATAAATCATCCAAATATTATTATTATTAAGGGCGACACAACGATTTCTATGAGACCTATTGTGTGAATTGTTCCGAAAACCAAACAAATTAGCTTGAGAAGTTAAGTGTCATCTCCATATTACGAAAAAGGAGTTATTTGGTAGAATCCATAAGGATAAAATATTAATAGTGTAGAAGATATCAATGACCAAGGAAAAATACGTGAAAATGCTTTCCGAACTCTATTCAAATCTATAATTATAATCGTCGTGGACAAAAAACACAGAAAGGTGAATACCAGTATCATTCAAACACCTGAAATCCGAAAATATTTCTATGTGCCAAGTTCAATGAAAACAGACAGACACCAATAACTTAGCACGGCACTTCTAAACCACTTTGTCAAAAGAATCAAATCAGTAACTCAACTGGAACTCGGAACATAGCGGTATTTTTCATAAATTCACTTTATTTTGTGTGCCTTAACACAATTCACAACTTCGTTGGCCGGCCACGGGTTGATAGCTTGATAGGTTCCCTTGTAAGATTTTGGTTAAGCTTTTGCCAGGCCCAGGATAGGGATGTCTAGGGAAATTTCCCTAGATTTAAGGGAGAAAAATATTTTTAGGGATATTGCAAACTCTGGCAAAAAATTTCTCATTGGACTTGTAATCTTCTACTTAAGGGAAAATACACAATTTCAGATGAAGCCATCGCTGTGTTATGTATTGCTAGTATTTGACCTTAACTGTGTATTTTATACAATATTTCGTTTCAATTTAAACTATAAAATATAATAATTAAGATTGGCAAATAAAACAATTAATAGTAGATAATCCACTAACCGCCACACTTTAATTAATAAAATTTTTTAGGAATTACACTACATTTAATTACCTATAATATGAAAAAACTAATTACGTTTGGATAGAAGGTAAAAAATGCATTAAAATACCATTTTTATTCAAAGTCCAAAATTTCCCGTGTAAAACGAATCCTTTAACGTGATTTAATTTATTTTTTTATGTATTTTGAATTGAAACTTCTTTAGCCCCGTTGTGATTTGAAATTCGGATGAAACGGAAATGACGCAATACAGCACCTGCGAAGCATCAAACTGCGTTCATTGACCGCTTTGATTATGATGTCACTTTTCAAGGCTCTTATTGGTTGAGATATGAAACGGAAATGATGCTAGGTCTGCGCTCATTGGTCGTTTTGATTATGACCTCACTTTTAAAGTCTTCTATTGGTTGAGATTATTTTTTTGTAAATTTTCGCTTCTACTACGTGTGAACTGCACTCGATTTTTTTATGTATCATTTGCGTCAGTTTCGCTTCAATCAAAATATTCATGAATTATGAATTTCTAAGTTTACCCAAACTAATAATCTATTTTGTTTTTTTTTTTCGATGTGAATACCTCACAAGAGTCCCAACTGCTCCCGTATGAAACCAGTGAGACAACGGCATTCCCCAATTTGGGTATGTTGTAAGGCTGAAGGTAAGTGGGGAGGGGAATGTGGGGAAGTTCCCGGCTATTCAGATCTAGTCATCAAACACGGCTGAATCCATTTCAAGCAAAGTTTCAATTCTGAATGGTGATCGCACACCAGAGCGACACTGAGATTAACTTCCACTCTGGATTAAATAGTTGCTTCTTGTATAATTGTTAAAACCTAGTGTAATATCCATAATCTGTGCCTAAAAATACGGCGGTTAGTGAAATATAATTGCCCAACAAACGTATCCACTCCAACCCTTCTCCTCTAAGGGCTGTTTTTTTTACTTGTCAAGGTGGTACCCCGGGATCTAGGGAAATCTAAGGAAATACATTTTTTGAACGTAGCAACCCTGGCCAGGCCAGTTTTAAACAAATATCGGTAGTGATAAGGGTGTGTGCGGTGCCCCAGGAAAATTTTAATTCATATCAATAAAATCAGTTGCAGATTACTGTGAGTACCATACTTTTAATTAATTACGTTATTTTAACAACATGTTGTGCGTGTCTATTGAATATGAAAACAAACGATAGATATTGAACAAGGGAGTGGTATCATTTCAAATACAATAGGTAATTATCAAACGGAAATATTATTTTTAAACTCGCATATATTATCAAGCTATTTTTTTACAAAACAGAAGCGCTTGGTCATAGAAGTAACATCTAATTTCGTGATAATCTCTTGTGTTCAAAATGTTGTTGCACGTCGTGAATTAATTTATTCTGATTTTGGAATTTATGAATGTATTATATATATATGTGTCTGTAATTAATCGAGCTTAGTAAACCTAGCAAGATCATTATTAAAATTTACCTTCAATAAACAAATTTAAAAACATATAATTAACAGTGTAGTCTAATATTTCAGTATTATGAAGCACATTAGCTAACTGTGCTATACTGAACTACTTTTTTTTTGTTTTTATGATAACATTTATTTATATTATTAACGCGCAATCACGGAAAAACGAAAATGCCTTAAAACGCCGAACGTCATATATTTTCTCCATTTTCGTATTTATATCTTTATTCAGTGAAATTTGCAATATTATAACTAAGGAAGTGTATGTTCAGTGTAGTTTACAGTGGTTTATAGATTATATTCGTACAAAAAGTCGGGGAAGACATGGCACGATCAAGTGAATCAGATACTTAAGTCGGGCCATGTCAAAAGTCAGAATAATAGAAGGGTATGTATGAGATGATGTATGCATATGAGTGAGGTAAAGAGTATGTGCCAAGACCGAGTTGTTTGGTGGTGGTCTCTGCCTAGTTAGTTAGGTTTATTTCGTAGAAAACGTTAACGAACAGAAAATAATATATAGCTATTTGAACAATAGGTAAAAGGATCGTAGATTAACGAATACAATTTTATAGTTATATAGCTTAGGATTCTTACAACCCGCCTCACTAAGCTAGCCTGTGTTCAGGCAGTAATTTTGTAAATCAATATACAATACTTATGAACATATTTACGCAAGTATTAAAATATATTGGTTGCATTAATAAGTTCGAATAATATCAACCAATACATTGGTATCATTAGTTATTTCGAATTTGGGTGAATGCACCGGTAAAGGCCCTAGCATTACTTTCAATCCATTTTTTTATGTTATCTTTGAAATTTTGTTGTGAGCCAATTTTTTTATTAAGACTGAAAGAATGTTGTAAAGTCTTGCTGCAAGGTATCTGAAGTTTCGTTGACCAAAAGTAGTACGCATTTTGGGAATTTGTAGTAAATTTGACATTATTTCGAGTATTTAATCTTTTATCTTAGTATTTATATATTTGATTACAGATGAGTGATGATTGTTTTTGCATATATATGCCGAACGTCAATCACATTCATAATTTTAAAGATTATGTTTGAGTCGGTAATTAGAGGTAGCCTAAGGATTAATTTTATATTAGTTTTCTGTGCCTTTATGATTAGGTCTAGTGCAGATGCAGTGCCGACTCCCCATGCTATTAAGCCATACTCAATCATAGATTGACAGACTGCAAAATAAATCATTTTCAAGTGTGGTAAGTCGAGAAAGTTTTGTATCGTTCTAAAAAAGTGCATAGTTTTTCTCATTTTGTTTGCAATTATTTGAGTGTGAAAATTCCATTTGATATATGGATCAATGGTGAGGCCGAGGTACTTCGTTTGTGTAGTGCGCTCAATGTAGAGACGCTGACAATATTAATCGGAATTCAAACATGTGTGCATTCTAATAGAGGTATTTGTATCCATAACATGTTCAGGTAGTCGTGACATTGATGGTGTGGGTTGTTTGTAAGTAAGTAATGTTGATATTTAAATCTCCCATAATTATTAAGTTTTTAGTATAGGAAAGATTAGAGAGAATGCTATTTAGAATGTTAAGAAATGGTGTTATATTACGAATCGACGAGGGCGGTGTATTGCTAGAATGCACGTATCATTATTATACATTATTTGCATACAGCTTCCGTCAATAATGTTTACTTCAGTTACAACAGAGTTTATGTCATTTATTTATTGATTAGCGCCCCTTTTCGGGGCTTTTACATACGAAAGGTAAGAAATATAAAATATTTATTGTACATAACTGAACTGCCTCAGTAACAATATTTTATATTTCAAAGATAAACTGAAGATGTCCACTGACTTGGTGTAATTGTTTCCCTCCATTAGTATTTTGGGCAAAGAGGAATATATATGGTAGCTAGTCCCAGAATTTCTGCAATGAAATAATTCCTGACTTCTAGTATTACGTCTAAGATTTTTCAGTGTACATTTTCGGTATGTTGAAATTCCCCTCACGTGTCAAAGTTGTTTTGACCGGTTTCAACATTATTATGATCAGTTTCATTTAGGTACATTAGTTGGAAACCGTCGCGGAACTAAATGGGTTGGTGAGTAAATGTAAAATGGGTCAGTAATCACGAAATGAGAACAATCTCTCTGTGTCTAAATAAATTCTTGTAAAGTGTATTTTTAATCGATTTCGGTTAATTTAGTGTAGGTGGACTGGGCATTCACTACATAATACGGATTTAATCATAGAAAGATAATCATATTTTAATATACGGTAAAGATAATCATGCGTAAAGTTTTAATTAGCTCTAATGTTATGTTTTGTTTATTGATTTGAATTAACCTTTCGGTATTATTGTATTTTTACGCAGCTGAAATAAGAAAGACAACAATTCATCTATTTACATTTATTTGTTATGAAAAAATAAAAATAAAACTTTAAACTTCTTCAATAATCAACAAAACTTAGGAATATATATATATTTTTTTTTTTTTTTTTGAGTGTGGCGAACCCATCGCTCAGGGAGTGGAAACACAAACCTGCAATAGCCATCCCAAGCCAAGGTGTGAGCTACCGTGCTCAGGCTGAATGTCCTGGGGAACAGTGTCAAGAACGGTGCCTCCGAGAAACAAGGTCGCATCTCGGAGTATTTAGACCTTACTCCAACATTCGGGGCTCTGCTGGAGTGGACCTTCTATTTCCCTGGTCACTCGTGGGACAAAAAAATTGAACCATTCGAAAACTAGGGGCCTTTTGGGAACCTAGGAGTGCTGAGGCCACCTCTGTGGACTTTCTTCCTGGGGCTCTTAGGAGGAACCAAGAGAAGAAGCCGTGGAGAGGAGAGCTGAGGCCACCTCCATGAACCCTTCCCTTGTGGGGCCTTCACGGAACCAAGGGGAAGGGCACTCTTCCGGCACGGGGCCTTTGGGGAACCAAGGAGGAGTGGAGAGATGATGTCCTCTTCCCATGTGGGGCCTTCAGGGAACCATGTAGGAGTCAAGAGGAGAAATGAGGCCATCTCCGTGAACTCTTTCTTATGGGGCCTTTACGGAACCAAGGAGGAGTGAAGAGGAGAGATAAGTCCTCTTCCCTCCTGGGGCCCTCGGGGAGCCAAGGTGGAGTGGGGCTCTTCTCTTGTGGGGCCTTTAGGGAACCAAGGGGAGGTGAACTCTCCATCGTGGAGCCTTCAGGGAACTAAGGAGTGGAGAGGAGAGATGAAGCCCTCTTCCCTCGTGGGGCCTTCAGGGAACCGCGGAGGAGTGAAGAGGAGAAATGAGACCTGGGAAGACACATTGTCGAACCAGAAGACATAGCTTCGTTTCCAATGACAATCCTGGTGAACTTTGTAAAAGGGACTGGATTACTGTCAAAGGAATGAGGTATAATGGGAGATAGCACAAAGGGCCTACGGCCTAAGTGCTCACGGGAACATTATTTATGTAAACCGTCTCCGCACTTGAAAAAAAAAAAAACAAATAGGAATATTTTTTCTTTTATTCTCAGATCACTAATTTTTTACTAATAATTCAACCTTTATTCTAAACAATTAAGATATATTATATATAATAGGAACATAAAGTTATATAAAAATCAATCAGATACAGCTTTGACAAATATCAATATTTTGCTCTCAAGAAATACCTTTCGCTTTATTTCAGAGGGGTAATATGTACAGAAAATGCATTATTTCAGTACTGGCTAGTTACTACTTGCCAGTGTTGTCTTCTGATGAATTAGGGACATCTTTTGACAACATATCAGATATATCATCTCGCAAATATCGCTTCAAAGTAGAATTTTCTATTCGCTTTCTCATAAGCGACAACGACAGTGCCATGCTAATGTTTTTTAGGAAAAATTTTGCGACTTAGAGCCTTATCATCATTGTTACTAACAATTTCAATGAATTATATACATAAGCATTTACGTATGCAATGTTTTTCATTCTTGCTACTACAGGACATCAGAGAACACATTTGAACTAGTGTATCTACTCCACCTTTGGTTTGATTATTGTACATAATCATTTTGGGTTTTCCGGTAGTTTCGTTGACAGTCTATAAAAGCTTCTTCTATGTCCCTCTGCACGTCATCTTCACTCTTGTTGTCTTCAACCTCATTATCAGTATTCGCACAGATAAGTTCGTCACCTAAAAATGCCTCCAGGATACGGTCTTCTCCCAAATTTTCGACTCCCCATCGTAACGCTGATATAAAAACAATAATATTAAATAAAATCACAAGTATTAGCAGATAAAAAAAATACAAATATCCATTTAGGTTAAAATCACAAAAGTCACCTAAAAGATAATCATGCGTAATTTTATTTCAAAACTGGTGACACTTACCTCAGCGACGCATGCGCCTCATGGAAGGTCTAAGCGGCGAGAGAGACGTCTGAAACGCACTAATTAGAACGAGAGAGCAACATTTCTAACCCGCATGCGTAAATTTTGCGTAGAGTTTCTTTGCGGGGTTAATCGATTGACAGGGTGTGGCGGATACGTTTCGACAACTATACTCAATGCGTAGGTAGAATGTTTAAGATTCATTCTTACTAGGCGTAAAAAACGTAGATACATTATTGCAGACATGTTATTATTTGTATTATCATGAAATTCCTCCTATTCCCTTGATGTTAAGAAGACTTCGCTGCATCTTTGAATGACATTGTTAGGCAAATTGCATACAAGTCTGTTTACTTGTCGTACGTTTCAAATTCTCCTGTATGTATAATAATTCTATAAGTATTGTGTACAATGCGCCACGCTCGTGAAAATTCAATTTAATCCCCGAATAGATTAAGATCTAAGAAATACATATTTTTTATGGGATATTAGCAAATCTCAAATTATTGTGGTCACCTGTAAGTGTTAGTGGTAGATACTAGTAGTACTGGTGAAACGACATCATTCAGAATCGAAACGTTGCTTGAAATGACTTTGGCCGTGTTCGTTGACCAGTTCTGAATAATAATAATAATATTTGGATGATTTATATAGCGCCGTTTTTGTGAAAAATCCCCTCAGGGGCGTTGTACAAACTTACGATATATTTCTAAATTCTAGAAAAACTACAAACTAGACAAACAATTAAAAACAACTTATGGCTAAAAATTGCATCCACCGGTTCATACGAAAATATGTATACAATGTCTCGACCAATGATCGCGATGCCTCCTAAAAATGTATATAGGACCATACTTACCTGGGAGGTCGCTTGAAATTAGATTAGATAGAGTTCGCACGCACAGGACATTATTGTGAACACTTGTTACATGTATTTAATCCTGAAATATATTTTAATATTAGTATATAATACATTCTTTAATGAGTGTATTTTGGAAATCAAAAGCAACATTTTATAGTGGGCGGCGCAAGGATTTGATCTTCCTAAATGTGATTCGTCAAGAGACAGATCGATGTGTAAAGATTCAGGTAATTTTAATTCAATAAGAAAAGTGTGATTAAGACATATCGATAGGTATATTTAAATTAAGGATATGAAAGCCCAAAAAGGTAGGTTTTTAATTTGGACCTAAATTCTGTTGGGTTTGTTATGCATCTTAGTTCCAGAGGTAGTTTATTCCATACTAGTTTAGTCACATACTTACCCAGATTCAACTAACTCTTTAAGCTCTTCTCTTCCCAAAAGTTAATTTCAAAATATCTTGTTTTAATTATTAAGGCGGTAATGAAAAGAATTCATAAACTTCTCTTTTATAGATGAGCGAGTTTAATTATTTTAAGGAAAAACGCTTTTTACAAGTTTTGCTTTAAAAAATTAAGACGAATTAATTGTTTCCGCCCGTATATACGCAATGTGAATATTGATAAACAGTTTGTCAATTAAAAAAACACAAATCTTTCAAGAAACGCTAACAAATCATTGATAAACAGTTTGTCAATTAAAAAAACACAAATCTTTCAAGAAACGCTAACAAATCATTGATATATAAAAAAAATATTTAGATTAGACATGAGCGAAAAAATTGGTTCAACGGAGTTGGGGGGGCACCAAGTCTCTACTTCATGAATTTAGCTGACCTACGACCATCGTGTCCAAAGCACGTTATGCGATACGTATTTGGTCAAAAGCATGTGCAAAAAGTGTTCATACAATGCTTGGAACGGACTATTCAGACTGTTGAACGTCCGAGTCCTTACTACGCGGTGCCCTCAGGCAAAGAACATGACATGTGCATTGTTGCAAGGGATACTTAAAAAGCGGCCTGAGGTAAAGAACACGTGCATTGTGCATTGTTGCAAGGGATACTTATATAGCGGCCCGCGCTCAGTGTGGAGTATATTGTAAGTCACTTAAATGGTTCAATACCCGGCTTCAGAGCTAAGTTTAACTCGTTCCAGAACTAGCGGCCGCGAATGGCGCGATGTCATGCTCGTAATTGAAATTTTGAATGCTCTATGTACAAAACCTTGCCCTATGTATATTTCCCTGTGTACAAGAAGTTTTCAGATAAACATAACATAAAATATCCACAGGTGATAACGTGTTAAGATGTTCTTAGATTTTAATTAAGAAAAATATTATTAAAATACTTAAAATATTTATATTAAGCGTGACCAGTGATTTCGAAAGTTTACCAAAAATACGAATTGTAACTGTAAAAAATAACTATGTTGAATAATGGTGAACTTTGATGTCGTCATATGCGGCCCTCTACTTGAAAAGTTTGGAAACCCCTGCATCTGTAAACCCTTGCATCGCATTCGTGCCAAATGTTTTCATTCGGTAGAAGACCTCAATTTGGGAGGCGGAAATGGGTACCGCCGCCCCGGGAACATTTATTGGATAACCAACACCTCTGCCATAGGTCACCCCAAGTGGTTCGCTACGTTTGGTGATTTAGCAGGGGTGCCCGGATTCATGGGGTGAGGTTTGTCTAGGTCTTGGAAGCGGATGACCAGGACACACTGAACCCCAGATTCCTACCCATCCCTTAAACCCTTTTCCTTTCCAGAACTCTCCTCCCCTTCCTTTCCTTAAAAAAACCCTCCACACAACATCCCCAAAGATGACATAGGCCCTGAGGGAAATTATTTTCCTCAGGGCCTCCTGTGTGGAGCTCATGTAAAAAAAAAAAAAAAAGACGGAAACTGTCGAACTACCCAGTGGCGGACTAAGCCCGTCAGAGGCCTGGGGCGGCAAAGCCGAATGAGCCCCCTCCCCTCTCCCCCTTAGTTTAAGAAGTTGATGTAATTTTACAAGCTTTTTATTCAGTTCACACGTGCCTCTGGTCCTGGGGGGGCTCCATGTCCCTTGATCAAATCCTAAACAAGGCTTTAAGAGGAAATAACTAGACACAACCGGAAATATGTAATTTATTAATCAAATTTTAGACGTTTTGACTATTTTCCACAAAAAAACATTAATTGGTTTCGAAAAACTTATCTAGTAAAACTATTAGCTAGTTAAAAGATTTATCACGTAAAAATATTTTTTAAATTTTGAGAAAATATGTTTATTTTTAGTACAATAAGGTTTTAGGTCGTTTGCAGATTTGTAAAATTTTCAAATAAAATTTTGTATTGTCACATTTCAAATCATACAATTATGTAATAAAATAAATCAATAAATTATCTGGAAAAACTACTTTTCAGAATTTTAATTTTAGTTCAAATAAAATCATTATAAAAAAGTTCCACCCCTTGTTTTGTAACTGTTTGTCTGTTTATTTACGGTCTTACGACGATAAAATCGATATTTTTTATGTTAAAATTCTGGTACGGAGAATAATTAATCTTTCTCATAGGAACCGCCCTGTACAGTTGCAAGGGTACGATCGCAAAACCATCGTTTGACGAAATTTAAATTCTTGGCCGCTGGTTGATGCCCCTTTAGGCACCAGGACACTGTAAAAAAAATCATTTTTCTTATTTCATTTTCTGAAAGATGCATTTGTTCATAATGTTCTCACCAACTTTTTTAAGAAAATAGGTAAAACTGACGGAGATACAGCATTTTATATGAAATCGTTTTAAACAGTTTTTATGATGAATTATCCTTCAGCAAAACTTCAACGCATTTTCATCGAAACTACGTTCTTCAACCTGATTGACAACATATTAGAAAAACTATACATCCGATTTGCATCATGCACCATGCACCAAGTCTTAAACAATTGTTCGAAAATCCAGTCACTAGGGCCAGGGCCGCATTATCCATAAGGCAGTGTAGGAAACTGCATAGGGGCCCCTAAGGTAAAGGGGCCCCGAAACGTGCATTGCCTAGGGGCCCCGACATGTTCCATCCGGCCTTGGCAGGGCCGTATTGTCCATAAGGCAGTGTAGGCCACTGCCTAGGGGTCACGCATCGGCTAGGGGACCTTATGGTAAAACTTTACTGCATTGGCCGCTTTGATTATGAGCTCACTTTTCAAGGCTCTTAATGGTTGAGATTTGGTTTATGATTATCTGTGCCACCCACCTGTGCCGTAATAGCATTGTTATTTTTAATTTTGTTCTCTTGGCGTTGCTTTGTATATACTGTTGTGTGCCGATATTAAGGTACGCTGGCGTTCCGGTTATGTGTGGGGATTGCCACGACGTACGCCAAGGTTATACACAAAAATGACTCACGCTGGACGGCCGGCTCGGGGCCGCAGTCCAAGGCGTGGATTTGGAGAGTCCAATGGCGACTAGCTCTTTCGGTATTGAACTGAAACTCCTCAAGGGGTAGGATCCGACCGCAGCTGTGTTTACAGGGGGTCCCTTAAGACACCCCACAGGTTATTTCGTGAAGCCCTTTCGAGCATTGAAAAGACAGAGGGTTCGAGACACAGGGTTTGTTGGGCTAAAGCAAACATTAAGGGGACACACACATGAGGGATACAGTTAATAACATGGGCCCTAAATAAAAGTAATTCTCTCTCTGTCTCAAAAAACTGGCCTCAGTCTCACGGACGCGTAATACATTAATACAGCACAGTAAAAGGTAAAGTTGTAATTAGTCAGGCTTACTGTGGAAGTGGTGAGAAGCGATGCAGGCTGGGCTCGGCACCAAGCGGCTAGGGGAGCCCGCGGTTACAGTACATCGCTACACAACAATGGCCGAAGCCGCCGTGTAGAAAATAGTGCGTCTCGGTAGCACGTCCTACTGATCCTAAGGGCGGTGGGAGACTGCTGTAGGACTGGGCGGTCCCGTTCGTTTATGCGCATAATGGTGGCTTGAACGAAGCCCGACGCGTAGCGATCTGCGCGTAGGACGCGCCATTTATTGACTTTATTTGAAATCGATACCGAACAATACTGTATACCTATTCTTTGTTTCATATTATTTTATCAATATTTTGTAAGGACTCGTAAGGAGCACTGTAGGATTACTTTAAAGTTTATTATGGTTAAGCAATCTTGGCCTTGGAATGTGGTCGCATTTGATTACTACTACAGTTCTCCATAAGGCCGATCTCCTCCAACCGATGTGACCGTATATTTTCTGATTTTTCTGTCTTCAGATTTTCGATTAAGTTTCGCTAATATTGTTTTCATTTAATTAAATATTATTTTTCTTTCCCAGAATCAGCAAAAATGAGAGACCTTCCCGTGGTGAAACAATGCTGCTGCGGCTGCACCCTGGAAACTGGCACCAAGATCATCGCCTGGCTGCAAATCGTAATGCTAAATCCTTATTTCATTATTACCACAAATTTCAGTACGATAAACATACCTTTCCCACTTTACACATATGTTCTAAAGCTTTGAAATCCTTGCACCCAATCATTTTAACCGTGGTGGTCGAGGGGTAAGGAATCTAACGAATCCGTAGATCGCGGGCTCAAATCTCTATGTGCGCAAGTAAATTTTAATGTATTAATTTGTGTTGTTTCGCAATTAATTCATTAAAAATAATAGATAGTGTTTTTGACGGGGACATTCCGGACTCTCAATATCGCCCTGGTGAAAGATCTACATTCAGAATTGAAACGTTGCTTGAAATGGCTTTCATATTTGATGACCAGATCAGAAAAGCTGGGTTTCTCAACCTTCTTCTCCCCCATCTCCCTCCTCTTCCCATACACCCTCACAACATACCTCAATTGGGGATTAGTTGGCGATAGTCTCGCTGACTCCTGTCGGTTGGGAGCAGTCCTGACTCTTGTGCGGTACTCATACATATTATTTTTTTCAAAAAAAAAAAAAAAAAAAATTGTTTGCTGTATCTTTCAAAGAACCTACCTACATCTTAACATAATTTTTAAAAATATGTAAAACCTAAAAAATAATACCAGGCGTTGATATTATGTAAATACAAAAAGGTATAAAAAATACCTAGGCAAAAAATTGATTGGGAATCAGAAATAATATTTCTTTGCCAATGTGTACTGGAGACCAACTCAAATACCTAATAACGATTCTTTTGCATTATACTACTAATATTATAAAGGCGAATGTTTGTATGTATGTTTGTTACTCTTTCACGCAAATACTACTGAATGGATTTTAATGAAACTTTACAATAATATAGCTTATACATCTGTAATAATAATAATAATATCTTTATTTAATGAAATTGACAATATTTATAACTGTAATGTATCGTAAAGCTTCTGCCTTGTAGATACAGATGGCGATAACATCAGTTATCGGTAGAATCCGCTAGATGGCAAGCCGTAGTGCTTGAGTTCTCCGACAGGAGGTCAGGACAGCTGAGAGGCTGTGTTTTTAATGTTCAGACCACAGAACCATTCTAGCCAGCTCTCAGTTAGGTTGACTAACGTAGTCTCAAGCTGTATACGCGAAGTGTAAATAAAACCAGATAAAGAACCAGACTCTTTTATTATACAAAGTAATCTCCATCCAAGGGAGTTGGAGAAACTGACTGTGTGTCTGCAATTAGCAAAACATTACAATAACTAAGAAAGTATATGTTTAGTGTAGTTTGTAGTATTTCAATATCTTTGTTTACAAGTTTAGTGTAGTTTACAATATTTCAATATTTATAGATAAACATTCGTTTACAATGGTTTATAGATAAACATTCGTTCAAATAGTTAACGATCATAAAATAATATAGACATATAAAATTGATAAACATATTAACAGTAGTTTAAAAGTATATTTAAGAATAGAAATTTCTAGTTATAAGTTGAGGTTTCTCATAACCTGCCTCATTAGGCTAGCCTGTGTTGAGGCAGTTATTTTTAAATCAATTTAAAATGCCTTTGATCATACCTACACTTGGCATATTGTTAACATCAACAATGCTTTGAAATAATAACAATCAATACGTTGGTAATGGTAAGCTCTGGCGTTAAGAAATTTGAATAAATGAAAATGTGAATATTTCATATATTTTACCGGCAAGGGGGAAAGGCAAGGGGAAGGGGAACGGGGGAGTAATAGACGAGGGAGTGGGAAGGCGGGGAAGGTGGATGATGGTCAATTTATTTATTTGAATGGCATTGCAACGCATGCCGGCGACCAGCTAGTAAATAAAATAATTAATAAAAACCACCGGTTATTTCACTTTTTTTAGGTAGATAGTGTTTTAACTTTGTGAAAAATTATGGTTTTTTTATGATAAAATGTGACATTGCTTAGTGGTAATCATAATTACGCATTGTAAAGGCACCCACATTGAGAATAAGAATGAAAAAAAAAACCGTTTGGGTGGAAATTTCTCTTCGTGAAAACGGTTCTCAATTTTTCATTAGTCTTTCCTAGAAAGAGCAATGCATACAATCCCAGAACGTGAACCTATGTATTGAATTAGAATACTTTTGATTACTCGATTTTAATGCTATTTTTTTTGTGTGACGACCTCACCTCTAATAATACGGTATAATAGGGAGTGTTGTGAGGTAAAATCAATAAGGTTCCTGGAAGTAGACAGCATTATTTAATTATTACAAATTTCAGATATGTAAATAATCCATTTCGAAAAAGTTCCTAGTTTGTATCGGCAAAGAAATTAACACGGAACTTATAATATCTCACTACGGACACTAATTGAATACTTATTATCAACAGCATTATTATTTTATTAATATGTTGCTTAGCGCGTTGTTGTTTTACCGAGAGCTTAATCCATCGAAGCCAGAGTTAGGTTAGCCTGTCAAAAACTGGGCGTCAGGGCCGTAGCCAGAGTTGAATTTAAGATAGGGCAGCGGTAATTACAGGTAGGGCGCAAGTAAAAAAATAACTTGATCTGATCTGTGAATCGATTTTCGTTGTACATGTGTGAGGCAATACTTAATTGGATGATCAAAACATTTAGTTATTTAACAAAGATAAAGGATTACCGTGTTCTTTTGCCAGGTAGATAATAAATATTTGTACACAAGGTAATTCTTGATCATTGCTAACAATGAACCTCAGAAAATTAACTGCAGCATCAATGGCTTTTCATTTATTAAGGTTTATATTAGGTACCAAACATAATTTGGAATTATAGATTAAAAACAAAATTAAAAATAATAAAAAGTCTTTCCTTAAAACAATCGAATTCTTCGATTCGACATATCATTAAAAATACGAAGTATTTCATTTAGATCAACTGACTTAATTCTTTTCTTTTCAAAGGTTAGAAGTCATTATTTCGTGACCCATTGACAGCCTCTGAGGCCTATTGATTGCATTCAATTTTGAAAACCTAGATTTTCACACAAATGTGCTGCAGGCTATTGTTTAGTTAGATGTCGCTACGCTACACTAATGGGTAGTATTTTTTTTCAATCATATTAAACTATTAACAAATAGTTTACTAGTATATTATCATAGTTAATGGTATTTTTTAAGGTAGGGCACAGGTATTTTAAGATAGGGCATTGCCCCATAATGCCCCCCCCCCCTAGCTACGGCCCTGCTGGGCGTACTGTACAAGGCCCGCGGATACTTTGATAGTAATAATTGCTAACCCTGTAAAAATCGCAAGTGCGCCCCATGGTAGAATTCGATAGCCACCTCTGGTCTGCAGCCCTAAAATACCTGAAAAAACACTCGACTGCAGAAACGGGCGATACGCCTGATTGATTCTCCCCTTACACTTGCCTTGTAAAATTATTTGTAGTAGTAGAAAAATAAAGTCCTTCGTTCAGGGACTGGTCAATGCCATTTTGAAGAAGTGTGCCAAATTTCAATGAGATTGGTTTCTGAGAAATCTTGCCTACTAAAATAGTGTTTCGAGATAAACGCGATTGATGTTTCAAGTTTCAAGGTCTTTCTCAACGGGGCGGGGGATTCGCAGAGGTTCTAGACTTTTACTCCGATTGACTTGAAACTTTGGGAGAATATTCTAGACATATTGTAATATTAGATAGAGGAAAAATAAAGTTTTTCCAAATTGTTGAAACCCATGTAACCCCTTAAGAGTTTTAACCGTGTTTGGTAACCAGATAAGAAAAGCCAAATAGGTACTTCCCAACCTTCAATTCACTACTTCCTTCAGCCGCATAACATACCTACCCCGAAGATGCCAATGTCCTACTTGCTCCAGATAGCGAGGAACAGTTGAGACTCTTGTGCGGTATTCACGTAAACAAATATGTATCTTGTAACAAAGAAATTGCAATCGACAAAGTGCCATCCCTTAATCAATATAATAAATGTGAGTTTGCAGGTTGGGGGAGCAGCAGGGATATTCGCTGGCATTTCGGCGGCTGTAAGTGCAGATGGTGAAACGTTCTTCACAGAATTCGTTACAGGAATCCCGAGTCTCATATTCGGAATCGCTCTTCTGATGAGCATCCAGAAGGTAAGACACTTGTTCAATAATGCTAACTGTGATAGTTTGAGCTATGAGACATACATGGCTCTACTGTAAATATATCAAAGAGGTTATTTTTATCCCAAAGAATTCTGAAGTATGTATATATATGTATGAAGTATGTATATATATATATGTATGAAGTATCTATATATATATATATATGTTAACTGCTTTGTACAACTTTTCATTATAATGTCACTACATACCTATATATTTAACCTGCTTGTATCCTGACGCTGACGGCCGGCGTAGTGCAGCGGTAAGGCTCTTGACTCGCATTCCGAAGGTCGCGGTATCGAATCCCGGCGTGGCAAATAAATTTTATTTGATTAATTTGTGTTATTTCACAATTTATTCATTTAAAATAATATATAGTATATTTGCGGCACGTTCCAGAGTGGAAGATACTAACAGTATCGCCCTGGTGTCAGACCACCGTTCAGATTTGAAACGTTGCTTGAAATGGCTTTAGCCGTGTTTGGTGACCAGATCTGAATAACCAGGTACTTCCCACCTTCTTCTTCCCCATCTCCTTCCCCTCCCCACTACCTTCAGCCTCACAACATACCCCGATTAGGATGCCATAGTCTCACTGGCTCCAGACGGGAGCAGTTGGGACTCTTGTGCGGTATTCATATAAAAAAAAAAATCCTAAATGTCCAGTTTATTATGCTATATACTACATGCTTATACTCCTAAACGACCTATGTATCTTTAATAACATGATATTGTAAAAGCCTTCAAGGGGTATATAAATAAATAAATAAAATAAAGGCCAATTTCCCCTCCATGGTTGGTACAGTATGGGAAAAAATTTTGAGAACATGACAGAACGGACATTGGCCTCCAGGCCGTCCTACACAGTCGTTCCTAATTATAAATCCATCCTCCCGTGGGTCGATAAGGTTGGTGACCGGACAACTCAGAATGAAATCAACTCAGAACCTCCTTTGAAAAGTCATAAATAGTGATTAAGAAAAAAAATGATTAGTTAATTTACGTTAGGTTAGGGCAGGGGTCGGAATTTGCGGCTCTTCGGCTCTTCAGACATAAATTGCAATTTCACCGCTACTCAACCAGCCTTATGAGGTGGAGCCGTCGAACGATTATTTTTTGCATTCCGAACACAAAACTGGTTTTAATATAATAAGGAATCTATGCGCGAGTCTGTTTTTAAAAAAGCATTTGAACGGGCAGAAATGTGATATTACAGTAAGAATGTAGACAACACAAAGCAAATGCCCCTTCTCCCTTGCCGTTTTAATATGGCTCTCTGATATATTTGTTATCCTGTTTCTTTGACAAATAGGTCCTTCTCACTTGACAAACTGCCGACCCCTGGGTTAGGGTTACGGGCAGTGGCGGACTAAGGGGAGCCTCCAAAAGCCTCCATGTTCCCTTCATCAAATCCGAAGCAAGGCCTTAAGGCACCAGGACGCCATAAACATGGACATCGAAACTACGTTTTTCAACCTGGTTGACAGTATATTAAAAAAACTACACATCCGATTTGCATGCACTACGTCTAAAAGTATTCAAAAATCAGTCTGTATACCCTGTATGGCACCACGTAAGGGAATTTTTATATCTAAAAATGGCGGAACAACGAATTTTATTTTTGATTTTCTGGGAAAATTTTCATCGTTTATAAAAAAAAATAAAAGGGGGCCCTTTATAAAAAAAACCCACGTTGCGCTATAGTTACTAGATTTCCGAACTGTTTAAGTTTGATGCTTACAAATCGGATGTCTAGTTTTTCTAATATGTTGTCAACCAGGTTGAAAAACGTAGTTTCGAGATAAACGCGCTCAAAGTTTTACTGAAGGCTAATTCAACACTCAAACAGTTTAAAACAGTTTCTTATAAAATACAGTATCTCCGTCAATTTTACGAATTTCCTTAAAACATTTTGTGAGAGTATTATTTATAAATGCATCTTTCAGAAAATGAAATCATTTTTTTTACAATGTCCTGGTGCCTTGGACTTAAAGCCTTGTTTAGGATTTGTTCAAGGGAACTTGGAGGCGTTTGGAGGCCGCCCAGGACCAGAAGCCCGTGTGAACTGAATAAAAAGCTTGTAAAATTACATCAACTTCTTAAACTAGAAGGGGGTTTCATTCAGCTTTGCCGCCCAGGGTCTCTGACGGGCTAAGTCCGCCACTGGTTAAAGGCTACTTTAAAATTATTATACTTTTCAAAGAGGTGTTGAGTTGACTTGATTCTGAGTTGGCATGGATTCGATAAAGGTAAGGAAAGGGCAAGAATTCGACTTAAACCATAAGATCATGCGCAGAAAAGTCCTATAATGGCTGCACTGCAAACCGTTACCTCTCTTTAGCCAACGTTACTTTTCTGCGCAGGGTCTTACAGCCCTCGGATTATGTCCCAAACACAAAACAAACAAACACTAGTTTGATAAAGACAGAAACATTAAAGTCCTCCACCCTTGTAATACAGGTCATAAACTAGATAGACTAGAATCTTTAGAAATTACCCGCCCTACCATTATAATGAATAAACAATTAGAATCATTTGCTAAGTCTCCGGTTTTGTAACCATAGTAATTTTCATAATAATTTGAAATTAAAATATGTATTTAGTTTATATAATGACCATTCCTACTCCAATGTAAACAAGTATCCCTTCAAATAGCAAAAAAAAACCATACATCATAAATATAATAACGATTTGACTATAAAATTAGGTCATTAATAATTCATATTACTTGTTAGGTTTCCCCTGAACAATATTGAATTGCTATATTGAGCTTTTTATTTTTTTTTACATGAGCTCCATACAGGAGGCCCTGAGGAATATGATTTCCCTCAGGGCCTATGTCATCTTTGGGGATGCTGTGTGGAGGGTTTTTTAAGGAAAGGAAGGGAAGGGGAGTTCTGGGAAGGATACGGGTTTAAGGGGTGGGTAGGAATCTGGGGTTCAGTGTGTCCTGGTCATCCGCCTCCAAGACCTAGACAAACCTCACCCCAATGAACCCGGGCACCCCTGCTAAATCACCAAACGTAGCGAACCACTTGGGGTGACCTATGGCAGAGGTGTTGGTTATCCAATAAAGATTCCCGGGGCGGCGGTACCCATTCCCACCTCCCAAATTGAAGCTACGAACTCAAGGTAATTAACCTACTGAAATTACCAAAGTATTTAGAAATATTTAATTTATCGACAGTCTAAAACTACTTAGTAACTAATGTAATTAATATAATTGATTAAAATCCTTGTAGACCCCCCCCCCCCCTCTTCCCCCCCCATATGTATGCTACGGTTTATAAAATTAAAGTGGAAAAATAAATTATTTGTTTTTATTAGAATTTATTTTGAGTATGGAAATCGACAGAAGTAAAAAAGTTTATAAATATCTGAAAATCAGCAGCCGAAAATAACTCCTAAAATATCAGGTGGGACAGAATCTTCACTGACCAAGTCCTCCATCACTACACAAGGAATATTTTCCGCTTACTACGGTGGTAGTAGGAGATTTTCAAATTTTGTCAGGTTATTCGTAACTTTATTTATGTTTTGTATCAATTTTCTTTGTTTTTATCTTTTTTTTTATTTATATCCATTTTCTATTATCTCCGATTATCCTTATTTGTTAAAAGTGTGTTAAACTAAGAAGTTTATTTTAATTTTCAGAAACGTCCCGTCCATATCAATGCTTGGGTTATCAGCAACCTGGTTGGAATTCTCCTGTATACCTTCTGCGGCATTATTTATGGAATCGCCTTTATGGTGGAAGGAGCTTTCGGTATTGGATCAATCATCATCATCTTCTTTGCCATTAACATTGGTAAGATACATCCATCAACTCATGGATAAATTCTTCCCCTGCCTTCCTCCACCTGTTTCAGGATGATCCACTCTCTTCAGATATTTTTTTTTTCACGCACAACTTGCTCTCCATTTTTTGTCCTATGGTGCTCAAACTCGAACCAACATTTTGGATGTCTACACCAAAATAATACGACCAACGACAAAACGGTCCAAACAACGCGGAAAGATAAATTAGCCAAACGTAGTAAAATCAATCCGAATCAATAGAGGATTTTTGACCTATTCTCCACACCAATTATTTTAAAAATATTACGAAATATAATTATTAAAACGAAGATCTAAGACAGAGTTTGCCAAACTTTTTCTGCAACGGAACACTTTACAAACCCATAAATTTTAATGGAATCCTTGGCTTATTTTTGAAGTGCATATCTTCTTGATATCAGGCACAATATTGGTAAGTTGGATTCTAATACCTGATATGGCGTCGAGCCTATTCCTGCACTTTGAATTCGTTGTAGCATAATTAGAAAATCCCGCTTCGCATAAACAGGTTGTAGAAAACGGAAGTTAAACAATAAAAGCTTGTTTTGATAAATTGGGGTACTCTTCTGACAAACTCGCCCAGAAATTATTTAAAGGCTGATATTTTTGTTTCAAGTCAGAGTCAATTTTAGCTGTCACGGAAAATGGATTTCGAACCCAGGAATCGTCCTTGCTAGTTTTCGAAAAATATTGCAAAAGAGTTGTTTTCAAATTATGTAGGGTTCTAATTTTTTTTTTGGAAATCTCTTCATATACTTTAAAATTTAATTCATTCAAACATTCATGTAAGGCGGAAAACAATCAAAATGATTAGATTGAACTGACGGAATCAAGAATTTTAAATTTTTTCACTTTTTCACCAAGATTTACGGCACCATGCGCATTCATAGTTCGACTGATTGCTAACAAGGATTTAGTACGACTGTTTGATTTTAACATTATTTTACTTTCAATTAAAGTCGATTTCGAAAAAAATATGATTTGGTTCCAACTGAACAGAAATTTTGTGAAACGCTTGCAGATCCGTTATGCCGTTGTAATTGTTTCCATATCGCACAGACGTTCATATTATTGACTCTTATCTCAGTAAAACAATAAAAAATTTCAGTGATTTTTAGTATGTAAAAAGAAGATTTACTGCGATAACAGTACAAACGGCTGTTTCAACTTCCATAAAGCTGTCTCTCTACCCGGAAGGGTCTATCTGGTACCCAACTTAAGAACTATCATGAAATATTTACAATAATTATTTCTTTTGAATAATATCAATGTTATCGAAATATGAAAGTGTGTTTATTATGTTAAATGAAATTCTTTCGACAAATTGCCGCAGAACCCCTAAAAAGCTTCAGCAGAACACTGGTGTTCCGCGGAACACAGTTTGGGAAACCCTGATCTAAGCTATAGTTCCATGACAACTCAGAATAATGCAATTTCAACATCCCTTTGAAAAGTTACGAAAAAAAACCCATAACCTAACTTATCGTTATCAATTTAAAAAATAAAAAATTCATCACTTTTAATGAATTTTCAAAGGATGTGATGTAGTTGCAAGATTCTGAATAGTCCGGTCATCCTTTGCCAAAAATGGCAAAAAAACATGGATAATTGTGCCCTGCTACACTAAAGAACGTAATATATATTTTTAATCTCTACTTTCATGTTTTGATATCTGAACTATGTCCACTAAACACCTTAGATCTGATAAATACCATACTTCAGTCAGCACTCGGAAACAGGCAGGAAATGTTAGATGTTCAATTAAAATATTTAAGCGAATTTAAATTTTACTTGAAACCACCCAATTTGACACGGAAATGTTTTCTTTTGGGTGGAGGATTTTACATTTTTGATTTTATGTAAATATTTTTTGATCTTCGGTTGAATCTTTGGACAGGTTGTTCCACAGAATTTGATCAATTCATCAAATTAATAGTTAATATTCAAGTTTTATGAAAGTTTTGTTCGCGTTTTGGCATTATCCAAGTACTGTGAATTGGCCTTGAATTTAGACTTGAAATTTGATGAATTATTAAAATTCTATGAAACAACTCGTTCTCTTTTCCAAGAATTTTGGGCCGATGATAAAGATTAGTACCTACATAAAATTTTATTTTTTCTTTCAGCCATCACCTTCTACTACGTCGTGGTGGTGTCCAGCTTTCGCAAAGAAATGGTCGCAGCAGGAAACATGGGAGTGTAAATATCCAAATCAAAATAAGCTCTTTTGGAAGTGTTTCTTTTCTCATTATTTTTTAGCCTCATATATTAACTAAGCTAGCAACAATTGAATGTGAGCAATGGATACATTCTTATGAAAAAGGCATTAACATTTCATTACACATAAGTTTAATTTTTTAAATTAAGTTGTCGAGTACCTACCGTGAATTCTTTTTGGTTAATTTTTTTAATTGTTTTTTTAATATTTGTAATGTTTTTACAATAAGTATATTTATTTTACATGTTATGCAGTGTTTGCAATGAATATAACAATAGCCTTTCCTCGCCATAAAGGGACAAGGCTCTTGTATTTGGTGAGGGAATTCGTGTTCAATTATAGTAATCATGTACTTATGTTATTAAATTAAAGATATTTCAAATAATGACAAGAAGATAGGTTTGGAAAACTCAAGACTCCAAAGAAATTAAATAGTTTGGATTTTGGTATATTATTATTATTTGTCGAAAAATGTATGTATTTAGATATTTTTTCATCAAAGATTTTACAACAAATATTGACATCATTAAAGTAATTTATTTATTATAATATTTTATTTAACGTTAAAGGAATTTAATCCAGTTTTCTGATTCTAATTTATATTTTACGTATCTACATTAGTATCTCTTATGATGCATTATTTTTGAGGCAGAATCTATATAGGCCCTTTTTGAGGTATTATACGAGTATATTTTTTGAGGCATTTGTTTAAGAAATGGTAAATTTGGAATACTGCATATATTATTACATATACATGAATAATGATCAGTGATAGTCATATGAGTGACAGCTGATATTATATTTTGGATGTGTGGAATATTTTTGAAAATGTGGTCCAGACACGCGGGGTTTTTCTTAATTTTCTGGTTGTTTCAATAATGTAGTAAGTGTGGTCGTTTTATTTTCCTTCATTGTACTTGTTTTTTAATTCTTTGTTAAGTTTAATGTTGTTTTTGTCTTCTATGGTTAATCCTTCGTTATGTTGTACAATCCCATCTATAATTTCCTCTTCAGTAAAATGGCATCGCAGCCTTTTCAACAATAAGACTGGATTCTTTTTTTGTATTTCTTCCGCCAATATTTCTTTTCCAATTATCTTATTTATTTCTTCACTTAATTTTTCTGCTTCTTCTTTTTTTGGCAAGAAATCAGTATTTTTTGTTCTCTGATCTTTTTTACTCCATTAAGTTTTTTTATTTTTATTCTTATATCCTCGGCCTTCAAGGTCTTTTTTGAAGTAATTAAGATGGCGTATTTCTGTTCTGCGTTGTATGAAGTTTTTATTGTCACTCATTACGTTTGCGTATGATTTTTTGTTATTATGATAAATTTCTTCAAGTTTCTGTGTGTGGTGATGATTATTTTTAATATCAATTTCTTGTAATTCTTTAATCGTCTTTTGTACGCTAATTAGATCATGTTGATTTTTTTCTTCCAGTGATATAATTTTCTGTTCCAGTGTTAATTTTATTTTTGAGTCCTTCACTGAAGTGATCTTGTTTATTAAATCTTAAATGTTTTTAATAATTTCTTGGGTTTTCACATTGGATGGAATGAATCGCTCCGGTGGGCAAATTATTGATGTAAACTATATTTCTTGTTTTAAATTTCACAAAATACACGACTGTACTCCTTCGGTGCGGAACGTGTATGATATACTTTAATTGAAATATTTTTTTATTAATGTTGTACGCAGTTTTTTTGTAAATAAATTAAGTTGACTTTGTTTACTTCTGTACCTACTGTTTATTTATTTATGTATGCCCCTGTGGGCTTCTACAAAGATAAATAATAAATAATACTGGTAAAAATGACTGGTCAGTGGTTGAGTGGGCATCGCGTTTGGGTCCCACCCGGGCGTCCCGTGTTCGATTCCTCGGCTGGCCAAGTCCTTCATCACAACAAAAGCAACATTTTCGGCTTTCTGTGGTGGTAGTAGGAGATTTTCAAACATTGTTGGGTTATTCGTAACCCGGGAATGTTTGTCTTTCTTTAAAAAAAAAAAAAAATACAGTTGTGTTAGGCAAGTACGTACAAGTTAAAATTAAAAATGTATTCACTACAGAGTCATGAAATCATACATTTCAGTTAAGTAATTATAAAGACTTCGTTTTATAACGAATATAATATAAATGTGTCAATTCATATTATTCCTTCAAGGTAACTGCATTTTAAAATTTACCTGTTATTCCTGCTAAACTTTCATTATTTCATTAGTACATTTTGACACTACTATGAACATTTCGTTTATTTCAAATGTCATTAATTAAAAAATATTTTTTTATTGTAGGTATTAGATTTGGATTAAAACATGTATTGGTTTCAAAGTGTTAAAAATAACAAAACAATGAAACACTTAACATTTACCTTAAAATTTCATATAGTGAAGAGATGTGTTTTCTTGAACTATTTTGTTGGTGTTATAAGTTGCACATATTTTAAATATGTGACTTATGGAATATGATATAATGTGGAGATATGAGAGCATTTAAAACAAATTTTTAGGGGCTACGTAAATCGAGGGGCTGGATGCAATAACTCATTCATTATTATATTTTTCAGTAGAGTGCATGTCAAAAATCGCTTCACAAAATATACAAAATTTATAGTCTACAATACCTAATAACCATACAATTCGTCGATAAACGTGTCCAAGATCAGTATAGAGAATAATCGAAGTTAGTGAAATCGAAGAATTCTAATTTACAGAGATTCAAGGGTTCAACAAAAGCATTGCTTATAGGGATTCAAAAAAAAAATACCAGTTATTTTTGGCAGTTCGGTGAAGGTTGAGGTGACTTTGAATAACTGAACCCATCGTAAATCAACAGGCAATGTTGAATCACTAGAATGAACGAACTGAGGAAATACTTGGTTTAATTTTCGGGTCTCGTCATAAAATTTTTCTTTGTAGACATTTTCGACATCTGTCGCTTCGCTGCCGCTGCCCGGTCTGACCCGGAGGGTTCCATGCCAACTAAGAATAAAGTCAACTCAACACCTCCCTAAAAAGTAATTAAAAGCTATGAAAAAAATAATTTTAAATTAGCCGATAACCCTAACCTAACTTAACCTATTAAACCAATTTTTTATTTACCTTTTTTATCACTCTAAATGGCTTATCTGAGATGGTTCTGAGTTGGTTTCATTCCGAGTTGGCCGGTCACCGACCCGGAGATATCCTACTTAAACCCGTATCCCGGACATGCACCATGCAAACCCGTAGACTCCGGGTCAAACCCGGAGAGGTGGCAGCCCTAAATCGGAGTATTTCTAGATCTGGGGCTTTTGATACTATCTCTCATGACATTCTGTACGAGAAAATTAAAAATAATGGTATCAACGGACCGCCGCTCGAATGTTTTATTACATATACTAAAAATAGAAAACAAATAGAAGAACTAAATAAATGCTACAGTGATCCGAAAATAATCAGGGATTAGGGCAGCGTTTCCGCCATCAAGACCTGGACAGACCTCACCCCGGATGAATCCGGGTAACCCTTCTAAGTCACCAAACGTAGCGAACCACTTGGGGTTACCTATTGCAGAGGTGTTGGTTATCCAATAAATGGTTCCCGTGGTGGTGGTACTCGTCCCCTCCTCCCAAATTTACTTGAACACATTATACATACTAAAAACTACAATTTTCATCGTAAGTTGATTGCATCCAGCTCCTTCATCTACTTTTTAATTTGAATTTTATAAGAAAAATGTTAAACCATGACTGTTAATAATTATAACGTTAATTTTTTATAAAATTAGTACAAATTTTATTATGACAATAATTATTATTATAAACTGACTTGATCTTTAGCTAAGGAAAAAACCGGTCTTAGAAATTCCGTGCCTAATCGGATTTTGTTCTTGGAAAATAAATTTCTTTATATGTTGTTTTTCGTATTAGAAAAAAACAAATTTTATATTATATTTTACAGAAACATATATTGCATTAGATATTAGACGATGTAAAAGTTATTCTTAACAACTATTTATTACCTGGAAACCAAATCAAACAGAATATATTGTCATTATCATATCAAATTTTATAAATTTATATTTTCAGAAACATATATTGTATTAGATATAAGAAGATGTAAAAGTTATTCTTAACAACTATTTATTACCTGGAAACCAAATCAAACAGAATATTCTGTCATTATTATATCAAATTTTATAAATATATTTTTCAGAAACATATATTGCATTAGATATTAGACGATGTAAAAGTTATTCTTAACAACTATTTATTACCTGGAAACCAAATCAAACAGAATATTCTGTCATTATTATATCAAATTTTATAAATATATTTTTCAGAAACATATATTGTATTAGATATCAGAAGATGTAAAAGTTATTCTTAACAACTATTTATTACCTGGAAACCAAATCAAACAGAATATTCTGTCGATTTTAAATGTGTTAATGCTGTTCAACTATTGTATTTATGCTAAACTAAATGTTTTGTGTGCTGAATAATATTATCAAAGTATAAAATTTTTAAGTTTTTTTACTCACCTTCTTCCCTTCCCAACTCCTCGCTCCATCTAGTCTCAACAAGTGAACAGATTAAAATAGATTTGATCGTATCTCATATCTTAAAATTTATTATCAAAAATTTGATTGGTGGTCCACATAAATATTCAATTTATATTTCATTCCAATTTTCAAAAGTTTCGCAGCTATGATTTTAAATGACATTATTACTTAGCAAAACTTACGTCCGTTGTTCTCAATCCCACTTACCAACTGTTGAGCCAAAATTCTGGCTAAGCACTCCTCAAATGCACAAATACTACTAATCATAAATATACCAAACTACACATAATTAAAACACGAGATTTTTGCGAGGGAACAGAATGAACTGAAGATTATTTCATAAGCTTTAAATCTTACACACAGATGGTATTAGTAGTATTTTTTAGTAATACAATAACCCCCTCTTATCAAAATAACGTACATAATACTATATTACAAAAGGAATACAAACATATTAATTCTTTACATCCTGCATACCCATCAACTGCATAAAATAATAATGCTTGATACTAGCCAAACCCTTTGTAGGTATGTTTTTAGGTTTTCACGGCCAAAAAGTATTTTTGTTATTGTTTTTGGGGTGTTATGCCGTGTTTCGCTACCTCCTTCTTTAGCCAACGTGTCGGACAGCGTTACAGTGTCCATCATCAGGGCAGATGAGTGAAGTGATGACTCATCTGCCCTGATGATGGACACTGTAACGCTGTCCGAAACGTTGGCTAAAGAAGGAGGTAGCGAAACACGGCATAACACCCCAAAAACAATAACAAAAAAACCCTTTATAAATAGATCTGCTTGCACTACAGCTGTTTCCAATTATTTCACTTCTACCATGTTATCATTAACACATTCTTTACAAAAGTGGTACCGTATGTCAATGTTCTTGGTTATTTTATTAAAGCTATTATTTGAAGACAGCTTAAGTAAACACTGATTGTCATTAAATAAAGATATGGTGTATGACTCATTAGTTATTTCTTTAGCACATTATTTAAATATCTAGCTTCCCTACAAGCTTTCGGCTACCCGCTACACCAATGTATTCAGCTTCAGTGCTCGAAAGAGCAACAGTTTTTTGCTTTTTGCCTCCCAATAAATAACACATCCAGCTTAACTATAACATATACTTGTGTAAAACCTCCGATCTACGATATTGTTTCCCCAATCTGCATTAACAAATACTTCTAATTTTGAATTACCGCATTTAGTACATTTCAATCCAAAATGTTTAGTTTTCTTAAGATATTTTAAAACTCGTTTAGCATATAACCAAGTTTCTTGGTTATAGCAATTGTTAAATTGACTCAGAAAACTTACCGCAAAAGCTATATCAGGTCATGTTACCACCGCCAAATACAAAAGTCCACAAATAAGCTTCTGATAAGGTATTTGACTTTCACAATTTTTACTTTCTTCGTTAATATTCAATTTAGCCTCTAAAGGTGTATCTGCTACTTTACAATCTGCCGTATTAAATTTATTTAGTAATTGGTAATTCTCCTGGCTTAAGGTAACTGTACCATTAACCTTGTCAATATTAACACTCATCCCTAAACAATTTTTGACCTGACCCAAATCTTTTATTTTTAATTTTGAATCCAACACCTTCTTCAAATCATTATATTCTACATTATCAATAGAAAACACAAAAAAATCATCTACATATAAAGTAACTATTGTATTTTCATTATTCTTATTTTTTTTGTATAAACATGGTTCTAATGTACTACACTTATACCTTACAACAACAAGACATTCATCGACCCTCTTGTACCAGGCCCTTAAGGATTGCTTAAGAACGTAAATAGCTGCTTTGTTATTGTCATTTTGAGAGTCTAATAAACATTCTGGCAATTCCATGTAAATTGTTTTCTCAATGTCCCCATTCAAGAATACAGTAGTAACATCTAGACATTAACACAGACTTTTAATATCTAATTCAAGTTTGACAGATAATGCGAACAACAATCTCAAAGTTGAATGTCTAACAATCGGCGAGAAAGTGTCTGAATAGTCCACATTTTTCTTCTGCGTGTAGCCCTTGGCTACTAAACGTGCACGGTATGGAACATTATTACTATTGTCAATTTTTTTTCGTAACACCCATTTGCACTTTACTACAGTTCTACCACTCTTTGGCATATTCATTAACTCCCATGCATTCTTTTCTTCAAAACAGTGTTCTTCTTTCACTGCACTTAACCACTGTTTTTTTCATTTCCCTGTAATGCTTCTTCTAAAGATAGTTCATTAGCATCATCACACACTCCCTCAGGAATACGCGTATTTAGCATACCATACAGTTCTGGCTTCCTACTGATTCTGCTGGATCCAACACGCTGCTTAGGTGAATCGTCAGCATCTTCATAATCACGAATGTATCAGGAGCGTAAGTACTCGTATCATCTGATGCATCTTCGACTAGTGTGTTCTCTTCTAAGGTTATAGATTCTGAACTTGACGTATCTTTGCAACTACTACCCCACTAGGCACGAGTTTTCTCCACTCTCAGTGATTGGTATATTGACCTCTGGGTTATTTTCACCTTCCATGATAATGATATATCTGTTGGTTGTGATATTTTTAGTTCTAGGGTTGTATATTCGGTAACGTTTGATGACTTCTGGATAGCCCACACTTTCTCAGGCTTTCTATTCCATTTCTGGCGCTTCTTTTTAGCAACATGAGACATAACGTTGCTACCAAATATTCTTAAATGACTTACGTCTGGTTTACATCCAGTCCAGATCTCATATGGAGTTTTTTGTTTGAACTAGGAAGTACAGTACGATTTTGTAAATAAACCGCTGTATTTGTTGCCTCTGCCCGGAATTCTACCCAAATTCGCATCAAGTAATAAGTATCTAGCCTTTTCGACAATTTTTTGATTATTACATTCTGACAAACCATTCTGCTCCGGGGGGTATGGGTTACTTCTTTGTATATATCTGTATATTCATTCCTTCTTGACATATGAATCAAACTCTTTGTTGCAGTATTCACCACCATCATTGCTTCTTAATATCGTAATTTTCTTATTTGTTTGTTTCTCAACTTTTGTTTTAAATTCTCAGATCAGATTGATCGATCGAAAAGTTGGAAGCAACGACCGTCAGTGTTAGGAACTTCCTACTTCTACCTAGCTTTGATTAGGCATAACTGTCTTATTTTCACTGTCCAGTTTCAAATTTATATTTTGAGATTTAGTAACTAAAGTACGTTTCTTTTTATACATTAACCGTTCAGGATGCCCGGAGGAAAATAATTTTCTTTAAGGCTTGTTCGGCTAGTAGTTTAGTCGAGTGGCGAGTAACTCGCCTCTTGACTGACCAAAAAGCGTTCATATCGGTCGAGTGCGTAGAGTACATTAGTGTGTGGCGCATTGTAAGATGAACGGGCTGCAACGCAACGTAAATAAACTGATTGTTTAATAAATAAATGGATATTTGATGGATCGTTTAATAAATAAATGGATATTTTAGAAGAGGTAGAGGAAGAAATTAGTGAGATGAAAGTAAAGAAACTATGGACATGAAATGGACTAATAACTCAAAAAATAAAAAAAATCTAAATCTTCGCTCAAACGAGACGACATTTATGCGGCGACTTTTGAACTTTACTCTATTAAAACAACAGGTTCTGTATTTAGGTTTTGATTTAGTGGTCGAGCCCGCAAGCAGTGACACATGGTAAGGGGCGCCACTCGCCCGAAAAAATAGAACAAAATAGATAGACTCTACTAAACTCTACTGAACCACTGACTAAACTACTCCACTAAATTTATGGTGTTCGAATACATTTAGTTACTAAATTAGTCGCTACTCGACTAAACTACCAGCCTCGACCGAAGATGACATACGCCCTACGAACGGGTATTTAGGGCGTATGTCGTCTTTGGGGATACTGTGTGAAAAGTGTTTTAAGGAAATGAAGGAGAGGGTGTTCAGAGAAGTAAAAGGATATTAGGGGTGGTTAGGAATTTCAGTGAGTCCAAGAGTGACAGACACAGTATGAATCCATCGCTCCCTTTACGGTACAAGGCGATTGGTCGAGAGAGTCCGACTGGAGAAGTCAAAGGGTTTCCCTGAACCGGCTTCTCCCGATCCAACCCGCAACGCGGTGCCGCCAAAATGTGGACGAACCTCACCACATGATCCCCGGCATCCCCGCTAAATTTCCAAATGTACGTAATGTCTTTTCATGTAAAGCGCAGTTTTTGTGAAAAATCATTGCAAGGGCGCTGTTCTAAGTGTACTTAATTTTATGTAGAACAGATCAATCTCTGTCATAGTTTAGCAGTCTTCTACCACAGGTTATTATTTTGAAAAGGAATGTTTTTCCAAATCGCGTTTTTTTAACAGAAATTCTGAAGTTTTATTAAGACGGTTTTTTTCAAAATGTTTTAACAATTCATCAAATATTTGAAGTTAATTTTCACGTTCTGTGAAAGTTCTTTTATTATACTATTTTATGTTAGTTACTTCATAAAACTGAAATAATCATAGAACTTGAATAAAAATTTCACAGAAGGTTAAAATTTTTTAAAACAACCGATCCTTAGAGTTGTATCTATAGATATAGATATATATAAAAATGAAAACATGTTTGTTTCTGTCTATATATGTATGTAAGCTATGCGTTGCGATGTGCGCATGCCCGCGATTCTTACTATATACAGTAGCGAGTTGTGGCATTATGAAATTATGCATTGCTAACCGTTCATCCGATTGCGATGAAACTTTGGGGATTTGGTATGTGCCTGCCAGCGATGGTTCCTATATTATACTGGTGAGCTCTGGCATTATGAAATTTGCATAAAAAATTGCAATAGGTGACACGCGAGCTGTTTCAAAACTGAATGTATGAAATGCGGGAGGGGGGAGGGAACCCGGGAGGGGAAGGGGGACTCGGGAGAGGGATTCGCGGGAGGCAGAGGGGGGAGGCGAATCCGGGAGGGGGGGCACTTGGGAGGGGGAGGAGAACTAGGGGGTTCGCTGGTCGAGGGTAGAGGGCGAGGGGCGTAGAGGGAAGACGGAGAAGGCGGAGTGGAAATGCGAGAGGGGAAGGAGACGCGGGAGAGAAAGGGGAGGCAGAAGGGGAACGGGACTAATGGGAAAGGACAGGCAGAAAGAAACAATTTCTTTATTAAGTGGCGTAGCAACGCATGCCGGGAACTCGCTAGTATAGAATAAAGAACAAATACGTTTTTGTTAAAAAAATTAAGTTAGACTTTTTATCACTGTTTCAAGATCACTTGAAGCGAAAAAACACAAAACTGTTCTAAACGAATGTTATATTAATATTATTATTAAGCTCAATCATGATTTTGTTTTGTTAATCGACTACCACGGGCCATGTGGGTCTTCTGGTTGTGAAAGAATGCTTGTGTTGTTATTCTCTGGAATCTGGAGTATCGAGCATCGCTTGCTCGCAGATCATAAAGTTTCGTTCGAATAAACAATTGCAGAATTAACAATTTCGTTCGTTAAACAGTTTCGAGTGTTCAATTTGCATATTAAATTAAGATGGAATAACCAGACAAAACCGGAAATATGTCATTTTTAAATCAAATTTTAGACGTATTGACTATTTTCCACAAAAAAATATTAATGGATTTCGAAAGACTGTTCTTGTATCTAGTATATTTTTTAGAAAATATGTTTATTTTTATTACAGTAAGGTTTTACCGTAGGTCTTGACAGATTTGTTAAATTTCAAACAAAATTTTGTATTATACAACATACATTTCAAATCAAATAATCATGCAGCAAAATAAATCAATAAATTATTTTGGAAAGATACTTTTCAGAATTTTAATTGTAGTTCAAAATAAAATCATTAAAAAAAGATCCGCGCCCTTATTTTGTGACGAAAATACTTCAGTTTGTCTATTTATTTACGGTCTTACAAATTAATATATTTAAAAAAAATTGCATTCTTATTTTGCTTAGACATAATTGAAAATTATAAATACTTATAATCAAAAAATAATTATAAAAAGTACATAATTTTAATTGTTTTATCATCATGAGTTTGAGCATTTTTGGATGAGGGTATTTATCAAAGCAAATTTATAATGAAATAAAATCGATATTGAGTTATTATGTTAAAATGCTGGTATAGCGAATAATTCATCTTTCTCATCGGAACCGCCCTGTACGGTTGCAAGGGTACGATCGTAAGATCATGGTTCGACGAAATTTAAATTCCCGGCCGCTGGTTAATGGCTCATATTCCAATATAATTACTTGAAAATCCAATATTTTAATCCCTTTTATCAACGCGATCTTAACCATTGTGGGGCTTGGTTATACAGAAGATTTAACTTGTCCACAAATCATTAGGCCGGTATATCAATTGCTTTTTATGATCGCTGTAATAAGGAACTCCAGTGAAAAATATTATGGCTTTAAAAAAATATGTTCATATAGACCAATAAACGCTGATTCTGAATATATAAGTTTTATTAAATAATATTTAACGTAGAGTTTTTAAAAAAATATTAAAAAGTCCATTTTAAAACAGTTCATTAAAACACCCTGTCAAGTTGGTATTATTGAATTTGTGGGGCGTGACGTCACCGCTTCCATAAAACGCTCCAATGCTGAAATTCAAAATAGCGGCGGTCGAACAGCTGATTCCAGTTCCCTACGAAATTCATGCTTCGGTTTTCTTAATATTGATTTCGATTCGTAAAGCTAAAAAAATAATAATTTCAAACAATTTTTATACCAATCTCCCGTGTATAATAATATAATATTGGATTGCCGACTTTTTGAGGGAGAGGTCAATTCAGACGGTTGCTGATGGTTTCACTTCTTCCTCGCATCCAATAAATGCTGGCGTCCCACAGGGATCGGTTCTGTCCCCGACTTTGTTTTTGTTGCACATCAACGACCTTTTGTCATGTGCACCAATTCATTGTTACGCGGATGACAGTACAGTCCATGACAGCTTTTCGTTTGACAAGCCCCCAAAGGGCACAAAAACTCCAACGGCTCGGAGGGCTTTGAAGCAAAGAATGGATGGTTACCTCGAGAGTGTTTTCTCTTGGGGTAAGAATAACCTCGTCGAATTCAATGTTTCAAAGACCCAATCATGTCTGATTACGTCTAAAAGGGATCGAAATGAAAATCTAATCTCCTTCAACGGAAGCAATCTTCCGAACAGACCTTCCATTGATATGCTTGGTGTAACTATAAGTGACCAGCTCAGGTATGGGGGCTCCATCAAAGCCAGAGTAAAGTTAGCTTCTCAAAAACTGGGCGTACTGTACAGGGCCCGCAGATACTTTAATAGTACACAACTGCTTACCCTGTACAAATCGCAAGTGCGCCCCACGCTTGAATTTGGCAGCCACCTCTGGTCTGGAGCTCCAAAATACTTGAAAAATACCCTCGACTCTGTGCAGAAACGGGCGGTCCGTTTGATAGATTCTCCCATCTTAACGAACGGGTTGCAATCTTTAGAGCACAGGCGTCGGGTGGGAATGCTATCCATGTTCTACCGGTATTTCAATGGAAGATGCTCTGAGGAACTAGCGTCATTGATCCCTTCGGCACCGGTGCATAGTCGGGAGACACGCCAAACGCGCGCCCAACATATGTACACGGTTGACATATGTCACATGAGAACGGGTCGTTTTTTCGACTCGTTCTTGAGTTCAACAGCTCGGCTATGGAACGATTTGCCGGCATCTGTGTTTCCTCCCTCCTACAACATGGGTCTCTTCAAGACCAATGTTCATTCCTTCCTCTCCTCAAAAAGACCCTCCACACAGCATCCCAGATGACATAGGCCCTGAGGGGAATTATTTTCCTCAAGGCCTCCTGTGTGGAGTTAATGTAAAAAATAAAATATATATATATAATATAATAAATATCTTAGATGGGACGGACACATAGAACTAGTCACTGCAAAGGTTAGAAAGCTTACATACTTGTTTATAACGATCAGAAATATCTTACGTAAAAAAGAATTGAAACTCATTTATGATGCTATGTGTGGGTCACTTCTAGACTATGCGTCCCTAGGTTGGGGTGGGTGTGCAAAAACTGTATTGGAAAAATTAGCTAAAGCTCAAAAATCACTACTAAGGGTAATCCTCTAAAAACCTTTTAGATATCACAGCGATGCACTATTTGAAGAGTTACGAGTTCTGGATGTTTGACAACTATATATGAGAAAATTAATTTTAAACACCCATAAACAACGCCACCTCTACCCATCTATTAACCACTCTCACGACACCCGACACTCACGGAGAAATCCAATTGTACCACTCACAACCAAAACGTCTCTCGCTCAAAGACACTTCTCATTCCTAGGTCCAAAACTATACAATTTCATGCCTGATGATTGGAAAAAGGAAAGCGCAGGTGTTATTCGCAGATTGGCCACAACTTGGTTTCATCAATTAGGGAGAAAAGAGAGTGAACTTTTACGTTATAAAAAATGAAATCAAACACATACCAAAACAATAACAAAAATTCCAACAAAAATAAACTATGTAAAAGATACCTTTCTGTTCTAATCGTTATTATTATGTGCGTGTATTTAACTACCTATTACTTTTAAATTAGAATGCTACCAAGCAGCAGTTAATCTTTTGTTTTAATTGGTTATTTTATTTGATTCTATCACTTCTTTTTTTTATTCTCTTTTTATTCATATTTATACAAAATATATATGTATACTTATAATATGTAATGCAAACACCATGTATAAGTTAACATACCAATTATTTTATTATTATTTGATAACTATGCAAGCAAAAAACAGTAATAATCATGTATTAATTGCTTATTTTATTTTATTGTATCTGTTTTCTTTATAGTTCTCATTAGTACGACTATAATATGAAACGCAAACACCAGTTACCTTTATGCTGTAATCATTTGCGTTATTTATTTTCCTTTTATTTATTATTATTATCATTTCAATAACCATGCTAAACAAACCACGGCTTTTGTATAATAATTTGTTAGTTATTTTATAATAATTTTATTTCTTTCTCTTCTCTTTTTTTTCTATTTTTCTACTATAGTAGAAAAATAGAAAAATAATATAAACTATAATATAAACTATAATATGCAATAGTATGCAATGCATACACAAGTTATCTATATATTTTAATCCTCTGTTTTTAAGAACCTATATGTATATTAACTACTATGTTTTAACTTTTGTTACTATGTTTTAAACTTTCTAACTTCATTTTTTATTATTTCTCTTCTTTTTATTTCCGCGATTTTTCCTCTTTTTTGTACAAATCATGTTCCATATGTTCACACTAATCCTAATTTGACTGTTCTAAAACGGGAATCATCCTAGTTGGACAGTCAAAACATATCATAAATAATTTTTATAAATGTATTATACTATACTAAATAAATAAAATAAAAATAAATAAATAATTACACCTAAATAACGTTTTACTTATTGAATAGTTTCGTCACTTTTTCCATACAAAATGACAACATCTGTGAAAATAACTAAAACTTTTGGCCAGATGACGTCACAGGGCCAGATGACGTCACGGTGGTTTTCGGGGGATCTTGAAAAATTAAAACTTTGACATATATTTTAACTATTAAAACTAACTATAAAAATAAAAATAAATATGCAGTTTTTTAAGTTAGAAGGTCATTTCTTGTAACCGTCATCAACAGAGTCACACAAATACATATAAAATAAGGTTTAAAGTTTACATTTGAGAGCATACACGTTAGACCAGAAAGAAATCTATTATTTTTAGAATTTCAAAATACCTATTTTATCGGTGACCGGACAACTCACAATGAAACTAACTCAGAATCACTTCAGAAAATTCGTGAGCGTTGAAAAAAATATATAAAAAATTAATTAAATAGGTTACGTTAGTTTAGGGTTATGGTCTATTTTAAAATTATTTTTTTCATTGCTTTTAATGACTTTTCAAAGAGGTGTCGAGTTGACTTTATTCTCAGTTGGCATGGAACCATTTAATCACCGAAGACAACATTAGCGACTCTCAAAAGAAAATTTCAATTTTCAGAAAATCAATCACAGAACTTAAATTTTATTGTGAAATTCGATAAATTGTACAAATTCTGTGCGTTTCACCCATCCACAACATTAGGTACCTACCTAAAAAAAAATTATAAAATAAAAAATATAAAAAAGTCATTTGATATAAATCTCCAAATCAAAATCTTGTTCGTCTACAAAACAATGAAACTTTTTTTTTTGATAACCCCACTTTATCTCATGTTTTCTGAATTTTACACAAATCTGCTGCAATCGTTCATGTATTTCATTGCTTGAAATAACTTCTGCCGTATTTGGTGACCATATCTGAAAAGCCATGTATTTCCCCACCTTTCTCTTCTCCACCTCCTTTCTCTTCCTATAACCTTCAGCCTCCCAACATTCCCCATCAAACAACTATGCAATATTCACGCTGTAGTCTCATTTGCAACCGACGGTTGGGAGCAGTTGGGACTCTTGTGCGGTGATCACATCTTCAACCCAACACAAAAAGGTGGCTGCCATGATAATTTAAACACCTCGAATTTCCAAAACATTGCTCATGTGCCAGGTTCGATGAAAATCTATTAAGCCACCAACTACTTTGTACAGCACCTCAGAACCACTTTGTCAAAAGACTCACTCGATAATCTGCTGTAACTTGTAACTGAGAAGATTTTTTTACAAATTCAGATCATTTTGCACGCCTGAATAAATTTCGGCCATAGTTTTACATGCTAGATTTTAGATGAATTTTCCAGTTTTAAAAATATATCGGAGGTGTGAAGAGTGTGTGCATTAGTGCGGTGTGCAACACTACAAGAGAATTTAAAATTCAGACATATAAAACCAAAAAGTATAACATGGCTCACGATATTCTCAAAATTTTGCGTTAAAATAGTTATAATTGTAGTCGCCGTGTCGCCCTCATCACATTTTGAAGACAATTCCTCAAAAAGTTCAGTATATTGTTCCTCCTTCAGATTTGATCCTAATATGCGCTCATAAATCCGAGCATTCCCGAACAAATTAAAGATGGTGTTTTTAATCTGTGGCTTGCTTCGAAAAGACCCACGAGATCAAGAGCGAGGGATGTTTGCGGGGGCGTAGCTACCGTCGTATCAGCCGTATCAATGATACGGGGCCCCCGGGCTTTTGTTTCTTTTGTGAGAAATCTTTACCCTTCATTTGGGCCCCAACTAATTTTGATACAGGGACCCTCCAAGGCACGCTACACTGCTGGATGTGTGCCAAGACTGATGTGTTTGGCGATCCATTTTCTCTACCTAGCCCTGCGGGGAAATGGCATTACGGTTAGTTAATTGGTTTTAGTTAACGATTTCACTTCGAAATTGATTTTCCTTCAGAATTCTAAAATAATCTTTCGATTTTGAGATAGGGTTTTGAAATTTTTGGGAGTCAATCAATCAATATTACACAAGAAATCGCTTTTCTTAATAATAAAAATTGTTAAGAAGAGCGGATTCTACATAGATTTTGTGAAATTGAAAAAAAACTGATATTGGCTCTTTTAAAAGCAAGCCACGGAAATTTTAAAACCACGGACCGGTCAGTGGTTGAGTGGGCATCGCGTTTGGGTCCCACCTGTTTTCGATTCCTCGGGCGTCCCGTGTTCGGTTCCTCGGCTGGCTAAGTCCTCCATCACAACACAAGCAACATTTTCGGCTTTCTGTGGTGGTAGTAGGAAATTTTCAAAAAATTTTGGGTTATTCGTAACCCGGAAATGTTTGTCTTTCTTTTTAAAAAGTAAAAAAAAAGTAAGTAAAAGTAATATCGATAATTTTCATGGATGGCTAAACTGCGATTTTCTCTATGCTTTGGGGAAATTCCTCCTGAAATTACCTATTTAGTTTAAAAATAAAATAAACACTATGTATTATGTAAACAGTTTTAGAACAGTTGGCTAAATTCCATGCTTCATGAAATTTTATTGTAAAATTTGGTTGATTAACACTATTTAAATATTAAAATCTGTGTATATACAAATATATACAGATTTATCTAGACAGATTTTTAATATACAAGAATATTAAAATCTGTGTAGGAACAAACATAAATTAATCCAACAATTAATAAATAATCTAAATCTCATTTTTTTTGACGTGATAACGTCGTATAAATCGATGAACGCCGGCTGCATGCACGAAAAAGCATGACTCATTGTCAAGTTCCGCCTGAGCCGAGCGTGCAAGCGAGGGCGCAGAACAAACGTTCGGCCTAAGCGTTCGGCTTGTGACGCATCTTTCTCTCTTCCACTTCATCATTATCATATTACGTTATCACGTAAAATTATCGTCCGTAAACCGACTTTAACAACAATAGACAACCAATATTTTTTTAAATACCATGTATGTGAGAATAATTAAATTTTCCATAAATATTGGGATTTTTTCTACCAAACAGAGCAGACCAAAGACAAACCTGCGCATGAAAGTTCGCGATTGACTTTGAGGAATGTCTGGATGTCTGGAAAATCAAATTGGGTGTGTACGGGAATATCCTATTACAATATGGCACATCGTAGCGCATCTCCATTTGTCTAGTGTCTAGTAAATGTAACTAGGGCTACCACGAAATGTTAATAAAAAACAATGCTAAAATAAATAAAATACATGAATAAATGTTTTTTTACATCGTTCGGAAAGATAATTTAGTCAAGAAATCTTTTGGTATTTTATAAAACGTTAATCTTTAAAAATGCATCAAACATTTATAGAATCAAGAAAGAAAAAAATTCTACAATTCTACTGTGGGAGAGTTTTAAACATTGTTGGGTTATTCGTAACCCCGAAATGTTTGTCTTTCTTTTTAAATAAAAAAGGTTGCTCAGACTTTCTCAGAACAGCAGTTTGTCTAGGTCCTGGAGGCGGATGACCAGGACACACTGAACCCCAGATTCCTACCTACCCTTTAAACTTTTTTCCTTCCCAGAACTCTCTTCCCCTTCCTTTCCTTAAAAAAACCATCCACACAGCATCCCCAAAGATGACATAGGCCTTGAGGAAAATTATTTTCCTCCGGGCCTCCTGTGTGGAGCTCATGTAAAAAAAAAAAAAAAATCACATGGTCAAAGAATCAGGAGTAATTCAGCTATTTTCGTGAAAATACCGCGTTTTTTAGCTCCGTTATAAAATTTATTACTTAACGTCATGTTTTGACTACCTACATCAACACAAGAAAAACCATTGTTACGATCGAAATGCTCGTTAAAGTTGTGGGAAGCTAGAATGTGATATGGACAACGCAATCTGAGTCTGAGAAAAGCTTCGCAGTCTCCCTGAAGAAAACCTATTCAGAAGGTATGGTTTGACATTAAGTGCAATTAATACATTTATATTCCATTCGGATTCACATTAATATTTTTTAATGACCGATGAAAATGTTGGTCGACTGAAATCGGCAATTAAATTTAGGCATTTTAAAAATTAAAGTAATTCATTATTTGTTGATTGTTTAAATTAATAAATAGTTGGTGTGAGAGCCCAGTTACATTAAATTCTTATTTACGAACAACGCGGGCATTAAATATATTTGTAAACAATGTAATTTGTACAGGAATAGTGCAACTTTATGATGTCTTCGTACAATCAATGAATTTTAAAGCATGAAGCTGCTCCTGCATAGTTTTTTAAATCTTACAAATAGCCTGTAACAATGAAGTTTTAGTAAATAGTAAGATATAACGTTTGAATCGGTTGAATTTGTTTGATAAAAATTTTCTAGTTTTGTCGTTAGTTGTTTGGCCGTGAAAATCTAAAAACGTATCATCCTAGTTTTAATTTTGTTTCAGGTTATTTGATTCAAGTGGCGCTCGAGAAAAAAAAATACTTATTACCGAACCAAATAAAGCAATGTAGTAATTTCGCATTTTGTGGGGAATATTTTAGTTTTGGTATCGCCATCAAGTACCGGATTCCAAGAACTATTAAAATTTTCATAATGTGTGTTTATTTTTACTGAAAAGAGCGGTGAATGCAATAAATACTCTGTAAAAAGACTCATGTTGTATGTCTGGAATAGTTGCTTCTTCAATGGAGAACTGCACCTATTGAATCTCCTGGCGAATATGTTGGCTCGCTCTCAGTACTCTTCTTCGGCGTTCTACGTCATTTTTATTTTTTAGATCATCAGTTAAGACAAATATTTTATTTCGCTGCAGATTTTGAGATTTGATTCGCCGAGACGTATGGGCGTAATGACAGCAGAACCTTTAAATTTGCTTTGATAATGATTTTTTTACATTGTCAATCAGCCCGCGATTTACGTATAGCGAATCTACGGTATCTACGTATGGCGAATATTTTCCAGAATTATTGTGACTTATGTGAAGTTAGTGTATTTGTAGGCACAATAAGAAATATTATTTAGAACATATTAATTACGAAGGCTGAAAAGTAATGCACACATGTACACTAGTGTGGGCCGCAACTGTATGGCGAAAAGAAAGGTCTTATTTCCTTGACCGCTAGTAATAAAAAGTTGTCTTTGCATCTAAAACATCAAAAAAATTTAGTTTTAAAAAAATCAAAAAATATCCTAAAGTTCCGCAAGTCCTTTAAAGTTTGAGAAAATATCGAAAAATTTCAATTTTTTCAGTCCTTGCATAAAATATTCTGAAATAGTTTAAAGATATTCATTTATGAGCTCTTGTTAAAAAAAGTCTATAGCTTCGATGTATATAACCACCATTTATTATTTTTGTAGTAGTATGGCATTAAACCACGTCCGCCCGCAGTCCCCGAACCCGCCCTCGCTTGAGTAGCGCGCCATATTGGCCGTTCCTTAGTCGACCAAGGACCCTCCGTTTCGTGATATTGTTTTGAAGAAAACTAAAAGTATTATTAAAATATGGGAAAACTTCTCTGTAAATGGAGCTGACTTCTGAAGTAAGATTAAGTTCTGCTAATTCTTCATCCGTTACATTTTCCAAAATGGGAGGATTCATGATTGGCGTATCTTGCCAAGATATCAAATCAAAGTATGCATCAAAATTCAATGGGGGTACTTTAAATGTTCGATTTTCTGTCCGGAATAACTCTCTGGCTTTCGATAAACGCCTTATTCCAAGTTCTTTGATGGTAGGTGATTCATCGGTTATCATTGACAAGAGTAAATTTTCAGTATGAGCGAAGTATTCCCTTTGCTGAAGAGGATTAACCATTGCTTTTAATTCACCCGGAAGATAGCGCGAATATTTAATCGTGCTAAAAATATGCCTCGCATCTTTTTGCACGACCCATGTAGTTTTATATCAAACCACATAGGAGCCTATGCCCTCATGATAAACGTGGCTAACATAACGAAAAAATATGATGGCATTGCGCTTCCAATATATAATCGTGGGATTTGACTCGCTGTAGTAATCACTCCTGGGTTCTTCTGGCAATATCAGGATGACAACGTCCGCTGGAAACTACTTTGAAAATATCAACAAGTATTTTTGATCGGTGCTTAAATCTTGGTGTTGATACTCAACATAAATTTGAAAAAAGATTGTACCGGTAAATTATGCCAATTATGAAGAGTTGAACCTACGGGGCCGGAAAAATCATGAAGTCCAGTGGTTGTACCATCCGACTTCATAATCAAATGGCGTAGAAGCAGCTCGTTGCAATGAAAAATGCAGATCAGCCACTGTGCCGGTCCATTCAAGTGTTTCTCCATCGTTTGTGAAGTGTTTTGACCAGCAAAATGTTCCGCAGTCTATTTTTGTTTATAACTTTACTATCCTGCATGATTATGTTGAAATCATTTAAGATGGCAGAAGCGATTGCTGTTCCAGCTCGATCCGATATCCTGAACCTGTCAAAGATCTTGGAGAGAACTGTAAAAGACGAAGAATTGCTGGTTGTCGGAGAGGCGGTGTTATTAGTCTTAAGTAGCTGACTTGATTTTGCGACCGGAGAAGATAATTTTGATGTTAAGGTGGAAGATAATGATAAGCAATGATAAACAATGATTCAAAGTGTCCACAAATCCTAAAGCTTTTTCTTCTCAAACCTGTTCATTTAATTTGGTAAAATCTTATCATTTTTTCTTCGTAAGCTTTACCATTTGTTTCGTAGTCGGTATATCAACACTGCCGATGAACATCTTTCTCTCACCTCTTTGGTCTTCCAAAAACTATCTTTCCTTAGGGGAAACTTTCATTTATTTGTATTAATAAATTGCATTCATTGTCTTTCCATTTACAATATCAATAACAAACAGTAGGGAGCTTGTGATTTTAAATGGGGAGACTCTTCTTTGGAAGGAAACTGTATTTCTTCTACCTTTTTCTGACTTCAATAAGTTTATATACTTATTTATTTATTTATTTATTTATTTGAGACACAAACAGGATATTTACAGAGCATTATTTTGGTTAATGTATAACAAATTAAGATACAAATATAAACATCCCTAGACTAATGTGTCTACAGTAATAACATTTGCGTATTCACAGTCACATGAAAAACAATGTAAGTATTTTTTTTTTCACATAATTTAGAAACTTAAATAGAAAATTTGAAATACATGATAGCTACAAAATATTTAAAATGTTTATTAAAAATAATAAAACAACATTCAAACATTTTTTTTTTTTTTTCAGTTGCACAAATCATGGAGATATTTCTTAAAACAAGTAAAATTATTCGCAAAAATATCTATTATAGAGTGTGATTTAGTGAGATCGTTGTATGATCGTGACATTCTAGATATGGGATTAAAGTATCCCGTATTATTGCTAAAAATTTCGGTCCAAAATATGTCAAATTTTCTGGTAGATTTGGGCCTGGCGTATAAATTGATTTCATTGACTAAGTTACTATTTACTAGGTTGTTAACAATTTTATAAAACATTAAAAGGTCATTTATATTACGTCTTTTAACTAGACTCTCTAAATTGAAATGTGTAAGTCTTTGTTCGTACCCGTCTAGAAGATGGTAGACACCTGACCGGTAAGACAAAATCCGTGTAAATTTCCTTTGGACTGATTCAAGTCTAGATACCTGTGAAATATAGTGTGGATTCCAGACTGTTGACCCGTACTCAAGAACACTACGGATTAATGAATTAAAGAGAATTATTAGGCTATTAATATTCTTAAACAGTTTGGTTGATCTAACAATGAAACCAAGTAATTTATTTGACTTACTCACAATGTATTCAATGTGTTGGTTGAACGTTAGTTTGTTGTCAAATATAATTCCTAAATCTTTTATCGACTCAACTGTATCCAGATTGTGACCACATATGCTGTATGAATATAGAGTTTTGTTGGTGTTCTTGGTGAAATTTATAACTTTGCACTTAGGTATATTTAGTTCCATTTCATTGTCAACACACCAGGTAGATATTGTGTTAAGGTCTTGTTGTAAGAGTTCACAATCGTCCATAGATTTAATTGCTTTATACAATTTGAGGTCATCAGCATATAGAGAAAAATTACAGCGGAGTTTATATGTAAGGTCGTTAATAAAGATCAAGAAAAGCAAAGGTCCAAGGTGCGATCCTTGTGGTACACCCGACGTAACTGATATTGGGGAAGAGGTAAAACCGTTAACAGTAACTAATTGACTTCTATTTGATAAATATGATTCTAACCAACGAAGCAGATTTCCGTGAATGCCGATTTTATCCAGTTTATTCATTAAAATAGGGTGACTAACTTTGTCGAAAGCCTTACTGAAATCGGTATACACGGAATCTACTTGTGTTTTTTTATTCATCGATTTACACAGAAAGTCCATATACTCGAGTAAATTAGTATTTGTGGATCTTTTAGATACAAAGCCGTGTTGGAAAGGACTAAGTATATGTGTTACGTGATTAAAAATGGTTTTGTATACAATGGACTCGAATATTTTGCCAAAACAAGATAAAAGGCTAATAGGACGGTAGTTAGTTACATCATTTTTACTGCCAGATTTGTGGATCGGAATGACGTGGGCGACCTTCCACAGATCCGGAAAAACTCCATCGTTCAGACTTTTAGTGAATATTTTGTGTAATGGTACTGCAAGTTGATCTGCACAATTTCGAATAAATAGTGGAGGAATTCCATCTGGGCCGGAACCCTTATTGATGTCAAGAGTGTTCAATTTAGCTTTGACCTCGTCTAAAGTTATTTTGATATGAGACAATGGATAATTATTGAGTGGGGAAGAAAGTTTAGAGTCACTTTTAGAAGTAGATGGTGAGCTAAAAACAGAAGAGAAGTAAGTAGATAAGAGTTCACATATATCTTCACCATTTGTTGCTAATTTGTCATGTAGATGCATGATTTTAGGAAGAGAATTAGAAATTCTTTTCGAATTAATGAGGGTTGAAAGATTTTTGATGCTGTTAGGGAGAGAATTTTCTATTGAATCTATGTGGGCTTTAAGACAGGTACGTACGGATATTTTTACTCTAGCCCTCAATACAGAAAAACTGTCATAGTCACATTGATTTCTGTATTTTTTCCATTTCTTTCTAAACTTTTCTTTTTCTCGGATTTGGTGGATCAAAACACTGCTGAACCAAATTGGAAACTTATTATTCCTGATTCTTAAGCGCGGAGTGTGTTTTTCAATTGATAGCCATAACAAGTTATAAAAATGTAGTAGGGAATCATTACAATTCAGAGTGTTAAGATCATTCCAGTTTGTAAGTGATAACATTTCATTGCATTTAATGTAATCCGTTTTTTTGAAGTTATATTTGATGTGATCTGGATTGGTGGGTAGGAGTCTGTATTTGGACATTAAAAGATCGAATTCAATGGGAGGATGATAGGAGTCAACTTTAGATAGCACATGTGAAGCAATTTGAATGTTAAGGTTATGGTTGGAAAACACTAAATCTAAAATTCGATCTATGTTGTTAGAGACTTGATTAAATTGATTAAGTCCAGTCAAATTTTGAAAGTCTAATAGAGATATTGACTTTTGGCTATTTTGTAAGATTGGTCTGGTGTGAGTTACATTGACATTTGGCGAGTGTTGAATAGATGGCACATTAAAATCACCCATTATTAACGTTATATCCTCTGATGAAAAGTTATTATATATCGTTTGACACTTTTCGAAAAAATCTGTGAAATTTTCGATTTGTATATCTGGAGGCAAATACGCCAAACATAAGTTGATGGATTGTCTGGATGATTCATGTAATTTAAATTTAATCCATAAATCTTCTATAGATTTAGAGCTGTGTGCTGAGACTGAAAAAGATGTCATTTCTTTCTTTATGGCTATTAAAACTCCACCCCCTGATTTTTTAAGAGAACTTGACATGTCCCTATCACGTCTATATATATTATAACGATCATCAACTATTTCACGGTCATAGATTGTAGAGTCTAACCATGTTTCTGTAAAACAAATTAAATCATAATTGCAACTGAGCACTTCGCAGTATAAATCATTTAGTTTACTTTTTAAACCACGTACATTTTGATAATAAAATGTTATTGCCGATTTGTTAGAACACATTTTGAAAGTATATAAAGTATTATTAAATACATCTTATTGTAAAATTGATGTGGAAATAAATTATTAAAAAATAAATAATTATGCTCTGAAAGGGGGCAATTATGAACATCATAATATTTTTTGGTTTGTTTGTGGTACATAATTTTGTCTGTGGTATTACATGTCATTGTTGACAGAATTAGGTTATATCGTAAACCAAATATCGTAATACAATTATTAGTAACAGGATGCAATAGTTTTTTGTAATTAACATATTGTGATAGTTCATGAGAATAATGACAAATCGTGAAAGTCATATTTTGTTGTTGTTTTACAGAATAATTATGTTGAAAAGTTTGCGACAGTTTTATGCGACATTTGAAACACTCTAATGATTCGTTAATTACTACAATGGAGTGCATATAAAAAAGGTAATTCCAAGTTTTCAAAAGGTTAACAATTAAGTAGCTTGTATGAGGGAAATAATTAAGTAATTTTAGTGATTTTAAATTCATAAAGGGACGGCAGCAGAAGCGGTAGGTGCATTTTGTGTCGACTTCAATGTAGATAACTTGTTGACATCCTCTTGATCAGTAATTAATATTATGGGGGTTGAATCGCTGATACGAGTGAAAATTTTACAATTTCTTACCCAACAATAGCGAATTTTACCAGCTATTCTTATATCACGGCATTGTTTCAGCAGAAATTGATTTTTTGGGGTTAGATGGTCGTTGATGTATATTTTACTGGTTCCAGGAAGTTGTAATTCAGAGGCAAGCATCCCTTTCCTCTTTCTTATTGCAGCTATAAGTTCATCCTTAAGGTATCTGCGTGTTAATTTGACAACTAAGTTCCTCGGTTTTCCATTTTTTGCATCACGGTTTGTCCTGGGGGCAATTCTGCTGGCGAAATCCACATCATGTCGGGTTATATTGCATCCAGTTGTGGCTCCAATCTTGGAGAGAATGTCGTACACATTTTCGTTATTGGTTTCGGGGACACCACTTATTATGACGTTATTGGAACGATTAAATTGGTCGTTGTTTTCAATTTGTTTTTCCAAGTATAACACTTTTTTTTTGAGCTCATTAATTTCTTCTTTGAATTCGTTTTTTATGACTTCGACTATAGTATTTTTAAATTCTTCAAATGTTTTCTCTAGAAAATGAGTTTTGAAGTCTTCAAACTTGTTGTCCAAAAGTTGTAGAAGTTCCGTATTAAATTGACTGCCAGACTTCGAGTTTGATCGCGTAGACATTGTTATTCTTGTAATATTTTTATAATTATAACTTAAAATTGATTGCAATTTAATTATTTTTATTAAAAAATAGTGGAAGAGCGAAAATTTGACAGCAAGCACAAGTAATGTTATTGTTGTATGTTGTATGTTATGTTGATATGCCTTAATAATTTTTGTAATTCTTTCTTTTGAAATGGTTGGCAAAGAAGCTTTATCCCATATTTTCAAAATACTTTTAGTTACCTACACAACAATATCACGAAACGGAGGGTCCTTGGTCGACTAAGGAACGGCCAATATGGCGCGCTGCTCAAGCGAGGACGGGTTTGGGGACTGCGGGTGGATGTGGTTTAGTGCCATACTACTACAAAAATAATAAATGGTGGTTTTATACATCGAAGCTATAGACTTTATTTAACAAGAGCTCATAAATGAATATCTTTAAACTTTTTCAGAATATTTTTTGCAAGGGCTGAAAAAATTGAAATTTTTCGATATTTTCTCAAACTTCAAAGGACTTGCGGAACTTTAGGATAGTTTTTGATTTTTTTAAAACTAATTTTTTTTGATGTTTTAGATGCAAAGACAACTTTTTATTACTAGCGCCAAAAGGAATTCGGAAGAGAAAAAAATCGGCCCACACTAATGTACACATGTACAGCGCGAACAAAATGACTCGAAGCGCGGCTGGTGGAATGTGGATGTTATATTTCCCCTCAATACGTATGTGCAGGTTTAAGGTCGTTGAATTCATACAGTGTATTTTGAGAAGCGGAAGTATGGAGACGTGTTGTAGTGCAATGTCAACGCAAGTTAAACAGCGTGCTGTTATCAAGTTTTTGATTGCTGAAAAAGTGACTCCTACTGAGATTCCACGTCGTTTAAAGGATGTTTATGGTGATGATGCTGTTTAGGTCTACTGGTAATAATATTTCGTGATTGCGAGCTTGGAAAAGCCATAATTGTTGAAGAAACACTCTGCGGGCGCACGATCACTGCAACAGACTATACACATCGCAAACTCGTTGACAATTTGATTTAAAATGACCGCCAAATCACTAAAAAGCGTATCACAAACCGTATTGGAATATCCAAGGAAGGTGTCGACTTCCTTAAACTTAAGAATTGCACTTTAATTTTATTTGTGCCCGATCTTGCTATTTGTTTTTCTTTGTATTCTACAAGCATTTATAGATTACTCTTCAGCCCAACTTCATACAACATAAAAATATTTTAGTGCTTCTTACAAATTATGCTACCTTCATCTGTGAAGTATAACGTCTTGGTTTTGCGGCGTATATCCTCTTGAATATTTACATGAAGAAATAATATTTTAGGTGATCAACTGTACGAGGGAACAATTGGTAGAGGGATCTGCTGTCCGGCGGGTCAACTGTCCGCCGGATCAACTGTTCGGAGGATCTACTGTCGGTCGGCCAACTGTTGGTAGGTTATTAATTGTCGGGTCACCCCTAAAAAGAGTGCTTTGTGATATCTCAAACTTCATCGGGGCTTATATATTACCATTTTATGTAATATAAGCCATGATGATGCTTATGGGTATTGCATTTTTATTATTTTGGTCCATTGCATCAATGAAAATGCATGATGTTAAAAATCTTTATTTTTGGAATTTTGAATGAAATGCAAAGTATAAAAAAATCTCTATATTTCTTGATCTCAAAAACAGTAAAAATGCAAAAACTAAACTTTGGACAGCTCTTCTGCAAAACTACAAAAGCACACATCGACATTGTTCTTCGGGACCGTAGGTTTAATTGATAAAATGAGTTTTTTCTTCGACAGAATCAGCAAAGATGGCCTTCCCCGTAGTGAAACAATGCTGCTGCGGCTGCTCCCTTGAGACTGGCTCCAAGATCATCGCCTGGCTGCAAATCGTAATGCTAAATCCTTATTTCATTATTACTGCAAAATACCAGTACGATAAACATACCATTCCCACTTTACGTTATATGTTCTAACGTTTTGAAATCTATCTTAATGAAGATACGCATAATTATTAGTGATTTTCACTCATATACATTCCCCGACCGAATGTTAATTTCCCTAAAGTCGGGAATTTATTAATTTAATTAAGAAAGTCTTTCTGAATACGTTAATTTTTTTTTTATGAAAATATATTATATTTAAATAGTTAATAATGACAATAAAATTAGTTTTTCAAAAGTTATTTCTTTAGAAAACGAAAATCAAAGGAACCTGTTTATTTCTTCTCGGAATGGTGAATTTTCGTTTCCAATTTATCTCTTCTGAAGCAATTTTTCGAATGTCTTTATTTGAAAAATCTAGTTGGTAACTATTGCTGAGCCAGTTATTTTGGAAGTGTGTATCAAAATTTTGACGGCTTGTATCTTTGGTACTAAACGATAGTTTCCTAAAACTCAAAAGGTTCGTTCTTAGAATCCTCTAATTAATAAAAATCATTGTAAACAACATAATTTTTCTTTGTAAGAGGCAACTTTGTGGCGATTTCACCATTTATATGCTATGCAAAATACGTTTGTATTAAAGTTTAGATAGATAAATCCATTCGATAAGATGAACATCTTTTAAATAATGTATTGACTGTTTTTGCACCTTGTGTCAATGTTCTAATATTTTGACCTCTGGTCAGGTGTCCCTCAATGTCAAGGTCAGATGTTGAAAGTTCCTAACCTAACCCAGCGCGTGCACCGAAAGATATGGATTGAAGCTGCAAGAATTTCCTAATTACAAGTACCAAAAAGTGTTTGTTTAAAATAATTTCATTCCACAAATCAAAACATACAGACTTTAAATTTCTAGAAGTGTGTTTATTCTTCGACATTCGTTACGTAGGTATACTGTTTAAAAAATATATCCACGGGCGTATTTAAACCAAACAAATGCGCCAGGAATAAACTTGAATACTCGTATCTCAAGCTTCACTATCCAGGGCTGGGCAATATTTGAATTACTTGTAATTGAAATACGTTAAATCAATTACTTCCTAAAAATGTATTTTGTAATTGGCATTTCAATTACCTGATGCTGTGGTATTTTGTAATTTGTATTTCAAATACTTATGGCTTCAAAATACATTTAGCGATCATAATGATAATGACAAATTAAACTGACATGGATAACATATAGACTAAAAGCGCTAGAATCCGGAACAATATATGTAAATATTTAGAGTTGGCAACAATGTACGTCAAAGCAAGTATCTTGTCAATTGTAGTTTTCATCGTTTCGCGGTATTTATTCATAAAAATGTGAGTTAATTGATAATTGATAATGGAGGATCAAATTCCGTCAAAACCACAAAACTTTATAAGTAGAGCGGAGGTGAGATGTGTCTTCTGAGCACGCACGTCTGTGTTTCAATCTGCACGTCTGTGTTTCACTCTGCTCAGCTTTGCTTCTATGGAAACGAACCCTTAGACAAGAGCTACTACGACAACCAAAGGTTCTACCAAAACCAAATGTATTTTACATTTTGTAATTTGTATTTTGTATTTGAAATTTTAAAAAAATTGTTAAAGTACTGTACTTACGTGTTTCAAAAACAAGAATAGAAAGTATTTTGTAATTTGTATTTTAATTACAGCGAAGCTTGTATTTTGCCCAGCCCTGGTACTATCCAACTTATAACATCAAAGCAACTTGTTTACAATAATATTTTTATTTTTAATTTTAAGAGTTAGTTGAACTACCATTTTACCAAGATAAGCATATGATATATATATAGCAAAAAAATCTACTAGTGGCTCCACGACATCAAGCACACACCCGTTTTTCATCAAACCTGGGTTGCGTGGTCCCTAAAACTAAAATCTCATTCTCTCAACGACAATTCTGGTTCATCGCTCCTAAAATATATAATGGATTGAATACCGATAAGTCAAATAATTCTAAATCCCTTTTTAAATCCCGTATAAAACATTGGATATTTGAAAAGGGAAAAGATTTCTTCAAACAATACATAAGATCTTAACATTATATAAAAAAATAAATTTATACAGGGTGTTAAGGGACGTACTTGACTTATTTTAACCAGTGATTCCTGACATTATATGGAGTAAAAAATGTTAATAAAATTTTGGTCTCCGGTGACATTTTGGTAAGTGTTGGACAGTTAGAGGCGGGGTGAGGGGTGGGTCGGCCACTCGGCGCAGTGACCAGTGATGACACGTTTGATTTTGAAGAAAAAAAAATTGAAAAAAAAAAATTCAGCGAAGACCAAAATTTCATTTACATTTTTTACTCCACATAATGTCAGGAATCACTGGTTAAAGTAAGTCAAGTACATCCCTTAACACCCTGTATATAAAAAAAATAATAAAATTACTTACTCTATATGTAACTCTTACTGCATTTTTTTTTCCAATTTCTTTCGTAGAACGAATTTCAAAAGTGACTATAAACATGTACTCGTGTAGAAGAATACTTACTTATTTTTATTTCTATTTTTATTTCAATCTTCTTTACAATAATATATTTTTATTCTTTATTTTTCAGCTTACTTTTAATTTTTGTATTGTTTTTTGTATTTATATTAGCTTTTTAGTTTTATTTTATTTATCCCTAAATATGTTTTTGTTTTATTCTTTCTTCTTATATTTTATCATATGTTTCTTTAAAACAATATTTCATGTACGACTACCACAACACGGGCATAAGCCTAGTGTGGTAGTTAAAAATAATAAAAATAAAAGCTGTTGTAAACATTTATTAAAATAAAAATAAAAAAACTCCGTTCATTACTAAGCCAATAATTTTGCATAACGAACTACATTATCCAAATAAATACGTTAATTGACAGTTAACCGAAACTTTTCTGATACCACGGAGGTCGGGCTACAATTTATCAATCGTCGGTCGGAATATCTCTTACCTATTATTTTTTATTATATTATATTGATAACTGACCATAGATGAAGGCGCCGTATACCCGCTCAAAAAGAAGATGGAGAGATATGCAATTACACTAATTACGAATCTTGAAGAGAGCGCGCTAATATTTAAAACAATAAAATTTAAGCGAAAATTGTGAAAATGTTCAATAAAATGACTCGCTTAAAATAGAGCGAAAATCTCGCGGGGAACATTTAAAATAGCATTTAAAGAAACTGTGACTTTTTTCATACATATAACTTCTGAAATAAGTGAAATGAACGTGTTTATAATAATTTTCTATCGATGGAATTTCATTTTTTTTTTAAATGATCTCCACACAGGAGGCCCTAAGGAAAATAATTTCCCTCAGGGCCTATGTCATCTTTGGGGATGCTGTGTGGATGGTTTTTTTAAGGAAAGGAAGGGGAGGAGAGTTCTGGGAAGGAAAAAGGTTTAAAGGGTAGGTAGGAATCTGGGGTTCAGTGTGTCCTGGTCATCCGCCTCCATGACCTAGACAAATCTCACCTTTGAACCCGGGCACCCCTGCTAAATCACCAAACGTAGCGAACCACTTGGGGTGACCTATGGCAGAGGTGTTGGTTATCCAATAAAGGTTCCCGGGGCGGCGGTACCCATTCCCGCCTCCCAAATTGAAAAAGCTGAAGAAGAAGCCTCAAGCTGAAGAAGAAGATGGAGAGATATGTAATTACGAATATTGGAGAGAACGCTAATATTTAAAACGATAAAATTGTAGCGAAAATTTTGAAAATGTTTAATAAAACACGAATCGTGGGGAACATCTAAAATAGCCTTTAAAGAAACACTGTGAATTTTTTCAAATATATAACTTCTGGAATAAGTGAAATGAACGTGTTTATAATAATTTTCGGAACTTACTTTGCGATTTTTTTCTATCAAGGGAATTTCATATGCTTTGCGTTTCGGCGTGGGAACGTCTAAATATTATCGTTATTATTTTTGGGGTGTTATGCCGTGTTGCGCTACCTCCTTCTTTAGCCATTGTTTCGGCCAGCGTTACAGTGTCCATCATCAGGGTAGATGTGTAATTGTATTACACAATTGGCTAAAGAACACGTTGGCTAAAGGAGGAGGTAGCGCAACACGGCATAACATCCCAAAAACAAATAACGAAAATACTTTTGGCCGTGAAAATCTAAAAACGTATCCGTCTAAATATTATCTTCAAAAATAACATGTATTTTTTAAGATCTTAAAAACGTCAAATGTTTAATTAAGGGAGATATGTAATAAATCGGTAGAAATTCGGGATGCGGCGGCTTAAGGATTTAGTCAATATCGTATTGATATAGGGTTTTATCGATCGCCCGTGCTAGACCTTCTGGTATAGACCATCTTTCAGAATCTAAAGATTGCATGAACTGGCTGTATTTGTGTTTATGAGCAGATCTGATTTTTTTCTGAATAGCTAGGTACTTCCTAAACTTCCCCTTCTGCGTTACCTTCCCTTCCAATCTTCCTTCCAGCCTCACAACATAACCCGATTGGGGTTTCAGGTAAGCTCCATCTTCCTTCAATCCGTATGATATGACTATTTGCAGGTTGTGGGGCAATTCTTGCTAATCGCTGGTATCGCGATGGAGCTAAGGGGTGGCGGCAGCAGCAACGGCGGCTATCCCATGGTCGGCGGAATCGTGAATATCATATTCGGCATCATTCTGCTGAAGGGCATCCAGAAGGTAAGACACTAGACCTCTAAGTCTATAATAGTTAGGTAACATTTTTTACTAATATATTTCGTATTTTAAACATACGTATGAGCTAAAATTGTTAAGCGCAAATGTCGCCAATCTATTTATATTATAAGAATCAAGTACATTTAAATACAGTTAATTTATTTCGTCATGATTACAATAGTTTTATATTATTTTTAAAAAACTGTGTTTCACTATGATTACGAAACTCTAATGGGATGGCGATATAAAATTTCAGGCCAGTGTAAGGGAGACACCATGCGCTAGTGGCACATTTGTTTCCAGTGAAATTTGTATGGAAGGCTCTTATGGCTAAGGCTTCTATGATTTAATCACTATTTTCGATTCTTTATTAAAATTGATTTTCATTGTACATATACATTAGAAATGTGCTTTGGATAAATTGAGGCTTTTCGTACCATTCTCCCTGAGAAGAATTAAAATAATTCGTTAATTATTAAAAATATAAGTGTAAACTACTTAAAATATTTTTTTTTAATTAGAAATGTGTGAAGGCAAGTAGCGACTTTCAAAAAAAGCAATTTTATGGCTAAAGTTATCTGTAAAAGTTTCATTTTTTTTTAATTTATTCTTTCTTGTAAAATTGTTCACAAAATAAATAAAAACCACTTTAAAACGAGACTTCCAGACTCCGTTTGACAAGAGACTTTTTTCACCTGTATTTGTGGCTTTACAAGGCACACTCACCTTATCTGTTATGCTGCATTTACGAACCGAGATGCAAGCCGAACCACAAATTACGAGAATTGAACGAAGCAACCGCGCGGCCGCGTATTGGGCCGTTTTCTTTCACATAATTCGTGGTTCAGCTCGCAGGTTTGGCTCGGGTGTGTATACGCAGTTTTGGACTCTGTTTTGGTAATGATTTTTTTTTAACTTTCAGAAACGTTCCGACAACATCCACGCTTGGATCATCATCAGCCTGATAGGAATTGTCTTGCATATCATGGGAGCGATTATTTCTACAGCCATCCTAAATGATAGAGTACAGATCTCCATTACAGTAATAGTCGTCATCATATATGCCATTTTCATCGGTAATGACATGAATGTTATTTTTACCGGTTACCCGACAGTTGATTTGCTGACAGTTGGCACCAAAGATATTGAAATACAAGAGATATGCTATAAAGGCCGCCCGACCGTCGGCGGACTACTACCTAATGGGCATAGTTTGAATCCAACTCAGAACCATCTCAGATAAGTCATTTAGAGAGATAAAAAATATATATAAAAAAATGGTTAAATAAGTTACGTTAGGTTAGGGTTATCGGTTAATATAAAATTATTTTTTTCATGGCTTTTAATGACTTTTCATTTGGATGATTTTTTTAAGGTTTGCAATAGTATTGGTTAATATTTTTTTTTAAAGAAAGACAAACATTTCCGGGTTACGAATAACCCGACAATATATGAAACTACTACCACCACAGTAAGCCGAAAATGTTATGAGTCGTGATGGAGGAATTAGCCAGCCGAGGAATCGCACACTCGACACCTGGGTGGGACCCAAACGCGATGCCAACTCAGCCACTGATTGTTCTAACAATATAGTTTGAATACGGAAAGAATTCGTTCATTTAGTTGTTTTTTTGAAGCTGTGCAGTAGTATTTGTTAACAATATCGGCGATGGCAGGAAACACAGTCCCACCCAATAAAAACTGGGTAAAAAGCGGATACCATATCTCTTATATTTCAATACACCTGCACTACTACAACTTATCTCATTCAATATATCTTCTCGTAGACTCAAAAATAAAGAGCTGCTCTTCCTCAATCAACACTCGACTAATTATGGTAATAATTTATAATTCTCCACTGTCCAGAACGTGTAGAATGGACAACTCACCTTGATTTTTTTAGTTTCAGCCTAAATGATTTTTGTCGTTCATTAAACAATTGAAGATATTTTATTTTACTCTAATTTTAGCAAGGTCTTGACTTGACTTGACTTGACTTTTCTATTTCACTTCTATTCTCTTAGATTTTCTCTATTTGTCTTTGCTTTAATATCCCACCCCTTATTCTAAAAATGCATATTCCGTGTAAGTCCGTGAATAAATAAATATCTTTGGTTGGCACCCTAAATGAAATTTACTATAAAATTATATTTTTTTGTGCATTATTTGCCAATTCGCCAATTAGCTCTCTACTATTTGCTGACGACATCGCGAGATTAACGACAACACAGGAGGGACTAAGAGTTAACTTTAAGAGTTGCTCAATCGATTCAACGAAGAGTGCACGGAATGAATGAAGATGAGAATGGAAGGGACCAAGCTCAGTGCAACATACTCGCTAATGGGACTCAGTTGAAACAGGTGGACAGATTCAAATACCTCGGGTTAAATTCTCCAGCGATGGACGGCAAGACGGAGAAATTGATCGAAGAATTAGCACGGCAAGCGGTGTGTTGCATCCTCTCTACAGCTCCGTAATAAGAAAAGCCGAGCTCAGACAAGATCAAGACAAAGATGGCAGTTTTCAAAACGGTACATCGCCCGACACTCACTTACGGCCACCAGATATGGATGCTAAGCGAACGAACACGCTCCAGAATCGAAGCTGCCGAAATGAGGTGCTTGAGAGGAGTGGCAGGGGTTACGAAATGGGATCATATAAGAAACTCAACGATCCGAGACGATCTAAACATTGAACCACTGTTACTCTTCATAGAAAAATCGCAACTGAGGTGGCTTGGGCTCGGGCATGTACTAAGAATGTCTGATGACCGAATTCCGAGGAAGATACTAAATGCGATTCCAGAGGGTAGACGTCCAGTGGGCCCGCCCCAGACACAGCTGGGCGAGGCAACTCCAGAAAATGTGTGAGGAGAGGATGGGACTGCCATGGACGGAGGCCGAACAGTCAGCACAAGACAGGGACGTATGGAGGAGCCGTGTCGATGCAATGGGTCCCCGGCCCGAATAGGATAAGGGGATGAAGATGAAGATGATTATTTACCAATTTCAAACGTAAAATTGACTTCAAAAATATCCTTAATAAAAATATAAGTTGGTATGAATATCAAAAGATTTATATACAGTGTCGATTTTTTGAACTTATGCGCTGATATATCTACATCTACATATTAGGTACATAGACAAGAAGATTTCTCCTTTTTGCATTTGAATGAAAATAATATATTTTATACCTTTTTTCTGCGCATCCCTTCGAGGTCACTTAGTTATATTTTGTGTAATTAAGTATACCGTATTTTTGGGGCAATTGTCGGCGAATCAACTGTCGTGGAACCATTTTACCAGACATAGATAAAATTGATGGAATATTTACCTCACCTTGTTTCTTTCAACTTTTTCGGAGTGAGCCATTCTCTTCAGATATTTCCGAATACCAGGATCATTGGCTGAGAAAAGTGCGTGAAAAAAGCAAATAAAAAACGTGACAGCGACAGTTTGGTAAATATCTATTATTCAAATTTCTCGGCGACCGTCTTTGAAGATAATTTTTTTTTACTGTTATTACTCCTGACAGTTGTTTCGCCTTCCAAAGGCATTATAAAAACAGTTGTGAGGCCACTCATAGATGTATAATAAAAACCAAACAGATTCTAGTTTTATCACCAATCCCCTTATTTATTGACGGTTGTCACATGTCAAGTTTTCCCTTTTACCGAAATGTTTAATTTTGACTAATCGAATTCTACAAATTAAACTTAAAAACAATAAAAAAGATTGAGATGTTCATTCAAAGTATTTTCGCACATGTAATTAGACATGATATCATGGAAATTGACAAAAAAGTGGGTTTTCTTATGGGTGAGGAACATTGACCTAGTGAGGAAGCAGCATTTTTGATTGATATGCAAATAGTTCAGATCTTCGACTGAATCTCAGGTCGGGTTGTTTCATAGAATTTGAACAATTCTTCTAATTTCAACGTTAATGTTCAAGTTCTGTGAAACAACCGGCCGGTGAAATGATAACTTGAATTTTAATTTTGGAATTTGATAAATTGTTAAAATTCTGTGAAACAATCCATTCTAGAGTTCGTAAAACTTTTGAAAGAATTCTGTCACAATTAGAAAGGGCAGCAAAGCAAACGATTAGTAAGAGAATAAAATTTGTTTTATTTCTTTCAGGGCTTAACTTCTACTACCTCGTGGTGGTGTCCAGCCTTCGCAAAGAAATGCTTGCAGCAACAAACGTTGTAGTGTAAAAATATTCAAAACAGATCAAGTGTTTTTGGGAGTGTCACATTTTTCGTTATTTTAAAGCGTCATTTTTTTATATATTAACCTCACACAGCAGGTCCAAGAGGAAAATAATTTCACTCAAGTTTGGGGATACTGTGTGTGTGTTATCTCCTAAAAATAATAAAAAATATGTTTCGGGCATGTTCTTGGTGACAAATAATATAAGCATAAACGAGAGACGCAAGAGATACTAGAGACATGAAAAACGCGAGAGACACGAGAGACACAAGAGGCACAAGAGACACAAAGAGAGACACGATTGATACGCAAAATACGCTCAATAATTGTTACATATTTTTTAGCAACAGCAGTACATTTTTTTATGAATATGTATAAATTATCGACCATAGTCTACTTCAGCACTTTATCAACTCATTTTGGTCAGAGAGTAAAAGTATGCGATATTATTTTTCAAAGTAATATAGTAGGATTTTCGGAACATTTATTTCAATATTGCTAATACAACATAGTATTGAGATGACCGTCAATTATTTTATGTAAAAATATTAGATCAATCAATATTAAATCGGTATAAGCTATAAAATGTAAAACATGAAGAAAATTCTGCTGTACTACAATTATATTTATTCATCTTTCAATCTGTTAAAGTTTGGTAGGGTCCTTTCTTTATAATAAATGCTGCACGAGATTTGAAATGAGTTTTTTATTTACACCTTTTAGATTAACATGACTTGCTTTAAAATACTACAAACTACACTTGGGGGCTGGCTCCCCGTTCAAGTGATAAAAAGGCAGCCTTGTTTGTTATTCGATTATTTACAGGAAAAAGAGGATGAATTTACGGGAACCCGCTGGACGATTCCTTGGTGTGGTCTCCGGACAGTCTGCCGTCAGTTGTAAATTGAGAACCTATGTGAATTCTTTGTTTTCCAATTTTAGAGATAGCAAAAAGATCTGATATGGTTCGAGCTTTCAGGAGTAAAAACACTTGTGTTTTATACTAGATATTGTTGTAATCGCTTTAATATTTCAGATGAATTGCAATTTACAGTGATTTGATTCTAGTTCTAAGCTCTTGGACTCTAAAATGTGGAACGAATAGCGAGAAATAATATCGAACATTATAATAACAAAAAAGTGAAAGCTGTCATAAAGTCTACAGATAAATTATATGTGTTTTACGTCATTTTCCAAAATTAGTTCCCGCCTTTAACACCTTATAGAAAGTAGTGCGCTGCGAGTTGTGTTGTTATTTCCCTCGTATTTTTGAAAATGTAGATTGATTTTTTGCAATAATTTCATAAATTTTAATATTATTTATATTTTTTGAAAACAAGATAGGGTAGGCAGTGTTTAAATGCCTATATGGAATGCACGCCTCTGGTCTAACTTACTTACAAACTTAACTAAAAGCCCACACCAGGGCGTACTTTAGTTTTGATAACATAAATTTAAAAAAAACTGACTTATTCTGCGCTATAAAAAAACTGTTTTACAGATTCGGAAAATTAATCTTGGAAAGTGTATCAAACCTTCCAGATAATTTTTTAAAACTTGTAAGAATTCAATGTTTTTATTTCGTTTTCGTTACGTTAACAGCAAGTTCTGGATTGCAGAGACCAAATCAAGATAAATAAATTTGAGTTGTGAGAATCAATGTGCATTTACAATTTTTGCATTTATGTTACACTAAATAAATATTACGTGTGGTTTTTATTAAAGTTGAAAATACAACTTACCAAATTTTTTTTTTTTGCTTTCGCAATTTAGTTAATATAGCATATATAATACATGTATGTAACCGTAGTGATATGTAACCATAGTACATAGTACATATATTTATTTATTTATTGTTTCTTCACAATTAAAATACATTTTTAGCATATAATTATTAACCCAATAAGGGCTCGCCTGTATCGGTTAATAATTTCACAATTTAATAAAGTAACGCATTTAAATATCGGTCATTATCAAACCGAAGTAAATGCATTAATAAAATTTAAAAATAACAATGATGAATGGAGAAAATATGTAGAAAAAAATAATATTTGAATTAACAACAAAGTGTTGAGAGATCAAACAAATATTCATTGTGTCATTAGTTAATACCATTTTCTATAATAGAGAAGAAAAAATAATATACTTTTATGGTTTAGAAAAAAATAAAAGTAAAAATAACACAATGAAACGCAAAGATTTGTAAGCGATTCCATGATAAAAGCAAATCTTTCTTAGAAGGCAACAAGGGAATCAAATACATAATAATTAAATGAGAACCAAATAATTTTGAATTAATACGACAGAAAATTTTTTGATCAGAACTTTTAGCGCAGTTTTCATTCCTTTGAAGTGCCCGTTTTCGTTGAAATACTTTTGTATTTTATTGGTGCAATTTGTTATGGAAGTGACACCTTGCAATGCAACCTGTGTGATCTTTGGGTTTTGACAATGTTGTGAGATAGGATAATCCTTATTTACTTATTGTTTCCTTACATTTTTTTTATATTAGGTGTTATTGTTAGGTGTTATTAAAAATTTTAACCACTTGATAAAGTTGACGATTTGATAAAGTACACATAATAATATGGGTATTTATGTAAGGTATTGAACATGGGTATTTATTTATTTAACGCCCAGGGTGCTTTTACATGATTTGTCGTATAATTTTAATTTGACAGATACTTTGAAACTTAAAAATTAAAATAAAACTACATTAGATAAAAGTCATACAACAAGTCATAAAAACACATAAACAAAAACAGAAAAATACGGTTATTTTATAGGTTTACAAGATGTGTTTAGTAATAGTGTTGAAATAAATGTTTTAGATGATCCACAAAACTCGCCAAGTTGGTATTGAAAATGTCATCATTACGCAAGTACTTATTTCCCATGGTGTGAAGTCGTTGTATCGGAGAGTGGGCAATGTAGTTACGCTTATGAGTGCTGCTGTAGAATATTGTATTTTGTCGTGTTGTTACTGTGGGTGTTCGTAAATTAATGAGTTGCAAGAGTTCACAACAGTCGAATTTAGAGTTAAGTATTTAACTTTTAGTATATATGTAACCATAGTATTAATTACAATTACTATTAAATATATCTATAATAAAACATTGTACACTCCCCTTCCAGCCACGAGCTAATGCTTCCATGGAAGAGTAGTGTTAAAATATTTGAACATAAAATAAATAAATTTTAAAAAAAATGTAAGTCATATACGTACCTTTTTGGATATTAATTTTTTTTTAAAAGATATACATTTTTTATTGCTACCATCTTCCCCTATCTACTCCCTTCATCCTCACACATTACCCAGCGAATATCAATTGTCCCACTGACTCCGGGCATTTGTAAACTGTTTAGTAAAACAGATTTGTTCAAAGCATTTCGAGTATAATTTAAAATGTTTTATGGCTTTGTTTTAAAGCAACATTATTAATTTTTCCAACTAATTGTCTTAGAAAATAAGTTCCTACCAAACACAGTTTTGGCATAACTTTCTTATTTTGAAATGGCAATGCTTTTACAAAACACTTTGTTTTATATAATGACGTTTAATATTGTGTCAAAATAAAAAAGTCTTCGTCATTTCGCTTTTGTAAATCATGTGTTTGGAGCCTCCGGTAGTGAAAAATTGCTGTTGTTGTATTAGCCTGGATAATGGATCAAGGAGCATCGCCTGCTTGCAAATCGTAAAGTTTCTTAAAATTTTAAAAACATCGGTTTCCTAACAACTTCTCATTATTTCATATCCTCCTACCATCATAACAAGCGGAAAATTTTGCATTAATATGTGAATGAACCGCCGCACTTTTAATAGACACAGATTTTGAAAAGTACTCGTACACTACTTTTAAACTTAGTTATCACAAAAAACATCGGTTTCAGTCGAGACAGGTGGAAAAATATGCATTTAAATTTACATTTCAAAAAAAAAAATGTACGTAATTTCTCGTCACGGCTGACATTTCATGTTACATTCTTTCGCAAACTGAACGATTTCCAGCGATTTCCAGGGTACATATGTATATCAATAAATATTAAAAAAGATTGCCATATCGCAATAATTTATTTATTTATTTATTTGTTTGTTTGTTTGTTTGTTTGTTTGTTTGTTTGTTTGTTTGTTTGTTTGTTTGTATGTTTGTTTGTTTGTTTGTTTGTTTGTTTGTTTGTTTGTTTGTTTGTTTGTTTGTTTGTTTGTTTGTTTGTTTGTTTGTTTGTTTGTTTGTTTGTTTGTTTGTTTGTTTGTTTGTTTGTTTGTTTGTTTGTTTGTTTGTTTGTTTGTTTGTTTGTTTGTTTGTTTGTTTGTTTGTTTGTTTGTTTGTTTGTTTGTTTGTTTGTTTGTTTGTTTGTTTGTTTGTTTGTTTGTTTGTTTGTTTGTTTGTTTGTTTGTTTGTTTGTTTGTTTATTTGTTTGTTTGTTTGTTTGTTTACTTACTTACTTACTTACTTACTTACTTACTTACTTACTTACTTACTTACTTACTTACTTACTTACTTACTTACTTACTTACTTACTTACTTACTTACTTACTTACTTACTTACTTACTTACTTACTTACTTACTTACTTACTTACTTACTTACTTACTTACTTACTTACTTACTTACTTACTTACTTACTTACTTACTTACTTACTTACTTACTTACTTACTTACTTACTTACTTACTTACTTACTTACTTACTTACTTACTTACTTACTTACTTACTTACTTACTTACTTACTTACTTACTTACTTACTTACTTACTTACTTACTTACTTACTTACTTACTTACTTACTTACTTACTTACTTACTTACTTACTTACTTACTTACTTACTTACTTACTTACTTACTTACTTACTTACTTACTTACTTACTTACTTACTTACTTACTTACTTACTTACTTACTTACTTACTTACTTACTTACTTACTTACTTACTTACTTACTTACTTACTTACTTACTTACTTACTTACTTACTTACTTACTTACTTACTTACTTACTTACTTACTTACTTACTTACTTACTTACTTACTTACTTACTTACTTACTTACTTACTTACTTACTTACTTACTTACTTACTTACTTACTTACTTACTTACTTACTTACTTACTTACTTACTTACTTACTTACTTACTTACTTACTTACTTACTTACTTACTTACTTACTTACTTACTTACTTACTTACTTACTTACTTACTTACTTACTTACTTACTTACTTACTTACTTACTTACTTACTTACTTACTTACTTACTTACTTACTTACTTACTTACTTACTTACTTACTTACTTACTTACTTACTTACTTACTTACTTACTTACTTACTTACTTACTTACTTACTTACTTACTTACTTATTTATTTATTTATTTATCTATTTATTTATTTATTTAGGTACTATGGTGCAATTTTAATGTTCTGAATAAATAAATAATTGAGTATATTTAGGATACACGAATTAAAATCAATGTATTATTAATTAGGTTAGGTTATATTAGGTTTGGTTAGATTAGGTATATAAAAAAGGCGTTCTCCGACGACATCCAGAAATTAATTATTGACAAGTTTAAACCATTTTATTTTAATTAAAAAGGTATTAGAACAATTACACATACCCGTTAAGACAAACCTTGCTTGCCGTACAAACCATTCAAAACCTGGGATGTATATCTTATTGAAAAGAAAAACGCGTGCGCATTCTTTATTTTCGTTAATTTGTCTTTTATTTTGTAATTACACATACCCGTTAGACAAACCCTGCTTGCCGTACCAACCATTCAAAGCTGGGAAGTATATCTTATTGATAAGAAGAGCGCGTGCGGGTGCTTTTATTTATTTTCGTTATTGTCTTATAAAAAAAACTAGGCGTATTTGTAATGAGTTTTGCGATATGGCAATCTTTTTTAATATTTAACAATTGGTACCCCGAAAAATGTTCGATGTGTGAAGGAATTCAACAAGAAACATCAGTCGTTAACGAAAAATTACATACAAAAAAGTGTTTTTGAAATATAAATTTCAATGCATATTTTTTCCGCCTATCTTGACTGAAACCGACGGTTCTTGTCGTAATCAAGTTTAAAAATAGTTTACTTTTCAAAATTTGTGCCTATTCAAAGCGTAGTGGCATCCGGCGGTTCTTTCACACTTTACCCTGTGACCTAAGCCCTAATGTTTTACTCAGGCCTAAAGTCCTATGAGGGTCATTTAAGAAGGTGAAGACGAACCTGGGTCTTTTGAAGATACAAATATATATATACGTAGAAGAAAAGAAACACCAAAATTGGCAAGTCTTCGATAGTTAAGTTATTGAACACAATAATTAACAAAGTCATTCAACAGTTAAGTTATTGAACACAATAATTATCGTGTCAAAATGGTGACCATCATAATATACCTATGCATGTGTCGCTATTGGGAAATGCTACTAATAAAGAGACCCTAGAAACTAAAATAGAGAAGGAGTATACTAAGGCGTTAATTTTTCCAGGTAGATTAACAGGAAGATTATGATTTCAGCTTATGGGAGTGTACAGCATCTTACAAGGAATCCTGACCTTCACTATCCACGACGACGATATCACCAAGGGCAGAAGGATCCGTAGAATCTTTATGGGTACTATGGATTTTGAAATAGGAATCTTCGCTATTGTATTGGGGGTTCTACTGCTGGTGGGTGTGCAGAAGGTGAGGACACATCTACATCATCATGGGTTGAATAATCGATTTCCATTTTCTAACAAAATTTTTGCAATCAAAAGGTATATCATTTATCTAGTACGAATGTGAGCTATTTTATTTATTTTTGCTTTAAATTAAATGATACTAGCTTTTCCCCGCGGCTTCGCTCGCATGGTATTAAGGGAAATTACTGTAGCGCTTGCGCTTATCAATTATCCCCCCCCTCGCCTCCTCCACCATTCCCCCACTCCCTTCATACATTCATTACCGGTACATTCAGTTTTTAACTAATAAAAAATACACTATTTATTATTCAGTCTTTATAATCGTAACGAATTATATTTTTAATGTAGGAACTCTCATCTGACATTTATTCCAAAACACAAGCTTGTCCAAAAAAAACTTCATATCGTCAGAAAAGGATTCTAATATTTGAATTTTCTGGAGCAGTAGCCGACCAGTAGGTAGGGGGCCGAGTACCTACCAGCATAGAGCCCACAAATATATCAACATCGTTTCCATGGAAACGATTTTTTTCTGACGTTAGCAAAATTTTTTTTTATACATAACGCTAGTGAGAAGCATTTTAGAATATAACTCTATGATTTGGGCTCCACATTACAATATCCATATTCAAGCGATTGAAAAAGTCCAGCATAGATTCCTTAGGTATATTAATTTTAAATTAGGTATTCCAAGAGAATCCGTTGACTATAATTTGTTATTAAACTGGACTAATCTCGTAAATTTATCAGATCGCAGAAAAATCTGTGATCTATTAATATTATATAAAATAATTCACTCGGTTTTGGATACCCCTGATTTAATAGAACTAATACGATTTCATTGCCCTGGTCGCGCTAACAATAGACTGACTCTACCGTTCTACTATAATAACACACATACATTATCACATTATTACTCACCAATCAGTCAATTACACATTTTGGGAAATGAATATGCTAACATCGGCGACATTTATTTCTTAAAATTAGCGCAATATAAATATGCACTCAAAATTCATTTTTCCATAATGTAACTTTATATACGCAATATGGACATGTTGAAATGAAATGATGATATTTCTCATTGTTCTTTTTTGTTATTTTTTGTTGTGATACACAAAATAATTGTATGTTATTTTTAGGTTTCAGTTTTTAAGTTTTTTATTTTTTCCATAATGTAACTTTATATACGCAATATGGACATGTTGAAATGAAATGATGATATTTCTCATTTTTATTTCTTGTTATTTTTTGTTGTGATACACAAAATAATTGTATGTTATTTTTAAGTTTAAAACTACTATTATGTAATGATATTATTTTTCTTAAAAGGCAGTATAGCCGTTTATGTACTTAAAATAAAAATAAAAATAATAATAAAATAAAATCTCGCTTTTGTTAGCGACAGAAAACGTATAACAAATATAATATATTAATATTTATAATTTCATAACGCCAGAGCTTACCATCATATACATGAAAAATTAAACACCGTTAAAAATGCATTTTTTTGGGTGGTAATTTAAATATTTAAAAGACAAATTTTTGTCCCGCCGTAAATAGATAATTTGTTTTTTAATTGTACACCCATTAAAATGATTTTTTTATTAATTTTTATTTTTTATTTTATAGTTCATTATATTTGCAAGAAAAATATTAAAAATTTTTTTTATTGTTTTTCATTTACTCACAAATAATTGCCCAAATTGCCTCTAAAAGAATGAAACATTAAAATCCTTAATAGCCTATATCTTATTATTTAATGCAAAAATAAATAAAATAGCTCACATCCATACTAGATATTTAATACTCCTTTTGATTACAAAAATAATTTTTCAGTTTGGTTGGGTATTTTGATCTCAAATCCAGAAATAAGATTTGTATGAAACCGGCCGAAAAGGGCTGCGCATACGTTCCTCTTAATAATTTACACTGGAAGTAGAAAAATAGGCAAGTGCGTATTTTTTTAAACATTCTACTTTTTTCTTTAAAAAAAATTATTTTCATTTCAGGAAAGTAAAAAGTACCTTCTTATCTGGATAATAATAAGTATTATTTGTAGAATCATCAGCATACTTGGAAGTCCTATGTATATCGCGATGATTATAATGGGTGAAGCAGCTGTGTGGGAAATAGTGTATATTCTCTTGAGTTTTGCTTATACTGGTAAATGTTTTATATTATTTAATCCTATCCGTATCCTTCCAATCACAATCCTTCTCAAACATGAAATCGCCAACAACATCCTACCCACTCAACAATCTACCCATACTTACATCAAGCCACTTTACAATCAAGATGGACATCCACTTCCAAGATATTGTTACATAAATATATTGTAACAAGAATAATAGTGAAGAGTTCTCAGTGAATGGTTACCTTTAGTTCTCAATGAATAGGTACTGGAACATTACATTAAATATTATATTGGCAATACTGATATTTTTATCTGCTGAGTTGCTTAATCTGAGCAGAGGGTACTCAGACAGGACTGGCCTTGGAGCTGGCCATTCCTTGACAAGCCACAGGTCTGGTGACTCCGGCCACAGTCCCTGTGGCTGGTCGAAGCAATCACTTCGCCATATTCATAAATCATAGTACTTCAAGGTGTGATAAATTAATCAACGCCCATCAGCGGCATCGGAAACTGAAGACCATCACAACAACCATTAAAATCTTGGATTGGGCTCTGAGTGCCAGGGGAGCACAGTATTTCTGGATTGGAAATCCAGCAACTGCAAACGAAGTCATCACTTCAATCATATCAACCTTCCGACTACACCTGGAGCCAGAGGTGCTCGCAGAGGTGCGGCCTAAGATGGATGACCTTGGCCGTCATCAAACTAGTCGGCTAGGTGACAACCGTCCTGGGACTGGAAAACGCGGGCCTGGAGTCCTGTTAGCTGCTCCAGTCGGCCGTTTCACTTTGTCAGCAGCGAAGGCAGCAGTGTGGGATCACCAACACATGGGATCGCCCACACGTCAACTCCCTGGATTAAACTGGTACTACCGCTCCATAATAGCCCATTTATGTAAAAGCCCTGAAAAAGGGCGTTGATCAATAAATAAATTTATATTTAACAGATTAGCCCTAAAATCTATTACTAAGACAATGTTTTGTGCTTGTTATAAATATATTAATTTAACTGTTTCAAAGCACTATATTATTTGATAACCCCTCCTCACACCAAGTATTTAACACAGCCGCCTGCTTAAGGTCCACACCTGAGATTTACAAATTCATCAGGAATAACCTATTTTCTCATGCTCTCTTTCAAAAACACACAACGCCATACTTTGTATAACATTTATGGCGTCCAATGTAACTATCCGCAACATTTTGGCGTCCAACGCATTACCTTTCATAAACAAATTGGTGTTAAACAAAACTTTGTACAGCAATATCCACTTCCACAAAAGGTAAGTACTCGAAATAAGAAAAAAATCTGCATTTCCCTGACACACCGTGGTATGAAATATCTTATCTAAATTGCCTATAATGTGTCTATCCTACGAATTTATTGTAACGAGCGGTGTCACGCAAGGTTCGCACCTGGGACCTTTATTATTTATCCTATTCATCAATGATCTTACTAGTATATTCTACATTGTCGGAGTTTTACTCTTTGCCAACGATATGAAGCTGTTTAATGAGGTGTCCGATTGCGTAATCTCAAGAGAACCTCAATAACTTTTTCAATCGGTGTTATTGTAATAAATTACATCTAAATATTAACAAATAATGCCAAGTTATGAGGTTTCACATTCCATTAAACATCAGATAATATATAATTATGCACTCTGTAATGTTGACTTAATCTCTGTAGTCGAAATACTTGACCCAGGCATCATTTTGAACAGAAACTCTGCTTTGTATCTTGTGGAACTTCTATCGCTATCAGGGCAAAAAAATATATATATGAAGGCTTTCCAAAGATTTTAAAAATATTCACACATTAAAAATTCTGTTCAAATCTCTCTTTAGAAGTGTTCTAGAGTATTACTCTACAAATGGTCACCTCACTTAAATAATCACATTAATATCATTGAAAGGGTCAAACGAAAAATTTTGACGTGTATTAAATTTAACTTTGAATTCCTTTAGACTCAATAGATTATGATTTTTTATTACTTTCTTGAAATGATTGAAGTTAAGTGACAAAATAATAATTTTTGATCTTATATTTTTTATATAAAATTGTAAATTATGTGTTGGGTAGCCCTGATTTATTAAATTTGATTCATTTTCATGTACCTACCGTTGGACCAAGGTTCCCTATGTATTATTGCTTCAATTATACATCGGTCTTAGGCTACAATTCTGTCATAAATAGATTACACACCATTGGTAACTGTTATGCCAAGGTTGCTGATACTCTTTGTATTCCTCTATTGAATTATAAAGATGCACTGATTAAACATTTTAGCCATTTAAATTAAGTGACTGCGTCTGTTCCTCTTGGCTGCTTTCTGTTAATTACTACTAACTTTTTACTAATTTATATTATTTTTCTATCGTTATTTTTACTTACTTAATTTGAAAAACAAAATTCTTTCTTACTTCACTGTACTACTACGACTGTTTAAAAAATAATTAAAACACGTGTACGTAAATGGTACTTGTGCTAAATAAATATTCTATTTTCTGTTTTCCTTGTTTTTGTTACTTCTTCTGGCATCTGAATTAATTCACCAGATCCACTGAACAGCTATTTAATATAAATGCGATCTTTTCAGTGCCTGAATTCACTTTGTAAACATTAATTACGTACTTTTTTTAGGCGTTAGATTTGTAACTGGGATTTTCTTTAGGCAATTAATTTTGTGTTATTCTTTCTTTCAGCCCTGTGCGTCTATTTCATCATTGTGGTGTCGAGCCTCCGAAAAGAAATTATCGCATATGAATCTAGATTAAAAAGAGTGAGTAAAAAGTAAGTGCGTAAAACAACAAGCAAAAGCGCAGTTCCTTTTTATCTCATCGATTTACTGCCATCTGTTGGAAATAATTTTGAACAATAAATGCAATAATTTCAAAATTTGACGTAATTTTTGCTAGCGAAGACACTAGACATCTTAATATATATATTTCTTCTGTCCGTGTGTGTCACTGAACTCTTCCTAAACGGCTAGACCGATTTTCATAAAAAATTTTGTGTGGGTTCAAGGAGATTCGAGAATGGTTTAGATTCACAATTTGATCCACTGGAAAATGTTCTTTTAATTATTTTTTTATTTCTAAGGAGTTATTGATTTTGGAATGTTTTACATTGGATCCGGCAGACTGCGCTACCATCGCAGTATCGAATATTCATTATTATTTGATTTTAATTTTAGTTTGTCCCGACAGTTGTGTACAGAACAACGTCTGTCGGGTCCGCTTTAAATAAATAAAATAAATTGTGGAACATTCAAGAACACTCTCGAATGTTGTCCTGAGCGAAGTCGGGTAACCCAGCTAGTCTAAGTATAAGAATTTTCTTTGTTAAAAAAAAATTGTAGATGGGAAAATTTGAACATAATAACATAATAAATTTGACATTTTTATACGCGTGCAGTTATTAAAATTAATTTTACATGTTACGTTTTTAAGAAACATAAAATTTTATTATATTTAATTTTGGAAAGTACTTACTAGGAAGATACCACACATTTTTAGTTTTTTTAAGAACATAACATTTGTGTTTTTACTAATTTAAACAAGAACATCAGGCAAGTAATATGATAATTAATTTAGGTAATTAATAACTTTACAAGTATATTACAAGTGTAGGAATATGGAGATGTTTTAAACAAAGCTGTACCGCCGAATTCGCCGGCTAGAAACTCGCTAAATGTAATCGAGGCTTTAGAAGCAGGAAGGGTTAGATTATTTAATTCGCTAAATCACCCGTTACACATTTTATTGACCTGCGGTGACATCTTCAGATCGCGCGGTTAACTTTAAATTTTAAAAAAAAATTGACATATTAAATATGTATGTACGTGATTTTTTTTTTTAAATTAGCGATTCTCAAAAGGAAATTTGAAAAAGAAAAATCAGAAAAAAGATTAGGTCGTATCAATCACAGAAATTGAATAAAACTGCTGAATTTGATAAATTGTACGAATCCTGTGCGTTCACCTGTCCACAGCGTTATAAGAAATGTTATAACATAGATGATTTAGAAAATTTTAAATTTTTATTTTGATAATCCCACTTCCCCTCCCTACTCCCTTCATCCTCACAATATTACCCAGCGAATAATTGTCCCACTGACTCCGGGCAGTTGGTACCTGTTTAGTAAAACAGATTTGTATCTTGAGTACAATTTTTAAATGTTTTATGGCTTTGTTTTAAAGCAACATTATTAATGTTTCCGACTAATTGTGTTAGGAAATTGGTTCCTACCAAACACAGTTATGGCATAACTTTCTTATTTTGAAATGGCAATGTTTTGACTAAACACTTTGTTTTATATAAATTCTGACGTTTATTATTTAGTCAAAATAAAAAAGTCATTTGTAATTAATGGAGCATTTTGAAATTCCTGTAGTGAAAGATTGCTGTTGTGGTTGTTCCCTGGAAACTGGAGCATCGAGCATCGCCACCTCGCAAATCGTAAAGTTTCTTAAAATTTAAAAAACAAACCAATTTACTAATAACTCGACATTATTTAATTTCCTTTTACCGTCGTAACAAGCGGAAAATTTAGCTTGAGCAATCAATGATAGAAAGCTAGTCAGAAAACTTAACGTTTCCACACGTACAGCTTGACAATAATACCTCCATAGATTCGATATTAGTTACATGGTTATCTCGTCTTAAAGTCATACGAATAAATAGAGAATTGCATTTTTTTCGGTTTGCCCCACAAGTTGCAAAACTTTTTAACATTCCGTACATTTTGGAAAGTACAATTATTCGTGAGTTTCAGAAAGCCTCTTTTAATGCTAGTCCATTGAAGTTCCTAAGTATGTTAAATAATATTAACAACTATAGTTTTATTTCTTTGTAAAGCACCTCGGTGGTGATAAAATGGTGCAACATGTAGTCAAGTATAAATTTATTGTTCAGTCACTGATTGGACCGTAATAAATGTAAGATCTTTGTGTAAAAATCACTCCTGTCTATTATAAAGAAGTCTCGATGTTTTACTCCGGCTTAAAGTCATCTATGGCGATGCTGTGCGTAGGGTCTTTTATTGATGAAGACGAACCTGGGTCCTGAAAATGGCCCTAATAGGAGAACCTAGAACCTGGAATGGAGAGGGGTGTATTAAGGCGTTCATTTTATGGAAGATTATGTTTTAGCTAATGGGAGTGTTCAGCATCTTACAGGGAATCCTGGTCTTCGCTATACATGACGAGAATACCCCCGAGGACAGAAGGAACCGTAGAAACTTGATGGCTTTTATGGATTTTGCAACAGGAATCTTCGCTATTGGATTAGGGGCTTTACTTATGGTGGGAGTACGGAAGGTGAGGAAACATTCATAGCATCATGGGTTGAATAATCGATTTCCATTTCTAACAAAAAAATAAATTATGTAATTGAGGGCAAAGTATTAATAGACTAATTTCTTCTTACTTTAATTAGTCACTTTATTACGTAATCATTTACGCTAGAAGTTAAAAAATGGGCAATATGCGTCTTTTTTGTAACTTTCTTCGAATTTCATTAAATAATCGTTTTCATTTCAGAAAAATAAAAATGACCTTCAGATCTGGGTAATAATAAGTATTATTTGTACAATCATCAGCATAATTGGAATTCCTATATACATCACAATGATTTTGATGAGTGACACCAATATGGGGGAAGTATTGTATATTCTCTTGAATATTGCTTACACTGGTAAATGTTTTATATTATTATTAATCATATCCGTACCCTTCCAATCACAATCCTTCCCAAACTTGAAATCGCAAGCAACATTCTACAAATTAGGTACCTACTTAACAATCAACCCACACTATTAACCACTTTAAGCCACTAAACAATCAAGACATCCACGTCCACAAAATGTACTCGAAATAAGAATAAAATCTGCATTCGCCTGACACTACAAAAATAACTCAACTATTTTGCCTGCAACGATATAATAACTCTCTTCCAGATAGGTACTAAAACAGTCGCATAATAAAAATTCAAATTAATGCTTTCAAATAACGTTTTTTACGTACATTTAAAATGAAAATATCTATTTTCCATGTCTCGTTTTTTTGTCTTGTTTCTTTTTCCTCCTTCTCATGCTTGTAATTTTCCATAATACTTTTCTACCTACGTATGATTGGTTAAGCAGTGCTTATGTGAATATATGGAATGCACGCCTCTGGTAACACTTAACAACTTCATGCAGATACCCACAAGGGCGTACTTAAAAAACAAAATCACCCTGTAAATTTAATAATGTACCTACCTAATATTGCAAACTCTTGTGATGATAACATTAATTGAAATGAACTGACTTTTTCTGCGCTATGAAAAAAAAACTTTTCTAGAGATTCGAGAATTTGATCATGTAAAAAAACATTTTTTTCTGAAACTTTTAAGAATTCAATGTTTTTATTTCAAAATGACGACGAAGTTTAACGGGACTTAATTGAAAACGTGTAAAAAATGTAAATAAATAAAAAAAGGAATTTATTATTAAAAAAATGTAAACGTTAACAGCTAGTTCTGGTTTTATAAGGAAACCAAATCAAGAGAATTAAATTTGTGATGTGAGAAGCATTTACAACTATTTAATATAACGTGTGGTTATTATTAAGCTGCCGCTATTCGAATTTCGTCCGATTTCTTATATATCTCCCTTAAACAAATAAATTTTTTAAAGAAGTTATTTTGACTATACCCCTACAATTGAGTACGTTAATAGAGGTATTGCCTAAGTATTTATTGCCTTTACTAAATTTTTAGCAAATCGATTGCATTTTAAAATTTTTCTGATCCTAATTTGAAATTTAATCCTAATATCATGTTTAATCATACTAGTATTAACTAGGATCAGAAAAAATCCTAGTTTAAAATTTAATCCTAATTTCATGTTTAATACTAGTATGATCTAAACTATTCGGTTGCGGGTATCCTAATATTTGTATTATTATTTTCTTGTAAAGTAGATAGATTTTTGTTATTATTTTAGTAGTTATTTAGGTTTTTGTTATTAATTTGTAAATATTTACCTAAAATTACACTTATAAATATTATTTACAAAATCATTCACTTGATAATGTTAATTATATAGTGGTGTATACAAAGTTATTTTTTTCATTAAATCATTCACTTGAGACACTGGCTAGAACACTCCGTGAACACTCCGGGGTGAAAAGCCGTGAAAGGGGGAAAAAAGCATCTTAATTTTTTAATGTTTTATGGCTTTGTTTCAAAGCAACATTATTAATTTCACCAACTTCTTGTATTAGGAACTAATACAAGAAGTGCTTAGTTCCTACCAAACACTGTTTTGACAAAGCTTTCTTATTTTGAAATAGGTTTTGGTTTTTCAAAACACGTTGTTTTAAATATAAATTCCTGACGTTTAATATAACGTTGTTTTAAATGTAAATTCCTGACGTTTGATAAAACAAAAACGCACTTCATTATTTCTAAATCATGGGTCTTCCGGTAGTGAGAGAGTGCTGTTGTTGCTGTACCCTGGAATCTGGAGCATCGAGCATCGCCTGCTCGCAAATCGTAAAGTTTCTTAGAGTTTAAAAAAACCAACCAGTTTACTAACAATTTGACATTATTTATTCTTCTTCTACCATCATGATAAGCGGAAAATTTTGCTTGAACAATCAATGATGGAAAGCTAGGCAGAAAACGTAATGTGAAAACTTAAAATTTAGAACTTAATTTTACATCTACAGCTTGACAATAATATCTGCGTAGATTAGATATTAGGTATATGATAATCTTATTAATTTATGAATAACCCGCCGCTTTTTTAATGTGCACAGATTTTGAAAAGTACACTACTTTTAAACTTAGTTATCACCAAAGACATCGGTTTCAATCGCGGCAGGTGGAAAAATATGCATTTTAAATTTACATTTCATAAAAAATTTGTTCGTAATTTCTCGTTACGGCTGACATTTTATGTTATTTTTTTCGCAAACAATGATTTCCAGCAATTTCCAGGGGTACCAATCGATAAATATTTAAAAAAAGATTGCCATATCGCAATAATGGGATTATATTCGAGGAAGGTACTAGTGTAATGCAATTTTCGTATGAAGGTACTAATATGATGCAATTTTCATGTTTTGAATAAATAAATAATTGAGCATATTTAGGATATACGAATTAAAATCAATGTACTATTAATTAGGTTAGGTTATATTAGGTTTGGTTAGATTAGGTTTGGTTAGGCTAGGTTAGGTATATAAAAAGGCGTTTTTAGACGACATCCAGAAATTAATTATTGACAAGTTTAAATCTGTTTTTATAATAAAAATGTATTAGAATAATTACACACCCGCTAGACAAACCCTGCTTGCCGTACAAACCATTCAAAACCTGGGATGTATATCTAAATGAAAAGAATAGCGCGTGCGCGTTCTTTATTTTCGTTCATCTGTCTTTTATTTTGCAATAACACATACCCGCTAGACAAACCCTGCTTGCCGTACAAACCATTCAAAACCTGGGATGTATATCTAAATGAAAAGAATAGCGCGTGCGCGTTCTTTATTTTCGTTCATCTGTCTTTTATTTTGCAATAACACATACCCGCTAGACAAACCCTGCTTGCCGTACAAACCATTCAAAACCTGGGATGTATATCTAAATGAAAAGAATAGCGTGTGCGCGTTCTTTATTTTCGTTCATCTGTATTTTATTTTGCAATAACACATACCCGCTAGACAAACCCTGCTTGCCGTACAAACCATTAAAAACCTGGGATGTATATCTAATTGAAAAGAAGAGCGTGTGCGCGTTCTTTTAATCGTTTTCGTTATTTAAAAAAAAAATAGGTGTATTTGTAATGATTTTTGCGATATGGCAATCTTTTTTTAAATATTTATCGATTGGTACCCCTGGAAATTGCTGGAAATCATTCTGTTTGCGAAAAAAATAACATGAAATGTCAGCCGTAACGAGAAATTACGTACAATTTTTTTTTTATGAAATGTAAATTTAAAATGCATATTTTTCCACCTGCCGCGATTGAAACCGATGTCTTTGGTGATAACTAAGTTTAAAAGTAGTGTACTTTTCAAAATCTGTGCATATTAAAAAAGCGGCGGGTTATTCATAACTTACCATAATCTTATCTTAAAGTTATACGAATAAAGAGATAATTGCGTTAAAATTTACAATATATCAAAGCAAACCCTTTGCTCCCATTGATATATTTCTCCATGTTTGCATCTACCTAAAGAGAGAAAGCATTTTTTTTTAGTTTATACCGCAAGTCGAAACCTTTTCACATTCTGTGACATTCTGTACATTCTGGAAAGTACGAGTATAATTTTTTGCTTGTTTATAATACTTATTTTAATCTTAGTGCATAAGTGTGCTAAGGTCATATTAACAACTTTGGTTTAATTTCTTTTAAAGTATTACTGTGGTGATAAAATCGTGCAATACTTGGTCAAGTTATGATTTATTGTTTAATCGCTGATTGGGTAATGACTGTAAAAGAAGCCCCGATATTTTACTCAGGTCTTAAGTAATCTTTGGAGATGCTGTGCGCAGGGAAAACTATAAAACGTAATAATGAGTTGTCATAATAGTGAACGATATAATCTGAATGTGTCTCTATTAGAAAATAGCCCTAGTTAAGATACCCCAGAACCTAGCATAGAGAGGGAGTGTATTACGGCGTTCCTTTTTCCAGGTTTTCCGGGTTAACGGGAAGATTATGTTTCTAGCTGGTGGGAGCGTTCAGCATCTTACAAGGAATCCTGACCCTCGCTATCACTGACGATGACACCCCAAAGGAAACTAGGAACAGTAGAAAGTTGATGGCTATTGTGGATTTTGCTACAGGAATCTTCTCTATCTTATTAGGGGTCTTACTGCTGGTGGGAGTACAGAAGGTGAGGACACATGTGTGGCATCATCGGTTGGGTTAACGATTTCCTTATTCTAAAATTGCACAATGAAGTGTAAAGCATTAAAAGATTATTTTTTTTCTTACTTTAATTTGTGACATTATGGCGTAATCATTTACGCTGGAAGGAGCGAAATCCTCTCAAAATAGGCAAGTGCGTCCATTTTGTGACTTTCTTCGTTTTTCATTAAAAAGACAATCATTTTCAGAGACGTCACCCGTACCTTCAAATTTGGGTAATAATAAGTATTATTTGTACAATCATCAGCATAATTGGAATTTCTATATATATCACAATGGTTTTGATTAATGGAGCCGCTCCGATGGAAGTACTGTATATTCTCTTGAGCATTGCTTATACCGGTAAATGTTTTATATTATTTAACCCTAACCTAACATTCCAATGACAATCCTTCACAAACATGAAATCACAAGAAAGTAGGTACTCAGCAAAATCTACAAAATCAAGCACAAATCCTACAAATTAAAAATAAATTAGGTAATCAACAATCAACCCACACTTACATCAAGCTACTTTACAATCAAGACATCCACGACCACAATGGGGACTCAAAATAACAATAAAATCTGCATACACACCGTACAAAACGTGGTATAAAATATCTTAACTAAATTGCCTACACATTATAAAACTCTCTTCCAGATATACTTAAAAACAGCCAGCATTATTAAAAAAATCAAAGTAATGGTTTTAAACAATATTTATAAACAAAAATTCGTTATTTTTTTATAACGTTTTATTTTGTCTTATTGCTTTGTTCCTCTCCTTTTCTTTTCCCCGAACGTGTAATATGCGTATAATATTGTTATAATATATCCCCGTATGTTTATAATATATTTCTACCTGCGTGTGACTGGATAAACACCTTTCTGAAAATTTCTACCTTGGGTTTGTGCTTACAAAGTATACTTGTGTTTGTTTCTTTTTTATTTGGTTTTCTCATGTTTGTTTTACTTATATGTGTACATGAATGACGAGGACTGCATTGAAATTGAACGAACTTAGGCATACTGCACACTGCGATGCGATTAGACTGTACAGTTAAATCCGAGCATATGTATGACAAAAACTGTGCAGTTAGAACTGTACCAGGGTCTGTACCAGTAATAAGGAACTCCAGTGAAAAATATTATGGCTTTAAAAAAATATGTTCATATAGACCAATATACGCTGATTCTGAATATATAAGTTTGAGTACATAATATTTAACGTAGAGTTTTTAAAAAAATATTAAAAAGTCCATTTTAAAACGTGTCATTAAAACACCCTATTGCTGGATTTTGGCGGCGTGACGTCACCGCGCCGCTTCACCTGGGTCAAAGTTGTATAGAAATCAATAGAAATGAAGACGCAAGCCGTTCGGCATTCCGTGTTATTGGTTTATAGAGAATTGGACATATAATAGTTTTTGTTTTTATTGAAACATTATTTAGACCTAAATAATTCAGTATCAAAAATAAAGTATCTCTATTAGTTTATCTATATTATTTAAAATATTCAAAAACTTTAACTGTACAAAAAACGATCGTATTGCCCAGTAATGTCTATGAAAACGCTCCAATGCTGAAATTCAAAATGGCAGGAATCGAACAGCTGATTCCAGTTCCCTACAAGATTCATACTTCGGTTAGTCATGATGACGTCACTCGTGAGATTCGGTGGTTTTCGGGGGATCTTGAAAAATTAAAACTTTGACATTTATTTTAACTATTAAAACTAACTATAAAAATAAAAATAAATATGCAGTTATTTAAGTTAGAAGGTCATTATTCATAAAAAAAATAAAAAAAATTGGACTGGAATTCTCTATTGCGTAAAAGCATCTCAATCGGTCAGTCAGCAAATCTTGCATTTGGAAGTTAAAAAGCAAAGATTACCTAGACAGAACCGAAAGAGAACCAGGAACCAGCAAAATTTAAAATCTATGTTTGGACTTCAAAAAAGGTGATGCGTCAAAATCTGGTTCGGGTGCAGAAGATATTTATGAACCGAAATTATGACAGGTACCAGGAGATATAATAATTCTACTATACAGATCAGATATACCACCACCAGCTGCACGGTAGGCCGGATCAGGAGAGAGTGGTTGAGGGAGTCCCTTTTTACTTCCCCAGCCGTACTATCTCAGAACATCACCTTGCACCGCAGTGGGAGGGATGGATTCATATGTCCGTCATTCCTGGACACACTGACCCCCAGATTCCTACCCTTTTCCTTCCCAAAATTTCCTTTCATAAAAAGACCATCCACACAGCATCCCCAAATATGACATAGGCACTGAGGGGAATGATTTACCTCAGGGCCTCCTATGTGGAGCTAATGTAAAAAAAAATTAATATGTTAAATATACATACAAATGTAAATAATACTTGAATTATTGTGTGCATTTAAATATTGCTTTCCCCCATTATCTCAAAACTTATTATTTAGAGATTTTATTTTATTTTATTTTTAGAGATGTCTGACTAACTGGACGATCGATTTTTTTTTCTTCCAAGATAAAAAAAATTGTAATACCGCCTTCTTTGCTCTTTAAGTGGAACGTTTGCGCGGCCCCTTTCGGCCCATTTCGGCCCGTTTCATACAAATCTTAAATTTGGAGTTGAGATCGAAATACCCAACCAAACTGAAAAATTATTTTTGTAATCAAAAGGTATATCAAATGTCTAGTACGGATGTGAGCTACTTTTTTTTTAATTTTTGTATTTGTAAAAAAAAAATTTGAAAGCTGTCACAGCTGATCTCCAGAAGCTCCTCTCAAAAAGGGCATCTTACGGTGACCATCATATCTCTAGACTGGATCATTTAAAATGAAAAAACCAAACGGATTTCGTTAAAGTAATGTATAATCTCTGAATTAATCGAAGGATAAACCAAACAAATTTTTTTGACAAAATGGCGGCTTCTCAAAAAAAATCGATTTGACCTAAATTTTGGCCTTAAATTGTTTATAAAAAATAGGTATTTGTCGGTGAGAACTAACCTTCGATTAATGACTTAAAAATACTTAAAAAGCTTGTGTTAAAATTTGAGAGTGATCGGTTCAGTCGTTTCCGAGACATCTTGGTCGCCGACGAAAAACACAGTTTTGGGAAAAACGCTTTTAAACTTTGCCTCCTTCTTTCAAATGCTTTGACACGTCTTTACAAATATGCGTGTAGCTTCGAAAATAATCGCCGGATTGACTTGAAATTTTCTACGTGTGTACTTAAAGATATGTACATTACGAAAATGAAATAAATAATCGATTTCTTTAAAATTCTAACTGTATATAACCCCTTAAGCCTTATTTTTAATTAGCATTTTCTTTGAGTAATTAATTTTGTGTTATTCTTTCTTTCAGCCCTGTGCGTGTATTTCATCATTGTGGTGTCGAGCCTCCGAAAAGAAATGGTCGCACATGAAGAATCTAGAGCGTAAAACAACAGCGCAGTTCCATTCTTTTTGTATCGTCGATTTACTGCCATCTGTTGGCAATAAATTTAAGCAATTAAATGTAATAATTCAAAATTTTGACGTAAGTTTGCTAATGAAGACACTGGACATGCTAAATATAAGAATTTTCTTTGTAAAAAAATTTTGTCGACGGGAAAATGTGAACATAATAAATTTGACATTTTTATAGGCGTGCAGTTTTTAAATTGATTTTACATGTTATGTTTTTAGAAACTTTAATTTTTTTAATATTTTATTTTGGAACTCTTTATAATTATTTTCAGAACAAAACTTTTGTGTTTTAATAAACAATACTCGTTTTCATCAGGCAAGGAATATGAAAAATAATTCGGTCATTAATTACTTTTTTTCAAGTGTGTAATAAAGATATTTTAAACAAAGTTGTGCTATTAATAAAGGTCTTCTCCGACCGTGAATATGAACATTTGCTTACACATTTGCTTGAACATATCTATAAACATTGGCAACTGGGGCTTGACTGGGGGGTTACTGCAGACGCATACAAAAATGTGCAAAGCCACGCCTTCGTTGCCAATGTTTATAGTATTTATTGTTAAAGCAAATGTGTAAGTAAATGTTCATGTCCGTGGTCGGAGGAGATCCCGCTTTAGAAACAAACAAAACACAACACATATCTAGGAGCAAATTTCTTTTATAAATTGCCAGAAAATGCAAGATTTCTTAAGAATGCTTCAAAGAATTCAAAACACAATTAAAAAAAAATATTTTGGACTTTATTAAAAATTAAAATTAATTAAGTATATAATAAAAATAACAGAAACATATCTTATCTAAATAGATAACATCTTCCTCCCAAAAAGCATATCTTTATAGTAGTGTTTTGTCTTTAATTTAAAAATATTTATATAGAAATTAAATTATTATACATTCTAGATGAAATTATTACTCATGTTATCAATTATGTTGATATTTTGTACAAATAAATATATTTTTCTTAAAAAATGGGTACATACCTCCATAAAATGAAATGGCTTTAGGTTTGGTTTATTGATAAATATGTTGAGGTAAGAACGTGTCTGTATCTATTTGTACGTATAAATCCTAAGTAATGTTTGTACAGCGCCCTTTATTATTGGTAACCAGATCGGAATAGCCAGGTTCTTCTTCTGAGTTAGACGGCAGGCTGAGCACCGCGGTGCGGCGACAGACCGCACTAGCGGTGGGGCAGACCACAATTTCGAATTCCTATCAATTTACAGAACATTTCACATAGACACTTTTTTAACAATCACTTTTGAGCTCTTAAAAATTTTTTTTTAAGACAATCTCTGTACATTTGCTGAGCCGAAAAGGTAATTATATGAAATTCCCTCGACAGAAAGAAAAAATCGCGAAGTATGCCCAAAATTATTAAAAGAAAATCTTGTTCTACTATTTAATATGTTATAGGTATGAAAAATCACAGTGTTTCCTTAAATGCTACTAAAGACATTTGTCGATAGACTTTTTGATCCGTTTTTAGTAAGTATTTTTTATTTAATATTTACGCTTACGCCTATTAATTATAATCGCGCGCTTTCTCTAACATTCGTATTAATATATCTCCCTTTCACACCATCTTCTTCTTTTTGAAGGTTTACTGAAGCCTTAAAACAAGACATTACAATTATTATTATTTAATGCAGACTTAAAAACAAGACATTACAATTATTATTATTTAATGCAGACTTAAACTTTTTGTAATAATTTACAACAAGTTTAAGTCTGCGGTTTGCAGTATTCCAGTCTGCCGCCGATCTCGGAATGGTAACTTTATTCACCTTCTTCCAATCCCCTATCTCTTCAGATTCACAATACCATAAATGGGAATCTTAATAGCCAAACTTGCTCGGAAAACATTATTACAGGAACTAAGTTCCTACCAAAAGTTCTTTTGGCAATTCTCTTATTTTGAAACTGGAATGTGTTACCAAAACACATCCTTTGTAATAGAAGTTCCTTACAAATTCTGACGTTTAATTTTATTTTTTTATAAAAAAACTACGCGAGACCTTTTTATCACTGTTTGCAGATCATTTATTATTTTGCAAATAGGCTAACATGGCTCAAATGCAACTTCCGGTGGTGAAAGAGTGTTGTTGTTGTTGTTCTTTGGAAACTGGAGCAACGACCATCGCCTGCTTGCAAATTGTAAAGTTTCTTTTTAAGTAAAAAACAAATTTTGTTATCTGAATTCATCCTATCCTCATAAACCGAATCGCAGTTAATTAAAGATTCGTTAATAATACCAATGTTAAGGACAATTCCTTATCCAAGTAGAATCGGAATCACGCCTCTGGTAGATAGTAGAAGGATTATGTTTTCAGATGATGGGATTATTGAGCATCCTCTTAGGGATCCTGACCCTCGTCGCTAATGATGATGACGACATTCCGAAGAGCACTAAGAACTTTGGAAAATTCATGGCTATTACCGAGTTTGCAACTGGAATCTTTGCAATTGTGTTAGGGGTTATACTGCTGGTGGGAGTATATAAGGTAAGGACTCAGAGTAGAGTAGAAATTAGAGGCGTCATCATCATCACGGCTCCAAAACCCAAATGCAACCCACTGCTCCCGTCTTCATGCCTTCCGTCTTACTCCAATCAATTTATATGCAATCAGTCCATCTCTTTCCCGGTCTGCCTCTGGCTCACTTCCAAATGGCTTTCGCCACTCGGAAATGATTGTGTGAAATGTATTCGGTACGTAAATTTTGCTACGCAATTCTTCCTGGAAGATTTTAAAGTCTCTCGAGTCTAGGAGTAACTAATTATGTGTGCCGAATAATTTAGTGATGATTTTGAGGTCTTATTTGATAAAAAATCCCATCGATCAAAAACTTTGGGTTTGCTATGAGGTAGAATGAAGTGGGAAGAGGAAGGAGATGGAGTGCTTTATGCTCACCATTCAGAATCGAGAACGAGCGTTGCTTGAAATGACTAGCGATGTATATCTGAAGAGCTGGTTACAGCCTTCCTCTTCGCCATATCGTTCTCTCCATTCCATAAAGCTCATAGTTCTCTATAATCGTAAAACCACTGCCTGTAGAAGACATCAACCACAACATGCCAAAAGAATGCCGAACGATAGACTGAAGAGAAAAGTAAGGTACTGAACCGTGAATATTATACCGTACATATCTTTTTCTGATTTTTCTGTTTCCAGATTTCCGATTAAGTTTCGCTAATATTGTCTTCATTTAATTAAATATTACAATTTATTATTAATTTATTTTATTTATTTACAGTTGTTTTTAATTCTGGGCGAATAATCAAAAAACCAGTACGCTGTGCCTAAATTATTATTTTTTTTTACATTAGCTCCACACAGGAGGCCTTGAGGAAAAAAGTTTCCCTCAGGGCCTATGTCATCTTTGGGGATGCTGTGTGGAGGTTTTTTTTAAGAAAAAGAAGGAGAGTTCTGGGAAGGAAAAGGGTATAAGGGGTGGGTAGGAATCTGGGGTTCAGTGTGTCCTGGTCATCCACGTCCAAGACCTAGACAAACCTCACCCCATGAACCCGGGCACCCCTGCTAAGTCACCAAAAGTAGCGAACCACTTTGGGTGACCTATGGCAGAGATGTTGGTTACCCAATAATGGTTCCCGGGGCGGCGATACCCATTCCTGCCTCCCAAATTGTCATCATTCGTAAAATAGCATCAAAATATCAAATATTACCAACATTATTATTTTTGTGCTATGTCAGAAATCTCGATGTGTGTTAATGTATTTCCTTGAAGAACCTGATACTTTAAAAAAGTTTTTTTCTTTGACGATTTTAAGGCACTATGCTCATTTTAATATGGTTTTTTTTAATGTTACTTTTAATTCAAATCATTTTTTTTTTTTTTTTTTAATCTTTATTTTTTCCCATTATTATAAACATTTCAAAATACACATATAAGAAACAAATAAATCAAAAGTTAGGAATAATTAAATCTACGTGAAGTAAAAAGTAGGTGATGGGAACCCACTAAGGCACTGCCTGTGCGTGGGTAATATAAACAAAAATGCATACATCAGTAAGTACAATTAACAATAGTTATAAGTTATAAAAAAGTTATATGAGTTAGAATTAAAATGAAATATTGATGATATAATATTGATGATATAATATTGATGATTAAATGATGTATTAAGGTTAACATAGAATTTATAGCAAAAGTGTTTTAACATCTGCACCATAAAGCCATAATTTTAATTCTTTTATGTAGAGTGATATTTTATCTGTCGTTTGAATGTGTTTTGGTATAAGATTAAATGTCCGAGGACCAATAAAGCTGCTATGTGTTTGCATTAATTTGGTATTGATTTGAGGGGTGTAAAAGATATTATTAGTCCTTTTGCTAATTCTATTTTCATTTTTTTGGAAACAATTTTTGTTTTTAAATACATATTTCATTGTCTGCAATATAAATAATTTACGGATGTTGAATATTTTAGTATCTTTGAAAAGTAACTCAGTCGAGAATGTTTTAGTTCTATTGTACATAACTTTAATAATGCGCTTTTGAGTGTTTTGTAAAGGCTTAATAAAAGCATCAAGCGCACCACCCCATCCTATAATGCCGTACATTATTGAAGATTGCACCAGTGAAAAATATATCATTCTCAATTTGTCAAGATTAAGTACTTCCTTAAGTCTATAAAATGTATATGTAAGGTATCTTAATTTCGAGATGATTTTATCAATTTGTGTTTTCCAAGTTAGATGTGTATCAATAGATACTCCTAAATATTTGATACTTTCTACTTTAACAAGTTCATTGCACAGTGTACATGTATCTTGGTTGCAACTTGTATTGTGGATTCTAATTTATATGACTTTATATGACTATTTCACTAGGAGGGGAGATATGTGGCGGTTACGTCACGTCTAAACATTGTCTGTACTATCACCAATAACTACGTATCATTAATATCACTTGCCATTGTATTTTGACCCCCGCATACATTAATTTAATGTTTACGTAAAACAGTTAAGCATTAATATATTTTCTTAATATTAAAAAAAAAATTGTACCTAATAATTCACGCGGGAAGCAGAGCTAAGTAGCCTCCAAAAAGAGGCTAATGGTACGGACACACTTGGTCATTAACAAGTCGGCTTATGAGCATGCTCATTAATGACAGATGATGGCAACTGTCCACATTTGCTTATAAATGAGCAGACTTGGTTTGAGCTTTCTCGCGAATGAGCGTGCTCAAAGCCAACATTTGATCACACATGCTCTTTAAATGAGCATGCTCATGTCAAATAAATGTCAAATGGAGTCAGTTCCATTCGCTCAGAACTATACAAAATAATATTTTTACTTGCAATTATTTAAGAATCTTCTGACGTAAAAAAATTAGACGGTTGATTTGGGTCCAAGATAACAAATCCAATAATGATTAAATATTAAAAAATAAATGCTAATTTCAATAGAATGTGGTTTCATTTTGGAGGTAAAGAAGCTTTTGGGGAATTTGGAAATCTATTGTGGGTATTTTAGTGACCTTGTGTTCCAAATATATTCGTGATTCTCATAATAAATCACGAAAAACGAGGATTTTTCGCCTCCCCAGCGGTCTATTTTGACATTTTTGCAAAGAATGCGCAAGCGCGAACTGAGGTCGGATTGAAATGAGCATGCTCATAAGCTGGCCTGTTCACACATGCTTAGAGGCTTCCCCTTCCACCCAATAATCCAATGAGCATGCTCATAAATCAAACGGCCGTTGATTTATGAGCATTCAATTTGGGAGGCGGGAATGGGTACTGCCGCCCCGGGAACCTTTATTGGATAACAAACACCTCTGCCAAAGGTCACCCCAAAGAGTTCGCTATGTTTGGTGATTTAGCAGGGATCCCCGGGTTCATGGGATGAGGTTTGTCTAGGTCTTGGAGGCGGATGACCAGGACACACTGAACCCCAGATTCCTACCCACCCCTTAAACCCCTTTCCTTCCCAGAACTCTCCTCTCCTTCCTTTCCTAAAAAAAACCCTCCGCACAGCATCCTCAAAGATGACATAGGCCCTGAGGGAAATTATTTTCCTCGGGGCCTCCTGTGTGGAGCTCATGTAAAAAAAAAAAAAAACTCATTTGTCTTCAAATGGGCATACTCATTACTAGCAACGTCACTGACACACATGCTACTAGGTAGCATGATCTTTGGCTTCAAATGAGCTAGTGTGCCCATAGCATAATGCGTCCTTTTGGAACTTTGTTGGTTTTTATTTTCAGAAACGTCAAGAGTGCCTTCAAGTCTGGATACTAATAAGTATTATTTGTACAATCGCCAGCGTTATTGGATATACTTTAATTGGCATACTGACAATGATGTATGGAGCTATTCTGGCGGGAGCAATGATGGTTGTCTTCTTTCTTCTGTTAACTGGTAAATCAATTATAACTTTTATTTTTGAAATATTCCATCAAACTTCGTAATTTTATTATTATTAAACAATATTACAATTTCGGTTTTGATTCTAAATATTCTAAAATTCAAAAAACATATTTCTTATTATATTCAGTATATAACGTAATGAATTTATGCCGCCTCTCTTTCATTAGTTGGTGGTATGATAATCAGCATAGTTGCCTTTCAAGTTGTTGATCGGGTTCGATTCTCGGCCGTGGAAATTTATTTTTATTTTTTCTTCATTTTCTTATTTTTATTTTTATTTTCTAAGATAGCATCTCATTTAAAAAAATTTCACCTCTGTTTTTTTGACGGGTCTGTGCTAGTCATAGAATATTCTTTATTATAGGGCGCTACTTTGTTTTATATTATTATACACCCATGATAGTATGATCTCATACATAATCTGACTTAAAGAGGAACGTTTGCGTGGCCCGTTTCGGTCCGTTTCATACAAAACGAAATTTTGGATTTGAAGACAAAATACCTAATTAATAATTTTTATATATAAACGACAAATTTTTGTTCCAACGTAAATAGATACCTAATTTGTATTTTAAATTTTTACCCTCAAAAATATATATTTTTTATTGTTTATTTAAATTTTATTGCATTTTTATAATAAACAAAATAAAATTAAAATTTTAATGTTTTTCGTTTACTCACAAATAATTGCCCAAGTTGCCTCTAAGGTCATCAAAAAATAAAATCTTTAATCTGTATTTTAAAATTTAAAGCAATAATAAATAAAGTAGCACACATCCTTACTAGATGTTTTATATACCTTTTGATTAAAAAAACATTTTTCAGTTTGGTTGGGTATTTTGATTTCAAATTCAAAATTAAAATTTGTATGAAACGGGCCGCGCAATCGTTCCTCGTGATGAACTCCCAAGTAATGAAAAATGATGTGATTATTTCGCTTAAAAAATATTACAGAGCAAGTATTTTATATGTTTTAATCAAAGCGCGTAGAACACCTATTTGCCTGTGAAATAATAGAGTATTTTTTTGATTAGTGTAGAACTTCGATATAACTTTGTGTAATTCTTTCTTTCAGCTCTGTACGTGCATTTCATCATCGTGGTGTCGAGCCTCCGAAAAGAAATGGTCGAAGCAGAATCTAAGGATTGAAATCAGCAACGCAGTTCCTTTTAATCGCTTCGATACCTATATTGCCATCTATTGGCAATACATTTAAACTAGTTTTAAACTTTTCACGTAATGTTTTACACTGACTCTAGAGATGTGAAGTTTCCTTACAAAGTGATTTTTGATTAAATTTGAACAAAATAAATTAGCCATTTTGTTCGGTTTTCATGTGATATAATGGTTTTAAGAAATTTTTGAATTGTATTTATTTTTTTTTTCTGAAAGTAAGATACGTTGTGGTGACACACCTTACCGCTGTTTTAGAAAAACAAATTATATGTGTGCTAACTATTAAGTATTTATTAACATTATTGCAAAAAATAGGTATTATTTGTACATATGAATAGTCCCAGTGGCTCCGGGCAATTGGGACTCTTGTGTTAATTGAAATTTAACAAAAATTTATGGATACTCCTTTTTTTTCAAAAATAGATTTAAAAGTATTTTTTATTCCTAATTGATTTCACGAAGATGCATAACAGTTTTTAAGGCTATATAAAAGCTATTTTTTTTACTCTAACCGTATCCCCATCTTAGTTGAGAAACCGATTCTCGTGTTTGAATTTGGGAGTAGCGTCAATAAATGATTGAATTCAATGTTTAATAAATGTGTATTCGGGCTTGATCGAGAGAAACTGGTTGAGGGAGACATTTCGACCTCTCCAGTCGGACTCTCTCGACCCATCGCATCGCCTTGCACTGCAGTGAGAGGGATGCATTCCTTCATTTGGACAAGCTGACCCCCAGATCCCTCCATAGCCTTTCTTTCGCTGAACTTCCTCTCCCAAAGATTCACCACAGAGCTTACCAAAAGATGACATAAACCCTAAGGTATTTTTTTCCTTGGAGTCTTTGGTACGGAGTTAATGTTTAAAAAAATACGAGTGCAGTTCACACACGGTAGAGGCAAAACTTTACCAAAACAATCTCAAGCCTTGAAAAGTGAGGTCATAATCAAAGCAGCTAATGAGCGCAGACCTAGGACCTAGCATCATTTCCGTTTTATATCTCAACCAATTCAGAAGCTTTTAATGCTTAGTTCACACTGAGCTATATATCTGCGAGCAGATATCTGTTGATTCGCGAGCGCTTATCTTTTGTCCTTTCACACGAGGCTATCAAATATTTCTTCCTGTGGTAGGAGAGGGGGTCAGTCGAATTAGGGAGCGGCAAAGGAACGCATATTTTTTGTACTGAAATCTGTCAACTTGACATCTGTCATCCACGGGTCGAGGCAGCTCCGTAATTACAATGACCCCCTCTCCTGTTTTAGTCGGAGAAGGCGAGAGTTATCTTCTGGGATATCGCGTCTGGAGCGGTTACGTCTGAGATGTGTATTGTCTATGATTGATCTGCGCTTAAAAACGCTTAGGTGTGAACGGTCTGAAGGGATTGTATGGGGAGCGTTATTTGGCGTGCTATGATCTTTTATATTTGATACCTGAGTGTGAACCAGCTCTAAAAGTGACATTATAATCAAATCGGCCAATGAGAGCGGTGTGATGCTTCGCAGTTGCTAATGCGTAATTTCCGTTTCATCCAAATTCCGAATCACGAACGCCGCTAAAGAAGTTTCACTTCAATTACAAAATACAATGAAACAAAAATGGTATGAGACATAAAACAAATAAAAAGGCACACTAAAGATAAATAAAACAACAGCAATATAACGATAAATTCTAAAGTAAATAATAAGGCATGCAATTTCTTCTGTCAGGCTAATAATAGTACCCTTTAAAAAATAAAACCATTTAACTATCACTAGTATGCAGCTTGTTAGAATTATAATTACAGAATTTATTAACCTCAAATTACACACTCCTACTCAATACATCAACTGTACTTTTACCACATAAGCTTAAATTGTGTCCCCTAGAAAATAGAAGAAAATCAAATTACTTAACTCTTCTGTTTAAAATTATGTATTCTGAATTAAACTGTTGTGAACTCCTGCATCTCATCGAATCCAAGGTACCGATCGACCAACAAGACAAAATATATTTTACTGCAACAATAACTCTGGAACAAACAACCACACACACGCACCTGTTCTCACCTTCATACACTTGGAAACAAATGCATATCGACAAACTTACTCAAGTTTACCATTATTTTAGAAATACCTGATTAATATTTTATGTACCATATTTTTATATATAAGGATCTCCGCATGGAAGCAACTGCATATATTTTTTCTATTCCTTCTGTTTATCTGCAATGTTCAAACTTATTCATGTTTATATCTCTGTATCATGCCCTTAGTCACTTATTATTTATTAATCGCAGTCAATCAGACCGTCACCAAAATTATATTACCATGTTACGCTACCTACGATTTAAAAACTTTCTCTTCTATTGTAATACATTATTTCCATGTATCCATGTACCTTTATGCATACCATCTGTATCTTTTATATTCATTTCTTCAAATTTATTTTTTTCTTTATACAAACCGTGTCTCAGTACCACACACTAATCATACATAAACCCAACTGAATACAGACTAATAGCTTAAATAAATAGAGAAAATAACTAAATGTATATTAAAACGAACTAGCAATAATTAAATTTAAATAATTATATATACATTCTTAGACTACCATAATACGGGCATGTGCCTAGTGTGGTAGTCGAAAAACTTATAAAACTGTATACCTATGATATTTTTACGAATAAAGAATAATTAAAAAAAAAAAAAAAAAAAAAAAAAAAAAACCCTTTACACACAGAAAAGTCTCACAGTGAACTGCGCTGTAAACCGTTATCTTACTTTCGGTCTTTACTTTTCTGCGCGGCGGCCTGAAGTGGCGCGGGGCACGTCCCGCTCCGAACTCTCTGTGTAAAGGGTACTAATGTCTGACTAGTGCGGTACGAAGGAGAGAGAAAGCGTAACACGTGATCCCAGGCGTAGTAAAGTATGATGGAAACACATTTTTTGTTTGTTTTTTTATTTCAAAAAAATATCATCGGACAGCAGAATGATTTCTATGTTTTTACTACAAACATGCTCAGGAATCGCTGATTAAAATCCGACGAAGTATAAATGTGAATGAAGCAATAAGTGTGATATATGTAGCATTCAGTCCTCTCTGCCAATTCCACTAAGAAAATAGTTAGATAAATAATATTGCTTCTGACAAAAATATTATTGAACATAATTTCTGTCAAATAAGAATAGAAAATATAAATATGAAACTACAAAATTTGTAGGCTGGCAACACCAATTAGCCTGTCAAAGATTATTGTAAAGTGCAATGACACTGAAAATATAAAACACTGTATACAATTTTTGTTATTGTTTTTGGGGTTTTATGCCGTGTTTCGCTACCTCCTTCTTTAGCCAACGTTTCGGACAGCGTTACAGTGTCCATCATCACTCATCTGCCCTGATGATGGACACCCGGCATAACACCCCAAAAACAATAACAAAAATACTTTTTGGCCGTGAAAACCTAAAAACATACCCACTGTATACAAATTTAAAAATACATTTTTTGGTTCTTAAAAAATGTAATTCGAAGAAGTATAGTACCTACTTAATGACATAAATTTGATTAAATTGTGTTTTACAAAGTGATTGGCTTTCATTTAATTTAACATAACTTTCATTTAATTTAACATTAACAGTGTAGGTAGAAAGGAAGAATCATTAATGGTGAGTTTAGTTACACTAATTTTAGATCTGAATGAGTTAAACATATTCCGATCTAAAATTAGAGACATGATCTAAAGCCCGGGCAACGCTAGGTACTTAAGCTAATATTAAATAAACGTGAGCAATTTCTCGAGTGTGCTTTATATTTTATTACATTGTCGTTATTCTTCATTATGTTAACACAAAATTGCAACGGTATAAAAATAATACACCCATATGCAATTCTAATTTTGACATCAGTAGGTATCTATATTGCAATGAAAAAATATTTTTTCATGTTTATGCCTTTTTAAGTTTTAATAAAAATATAGGTTACACAGCTTTAGATTACCACCATAATTATATTTTTAGTATTGCCATTTTAACAACAGTGGCGCCCTCCTATGTTTTTTACTCTTATTTGACAAACTGTATGAGTGTTGATATTATTACTACGCTTTTTATACTGTTTGAATCGTTGTGTGCTTACCGCAAACTATTTCTGGAAAGTTTATTCTGGAGTGTGTATATCCTACATGTATGCTTTCTTTGGTGGGAAATTACAAAGACAAAAACAAAATAAAGTTTTGCAAAAATAGTTTCGGCACTCAAGTTGAAACGTTATGCATTATGCCATGGGTCGGCAACCTTTTGTTGTAAAAGGGCCAAAAATTGTATGTGGGGATTAGTGCGGGCCGCACTTGGGCCACATGTCATTAAGTATGCATGATATTTGGTGGCTTAGTACGGGTGTCCGAGTTCATGGGGTGAGGTATATCCAGATCTTGGCGGCGGATGCATCTGCCCATCTGCTGCGCGGCGGGCCGGATCGAGAGACTGGTTGAGGGAGGTCTTTTGACGTTTCCAGCCGGACTCTCTCGACTCATCGCCTTGCACATCGCATCACTCCTGGACACACTGACACCCAGATTCTTACCCACTTTTTCCTTCCCAGAACTTCCAATCTTTTCCTCCCTTTAAAATGACCCTCCACACGGCTTCCCCTAAGATGTCATAAGTCCTGTAGACCGGGCGCTATAGGTAGTTGAGTATGCAAAATGTGAGGACCGAATTCCACCAATGGATTTGAGTTAAAAAAAGGTCAAAGATTAGTAATGTGGATCTTGCCGGTCAATTTTTTGGTCCATTTTTTTTACCCCCTCTACTCTTATTTGTAAAGGGAATTTATTGAGTACATGATATTAAATCATTTTAATGATTATTTAAGTTATAATTTATAGTTTTTTCTAATGGTAAAAATAAGGATGGTTTCTTGAATGAAAAAGAAAAAGAAAATAAAAATAATAAAATCATATTTATTAATTATAAAAAAGATATACATATATATAAAAACAGGGAGATTAAAAGAAATATACGTAAAGTGGGCAAACAATTACTCATTTTTTTAGACATTCGTTATTGATATATTTACAAAGAGAAATACAAAATAATTCTGATTTTTTGCAACCGCAAGACATTGTACGAAAATTTGAAGTATATTTGCAAGGTTGAATTAAGGGAGTATTCTAGTCTAGAAGCATGAATTGTAGGTGTTTTTTCAGGTGTCAATATCGAATGTCTAAATAAAAATGAGTAATTGTTTGCCCACTTTACGTATATTTCTGTTTAATCTCCCTGTTTTTATATATATGTATATCTTTTTTATAATTAATAAATATGATTTTATTATTTTTATTTTCGTTTTCTTTTTCATTCAAGAAACCATCCTTACTTTTACCATTAGAAAAAACTATAAATTATAACTGAAATAATCAATAAAATGATTTAATATCATGTACTCAATACATTCCCTTTACAAATAAGAGCAGAGGGGGTAAAAAAAAATTGGACCAAAAAATTGACCGGCAAGATCCACATTATTAATCTTTGACCTTTTTTTAACTCAAATCCATTGGTGGAATTCGGTCCTCACATTTGCATACTCAACTACCTCTAGCGCCTGCACTACTGAGGAAATCATTTTTCTCAGGGCCTCCTGTGTGGAGCTTTTGTAAAAAAAAACAACAATATTTGTGCAAATATTTTAGTTTTAAAAATAAAACGCTTATTGTATAGTTTTTCGACATTTATTGTAGTTAATACAATCAATGAGCTTATTGTGGTTGTATTGACTTGCAAGTTTTCTTATTTTAGCTTGCATTGTTGAAGTAGAGTCGGTAGTTTTGGGTCTAAATGTGAACCCGATAACCGAGAACACTGTTTGTTTTCTCGATAATTCCGAATTGAAAAAGCTTGCTCACAAATTTATGAACTACCAGACATAGTAATTATTTGTTCAGCAAACCATTTTAACTCCTTGTAGTCTTCAGAAGGCAACCCCCCATAGTAATCCAACTTGTAAGTTTTACTTTAAAAGCCATTTTTAGTGGTATCATTTTCATTTGAACAATCATTCATGATAAATAATATGATCGCGCATTGCTTTAAGTGGCTACTTTGAAAAATCTAAGGAATAACTGGTAAATTTATCAACGTTTCCCAGAATTTTTCTTTTCGCATACTGGCAACACTAGTTTTTCCTGCGTCAAGTGACAGCTGACATTTCAACGCAGAAAGTTGGGATAATTGTATTGTTTTTGTGCTTTTATTTGCAATTTTCTCGTAATGGCTCTATTCAGTGAAGTAACAGTTAATTTTAGTGATTTTTATCTAACAAAATAACGTAAATATTCGCTTTCTTCAGAGCTCACGCCATTTATTTACATTTGTTTTCCAATGTAGACCTTGACATGATAGAAAAACTTAGTAAAATTACATTTTAAAGTAGAAATCAATACACATAATATGCATGGTATTGTTTTGGCATATAGAAAAGTGGGACACGGCTAGTACGCACTTAAATATAACACTCTAAATCAGTTAGATAATAATGAGAAGTAAATATTTCAGTTTTCAGAAATGAAAAATAATGCATAACCTGTTTAATAACGGCAGACCATATTTGTCCCAGCCCACACAGGTCCAAAATGTACACTTTTATGAAACCAAAGTGTCCGATCGCAATTTGAAAAAAAAAATTAACTTTTTGAATTTTTTAAGAAATATTTTTACATGAAATGAAAAAAGTGAGGCGACTCTAACTTTTATGAGTCACTTTTCTAAAAAAGTCTGTGTTTTTTATTTTTTTCATCATCCCTAATTTTACTTAGGAGAAACATAAGGTGAGCCATTTTTAAAACTTTTTAAAGTTTGCATTAAAATTTTTCTTTAGCACCATTGTGATTTGAAACTCTGATGATACGAAAATGGCACTAAAAAAGGCAAACACATACACCTATAGGATTTAGCCTGTGAGAGAATGATATAGAATGAAACCTTACCTACGAACCGTACCTATAAAGCATCGCGCTGGCCGCATTGACCGCTCTGATTATGACATCACTTTTCAAGGTTCCTATTGGTTGAGATTGTTTTGGTGAAGTTTCGCTTCTACCGCGTGTGAACTGCACTCGATTTTTTTTATATTTAAAATATTACATGCTTATTTCTAATAATAAAATTTGAAAGCGTATTTCATTACCTTTCAAAACCAGTATGTATTTTTTTATTGGTCATAAAAAGATACATATATTACAAATAAATTTTATACAGTAATTAATTACATAATAGATGTAATCAATGTACCCCCGTAAATAAGTAGGGCTCGTGTGTATGGGGGGTGTTATTATATTGGTTTTATTTGACTTGATTCAGTTCAAGTTTTCAGTATAATTTTTAAGGTGAGTTTTAAAGCTTTTATATTAGTATTTATGGTTCTAATTTTTTCTGGTAATGAATTAAAAAAAATAACTCCGAGATATTTATGATTCAACTCTCATTTTGTTTTTTTTTTAAATTTTGGAGTAGGAAGTATTGACGTTTGTCTAAGATTTCTGTTATTTTTAAAGGGTGCAACTTTATTTTGAATATTATCTTTATACATTTGTAATGTTGCGTGGTACAAGTATTATGCACCTAATTTTCTGACCTTGAATTGTTATTTTTATCCAATACGTTCACAAATATTCCATTTATTAGCATTTTATTGCAAAGCGGAAATAAAAAATTTGCCTTCCGACAAAATACGCCCGATTTTCAAAGGGTTTATAGTTATTTCGTTGAAATTGATCTCGTGTTCACTTGGCGACCACTGCCGCCTATCCTTGAGGAGGAAACCCTTTGGGCCTCGACCGCATTATTTTAGACGGTCAAAATAATTTGCTTTCCATTAAAATCCAAATAAATGGAATATTTTTTAACGTATCCAGAAACTAAAAACTGTTTTAGAAAGGTGATAAAGTACGCTTTCAAATTTTATAAATAAAAATAAACATTTAATTTTTGAAATATTAAAAATTTTGCACGCAAAGACAAAAAGTTTTTAAAATGGCTCACCTTACGTTTGTTCTGACTAAAATTACTAATAACAAAAAAAAAAAACTTACATATTTTATTAGACAAATGTTATTACCGTTAAAATTATTATCGTTAAACGTTATTATCACCTCATTTTTTTGTCGTTCCATGTAAAAATAATTTATAAAAAATTCCCAAAATTTCATAAATTTATTTCAAAATGCGATGCGGAACTTTGGTTTCATACAGGTGTACATTTTACTTCTTTTGTTGTTAGTTTTTTTGTATTTGTGAATGTAAAGGGTATTTTTTTTTCTTTCAAACACTGTTTATATTATATTTCTCATTATGATAGTAAGGGAGATACAACAATTTCTATGAGACCTACAAGAGTTGACCCCCAGAGGTATCAAATAGACTCTACGGGAAAGTTTTGAGGTTACGTTTTGTCTTCTTTAACCCAAAAAATTAACCTTTGAACTTATACTAGGTTATAATAGAAATAGCATTAAAATTCATTATTTTCCATTTTTGATTACTGAAATAACTTTTTCTCACCGTTATGTAAAGTCTTTTTAAAATAAAATGTGCGTGTTAACCGTTTTCCACTTCTCTGTCTATTCCAATGTTATGACGCTTTACCTCCAAGCCATTTAAAAAATACTGTATTAATATTTCTATGCATGTCTATGAAGTTTATCCATTATTCTAGGTGTCAGTAAACTCGTATTTCAAGCGGGAACTAGTTAGTCTATATTCTATATCTTATCGTTTTTTTTTTAAATTTTTTGAATGTAGATAAGAAACAACTTTAAAAAAATCAGTTTTATGGCTAAGATTATTTGTGAGAGTTTCCCTTGATTATCTTTTTTTTATTATAAAATTATTCGCAAAATAAATAAAAACCACTTTTTCTAAACTCCATCGTTTCTAGACTCAGTTTTATGCGTATTACCTAAATTCATGGTGATATAAGGTTTCCTAAAAAAAAACACATTGTTGGCTTGTGTATTTCTCCTAACCGTAGGTAATTAGGTACCCATTGCGCTCTGTTCTGAATTGCCAGAGTAACTTCCCAAAACTTCATCCAATAATATTATTCCACACGAGACAGTAGAACTTTTTTGAGGCAATATTTTTTTAATGGGTGTGTTTTTAATGCATTCAGGGACATTATGTTCTTTTTAAAGTTTTTTAAGTTGTTCTAATTTAAACCATACTTTTCAGGAGCTGTAACTCGAAGTAAAAATCAGGATGCGGTTTCCAGACGCGAGGTCCTTCTGCTTTTGCTTCTCAGTGCAAAAGGGAGCTAAAATAATCGCTTGGATTCAACTGGTAATATCCTCAAATATCTCTAATAAAACTACAAAGTTATCTTTTGGGGCGGGTCTCCAGCGATCAAATGTTTTCAAAACATCGGACAAAAACAAAAACATTGGATCGAGGTCACGTTTTTTGTTTTGCAACGGCCACGGGAAACAAAACCATTGTGGCCCTGCTCAAATGTTTCATAATTTCACAAACAATTGGTTCAATGTTGTTTGTAGTATCTAATATTTTCGCTGTTGTCCCCAGTCCCCATCCGTCTTTAGAAATAAATTAATCTATTACAATAGGTTCCACGACAAAACAATGACAAAACGGAACAGTGACAAAAAAACAGTGATAAAATAGTGCGGCGAAAAATCAGAACGTTGGATTTTAATACTCAAATAACTCTCCCGACTGCACATGAGATATCTTTCGCACACTTTAAGAAATCGATAAAATGCTAACCTGAAATTATTTTGTTCCAGATATTTGGACTTGGGCTGTGTATGTTTTGTTTTAAATACATAATCGAATTTATGCTCAACTACAAGCACTACGGGTCGGCTGACATGGTGTTATTCGCAATTCTACTGAGTCTTTCTCTATATCCTCTAGTGCAGGGTACATTACTTATGATTGGAATTAATAAGGTATAAATTATTATTAGTATTTTAAACAGTGTACTCAAATAAGATTAGGTATTCTCATTTTCATTTTATTTATTGCCCTTATGCCTCACCTCCGTTCAAATTCCACTTTTTTTTAACTCTTTTTGAACTCGACTCCCCAATTTTTCATATTTTTTTAATATTTATCCAATTTTTTTAAATTATCCTTATGTATAAATTCGCCTCCCCTTTGTCTATTCATTGAATTGATTGCACGAAACACTCTTGAAAGGTGAAGGCCAGAAACTTTTTTTAAAAATGTATTTGATCGAAATTATTAATTTGTTTATCTGTTTAATTTCAGAAAAAGCTTTGGTGTCTTCAGGCATGGATGGTGCTAGCGTTCATAGTAGAGTTTTGTGTTACCAGCTGCTTGATATTTTATGTTGCCATTATCTTGGCGTATTCAAAAACGTTGTTTTGGATGACGGTGGCCTTTTATTGTAACGCAATTCAAATAGGTAAAAATAATTTTTTTTTAAATCTATACATTTTTTCAATTATATTTTGTAGAAGTTTAAAAATTTTAACAATCCATTAAATATTTGAGGTCAATTTTCACGTTCTGTATAAGTTCCATTCAAGTTCTGGTATTATATCATATAGCCAGTCGATTATTAAAACTGAAATAATCACAGAACTTGAATAGAACTTTCATAGAACGTGAGAATTGACCTCAAATATTTGATGAATTGTTAAAATTTTTTGAAACAACCCGTTATCAGTTTTAAAGTTTTGACCACTGTTTACAATTTTATCGATTCTCTATAACAATTTCCAGTATCCTTTTTTACACATGGAATAAAAATTGCACAAGAAAAACTTACATTTTCAAAAGTTACGCAGAATCTGATAAAAAACAATATATTTTTTCTTTTTCCTGTGTCTATCAAATTGTTTATTTATTTATGTGTAAATAAATAAACAATTTATGTACACGCCTTGAAGGTTTTTACTTTTAAATATTTATGAATTTTTAAAACCTACATACTATTTTCATCTGTAATAATAATAACAAGTGAAATTTGGTCGACTTTTGTTTTTTAATGATTATTTTTTTTACAAATACTGGTCCTGCTAAACCGGCAGATTTTTATCTCTATGGTTGACAATTTCTGCATATCATTCGCCGACGATCGATATTGCTGAAATAAGCCAAGCGCAAATGTGTCGACAATATTGTAATACGATTTTTAATGTTGAAAATTTCAAAACGTGTGATTTTTTAAATTTCAAATGAACTTAAGGAAAAACTAACAACTTTTATAATGTTTTTTTTTTTCAGGTATATCGTTTTATCTCATCGTGATCGTTGCCACCTGCCGCAAAGAAATGATGGGAGCCATCTCAGCAAGTAGTGGCTTGTTTACCATTGGCCAAGCAATATAATAATAATATATTATTAATTAACTAAAAACCTCAGAGTAACAGTCACTGAATACGACAAAACTCTGTATTTAAAAAAAAACCGTCCCTTCAACGAATTCATACTTCTCACCGCTAATTGAATATAATAAATTGTCATAAGTGCCTTATTAAAACGAAATAATATGTTTTAAATTGCTTTACGTGTTATATTTGTGAAAGGTATAATAATATTATTGAAATTATATGAAATTATATTATTAATCAATCGTCATTCAAAATTTAGGCTTATTAGATTTGTCAAAGAATCTATATATAAAAATGCAAAAGTCAGTCATATTATTATATTACGAAAGATTTTTAAAATATTTATATTGAGGGATCGGTAGGATTTATCGGTCCAGTTAGGAGTTCTATTGAGCCGAACCCTCTGATATGAAAATATCTGGAGTCGGTGAATTATTTTCCCATTTGTTCTCTGGTAGGTTGACATGTTGTTCTTGTATTGTTTTGTATTTATTATACTTATATAATATATTATGGACTAGATGATCATTTGTGGAAAAGTGTGTGGAAGGGTTAAGTTTTTCCTGTGGGGATAATTTAACCCGGACATAAAGTCTAGAGAACAATAAAATTTTATCTTATTATTAAAATCAACAATTTACGCAGTAAACTTAACCTATCGAAATTATCTGAAAGGCGAATAATGTTCGATCTCCTTTTATTAAATAAAATTGTTCATTCAAGTTTGGACTGCTCTGACGCTATAAATTTGTTATCTACAATATACCTCCAAAATATACCAGGCGGAATATTTTATTCTACAACAATAACTTCGCTATGAATTCTGTGTTAGGAAGAATACATAGGTTAGGCATCCGGCATCACCCGGCATGCGTTGCAATGGCTCATAAAGAAAGAAATTTTTTCTCCCTTGTGTGCCATTTCCCATGCGTCCCCGTCCCTGCCCTCGTTTCCCTCCTGCGTCCGCTTTTCCTTTCGCGTTCCTCTTCCACCTTCCGCTTTTCCTTCCCGTTCCTTATGACATTCTCGTCTTCGCTCCCTCCTTCCCTCCCTGCCTCATTTTTCAATTTGTAAACAAATTTTATACCGCGAGATCTCACCAGTATATAGAAACTTTCGTGGGCGTGCCCACAACAGCTCACCAAAGTTTCATCGCAATCGGATGAATAGAACAGAAAATAATTTCATTACGCCAGAGCTCACTATTATGTATAGAAACCATCGCGGGCAAGCGCTCGCATAAGGGACAAACAAAGAAACATTCATTTTTAAGGTCGCCCAATGGTCGATATTCGACCATAATTAATTTAATGTGTAATGTTTTTTTATTGATTTAATGTATTTTTTATGCATAATTCTAAAAAAATATTCGCATCCTGCACTCCTTATCTATATAAATTATAAGCGTGCGAAATTTCGTACTCCTCCGTCCGCGCAATTTTCCTAAAAAGGGGTACAAAGTTTTTGCTTCACGTATTACTATACTGATGATGAAGATTACTAGCGAGTTCCTGGCATGCGTTGGAATTCCAGTAATAAATAAATTGTTTCTCCCTGCATCTTTTCCCATTCGTTCTCCTCCTCCTCAGTTCCCCTAAATTCAGTCCCGGTACATTCAGATTTTCAAACGGCTCGCGTGCCACCTATTGCATTTTTTTTACAAATTTTCTATTACAAACATTCATTTTTGTATATTATATGAACAATCAATTAAATTTGGTACCCATTTAAAATAAATATAATTTTTTATTAGATTCAAAGTTTTCGATTTTGGTTGGTACCATGGGTGGTACTTTAAATAAATTCATTAATGTAAAAAGTTTGAAATTGAATTTTGATTTAACAATTGATGGTTTGCAAAATGTCTTTCTCAAATTGTTGTGACAATTTTTGACAATTTTGTAAAAGCTTTAGTAATGGTTAAAAAAACATTTCAGATGTATTGTCATGTGGTCATAATAATCTAGAAACCTTCGCGAAGACGGAAAGAAGGTATTTTGAAAGCTTCAAATATTTCGTATGCTTAATATAGCAATACATAGACTCATATACTCCCATGTACAGCAAGCATATTTTGATATTTATATATATAGAAGATTAAAAGTTTCGCTACAGTCATATTGTACATACCATTTAATTAAGTATGCAAATGTTCAACATAAAAAATTGCATAGCATTCGCTCAGTTATGATTGATGATAAGCTCCTGGGAGTGTTAGTCCAAGTCTCCTTTCAGAAGGGTCAGCGGGTGGAATAGTGTCTTGCTGACGAAATTAGACCTGGTATACGATAATTAATCCTTACTTTTTTTTCTTACTTGTAAAAACCCTTAATACAAATAATCCTTACTATCCCTAAAATAACCTCTTTTCATCATTTTCGATATTTGTTTTGCTTATTTAATATGATATAACTGTTGTGATATTTTCTTAGCAAATTATATAAAATGTTTATGAATAATTCGTTCTGACATTGAATGAAATATTTTTTGGAAAAATAAAATTGATAATTTATTTGTGTGTTTTTATTGAAATATTTTATTTATTTATTAGCATTACACCAATTTATTGCAAAAACGGTTGTACAAGATACATAATCATTACGTTTACAGTTAAAACATTTATTTAATAAGTGCTATTTCACGCTTAAAATCATTACAGGAAATGTGGAAAATATCCATATTTCCTGCAAGGCAGTTAATTAACCTAGTAAGTCTTCCCAGGGGCATCACCATTGGTAAGTTAGTTCTGCACCTGGGAAGAATCAAAAGCCTGTGATGGCGACCTCGCGTGAAATTATCCGGGACATAGAATCCTATTTCTGCCAGAATATCTGGTACCGATATAAAACCATTTAGAAGCTTATATGCCATCAGCAGTAATGCGACATCTCTTCTGGAACTAAGGCTGCAGATACCCAGCATTCCCGAGATAAATGCTGTTGGAAACAGCCATGGGTAAAAACCGAACTCTCTCATATAGAGGTATCGTAAAAAAAAAATTTGTATTTTCTCAACCGTTAGTACATAGACGATGTCCTCAGGTCCCTATATCTGAGATCCACTCTCAAGAATGCTACGCACTAAGCTGAAGTAAAGCAGCCTTATTACTGTAAGGTTGGTCAAATCCTTAGAATTGTGTATGACAAAACCCAGCATCTTTGTCGCTGATTTACAGATCTAATTTTATATTTATTGCGGTTATGAGACACGTCGCAATATCAGTGCTGGGTACTTACATATTTATTTTAAAAGTATAACATAATAATGTGTTTTTTAAATAAATAATAATTTCCTCAATATAAAAATATCGTATCACAAAATTTTATGTGCTCCAATTTATTTTTTACATTTTGTGACAAAATAATTGGAAGTTAAAAATAAAGGTAAAGAGATTATATTTTCTGTGTGAAAAGGTCATTTATAAAATGACCTACTGATAAGAATCTGTTCATTTAGGCAACAAATTTTCAATTTTCGATTTTTAGATGTGGACGGGTAGGATTTTTATTTGATAAATGTTATTTGAAACTATTATACCACATACTACTAAATACGTGTTAATGTAATTTTCATTTGAAGATCATTTTTTAGTTTCCCTTGGAATGGTTCTGGAACAATAGAACCCTAGACCTGGACAAACCCTGTATAAAAAGTCATAAAAATCATTTACAGGTCGAATAAAGTAACCCAACCGAACCTAACCTAACCTCTGAGAAGTTGTTATCCTGTTACCTGTTGAAATAAAATACGTCTTCAGGGAAAAGGCGTTAGGAAATGACGGCGGTCGCATTCCGTGAGCATATTCTTTGCAGGTGATATTTGAAGGAATGCTTGATAACTTTTCCAGGTAAATAAATAAACTTGATGTTGTTCAGCAGAATCACAAATAAAATAAACATTTACGTTATTTTTTTTATTTTTTTTTATTATAAATACAAAGTAATATAATACGACAACAAATATAAAATATTATACAAAAAAAGGCCCAATAAACTACTTTTTAGCAGTTTGTCGATGGGTGCTTTTACTTTGAAGATATAAATAAACTTATTTTACTTTGTTATGCAGATAGAATTTTTGTGTTAGTCTAATACAAATAATTTCTTTCGGCGAGCCATTCCTTCAACGTAATATTTGTTTTACCATTTGTACATTTTTTAATTTCGGCAGGTAACATATTTATCAATTAGGTATCATGTAGTCCAGAGTTCTTTGTCCATATTTGTTTAAATGCTTAGGTACAATTAGGCCTTCATTTAACGTAAAACGAGCATTGTAGGTGTGGTCCAGTTTATTTATGTATATAGGGCTATTCATATGCTGAAATATAATTTTATACCACAGAATTGCTCTTACTGGGAGAATTTTGAGATTTTGGTAAAAGTACGGAATATTATGCCTTTGTTCATATAAACTTTCATGAGCTAATAATTTAACTAACGAATTTTGAACAAATTGAACACGATTTACATTTGCTTTGCAGGAAAGTCCCCAAGCTGTAATGCCATACCTTATAATAGATTCAGCTAATGATAAATAAATTATTCGATGTGTGCATATTGGAACATAAAATTTTAATTTATATAATCTGCTAACAACAGATTTGAGTCGTTCACAGATTTTATTTATTTGTAAATCCCATTTGAAAAAGCAGTCAATAATAACACCTAAATAAACATATTTTTTAACTAGTTCAATATTTTCACATGAACACAAAGCAGAGATACTGACGTGTAATGTAGGTAGGTTGAGTTTTAATGTAGGTAGAAATACAGAAGAAGTTAACCTAACTAATTGTAATATAATAATGTGATGTGATGGTTAAAATCGGCTGTAAAGCTACTAACACATTGTTGGCTGCTTCGGCGATGGCCTTTCCAGCTCTTCTCAGGAAGTCAGTGAAGGCCTCTTGAGAAGACTATATGCCACACAAGGAAGTCCGCTCGTGAAGAAGTGTTGTTTTCAAGCTCCAGCTGTCCAAAAAGTTCAATGCCTTAAATATTATAAGTCAACGTTGTTGTCGAAGGTTTAGTTGACATTTTTTCTGTCTTGGTTTTGATGCAATTATTAATCCTTTAAATCCCACTTCTGAGTCCTGATACCAATTTTGTTTTGCTCGTCCGGAGATGTTGGAAAAATGCGGCAATTGCTACAGTCCGTGAGCCTGTTCTGTGAAGGTATTTGAAGGAATGGTTGATAACTTTGCTAAGGTTAGCAAATCAACTTGACGTTGTTCAGCAGGAGCTCAAAGAAAATCACTTACAACTGGATTTTTATTGCAGATAGAAATACAGAAAATGTTAACTTAACCAGTTGTGAATTAATAATAACATTGATATAAATAAATCAGTGCCGCTTTAGAGTGCGTGCTATTTGCTATTTACACTCCACCGTAATAGATATTCAAATGACGATTACTTTTTGGTAATGAAATATATTAATAAAATATTATTATAAAATATAAACCTGTTCATCTGACCCATTTCTTCAAACGTACTTAAATAGATCGCACACTAAATCATAGATATTGTATAGCGTCACCAAGAAATCTTCAACTTTTCTACTATTTGATAAAATATAAACCTGTTTATTGGGCCCATTTCTTCAAATATACGTAAGAAGATCGCATAATAAATCATGAAAATTGCAGGTGTTGCGTCACCAAGAAATATTCAACGTTTATACATACCTTCTATTTGATGATGATGATCTTTGTTGCAATGAAAGTTTAAAAAATACCAGTGTGCAGTTTACATGCGGTAGAAGAGAACCTTCAGAAAACTAAGGAAGAAAGAGTGGGGAGGCTACGAAGCACAGGAGGCCCATTATTCTATCTCATTCTCTCGCACGCTAAATCCTATAGATGTATATGTGTTTGTATTTTTTTTGTGTCTTTTCATTTCATCGAGTTTCAAATAATAATGGTCTAAAGAAGTTTTCGCTTACAAAGCACTATTTTTAGGGTGAATTGCCTATTTCAAAAAAAAAAGTTTTCACTTCAAAAATAGAAAGGTAAAATTATGGACGGTTCTTTTACCATAGATAAGCTTTCAAAAATTACATTGCGATAGGTACGTATTTAGCAAATGGATGATGTGCGGGTCTTTTAATCAATCAAGTATTTATTATTATGTGTCACGCATTTAGGAACTGATATTACTAGACTTTTAATGGGTATTACAGCGGCAGGTATCCGGTATAGAAAGAAAAAAAGTCAATTAAACTTTAAATTGCGCTTCATCTCGTGACTTGTATGAGCGTATTTTATTTGAAATAAACAATTCAAGTTTGCGTTCGTTCATTTATTTTAGTTATTGAGTGCTTTTATAATTACCGTGACGGCAAAAAGGCAATAAACATACGTTCCTTATCGCTATAATGCTGCAGCTTTGTCTTTCATATTAAATAATGGTGAGACAAAAGATGAAAAATATTATATACGTGTGACTGTTTCCTCCAAAGTACCTTCTACTTTTTTTCTTTTGGAGGAAACAGATACATCTTATACGGTTCAGCAACGGCCACGGGAATTGCGTTTCATTTTCTTTATACGTTTGAGGGAGATGTTTGATAATGATTGTATGTTTCCTTTGGGTGGGTGCAGATATAGTTTCACCATTTGTCTCATATTTAGCTGTTGTTATTTTGTGTGTAAGAAAGAGCTACAGCTTTATATGCTTAAGCCGACGCTACCCGAATTTCTACCGATTTCTTGCGTATCTCCCTTGAATATTTGAAGTTTATAAGTTCTTAAAAAAATATATATCATTTTTGAAGATAATACCTATAAAAATCCCCACGCCGAAACGCAAATTATATGAAATTTCCTTGATAGAAAAAAATCGCAAAGTATGCTCCGAAAATTTTTATTTTCAAACCTGTCTCCATTCTTTAACAAGTTATATGTATGAAAAAATTCGCAGTGTTTCTTTGAACGTTGTTCTAGACAATCCCCACGAGATTTTTGCTCTATTCTAAAAGAGTCGTGTTTTATTAAACATCTTCACAATTTTCGCTTCAATTTTATCGATTAAAATATTAGCGCGCTCTCTCCAACATTTGTAATTACATATCTTTCCATCTTATTCTTTTCGAGCTCGGGTACGGGGCCTTAAGAACAAAAGCAAAACCATCAGCGCATTGATATTTGACGTTTTAGAATTTTTGGAATTCACCCACACTTCAATATTATCCTTGTAACTCTATTCCATATTTTCAAAATTGTCGTCAGGGCTAATAGTACTGAAGGGGTCTACGGAGACGTCACGGTGCAGTGTGTGAGAGAGATGCAAGAAAATTATTACTTTTTTTCCTTTGGAGGAAACAGACCCATATTCCTACGTACATTGTGTATCTCATCTTTTGAAAGAGCTGCAACGGTATTGTGATGAGGAACGTATGATTATTAGTATACAATTTTTTTGCCGTCATGGTACCGTAATCGTAAATCATCATGGTAACTATAAAAGCGCTCATTGGCAGTTCTTTCACTCAAAAAAGGCATTTCAAAAGTGAAAGCCTCAAACGTTGGAGGACTACAATTTATTGAATATCTCAGAACTATGTAGAGTTGTAGAGTATGTAAAGAAGTACTTTTATTTAACAATCGACACAACTACAAAATGATGTTTACTCGTAACTAAATTGTCCTTCAGCATTTTTAGAATATTCATATTTTGCCTGTAGGGAACCTTATTGGTGATGCGACTAGATCCCTCGAATTACATTAGATATTAAAAATATATATATATAGTTAATGATATAATGGTAGTTGTTAGTTTGGCAACATATTTTCCTGACATTTCCGGACTAAAATAATGATTGCATTGTACTATCGGTCGTTCTCCGGAGTCACAACAGCTGACTCGGATTACAACAACTGCGTTTAAATTTGACCGTTTTTATTATAACATAATCTATGTACCTATATATTGCAAAAACAATTAATTATCCATCTAATTTTATTAGAAAATGTGCGCTTATCAGTCACAAAATAGTTTAGTAATCTTATATTAAAAAATTACCTTGATTCAAAATTAAATTGTGGTTTTTTTATATAAATACCGCACTTCCGTCTGGAGCTAGTGAGACTGTGGCGTCCCCAATTGGGATATGTTGTGAGGCTGAAGGAAGTGAGGAGGGGAAGGAAATGGTGGGGACGTATCTGGCTAGATCTGGTCACCAAACACAGCTAAAGCCATTTCAAGCAACGTTTCAATTCAGAATCGTTGTCTTACACCTAAACCCTGAACTAATTACTACGAATCCGAAATTTGACTCGATGCTTTGGATATAGCAGAAGATAAACAAGAAGATGTGGCTGTATCGTAACAAAAAATAATATTTTTGCCGACCGATAAGGGGTGACACCCGACCGAGGAAAAAAAATTACGACGAATATTGTCACAAAAATATTACATTGTGATTGATGTGAACTCGTGAAGGAAATCATTACCTATTAGTTGCTGAATTTTTTTTAATTCTGTTAGTATTTTAAAAAACAAGGTAAGTGGATTGGATAGTTAATTTTTGGGGGGGGGGAAATGAATTATTACCTATTGGTTGTTGAAAAATTTGTTCTTCTGTTAGTATTAGAGTTAAAAAAAAAAACAAGGTATGTGGATTGGATAGTTAATTTTGGGGGGAGACCACGTTATTCGCCCCGGGTGCCACCCACGCTAGCTACGCCACTGGTTACATACATATCCATTGTCAAGAGTACGATAGGCCAATCCATTGTCTGTACTGTCAAGCAAACAAAATTATATTTTTACACAATACAGTATAAGCAAAAACTTTGTACCACTTTTTACGAAAATTGCGCGGACGGAGGAGTATGAAATTTCGCACACTTATAGTTTATATAGAGAAGGAGTGCAAAATGCTAATTTTTTTTTTTAACTATGCATAAAAAATACATTAAATCAATAAAAAAAACTTTACGCATTAAATTAATTATGGTCGAATTTCGACCATTGGGCGACCAGTAGTATTTTTAAAACTATTAGATATTAGATGATGTGAAATAAAGATGGAATAAATTTCGCCGAAGCAATTTAGAAGTTTTTTTTAACGTGTAGATGTTATTTTTCCCCACAAATGATGATTTAATATTATTGAAATAGGTTTTACATATTTTAAAATAATTTGGAAAATTAAAATGAAGTTCAGACTTAGAAGGCCTTACAGAAAATTCGATGTTCATTATTTTATACTTTTAATGTGTGATTGTTTGAGTTCTCATCTCTTATTTATTTATTTATTTATTTATACACGCCCAATTAGGGCTTTAATATATGATAAAATTAAAAATACATTTGATATAATCAAAGAATTAAAGATATAACACAATTGAAATAAGTACCAAGTATAAAAATTTTAAGTTTTTCCAACTGAAGTTATCTTCATCCAAAAAGGGACATCTCTTCAAGATTGACTCCAGGTTTCAAGTTTCCACATCGATTCAGCAAGTTTTTGGTGTTTTTTTATCAATTCGCAATTCCCACACATGAAAATCCCGCATGATTGCGGTATGGGGGATTGCAAACCCTATTGGCTGGTTCTCACTTGGAAAGTAGTTTAGCCGAGTAGCTCGCTACTTGACTCGCCGAAAAGCGTTCGCATCGGTCAAGCAGAGTACCTACATATGTGCGCGGCGCGTTGCCAGAAAACGGACTGCAACGCAACAAAGTAAATACGCCAATTAAGTTGATTTTAATGCATATTTTAGAAGAAGTGGAGGAATAAATTAACGAGATGAAAATAAATAAACTATGGACACGAAAAGAGATTGATTGACCCTTCCTTTAAGTGTTTTTTATCAGAACGTACGTGGACTGAGAACAAAAACTGACACATTTCTTCGTAGTGTAACGAGCGGTGATTATGACGTGATTGGCATAACAGAGACATGGCTTACAGATTTTATTTTAGACGGCGAGCTTTTTGACTCAAGATACAATGTATTCCGACGCGACAGAAGTATCGAAGGTATAACTATGGGTGGTGGGGTGCTCTTGGCTGTCAAAAAGGAACTCCATGCAATTTGTAATTACTCATGGTGTTCTACGGATGAAGACATTTGGGTGACTCTTCGCATCCCACGTGCAACTGGATTTACTAGCGTTCATCTTTGTTGTATCTATCTGTCCAAAAGCTTCAACTTTAACGCTCAAATCACCTCCTTTTCGAATGATCTAGGTATAAAACTCTTAAATCAACCTGACGACAAGTTTTTTATCATAGGAGACTTTAACCTACCCGATATTACCTGGACTCTTCCTGCGGGTGAGGTTAACCTGATTCCTAGTAACTACGCTTCTACAATAAGCTCAACATTTATTGACAATATTAATTACTGTAACCTCTACCAATATAATGGTGTTCAAAATACGTTAGGAAAAATTCTTGATCTCGTTCTCTGTAATTTCTCGGTAAGCGTTGTTCCCGCGATTGATCCGTTGGTTCCTGAGGATACTCACCATAAATCCATCATTATCACTGCTGAGTTCGTTGAACCCCCGGTCATAAAGGAAAACTCAATAAAACGGCCCTTATTCCACAAGGCTAATTATGATGACATAAGAGACAGCCTGGCACAAGTAGATTGGAGCCTACTTAACCGATTCCGTCAATCCTGCAGTATCGCATTTTTACAATATTATTAATAACTTGATCTCGGACATGGTTCCATCGAGGCGTACTGGTAAACATTCTACCCCCCGTGGTATAGCTCATCATTAATAAAACTTATTCGTGAAAAGCAGAAATTTCACAGACTATATACTACTTATAAGAACCCTTCTGATTACATTACTTTTTCAAGGCTACGCACCAGACAGAAAAAAATGGCAAAGAAGTGTCACGAAGACTTTATTAATAACGCTGAAGAGAATATCGCCAGAGATCTCAAGGCATTCTGGTCATATGTTAAATCAAAAAAACTATCAGCATCTATTCCCAGCGTATTAAATCTTAAGGATTTAAAAGCCGAGGGTGGCCAGGCAGTCTGTAATTTATTTGCTGATTATTTTCATTCTGTCTACGAACCGCCTGACCCTCTGGGGACTTCCTGCAATGACTTTGTAGCTAAGCAGGTTTGTGCAATGGGATCAATTTTTATCGACGCTGACCTTGTATCTAAATATTTAAATCGGCTCGATTCCAGCAAGGGAGCTGGGCCAGATGGTATCCCACCACTGTTCATTACCGAGTGTGCAAATCATTTGTCACTTCCTCTATCAATACTGTATAATATATCGCTCAAGACTGGTACATTTCCTGATACATGGAAAAGAGCATACATCACACCAATTCATAAATCGGGAACTAAGTGTGAAGCAGATAATTATAGACCCATTTCCAAACTCTGCATTTTTTCAAAGGTGTTCGAAAACATAGTCTATGACCAGTTATTCCCTGTGCTAAAAAATTCGATCAATGAATTTCAACATGGATTCTTTGCAGGTCGCTCTGTTGCTACAAATCTTATAATATTTACAAATTTTTTGTCTGCCTCCATGGATAAACGTGTGCAAGTTGGTACAATCTACACCGACTATATCAAAGCCTTTGACAAGATCAATCACAGCGTCCTCCTTAGAAAACTTGCTAATCATGGTATTCATGGAGATCTCCTTCGTTGGTTATCTTCATACGTGACAAACAGGTCCCAGGCTGTGACAGTGGGTGGATTTTCTTCCATCTGGAAAATCATCACTTCCGGTGTGCCTCAGGGGTCCATTTTGGGTCCTTTGCTTTTCTCTATCTATATAAATGATATTACGACATGTTTTCACAACTCTCATATTTTACTTTTTGCTGACGACATGAAGATATACCTTCCTATAAGCTCCCCGGACTGTTCTGTGCGTTTACAAGCAGATCTTGACCGACTGACGGATTACTGTCGAAGAAATAAACTTTTTATTAATATTTCTAAATGTTGCAAAGTTACATTCACACGTAACCATGTGAAAATACTGCATGATTACACCATTTCTGGATCGCAGTTAACAAATAAAGATTATATACGTGACCTCGGTGTTATTTTGGACTCTAAACTTACATTTGAAAAACACTTTGATAACATTGTCACCAAAGCAACAAAAAGTCTAGGTTTTGTACTGAGAACATGCAAATTTTTCAAAAACACTAAGACTTTTCTGACTCTCTACAATTCACATGTTCGTCCTCACCTAGAATACTGTTCACAAGTTTGGAACCCGCGCTATATTGTTTATGTTAACAGGTTAGAAAGAGTTCAGGAGCGATTTCTAAAATTCCTCAATTTTAAATCATTCAACATATACAACTCTTACGACGAAATCGAGAAACATTTTCGAATCACGAAACTACTCAACAGGAGGCTTGTCGCTGATCAGATGCTCCTGTACAAAATCATTAACTCTAAAGTTGACTGCCCGGAGTTGCTAAACAAAATAAATTTCCACGCGCCGATTCGATATAGTAGACAAAATACCCTTTTCTATATTGACAGATGCAACACCAATTCCAATCAAAATGAATTTATGCAAAGGACATGTAACTTCTATAACAATAAATTTGCAAATATAGACACACGTGCTGACATATTCACTGCTAGTTACTGTCGTTACAAAAATTCATTGTATAACATTCTAGGTGCGAATAACACATATTCATGATTATTAAATTAATTGTATCTAATATTTTTATATTACTTGCGTGGCAACTTTCCCTTAACTTTCCTTTAACCCTCTCTTCCTCCTACCCTTCCCAACCCAAATACCTAATTTGCAGTCTATTACAGTTATAATCATACTTATTTTATTGTTGTGTATTGGTTTATTATTTGTTGAATTTGGATTTGTATTATTATTATTTTTTTAAATTGCTGCTTAGTTCTGTTTTTTTTTTTTCATTTTTCTTGAATATTTTAGTTTACATTCAGTTAGTCTTTATAAATACCTATCTGTGAACATTAATAATTGGTCTGTTTTTTATTATTCTCTTATGTATATTATATTACTAAGACTGTTTATGTTCCTTAAATAAATAAACAAATAAATAAACAAATAAACAAATTGCAGCAAAGTAAAGAATTTTAGAATAGCATCTTCGCTTCAACGGAGCGACATATCTACATCTATTATGAACTCTACCAAAATGACGAGTTCACCCATGTCAGGGAGCACGGAGCGGTGGGACGCGTGGTGTGGTCGCTACTCGCCCGAAAAAATAGAACGAAATGGATTGGCTACTAAAGAGCTGACTAAACTACTCTACTAAAATTGTGGTGTTCGGACGTTTAGTTACTAATATACTCGCTATTTGACTAAACTACTTGCTCAGTGCAAACAGGTCTATGTGCGACCTTGAATAGTTTTTTGTTGGTCAACTCGGAGCTTTAGATAAATTGGTCAAACAAGCCTTCAGCTAAAAAATCTATTTTCGAGTGTAGTTTTACTAATACTTTTACAATATTTTTAAGAAGATCATAAATAAAAAAAACTGTTTTATAGGACGAACTTTGTAAGGCCCACGAAACCGTCAAATCCGTCCCTGCATATAAACCAGACACCTAATAATAATGTTAAGTCTGGCATCATCATTTCCTGGCAACTCCCGGCTAAAATTATATTGTACGAAATACCTCTGACGTCACCACAGCTGACTCTGAACTCGGAATAACAACTCCGAGTTGTACTATTATCAAATCATTTCATTGCTGATATCAGTGTTGTGGAAAATACTTGTTTGCGGCCAACAAAGTTTTGCTCTAAATTTTACAGAAATGAGTCGATAACAAACGTTTTTTCTTATGAAGTTTTAGCTTCTAGTGAACATACGAATATGCAACATAGGTAGCAAGGTTTGAGCGAAATATAAGGATAAACAACAATAATTGAAGGTAAAACAATATTATTTTTCAAAGCGTTTTTATTATCGCAAAAGAGATAAAGTGATGTGATAAGAAACCGAATTTTAATTGTAGTGATTTTGTTTTTTTTGTTGTTTCCTTTATTCTGTGCATTGTTTATTTTTATTTTTTTAACATAAACTCCACACAGGAGACCCTGAGATAAATAATTTCCCTCAGGACTTATGTCATCTGAGATGCTTTGTGGAGGATCCTTTTGAGGATAGGAAGGAATGAACGATCTTGAAGAGGCCCTTGTTGTAGGAAGGCCGGCAAATCTTTCCACAGCCGAGCTGAACTCAAGAACGAGTCGAAGAAGCGACCGGTTCTCATGTGACAAATATCAACCTGTATATATGTTGAGCTCGCGTTTGGCGTGTTTCCCGATTATGCACTGGCGTCGAAGAGACCAATGGCACTAGCTCCTCGGAGCATCTTCCATTGAAATATCGGTAGAACAAGGATAGCATTCCCAGCCGACGCCTGTGCTCTAAAGATTGCAATCCGTTTGTTTAAATGGGAGGAAGAATAAAAATAATATCAAACGGACCGCCTGTTTCTGCGTCGCAAGCGCGCCCCACGGTTGAATTTGGCAACCACCTCTGGTCTGGAGTCCCAAAATACATTTTAAAAAACCCTCAATTCTGTGCAGAAAAGGCGATATATAGATTCTTCTATCTTAAAAAAACTGTAATCTTTCAAATTCAAAAACCTTATTGTACAAAAATACAAGTAGGCACAAAAGGTGTAGCTTATAGATACATTCTATTTCTTCCAGCTAATCAACAAATACAAACATTATACGATACATTTATTATAAAACTAAACAAATACATGTTACATTATATGAGAAAATAAAAACTAAAAAAAAAAAAAAAACAGACTTAATTTACATAACTTTAATGGCCATGTAATACGGTCCTTTTTGAAACATTGTTTTGTTTGCTTTTGATATTAATAAGTTTTCTGTGAACATTGTAGCGTAATTATGTGTTGAATTTTTTTGTGGGAACTTGACCGGAGATGATCGCACCAACATGCATATATGTCTGTGACTGTCAGAATTTTCAGATTTTGAAACAAAGGTCTACATGAATCCAGATAGATGAGCAAGTTTGCTTTAGAGCACAGGCGTCGGGTAGGAATGCTGTCCTTGTTCTACCGGTATTTCAATGGAAGATGCTCCGGGAACTAGCGTCATTGATTCCTTCGGCACCGATGCAAATTCGATAAACACGCCAAACGCGCGCCTAACATTGATACGGGTCGTTTCTACGATTCGTTCTTAAGTTCAACAACTCGACTGTCGAATGATTTGCCGGCCTCTGTGTTTCCTCCATCCTACAACATCGGTCTCCTTAAGACCCAATATCACTCCTGCCTTTCCACAAAAAGATGTTGTTTGTGTCGTGATGGAGGGCTTAGCCAACCGAGGAATTGAATACACGATGCCTGGGTAGGACCCAAACGCGATGACAACGCGACCGCTGGCCGATGATCACCCTCAAAGCTATTTTCTGCAGTACACAATTTTGTTGTACACAAATAAAGAAAAGACGAAAGAAAGTGATGTAAGATTCGAGGGTGTTGGTTATAGTCTAAGTGCAATGCAGTTAACCTTTGATTTAGCAGATGAAGGTCCTGAAAGTTATAAAAACTTTTTTTGAATGAATGAATCTCTTTTCATTACTTTATTGAGCAAAAAGTACGAAAATACATCTAAACTGGACACGAAATGTTGGAAAGCATTATAACTAATATTGTAACTCCAAATGACGCTACGATATTTAGCAAATGCAAACAGTTTACAGTCATTATCACACCAATTATTCGTATGATAATGACAATTATCTCTAATGCGTTATTTCTATTTTTGTACTGAGGCTGTTTCGGTTCCCGAGAAACTCAATTTATGATAAACTGTATATTTTTAACAGCATTCCAGCTTTGATGTCATTTTCAACTCACACATCCGCTCAGCTGACATGCTTTCGCGACACTAGATTTTACACAGCACAATTAGTTGCACTCTACTAGTGGCGTCTTATTTATTTTATTTATTTATTTTTTATTAATCTATGAACATAGGGTTTTACATAGGGTTTAATTGATGCCTGTCTCCTTAGGATTTACCTGTGTTGAGACAGGCTTAGAGGTACATATTTAAAATTACAAGAATATTTTTAATTTTAATAATTTTTAATTTTAATATCTTAATTTTCGCACAACCGCTCAGCTGAAATACATATACATGAAATACAATACATTAGTTGCATTGCGTTTTATACAGCGCAATTAGTTGCACCCTACTGCTGGCATCTTAATTTCGCACATCCGCATAGCTGAAATGCATTAGCGATACTAGTTGCATCGCGTTTTACGCATTTATTTGCACCCTATTTTACACAGCGTTTTACACAGCGCAATTAGTCGCGTTTTACACAGCGCAATTAGTTGCATCCTACTATTAGCTTCTTAATTTCACATATCCGCCAAGCTGAAATGCTTTAGCGACCTAGTTGCATCGCTTTTTACGCATTTAGTTGCACCCTACTAGTGGCGTCTTAATTTCACACATCCGCTCAGCTGAAATGCATTTGCGATACTAGTTGCATCGCGTTTTACACAGCGCAATTAGTTGCACCCTACTGGTGGCGTCTTAATTTCGCACAACCGCTCAGCTGAAATGCATTTGCGATACTAGTTGCATCATGTTTTTACACAACGCTACTAGTGACGCCTTAATTTCGCGGTAGCGCCCCATGTAACTAATGCACGCATAGCGTGACCATTTATTTTTTCCCCCAAACCGGGACACAGAAAAAAAGGGTGACCAGACGACTTGGAATGAAACTAACTCAGAACCATCTCAGATAAGTCATTTAGAGTGATAAAAAATATATATAAAAAATTGGTTAAATAGGTAACGTTAGGTTAGGGTTATCAAGGTTTTGAGTTGGCTTTATTCTCAGTTGGCATGGAACCAAAAAAAGGTGGGTATGTAATAATAATAATAAATTTTGACAACTTGTATAGCGCTGTTTTCGCAAAAAATCGCCTAAATAGCTCTGCATCAAAGAGGCTAGATTACGATTCATCTTGCAGCTATCAATTGCATGAACGATTGGAAATCTAGACCCTTGTTCAAAATTTATAGAGACTTTTTTACTAATAAACGAAATACAGCAAAATGTTGCAGTAAAAATATTTTTGACTAAAATCAGCATGGATTAGGAGGCTAGATCACAACTCGTCTTACAGCTACAAGTGCATGAATTATTGGAATTCTGGCCCCTTAATAAATTAAATAAAATATCTTATATATCTATGCATTTCAAGATTATCGGTATGTTTGTGTAGGCGCATAAAACGAATAAGTTCTCAAATGTTATTTCTTAGTATTCACATAGATATTTTTTTATTTATTTATTTATTTATGAAAAGTACCTCCTTATAGGAATAAATACAAAAAAAAAATATTTGGTGTTATAGTTTTCCGAAGAACAAATTTTATTAAGTTAATCTGATATTTTATTAATCTGATATTGATTTCAAAAACGAACGAAATTCTTGGCATTATTTGTTCGAAATAACTTTTATAATTAATGTTGCTTTAAGGACATCTGTAATTCAACTGTATTTTTTCACTCATCCACAATGTATTCATTTGAGAGAAGACTCTTTCTACTGGTGCATTAGTGCCGGGCAGACATAAAATATATTCAATAATTTTCCGAAAATTCTTATGATTCAAATTATTGTTGCGAAAGTTGAAACATTCTCAGTGTTTCATTCAGACACTTTTGGCGGTGTAATGTAGTTAGAAATAAGTGAACACTCGACAAAAATTTCTGTATCTTGGTCACTAGATTCTACGGCCAGGATTCTTATTTTCGCGCTCTTTTATATTTTTTAAAATTCTACTGCGAGTTTCTTTCCGAAAACGGAACATTTTGGCATCCTCAGGCTGTGTCCGGGGTCACCGGGACACGCTGCCTGAAAACGGGACTGTTCCGGTGAAAACGAGATGTCTGGTCACATTATAAATGCATGAAAAAACTAAATATTTACACGTTAAACTACTGTCATGAAACGTTGCGTAATGTAAATTCGGCTTTAAGCCAAGTTAAATTGCCTCTAATGGCTTTATGCCGACTTTAATTAATTGTAGTGTGGGTTACAACAGAAGAAGAACAAGATCAATTCAGTTTTTCAATTTTTAAGAATAAATTTTATTTTGGGATTTTAAGATGATTTTTTTTTATTGCAGTTGCAGAAATTTCTAAAACACAAAATGATAGGAATTCCCGACGTGAGATCCTGCTGCGGATGCTGTCCTGTGGAAGTAGGCGCTAAAATCATCGCTTCGATTCAACTGGTAAGTATTATTGGAGTAACCTATCTGTAAACATCTGTAACTGGTAAATATTGCAGGAGTATCCAATCCTTTTTTCGTAGCCTATCAGTTTCCTCTTTGTGCGTTGCTTCGTAGTCTCCCCACTCTTGTCTAATTTAGTTTTCTGAAGATTTCACTTTTACCGCGTGTGAATTGAACACTCTGATTTTTTTTATGTGAATATCGCACAAGAGTCCTAACCGCTCCCAACCACCTGCGGCCAATGATACTATATTATCCCCAATCGGGGTATGCTGTGAGGCTGAAGGTAGTCAGGAAGGGAAGGAGATGGGGAAGATGAAGGTGGAGAAGTACCTGGCTTTTCAGATCTGGTCACGTAACACGTGGAAAGCCACTTCAAACAACGTTTCAATTCTGAATGGTGGTCTTACACCAGGGCACTTGCAAATAATATGTGGTCTTTTACCATCGACCAAAACATAGATGATCGACCCGTTAAAATATTTAGAACCACCATTCGTGCAAATTCAATTTACTGTCGTAGGATAGAACTTTGCTTAATTTAATAAAAATATAAAGATTTACATATGTTTAATTTATTTCTATATATAAAAGGGTTTACCTAATATTAACATTTGTAAATAATATATTTTGAACTTTTATTATGTTGGGTGTAAGGTAGGTTTGAGAAGGTAAAACTGTGGGTGGGTAATATTGTATGTTTCGTGAACACCTCACGAGGTAAACCTGTGCAGAGGTGTTTACGTGGTTATTATTAAGTGTGACAAGAATTTATGTGTTGTAGTAATAAGTTAGATTTTTATTTTTATTTTAATGGTTACATATTGTAAATAAATTATTTATAAAACAAATAAAATATATACATATTGTAAGTGTGTGTATAGTTGGTAAATTCTCGAAAAACGTGTTTATTTATTAAACACTTTTCTAGTTTAGTTATGTTTGATTTGGTGTTATAATGTTTTGAATAAAGTGGATACCTATCTAGATTTTTGTTCCAGACTGTGATATGTTTTTTGTGAATGTTTATAGATGTATTTGCAGTGAATGTGTCTTTGTCCGTGTGGGGTGTGTGTTATCGGTATGTTCAGTGTTTTATTTGTTTACGACCTGATTTTTATTATGGTTTTTGGTAATGCAGATTTGGCATAAAGTTGTCTTATTGACATGACTTTTAATTTTTGTAAATTTGGCTTGAATCTGTGTAGAATGGTGCTTGCAGGATGAGTTTAATTATCGCCTATTGAATTGGGCTAGTTGCTATGTTTGTAGCACTCCCCCAAGCTAGTATTCCATATATGGCAATGGTTTGACAAAGTGCAAAATATATGGATCTGAGTTTTGTTAGGGCAAAATGTTTTGAATGGACTTTATGAGGTGCATGAGTCGTTTTAGTTTATTAGTTATAAAGTATTGTGGTCAGTCCAGCGTAAGTGTGTATCAATTATAAACCCTTGGTATTTTTTTTATTTTACCTTTTCTATATCGGATGAAGTTTGTTCACATTCATATATATTAATAATAATACTTCTTCCCTTTGTATAGTAAACTATTTTGCGAATTCGCTTTGTCCTTTTTCTTAGCCTGATTTCATTGCAGTATATAATTTAATTTTAAAAATATTTTGATAGAAGGTTGTTTATTTTTATTTTTGTATAAATATTACCATGTTCAAGGATATCATCTTGTTCGTTGTTAACCAATTTAGTTTATTTAATATTTTATTTACTTTTGAAGATCTATTTAGCCAATTTAATTTATTTAACATTTTATCTATACTTTTGAATATCTTTTCGTCTAAGTAATATTCTTATTGCCCTTTATATCATTGCCCATTTTTTATAATTTTAACTTATTTGGTTCTCTGTCGTTACACAGGAAAAGAGTCGTTGAGTAGTAGTTAAAATGTGGAATAATAATGGAGTTGATTATAGTTTATCTGGAATTTTTAAGATGAATTCTTCCCAAAAAGGAGATATACTTCCCAATTTTCTTTCATTCATAGGTACTAAGCATGCTTACTAAAGGTGAGTTTGGAATTTAATACAACTCCTAAGTATTTAAAATCAGTAACGTTATCAATAATTACAACGTCAATTTCAATTTTGGTTTCACTGCATGACTTCTTATTTCCAATTATCAATTTTTCAAACTTATCTTATTTAAGCTATATATTAAAATATTTATGGGATCTTCATAGTTATCTTCAATTATGTATATTAATTTATCTTCAGCAAATAGTCATACTTTGCATTTTGAAAATATTTTTACCATGTCACCAATAGAGAGTACGGAGTATGAATAAAAGAGGTCCGAGGATGACGTGAAAGTTATGCTGTTAGGGCCAGTTGTTCAGCATAATAATTAGTTAAATTAATGCGGTTTTCGTTGTTTATATTTGGTGTAGCCGACAAGCACCTGACAGCAAGAACTAGCTTAGCCACATTGTCTCTACAAAAATTTTGGGTTTTTTGTGGATTTCAGTTGCCTCGGGGATTAGGCGTGCTCGATGCGTTTTGGAAATTCCCGAGAAAATGCTAATTTTTGATGAAAAATATATTGTTTTTTCTTCTTTTACAGCCTGTAAATATTTCACAGGAATATTGGTACAATGTATCTGGAATGTCATCATGGTAACAATGTATTTTTTATTCACATTTGTAATCAATATATATTATAAAAGAAAGTCCAAGAAACCGTGCGGCTCGCAAAAACTCAGAAACGAATCCCTTCACAATCAAGGGAGTTATATGGTGTGGTAGATCTCTACCCCCCCTCCATGGATGATGGTTCCCGTTTTTATCTAAAGGGCATGCTTTTAAAGATATAAGGGCTGGAAGTTTCGCCCTCTTGAAATTTTTAATAGGGAATCGGAAACATCATTGTGGAACATTCCAGAATACTCGAATGTTGTCCTAAGCAAAGCCGGGTAACCCAGCTAGTTCTTTGACATTTTGCGATCAAGACTATGTACTAGTTATCCTTGCAACTGGCGTGCATTTGCATTATATAGATTCACGTTTATTCATTGGGATTCTCTGGAATCCGTTTGTATTTTGTATGGTTCGTTGGAATATAAATCAACTGACAATTTATCACTAATAATGAGTTTCTTACTTTCAGATAGTTGGAGTGCTGTTTCTCTGTGTAAACGTTGAAACGATGATTTACATATATGAAATGGAAAATATTGATAGAACCATTGTTCATATATATATCTGGTCAAGATTGGCAATCGGGATCTACCCAATATTGCAGGGAACATTACTTTGGCTTGGAATTATAAAGGTAAATATTTTCTATCTGCATTACATATAATAGTTAAGTGTGTTGATAACGGAGACGATCTTTTTACAGGCTAAGAGTGATTCAGGTCCATTGTGCTATCTCCCATGTTTCATCTAATTATATTGAGGGGAGTTTAATCTTAGAATCAAGTTCGCCAGGGGTCATTCAGTATTTCGCAAAACCTCCTAGTTCCTCAACCTGTTTTGCAGGTATCTGCGTCTTCTTCCCATCAACAAGTGACATTATAACCATAAAATACCATGAGATGTGTTTCTTCATTCTCTTCACTTTAGCTATAGTTATGGGTGCTTTCCACTCCCAGCAGTACGTGTCTTCTGGGGTGATAGTGTCATGTTATTATTTGTCCTACTGGCACCTTTTGTTCATTTCCACTAATATTAAAATTTGCTAATACCCTTTTTAAAATAAGACCAAGATTCAATAAACATTCGATTCCCACACCATTTTCTGTTTTTTTTTTCTATTAAGACGATGATTTATTTCAAATTTTATTACGTTATTTACAATTTATCGTGTATGTGTTTGGTTTGATTATTCAGTATGATGATCCATTTAAACACGGGTCAACAAATGTAATTAATGTCTCTCATTTAATTTGCTCAAATGAAACTTCAAACATTATTAATTTATTCGGACGGTTAGGCAATTCAAGAAGTTTATTGTCAAGTTTACTAAGGGGCTACAGAACAACGTTTGTAGGCTATAGAAGGTAAAGTAATATTTTTTTTCATAATTTCTTTTATTTTTATCAACATGTTTTTTATATATGATGATAATTTTACATCTTAAATTTTTTACTACTCTTCCATTAGAAGCATTTTCTTGTGTATGGAAGGGGAGTGTACATAAATGACGTTGTTAGTAAGTACTTAAATAATTAGTTGTACATGTATATATGTGTGCTGTAAGTACCTAAGTAAGTTGATATGATGTAAAATAATAAATATATACAATAAATTTAATGTAGATTAATGTGGCTATATATGATTTTGCGATTTCTTAATTTTTTCAAATAGCATCGCAGAAACAGAAACATTTATAATGTATTAAGTTTTAAATTAAAATTAAAAGATGTAGGTCCTGTTAGACTTTACCTAGGCATGCAAATCGGTATAAACAAAGAATGTAAGACTATCACTGTAGATCAGCAGGAATATATAGAGCAATTATTATTACAGTTTGATATGTCCAATTGCAAAACTATAGATATCCCTATTGGGAGTAAGTTGAACATAGAAAAAGCTGAAAATTGTGTAGTAAACATTCCATATCAAAAGCTAATTGGAAGCCTTATGTATTTGGCAGTTTTGACTAGACCATACTTCAAATATTCCCTTAGTTACCTCAGCCAGTTCAATAACTGTTACAATGAAACTCAGTTTAGTTATGCTAATCGAATATTAAATTATTTAAAAAAAAAACACTATTGTATAACATATCATAAGGATAATGTAGACAGGTTTTGTTGATGCAGACTGGGCTAGTGATAGTCTGGATCGTAAGTCTTATACTGGGTTCTGCTTTGTAATAAGGGGTTTTGTGATTTCCTGGCAAAGTAAAAAACAAAAGACTGTCTCCTTATCTAGTATTGAGGCAGAATATATTGCTCTTTCAGAGGCACTTCGTAAAGCTTTTTATTTAATAAATCTCATGTATGAACTTACAGTTAAAAAATGTGCAATTAAATTGAATTGTGATAATTAAAGGGCATTAAAATTAGCAACAAGTCATCAGGCACATGCTAGATCAAAACATATTGATGTTCGCTTTCATTATGTAATAGATGCAGTTAAAAATAAATTAATTAATATTGAATACATTTCAACTCAGGGAATGCCCGCTAATTTGTTAACCAATGGTCTTTTGTCAACTAACAAGCATTATAAGTTCATGCACATGCTGGGAATTAAAGTTAAATAAAACAATACCTTACCTATGTATTCTGTTTAAAAATTCATTTATTTTGTTAAGTGGGTGTATTAGAGTATAGATAACAAAATGTGTGAGTGGCGCCATCTTTTCAATACGATTTTTTTTGCATGAGCTCCACACAGGAGGCTCTGAGGAAAATAATTTCCCTCAGGGCCTATGTCATCTTTGGGGATGCTGTATGGACGATTATTTTAAAGGAAAAGGAGGATGGGAGAGTTCTGGAAAGGAAAAGGGTTTGAGGGGTAGGTAGGAATCTGGGGTTCAGTGTGTCCTGGTCATCCGCCTCCAAGACTTAGACAAACCTAGCCCCATGAACCCGGGCACCCCTGCTAAATCACCAAACATAGCGATCCACTTGGGGTGACCTATGGCAGAGGTGTTGGTTATCCAATAAAGGTTCCCCGAGTGGTGGTACCCATTCCCGCCTCCAAATTGGTGTAACATGTGTAACATCTTTAAGAAAAATAAAGTGACTCTGTTACGAAATGGCAACGTGTTTTAATAGTTATTTCTGTTTTATTTTTGATTTCAGAAAAAGGCTGTCTTCCTCTTAATTTGGTTATATCTCGCCTTTATATGTGAGATTTTTATACCCACTGGTCTCGAAATTTTCTATGCCGTTATGTACACGATACATACTGGTTACTTCTATTATGGTGCTGCCATAATCCTCGTGGGCGGAATTCAAATAGGTAAACTCTTTCTCTTCATTTCTATCGCTTCTATGTTCATTTTTTCCCTTTCCTATTTTCTATATTTCTGCAGTGTTTTATTACAATTATTCTGTTTTACACGGTTTTCAAATAACACGGTTCATATACTTATCCGTTCTTTTTAGAGTTCTCTCATTTTGCAATACACGTTGTACTGCATTTCTTTAACACTCTTTTTACATGTTCTAAATATCTTATAAAAAAACCTTTTGCAAAAAACATATTATACACACCTCAACGGTTATAAATAGAATTAGGTAAATGTTCAAGAATCTTTTTTTAATTTTTTGCAATTTATAGTACAGATCTTCAGTTGAACCGTACAATTAATAAAATATAATTTGGTCGCTAATGTGGAAGACGTGGAGGACAGATAAAGAAGTGGAAATTTAACAACTTACATGAAATGATTAAATATCACCGTCTGCCGTGACGCGTAATACATACAAAAAATTGATTGCAAGTAAACCAGCAAAACCATTTAAAAAAATACTGAATATTTTAAAAATCTTAGCACATAAAATAACACGGGTATTACAAGATAAGATGTTAAATAGTTGGTGTAAAAAATTTGATTTTTAAAACTTTTGATAATTCTTAAATTGGCTGAAAACCGCTAAAAATGTCCATAAAATTCCTTTACTTTATTTTTATTCGATTCATTTTAATACCAATTTTATTTACTTAATAATATCTTTTAGCCAAAAATGTACCCCATACATTATCAACTCTTGTAATATTGTAATCTTTTAAGTTTTTTTTTCAGGAATATCGTTTTTCTGCATGGTGATCGTCTCAACCTGCCGTAAAAACATCCTCCTCAGGATTGCACAGTTTGATTACGGAGCGGTTTATACCCCAGATGCAGTGGAAATCTTAACCCCTAAACCACGTACAGGACTCAATTCTACGAATTCGCAATTTGACTACGTGACTCTGGACTCACCAGAAGTTAAACAAGAAGTTGTAGTTGTAACATGACAAAGATAACCTATCTAGCTTTTTAATGTTTTTTTTATGTTTATGGGAATTACTAATTGTCGCTGGTAACTAGAAATCAAGTTGACTCAATATACACTATACACAGACTTTAGTAAAGCGTTTGATAAAGTGTTGCACACTCCATTCTGATATTGAAACTAAAAAAATATGAATTACAGAGAATCTTTTTAAATGGAATCTTCTTAAGGGGAGCTTTCTTATAAACAGAAAACTTGCAGTTAAAGTTAAATCTGAACTAACATATCACTTTATTGCCACTTGCGGTGTCTCACAAGGATCACACCTTGTCCTAATGTTACTTAATATGTGTATTTATGACATTGTTGCTATTTTTCACGATGTTAATGTTTTGCTTTTTGATGTTGACCAAAAGATTTATAAAATTATTAACTATCTTGAACTATCTTTGAGGGTTGAAAAAATAATAGAGTGTGGCAATTCTGCCACATATGGTTGCTTGTCTGCGGTTTGTACGTTTGTACAGTTGCCTTATTTGATAAGGATTAAGAAACATAATTATTGTACATAATAAGTAGAAATGTGTACTCATATAACATATTCACATTATAGGTCTCACAGTAGATGTCAATTTCAACTGGTCAAACCATAAATCAAAAATCACATTGAAGCAATCACAAAAAAACCACCAGGTACATTTTTACTTCTTTAGAGCCATCCGTAACACCCTCAACATAAACGACATTAAGAAAGTGTACTACGCTTTATGTCAATCACAAATAGAGTACGGGATAACTGGATGGGGATCTGCCTTGAGCACTCACATGGACCGGCTCAATATAGCCCAAAAAGGAGTACTAAAGACAATTTTGAAATTACCGGTTAGAACTCCGACAGAAGAATTGTTTCAAAGCATTCAAGTCTACAACATACAAAAACTTTATGCAAAAAATATTTTATTTAAAATTAAAAAAAAACATATCAGAATACTCCACTGTCCAACATAGATACACAACCAGGGCAATAAACCAAAATATTCTAGCTACAGCCCGTTTGAAAACATCTTTTGGACAAAGAAATATGAAATTCAATGCGACAAAACTATACAACGCTCTACCAACTCGAACAAAAAAAAATAACAGAAATAAATAAATTTAAAACAAAAGTAAAAATATGGTTGAGAGAACAAAGTGAAAATGAACTATCAAACATACTGAAGACCATGTAAAGACAACTGGATACTAAATACAAACGTGGAAAAACTACAGGCCGCCTCAGAACAGGGAACCCTAGTGAGGAGGACTGTGAAAAAAAAAACTTTATAATACCTTAATATAATACAATTTATAAATACATTATGTACACATTTTGCTATAGATACTAATAAAAAAAAATAAAAAATATATTATAATATGCAGTAACCCCCGTTGTTCCCAACATTTCAGTCGATCAATTGAGTCTCCGATCAGCCGAGTGGTTTGCTTAGTAAGGCTCGATTTGCACGTTTCCCACTGTTTCCAAATATTTTTATTGCTAAATAATCTTGAGTGGCCCTGCCCACTTTTACAATCAATAAAGCGATAGCAAAAGTAAAACTTGCAATGTTAAATAAATATTGACGAGCTAATAATAATAAATGAGTAGGTACCTACATTATTTTAACATTTTTACGTTTCTCGTTTTGACGTCTACGTAATTAATTACGCATTCGAAATTCTTAAATAGTAACTTTATGTCATGCAATAATCGATATTAGTCGGAAATCTTTCCTGATAAAAAAATATCTATTAAAATAGCTGTATTTTTTCCCTGATGTGGCATTTTTTCTTCATTGGAACGCATTTTAACATTTATATAAACGCTAAACGTCAAAGTCGTGTTCAGTGCGTACGCGCGGACAGGTCCTTACCACAAACCACTAGCCAGATTGTGTGTGACCGCGCGAGCTTCGCACCAATCTTTCAAACCATGTTTCAACAAATGGAGGAGACGGAAAACAAAACAAAGTTTATAGTGACGTTCAAACGAACGTCCTCGTATATGTGCATGATTTCGCTCGCTGGAGACACGTCTTTACAACATCACCCGGCATTCGAAATGGAATTTTTAACTTTGTAAAATGGTTAAAGAAATCTTTGTCATTCTTTTTGGCTATCGCCCCCATAACTCGATATTACCGTTCATTACGTCAGCACATTTCGCTAAATCTATTATCATTAATATCTTTATCTTCGCTGTCCATATTAATTTGATACTAAAAATGACAGTAATATTGGCAAAACACAATACGAAAAATAGTACGTGAACCGAATGACGTTAGACATTTTTCACTCAGTTGACACTTTTTATAACTAATCAATTTATTATGCCAGAATTTTGGTTGTTTGGTTCCCCTAGTTTGATCGGGGAGTTGCGTTGAGAAGAGCGGTGTTGTGCATTTGAGGAGCGTCGTGCCAAAATTTCGGCTCATATTTGATCAATGGAATTGGGAACAACGGCTGTGAGATCACTCTTTGGGAAATTTTACACTCAATATTTGTAAATAAAAATATATTGTAAGTGCTGTATCTATAACGCATAATCAATTACAGTCTAAGGAGTAAACTTTGCGGTTATAATATACGAAACGTAGATAATTAAATAAAATTGGGCAAAAACAACTCCGTATCCTAAAATTGATATCAAGTAAAAAACAAAGAAAACAAATAACGCGAAACTTTCAAGAACCTGATTTTTCTTCAAAGCAGACTAAAACATCAATGGGAGTTTATTGTTAGTTCCTAATGAATCTGAAATATCGTTTGCTAAGATGTCAACACGTCTAGGAATTCAAAATTTCACAGTTTTTCTAGACCTTTGTTTGGGTTTAGAGGCTATCAGACACAAATAAAACATATTTGGGGCTAGAGCTGGGATCTTTAGAGGCTCTCAGAACTCAAATGCAATACGCTTGTGGGCTAGAGTGCTGGGCTATTTGGAGGTTACCAGAACTGAAATAATCAGCGCCCTTAGGGTGATTTTTCACAAAAACGGCGCTCTACAAATTATTCAATTATTTTATTTGTTCTTTTGACTTTATGTCCGGGTTAAATCTTCCCCACAGGAAAAACTTAATCCTTCCACACACTTTTCCACAGATGATCATTTAGTAATCTAGTCAATCCACGCTATGCAATAAGGAACTCCAGTGAAAAATATTATGGCTTAAAAAAAATATGTTCATATAGACCAATAAACGCTGATTCTGAATATATAAGTTTTATTAAATAATATTTAACGTAGTTTTAAAAAAAATATTAAAAAGTCCATTTTAAAACAGTTCATTAAAACTAAAGTTGGTATTATTGAATTTGTGAGGCGTGACGTCACCGCTTCCATAAAACGCTCCAATGCTGAAATTCAAAATGGCGGCGGTCGAATAGCTGATTCCAGTTCCTTACGAAATTCATGCTTCGGTTTCCTTAATATTGATTTCGATTCGTAAAGCTAAAAAAATAATAATTTCAAACAATTTTTATACCAATCTCCCGTAATAATATTGAAAAATACAATAATATAATAAATATATAATTAAACCTAAATAACGTTTTACTTATTGAATAATTTCATCACTTCTTCCATACAATATGACAACATCTGTTGAAAATAACTAAAACTTTTGGCCAGATGACGTCCCAGGGCCAGATGACGTCACGGTGGTTTTCGGGGGATCTTGAAAAATTAAAACTTTGACATTTATTTTAACTATTAAAACTAACTATAAAAATAAAAATAAATATGCAGTTATTTAAGTTAGAAGGTCATTATTCATAAAAAAATGGACTGGAGTTCTCTATTGCACTATATAGGTATAATAAATACAAAACAATACAAGAACAACATGTCAATCTACCAGAGACCAAATGGGAAAATAACTCACCGACTCCTGATATTTTCATCAGAGGGTTCGGCTCGATAGAACTCCTAAAAAAACTGGGCCGATAAATCCTACTGATCCCTCAATATAAATATTAAAAAAATATATTAAATACATGTTATCCTATCTACGTGTATTTAATGTGACTGATTTTTGCATTTTTATATAAAGATTTATTGACAAATCTAATAAGCCTAAATTTTTAATGAGAGAGCTAGGTATAATGCCAGTAGCCGAAATAACAAATGGTAATATTTTCATAGTCTGAGAATGCCAAATTCTTATAATCTCATTTCCTAAATCTATTAATATTATTATTTATAATCATCTAATCGTAAGAATGAAGGAAGGATTTAATATTTTTAAATTGGAGATCAGAAAGGCGAAGGAAATGTTCCGAGTAGTGTTTTATGAGGCATTTTGTTAGATTCAATTATTCCAAAAACCTCTTAGCTGAAAATGTTGAAAAAAAGTTTGAAATTGAATGGAATATTTTGATAACTGTAGCAGTAACACATAAACGTCTGTCATAAACACTAAATCCATATGCTAGTTACAAGCAAAAGTACTGCCATCTATAATTTTTAAAGAGAACTGTTGAAGTTTTCGTAAAATATTTTAGTAGGTGCACGTTCAGCGTAGGTACGAATTTCCTCTTTCATATATTTCACTCAGTATCTCGACTATTGCGCACTCCTGAATGTAATCAATTTAAGAGTAAGTAAGGCGTAAGGACCTATTTCAATGTCACCATTCAGAAACAAATTATGTAACAAATCCGCCAATTACATAGTTTAGGCAAACGAATGTACAAACGATATAAACATTTTTAAAATAACAATTTCGAAGTTTAAAACATACTTAAGCATATTTTCATTTCAATATGGTAATATATTATTTCAGAAAATTTTTGCTGATTATTTTTTTTTTTTCATTAAAATTTATCCAATTGTAAACCATTGTAATGTAAGAAATTGTTGTATTCAACCTTTTGTTTATAACTAACCCCTGGGTAAAAAAACTTAATACTATGTACCCAATGTGAAAGCCCCACGGGCGTATAAAAGACTCGATAAATAAATAAATATATATAATTTTTGTCGATTTATTTGAAAATTAGTAATAAGAAGTTGAACCAAAACCACCTCAAGCCAAGCTAAGGCGCTGAATATAACTGGTTATCTTGAAATTATAGAGTTCTATGTAGATTTGGTTCAAGGTCGGTAAAGGAAGGATTAGGGTGAAGCTGATCTTGATACTTATAAAATACGATAAAAAATGCACATTTGCACCGATTTATTTCAATATCTGTAATGTTCAAAAACTGACATTGGTCCAACAACTGACATTGGTCACAAAGACATTGGTGACAAAGTCAAATAGACAGTACAAATGATAAATAATGTCTAAATTGACAAAGTCAAAATCGATAAAAATGTCCAAAAACCATACTGTTGACGGAACAGTGCGGGAGATTGAAATAACTTGGATTCCCCCAGGGGAATGCCACCAAATTTTATATTATAAATTGGTGGAGGCGAGTTGTTGAATCCGCTCCTGCATTTTATATCAGACAAATCATAACAATAATAGTTGTCGTTCTTCCGGCAACTAGGGTTGCCATTTCGTGGGAAATCCCCCAAATTAAGGGGAATTTTTAACATTTTTTATGAATTGGGTTTTTTTGCGGAGAGAACCTTTAGGGGAAGTTGTGGGGATTCAGGGCATTTCTTTATCATCCAACCGCATTGAAAAAATATTATTTATAATGATGAGGATGTACTTTAATTTCGTTTTCTTTAGCAGCAATTTTTCAAACATTTCCAATTTTTAAAACCTAACTAACTAACCATCACGCCGTTTCCCCGCAGGGGTAGGCAGAGAGGCCGGACCGCCAAACAACTCCATCTTGGCACACACTCCTTGCCTCGTTCACATTCGTACATCGTCTCTTACATGCTCTTCTATTATTCTGACTCTTGACATCGCCCGAATCAAGTATCTGATTCACTTGGTCGTGCCATGTCCTCCTCGGGCGTCCCCAACTTCGTCTACCATTCACATTTGCTTCATATATTCTCCATATACTCCTTTTCTCATTCATTCGCTCTATATGCCCAAGCCATCTGAGCGTTCCTTTCTTAATCTTACTCATTACGCTTATCAGCCTTGCTTTCTTTGCGGATCTTCACATTTCTCACACCATACATACCCCTCAGGGATCTCATTTCTACAGCATTCAGCCTACTTTCATCCTTTCTCTGCCAGTTCCATGCCTCACTACCATTCATCAGTGTAGGTACCAGCACTCCATTATGGACGGCTAGCTTCGCTTCTTTTCTAGCTTTTCTTCTTCTCTTTCTTCAGTTTTTTGTTGGTGCCAATGGCGTTCAGCCCTCCATTAATGGAGTTACCGGCATTTACCCTTCTTTCAATATCTCTATCAGTCTTCCCATTTCTTTTAAACATACTTCCCAAATACACAAACCCATGCACCTGCTCCAAGTTTTCATGTATAAATAAAAGCTACATATTTTTTAAAGAATTTTGTTTAATTTTGGAGGTAAATGGAGGTAATTTGTGGAGAATTTGAACATCTATTGCGGGTATTGCCTTGGCAACCCTGCCGGAACATCTTTCCTGGCAATGCTGCACATTGCACATGCACACTGCACAGTCGACCTCTGAACATAAAAACTGTGTCACTATCAAATCATTTCATCACAAATATTACCACGGTTATGGAAATTCATTTTTTCGCGAAATAAACAGTTTTGTTGTTGTGTGGAATATACGCAGAAATGATTTGATAAACAAATTTATTCTGTGATGTTTTAACGATAAATGATTGTGCATTCGTCTGTGATCCGGTGTACGTATTTCGTGTTTTTATCCTTTATAATTGAAACGTTTATTTCTCTTCTTTTACGGAGTTTTTGTTACAAGTGGATAAATATGCAAATCACGTAGAGAGGTCTTAAAAGTTAACTCTAACTGAAGGTAAAGGAATTTTATTTTCAAGGGCATTTTGATCAACCAAGTTAAACAATTGCGTGAAGTGGTGACGAGTTATTGAATTTTACGTGAGTTGGTATTTTGTTTGGTTTTCAAAATTGCTACAAAGATAATAATTTGCAATAAATTAATTAATGATATTTCACCCAATTTAAATATAAGATAATGTACCTATCTATTATATTATGTATCTCTCCGATTAGCGATACGTAATTAGAGGGCGTCACTAGTTATCGTGTTGCTAGTCCGAAACTAATGACTAGGAGGCGGAATGCGGAGGCAAAACGAAAATTCCAGAGCCGCTAATTATTAAAGGCAAAACAATTAAACTATCGTTATTTGACCGGTCTAATTTGTTTTATGGGGCCAACAGACTGAGCTATGAAAGATTAAAGATCATTTGGTTTTGGCCTATTTCAGCATGTCGCTCGCCATACATTCTTAATGTTTTTGCCTCCGCATTCCGCCTACTACTAATGACATTTTGACCTCCTTTTTTTTCAAGAGCGGAGACGGTTTACATAAACAAAGTTCTCGTGAGCACTTAGGCCGTAGGCCCATTGTGCTATCTCCCATTTTACCCCATTCCTTTGACAGTAATCCAGTCCCTTTTACAAAGTTCACCAGGATTGTCATTGGAAATGAAGCTATATCTAATGGTTCGACAATGTGTCTTCCCAGGTCTCATTTCTCCTCTTGACTCCTCCGCGGTTCCCTGCAGGCCCAACGAGGGAAGAGGGCTTCATCTCTCCTCTCCACTCCTTAGTTCCCTAAAGGCTCCACGACGGAGAGTTCACCTCCCTTTGGTTCCCTAAAGGCCCCACAAGAGAAGAGCCCACTACACCTTGGCTCCCCGAGGGCCCCAGGAGGGAAGAGGACTTATCTCTCCTCTTCACTCCTCCTTGGTTCCCTAAAGACCCCATAAGAAAGAGTTCACGGAGATGGCCTCGTTTCTCCTCTTCACTCCTACATGGTTCCCTGAAGGCCCCACATGGGAAGAGGACATCATCTCTCCACTTCGCTCCTCCTTAGTTCCCCAAAGGCCCCGTGCCGGAAGAGTGCCCTTCCCCTTGGTTCCGTGAAGGCCCCACAAGGGAAGGGTTCATGGAGGTGGCCTCAGCTCTCCTCTCCACGGCTTCTCCTCTTGGTTCCTCCTAAGGGCCCCAGGAAGAAAGTCCACAGAGGTGGCCTCAGCACTCCTAGGTTCCCAAAAGGCCCCTAGTTTTCGAATGGTCCAATTTTATTGTCCCACGAGTGACCAGGGAAATAGAAGGTCCACTCCAGCAGAGCCCCGAATGTTGGAGTAAGGTCTAAATACTCCGAGATGCGACCTTGTTTCTCGGAGGCACCGTTCTTGACACTGTTCCCCCGGACATTCAGCCTGAGCACGGTAGCTCACACCTTGGTTTGGGATGGCTATTGCAGGTTTGTGTTTCCACTCCCTGAGCGATGGGTTCGCCACACTCCCTACACTAGTTGACTTCTCCTAGTTTCGTATATTTATTTTTCTAAGCCAGGTGAATCAGTTTCTAGTATACAGTGGTCTTTCTCAGAGCGATTCTGAAAGTGCCTTCAACCCGCTGTAAATAACAAGAACCAAAGATTATAAGAGTCAATACTTTTCAGAGTTCCATGCCAACTGAGAATTAAGTCAACTGAACACCTCCTTGAAAAGTCATTAAAAGCTATGAAAAAAATTATTTTAAATTAGCCGATAACCCTAACCGAACGTAACCTATTTAACCAATTTTTTAGTTATATTTTTTATCACTCTAAATGACTTATCTGAGATGGTTCTGAGTTGGTTTCATTCCGAGTTGTCCGGTCACGTAGGTACTCTAACGTTTCTTCTCTTGAAGTTTTTGTTTAAAGTGAAATTACATAAAATGGGTTTCAAGATTTGAGTAATCACAAGGATAAATAACAATTGAATACATAGATAGATATAGATAGAGATCGAGACAGACCATAGCTTCAACAAAGAAAAAATCAAGTTGTAACATTCCAATATAAGTATATATTTTAATTTGTGCGCCTTAAAAACCTTAGAAATAAATAAAAATATTATATAAAAAATTAATTCAGTTAATGAAATAGTAGAATCCCGTAAATAGCCCTTTTTAACAATGTTCCCATGTAATGGTGACTCCTCCCACCGTTCTTCCCCTCCCCCAAAACCACCCCTCCCACTATCCCCACCTTATAAAATCTAATAATTTCTGTACTTGTATAGAATTTTTAAGTTAGTTTTAAGTTTGCTAGAATGACACGAATATGTCGAAACCGGTAGCAGAAAAATTAAAATTTAAGAAACAAAAATACATGAACGGTAAAATTCTTCAAAACAAAATACTTTCGTATGTTTTTTTATGTAACTTTGTCTCAGTTGTACATAAATATTTATTTTTATTTAAAAAACTAAACAGTTGGGGTCTTCTTTGTAAATGTAGCTCTTCCATCTTGTCAGTTTTCACCGACAGTAAAATTATTTTGAAGGGTATGACACAACTCGTCGAATATAATGTTTCAAAGACGCAATCATGCCTGACTAGCAGTTAAAAACTAAGTTTTTGCTGCTAGACCCTACGGGCGGCTTTTGGTTCGGCTTCGCCCAGTTAGAGTGTTGGTGATCATTTTATAATTCCAATAGGAACTGGTTCTAAAAATAGCCCATTCCTCGGATCCACCGTGATCCAATGATAACCAGTCACCGGGATAAAGTAACCGGGACAGGCAATGTCATCATATGTAATATATAGCCGCGTGATACTATTATTCACAACTAAGTATGTATTACCGTCAATCTTTCCATACCGTGAGAGATACTCAAATTTACAAAACCTTAGTCCTTATTATACCTACGGGGGACACATTCTCATGCGACCTGCTTACGGAAGCGGCACCATCCTTTGACGAATTCTTGAATTCAAAACCGAATTACAACGGTAGCTTTGCTTGGAACTTTTTTCGCGTTTACAGATGTTATTTGTGGCGCGAAGCGTATGGCATGGCGTCAACGTGCACTCGAAACCAGGTTCTGAAATTCAACCACGCAGACGTTACCGTATTAATACTGTTCGATTTTAAGATGATTATTGATCACTGATCTTCGATTTTATTTTTAGTACTGTAATGATAGTAAGTCATTTCAAACATTCAAAATGATGCCAAAGATGGGATTGCCCGACGTGAGATCCTGCTGCGGATGCTGTTCTGTGGAATTAGGTGCTAAAATCATCGCTTGGATTCAAATGGTAAGATTTGCAGGAGTAAATCTTTTTATACATTGTGCTATGAGAACCCTCCCCCCCCCCCCCCCCCTCTATGAATGCAATGTGTCAAACCCCTTCTCTGGAGAGTATACATCAATGTCACCAAGCAAAAGCAACATAAGTCGTAATCAAAATAATGCAAATGACCAAGCAAAAAAATTTACTTCATTATGAACAAGCCACAAGTACAAGTAATGAAACACACAGATGCAGTGTTCATGTAGCAAGTTCAAAGGATTATTATCGCATCTCAATTTACATTTTAATTTTAGATACTTCAATAAATAATGGAACAAAGATTCTCTAAGCCATATGTCACCCCTACTGGTTCGCTACGTTTGGTAACTTAGCGGGGATACCGGGTTTCATGGGGTGAAGTTTATTTGGAACCTGGCACCGGATGCGTCTGCCCACCAACTGGATGGCAGGCCGGATCGGGAGAGGCCGGCTTAGGGAGACTCTTTGCAGCTGGTCTCTCTTGATATATCGTCTTGCACCGCAGTGGGACACAATGACCCCCAGAATCCTATCTACCCCTCATATCATTTTCTTTCTCGGCACTTCCTCTCCTTTCTTTCATTAAAAATACCCACCACACAGCATTCCCAAATATGAAATAAGCCCTGAGGAAATTATTTTACACAGGATGTTTTGTGTGGTTTTACGTAAAAAAATGAGTGGTTGATGCGTTTTGGGTCTTCCCGATAAAAAATTGTTTTAAATTAAAATATAGTTATTTTTTTCTTCATTTAAACGCAGTCAGTGAATATTTCGCAGAAATAGCCAAACAATAATCCGACTGAATTCATTCTACAAACATTCATGGCCTAAAATTCCTTAACATCTAGCTATAAAGACAAACCTAAACAGTAGTTATCCTTCGCAATTGACGCGGATTCCCGAATATATATGATTCACGTGAATTCATTGGAATTATCTGGAATCGCTTTGTATTTTCTGTGGTTCGTTGGAATATAACTCAACTGGCAATCTACTAATAATGAATTTCTTACTTTCAGATAGCTGGAGTGTTGTTTCTCTTGTACAACGTTGAATCGATGGTTCTCATATATCTATTGGAACATATGGATAGATTGCATGTTTATATAAACATAACGATAATATTGGCAATCGGCGTCTTTCCAATATTGCAGGGAACATTACTTTTACTTGCAATTAAAAAGGTACATATTTTCTATCTGCATTAAATATAAAAGTTATGTGTGTTGATAAAGGAGACAATCTGCTTACATGTCAAGAGTGCTACAGGCTCTCTCCCATGTCCCAGTAACTTGTGTTGTCTCCAGTTTTCTTCAATGTATACCTACACTGATAAACAATTTCATATACTTAACAACACAATAATAGGATGCCATGTTCAAGAAGCGTGTATAAATAATATTAATAACGCAGATGACATGGTTCTTCTAGAACCATCACTTAGCGCACTAAAGAAACTAATCCAAATCTGTGAAAATTTTGAAAAAAAACATAAACTTCTATATAAAACGACAAAATCAATCGTTAGATTTTGAAATATTAAAACGCACTCATGCAAACACCCTCAGTATGGCTAGATGGGAGGAAAATAGACATTAGTCGTTGCATAAAGTACCTGGGACATGGACCCACGTTATCACAGAAGACCTGAAAGACACCGAGGAAATGGAAAGACCAAGAAGAGCGAAATATGTTAGAGCAGATATGCTGTCAAGGCGTTTTCACTTTTGCTGTACAAACGTCCAAATAATATAATTTAAAGCATCTGCACATCGCTTTATTCGTCAGAACTGTGGGTAAATTACACTGCATCCCGATGGCATTAGCTAAAAGTTGATTACAACAATGCTTATCTCCAACTATTCCAGCTACCCCCAACTATTCCAGTTCCACGGAAATGTTTCAGAATATTTTCAGAATGTTCCAGAAAGAATATACTCTTTAAGAGCGCCCCAAGGTACTATCTTAAGCTTGTGACTCAGACTACGCCAGTCAACCATCATCACTACCATGGCTGCCTGGATGGAGTCCCCACTGATGGAGAAGGGAGACGGTGGACTGGAGACGATCTTTATAAACGACTATTTGATTTTTTTTTGTATTTATTATAAAACTTATATTTTTCACTTCTTTTCCATTTCTATTCTTATTTATTTACGTATGTGTTATGATTTAGTCAATTTTTGCAATATTTCGAAATTTTTGGAATGTATTGCATTGCACTACCCTTGCATACGTTCTGAAATAAACGATTATTATTATGTGGAGGGGAGCAATCCTTGGGGAAGGGTAGCAATTTTAGCAATGTTATAAACAGGTTCACCAGGAGTCATTGAGCATTTGGCAAAGTCTCCTGGTTCTACAACATGGTTCCCCAGGTATCTGCGTCTACTTCCCATCAAGAAGGTTTCGTTGTAACCATAAAAAAACATGAAACGTCTTTCTTCATCCTCTTCACATTAGCCGTTGGTACTTTCCGATCCCAACAGCAGAACCAATCTCCTGAAGTGATAGTGCCATGTTATTATTTGTCCTACAGCCATCTTTTGTGCGCTCCTATCCATAATTAAAGGACATTGGTGCTTTCCGATCCCAACAGCAGAATCTATCTCCTGAAGTGATAGTGTCATGTTATTATTTGTCCTACTGCCATATTTTGTACGTTCCTATCCAAATTGAAGGACATTGGTGCTTTTCGATCCCAACGCAGAACCTTTTTTTCTACATGAGCTCCACTTAGTAGGCCCTGAGGAAAATAATTTCTCTCAGGGCCTGTGTCGTCTTTGAGGATGCTGTGTGGAGTGATTTTTTTTTAAGGAAAGGAAAGAGAGGAGAGTTCTGGAAAAGGGTTTAAGGAGTGGGTAGGAATCTGGGGTTCAGTGTGTCCGGGTCATCCTCCAATACCTAGACAAACCTCACCCCCATGAACCCGGGCACCCCTGCTAAATCACCAAACGTAGCGAACCACTTGGGATGACCTATGGCAGAGATGTTGGCTATCCAATAAAGGTTCCCGGGGCGGTGGTACCCATTCCCGCCTCCCAAATTGAAGTGAAAGTGTCATGTTATCATTTGTCTTAGTGCCATCTTTTGTGCGTTTCCATCCACAATTAAAGGTTGCTAGTACCCCTTTTTAACCCCCGACGCAAGGAGCGGTGTTATAAGTTTGACGTGCCTGTTTGTCTGTCTGTCTGTCTGTCTGTCTGTGGCATCGTAGCTCCTAAACCGTGGCGTCGTTCCAAATTGGAAGATACTCTCAGTATCGCCCTGGTGTAAGACCACCATTCAGAATTGAAAAGTTGCTTAAAATGGCTTTGGCCGTGTTTGGTGACCGGATCTGAATAGCCAGGTACTTCCCACCTTCCTCTTTCCCATCTCCTTCCCCTCCCCACTACCTTCAGCGTCACAACATAACCCAATTGGGGATGCCATAGTCTCACTGGCTCCAGACGGGTGCAGTTGGCACTCTTGTGCGGTATTCATAAAAAAAAAAAAACGAATGGACCGATTGTGATTTTGTTTGAAAGCTGACGTCATAGGGATGGTTCTTAGCTACAATTCATGAAAATCTGTTCAGGCGTTTCAAGGTTATCAGCCTTTTTTGTGTCGGGGGTTTCTTAAAATTTTGTAAATTTTAGTTATATTATACAATACGACCATGGCTCAGTAAGCGTTCGATTCCTACAACATTATCTGATTTTTATAAATTATCGTCTGTGTGTTTGTGTTGATTGTTCAGTATGATAATCCTGCAAAACATGTATTACATTAAGGGGCGGGAGAAGTTAAAGTTCATTAAAAGGTTAAATTATGTTCGGCTGACCTGCGACGTGTTTTAATCAGCTGATGACAAGTTATTTATTTAGTTGAACTGATGTTGTTTCTATGTTTTATTTTTGATTCTAGAAAAAGGCTAGCCTCCTACTAATTTGGTTATATCTCGCGTTTATATTTGAGATGTTTGTATCCACTGTCCTCGAGCTTTTCTTGGCCGTTGGGTTCACAATAATTGCTGGTCACTTCTATAACGCAGTCGCCATAATCTACCTGAGTGGAATTCAAAAAGGTAAACTTTTCTCTTCTCTTTTCTCGCTTTATTTTTCCTTTTCCTGTTTTCTATGTTCCTCCAATGTGAAAAAGTGTTAAGAAAGAATTTTTCTTTTAATTTTTTGCTATTTATAGTACAAAACTTTTCGTTAAGCCGTACAATTCGTAATGCTCTTCAGAATTCTGTCAATGTGTGGGACCGTCGAGGACCGTTAAAGAAAATTTAAAAGCTTGCACGAAATGAATAAATTTTAACTTCTGGCGTGATACAAGAATTTCCAAATGTTTAAAACCTACTTTTAAAAACGTACTTCAAAAGAAACTAGCAAAAACGTGAAAAAAAATTCTGAATATTTAAAAAAGTCTTAGCACTTGATAAAACAACGCAGGTATTATAAGGATGAGGTGTGAGATACTTTGTGTGAAAATTTTGATTTTTAAAACTTTTAATAATCCTTAAATTGGCTTTACTGCTGAAAAATACCCACGAAGTATAACCAGGCAGAGGTCGTATCCACGTCATCATGGAGCATTCTAAAGGGGCGTACATGGCAACTTGCTTCTTGTAATATTGATAGGTGACAATGACCATTATTCTATAAGTAATTCTTAATGGATCTTTACAAGATAAGATATTTATATTAATAAGAAATATCATCATCGTTCCTTCATCGATGATTCAGATGCATAATATTTTATTTCTATGCTTACATTAACAAATTGGTGGTATCGAAATAAAAACGCGAATTAGTGCAAGAATTTTATTAATTTATAAGCACATAATATTTACTTGTATAGTCGAATAAAATTGTATCGAAATGAAATTTTATTAGAAACAACTTAAAAATAATAAACAAGAAAAATCGTTTAATGACATTTTCATAAAAAATTGGTTGTCTGTAAAGTCGGTTTACGGACGATAATTTTACGTGATAACGTCATATAATAACGATGGATTGGAAGAGAGTTAGATGTGTCACTAGCCGAACGCTTGTTCCGCGCTCTCGCTTGCACGCTCGGCTCAGGCGGAACGTGACAATGAGTCATGCTTTTTCGTGAGAGCAGGCGTTCATCGATTTATAAGACGTTATCACATCAAAAAATAAAACAAAAGGGTATATATATTTTTTTCAGGTGCTCTAAAAATTCCATTATTCCAAACTGGGTGTTCACCATACTGCTTCACTACGTGACATTTGAGTTCGAAGTGTTACAAATCATTCGTTACGAAGAATGCGAAGTGTTACAAAAAGAAACATACGTTCGATACTTAAACATACGATATTTCCTTCTTTTTTTTACATTAACTCCACACAGGAGGCCCTGAGGAAAATAATTTCCCCCAGGGCCTATGTCATCTTTGAAGATGCTGTGTGGAGGGTATTTTTGAGGAGAGGGAGGAGTGAACATGGGTCTTGAAGAGACCCATGTTGTAGGAGGGAGGAAACACAGAGGCCGGCAAATCGTTCCACAGCCGAGCTGTTGAACTCAAGAACGAGTCGTAGAAACGACCCGTTCTCATGTAACTAATGTCAACCGTGTACAAATGTTGAGTGCGCGTTTGGCGTGTTTCCCGACTACGCACCGTTGCCGAGGGGATCAATGACGCTAGTTCGTCGGAGCATCTTCCATTGTAATACCGGTAGAACAAGGACACATTCCCACCTGGCGCCTGTGCTCTAAAGATTGTAATCCGTTTGTTAGGTTCTATACGAAATATAAGATATAATTATTAAGAACATAATAATAATCTGTCATTTTCGTTTTCACGCAAGACGTGCGAGAAGGAGTATTATTATGAACGACTTTTAGGTCGATCATCGATGACGTGAATACGTCTCACCCTGGGACTAGTATAAAAATCTTTAACTTTATTAATACTTACCAATTTTATTTTATTTATGATATCTTTCAGCCAAAAACATACCACCATACAATACCAACTGTTTTTATATTTTAATCACATGAAATTTTTTTTCAGGAATATCGTTTTTCTTCATAGTGATCGTCTCAACCTGCCGTAAAAACATCCTCCGCGGGAATGCATTGTTTGATTATGGGGTGCTTTATACCCCAGACGCAGTGGAAATCTTACCCCCTAAACCACGTACAGGACTCAGCGCTACGAATCCACAATTTGACTACGTGACTCTGGACTCACCAGAAGTTAATCAAGAAGTTGTAGTTGTAACGTGACAAAAATATCGTATCGAGCTTTTAAAACTATTTTTTGTGTTTATTGGAATAAATTTCATAATGACAAACGAACCATTTAAATAACGTTAATTTTCAAATTTAAGATACCAGTCGATTGTATGAAATAAACTGTGGACTCTTTAGGTGTCTCTTTGTGGACCAGTCGATTGTATGAAATAAACTGTGAACTCTTTAGGCTAGTACTCCAGAAAACAAATATAATGGAGTGTAAAAATGCTGCCACATATAATTTCTTGTCTATGGGTTGTACCTTTTTACAGTTAAGGGATTAAGTAGCATAATTATTGTACATAATAAGTAGTAAAGTGTACCCATATAACATATTCACATTACAGGTCACACAGTAGATATCAATCTCAACTCATTAAACAATAAATGACCATATTATATGCAATATACGAAGTTTTCAGTGTTTTGGAAATTTATACCGTCCAAAAAAAAATTATGTATTGTTTTTTATGTTTAGGAATACCACACAAGAGTCCCAACTGCTCCCGTCTGGAGACAGTGAGACTAAGGCATCCCCAATTGGGGTGTGTTGTAAGGCTGAAGGTAGTGGGGAAGTGAAGGAGATGGGAAAGAGGAAGGTGGCAAGTACCTGGCTATTCAGATCTAACACCAAACACGGCTAAAGCCATTTTAAGCAACGTTTCAATTCTGAATGGTGGTCTTCTTACACCAGGGCAATACTGAGAGTATCTTCCACTCTGGAACGCGCCGCAAATATACTATACTAGCTGGGTTACCCGGCTTCGCCCAGGACAACATTCGAGAGTGTTCTGGAATGTTCCACAATTTATTTTATTTATTTATAGCGGACCCGACAGACGTTGTCCTGTACACAACTGTCGGGACAAACTAAAATTAAAATAGAATAATATTGAATATTCGATACTGCGATGGTAGCGCAGTCTGCCGGATCCAATGTAAAACATTCCAAAATCAACAACTCCTTAGAAAAAAAATAATAATTAAAAGAACATTTTCCAGTGGACCAAATTGTGAATCTAAACCATTCTCGAATCCCCTTGAACCCACACAAAAAATTTCATCAAAATCGGTCCAGCCGTTTAGGAGGAGTTCAGTGACATACACACGGACAGAAGAAATATATATATTAAGATATTATTTTAAATGAATAAATTGTGAAATAACACAAATTAGTCAAATAAAATTTATTTGTCACGCCGGATGCGAGTCAAGAGCCTTATCGCTGGACTACGCTGGCCATCAAAGCCGACTTTGTAGGTACTGTAACAATTACGCATTAGCGGAATTCATTATAGGCTAAGGACGAAACAATGCAGTTGTAACTTGCAAAAAGTAGATAACTACATAAAATTGGACTTCGTTTCTTAAAATTGATGTCATGCAAAAAAACAAATAAATCATTTGAAATTTTCATTTTGTGACGTGCTTCTCCTGCGTGGCCGAATAGAGACTAGAGCATCAGTGAGAGTAGTTATTAATTACTGAGAAAATATCGTTTGCCTAAGATGTCAACACGGCCAGGAATTCAAATTAATGTTACAGTTTTTCCAGACCTTAGAACTTAGAGGCTATCAGAATTCAAATAAAATACATCTGAGGACTAGAGAGCTGGGCTATTTAGAGACTATCAGAACTCAAATAAAACTTATTTTTGGGCTAGAGAGCAGTGCTATTTAGAGGCTCAGGAGGAACTCAAATAAAACACAATCATTAGAATAAATAAGAGATTTGATCACGGGAAAATCCAGGCGTTTGTAGGCCCCCCCGGGACCAGAAGCCGCCCTTATTATTCCACCACTGGATCTTTTTAATTACTTACCTATTTTAATTATTATCTGTGTTATTTAAAATGATAACATAACCTTTAGCCTAGGATAGTTAAAAAAAATACGAAGTGCAATAAATAAGTGAAACTGATAGTAAAAACTAAAACTGTATAGACATGTAGTAATTTTATTTTTTTAAATTTAAATTACTTGTTCAGGCTATATTTATTTAATCCTATTTTATCTGTATGGGATGATATTTTTACTTTGTACTTGGGACTTCCCAACTCCAAACCACCTCTTAGATAGGTACTTAGTATATTTTAAGGCACCAGGACACTAGAAAAAAATCAGTGTGTGCAATTCACACGCGGTAGAAGTGAAACTTCAGAAAACTAAAGTAGACAAGAGTGGGTAGAATTATTATGTATAATATGGAGGATTGTATGCAAGAATTGAAAGAGATGGGATTGGGCGAGGAATTGGGTAATCAGAAAGTATGTTGCCTAGTGTATGCCGATGATGCGGTGCTGATTTCCAACAAGGATGAACGAAGTATGTACGAAGAATGAGTTAATGATGAATGTAAGTAAGTCTAAAATCGTGGTGTTTGAAAGATAGAGTATGTGCAACATAGTTGTGAATGATGAATACTTGGAGCAGGTGGATGAGTTTCTTTATTTGGGAAGTATGCTTACGGGAGATGTGAAGGCTGATAGAGATATTGCAAAAAGGGTAAATGTAGGTAACTCCACTAACGGAGGATAGAACTCAATTGGCGCCAACAAAAAACTGTCCAAAAAAGCGAAGCTAGCCGTCCATAATATAGTGCTGGTACCTACCCTGATGTATGGCAGTGAGGCATGGAACTAGCAGAGGAAGCAAGAGGAAGGAAAGTAGACTGAATGCTGTAGAATTGAGAACCCTGAGGCGTAAGCGAATGAGGGTAAGGAGAATATGAGCCCCTAATGTGAATAGTAGGAGCAGTCGGGGACGCCCGAAGAAGACCTGTGGCATTTAAATTTGGCAAGCGGGTATGGGTACCGCCGCCCCGGGAACCATTTATTGGATAACTAACACCTCTTCCATAAGTAACCCTAAGTGGTTTGCTACGTTTGGTGTCTTAGCAGGGTTGAGCGAGCTCATGGGATGGAGTTTGTCCAGACCTTGGCGGCGGACGTGCCTGCCCACCTGCTGTGCGGCGGAGAGACCCTGGTTGAGGGAGGCCTTTTGACCTTTCCAGTCGGACTCTCTCGACCCATCGCTTTGTACAGCTGTTGGAGTGATGGATTCATATGTCCGGGACTCCTGGATACACTGACTCCCAGATTTCTACCCACCCCTAATTTTCTTCCCAGAACTTCCTATCCTTCTCTTCCTTAAAAAGACCCTCCACACAGAATTCCCTAACATGGCATAGGCCCTGAGGGAAACTATTTTCCTTATGGCCTCCTGTGTGGCGCTAATATAAAATAAATTTTGAATATCAAATGATACTAATAATGCTTTGTCAGGGATTTCCAAAGGTTTTAAGTGTTCAATTTAATCAAATAATTTTTTAATTGTGTATTTAGGATGAAAAATGTGTGAATCTATAATAATTCTATTAATTACTGATGATATTTTATTGCAAGGAGCTTCACAAATTGAAACCACCAGTCTTATTTTTACTAATTTTGAATTAAAATGGTGCCACAAAATAAGTTTGCCACGTTTGAAAAAGTTTATCAAAACAATCTCAACCAATACTTGTAGAGTGATGTCATAATCAAAGCGACCGATGAGTGCAGACCTCACGTAATTTCCGTTTTATATCCCAAACAATAGGGGCCTTTAGAAGTGACATCATTTTCAAAGCGGCCCATGAGCGCAGTTGGTGCATCACAAGTGCACTAATTGTCATTTCCGTTTCATCCGAAATCCAAATCACAGCCGTGCTGTAGAAGTATTCACTTCAAAAAATTGTTACTTTTTTATTACATTTTCTAAAATATACGTTTTTCAACCTGGTTGACGTTAGACCTGGTTGACATTAGACCTGGTTGGTATTAGAAAAAACTATACATCCGATTTGCATGCACCATGCACCAAGTCTTAAACTGTTCGAAAATCCAGTCACTATGGCCAGGGTCGTATTATCCATAAGGCAGTGTAGGCAATTGCTTAGGGGCCTCGCATCGAGTAGGGGCCCCTAGGGTAAACTCTAGGGGCCCCGACATGTTTAATCCGGGGCTGGCAGGGCCGTCTTGTCCATAACCCAAGTAAGGTAAGCCATCACCAGCACCCTTCAGGTGATTTTTCACAAAAACGGCGCTACATAAATTAGCCAAATATTATTATTATTACCTAGAGACCACGCATCGATTAGGGGACCCTACGGTAAAGGGGCCCTGAGACGTGCATTGCCTAGGGGCCCCGACATGTTTAATCTGGCCCTGACTGTGAAACCACGTAGGGATTGTATTATAAAGGGCCCCTTCTATTTTTTTATTTTTATGAAAGATGAAAATTTTCCTAAAAAATCGAAAATAAAATTCGCTAGTCCGCCATTTTTTCTTTTTTTTTTATCAAAATTCCCCTACATGGTGCCATAGACACTGGATTTTCGAACAGTTTAAGAATTGGTGTACGCAAATCGGATGTATAGTAGAGTGGGCCGATTTTTTTTTCTTCCGAATTTCTTTTGGCGCTAGCAATAAAAAGTTGTCATTGCATCTAAAACATCAAAAAAATTTAGTTTAAAAAAAATCAAAAAATATCCTAAGGTTCCGCAAGACCTCTGAAGTTTGAGAAAATATCGAAATATTTCCATTTTTTCAGCCTTTGCACAAAATATTCTGAAATAGTTTAAAGATTTTCAATTATGAGCTCTTGTTAAATAAAGAGTCTAAATAAAGAAAGAGTAAGAAAGAGTCTCAACCTTGCGATTTCTCATAAGAAACCATTCACTTTCCTGAATGCAATTATTAATTTTCTCCAAATCAAACTTAGAATAATCGCAACTTTGCGACTCTTTCAAGGACATAAAGAATCTATTCCTACGCTCAGGATGCAATTTTTAATGTTCTCAATAGTTATTTGGACAGTTAAGAATATTACGAACTAAAAATGCAATTTGCCTATCCTGAAACGGGAATCCTTCCCAGTTGGATAGACAAAGGACCATTTTGTATTGTTTCATTTTGAAATATGTATGTTTATAAATAAATAAATAAAAATAAATAAATAAAAAATAAAAAAAAGTCTATAGCTTCGTTGTATAAAACCACCATTTATTATTTTTGCAGTGGTATGGCACTAAACCACGTCCGCCCGCAGTCCCCAAAACCCGCCCTCACTTGAGCAGCGCGCTATATTGGCCGTTCCTTAGTCGACCAAGGACCCTCCGTTTCGTGAAATTGTTTTGTAGGTAACTAAAAGTACTTTAAAAATTTGGGATTAAGCTTCTTTGCCAACCATTTCGAACGAAAGAATTACAAAAATTATTAAGGCATATCAACATAAGTATATAAGCTTGTTGAAGTCAGAAAAGGGTAGAAGAAATACAGTTTCCTTCCAAAGAAGAGTCTCTCCATTTAAAATCACAAGCTACCTACTGTTTGTTATTGATATTGTAAATGGAAAGACAATGAATGCAATTTATTAATGCAAATTACAGACAATAAATGAAAGTTTCCCCTAAGGAAAAAGATTTTTTGGAAGACCAAAGAGGTGAGAGGAAGATGTTCATCGGCAGTGTTGATATACCGACTACGAAACAATTGCTAAAGCCTATGAAGAGAAAATGATAAGATCTTACCAAATTAAATGAACAGGATGAGAAGAAAAAGCTTTAGAATTTGTGGATACTTTAAATCATTGTTTATCATTGCGTATCATTATCTTCCACCTTAACATCAAAATTATCTTCTCCGGTCGCAAAATCAAGTCGGCTACTTAAGACTAATAACACCGCCTTTCCGACAACCAGCAATTCTTCGTCTTTTACAGTTCTCTCCAAGATCTTTGACAGGTTCGGGATATCGGATCGAGCTGGAGCAGCAATCGCTTCTGCTATTTAAATAATTTCAACATAATCACGCAGGATAATAAAGTTATAGACAAAAATAGACTGCGTCGCGGACGTCCGCGTACCAGATCTGTACTCATCAAAGCTACGTGCATAAAGTAAGTAGATTATTTTTTAATGGTCGAAAGGATAAGACCTTAGCTAATATAAAAAAGACACAAATACTATGAAAGCACAGCACTCGAAGAACACGTATCGATAATCGAGGAACCAATTTTCTTGACGCGTATTATGCCTAGGTCAGCACTGCCGTAAACACAGCCAAACTAATAATGGAATATTTTCTGGTGAAAACATTTCACTCTACCATTTTAAAGCAATTGGGTGTGACGGCACAAATTTTAACACAGGAATAACTGTTGATGTGATTCAAATGATGGAGAAATACTTGAATGGACCGGCACAGTGGCTGATCTGCATTTTCATTGCAACGAGCTGCTTCTACGCCATTTGATTATGAAGTTGGATGGTACAACCACTGGACTTCGTGATTTTTCCGGCCCCGTAGGTTCGACTCTTCATAATTGGCATAATTTACCGGTACAATCTTTTTTTAAATTTATGTTGAGTATTCAACACCAAGATTTAAGCACCGATCAAAAATATTTGCTTGATAGTTTGAAAGTAGTTTCCAGCGGACGTTGTCATCCTGATATTGTCAGAAGAACCCAGGAGTGATTACTACAGCGAGTCAAATCCCACGATTATATATTGGAAGCGCAATGTTAGCCACGTTTATATTGAGGGCATACTCTCCTACTTAGTTTGATATAAAACTACATGGGTCGTGCAAAAAGGTGCAAGGCGTATTTTTAATACGATTAAATATTCGCGCTATCTTCCGTGTGAATTAAAAGCAATAGTTAATCGTGTACAGCAAAGGGCATACTTCGCTCATACTGAAAATTTACTCTTGTCAATGATAACCGATGAATCGCCTACCATAAAAAAATTTGGAATAAAGCGTTTATCGAAAGCCTGAGAGTTATTCCGGACAGAAAATCGAACATTTAAAGTACCCCCATTGAATTTTGATGCACAATCCTACTTTGATTTGATATCTTGGCAAGATACGCCAATCATGAATCCTCTCATTTTGGAAAATGTAACGGAAGAAGAATTAGAAGAACTTAATCTAACTTCGGAAGTCAGTTCCATTAACAAAGAAGCTTTTTCCCATATTTTAAAAATACTTTTAGTTACCTACAAAAAAATATCACGAAACGGAGGGTCCTTGGTCGACTAAGGAATGGTCAATATGGCGCGCTGCTCAAGCGAGGGCGGGTTTGGGGACTGCGGGCGGACGTGGTTTAGTGCCATACTACTACAAAAATAATAAATGGTGGTTTAATACATCGTTGCTATAGACTTTATTTAATAAGATCTCATAAATTAATATCTTTAAACTATTTCAGAATATTTTGTGCAAAGGCTGAAAAAATGGAAATATTTCAATATTTTCTCAAACTTTAGAGGTCTTGCGGAACTTTAGGATATTTTTTGATTTTTTTTTTTAACTAAATTATTTTGATGTTTTAGACACAACGACAACTTTTTATAACTAGCGCTCAAGGAAATAAGAACTTTTTTTTTCGCCATACAGTTGCGGCCCACACTAATGTATAGTATGTTTAATATATATTGTCAACCAGGTTGAAAAACATGTTAAAAAAGATTCGAGAAAAACGCATTCAAAGTTTTGCTGAAGGATAATTCAACATACAAACTGTTTCAAACGGTTTCACTAAAATGCTGTATCTTCGTCAATTTTTTGAATTTCTTTAAAACATTTGGTGAGATCATTCTTAAACAAGTGCATCTTTCAGAAAATGAAATTAAACAAAAATTGCACAATTGGACAAAATGAAATTGGACAAAATCCAAATGGGCAATAACGGCCAAACGGACGGTCCAAATAGATAAATATCGCATTAATGGACAAAGCCAATAAAAAACATATGGTTGACGGAACAATGCGGGAGGTTGAATTGCTTGAAAACCCTTCTATGCTAAAATTATCATCCATAGAGGGAAGTCACCAAATTTTATATTATAAATTGGTGAGTCGAGCTATTAGATCCGCTCCCGCATTTTATATCAGACTAGCTGGTACCTGGCATGCGTTGCCATGCCATTTAATAAATAAATTGTTTTCTCCTGCGTGTTCTTTCCCATTCGTCCCGTTCCCCTTCCGCCTCCCCTTCCTCTCCCGCGTCCTCTTCCCCTCTCGCGTTCCCACTCCGCCTCTTCCACCTTCCCTCTCCTACCCCTTTCCCCGTCCCACGAACACCCCTCCCAAGCTCCCCTCCCCCCTCCCAGGTTCCTCCTCCCAGATTCCCCTCCCCCTCCCGGGTTTCCCTCCTCCCCCTCCCGCGAACCCCCTACCCGAGTCCCCCTCCCGCATTTCATACATTCTTTCCCGGTACATTCAGTTTTCAAACAGCTCGCATGCCACCTTTTGCGTATTTCATAATGCCAGAGCTCACCAGTTATAAAATCCAATTTGGTTCAGTCGTTCGGAAGTCATGCGCGTAAATACATTTCGGCGATTCATTTTTTAGAGATAAATATTAACTACGATGCCTGAATTAAAAAATATATGTCAACATGGTTTTCACGGCAACGATTTGTTTTGCTTTTCTTCTACGTTAGCAATAACTCGCCATTTTCGACAGAAAACGTAAAATAAATATAATATATTAATAATTATAATTTCGCAACGCCAGAACTTACCATTATATATAGCCTATATTACTCGCATATAATGTAGCTTTCTATTGGTGAAAAAATTTCTAAGATCGGTTTATTAGTTTATGCGTGAAAGCGTAACAAACAAACACACGCAGTTTTGCATTCATAATATTATAGTATAGATTTAGAATTTTAGGGTAGGTACTTTCTATTACATAATTCAATTTACCAAATTCTGACACAGGCATTTAAATACAATAGCGAGTTCCCGGCATATGATATGCCACTTAATAAAGAAAAAAATTCGCTCTACTAACCCTTTCCCATTCGTCCCAGATTATTCCAGAACTCACTATACACGTATAGAAACCATCGCGGGCTTGCACACATCAAATCCCCAAAGTTTTATCGCAATCGGATGAACGTTTAGCAATGTATGATAGCGATACCAAAACTCACTATCGAATATAGAAACCATCGCGGGCATGCGCACATCAATTCCCCAAAGTTTCATCGCAATCGGATGAATGGTTTAGCAACGCAAAACATCTCACACACATAGACAGAAACAAACACATTTTCTATAGATCAGTAATTTTAATATCAAAAATGTCAGTTAAGCATTTTTATTTTTTTTTAAAGTTAACAACACGGGCATGTGCCTAGCACGGTGGTCGAAAAATTCTAAAATTTATGTAACCAACAATTCAATGAATAAAGAAAACTTAAAAAAAAAAAAAAAAAAAACATTAAAAAATTTTGTATTTAAAAAATGTTTTTGTAATTTCTAATAATACCATTTATTTAAGCGTATTTCATCACCTTTCAAAACCAGTACTTAGTTTTTGGATACGTTTACAAATATTCCATTTATTTGAATTTTTATTGCAAAGTCGATATATATTTAAGCTTTGAGCTTCAAACTTTGACCTTTAAACTTTGAGCTTTAAGTTTTGAGCTGTAAGCTTTGAGATTTAAGCCTTGAGCTTTAAGCTTTGAGCTTTAAGCTTTGAATTTAAGTTTTGAGCCATAAGCTTTGAGCTTTATGCTTGAGCTTTAAGTTTAGAGCTTTAAGATTTGAGATTAAAGCCTTCAGCCTAAAGCTTTGAGTTTTGAGATTTAAGCTTTGAGCTTTAAGTTTTGAGCTTTATTAAGCTTTGGGCTTCAAGCTTTGAGCTTTGAGCTTTAAGCTTTGAGCTTTTAGCTTTAAGCTTTGAGCTTTAAGCTTTAAGTTTTGTTATCAATGCCTTGAGCTTAAAGCTTTGAGCTTAAAGCTTTGAGATTTAAGCTTTTAGCCTTAAGTTTTGAGCTTAAAGTTTTGAGTTTAAAGCTTTGAGCTTCAAGCTTTGAGCTTTAAGCTTTTAGCTTTAAGTTTTGAGCTTAAAGTTTTGAGCTTAAAGCTTTGAGCTTCAAGCTTTGAGCTTTGAGCTTTAAGCTTTGAAATTTGTGCTCCGAGCTTCAAGTTTTGAGCTTAAAGCTTTGATTTTAAAGCTTTGAGCTAAAAACTTTGAGATTTGAGCTTTAAGTTTTGAGCTTTAAGCTCCGAGCTTCAAGCTTTGAGCTTTTAGCGTTAAACTTTGAGCTTTAAGCTTTGAGATTAAAGCCTTGAGTTTCAAGCTTTGAGCTTAAAGCTTTGAGCTTCAAGCTCTGAGCTTCAAGCTTTGAGCTTAAAGCTTTGAGCTTTTAGCTTTTAGTTAAGCTTTGAGCTTTAAGCTTTGAGTTTAAAGCCTTGAGTTTCAAGCTTTGAGCTTTGAGCTTTAAGTTTTGAGTTTTAAGCTTTAAGCTTTTAGCATTAAACCCTATGCTTTGCGCAAAGCTCAAAGCTAAAAGCCGAAAGCGTAACGCTCAAACATTAAACTTAAAGCTTAAAGCTCAATCTTAAAGATCAAGCTTTAAGCAAGGTTCAAAGTTTAAAGGCCAAAGTTTAAGCTTAATATCAAAGCTCTAAACTTACGTTCAAAGCTTAAAGCTTAAATTCAAAGCAAAAAGCTTAAAAATAAAGTTCAAAGCTCAAAGTTTAAGCTCAAAACACAAATCTCAAAGCACAAAGCTTAAAGCTCAAAGCTCAAAGTTAAAGCTCAAAACTCAAATCTCACATCACAAAGCTCAATACTCAAAATTCAATATCAAATCTTAAAGTTCAAAGCTTAAAGCTCAACACGTAAAGCTTAACGTTGAATGCATAAAGTTCAAGGCTTAAAGCTCAAAAATCAAAGCTCAAAGCTTAAAGCTAAAACTCAAAGCACAAAGCACGGCTTGCGTTGCAATGCAAAGAAATCAATTGATTCTCCTTAAATATCCTTTCCCGTGCGTCCCCGTTCACCTCCCGAGTCCCCTTCCCCTTTCGCGTTTCCCTTCTACCTTCCCCGCCTTCCCATCCCTCGTCTTCCCACCCACGTACCCCACCTCCCCCGTTCCCCTCCCCCTCCCTGCCTATCCTCCTTGCCGCTAAAATATATGAAATACGCACATTTTCATTAATTCAAATTTAATAACGCCAGAACTTACCATTATAAATAGCCTATATCCTTTGCGGGCGTGCGCACAACAAATCGCCAAAGTTTCATCGCGATCGGATGAACGGTATGGCAGCGCATAAAATACGAACACACAAATTTTGATTTTTATGTGTAAGATAGGAAAGACTTGATTGTTTGTTGGTGTCCTGCCGTACGGCCCGTATGGCCCGAACCCCAGTGACGCTTACATCGTATAATACTTACATTTTTAAACTTTCGTGATATCTTTTGAATGGGATGTCCGAATTGAATAATTCAAAAAGTTATATAAAGGCATTGAAACAGTCTCGAATATAAAATAATTTATTTTGATAAGAATTAATATCAAGATACAAATAAAGAGTCTTTTCTAACGGCGGCATTTCAATTAAATTTTTAAAATAAAAGAACACTTATTGTGGCGTAACTATAATAGTTAGACATATGCTGACGCAACATTTTTTGTAGATAATGATGTGTTCTACAAAGTCGTAGTACATTATTTTATTCTATCATCAACAGTTTTTGCAGCGCACGCGATGTAAAGAATATTTTAGGTAATTTTTTTACACCTTGGGTTACATTATTGGAGTTTTAGTAAGAATCACTAATTTTTTTAAAAATATAATATAGCCTATGTTACCCGGGAATAGTGTAGCTTCCCAACGGTGAAAGAATTTTTCAAATCGGTTCAGTAGTTTCGGAGCCTATTCGATGCAAACAAACAAACAAACAAACAAACAAACAATCAAATCCTTCCTCTTTATAATATTAGTATAGATTAATAATAGCAATAATAATAGTTGTTAGTCCGGCAACGCGGCAATATCGTTCCTGGCAATTCCCGATTGAAATTACGCATGCACAGACACACATGCACAAACAGTCCACGTCGGAACGTAACAGCTGTATTACTATCAAATCATTTCATTACAAATATTATTGAAATTCCTTGTTCGCGAAGTGCAGTTTTGTTGTTGTGCTCTAGCTAATATTCGCAGAAATGAGTTGATAAACGTTTTTATTATGTGTATGTTTTAATGAATGATGTTTGCGCATTCGCCTGTGATCCGATGTACGTAATTCGTGTTTGTACAGTTCATCATTAAAATGTTTATTTCCCGTGGAATTTTTGTAATGAAATTTTTTGAATTTTGAAATTTTTTGGATTTTGAAAAGCGAATTTTCGGATTTTGAAATCTGTGTGCTGCATCATCAGCTAATTGCGAATGCATAAATGTGGAAAGTACAAAAGTGCATTGGAAAGCTAACCCTAACTGAAGGTAGATGAATATTATTATCCAGGGCATTTTAATCAACCAAAGTAAATAATTGCGAAGGGTGGTGATGAGTTGTTGTATTTTTGTTGAGTTGTGATATTTTTTATTTGTTCTCCAAAATAGCTGCAAAGTTAATAATAAGCCGTAAATTTTGATGATATTTCACCCAAGTTAAATGTCTAGATATGGTATGGCTTGTTCAAAATTAATGACGTTTGGACTTCCTCCAATACCTACAGCAGGGGTCACCAAATGGCGGACTGCGGTCCGGATCCGGACCGCCGACCTATTTTGTGCGGACCTTGTTTTAACAATACAAAATATTTTACGCATCTAACTTTCTGCCATCGATTCGCCAACGGATGGCGGGCGCGGAGCACAAAATCGTCAGTCGTCGAATTCGTTCGAATTTGAAGAAAATTGAGAATGTCATCGACAACCTCAGTAACATTTACTCCTTGCATCCCGATGATGAATGGAGCGATGAAGTTGCAAATATTTTCGGGAGTAATAAAGCTGCTCTCCAGATGGAAATGACCAATTTCCATCTGGAGAGCAGCTTTATAAAGAAAATACAGTTTTAAAACATCATAAACAGAAAGTTTCTGGTCAAAAGTTTTGGATAAAATTTGTTTGTGCTAATAAATACCCAGAATTAAAAAAAAAATAGTTAGCCTTGAAATTTCTCACTTTGTTTGGGTAAGCATGTGTTTGTGAAGCAGCATTTTGCAAGATGAAATTCATTAGAAATAAATTCCGGAGCAACCTTACAGATGAACATATCCAAGATTTAATGACAATAATGTCATTTTTCTCATTAATATTGTAAAAAACCCTTGGTACTTCTTTTTTTCATACATTTGTTTATTATTTAATAAAATAATGTTCCGGAACCCATTCGTTTTATTAGTTCATTGATCTACACATATTTAAATAGTACAGTTTATTATTTAAATTGTTAAGCTTCGGGGAGGGGGGGTAGGCTTTTTCCCTTCCGGACCGCGACAGTCTTGTTATTTCAAAAAACGGACCCCAAATGAAAGTAATTGGTGATCCCTGACCTACAGTATATTTATTTTTGTAAGCAAGATTAATCAGTGTCCAGTATACAATAGTGTTCTTTTCCAGGCCGATCCTGCAGGTATCTTCAACTCGGTGTAAATAACAAGAACCAAAGGTTATCGTTGTCGACACTTAGTCAGATAGTAAGAAAAAAACGCTATAAAATATTCTGTGGTCTGTTTATATTTTACTTCGTGTGAATTTTTTACGGTTAATATTGTTGTTAATAATAACACAAATTAATATTTCCGTTTTTTTCTGGTTATTCTCTCTTAATGTCGAACGTGGTTTTGTGGGTGCACTTCCTATACAAAATTAAGAAAATACACGGAACATTCATAACTCAAACATAATCATATGGGCACTTGATGAAAAAGAGAAATGGTGGTATACCTGTAAAACATTTTTCAAACATCTCAGTAAAATTGATGTGCACTATAAGATCAAATGAAAAAAGGCTAAAATGGAAACTATGTGCAAATTAGTAGAGTAACAGCTAATTAAATTTGATGAATGAGTTACATAAATATTGTGCACTATCAAGAAGTTTGTGCGAATCATTTCAATAACAACATATAAACGCTTATTCTTGCGCTACTTAACGTATTTCAATATTATTAATAATCTATTTGTGCAACTAAAATATCACAACAAGTAGACGTAGCTTCATTGAGTAATTATGTGCATTTTGATACAAGAAAGCATTAGGTATTACGTGACATTTATTTTAGGGTTCTAGATATGAAATAGAATGAATAGAATGACCCCAGTTGAAATGTTCACGGTCAAAATGTCCAGTAATAATATGTCACCAACAGTTAAAAACCCGGTTCGCCTTCTCCCAGTTAGTGTGGGTGACCGTTTTATAAATCCAATGGGAACTGATTCCAAAAATAGCACGTTCCTCGGATCCACTGTCATCCAGTGAAAGATAGCCACCGGGACAAAGTAACTGGGACAGGCAATGACGTCATATGTAATATAAAGTCGCTTGATACTATTATTCATAACTGAGTATAACCGTCAATCTTTCCATTTCCGGAGAGATACCAAAAATTCACACATTCCTAGCACATATACCTGCCTGGGGCACGTCTCGATTCGACCTGCTAACGGAAGTGGCGACATTTTGAACAGATTTTATTTATTTATTTATTATACGCCCTAGTGGGCTTTTACTTGAATTCTTGAATTCGAAACCGAATTACAACGGTAGCTCTGATTGAAACTTCACGTACACAGATGTTTTCGTGGCGTGGCGCCAGATATGCACTCGAAGCCGTGTTCTGAAATTCAACCACGCAGACGCTACCCTCTCAATACTGTTCGATTATTTTGACAGTCAATTAATAGTCGTTCAGTCGAGTCGGTTAGGTTAGGTTAGGTCTCCTAACCTAACTTAACCGACTCGACTGAACGACATTAACTAGGAACATTTTGGCAGGGAACGTTTTGACCAGAGACATTCCGGTAGAATAGTAGAAGAGTACAGTAGAACATTAATATCAGGAACATTTATACCAGCCGAATTATTTTAGGAACCCACAACTTATTAAAAGATTGAATAAATTAAGTTAACCATATGTATGTGTTTATTTAAATTGTGGACAGTTTCGGAAAAACTTAAAGTTAAGGCAACAACTTGTCATAAGTTTTTTTTTTTTTAGTGTCGTATAAGACATGTGGGATGTGTGGGATTGCACGCAACTCCCCACATCAAGACCATTATTTTTTCGACTTTATGTCCGGGTTAAATCTTCTCCATAGGAAAAACCAAACCCTTTCACACACTTTTCCACAAATGATCATCTAGTATCTAGTCAATCCACGCTATGCAAGTGTATTATATAAGTACAATAAATACAAAACAATACAAGAACAACATGTCAACCTACCAGAGACCACAGGGGAAAATAATTCACCGACTCCAGATATTTTCATATCAGAGAGTTCGGCTCGGTAGAATTCCTAACTGGCCCGATAAATCCTACGGATCCCTCAATATAAATATTTTTAAAAAATCTTTCATAATCCTACATATATTTAAAATTACTGATTTTTGCATGTTTATATATAAATTCTTTGACAAATCTAATAAGCCTAAATTTTGAATGCGAGAGCCAGGTATAATGCCAGTAGCAGAAATAAAAAATCGTAATATTTTTATAATGCCAAACTCTTTTAATCTCATTTCCTAAATCTGTATATTTTCTTATTTTTTAATATTATTATTGTTAAGAGAATGCCTTTAAAGAAAATAATTAAACGAACATTACGGAAGTATAATCGTTGGAAAAACCGCAATAATATTTTATATTTCTTGATTGATGTGAAGATTTTAATTTTTTTTTTTTTTTTTTTTCTATTTTTCTTAATTCATAAAATAACTTTTTTGTGTGCAGTTTTTTACAGGATTTTCGACTACCACACTGGGCACATACCCGTATTACGTTACTCGAACATCATTTTTTTTTTATTATCTATTTGCTGAAACTTCTAAAACACAAGATGATGGGATTACCCGATGTGAGATCCTGCTGCGGATGCCTTTCTGTTGAAGTAGGAGCTAAAATAATCGCTTGGCTTCAACTGGTAATGACCAAATTATATTTCAGACCAACACAATCAATGGAAACGCGTGACAACGAAAAAATTGAATTCAAAATCAGTAATAATATCTGAGAATCTAATACAGGCCACCATCGAACAGTGGATGCAAAAGGTCATAAATGAACAATGGATGCAAATGGTCGTGCACTGCTAATGTGAAAGACACCGAATTTTTAACCACCTACCCTTTTAGACCCTTGCAATCAATTAATTTTAAGCTCCAAGCAGACGGGTGTGAAACATGGGGTCCGGTCAGAAGTTACATAATACTCGTATGTTAATGTTCGAGTACAAATTTCAAGTATTTTAGTTTAGTATTTTTTCGTAAAAAGAAATCACTCAGTAGGAGCCTCTTCACTTAAAATGTTAGTCATACTCGTTTGTCATTAAAATGTTTGTCATACGTTTTTGTACAAACTGCCATAAACCATATACCTAACGCACGCGAGCCGCTCTCAACTAGCAAGTAAGTTAATAAATACTTGAACATTCATGGATTGGCCTGAATACACCATTTTTCACTTCCTCTAATTGTGTGGCCTGACCACTTCCACTATAGCTTTTTTATTGTTTTTATGGCATCTTTAGTTCTTGTAGATGATGTTGAATGAACTAGATAGAGAAAGTCGAAAAGTGGGACTAGTTATGAACACAGAAAATGACCAAAGCAATGACAAACGGGAAACAAAAACCTATTAGGATCAATATTAATCTGATCGATTATGTGGATGAGTATGTATACCTAGGTCAAATCATTTCTCCTTTAGATTTAACCACAAAAGAAATAGACAGACGTATTGGAAATGCTTGGAAACAATATTGGGGTTTGAAAGAAATAATGAAAAACAGTGAAATCAGGATAACTATCAAACGGAAACTTTTTGACACCTGCATACTTCCTGTACTTACTTATGGTTGCCAAACTTGGGCACTCACAAAAACTGACAATAAGAAGCTCGAAACATGTCAAAACTCCATGGAAAGAAGTATGATAGAAAAGACTGTCCGATAGAATAAAAATTGCAACCATTAAGAAACAAACACCAGTATAGACACAATTTATTTCACGCACTCTATTTTCCCTTTTGTTTGCTTAATTATTTATTTGCTGGTTGGAAGCTGAGCTTTGAGCGGGCCGTTTGCATCTTTACGAATGAACACAAGGGTTGCGATTCCTGTTATGCTGTCATCCGATAGAACTGGAATCGCAATGGACAATTCCTCTGTCATCTGAGAGAAGGGGAATCGCGGTTAACGAAAAACTCGTTCCTTATCCGAGTGGAACCAGAATCGAATCGCCCCTATGAATTCGTTTGGATTATGGGGAATCCGTTATTATTTTCTGTGGTTCTTTGGGATATAACTCTGAAAATCGACCACCAATCAGCTTTTTGCTTTCAGATGGCTGGTGGACTATATTTTGCTTACTGCATTGAATCTGTTATTGAAGTATTATTACTCTCGGAACATCTTAGTAGAGTCTTTGTCCATGCATACACAACGATAAATTTGGCATTATGTTTGTATCCAATAATGCAAGGAACAATACTTTTTATTGGAATTAAAAAGGTACGTAATATTTTCCACCTATTATTGTTAGTCCAATTCTTCCAATGTTTTTGAAAGCTGATTACAAAATTGTTGAGTTGATGCCACATGTATTCTATTTGTTTCAGAAGAGGGCAGGCTTTCTCTTGATTTGGATAATTCTGGCTTTCATATTTGAGATATTTGTATCCAGTCTTCTGATACTTTTGTACTCCATTCCTGTTGCGGTTTTTGGTGGGCTTCTACTTGCAGCCACCTTAATCTACATTGGCGGAGTTCAAATAGGTAAATTTCTCTCAAATACTTCAATTCTTATTTTAAGCACCGAAGACCTTAATGTAACGATGTTACAAAATGTCTTTTCAAATATGTATATGTATACATTGAAAAACAGCTTGTAAAAATATCCGCAATCAGTACTGATGAAGTAAAACTAATTTTAGACACGGGTGAAAGAACACATTCTTTTTTCATATTAACTAAAGATATCGGTTTTGAAGTCAATGATTAATTATGATATTGTTTTTTTTTTAATAACCACTACATACAGAAAGAAAAAGTCTTAGGTTAAATTTACTCAAACAATTACAAATCAATAAACGAACTAATTAACGAACTAACCACAGTATGTTTACAAAACCTAAACAATATAACACATTCAAGTCACAGCAAAAATGTTATTATTATACAATGAAGAACATATTAGTTTGGGGAAAACAGATTTTTTAAGTAACCCACATACTCGTAATACAGAATGTATTGATACAATAATTTTCTCGGCAAAGCGGTTTAACCGGTAATAAATCAATTTAGACACCTTCAAAACTGAAATTTAGAATCCTATAAATAAGTCGTCTCAAAGTGATTTAACCACAGTTTGAAAATTAGTGATGATGATTTGAAAATTATTTTTTATTGTTAAGACAGCCGATATAGCTAAAATATATATACTCGCAGAACTTAACAACACAATTAATATTTTTTTTTAATTAAATGTAGTTTTACTTATTAAATTTTTTTGTTTATTAAAATTAAAATTGTTCCACATCATGTGGTCTAATATAAATATACCTACATAATTTGGTTATTTCTAATATTTCATACCTACGTATGCAATTTTTATATTTATTTTTATTGATTTATTTATGTATTAATTTATTTATTATATGTTTCATAAAACAGTGTGGAATCTTGGTTTATTTTTTTTTCACTGTGAACTACTAGCTGTACGCACATTTAAGTGCCTATAAACGGTAAACAATTTTGTAATCCGTATAATCGTTTGTCTTATATTTTCTTTCGATCTTGTATGGTGTTTGTGGAAGTCTTTGATGTTTATTTATTTGTTTTTACTTCTCGCTCTCTCGTGCCGTCCCTTTTATTATGAAAAAATTAAAGTAAAATCTCAATATTTTCATTCGCATTAATTTTCGAAACTTTTTTCAGGAGTATCATTTTTCTTCATAGTAATCGTCTCAACCTGCCGTAAAAACATCCTTCGCAGGAATGCACTTTTTGACTACGGGGTGCTTTATACTCCAAACGCAGTGGAAATCTTAACCCCTAAACCACGTACAAGACTCAATGCTACGAATTCACAATTTGACTACGTGACTCTGGACTCACCAGAAGTTAAACGAGAAGTTGTAATTGTAATATGACAAAAATATCCTATCGAGCTGTTTTAATGTGTTTTATGTTTTTGGGAATTACTAATTGTCACTGGTAACTAGAAATCAAGTTGACTCAATATACACAGACTTTAATAAAGCGTTTGATAAAGTGCCACACTCTATTCTGATATTGAAACTAAAAAAATAGGAATTACGGACAATCTTCTTCAAGGGGAGCTTTCTTAAAAACAGAAAACTTGCAGTTAAAGTTCAATCTGACCTAATATATCACTTTATTGCCACATGCTGTGTTTCACAAGGATCACACCTTGGCACAATTTTACTTAATGTGTATTGATGACACTGTTGCTATTTTTTACGATGTTAGTGTTTTGCTTTTCGATGTTGACCTAAAGATTTATAAAATTGTATGAAGTATAAACGACTGTATTTGTGTATTAAATAAACTGAAAAACATATCAATTGCTGTATCATCAATAAATTGCAAATCAATTTTAGTAAATGTCAAACCATTAGATTTTATTAAACCAAAAACCAAATCATACAAAAATACTCATCTTATTATCAATAATGTTATTATCAAGTGCTGTTAATTAAATAATGTTATTTTCAAGTTCTGCGATTAATTTAGTTTTTATTTTGTTACAGCTGTTTCGGCTTACAAGGCCATTTTCAAACTATGATTAAACCATGGTGAGACGACTCATTTATAGGATTCTATATTCCGATTTTTGAAGGAGTGAAGGTGTGAACCGCTGTAACAAAAATAAAAACTAAAATTCTTGCAGAACTTGATAATAACCTTTTTTTAAATTAAATTGAGTTCTACGAATTAAATACAAAAACATTTAATAAACACAACTTGGTTTCCTAAAATTGGTATCACACAAAAAAAACAAAGAAACGAATCACGTGAAGCTTTCAAGAGCCTGCTTCCCCTACAAAGCAGGTTAGAGCTTTAGTGGGAGTAGTTGTTAGTTGCTAAGGATTCCAAAATATTGTTTGCTAAGATGTCAGTAAGTCCAGGAATTCAAATGAATGTTACAGTTTTTCCAGACCTTTGTTTAGGTTTAGAGGTTATCAGACTCAAATAAAACATATTTGTAGGCTAGAGCTGGGATCTTTAGAGGGTCTCAGAACTCAAATGCAATATGCTTGTGGGCTAGAGAGCTGGGCTATTTAAAGCCTACCAGAACTGACATAAGTATGTGATTATAAGAAGAAAGAAATGATTTTTTTTTAATTGGAGAGTCAGAAAGGTAAAGGAAATGTTCCGCGTAATGTTTTATGATGTATTTTAATTCAATTATTCCAAAAAGCTCTTAGCTGAAAATTTTGATAAAGAGTTTGAAATTGAATGGAATATTTTGATATCTGTTGTAGTAACACGTCTGTCGAAAACACTAGCTTCATCCGCTAAGCAAAAGTACTGCCATCTATAATTTTCAAAAAGAACTGTTGCAGTTTTCGTAAAATATTTTAGTAGGTGCACGTTCAGTGTAGGTATGGATTTCCTCTTTCATATATTTCACTCAATATCTCGACTTTTGCGCACTCCTAAGTGTAATCAATTTAAGAGTAAGTAAGGCGTAAGGACCTATTTCGATGTCATCATTCAGAAACATATTATGTAACAAACCCGCCAATTACATAGTCAGCAAACTAATATACAAACTATATTAACATTTTTACAGTAACAATTTCGAAGTTATAAAACATACTTAAGCATTTTTTCATTTCAATATATTATTTTAAATTATTTTAAAGCTTTCAGAAATGAGTGGCGGAGTGTGCCGGTGAGTCTAGAAGGTTCTGGAAAGTTCTAGAAGGTTCGATAATCTTAATCTTCAATGTATTTTTTTTTTTAAAGTGTACAATGTGCGTGCCGCTAAAACTCAGAGACGAGTTATAATGTGTGGCAACCCTCTATCCCCGTTTTTACCTGAAAGGCGTGTTTTTGAAGAAATAAGGGCTGGAAGTTTTGCCAGAATAGTCCAGAACATTCGAGAGTATTCTTGAGCAATTCACAACATTCCAGAACATCCTGAAATGTTGTGGAAGGTTCTGGAATTAGCTGGAACGTTCGGGAACATCCCGAACAACCCAGACCTTTGTGAACCATTCCAAAATACTCCTGAATGTTGTGGAATATTCTGAGACATTGTTCTGGAACATTTGCATATAAAACAAGATCAGTTGTGGGTTCGAACGTCAGTTCAATATCACATCAACTCACTGAGCGAAGTACCCCACCCAGAGTATTTGAGAACATTCCAGAACGTCCCGGAACATTCTGGAAAATTGTGGAATGTTCGGGTATAGGGTATCGGGAACATCAATGTGGAACGTTCAACGTGGAGCACTCTCGAATGTTGTCCTGAGCGAAGCCGGATAACCCAGCTAGTAATCTTATAAAAAACCTTTGTAAAAAACATAGATATACTTCAATGATAAAATTAGAATTAGGTAAGTGTTCAAAACCGTGTTTTTTTCGTTTTTTGCGATTTATAGTACAAATCTTCCGTTGAAACGTACAATAAATTGACATTTTTAAAGTAACAATTGCGAAGTTTAAAACATACTTAAGCATTTTTTCATTTATTTATTTCTGAAAATTTCAGTTTATTATTATTATTTTGCTTGTAAAATTTATCCAATTGTAAACTACTGTAATGTAAGAATTTTTTTTATACAACCTATTATTTATTAATAATAAAAATTTTAGGTAAAACAATGAGTACATAGAATTAATTTTTTTTTTGGTAAATTATTATTATTATTTTGCTTGTAAAATTTATCCAATTGTAAACTATTGTAATGTAAGAAACTGTTCTATTCAACCTATTATTCATTAGTAATAAAACTTTTAGATAAAATTTTAGGTAAAACAATTTTTTTATCCAAAAAAAAATAATTCTATTTACCCAATGTTAAAGCCCCTTGGGCGTATAAAAGATTCAATAAAAAAATAAATATGTCTATAAATTTTTGACGATTTATTTGAAAAAAGAAGTCGTAAAAAACCATCTCAAGCCAGGCTAAGACTCTGAATCGAACTTGTTATCTTGAAATTATAGAGTTCTACATAGATTTGGTTCAAAATCGGTAAAGGGTATAAGGGTGGAGCTGATTTCGATACTTATAAAATACTATAAAAAATGCACATTTTCGGCACCGATTTATTTCAATTTCTTAAGTAATGTTCAGCAACTGACATTGGTCTAACAACTGACGTTGGTCACAAAGACATTGGTGACCAAGTCAAACAGACAGTCCAAATGGATAAATAATGTCTAAATTGACAAAGTCTAAATGGGTCGTGGGCGACTTCCACGCGAATAATTTTCTTATGGGGACACCTCAAGGCTAGAGTATACGAGAACAAGCCCCGAGCTCTGGACGAATTGAAGGACGCAATTCGCGTGGAAGTCGTCCAAGTTGAGAAAGCGATGTTGGAGAGAGTCTACGCGAACTTCCAAGACCGCCTCCAGCACTGCATCAACTTTTTCGGTCACCACATGCCTGATGTGATTTTCCACACTTGACTGTCTCAAATGCTATTTCCTTGCGAACCTGATTCCATCAATAAATTTGTTTTTGATTAAAAATTAACTATTTTATGATTTTTTTAAAACCGTCCGTCCTCTCTGCCGCACCCTGTATTTGGAACACAAGGTCACTAAAATAACCACAATAGATTTCTAAATTCCCCAAAAGCTCCTTTACCTCCAAAATGAAACCACATTCTATTGAAATTAGCATTTATGTTTTAATATTTAATCATTTTCGGATTTGTTGACATCTTGGAACCAAATCGACCGTCTAATTTTTTTACGTCAGAAGATTCTTAAATAATTGGATTGCAAGCAATAATATTATTTTTTTAGTTCTGACGGAATGGAACTTACTCCGTTTGACATTTATTTGACATGAGCATGCTCATTAAATAGCGTGTGTGTTCAAATGTTGGCTTTGAACACGCTCATTCACGAGAAAGCTCAAACCAAGCCTGCTCATTAATAAGCAAATGTGGACAGTTGTCACCATCTGTCATTAATGAGCTTGCTCATAAACCGGCTTATTAATGAGCAAGTGTGTCAGTATCATAATACACACTAGCTCTATGTGCTAGCAAGCAGAAGTGTTGCCATCTATAATTTTCAAAGAGAGCTGTCCAAGTTTTCGCAAAGTATTTTAGTAAGTGCACGTTCTATGAAGGTATGACTACTCTGTCACATGATTACGTTCGATTTTTTCGAAAATTTTTAATGAGGATCTTAACCAAATCCGCCTCAAGCCAAGCTAGGACTCCGAGTCAAATCGGTTATCTTGAAATTGTTGAGTTCTCTTTCTTCAAAAACGGAATAGAGAAGGTTAGGTGAAGCTGATCTCGATACATACAAAAACGGTAAAAAATGCACATTTTCGGCGTCGATTTATTTTAATATCTAAAGTGATGTCCAACAACGGATATTTGTCCATTTGGACAAAATCCGAATGGGCAATACCGGCCAAATGGACGGTCGTAAATATAAATCGTCTAAATGTCCAAAAAAGTGTCCAAAAACATATGGTTGACAAAACAATGCGGGAGGTTGAATTATATGAATACCTTTCTCTGCTAAAATTATCATCCATAGGGGAAGCCACCAAATTTTATAGGTATTTTATAAATAATTGGTGAGTGGAGCTATTAGATCCGCTCCTGCATTTTATATCAGATTAATCATAGCATTAATAATAGTAGTTAGTCCGGCAACGCGGCAATTTCGTTCCTGGCAATTCCCGATTGAAATTACTCATGCACAGACGTCAGACAGTCGACGTCGGAACATAACAGCTGTGTTACTATCAAATCATTTCATTACAAATATTATTGAAATTCCTTGTTCGCGAAGTGCAGTTTTGTTGTTGTGTTCTAGCTAATATTCGCAGAAATGAGTTGATAAACATTTTTATTATTTGTTTGTTTTAATGAAGGATGTTTGCGCTTTCGCCTGTGATCCGATGTACGTAATTCGTGTTTGTGCAGTTTATCATTGAAATGTTTTTTTTTCGTGGTATTTTTGTTATAAAAATTTTTTAATTTAGAAATTTTTTGGATATTGAAAAGACGAATTTTTTGGATTTTGAAATCTGTGTGCTGCATCATCAGCTAATTGCGAATGCATAAATGAGAAAAGTACAAAAGTGCATTGGAAAGCTAATCCTAAATGATGGTAGAGGAATATTATTTTCCAGGGCATTTTAATCAACCAAAGTAAACAATTGCGAAGAGTGGTGATGAGTTGTTGAATTTTTGTTGAGTTGTGATATTTTTTGTTTGTTTTCCAATAAGATGTAAAGTAAATAATTAGCCGTAAATATTGATGATATTTCACCCAAGTTAGATGTCTAAATATGGTATGGATTGTTCAAAATTAATGACGTTTGGACTTCCTCCAGTACCTACAGTATATTTTTTTTAAGCAAGATGAAACAGTGTCCAGTATTCAATAGTGTTCTTTTCCAGGGCGATCTTGAAGGTATCTTCAACTCGGTGTAAACAACAAGAACCAAAGGTTATCAGTGTCGACATTCTTTAGTGAGATAGTGAGAAAAAAAACATTAGAAAATATTCTGTGGTCGGTTTATATTTTACTTCGTCTGAATTTTGTATGATTAATTATCTATACTATTAATAATATAAAATTATAAAGAGGAAAGATTTAAAAAAAAAATTATAAAAGTTATTAACCGCAATATGTGAAGATTTTTATTTTGTCCTTTTTATTTTCTTGTTTTGTTTTGTTTTTTTTTTAAATTCTTAATTCATAAAATAACTTTTGTATACAGTTTTTTACAAGATTTTCGACTACTACACTAGGCACATGCTCGTATTATGGTAGTCGAACATGATCGTTTTTTAGTATCTAGTTGCTGAAACTTCTAAAACACAAGATGATGGGATTACCCGATGTGAGATCCTGCTGCGGATGCCTTTCTGTTGAAGTAGGAGCCAAAATCATCGCTTGGGTTCAACTGGTAATGACCAAATTATATTTCAGACCGACACAATCAACGCATGGCAATGGAAACGCGTGACAAAGAAAAAATTGAAACCAAAATCGGTAATAATATCTGAGAATCTAAGAGAGGTTATCGTTGAACAATGGATGCAAATGGTCGAAGACTATGTCCTTTCGTGCACTGTTAATGTGAAAGTCACCGAATTATTAATCACCTACCTTTTTAGACCCTTGCAATCAATTAGATTTAAGCCACAAGCAGACGGGTGATGGGGTCCTGTCAGAAGTTACTTAATACTAGTATGTTAATGTTGGAGTACAAATTTCAAGTATTTTAGTTTTAAGTATTTTTTCGTAAAAAGAAATCGCTACGTAGGAGCCCATTCACTTAATTAATCTGTGACATCACATGTACAGATTCAGATTTTTACATGTGACATCACAGAGCTGATGACCCCCCCATACACCTTGTCATACAATATCACACTTCTCTACCCCCCCTCCCCCTACTTAAGTGTGATGTAATTTATGTATGGCCCCTAAGCCATATAACGTACGCGAGCCGCTCTCAACTAGCAAGTAAGTTAATAAATTCTTGAACATTAATGGAATGGCCTGAATACACCAGTATAGACACAAATTATTTCATACACTCTATTTGCCCTTTTGTTGCTTTAATTATTTATTTGCTAGTTGGAAGCCGAGCCTTGAGCGGCCCGTTTGCGTCTTTACGAATGAACACAAGGGGTGCGATTCCGGTTATGCTGTCATCCGATAGAACTGGAATCGCGACAATTCTGCTGTCATCTGAGAGAACTGGAATCGCGGTTAACGATAAACTCGTTAATAATTTGAAGGTTAAGTACGATTCCTTATCCGAGTGGAACCGGAATCGAATCGCCCTTATGAATTCGTTTGGATTTTCTGGAATCCGTTATTAACTCTGAAAATGGACCACCAATCATGAGTTTGTTGCTTTCAGGTGGCTGGTGGACTATTTTTTGCTTACTGCATTGAATCTGTTATTGAGGTCTTCTTACTCTCGGAACATCTTAGTATAGGCTATATCCTTGAACACACAGCGATAAATTTGGCATTATGTTTGTATCCAATAGTGCAAGGAACAATACTTTTTATTGGAATGAAAAAGGTACGTAATCTTTTCCACCTATTATTATTAGTTCAGTTCTTCCAATATTTTTGAGAGCTAGTTACAAAATTGGTGACCTACTTTGAATTGATGCTACGTGTATTCTATTTGTTTCAGAAGAGGGCTAGCATTCTCTTGATTTGGATGATTCTGGCATTCATATTTGAGATATTTGTTTCAAGTCTTCTGATACTTTTGTACGCCTTTGCTGTTGCGATTTTTGGTGGTGGGCTTCTACCTGCAGCCACCTTAATCTACATTGGCGGAATTCAAATAGGTAAATTTATCTCAAATACTTCAAGTCTAATTTAAGCAACGAGCACCTTAAGGTAACGAAGTTACAAAATGTCTTTTCAAATTAAAAAAAAATATATATGTAAATATTTTTTTTGTTTTTGAAAAGGAGACATAGGACAAGCAGGGTCGGCCCCATGCAGGCACAATCAGAGCAGCCCGCTTTGGGCGCCGACTGAGGCGCCGACGCCAAGGCGCCAGGAAGCCAAAGAGCCAAGGCCCTGATAATACCTAACACCTAATACAGGGCCCTCGAGGTTCTCACCGGGCACCTGGTGCCCAGGTCCCCGAGGACAACCGTTGGCAGTCTTTGTTTTTTTTATTTTAATTAAACTTAAAATAGTTCCACTTCATGTGGTCTAATTAAATAAACATAATTTGCTTATTTCTAATATTTTGTATCTAAGTATACAATTTTTATACGTTTCTTAAAATAATGTGGATTCTAGGTATATATTTTTTTTTATTTTGTATTGAAATTTTTTAATCTCTATGTGCATTTGTTACTTAAAATAAAAATAAAAACTTGCTACCGGTTTTGACACATTCGTGTCATTCACTAGCAAACTTAAAACTAACTTAAAAATTCTCTGCGAGTACAAAAATGATTAGATTTAATTAATCTGGGGGTAGTGGGTGGGGTGATTTCGGAAGAAGGGAAGAAAGGTGTGAGGAGTCGACATTACAAGGGAACATTGTTAATAAGGGTAATTTACAGGGCGCTATTATTTTATTAACTAAATAAAAAAAATTATTTAATTTTTTTGTTTATTTCCGAGGTTTCCAAAGTGCACAAATTAAAATATTTGTTTATATTAGAATGTTTAAACTTGGTTTTTTCTTTGTTAAAGCTATGGCCCGTCTCTATTAAATGGTTAGCAAACTCGGAATAGTTATTATTTTGTAAACAAAGTTCATGTTCCCTGATTCTAGTTAAAAAATTTCTAGTACCTAGTACTGTGCGTCACAATCATTACATTCCAAAGTGTATATCCCGGTTTTTTTGAATTTATTAAAAACATCCTTTCCAGTGTGTATCCCGTTTTTTTCGAATTTATTAAAAACATTCAGCCCTTATTAACATGTAATGTCGACTCCTCCCACCTTTCTTCACCTCCCCCAAAATCACCCCTCCCCCTACCCCCACCTAATTAAATCTAATTATTTTTGTACTTGCATAGAATTTTTAAGTTAGTTCTAAGTTTGCTGGTGAATGACACGGATTGTCAAAAACGGTAGCAAAAAAAAAATTTAAAAATTAAGTAATAAATGTACATAGAAAATAAAAAATTTCAAAACAAAATATCTACAAATTTTTACATAGTTAATGCCCAAGAAATGCATTTTTTTATTTCACTGTGAACTAAGCCAACTATGCGCACATCTGAATGCCTGTAAACAGTAAACAATTAGATGATGCGTTCAATCTTTCTGGGCCTCTATTTTCTTTCGATTATGTATGGCGTTTGTGGAAGTCTTTGATATTTATTTAAAAGTGTATACTTCTCGGTCTCTCGTTCCGTCTATTTCATAACGTCAGTCAAAAGATCGTTGTAATTCGAAACCGTTCGATAATCCTTTCATGGCGTTCGATAATCATATCGCGCTGAAAAAAATACACGTAAAACTCAATATTTTCATTCGTATTAATTTTCTAAATTTTTTTCAGGAGTATCATTTTTCCTCATAATAATCGTCTCAACCTGCCGTAAAAACATCCTTCGCAGGAATGCACTTTTTGACTACGGGGTGCTTTATACTCCAAACGCAGTGAAAATCTTACCCCCTAAACGACGGAAAGGACTCATTCCCACGAATCCACAATTTGACTATACTGACTTGGATACACCAGAAGATAAACCTGAAGATGTGGTTGTGACATGAAAAAATATTTTTTGAGATTTTTTAAGTTTACAGAATTACGATTTAGGTACAAAAAGCCGTGATTTTATTGGTCCAAGAACTCAACTTTATCACTTACAGTGGTGATAGGCCGACTCATAACAGACCAGAATTTACGAGACATTGGCACTTTTATGAATTTCGTGAAAATCAACATCTTAGATCAGTTTTTCAAGTGCCACTATGTGGAAAAATGATTCTTTTCTCCAAAGGTATAGGCACTTTTTATTTCATTTTGGACTGTGATCAATAAGCAGGGATATTAGTTGCATAATAAAAAATACAATCTTAGATTATGGAATTTTACAGCTTTAGCCACAGCTGTAAACTCTAAACTCTAATACAAGGTTTCGATTCTTACGAAATTCATAAAAGTGCCAACATCTCGTAAACTAATGACTTTTGTAAAGTCATGTTATGATATTCTGTTCTTACACTACGCATCAGCTTAAAGACATTTCATGTACCTAGCTCCTAAAATGTATAACCTTCTCCCCGAGAACCTAAAATCCGAAACCCAACCCCATATCTTTAAAAAAATATATCAAAATGGATCCTTACGTTCAGTAACGATGATGTGTAAAACTTGCTATTTTAATTGAATTGTAATAGTATTAATACAACTTGTAACTTAAATTAATTGAATGTGTTACTTAAACTACTAGCTTAATTTGTTACTTAAACTACTTAAATGAATTGCATAAGTTAATAACTATACACTGTACCTACCCAATCTGTAAACTTCATCCGCCATAACACAGGGACATCCCTAGCATGGCGGATGAATTAACACAATTTTTTTGTTCATTGTATAAACTTCTTTTAATAAATAAATAAATAAAATTCTGACGGCCGGTGTGGTCGAGGGTTAAGGCTCTTGACTCGCGATCCGAAGGTCGCGGGATCGAATCCCGGCTTGGTCAAATAAAATTTATTTGATTAATTTGTGTTATTTCACAATTAATTCATTTAAAATTAATATATATTAAATATGCGGCATGTTCCAGGGTGGAAGATACTCGCAGCATCGCCCTGCCATAAAACACCATTCAGAATTGAAACGTTGCTTGAAATGGCTTTAGCCGTGTTTGGTGACCAGATCTGAATAGCCAGGTACATATCTCATCCCACTCACCTTACCTTTCACCACCTTCCTCTTCCACATCTCCTTCCCCTCCTTACTACCTTCAGCCTCTCAACATACCCCAATTAGGGATGCCATGCTCTCACTGGCTCAAGACGGGAACAGTTGGGACTCTTGTGCGGTATTCATATATAAAAAAAAAATCTGATCTGTTATGAGTTGGCCTATCACCACTGTAAGCTCCCGATAACGTGGAATTTTGGGACACCCTGTGTATTAATAATTAATCGATATTTCAATCGTCACTTTCCAACTTGGGCCCTTTTAACTTCCGATTTTTACAATTTTTTTTCTTGTTGTTTCTGTTATAAATATAATTTATTTTATGTACATCCTGACTTCTTATTATCTTAACCTATATATATAAAAATCAAAATATGTTTAGGAATTAGTGAGATGTCCATGTATTGCTATATTAAGCACAGGAAATGTTTGAAACTTTCAAAATACCTTTTCTAAACCACCACGAAGGTTTTTGGATTATTACAGCCACATCATACATCTGAAAAGTTTTTTAATAATCACAAAAATTCTTGCGAAACTGTAAAAAATGTGGAAATGACGATTTGCTAAACAACGATAGACAAATCAGAATTCAATTTTCAAAAGACTTTAAATTAATGAATTAATTTGAAGTACGTGCATACATAATAATTTGAATCGAATCAAGAATTACAGATATTTTTAATTTTAATCAAATTTGATTGATTGTTCTTATAATATTTTATTGTTCTTATAATATACAAAAATGAATATTTGTAATATAAGAAAAATGAAAATTTTAATTTAAAAAATTGTAATAGGTAGCGAGCTGTTTGAAAACTTAATGTACTGGGACTGAATATATTGAACGCGGGAGGGAGTTAGCGGGATGGGCGAGCGGGAGAGGGGAGAGGGAAGGCAGGGAAGATGGAAGGAGACGCGGGAGAGGACGCGAGAGGGAAACGGGGACGTACGGGAAAGGACATGCAGCGAAAAACAATTTATTTCTTTAAATATGGCATTGCAACGCATGCCAAAAACCAGCTAGTATTTAATATTTTTGTTTTTGTTTTGTAAAATTCTGTTCATTTCGTACAAGTAGGAAATCCATAATTTGTTGTATTTTTTGTAAAATGCAAAAAAAAATTGATTTCCCGAAGATTAACGAATAAATAAATTAGAGAATATGATAATATCATTTTATCATTATTAATATATTGTATAAAACATACAAATGTCTACGTAAAAGTCTATTTAATGAGACTGGTGTATGAGTAATGAGAAGTATTTATTTTACCCTCTGATATTAATCATATCGTTACCTTATTTGGGTACGGTTCTAACTTCACTACATCTAGTTCTGAGATATGAGGTGACAAAGTTTGCAAAGACGGTTCCTCATAATCTATTTACCAATTTCTGATTTTGACATTGAATATTGCATTAAGTATTTTAATTGAACTTAAATAGGGCGTATATTTACCATTTTAGAACATACATATGGACGGTCCCTCGGTGTGGTCTCTGGAAAGTCTGCCGTCAGTTGTAAATTGAGCTGCTGAATGACTTCTTTGTTTCCAATCCAAGGGAACGCGCACAGAATTTGAGGTGGTTTGAAGTTATCCATTATTTTGTAAGTAAAAACATTTATGTTTTGTACTGGATATTGTTGTAATTGCGTATATTTATTCAGATGAAAAGCAAATTACGTGATTGTGATTTGATTCAAGTTACGAGCTCTGAAAGGCTATCCCTAAAATTTGTGATAAGAGGTCGTTCTCCCGCGAGAAGTGCCGTCAGATTTGTGTGATTTTCTACGGCTGTTATTTGCTTTTTCTATCGGCCGATGTCAAAATTTCAGCTGTGAGCTGTCACGTATTTTAGTTTTGGTCGTTTTAAACACGAATTCCTGCAAGTATGCAAGATTATTTATTCATTTAACAGCTGTAGAAAATCACACAAATCTAACAGCACTTCTCGCGGGAGAACGACCTCTTATCACAAATTTTAGGGAATAGCCTTTCAGGGGCTCTCAAGTGGAATGAATTGCAATAATTTATAATGAAAACATCTCAACAGTATGAAAGAGAAAGTTGGCATAAAGACCACATACTAATGATAATTTTTATTTATTTTTATTTTATAAAGAAAGACAAACATTCTCGATTTACAAATAATCCAATAATGTTTGAAAATCTCTTACTACCACCACACTAAGCGGAAAATGTTGTTTGTGTTGTGATATAGGACTTAGCCAGCCGAGGAATCGAACAAGCGACGCCCGGATGGAGCCCAAACGTGATGCCCACTCAGCCACTGACCGGTCACATAGACAAAGACAAATATAACAGACAAAGTTGTTTAGAAAAGTCAGACGTTAAATTTAAGGTAAAAGAATCTATATATGGAAGTAAGTTAGAAAAATGAATTAAATTTGAATTGCTAAGTAAGAAATTAAATTAAATATTTCATAGGACAACACAACACTCAACAACCTAATAATAGCAAATAGAACTGTATGCAACCGGCTAAGGCATAATAATTCATTTAATAAGGTTCTAATTACATTTCCTGAATGCAATTCCAAGCGTCGGCTACGTCGTATATAAATATATTTCATTAAAATATGATAAACTAAAATACTTAACACGAGATTGAACCTCCAAATAAAAAAGGTTAATTAGATTACGAAAATTTGTCTTTACAAACTTTAGATCATGGTAAGACCCATAGAACCCTATCATAGAACCACATCATAGAACCCTATCCAATCAAATTGAAGAACTATAATGCGCCTTGTAAAAACAAGATACTTTGGAACTTTAGATCATGGTAAGACTAAGATAGAACCCTATCCAACCAAATTGAAGAACTATAATGCGCCTTGTAAAAACAAGATACAAACAAAATAGAGAATATAAGCGATAGAACCTTGTAAAATAAACATTGTTTAAAATGCTTGATGCTAGAACTTGTCATACATATCTACGAATATATAATACAGATGGATCTGAAAATTATTACGGGTGAAATAAAAATAAATGCATTGGCATTCAAAGAAATGTTTTTCAAAACAAATGTCAGTTAGAACCTTATCCAAATGAGGTGATGATAATATGTACCTACTGATATATTTTTGTAAAATATCGACCTGCTTTATGTTTGTAAAAGCCCTAAGGGCGTTAAATAAATAAATAAACAGCCCTAGTTCCCCTGTTCATTAGTCGCCACCCAAAGACATAATCGTATCTCTACGCACATAAATTATTAAAAGGTACATTGTTTGACTTCCCCGTCTTACTGGAGGCAGGAAAAATTATTATTAAAATACCCTATTTCTAAGAAAAACCAATCTATAAGATCCAACTAACCTCAATATTTTCTTTTTCACATCTATTATTCTTCTTCTTCTTTCGTATGGTGGGGGGGTCAAAAGGGGACATCTAAGTCTGCAAGCCAGTCTAGGGCCTCAGGCGTTGCCCTGTCGACCTCATCAATCTCACCGGGGAATGAATGTAGCGGGCATTCGTTGACCACATGTTCGGTGGTCTGCACTTCACCGCATTCACACATCTCCGGCTCTTTAAGGCCCCATCTATACATCATAGGGGCACAACGGCTGTGGGAGCACCTTATCCTATTGATGGCGGACCAGAGTTTGCTAGGCAATGAGAACCCAGGCTGTGTCTCAGTGGGGTCTTGTACGAGATGGGCATTTTTCACCTTGGCCGATTGCCACTCAAGCTTCCACCTGTCTTCTGGGGTGAGAGATGATTGGAGGAGTCTTTCTCCTTCTGTCCAGAAGAGTTTTCGAGAATTCAAGCGGCATGCCGGGTGAGAGACGACATCATCGTGCAAAGGTATTGCGCTTTTTTGCAGCGCCTTCTTGTACTCCCTTAGTGTTGCAATCTCTCGCCTGATATTTGGCGGGGTTATATTGGCAAGTACGGTGAGCCAAGGGAGAGGAGTAGATTTTAACGTTCCGCTGATGGTTCTCATTGTGGCATTAAGCTGAACGTCGACCATGGAAGTGGTTTCACATCTATATATGAACTCATCCATCTGACCTTGTATAATGCAACATGTATAAGGACTCGAATCTTAATTTTCTTCAAATCTTTATAATGAACTCATGCATTTGGCCTTGTGTAATGCTATATGTACAAGGTCTTGAATCATAATGTTTTCCGACTTCCCGCTAGTGATGTGCAACGTTTTTTTCGATTCTAAAAATAAATTTATTTTGAAACATATTGTTTATAAAAATAACTTTAAAAAATAGTATAAAGCTTTAGATTTTCAGAAAATTGAAAAATCAACTTTAAAAGGGACGTTTTTATATTTACCGTGACGATTCACGGTGATTGTATTGTGACGGCGTAAAAAAGGCAATAAACATACGTTCCTTACCACAATATTGCTACGGCACTTTCAAAAGATGAGATATACAATGAACGTAGGTCTGTTTCCTTCAAAGGTAAAAAGTTATCATTTTCTTGCATCTCTCTCACACACCGCACCGTGATGTCTCCGTAGACCCCTACCAATACTACTTGCCGTGACAATAATTTTGAAAGTATGGAATAATTTAATACAAGGTTGCAAGTTACAAGGATAATATTGAAGTGTGAGTGAATTCCATAAATTGAAAAACGTCAAATGTCAATGCGCTGATAGTATTGCTTTGTTCTTAAGCCGCCGCTATCTGAATTTCTACCGATTTCTTACATATCTCCCTTGAATATTTGAAGTTTTTAAGCTCTTAAAAAAATATATGTTATTTTTTAAGATAATATCTAGATACGTTCCACGCCGAAAAGCAAATTATATTATATTCCCTTGATAGAAAAAAATCGCAAAGTATGCTCCGAAAATTATTTAAAACAAGTCTATTTCTATTATTTTACACGTTATATTTGTGAAAAAATTCACAATGTTTCCTTAAATGATACTTAAAATACGTTCCACGAGATTTTTGCTCTATTTTAAACGAGTCATGTTTTATTAAGAATTTTCATAATTTTCGCTTCAATTTTATCATTGAAAATATTAGCGCGCTCTGTCCAACATTCGTAATTACATATCTCTCCATCTTTTTCTTTTTGCGCCGGGAAGCGTGGCCTTAAACATATAATACTGCCGCTCTTTCTTATATCTATACTACTATTATAAATGTGAAACTGCGTGTGTTTGTTTGGTACGCTTTCACGCATAAACAGATAAACCAATTTTAAAAATTCTTTCACCAATAGAAAGCTACATTATATGCGAGTAATATAGGTTGTATACAATGGTAAGCTCTGGCGTCATGAAATTTTGAATATTAATATATAATATTTACTATACGTTTTCTGTCGCTAACAAAAGCGAGTTATTGCTAACGTCAGAAAACAAATAGTTGCCGTGGAAACGATGTTGATACATTTGCGGGAAATAATATCTATCTATCTATATAAAAATTAGTCTCGGAAATGTTTGTACGCCCATAACTTCCGAACGACTGTAACAAATTGGATAATTCTTTTTTTTTACTACTAGTGAGCTCTGGCATTATGAAATTTAGGTGGCACGCGGGCTGTTTGAAAACTGAATGTACCGGGAATGAATGTATGGAATGAGGGAGGGGGAGAGGGGGGATAATTGATAAGTGCAAGCGCTACAGTAATTTCTCCCTAACACCATGCGAGCGAAGCCGCGGGTAGAAGCTAGTACTAAATAATGACAACAGTCGAAAATGAGACAAACAGTAAACGCATTGCACCCCCCCCAAAGGAAACATACTATAATAATAATAATAATATTTAGATGATGTATATAGCGCCGTTTTTGTGAAAAATCACCTCAAGGGCGCTGTACAAACTAGACAAACATTTAAAAACAACTTATGGCCAAAAATTGCATCCACCGGTTCATACGAAAATATATGTACAATGTGTCGACCAATGAACGTGGTGCTTCCTAAAGATGTATACAGGACCATACTTACCTGGGGGTCGCTTGAAATTAACACTGTTTATTGTCTATTGAGAAATTTAGATAGAGTTCGCACGCAGAGGACATTATTGTGCACACTTGTTACATGTGTTTAATCCTGAAATATATTTTAATATTAGTATATAAAACATTCTTTAATGAGTGGTTTTTGGAAATCAAAAGCAACATTTTATAGTAGGTAGTACAGTAGTACAAGGATTTGATCTTCCTAAATGTGATTCGTAAAGAGACAGATTGATGTGCAAAGATTAAAGTAATTTTAATTCAATAAGAAAAGTGCGATTAAGACATATCATATCAAGTATGTTACTCTCAGATGGGTATATTTAAATTAAGGATATGAGAGCCCAAAAAGGTAGGTTTTTAATTTGGACCTAAATTCTGTTGGGCTTGTTATGCATCTTAGTTTCGGAGGGAGTTTATTCCAAGCCTTAGGCCCAGATACTCCGAAAGCGCGATCTCCAAACTTTGTATTTGGCTTGCGTTTTTTTCATATATCTCCCTCACAGTATATAGAAAATGAAACTCCCTTTCCAAAAAACGTATTTTGTGTGTCTCAACATTATTGAATGTGTAAGAAAGAGCTGCAGAGTTTTTCATTCGTTATCGCTATATTATTAGTATAGTTAAAAAATAATTATACATAAACGAATTAACTGGACGCGGATTATGCCCATCGCTGCTTCCTCATTGTATGATTACTAATTATTACTTATGTATGCACTTTTGTCATCTGAAGAAGTTCCCAGCCGTTGGGTGGCGAGCCACGTTTGATTTTAATAAGTTGTAGCTATAATGACGATAGTGTCGTTCATTAATGCCACCAGCACCTTCTTCAAATGTTGGTTTATTTTATTTTTTGTTTATATTTATTTCCGAACATTAACTAGGAGGATACTCTCAGTATCGCCCTAGTGTATGACCACCATTCAAAATTTAATATTTGCTTGAAATGGCTTTAGCCTTATTTGGTGACCAGATCTGAATAGTCCCCCCCCCCCCTCCCTACTACCTTCAGAACACAAATAAAATCTAATGATTGATTTTTGCATATATTGAGTGGGCCATAAACATTTGCACTTTTGTATTCGTGCTAGCGGGGATTCCGAACGGGGGACGAGAGCAAATGAGCCATTTATGCGTGGCTCCTCGCTTCTTGGAAATTTAGTCACAATGGATCGCTTTACGGGAGAGCAACGCGCTTTCTGGGTAAAACATTTTTTACAAAAACAATGATTTTGTTCTTTTCTGTTCTACAATGATTCTATTTTATTTTACAAAACAATGATGCACGCCGCCTATTTCGTTCGCATCACCAATTGCAGAGTATTAATCAGTGCCCAAGTGTTAATTTAATTAAATCATGGTTTTAAAATTTCGAAGAAACCGGCAGAAAAACAAACAGGGTGGCCATGGAGCAAAATAAATAAATAATTGATTAAAGAAATTTTCCCTAACAAATGATATTCCATGGCCTCCCCGCAGCCCGGATCCAACCGCATCTGACTTTTTTATGGGATATATTTGTGTATATAGGATGTATTTTATCTTACAAGTTAAGTCTACGTAAATAAACCGGCGACTCCAATTAAAGGACATACATTACACTCCAATTAAAGGAGAACATTCATCAAGAAATGGTCAGCGTACCCCGAGATTTGTGTCAAAAAGTTGAAAATCTAAGGGCCTGATTTGAGGAATGCCAGCGGCGAGATGGCGGCCATTGTGACGAAATTATTTTTACGAAATGACTTTCCAGCATATTTTTGTTCTTATCAATAAAAATTTATTTAAATACAATCAAATATTTTTTTCATGATTATTTCAAAAGTGCAAATGTTTATGGTCTGCCCTATACATTAAATTATTTTTGAAAAATCTAAGGGTCCAGTACCCGTGGGCTAAATTATTTTCAAAAATATTAAATAAACAATAAAATAAGAAGTAAGAACACAAATAAATTACAATTAATAAGGTTACTAATAAACTACGTAATAAATTTCAAAACATGTAATATTAAAAAATTCATTCTCACTACACAACAGCAAGAATCACTAATATATACGCATCTACCGTAAGAATCAAGTCAACTCAACACCTCTTTGAAAAATCATTAAAAGCTAAAAAAAAAAAATTTAAATCTCATAATCCTAAACAAATATTTTTTTTTTTTTCGTAAGAAGCAATTACTTTGTGGTTAGACATTTTATTTAAAAGAATTAAAACACTTTGTATTTAAACCACGAATTTATTATTTTATATATCTACCGGTTTCGCTTCGACCAAGCTTCGTCGGTAGATATATAAAATAATAAATTCGTGGTTTAAATACAAAGTGTTTTAATTCTTTTAAATATTTTTTCCATCACTGAATTTTCTGAGGAGATTCTGAGTTGATTTCATTCTGAGTTTTCCGGTCATCAATATATACGTAAAACTAAACACATCAATGTAGGTTTTAGTCGGAAAATATCTGAAAGGGAGCTAAACCCGTCCAATTCTACGTCATTCATTTTATAAGCAACTCGATGAATGTGTGAGTTTTCATGAATGGCATGCAACTGGACTGGTTTAGCGCCTCTTCAGGTATTTTCCGACTAAAACCAGTATTCCAATAGCGACTACTAGCTTCTTTGTTTATTTCGCTTCCTTCAAGGAAAACCTCTGTGGAAAACGAGGTTCTGTTGCGCATTGAAGAAAACATTTCCAAAATCAATTCCATTCTCCGTCAGTGTCGGCAAATCGACGGCTGTTAAGTTTTTTTTCCATGTTGTTTGAATTAAGTCATATAGTTATTTGTGTAATTTGAACGAAGTGTTTTTATAGTAGGTTCTTTTTAATGTGGATATATCATTCATATTTTGAGCTGTGAGAAACTTAATTAGCTTTTTAATATTTCTATTTTTGAAACTGACAATTCATGGTTGAATATGTTATAATAAAAACAAATATAAAACTTTTTTCCACTTTAATTTTATTGACCGTAACCGGTTTCAGCTCGTTAGAGTCATCTTCAGACTGGCCAATTGGAAAAAATCGATTAAAAACATGTAACCAAGAACCGTTTTACCGGGTCTACAAAATGACGGAAGACATTGAATGAAAATGAATAATTTTATTTCTCACTAAAAATACATCTATTAAAAATTTCAAAAACGTTAAATTTTAAATACATTTAAAATGCGACCTATTTAACATTGAAAATATGTCAAATTATTTTCCTGGAAAGACAAAGATCCTGTTTTCGATTCCCGGTTACCGTTTTCATCTTCTGTGTCTTGTCAGAGCAAGAAACAGATTGCATGTTTCGTTAATGATTAAATAAATTACATAGGTAGGAACATACGTGTTTTAGAGCTGTGCATGACGTTTTCAAGTAACAAAGAATCACTACAACAATAAATTCAATAGAATTCAAAATAAAATCACCATAAGATTTTGTCTATTTTATAGAAATGTCGTTTGTTTCATGTATCCATCATAAAGGCTGAAAGAACATTGGACATAGAAGATGTTGACAATACCCCATTTGAAGTCCTGCTGCGGTTGCTGTTCTGTGGAGACGGGAGCTTACTGCATCGCTCTAATACAACTGGTAATATTGAATATTCTTCATCAATTGTTAGTTTTTACACAACCGCCATACAAACTTTGCGTTGACACGCAGAAACTCCTTGATTCATTCGCTGGTGAGATTCGGACTCTTCTGCCCTGATGATGGACACTGTAAAGATGTCCGAAACGTTGGCTAAAGAAGGAGATAGCGAAACACGGCATGAGGTCACGATGATCAAAAATTTATTAGAATTTCTTGATTTGGAACTTGTGCCTCAATACATGTTTTTTTCACTGTTTAAATAGGTGATGAGTTTCTGGTATCATAATCGCAATAAATGCTACTTCTAAATGCATCTGAAAGTCGCTTCGAATTGTCGAAATTTATTTGTCGCTCAGGGGATCATCGTTGTTAATAGAAATTTCCCCAATTTCTTATCTTCATTACCCTTCCGTCTGAAAAGATTTTTTATTGAAATTAATTCAATTGAATATTTTCAAGAATAACTTGGGTAGCTTCTGTTAATTTCATTTTCAAAATTAATTTTCAAGAATAACTTGAGTAGTTTCTGTTTGATTCTACTGGATTCTTTTGCAGCTTCGATGGATGACGATTTAAATTTTTATAGTTCGTCATAATTTTTTTAAATTTTTTAATTCGATATTGAAAAATCACCGCCGTGCTGACGTTTATTTAAATTAAATGCTTACCGATGTGAGCTCATGCCGCCAAAAAATTGAAAATATCACTGGAATTGGACAAGTTGATTTTATCATTGACGGTAAGGACCTTCGCTCGTGGAGAAACCGAAAACCTGTTGGCAACTCAATTCACGGCGCAACTCAACTTTACGATTTCAGTAATTATATCTAAAGTGTACGCTAATAATCCGACTTGGAGTCCGATTCGAGCCGCGGTCAACAGTGGTTGTGTGTACCTTACCTATTGCTTAGTGCCGTTCGCCCGTTCCCGTGCCTCATACAGATAAGAGATTATTGTTACATTTTATTTAATTCTGTTTATCGTATACTTATTTGTTTGCATTCCTACTTACGGCTAATCCGTTTTTGTTTGTACAGTCAATGAAATAGACTGCGTATTATTTTTTCAGTTTAATTTTTAAAAGTTAAGTTTTTTTTATATAATGGAGGAAGACGAAGATAGACCTCCCGACCCAGGATCGATATTAGATTTTTCTGATTCGGAATCTAACACTAGCCAGGCTTCTATTACGCTTCCATCTCGTAAACGACGACCATCGCATAGCCTTTACATCCCATCGAAAGTTAAATCTATACCGCCGATTCAACAATCTTCGACCTCTAACGACCTTAACCCCAATAGTAACACCCAGACAAGTACTTTAGCTAGCGATAATACAAAAAGTACTGACTTACTTTATCCTGCTTCCGCTTCCGGTCCTTTTATCGTAATTGTTCAGAGAACTGAACAAGGAAAACTTATTCATCCTTTAGATTTTGGAAAATTCTTATTTGACTCAAAAAATAATAACCTTGGTATTGTTAACGGTTCAATTAAACCGGAAGGGCGATATAAATTATCTATCGAGTTTAATACTGCCGCTTCCAAACCATAAATATAAATCGTTCATCCCGTCATTTAACCTTACGAGAATGGGTCTTGTTCGAGGAATTCCCACGGAAATCCCAGAGGCTGAAATTGTTGATGCTTTGAATAATTCCCAAGGAACCCCGAAAGTAATAAAAGCACGTCGACTGAACTACAAGGATTCTACTGATGGAAACACGATCTGGAAACCTTCCCAATCTGTTGTTGTTACATTTGAGGGACAATCCCTTCCGTCTCGTGTGTTTATTTATTATACCTCGCTTCCCGTCGAAGTTTATAAATTTCCAACTGTTCAATGCTTCAATTGCTGCCGGTTTGGACATACAAAATCCGTATGCCGCTCCCCTCCACGTTGTTACTTTTGCGGAGAAGGTCACCCATTTGATCAATGTCCAAAATCTTCCAATGATCCCATTTGCATTAACTGTTCGGGTGCACATACCGCGGTCAGTCTAGCCTGTCCGGAATTGACAAGACAGAGGAACATAAAACATAAAATGGCTACCGACAACATTTCGTACTTCCAGGCCTCAAAGTTATTCTCTCCTGCGAAAAAGTCATTCGCAGAGATGACATCGTCCTCAGCTCCTTTCCAATCAACCACCTTTTTAAATTCAACGTCATCTTCTCACAGAGAAACCATTCTCAAGCCAGTCAAACCCAACCCAAAATATACTCCTTACCTTGATAAAAAACAATTGAATAATATTTTGACCAGCCCGAATGGGAATGCCAAATCTCGGACCCCCAATGGGTGTGCCATTAATAGTAATACATCCCCTCCTGCTCTCCCCGAAATATTGAATAATAATTCTTTTATACAAACTTTAATTACCCTTTTAATTTCTATCCTTACAAACAACAATACTGTACCGTCCAACGCTGCCGATTACATTAAATCTTTATTATCTTGCCTCCCCAATGACTTCGAAACTGAACAAAATTCTTCAGTGGAACAGTAGAAGCCTCTTCGCTAACAAATCTGACCTAATTCAATTACTCGACGAACACGACGTTTCAGTGGCCGCCATTTCTGAAACGTGGTTAAAACCCTCATTTCACTTAAGAATTCCGGGTTATTATTGTCTCAGACACGACAGACCGGATGGTAAAGGCGGCACAGCTCTGATAATCCATAATTCTATCCCGTTTAAACAAATTAATATACATACTCCCTCCGACGATATCCAGATAATAGCAGCTGTCTTATCTGATATCACAATATTATCAATATATATTCCTCCCTCTACCACTTTTATTGAAAATGAATGGGCACCAATCTTAACCCAGATTTGTTCCCCTTTTATGATCCTTGGAGATTTTAATGCACATTCCCCTTCTTGGGGTAGCAAAATAACAAATCGTTCTGGCCGCAATCTTTTAGATTTTATTGATACCCATAACCTATGTTTTTTAAATGACGGATCTCCAACCAGATTCACCCCCCCTCATCAACGGAAAAGTGCTGTTGATTTATCTCTTTGTTCATATTCGTTAGCATCTAAATGCTCTTGGGACATCCTAAACGATCCCCTCTCTAGTGATCATTTTCCAATTATAATCCGATTCCAACATCAATCTAACACTTATCCTCCACCAGTTAAAAATAATCTCAAATTTAGAATAAATGATGCGAATTGGAGCACTTTCTCTTCTGAACTAGATAACCTTATTAATTTTAAAAAAAAATCGTCCCCGGGAGACATCAGATTGCAATGTGAGACGTTTCCCTCTATGGTTATAAATGCAGCAGAAAAATCCATCCCGAAACGCAATGCGAACATTAAAATAAAACACTCTACTCCGTGGTGGGACGAGGAATGCACTCGCTCCGTCAACTCTCGTAAAAAAGCAATTTCCTCTTTTCGTAAGTGTATGTCACTAGAAAATTTTTTATCAGTTAAAAAAGCCCAGGCAGAAACCAAACGAATTTTGATAAATAAAAAACGCGCTGGATGGCGGAAGTTCTGTGAGAACCTGTCTCCGGAAACTCCCCAATCTTCAGTTTGGTCTAGCTTAAAAAAATTCGGATCATCGTATTCTCCGCCGAGAACCAAGCATATATCAGAAGAAATTCTTATAGGATTTGCGGATAAAATAGCCCCCCCATCAGTGGCCGGATGTGAAGAAATGCCTTCTATTAAGCCATATCCATCTCACTCTAACTGGCTAGATGCTCCTTTCTCCATTGATGAGATGAAACTAGTAATAAGAACCCTTTCTGACTCTGCTCCGGGTCCCGATGGAATACTTAATAGTTTCATTAAATCATTTTCTGATACGGCGGTTGAATATTTCTTATCTCTTATTAATAATATGTTTGAAACAGGACTAATTCCGGATGATTGGAAAACTCAAAGAATCGTTCCCATTTTGAAACCTGGAAAAAATCCATCTGAAATTTCGTCTTATCGGCCTATTGCTCTTTCATCATGTTTGATGAAAGTAGCGGAGCGTTTGATGAAGAACAGATTAGAGTGGTTTGTTGAAAGTCAAGATATTATCTCACCAAATCAGTATGGTTTTCGGAAAAAGAAATCTACAATGGATAATTTAAGTTTGTTCACAACTGATATCCGAGTTTCCCAATCCCTAAATTCTTATACATTGGCCACATTCCTTGACCTTTCATCAGCTTACGATGATGTTTTACTGAATGTTTTGAAAGAAAAGCTAATTAAAAAACAAATCCCCCCGAAATTAGTCCAATTTATTATTAATTTGCTCTCAGATAGGTCCATTATTATTGAGTCTTCCTCTAAATGCTTAAGGCGCAAACTATGGAGAGGTTTGCCCCAGGGTTCTGTTATTAGTCCTCTGTTGTTTAATATTTATATAAGCGACCTAGACTCAGTAATTCCTTTTTCTATCAAGCGTCTTTACTTTGCGGATGATATCCTTATATATTTGTTACATAAAAATATTATTCTTGCAGCTAAGGAAATGAATTTGGCTTTACAATATATTAAAAGCTGGTTGTCAATAAATGGGATGAATCTGGCGGCATCTAAAACAAGGGTCGTGGCTTTCACGCGCAAAAGAAAAATTCCCCAATTCTCAATTTCTTTTGATAATGTGCCTCTACAAACCGCTACTCAAATCAAATTCCTTGGTCTTCTTTTGAACCATAAACTTTCCTGGCTTCCACACATTCAGATAATTTCTACAAAGTGTGAAAAGGGACTTAACATAATGCGAGCAGTTTCCAGAGTATGGTGGGGATCTCATCCTACCACTCTTAAATTAATGTATAATTCCCTAGTTCGGAGCCACTTGGATTATGGCTCATTCCTTTTTGACCCACTCCCTAAATATCTAGATAAGAAAATGGAAAGAATTCAATCAAAAGCCCTCAGAATGATTATTGGAGCTATGAAGTCTTCTCCAATTAATGCGCTTCAGGTGGAATGTGTGGAGCCTCCATTATATTTCAGAAGGCAATTCCTTGCCAATAAATATATTTTCAAGGCTTTATCGTTATCACATCATCCTATTAAACAAAGTCTTAATACGTTAAGTGTTAATTTGAATTCTAACAAAAGATTGAGAGAAAAACAATGTTTTCCTCTCTTAATTAAAAGTTTTCATCTCTATAATTCTCTATCATCTTCCCTCCAATATCTTCAAGAAGTTCCCAATCTTCCTATATACAATATTCCATTTAAGGCAATCACTTTTATGCCGAACACAATAACATCAGTCTTTCGGAAGAATATTTTATCTTCCCCAAATAAATTTCAAAATGTGGATGATTGTTTTAAAAGCATAGTGGCTTCGAAATTCCCTGGATTTTCCATCCTTTTCACGGATGGTTCCAAATTTGAAAATAAAAGATGTGGAGCATCTATATATAGTCCAGAATTCAACATCAATCTCACTTATAAATTACCGAAAGAAGCTTCCATATTTACAGCCGAATGCTTTGCAATTGAACAAGCGCTTAATCAAATCCAGGTTCTCAACATTCATCGAGCCTTATTATGTACTGATTCGCTAAGTGCTCTAACTAAAATTGGGTCAAATATTTTACGTTATCCGGAAGACAATATTATATGTAAAATAAAAAATCTTCTCAATTCTCTTAGTGAATCTGGGTTTGAGACGATATTGGCCTGGGTCCCTGCCCATTTGGGTATCGAGGGTAATGAGATGGCCGATTTTCTCGCCAAATCTGGTTCAGATTCCGGAACTATCCCACTAAATTTTAGAATTCCTATATCCGATGTCTTTCCGATTCTTAAATTCAATATGACTCGTGCCTGGGAAGAAAATTGGGCAGTCTCCAAAATAAGAACTGGATCTTTCTATGCGGGAATTCAAAACCATATCCCTGCTAAGCCATGGTTTCACGGTAAAAAACTTTCAAAACGATTCATTTCATGTATCTCGAGAATGAGAATTGGCCACTGTTCAATTGCATCTCACTTGTCTAGAATTAGAGTTTTAGATGATCCGTTCTGCCAGTGCGGTGTGGAAGAGGAAACCCTCGACCACGTTTTCTTTAACTGTAAAAACCATTCATCTTTCAAGAACATATACCGCCGGCTTATTAAAATCACACACCAGTCCCCCCTTAACATTTCATACCTTTTATCTCTTAACAATTCTCGTGTTCATACAGCTTTATGTAAGTTTATTAACCTGAATGAATTCAATATTTAATTTGTTTTAGTGATCTAAATGAGTCCAATATTTAATTTGTTTTATTATTTTCCCATTAGATTAACCGAAATTTCTTATCCATTTTAAATATTACCGGCACAAAGCACTCTCTCCAGGGTGAATTGCCTAAAACCAAAAAAAAAAAAAATAATCCGACTTCCCTGGCGCAATTAAAAGAAATTATCCGTCACGAAATGGCAGCCATCACGGAGCCTTCCTCCGAGCCGTAACAGGAAATTTTACTATTCGATTAAATTAATGCTGCGAACGCGAGGGTTTACAATTGGACGATATTATTTTTAAGAAATAAATTCCCATATTGTGTATTTTAATATCTAATAAACATTTTTTCGAGAGAACCCCTACTTTTTTTAAATCGATTTACTACATATAAACTTTCTTTTGAGACACCTGTATTTGTGATTGTAGGAATGGTTAGTGGCTAACTTAACTACTAGTATACATGAACGAGACAGAAGATACTGTAGTATATATGGAGTTGTCATATTCAAACTCGCTCTCTCATAAGCCAGCTCCCAGATAGACAACGCCTGTTGTAATATTCTCGTTGTGCAATAAAGAAGTAATATAACTCGACCACGCGCGTCTTAATTTAAAGGGAACCAAAACAACCCAGTCTGTAAACTTCCCCGACAATAGTACCCTTTACACACAGAGTTCGGAGCGGGACGTGTCCCGCGCCACTTCAGGCCGCCGCGCAGAAAAGTAAAGATCGAAAGTAAGATAACGGTTTACAGCGCAGTTCACTGTGAGACTTTTCTGCGCGGCGGCCTGAAGTGGCGGGGGGCACGTCCCGCTCCGAACTCCGTGTGTAAAGGGTACTATTAGATATATCAGTGATCTTTGCAGGGCCGTAGCCAGAGTTGAATTTAAATTTGTAAAAATGTAACTTGATCTGATCTGTTGAATCGATTTTCGTCGTACATGTGTGAGGCAATACTTAATTGGATGATCAAAACCTTTAGTTATTTAACAATGATAAAGGATTACCTTGTGTTCTTTCACCAGGTAGATAATAAGTATTTGTACACGAAGTAATTCTTGATCATTGCCAACAACGAACTTCAAAAAGTAACTGCAGCATCAATGGCTTTTCATTTATTAAGGTTTATTACCTAGGCACTACTTTCGGAATTGCCACTTGGAAATTGATTAGCTTCTTCTAAAATTTTATGATACATTTCACCTGATTGCAGTTTAGTTATTTCATTTTGGACACACTTTATTATTGTTATGGCATCTTTCAATCATATCCTTGTATGATATGATTTCTTGGTTAATTCGAAGCTGTTTAGCAAGATGTCGCTACGCTACATTAATAGGTAGTATTTTTTTTCAATCATATCAAACTGTGAACAAACAGTTTACTAGTATATTATCATAGTCGATAGTATTTTTTAAGGTAGGGCACAGGTATTTTAAGGTAGGGCATTGCCCTATAATGCTAGCTACGGCCCTGGATCTTTGAAATAGGAACTAACGGAAATACAAGCGTACAGAACACGTGATATTTTCATTTTTAGGCATTTGTAATTTCATCAAGTGTAATATTTTCATGTTTTTTTCTCCCCCCGTAATTTTCGCCATGTTATTTTAGCACATTTAAGTTCACCATGTAAAATAACCGTTTATTTCCAGGTAGCCGGACTGGGAAATCTATTTTATAATCTAGGATGTCCTCCTGATTACGATAACCGATGCGATTTGGAGAGATATACTACAATACTTCTAATAAATGCAATTCCCGTACTGCAAGGATTGTTACTCCTATTTGGAATTAAAATGGTAAAATCTTTATAAATTATAATAAGTTTTATAAACTCTTCTAGATGGGTACCTACCACATTTACCTATAGAATTTTATCATAAGTAAAATAATTGGCATAATTTAATACGTAATCTAATTCTACTTTTTAATACATTAATTTTTATTTCTGTTTTCGCTAAAAACAATTTTTTCATTTTATAATTTATTTTAAAATTTAATTTCTTTTATGGTTTATATATATGTAGGCACATGTTTTTGTTTTTTTACATGTAAGTATTTTGTTTCTTTTATCCGCTTAGCTAGCTCTCATTTTGGCGGGCATGGGTACCGCCGCCCCGGGAACCATTTATTGAATATCCAACACCTCTGCATTAGGTCACCCCAAGTGGTTCGCTACATTTGGGGACTTAGCAGGGGTGCCCGGGTTCATGGGGTGAGGTTTGTCCAGGTCCAGGCGGCCGATGCGTCTGCCCATCTTCTGCATGGCAGGCCAGTTCGGGAGAGACTGGTTGAGAAAGACCTCTGGCCTCTCCAACAGGACTCTCGAAACATCGCCTTGCACCGCATATAGGAGGGATAGATTCTTATACATTTCTGGACACTGACCCCCAGATACCTACCCATCCTCTTTTCCCTCCTTCGTCTCCTTCCTTTCCTAAAAAGATCCTCCACACAGCATCCCCAAAGATGACAAAGGCCCTGATGCACGAATTTCATGATTTTTGCCCCCCCCCCCCCCCCCCCCCTTTATTATTTCTTACATCAAATGATTATTTCTTACATCAAATGAATACTTTATTATTATTATTTTTTCCCAAATTGAACTGTACATTTAACATTTTCATCGGCATTATAAAATAATTAATGAATTTCTTTTTTATATCTCTTTTCAGAAAAAGACCTGTGTTCTGTTTGTGTGGATAATAATGTTTATAGTAGAAGTTGGCCTTTCCATTTTAATATTGTTGATCTTGGCTTGGCTTGTTGCTGTGTTTGATGGCTGGTTGGGGTTGGCCACATTGTTTTTCGGAGGCGGAGTCATATTAAGTAAACCAAATTACATAATCAAGTTACCTAATAAAGTTAATTAATTTTTTTTTATTTCTCTTTTCAGAAAAAGGCCAGTGTTCTGTTTGTCTATATAATACTACTTAAAATAGAATTTGTCCTTTCCATATTAATATGGTTGCCCTCGGCTTTGCTTGTTGCGTTGTTTGATGGCTGGTTGGAGTCGGCCATATTGTTTTTCAGACGCGGAGTCATATTAAGTAAACCAAATTACATAATCAAGTTACCTAATAAAGTTAATTAATTTTTGTAAAGTACTTACCTAATCTGTTTCAATTTCTTTTCAGGTATATCATTCTACGTCGTAGCGATCGTCTCAACTTATCGTAAAAATATAATGAGCCAGGGTTATGTTCCTCTGCTTGAATCCAGAGCTAATTTAATCTACCCCAAATGTAGTGCAGATCTTGAACACTGTACGTCAAGGAGCCATCCTCTCTCTTCCACAAATTGACCACTCGGTTCCTCTTGCTGCGTATATATTTGCGAACCGAGTTACGAATAATGGGAAAGAAACGAAGCAACTGCAAGCGTTGCGTGCTGTGTGCGGTTGCTTCGTTCCTTTCTCATAATTTGTTTTTCGGCTTGCAGGTTCGGATATAGAGCTTAATATCTTGGTATCTGTAGTCTCCCACCATACAGAATTAATTTACCCTTGACATAATATATCAAAATTATATTGTTTAAAGTACACTGCTCTCTAAATTTCTTTTTAATTTTATAAAACGCTTAAAAAAATTTTTTGTAATGTTTTTAAAATTAATAAATTGAATTGAATTGAATTGGATTGAATTGAGTTGAATCGAATCGAATTGAATCTCCCACCACACTGAATTAATTTACCCTTGACATAATATATCAAAATTTTATTGTTTAAACTATGCTGCTCTCTAGTTTCTTTTTAATTTTATAAAACGCTTAAAAAATATATTTTGTGATGTTTTTAAAATGAATAAATTGAATTGAATTGGATTGGATTGAATTGAGTTGAGTTGAATTGGATTGGATTGAATTGAGTTGAATCGAATCGAATCGAATCGAATTGAATTGAATCATTTTTATATTATTATTTTTATTCTTCCAATGTCCTGAATGAATTTACCCTTAAAATGTTCTCGAAAACTCCTAGTATGGAGGTCCATAGGGTAAAGTTTAGCTTTATTTCGTGTAAAAAGAAGGAAAAAAAACATCACACATTAGCCTATTAAGAATTCGGCCGGTTTCATACAAATCTTAATTATTCTGGATTTGAGATCAAAATAACCAACCAAACTAAAAAATTATTTTTGTAATCAAAAGGTTTATCAAATATCTAGTACGGATGTGAGCTATTTTATTTGTTTTTGCATTAAATAATAAGATAAAGGCCATTAAATATTTTAATATTTTATTCATTTAGAGGCAATTTGGGAAATTATTTGTGAGTAAATAAAAAACAAAAAAAAAATAATTCCTTCAGTTCAACGGCTCGGCTGTGGAACGATTTGCAAGCATCTGTGCTTCATCCCGCCTACAATGTTCACTCCCTCCTCTTCTCAAATAGCTCCTCCACACATTATCTCCAAAGATGACATAGGCTGGAAGACGGCCGGCGTAGTCCAGCGGTAAGGCTCTTGACTCGCAGTCCGAAGATCGCGGGATCGAATCCCGGCATGGCAAAAATTTTTTATTTGATTAATTTGTGTTATTTCACAATTCAGTCATTTAAAATAATATATAGTATATTTGCGGCACGTTCCCGAGTGGAAGATACTCTCAGTGTCGCTCCAGTGTAAGACCACCATTCAGAATTGAAACGTTGCTTGAAATGGCTTTAGCCGTGTTTGATGACCAGATCTGAATAGCCAGGTACTTCCCCCACCTTTCTCTTCCATATCTCCTTTCTCTCCCCGCTTCAGCCTCACAACATACTCCAGTTGGGGATGCCATAGTCTCACTGGCTCCAGACGGGAGCAGTTGGGACTCTTGTGCGGTATTCATATATAAAAAGGCTCTGAGGGAAATCATTTTCCTCAAGACTTCCTCTTACTGTTAAAAAAAGTTCTGATGTGTAGTTATTATTTATTATGTGTGACAGCTGTTTCGCCTTCCTAAGGCATTATCAAAATGTAGATGTATAACTTCACAAACATTCTGTCATTTTTGAATTTAAATTTTCAAATCATTTTTAAATTTAAATTTTCAAGAGTATCAGAAACAAAAATCAGCACGAAAACTTCTCATAGGGAAAACTATCAGACGGAAAACTATCAGTAAAGGTATTTTACTTTAAATTCTCAACAACTAAGGCTTGGGGTGGCAATGGCGACATCTCAAATTAATTAACACCAACTCTTTTTTAAGTTTTTTTTCACAAGATTTTTGGAACAAGAAATTAAATTAAAAGCAGTTGTTGATGTGATTTAACAATATTTAATATACATATTTATTTAAAAAATAAATGCTCATCATTTAACACAAATAAAATTACATGTACAGGCTGTCCGGGGGTAAAGTGCACAACTTCGGGGGCTGATTCTTATGATGGTAGAAGTACAAATTAATAACTTATTATGAAACTCCATTGTCTATTTTCATACAAACAAATCAACTTTTTCACGTGAAAACCTTAAAATTTTGGAATTTTAAGTTTATTACCTTTTTCACTTGTACCTACTTAATTACTCCCGGACACCCTGTATAACTTAGTACCAACAAGTATCGTCACTCTTCTGAACGAATGTGTGAGCAATCTGCCAACATTTCCATTATTGTAACTTCTCTTCTTTCATATATATCTGTTGCTGTATATAATATGCTACTTAGCACATTTGCACTTCGCTCATGCTTAACGACCATATCTGAATAGCTAGGTACTACCCAACCTTCCTCTCTCTCTTGCATCTCTTTAATCGCCATACTACAAATAAAGCACAACATAAAACTAAAATTAGAAGATGATTTACAAACAAGTTTTTTTTAATTTTCCTAGTAAAATTACACTCTTGGATATACCCTACAAACCATAATTATAATACAGGGTTTAACAGCACGTACCTGAAGGATTGTAACCAGCTGAGCATATTAGAAGTAAAATCTAAGATGTCATTTGGCTCTCCAATGTTAATTTTTTTTCAATTTAAAACCATCACACGTTGCCCCGATCACAATGCTGCACGTGGGGACGGGATCATATGATACACGTTCTCTCTCCTCTGTTACTGCGCTGCCGGGATGAGACACAGTGCATATCACTTGACCCGTGCTGGCTGCAACCAACTCCTCATTTGTGAGGTGTGACGGACAAACATTTGTTTCATTTTTAATGAAGAAAATACGTCATCAGACAGCAAAATGACATCTACATTGCTTACTCCAAATGTGTTCAGGGATCGCTGGTTAAAATCCTTCCGGTACGTGATGTTAAGATATATTTAAGAATAACCAATTATTTATTCAAATTATTTATTCAATAAATGAACAAACAAATAATCACACTTGTTAAAAGGTACACCTTTCGCTCTTTCTCAAATAAGTTAAAGGGACACCTCTCACTCTTTCTCATATGAGTTAAAAGTACACCTCTCACTCTTTCTCATATAAGTTCAAAGTACTCCTCTCGCTCTTTCTCATATAAGTTAAAAATATATCTCTCGCTCTTTCTAATATAAGTTAAAAGTACACCTCTCGCTCTTTTTCAAATAAGTTAAAGGGACACCTCTCGCTCTTTCTCATATGAGTTAAAAGTACACCTCTCGCTCTTTCTCAAATAAGTTAAAGGGACACCTCTCACTCTTTCTCACATAAGTTAAAAGTACTCCTCTCGCTCTTTCTCATATAAGTTAAAAGAATATCTCTCGCTCTTTCTAATACAAGTTAAAAGTACACCTCTCGCTCTTTCTCATATAAATTAGGTACGTAATAACTTACTTGTTTTTTTCAAAATTATGTTTTTCTGAATTGTACCGTCTTACCAGATAATGTGTTAAAAATTTATATATAATTTATCCTTTGTAGTTTCCCCAGGATAGCTACTTACATTCATAAAAAAAGTTCTCTGATGTTATAAATAAATATAATATAATAAAGACATATCATTATGAAAATATTCTTGAGTTTTATTTTATTTTCCAGCTAAAGCGTTCTTCGTAATAAAAATAAGTAATATGAGGCTTTTCTGTAAACAAATAATAAAGAAAAATAACTTTTACAACAATAACTTTTGAAAATTGGAATTATGACATCTGACATGGAATTTTGCAATGTTCTTTTCACAGATAAAATAAGTATTGCAAGTGACGAAACGACAAACTAGAATTATATTAAGACACATTATTTCCAATTGAATAATATATATTTTGGTGTGCTTGGAGCAGTTTAAAGTACAAGATACAATAAAATGAGGCAAGTGCAATGGACTGCTAATAAATCAGCTATGTATTTGCCGGCACATGACGGGTACAAACGTCAGAAATCCTCTAGGGATTGGCACACCAGAGGTTAATGCTATATTTATTTGAAGTTAAAATACCCTCACAATGCATAATAATATACTTTCCAGAATTGGTTTATTCAAACTCCTTGGTGGGGTATATTTGATTGATAATATTGTTTCTGTAATATGCCGAATTGCAAAGGTTATAAAAAGCATGCCAATTACCATTTTTATATTTTGAAGTCACAATGATGAAGCTTTATTACGACTAGTAAATTGAAACAAAGTTTTAACTTTTTTCCACTTTTCATTTTTGACTGTTACCGGTTTCAGTCTATCACGGTCAACTTCAGACAAGTATTATTACTAGTTCACTACGAATATGACAGTCACACAGTGAGGTTAGCAATAATATTATTTATGTATGAACTCTCATCAGAAATATCACCATCGGAAGGTTAGAAACTGAATTGATTTAAAATTCAGTTTCCGATTTTTCTGAATCGCATTTCATCCGATGTTTCCAATAAAAAATCAAAATCAGATTAAAAAATGTGTCTTATAATCCCATCCAAGTTGTGAGGTTTGTTCGTTTATAAGGACTCTGAAGCTGTGCTAAAAAAAGAGAAGAAAAATAAATGTCGTTATCAAAAAGCGTACTTTTCGATAAATTAACACTCTAATCAAAAATTCATTGTAATTTATTTTCATTCTTCATTTCTAGGAGCAAGCACAGCTTCATAGTTTCCTAATAACAAGGTATTGTGGCGGAGAATTAAGTTAAAGATCGAAGAGGGAGCAAAGCAGAATGTTTGTTGTGGGAGCTAGTTAGGCATTCCTGAGGCGAGCGTCGGGCTTCTTCTTGAAGTAGTTGTTCTCGACCCGAGCGGCCAGCGCTAGCAGTTCGGGGTACGCCTTCACGGTGGCGGCGAGACGATCGCACGGCAGCTCCGTGGTGACCAGCGCAAACACGTGCCCAAATACCAGAGCGTCCAGTTCACACGGCCTACAACACACACACACAACTAGTTACTAGTCACTCGGGTTAATTGGTCCTAGGTGGGACTGTTGTTTTTACATTGGTTACACACAGGAGGCCCTGAGGAAAACAATTTCCTTTGGGGCCTAAGTCATCTTTGGGCAAGCATCCTGGCAGTATGGAGGGACTTTTTAAAGAAAGGAGGGAGAGGAAGTTCTGGGAAGGAAAATGATGGGTTGTGGGTTGGAATGTGTCCTGGAGTGACGGACGTAAGAATTCATCCCTCCCACTGCGGTACAAGGCAAAGAGAGAGTCCGACTTTTTTTTTTACATGAGCTCCACACAGGAGGTCCTGAGGAAAATAATTTCCCTCAGGGCCTGTCATCTTTGGGGATGCTGTGTGGAGGGTTTTTTTAGGAAAGGAAGGAGAGGAGAGTTCTGGGAAGGAAAAGGGTTTAAGGGGTGGGTAGGAATCTGGGGTTCAGTGTATCACACCTCACCCCATGAACCCGGGCACCCCTGCTAAATCACCAAAAGTAGCAAACCACTTGGGGTGACCTTGGATGACCTTGGATGGCAGAGGTGTTGGTTATCCAATAAAGGTTCCCGGGGCGGCGGTACCCGTTCCCGCTTCCCAAACTGAGAGGTAAAAAGAATTCATCAACCAGTCTCTCCCGGTCCGGCCCGCCATGCAGTAGGTGGGCAAAGGCAAGTGCTGCCAAGAGGTAGGCTCATCTACTAACACAGGCATCCTTGCTAAGTCACCAAGCGTAGTGAACCACTTGGGGTGTCCTATGGTAGGGTCGTTGGTTATCCAATAAATGGTTCCAGGGGCAACGGTACCCATAACCGCCTCCCACTTGCGGCATTCAAATTATATGTCAGAGCAGAATTCATTTTGACTGCAAGCTCACTATCAATTTTAATAGATTGCCCCACCCTACCTTTGGGTTATTATTCAAAAAGTAGGGAAAAAAACGTCGGGTTTTTTTTCTTTAGATTTCGTAATAACAATACATGGTTACAAAAAGTCACTAATAAATAGTCAAACATTCACATAAAGTTCAAAAACACAAAATGTAGAATACCATTGACTAACAGCGTAACTTGTGTGGGAAAGACGAAAATATCCAAGCACATTCGTTAGCTTTGCGATAATGCAGGAACAAGCTTGATGTATACGAATGTATCACAAACGTTTTGTGGGTTTCGGGTAGTTATTTTTTACCTGCACGGGATGCGGCTTGTTGCATTCGGGCGATAATATAGCGGCCTCATCACGTACGTTTGTATGGGTGGGGCGGTTTACATTTTTTTTGGGGATCAACAAGAGGATGGTGTGTAACACTTTATCAAACACTTTACTCTAAAGTCAGTGCACATTGAGCCGAGCCAACTTGATTTCTGTTTGCAAGTGAATCGAATATAATATCAGTAATTGAACTCACTTATTTCCAAAGAAGTATTCCTTGTCTCCGAGGCGTTCCGTCAAAGCCCGGCAGCATTTGTCTACCTGCACAGGAAGGTATCAGATTACATTGTATACTAAATACACATGTACCATGTGAAAATATGAAGTAACAAAAAATAAAGTAAATTAAAGAGAATCAATGTTTACATAATATAATGAAGTTATTTCAAAGACTTTTTTACTACTCATCTCATTTTTGGTAATTACTGTTTTTAGTTATGACGGCAGTATAAATGAATATAACAATACTCTTTCCCAAGTACATCAAGCCATTCAAAGGGTCAAATTAATATGTAATACGAAAAACATTGTACATTGTAAATCACGACTGTCCAAACTGCCATTTATATTTATGTTATTTAAGACACGCACACGCGCTGTTAAGTGGTGGATCTTGCCCTGAAAATATCATTAAAAGTTCTACAATCGGAATAGATATTTACTAGGACTCGAATTTTCAATTTCAGTCCAGAGCCGCTCATTTTTTGACAAAATCAATTTATTTCAAATATGTGAAATCTAAATAGAGGTCCTTCACAGACGCTACTAGATAATGGTATATTACATTACCTGCAGACGGCAGATAGCCGTCGATAATGCAGGGATCGAGAGTATAATAAATACTGTTGTAACCTGAAAGTCGGGGTGCAGATTATTCCTACCGCCTAATAAATAAGATATCAGATCTCATTGTTAATCTATCAAAATAAAGTCCAAAGGGTTATGTTTTATTCAAAGAGGTGTGAGACAACCCAGAGGTATAACAAAATTAAATTTAAAAAAACCAAAAACATAAAACAACCGCACTCATTTTCAAAACAAAAGTTATAGTTCGACATAATATAACTCGAATATAACTCCTCGATCTGGTCCCCCCATTTTAAAATACATTCAGATTCAATAGAGAAAATTCAACATAAATTTCTAAGACACATTAATTTTAAACTCAGCATTCGAAAAAATTTAATTTATTAAGACTCAGATCGAAGAATTATAGTCGACTTAATGTTTTTGTTCAAAATTGTAAATGGTAGAATAGACAGTCCTGATTTAACTAAGCTCATTGAATTTCATATACCCACGAGAGCCACTCATTCTAAAATCCTGTATAAATGCTACAATAACCGGACTGAGTATACGAAACACTCACTTGTACCTAAAATACTATCAAGAAGGCTATACTATCAAATATTTTCAGTCAGTATTAACTTTATTTGCTTTATAGAATTTTATATGTAATTGTATCTCTGGTGTCATTTCTTAATCAAAAGCCACAATTAACTGTTTTACTCTTTTTTATTATTTCTTATTTAACTATGATTTTGTGATAGGTAATCTGTGTTTATGGTATATATGGTTCCATGCCAACTGAGAATAAAGTCAACTCAACACCTCCTTGAAAAGTCATTAAAAGTTCCGAAAAAAATAATTTTAAATTAGCCGATAATCCTAACCTAACGTAACCTATTTAACCAATTTTTTTATCACTTTGAATGCCTTATCTGAGATGGTTCTGAGTTGGTTTCATTCTGGGTTGTCCGGTCACCGGTATATGTATACCGTTTATATTAAATAAATAAATAATAATTTAAATGAACCACTGTTGCAGAATATTGTGTTCTTACCTCGTCCACCACTTGGTCCATGGAGCGCTCGGCCCAGCCGAAGAGGCGCAAGCGCTGGAGAACTTGGCGGCGTTTGGAGCGCGCCTGCAGCCAGCCTAGCGGCCATGGGAACACGGAGGAGTAGCGCGGCGCCGTGACTTGGCGGAAGGTAGGCTCGTGCAGCCAGCAGGCGTACAGCTCAGCGTGGTACAGCACACTGTGCAACGTGCTGCTGAAGGCGCGCGTGTCGGCCTTCTGCGCGGGGGGCGCCGGGGGCAGCAGGCCACGTTCGCTCAGCAGCCCCGCCACCCCCTCCAGCTCCGCAGCCAAGAAGGCCCCCGCGCGCACGAAGGGGACCCGCCCGCCCGGGGACATCCACTCTGCGTTCCAGCGCATCTCCACGCTGAAGGGCAGGCCCAGCATGCGCAGAAAGGCTTGCACCGCCAGGCAGTTGGCGTTGTCGGGCAGCAGGATCTGCTCCACCTCGTACGGCTGGAACAGCTGTGCATCTTCTGGCCACGGCTCTCGACCTGCAATAAAATAATATGATTCCTACTGCCTGATTTGCCGGCTTTCGTGTTTCCTTCCTCCCGCAAGTTCTCTGAATTCACTCCCTCCCTTCCATCAATCCTTTATGGAGTTAATAATCTTCATAGATATGACTAACAAGAATCATCAAACATTCGATTCGTATTAGAATCATTTATAGAAATGACATTATTACAGGTTATGTAAGACAAAAATAAACATCTTTACAAAATAATTTTATAAATACCATCCAACTCGAAAGCTGCACTTTCTACTATGGGAGAAGGCATGACAGAAGAATCAAAAGATAAGCAAACGTATTATGATAAAACAATCACAATTTATTATGATATTATTGTTATATTTTGACATCCATTGACACTTGACCATAGATACACGCAATTCACGCAATATTACGATTTCCACTTTAGTGATGGGCGTTAAAGGAACATGAAGATATTCGTAAAAAATGGACGGGACGGAACATCAAAATAATCTGATGATTTCTTTTCATACAAGAACTCCAACACACCAATCAAGCACTTGTAACCCATCTGTAGGGTTATTTAACCCCTTTATATGTTTAGTATGATAAATTTGTGATAAACAATAAATGACGTTTTGTGCAAATGTTTTACAAAACTCTTCATTTGTGCGAGTTTTTGATAATGTGCAACAAATGCAAAGAATGCATTTGTCACACCACCGTCCCGTCCCCCCGGTGGTGTGACAAATGGTAATACCCCCATCGTTCAAAAATTTCACAAAGACCTACCTAAAATTTCAATAAGTACCTTCTAGCTTGTATGAGGCGAATCAAAATGCAACGGTCTAATAAATAAAATAGTTATTTCGATTTGCATATTTCGAATATTTCGATTATGATGCACATCGCTACTGCACCTTTGTCTCTGTTTAAATACGACAGAAAATGACAATGACAGTAGTTGTAGATCGTCGCTGCGGCTGACAGTTTTACGAATTGCGAAAGTTTTCTTTTCTAAAGCAAATACTTGAACAATGCTCTAATTAAAAATATTACAGAAAGACCAATGTTTTCCAAATGCAAAGTGTCTAATGAATAATAATGTTACTAAATAATATTTTTTTAATTAACAATACGTGATACTATAGGTTCATAACCTAGATATTCAATTGTTCGGTTCGTCTTTGTGTTATCTGCTGCTTGTTCTGGCTTTATAAATATATTAAAGTGTATCATATGTGTAAATGTAAAGGGGGTTAGGTTTTGATCGTTGTTTCCTCGTTTTTATCCAAATCTTATAGCCATGGATCTAAATCTCAAACACTCAATGAAACATAATTGTAATAGTGTTCCGCCTGAAAATCCCTTTAATGACGAGGTTGAAAAGCAGCACTTCTATTCCATTTTAGCTGCTTTCAAATATTACAAGTATGTACCCATTTGGATCTTAATAAAAGTAAAGTATTATAATATTAATTTCATTCACTCCAAATGTGTGTAATGGTGCTTGAAGTGCAGAAGCAAGTGACGACCACCATGGCAGAAGGAGTGGTTCTTGACCCAGAGGACGCATGCTCTGATCCCAACTGGGTTCGTACTTTCTTTTGGAGAAGTGAAGTACAGATTTGAAACTCGTTCGACAGTACAGAATGTTTTGACAGAACTCACTATTCCTAATGTGGCTGTTTGAATGAATTTAAAAATATATTTTAAATCTGGAATACATTGAAGCGTTCCTAATCAGTTGGTTCGCTACGGTGTCTTAGCAGGGGCGCCCAGATTAATGGGGTAAGGTTTATCTAGGTCTTCGTGGTGGATATGTTTGCTCACCTACTGCCTGGCGGGCCGGATCTGGAGAGACTGGTTGAGGGAGACCTTTTGAACTCTCCGAACTCTCGAACCTCGAACTCTCTCTTTTGAACTGGCCGGATTCTCTCCACCCATCGCCTTGCACTGCGGTGGATGGATTTGTATGTCTGTCACTCCTGGACATATTAACCCCCAGATTTCTGCCCGCCCCTCATACCTTTTTCCTTCCCTCAACTTCCTCTGCTTCCTTTCCCTAAAAAGACTCCACACACAGCATCTCCAAAGATGATATACGCCCTGAGGGAATTTTTTTTCCTCAAGGCCTCCTGTACGGAGCAAATGTAAAAAAAATAATAATATGGTCATATTGAGAAATATGAAATTGTACTTCAATTCACTGAATACTAGTGAGTTAAATCCATGTTGTGTTGTTTGCAGGACCGCAGCCCTGAACCGGGTAGAGCGGCGGGAACAGTTTGTGGACACTCTGCCTTTGCGCCACCAGGCCCGTCTGCCGCGCTACCGCCGCGCGCTGCAGGAAATGCGCGACGCCATCCTCCACAACCACCAGCTCATCTGCCTCCTGGTGGAGGGCGCACAGACCATCTTCGAGAATGTGCCTAGTCAGGATTTGCTCCAGCAGAACCATTCGGGTGACCCAGGTGCGCCAGTGCCCAAACCTCACGATATTGAAAAGGTAAAACACTGTAGAATCTCATTAATCACACACAAGTAATATAAAACCTGACTGAAAGGATGAAATCCATTACTTCACTGGAATTTTAAGGGTAGTAAGATATGATGATGCTTGTATGTTTGCTTTTAGGTGCACTATGTGCTGAAGCAGGTGGTGCGGGACTGGAGCGCTGCGGGGGCCCTGGAGCGCTTGCAGTGCTACTCCCCCGTCATCCAGCAGATCCAGCAAGAGTTCCCCGATCCCAGGTAATACCACAATTTTAGAACAAGACTCAATTATTCTGCCATCGTAAGCAAAAAAGCAGCTAGAAATTTGCAAATTTCATATTCATATCAGAATACATTATAACATGTAAAGAGACCTTTACATGTTATAATGACAGTTGGCCATCCAGCATACTTATGTACGATATACAGTCAGTTTAGGGAAAATACTGTATACCTACTTACACAAAATATAACTAAGCATCCCTGAAGGGATACGCAGAAAGGATGTACTGCAGAATAACAAAACATATTTTCATTCAAATGCATCAAGGTAAAACAATTTTTCTATTTACTGTATATGCCAACATATTAGTACAAAAATCGACAATTCCACATACCAACTTCGACATACGAACAATCGACATACCAACTTATTAAACCACTGGAGCGACTAAGGTCAAAATATGGACCGCTTTTATTTTTCTACGATTGACAGCGGTCCAAAATTGGACCACTTTTTTTGGATCAAATCCTACGAATATGCGATAATCTACAAAAGATAGGTGAATTCATTGGCTGTATAAAACTATAATCAGTTTGTATGTCTCCATATTAAAATTCGGAGGTATGATTTTTTTAAAGTGGGCGGTGACTATTCAAAAAAATCACGAGCAATCGGAGAAAAAAAATTTAAATCGCACCGTCGCTCGAGTGGAAAGGCGTTTTTAAAGTCGATTTTAGGCTTAAAATTTGTAAAAAAGTGCACAAAAATTGCAATTTTATAGCAATTATAACTTTAGGGGGGCAACTGTCGGGGGTCACCAATAAACAGTGCACCAGAATGTGATTTTGCAAATGTCTAGCTGCAGTATTGGCCTTGTGCTTGTGAGAATTATTATTTATGTTGAAATTGCGTATTTGGTCAATATTTTAAACAGCAGCATAGAGTAAGTAATACAGAGCTGGTTCAGGACTATGTATATCGTCACTCACACCACCGCGTATCTCAAAAAATAGGAAAAGGTTTTTTTTAATTTCTTCAACTGCATGCCCCATAGTTTGAATCGACAAACAAATGTTTAGACCAATCACCGCTCCTTTTATACAAAGTTTGATAACAAAATAATTGGTACTTATCGGTGATTAGCAGTAAATGTTTATACAAAAGTTTTATTTAGTAATGAGAATGAAATTATCATAATTTTTTAATCGTCTTATAATTATTATTTTTTTACTATTTGAAGAAAGTTAAATAGATCCATACTAATATTATAAATGCGAAACTGCTCGAGTTCGTTTATGACCTTTTCACGCATAACACAATATAAAGACTTTAATAATTCTTTCACCAATATAAAGCTAAATTATATGCGCAGACTACAGGTTGTATATGATGGTAAGCTCTGGCGTTATGAAATTATAAATATTAATATATTATATTTGTTATATGTTTTCCGTCGCTAACAAAAGCGAGTTTTTGCTAACGTCAGAAAAAAATCTTTTCCATGGAAACAATGTTGATGTATTTTTGGGCTCTAAGCTGGTAGGCACTCAGTCTACTGGTCAGCTACTACTGCAGAAAATTTAAATATTAGAATTCGTTTTTTTTTTGGACAAGCTTGGAATAAATGTCAGATTTGAGTTCCTGTATTAAAAATATAATTCGTAATTCGTAACGATTATAAAGACTGAATGATAAATAGAGTTATTATTCATTATTTTAACTTTATGAGTAAAACCTCAAACTGTAATATTTAATTAAATGAAGACATTATGAGCGAAACTCAATCGAAAATCTGGAAACAGAAAAATCAGAAAAAGATATTGGCACCTCTGGGACTCGAACCCAGGACCTCCCTACTTTCCGGGTTGGGCGCTCTTATCCACTGAGCTAAGGTGTCGATATCCAATTCGGTCACTTTTAACTGTACCATACTTTGACTAAGAACCACCCATATTATCTTCATTTTTCTTAACGCATATTTTTATTGGCTGCCATCTTTATGAATGATTGCAAGATTCAACTCGAACTAAATGCAATCTAGATGGTGTCTGGATAAATTATTATCCATTTTATTTAATGTGCGACATCTATTGACTCTTCTGCAAGTCTGGGATGAATATTGGTGCCAATATCTTTTTCTGATTTTTCTGTTTCCAGATTTTCGATTGAGTTCGAAATCGACCACCACAACTCGGGCATGTGCCTAGCATGGTGGTCGAAAAATTCTAAAATTTATGTAACCAACATTTCAATGAATAAAGAAAACTTAAAAAAAAAAAAAAAAAGTTTCGCTCATAATGTCTTCATTTAATTAAATATTACAGTTTGAGGTTTTACTCATAAAGTTAAAATAATGAATAATAATATTCATCCCAGACTTGCAGAAGAGTCAATAGATGTCGCACATTAAATAAAATGGATAATAATTTATCCGGACACCATCTAGATTGCATTTAGTTCGAGTTGAATCTTGCAATCATTCATAAAGATGGCAGCCAATAAAAATATGCGTTAAGAAAAATGAAGATAATATGGGTGGTTCTTAGTCGAAGTATGGTACAGTTAAAAGTGACCGAATTGGATATCGACACCTTAGCTCAGTGGATAAGAGCGCCCAACCCGGAAAGTAGGGAGGTCCTGGGTTCGAGTCCCAGAGGTGCCAATATCTTTTTCTGATTTTTCTGTTTCCAGATTTTCGATTGAGTTTCGCTCATAATGTCTTCATTTAATTAGATAAATAGAGTATTTTTTTATTATATTAACGAACTTCCAAATATTTAAATAAAAATAAACATCCGAAATGTTTGTAAGCGCATAAATTCCGAACGAATGAACAAAATTGGATAAGTAATTCTTTTTTTCTTTGAGCTATATATAGCATTATGAAATTTAGGTGGTAGGCGAGATGTTTGAAAACTGAATGTAAGGGAATGAATATACGGAATGTGGGAGGGGATGGGGGTGGGGTGGGGGGGAGATAATTGATAAGTGCAAGCGCTACAGTAATTTCCCGTAATACCTTGCGAGCGAAGCCGCGGGGAAAAGCTAGTATTATATATTTCTCACATAAGAATAGTGCATATCTCATTATTTCTCAGCCTTTCTTGGGTATTACACCGCAAATGTTATTTAACAATATGCTTTTAACCTGTCAGGCTAATCAGTTCTCTTTTCAGAACAACTCATACAGATCTCTTAGAAATCGTTATGTCTTCCTTACTATCATAGTGAAAAGTTTGATCTAAACGGAGTTAGAAATAAAAAATGCCACTCTTTATATTCAAATCTTTGGTGAAACCAAAGCAATAGATAGCAATTTACAACTGGGAATTTTTTATTCATTATTTTTACATGAAATGATAAAAAAAGTGAGGTGACAATAACCTTAATAATACATTTGTCTAATAAAATATTTGTGTTTTTATTTTTTTTCGTTAGCCAGTAATTTTAGTTAGAAAAAATGTAAGGTGAGCCATTTTTAAAACTTTTTTATATTTGCATGCAAAATTTTTATATTTCAAAAATTATTTAATTATTTCTAATTCTAAAATTTGTTACCTTTCGAAAACAGTTTTTAGTTTTCGGATACATTCAGAAATATTCAATTTATTCGGATTTTATTGCTAAGTGGAAATTTTTTGACTCTGACAAAATTTTGCTATTTTTATTTAATTCACTAAAGGATTTTTTGTTCCCCCTGAAAACCTGTGTAAATTGAGATACGCGGTGTTATAATGTAAGCGACGATATGGAATGAGTGTGTTTGTCGCAGCGGAGTGAGCGTGCTGGTGCCGGGAGCGGGGCTGGGTCGGCTGGCGTACGAGATTGCGGTGCTCGGATACATCTGCCAAGGAAATGAATTCTCCTTCTTCATGATCTTCGCCAGTAATTTTGTTCTAAACAAATGTCACGAGGTATTGCCTTATTTTTTTTTTAATGTTCGTGACAAGATTTAAAAGATGACAATAGAAACAAAATTCATTATCTCATTATTATAAATCTTAATTAATCATCTCATCAATTGGATAACTGAAACAAAGTTTTTGTAATCTTAATATTATTACAATTTAATTCCACCACAAAAAAATACTTTAAAAATAGAACTATTCTAAGTGTTCATCGTACAATGAATTATTGTTAATCTCTCGTGTTATTTAGTGCTGTCACCAAATATCTGTAAGTATCTGTAACCAAACAGCACATCCTCATAAAATGCATTCTGTTTCCTCTTCTATTACGTCTAGACATATTTATAATTACAAATTTAGAAAGAGAGAACACCAATCTTTCTCTTTACATTTAAAAGTTTCCCATTGACGCTCCCATATAATTTGTAATATTTCCATAAAACAGTCCACGGGTCAAAGTTTACCAATTTTTTAAATATTTATATAAAACCAAAAAAAGTGAAGTAACAATAACGGTTGACCGGTTGCTGTCTGAGGTGGATTTAAGTCTGGGTTCCACCCAGGAGTCGTGAGTTCAATTCCTCGGCTGGCTAAGTCCTCCATCGTGACACAAGTACATTTTCTGCTTACCTTTTAGTGGTAGTAGATTTTCAAATATTGTCAGGTTATTCGTGACCCGGGAATATTTGTCTTCCTTTAAAAAAACATCTTTTTGTCTAAGTAAATGTGTTTTTTAGTTTCTTATAACGTGGTTAATGAATTTTACAAGGAAAAATCCATCGGTAAACTATTTTATAAACTTTAGCTATATTTGCGTAATTTTTTTAATTGCATAATTATAACCATCTGTAATATTAAAATCTGAAAGTCTTTCATCTGTTTACAAAGATATTCAATTTTGCAATTCTTTCAAAAACAGCAAATATATTAATATGATGACATGATATTTTTTGTCTGAACCCATGGGGTTAAATATGATAAACCAGTACAGCATCTATTATCATTGTTTAAATAATAGATAAAGAATATTTAAATTAGATAAACAAGTACTTCAGCGCCTATGGTCATTGTTTAAATAACACATAATTGTTTGTCTGATTGAATTGATTGTTTAAAATAGATAAACCAGTACAGCGTCTGATAGGACATGTGTATATGCATATGTACCCGATAGGGCACACAAAGAAGAGAAGTACAGCGTCTGTGGTCATTGTTTAAATAACATGCAACAGTTATTTAAATTGGAAAGCATCTGTTGTCATTGTTTAAATAACAGATAAAGAATATCTCAATTAGATAAACTAGTACTACAGCGTCTACGGTCATTGTTTAAATAACACGTAATGATTGTTTAAGGGGGGGGGTAAGGTTTTAAAGGCTAAAAAAAAGCATGTTTTCATGATTTTTTTTTTTGAGATATGAATAATGTTGGTTTATTTATTTTATATACACGTTATAGTATGACATCTTAAGTATCTTTAAAAAAAAAATTAATTAAAAATATCAATAAATAAGTCCGTGAGAGCGAATCTCCTGAGGCACCCCGAAAATGCGGTGAACATCATAACTCGTTAACAAATCATTTCAAAGAAAAAAATCAAAATGTTTTGAAAAGGTGGTATGTTTTTCTAGGTAGTGACGAAGCATTTTTTTTTTGCAGCATGTTGAAGTCAAAAATGTGATTATTGCTAAAATTTTCGGTGAACATGTTATTATAAAATGAAAAAAAAATCTTCGTCACTACCTGTTGATTTATGTGTAAAAATAGTGTACAAAATTTCAAAAGGATCAGTTAAGTAAATTTTGAGTTATGATGTTCACAAACTTTTTGAAAAAATTTGCGAGAAAATCGATTTAAAGTTTTTTTAATCTCGAAATATACTTGAATTGAGCAAGAGGACCGGTCGCTTGAAACGCTGTATCTTCGTTAGTTTTGCTCCGATTTACTTGAAATTTTGACACAATACTCTCGACATGTTGTACATTTAGAAAAAAAATAATGTTAAAAATGGCTTTTAAAACCTTACCCCCCCCCCCTTAAGAGGTCTGTTCACGCGGGCGAAGATTGACTATCCAAAAAAGCATAATGATAGGTATAATTGTCGTGTGTCCTGCTCTAGTAAAGTACAGGAAAGGGGCGTACGAGAGGCGGTAGTGAAGGGGGAAATCGTAATACGTATTGTCGCACATCGCGAGCGAACATAAAAATTAAATAATTATGTAGTGAACAAAGCAGAAAATATATGTAATATTACGCTTGAATATTTGCAGGAAGCCGGTGAACGGTCCCTTTCGTTTAGTACCTTAGCATTAGCGGACGAGGGACACACATGCGGAGGTCTCTGGACATATTCTGTAGTAGTGTTAGTTTGTTTATAGTACAAACGCTGGGTGTCAACAAAATTTACAATTTTACAATAATTCTTCGGTTAGGTTTGATTGTTTCACAATATACTAAAATTTATATTCAACGATGTTGTGATATTTTTATCTTGATTGAATTATTGAAAACAATTATAATTATAACAAAAGAAAACAATATAGAATTTTACCCCGATTTGATGTTTACATGTTAGAACAGAGTTCAAAATGTGAAGTTTTGTCAAATATTAATTTGGAGGTACGATTAAACAACCCGGCCTAACATTCGCATACAAAATAAAATCGGTGACCGGACAACTTGGAATGAGACCAACTCAGAACCATCTCAGATAAGTCATTTAGAGTGATAAAATATTTATAAATATAAAACAGGTTACATTAGGTTAGGGTTATCGGCTAATTTAAAATTATTTTTTTCATAGCTTTTTGACTTTTCAAGGAGGTGTTGAATTGAATTTATTCTCAGTTGGCATGGAACCATCTAATCGACATATTTAGGCACTTTCATGAAAACAAAAAAAAATTAATGATGACTTCCGTGGTCGAAGGGTAAGACTCTCTCTCGACTAGCGATCAGGAGGTGACAGGTACAAATCCCGGAGTGGGCAAGTAGGTAAATTATATTTGATTGATTTGTGTTTTTTCACAATTCAATCATTTAAAAATAATATATGGTATATTTGCGGCACTTTCCAGAATGTAAATAACTCTCAGTAGGACTCTGGTGTAAGACCACCATCCAGAATTGAAATGGCTTTAACTGTGTTTAATGACTAGATCTGAATGTCCGGGTGCTTCCCCACCTTCCTTTACCCCATATCCTTCCCCTCCTCACCAATTTCAGCCTCACAACATACCAAAATTGAGGATGCCATAGTCCCACCACATTCAACAATTTGGGAGGCGGGTAAGGGTACCGCCGCCCCGGGAACCATTTGTTCGCTACGTTTGGTGACTTAGCAGGGGTGCCTGGATTCACGGGGTGAAGTTTGTCCGGGTCTTGGCGGCGGATGCGTCTATTGATATGTCAGATTTGAAAGTCAAATAATATGTGTAACTTCACATTCAATTATACTGTAAGGTTCCAAAATCGGTGTCTCGGAGGTATGTTGGTTTTCCTTGCATACGCCTGAGGGATCTTTTTGTACAGTTTTTTTTAACGTTAGCTCTACACAGATACTTGAGTCGGGCGATGTCAAGAGTCAAAATAACAGAAGAGCACGTATGAGACGATGTATGAATGTGAACGAAGCAAGGAGTGTGTGCCAAGATCGAGTTGTTTGGCGGTCCGTCCTCTCTGCCTACCCCTGCGGGGAAACGGCGTGATGGTTAGTTAGTTAGTTAGCTCTACACAGGAAGCCCTGAGGAAAAAGGGGTCTTTTTAGGAAAGGAAGGAGATGAAGTTCTGGGAAAGAGAAGGGTATTAGGGGTGGGAAGGAATCTGGGGGTCAGTGTGTCCAGGAGTGTCCCGGGCGTATGAATCAATCCCTCCCGCTGCGGTGCAAGGCGATGTTTTGAGAGAGTACCTACAGCTGAAGTCAAAGAGACTCCCTCAATCGTTCTCTCCCGATCCGAGCCTGTCATGCAGCTGGTGGGCAGACGCATCCACCGTTAATACCCGGACAAACCTCACCCCATGAATCCGGGCACCCCTGCTAAGTCACCAAACGTAGTGAACCACTTGGTAGAGGTGTTTGTTATCCAATAAATGGTTCCCGGGGCGGCGGTATCCATACCCGCCTCGCATTCAGTCTACTTCATCCTTCGTCTGCCAGTTTCCATGCCTTACTGCCATACATATCTATACCTAGTTAGGTATCCTTGTATCGTAGAAAATATTTTAAAAATAAAAGCTGAACTGCCAAAATAGTGTTTCTTACTACCTACCTACTACCTAGTAAACACAAGTATATTGGCATTATTGAATGCATTCTCCAGTTTTCGGTAAACAGATCTAAAATGATAAAACAAACAACGAACATGCACCTGCGTTGTCTGACAACACACACACAGATACACGATTCTATTACCTCTCCCCCCGGCCCGCGCACGTTTCGCTCCCGCGTGACTAGCAAAAGAGTGAATGAGATGACATCAAAAAACCTAGGTAATTTTACGATAAATTTGCGCGTAACTAGATCCGGTTTTTGACGCAAATATAACTGTTTTCAGTGCAAACTAAAATTTTATCGTATACTTCATCATATTCCTGAGGCAGGATATGAAAGGATTTTTCAAAAATAGCATCCATTTGGTCAGAAAAAAATTCCAAAGTAGCCTCCTAAATTCATCGATAAATTGTCATCTTTTGAAGCCTATATTTTATAATTTAAAACAAAAATCGAAAATTGGATTCATATCCGTACTTTTTATATAGCTAACCTGTCATTTAAAAAAAAATTGAAAACAATTAGTTTGATATTTTAGCCGTTAATCCGGAACTAAATTTTGTATGAAACAGGCCACGCATACGTTCCTCTTAAGGTAAGATATGACAGTACAGCTTATGTTGTCATAGTTTAAATAACACAAAGATTGTTTTGATTAGATAAACCAGTACTACGTCATCTACGGTTGTTGTTTAAGAACTCGCATTCTGAATTTTTACCGATTTATTGTTATAAATCGGTTAAAAAAATATGTTATTTTTTAAGATAATATCTGTACGTTTGCCGAGCCGTAACGGTAAATATATGAAATTCCCTCAATGGAAAAAATCGTAAAGTATGTTAAAGATGTGAAAAAATCCACAGTGTATGTATGTATGTATGCTACTTTAGCTTTTGTCGGGAGATTTTTCCTCTATTTTAAACAAGCCGTGTTTTATTAAATATTTTCATAACTTTTGCTTAATTATAATCGTTTTTTAACATTAGCGAGCTCCCTGTAATATTTGTATTTACGTATCTCCCTTTCAAACCCTCTTCTGCTTCTTTTTGAACGCTTACTACTGGGCCTTAAATAACACGTAATAATTGTTTAAATTAGGTAAACCAGTACAGCGTCCATCCGTGGGCCCACCAGCTGGTGAACAACCTGACTTGCGAAGAACAGCTGAGGAGTGTCTCGTTCCCGGACACGAGCCCGGCCGCTCTGCAGGGGCAGGAGTTCTCTATGGTGGCCGGGGACTTTGTCGAGGTACAATCTAATCACATAAATTTCATACTTTAGGTAATGATGGACAAACCACATGTCTCTCCTTCTGTCCTATTTCAGGTGTACACCAAGGAAGCAGAGTGGGATTGTGTAGCTACATGCTTCTTCATAGACTGCGCCCCCAACGTTATAGACTTCATAGAGACCATCTACCACATTCTTAAGCCCGGGGGCATTTGGGTCAACATCGGACCTCTGCTCTATCATTTCTGGTAAGCAATACACAATCTCATCGCACATTTCAATTTAGAATATGAGAATGGGTACCACCACCCTGTGAACCATTTGTTGGATAACCAACACCTCAGCCATAGGTCACACCAAGTGGTTCACTACGTTTGGTGACTTGGAAGGGGTGCCCGGGTTCATAGGGTGAGGTTTGTCTAGGTCTTGGCGGCGGATGCTCTGGACACTGAATCCCAGATTCCTGCCCACCCCTCATAACCTTTCTTCCCAGAACTTTCTCTCCTTCTTTTCTTTCCTTAACCCGTCTAATCACAGGAGACCCTAGTTGTCCCAAAACATCATATGCCGTTATAATAACAGGAGACCCAGATTGTCCCAGAGCGACCGTGCATTATTAAAAGTTAAATATCTCTTTTACTGTCAGGCAAACATTTGTGATTTCTTTTATGTTAGAAAGCGAATGAAATAATGCTTCTTATTGCCTTAGGAATAAACGAGCTATATTGGTCAGATATTTTACAAATCCGATCATAAGTGACGATTTTATTTTGCGCCAATTTGTGACGTAACAAACAATTAATTTAAAAATAAAATTGTATGAATGTCATAAAAAGTGAGGTGACAGTATTATCACAAATTTTATTAAAAAAACGAATCTGTATTTAAAATTTTCGGTTTATTTTATTTTTTGTACTTTTTTGAGGAATCCCCAGGTAAGTATTTTTAAGCTAATTTACATTTTCAATATCAAAATTTTAATATTTTAAAACAAAAATGTTGATTTCTAATAAATACACCGAAAAGTTTATTTTATATAGATTTTAGAAAAAATTTTGTTTTTGCAAAAAGGTTAAAAAATAACCAATAAAATGTAACATTAAAAATGCATTGGAAGAACCAGGAATTTTGTGCTCAAATCTTGACAGGCAAAAGTTCATAGATATTATTTTCTCATTATTCGAAGGGTTAAAAAGACCCTCCACACATCCCCATCCCTCCATGCATCCCCAAAGAGGTCACCTGTGTAGAGCTAACGTATATTAAAAAAAAATTAAAAAAAATTGCTTTGTAATCTACCATGGTAAGTGAAAACACACTGTCCTTCTTGCGATTCTCAAGAAGCGGTGTGTTCTTAATTACCACAGCAGTATTGTTAAAATAATGTTCATGCTTTGACCTCTCTGCAGCGACACAGATACGGAGGGGAGCATCGAACCTCCCTTTGACATCCTGTGCGACATCATTAAGGACGTGGGCTTCTCTGTCGAGGTGTGTATTTACTCTCTTATGTTACTATCAATAAAAGGCTAGCTTTACATTCGTAATTAAAAATTACAGATTACGTAAGATTTTTGACAGGTTACTACTCCCAGGAGCGTTTACGTATGAATCTGACTTGTGGTAATTAATGATCACGGAATTTTTTCGGAAGTTCGACCTGTGTAACTGCTCTTGCGACCGTTTACATCTGTAAATGTATTTGCGGTAAGATGGCTTCCTTTCAACAACGACCTGCTACTGTCAAATTTACGCGATTTTGTCAATAAAGACGAAAAGGACCAAATAAAGTGCTGAAATAGATTTTGGCTTTAATTTAACAATTCTCCACGCACTTTTGTGCCGTCAAAGGCGGAAATTAATGGATTTCTTTCATTTTATTCTAACGACAGCTACCTGACAGCTGCCGACTGCAACCGACTTCGTATTCAAATACGTAATTTTAAAAACAGAAACACTGAGATTAGAAAGGTTTGGACCGATAATTGAATAGAAGGATGCTCATTTTCAGAAAACTCAAATAAGTGGAAATAAATACTAGTTTTATAAGAAAAAAATCCAATAAAAACAAATGTCTTTTGATTTTTGACATTTCGCAATGGCGCATTCTGGTACTATTTCTTACAAAAAGTCCCTCAGCTTATCAAATTGATTTTATAAGCTGTGAGAAGGCTGTAATTTCGCGCGGACGCGATTAGACCTGTCAAAAAACTTCCAGGAGAAGAAGTTCTGTAACATGCTTTAAATTACGTTAAGTGACTTTTGGTGTCGTTTACATTGGTAATTTGGCCATAATTCACTTACACAAGCGAATTACGGGAAAAAACTTACGAATGTAAAGCCAGCCATACAACAAACAAACATTACACTAGGCCAATATTAATAATATCTCTTGTATCCATTGTACTACAGTCAAATTGAAGCACTTGTTTTAAAATCGCATCCAATACCTTAACTTTTGTGGAAAAATAGAACTGACTTGTCAAATTCCAGGCAGCAATATTTCAGCCCTTAACTCATTCGGTGTTGGCTTTTTTGGTGTTTTTTTTTAATCCACTAATCATAATTAACTACATAATCGTGCTCGATTTGTACCGAGTATAATTGACATGTCAACATTTTTTTGTAAGCAAAAAATATAATTTGGCTTGGTCCGCCCATGGAAGTGATCTCGAGTTAATCTCAAAAAGGAGAATATATTTCAGCAATTCGCAAACATTTAAAGTCATAAAACATTTCACGGTTTTTGCGTGCATTGCATCAGCTACGGATGACATATTATAGCGGATAAAATGCTATCATATAATAATTTTTGCATGGTCTATAAACTTACTCTTGCTAGGGAATACTATGCTATCTAATTTGAATAATAATTTCCGAGATTTCTCTGCCTGAGGGAGTACGGCTCTACCCTACCGACTTTCTCTTGGGCATGCTCGATATGAACCATTTATGGGTCAGAAGGGGTATGCTCAATGTAACACATTACTTCAGACTGATTTGTGGATGGTTCGAAAACTCGACTATCATGGAGAGCATTAGTTTCTGTTGTATTCATATGTTCCCGATGGTTATCTCCGTCACCGACAGCGTACACTGATTTATCTCCCAGCTTGCAGAATTAACTTGCCAATGATCACGCCAGTCGGGAGAGCTGTCTTGTTGTTAAATACAATCACTTCGAATATCGATACGTTTAACATCAACGACAATTTAGACGGCAAGCTTTGTTGCTGTTCTTATAAATCTGCTTGTCTAATCTTAAATATTTTCTCTCTTTTAAAAACTCTTTGAAATTTGTAATGTTTTTAAAATGAATAAATTGAATTGAATTTGAAGGATAGGATTCTCAATGAACTGTTGTGGTTCCAGAAATCAGAGACCGGAGTGAAGACCAAATACTTCCACAACCCTAGCTCCATGCTGCAGCACGAGTATGACTCTGTATTCCTGGTGTGTCGCAAGCCCCTCACACACCCACATACTCAATCCGACACGCACACGGATACAGACACAGACCTCTGACTGCATCCACATCACCACTAACAGCCATAAGTTACCTCTACTCAAGCTCAGTAGCTCAGTACCACTGCTACTCCTATACAAGTAGACATGGGCAAAACAGACCGAATGAACTGGCTGAATCAAAAGTTGAATCAGATGGTGATTTGGCTATCTTTGGCCATAATCACGCGAATTGTTAAAGCAATTAACAAAATGAGTGATTTCTAAAATAGATTAATGCGCTTATCATGCTAAATCTGACTGAATTGTTTTGAAAAGTTTTATTTCACATGTATATTTGTTTATTCTTCTTTTCCTTCTTCCTTGCACTGTCCCGACTCATTGCCTAGGTAGGCTGTTGGGGTCGGTTCTTCTCGTTTTCAGGCTATATCTTCTTCGGTTTTAGGTATCACTTTTATCCAGGCTGTTAATATTTTGAAGCATTGAGTCATCCAGGAGTTCTTTGGTCTTTCTCTGGATGACTGTCGATGTAGCTCCACAGACATTGCCTGCTTCAATGTGTGGTCTGGTGGTCTCCGTCTTATGTGCCCTTATCATCTCAACTGTCATTCCTCCAGCTTACTGTTTATGTCCGTGACATCCAGGCTACCACGAATGCGTGAACTTTTAGTGATACTCCTACCGACCATCTAAGCATTCGCATTTCTGCTGTTTCGAGTTGCCTAGAGTAGGAGTTGTACGTAGTCCAGAATTCAGAGCCATACATTATCGCGGGTCTAACAATAGTCTGGTATATCTTTCTTTCCTTTAAGTTTTATAGGCATTTACGGGTCACACAAGACCCCTGTTACGGATCTAAATTTCATCCATCCCACACCTATTCTATGGTCAACATCCGCAATGTATATTTGTTTATTATTTTTATAATTTTTATTTATCTACTAACGTTTTAAGATTGCTAATGAATGACACGGATACGTCGAAACCGGTAGCATATAAATAAAAAATTTCGTAACAATTGTACATGTGAAATAAAACTCTTCAAAACAAAACGTCTAGAAATTGTTACCCAGTTAATGCCCAAGATATACAAAAAATTCTGACTGAATTGATTGATTGTGTCTAATTATAGTAGGTGCATACTTTACAATGCCAGGTCTGGCGCTGCAACGCAATGATCAAGCAAGCTGTGACAATTAGGTATTATTATTTCTTTAGTATTTAGGATTATCTTCATCGATTGCCTGCAGAATACATCACATATTTACGACATGCAGGGTCAGCCCTATGCAGGCGCAATTGGATCAGTGCGCTCCAGGCGCCGACGACTTGCCAAGGCACTGTTTGGCTAAGGGCCGACCCTAAGACATGTGCCTGAGATTGCCATAGAGTGAAAAATCACTTGCCAACAAAAAGATATTAAAGTTTTGGAATGTTTTATGATTGGAACTGTATAATGGTTGCTCCACTGAAAGTTTATTGGTTAATAAACAATATGTTGTGAGATAGATCAGGCGATTATAGTTGGGTGCCTCCATACTTCGCCAGAATCTTGATTTATTATAATATTCTGTACAAAAATATATTTTTTCAAAGAATGACTAAAATTTGTTTCAATTATTTTAATTTTATTAGAATTAAAAATCGATTGATATGTCTTATAAGGGGCAATCCATAAATTACGTCACACAAATTTCATGATTTTTTTGATCCCCGTCCCTGTCACACATCGTCACATTTGTGAGAACCCCTCCCCCCTGGTGTGTTGTCACATACTTTGCAATTTTACATCTAAAATTTTTTTGCATTTTAATCATTTAGATTTTTACATGTGACGTCACAGAGCTGATGACCCCCCCATACCCTTTGTCACACAATGTCACACTTCTCTAATCCCCCCCCCCCCTTAAGGTGTGACGTAATTTATGGATGGCCCCTAATTGCAACAGCGTTGTATGAAAAAGTGAGTTCTGAGATATGGGCTGTTTAACAATTCACTCGACTGTAATGAGCATATTGTTGCGTTCGCAAAATATTCCACGAGAGGTTTCTGATCTTAAAAATAATTGAAAAAAGGTTTTTTTTACATGCATAAATTCAAATTACAAATGACCTATTTATTTTTTTAACCCCTAGGGGCCGGAGCCCCGCAATAGCAGTGTTGAAAAATTGCACCTATGCACAGCGTGAAGCACTGCAGTTGCAGTGCCTTATATATTGTATGGCGCTTTAGCCATTTTTACTTTCCAGCGTCGATATTATGTTTAAAATCTCTACACGGGTCATTCATTCATTCAAATTGGTCATTAAATACTGCACAAACAAGGGGGAAATAGTGTCGGGATCAACGGTCGACAACATCTGCTTGGTGTACGTCAGGAACTGTCTGCGTAGACGGGCCAGCTGCGCCGGGGCGGGCGGCGGAGCGGCGGGCAGGCCGGGCACCAGACCAGATGCCGCGCGCTCACACACCTCCCTTGTCTGCCTGTCCACCCGCTGCAAGAAGGTGGTAGCCGTCAGGGGGGCATTCTGCGTGCTAAGGTTGGGAGGTGGCGGGGCCCGCTGGAAAAGGGCTCCGTACACCTCCGTCAGCGCCTCTGCCTCGCGTCCCTCCCCATCTTCTTCTCCCCACATCACCAACGGTTGGTCCCATCTGTTGTGCGACATCGGCTCTTCAAACCTGTTACGAAACAAATACCATCACTTTATCTAAAGTCTGCAATCATATCATAAGTAGGACCCAGATTTTTCTTTGCAAAATCATGCCTGAGCTGCAGTGGTGGCTCGTGACTTTTGGTGTGCTAGAGTGCTAATATTAAAAAAATGGAATTATTGATATTGTTGTAGCCAAAAATAAAAGGGAAATGTCTTTTTTGAAAGCCCTCTTCACCCGTTGACCATCACGCGATAAACGTTTCTTAAATATAGTCTATTATTATACGAGTTATATCATTTTATTTAACGGTCCCGAATACAGTAAAGGCACGACATCTTAGATAATTATTGTTCGATTTTTTTACGTAATTTTGATTTTTAAGCAGGGCCTTGGGTGGCCCGGTACCATTTAATCCACGGACCGTTAGCAGTTCGCGGACCGGGGGTTGGGGACAACTGTTTTAAAGCATAACTTGCAAAAAGTGTTTTTTCCTAAAATAATTAAATTAGCACAACTATGAAAGAGCAGATTATGAATTATTTTAAGTATATCCTTATATAATGCAATAAAGTAAAGTAAAAACAGAAGCAAAGTGCTCAGTGCGGGGATGGATGGTGGATGGACCGACCTGCCAACGAGAGCATCAAACACCTCGAGCTCGTAGGGCTCCTCCCCTGCAGGGGCCCGGGCGCGAGCCGTGGTTATGTTGGCAATGCAAAACACGGTGCACTGTGTTGTCTTCACAGCCTTGGAGGCGCAGTACAGCTCGTAGCGGAATCCTGCAAATTACACAAGATAATAATACGATTCTCGCGGCCTAATACGTTAAGTTATCTAACTTCCATTGCCTGTCCGGACAACAGTCGCAATGTGACATCTGCCCCGATGATGAACTCTGTAAGACTGTGCAAAACATTTTTTTTTAATGTAAAACCACACAAGAGTCACAACTGCTCTCAACAGCCTGAAGCCAGTGAAACCATGGTATCCCCAATTGGGGTATTTTGTGAGGCTGAAGGTAGTGGAGAGGGAAAGGAGATGGGAAAGAGGAAGGTGGGGAAGTACCTGGTTATTCGGAGCTGGTCACTAAACACAGCCAAAGCCATATCAATTCTAGTTGGTGGTCTTACACCAGGGCAAATACGGAGAGTATTTTCCCTTCATTATTTTAAACTAGCTGTTTCCTGGCATGCGTTGCTATGCCATTCAAAGAAATAAATATTCTCCGTGCATCCCCGTTCCCTTCCACCTTCCCCCTCCCTCGTCTCTTTCCTCTCCGCGAACCCTACCTCCCCCGTTCCCCTTCCCTCTCCTTTCCTCCCTGCCGCTAAAATATATGAAATACATACATTTTCATTTATACAAATTTCATAACGCCAGAGCTTACCATTATATATACCCTATACGTTATTCTGATGCATGAGCTATATTATTGTAAAGTTTCATTAAAATCCATTCAGTAGTTTTTGCATGAAAGAGTGACAAACACACATACATCCATTCATAGATCCATACAAACTTTCACATTTATAAAATTAGTAAGATGAGAATTTGTGAAATAACACAAAATTACTCAAATAAAATTTATTTCTGCAAGCTGGGATCTCGACTAGCAAGCCAGAGGTCGCGCTTGCGACCTCTGGCTTGCTAGTCGAGAGCCTCACCCCTAGACTACGGTTGCCTCAGGAATCGCAACACTGCTTAGTAACCCAAATATCAAACAACAATATATATTAGCTTTTTTAATAACTCAGGTACGCCTCATATGTATGCCTTGTAATGTTACATTGTCTTAAGCTTATGGGTCCGAGTGGTTAATCAATGTTAAATTAGTATATATTAATTAGGTTGTATAAGCCCAGTTGTATGTACCTTTAATGTAGTTGCCTGAATCCAAAATCACAACGTCTTGTTTATCTAAAAGTCTCATCACTTCGGATTTTAAAACTCCACGAATGTGCTTTTCTTTCTGCGAGTCGACGTAATATGCATTTTTTTTGTAACCAGCCTTTTTTAATTCAGTCATTTCTGACACAATGTGGGCATTCCTTTTATGCTCCCTCTCGATATATTCTTTAATTTTTAATGCTTTTGTGCTTTTCCCGCTGTTGGGAATACCGCACATAACAACTAAAGGCATTTTTATATTTCTTTTCTTCCGAACTGTGCGATCTTTTTGGACAGATAACCTCCAAAATAATACTATTTTATGTATATAGTTTTACGGTAAAAATTTAAGTGTGATTTATTATGTGAGCTGTTTTCAGTATACCAAGCATACATTTTTGTTTAATTCGTAATTAGTTCGCGCGTATCTCACTCGAAATAGCCATCGCAGAAACTAACCTATAAACCCTTACATGAATCAAACTGTCAACCATAATACCTGCTGTCAACCATCTGTCAACTGTCAAATCTGCTGTCACAATTCACAACACATGTCTCTTCGTCTATGGCTTTCTTCAATAATACACGCACGGTGACCGGCCAACTCGGAATGAAACCAACTCAGAACCATCTCAGATAAGTCATTTAGAGTGATAAAAAAATATAAATAAAAAATTGGTTAAATAGGTTAAGTTAGGTTAGGGTTATCGGCTAATTTAAAATTATTGTTTTATCATTATAAATGACTTATCTGAGATGGTTCTGAGTTGGTTTCATTCCGAGTTGGCATGGAACCTACACGCACAATCGAGACATTTAGATAATCGATAATCAAAAGAATCGATGTTGTATCGAAATGAGAAATCGAGACAATCTTACTCAAATGCCAGAATTCATTCGGAAATGCAAATCGATTATCAAATAAGAGAGGTCAAATTATTTTGAGATATAGGTAGAAAATATCTCGGATGGCTTTCACATGTACATGCCAGCTACTAAAGATTTAATATGCATGCATGTTCAGAACAAACCAGTTGTGTGAATAATTGTAAACGACGAATTGATTTTTTTAAAGTTTTGATTAACATTTCCAGAATAATTCGTGTGTAAAAGACTGCCATGGTGATAATTTTCCTAATTTAAGAAGGTAAATGGGCTCTTTTGGGGTTATGTGTCGATTTGGTTGATCGTTTATTTGATTTAACGTGAAATTAACAACTGATGTTTGTAATGTCATCGAAAACTAGTACCTCAAAATATTTTGTGTGTCTTTTTTTACATTAGCTCCACACAGGAGACCATGAGAAAAATAATTTCCCTCTGGGCCTAATCTTAGAGGATGCTGTTTGGAGGTTTTTTTTAAGAAAAGGAAGTTTTGGGAAGGAAATAAATGTGAAGGGTGGGTATAAATTTGGGGTTCAGTGTATCCAGGAATGATGAACGTATGAATTCATCCCTCCAACTGCGGTACAAGGCGATGGGTCGAGAGATTCTGGCTGGAGGATAAAAAATCTCCATCAACCAGTCTCTCTCAATCCTGCCCACCACGCAACAAGTGGGCAGACATATCAGCCGCCAAGTCCTGGATAAACCTCATCCCATGAACCACTTGGGATGACCTACGGCATAGGTGATGGTTATCCAATAAATGGTTCCCGGGGTGGTCGTACCCAAACCCGCACACCAAATTGATTGTCTGTATAAGATATTGATGGTTTATTCTTAAAAAGTTTTATCAACGTTGGAATTAAACAATTTCTGTAAAAAGATATCTTTATTAAATTAATACCGATTGCAAAAAAATTGTGTGACGACTGTTTTAATATATTAGGTGTGGGTTTGTTTAGGTAGTGAGGTATTATAAATAATAGCAAAATGTTGCAGTACCGATGGACCATATTTTCCTAAGAATCCCGCCCCCGCCCCTTAGGGGATGGCAAGAGCTGCCCATCTGACTGTAGGTATTGCTTCAGCTGAACCCCGAGCGATTAATTCGATTAACCATCGATTCTTTTGTTGTATCGACTAAAATATTTCGATTCTGCCCATCACTAGGTAATTCTTTGTGTATGGATTCTTGCTCATTTCACGTCGGTGTTGTCATGTGCATGGTTTCTACCATGTCTTAATTTTTTGGGGTTATTTCTACCTCCATGGTTTTTCCAAAAAACCATGTCGAGCAAGACATGTTTTTTTATCGGTCAACAAAAGTATGAGTGGATACGTTTTTTAGCAGGGGTCGCGCGGGTTAATTCTGAAATCAGGGAACTAAGTTCTAGAAATTAAGCGTGGTTTCATAATTTCTCTTAATAATTTAAATCTAATTTAAACTTGTCAAAAAGTAATATTAATACATTAATAGAAAGAAATATAATATTTCTTTTAATATTAATATTATTCGTGATAAAGCTTAACAGGTTGTTTACTTATTTTCTTGTTTACATTCTCAATAAAAAGATTACGAAATACATGGATTTTTATCCTTCAAAACTAGGTTTTTTCATATCTGAAAAATGGTTTTCCATTTTTGGAACATGGCAACACTGAGCAGCAGTGTCATTTAGGTATTAGTTCATTTATCGTCATTTATTTACGGTTTGTCTTTGAATTTGTTAAGCTGTCAAAAGTGTCAAAGAAAAATAAAATAATTCGACATTGTGAATAATATTTACGTCTTACATATTTCATAGAGAATTATTATTCAACTGCAGATTAAGACTTCAATAGATTCTTTTAATTCCTAATCGAAAACATTCTCCACAACAGATAAGTAAATGCTTTTTTGTCAAATCGCAGTCGATAATATTGAACATTCATTTATCGGAACATTTTTAAAATATGGATAATATAATGGACATGCAGTCTGCATGCCGGGCTTGCTTGCATTCTTCAGCAGAGGGTGCATCGATTTTCGATATACATCAACACGATCTAAAGTTTAGTGAGATGTTAACCAGTTGTAGCGGGGTTTTAGTATCCACCGAAGATAGTTATCCGAAGACTATTTGCCCGTCGTGCATTCTCGAGTTATCGAATGTTTGGAAATTTGTAAAAATGTGCCGGTCATCTGACGATTCTTTGCGGAAATGTTACGGGAAATCACAACACCAAAAAATATTCACAGAGATGGACAACCTCGAGGATTTAAAATTGGAAATTAAGGAAGAATATAATTTTCAGTCCATTAAAGCCGAATTTTCGTCAGATAACAATATGGAAGATTCAGACCCCGACTACAAAGTTGAAGAAGAAACAGAAGTTAAACATGTTCTCAGAGCGATGGCAAATACAAAAAAATCAACAGGTAGAAAGAGAACAAACAAACCTCACAAGACAGGCACCAGCTTCTCCTGTCTGTTCTGTAATTACGTAACAGAAACATCCGGTCGACTCAAGAAACATCGGCTGCGAAACCATTCCGGGGCCGATGAGTTCCTGTGCAGAAGTTGCGGAAAGATATTCAAGAGAAAAAGCGACCTGGTGGTGCATGCGCGCACGCACTCGGGGGAGCGGCCCTTCGCCTGCCCGCACTGTCCACGCCGCTTCGCACAGTCTGGCACGCTCAGCGAGCACAGGCGCCGCCACACTGGCGAGACGCCCTTCACTTGCCCCCTCTGCCCGCGCCTGTTCGCCTCGCGCTCCTCCTTCTGGCGGCACCGGCGCGTGCACTCGGGCGAGCGGCCGTACGCCTGCGAACGCTGCGGGGCCACCTTCTCGCACGCCAGCACGCTCAAACACCACGCGCTGGTGCACTCAGCCGAACGCCCGCATTCCTGCCACCACTGCGGCCGCTCCACAAAGTCCCTGTACGCCATGCGCCAACATATGCTGACGCACGGGGAGAAGGCCTTCGTGTGCGAGCGTTGCGGCAAGAAATTCTCGCTCAAGAGCAACCTGGAGAGTCATGTGCGCAAGATGCACTCGGCGGCGGCAGGGCGGTGCGCACTGTGTCGTAAGGACACGTCCAACCTGCGGGAACACATGCTGCTGCACTCGGGCCTCACGCCCTACACCTGCCCTGTGTGCCCACGCTCCTTCCGCCTCAAGAACAGTCTGTCCTTCCACGTGGCGCTGCACACCAACGCTCACAAGTACGCCTGCGCGGAGAAGGAGTGTGGCAAGGCCTTTCCCAAGCGCAACATGCTGGACTTTCACACGCGCAAGGTGCACTCCAATGAGACTCCACACATCTGTCCGTATTGTTCTAAGGGATACTTTAGGACCAGTGATCTGTCTAGACACCTTAACTCCCAACATCCCCACGAGAGTTCTTTGGCAAAGTCAAAAATATAAATTTTATCACTTTTTGTTTATTGGAAATTTTCCTCACATTCCAGAATACACCGTGTCAATAATGAGAACCGCGAAGCTTCTAGTCAAATATCTATAAATAAATAAGTCTACCATGCGCTAACGATTGGCCTATGATACCTCACAGAAAGTATTTTATTTCCTAAAAAAACAATACATTTTTATAACTTTGACAAAACTTGAACTATTTTACTTACTAGGACTTTTTTAATAAATTTCAATTACAAAAAAAATATTTCTTTAATGATCAATCATTTTCAAATTAAAAATCCTGCAGTGTTTAAAAAATGTACCTAATTGTCTGTAAGTTTGCAAAGCTGTGCCGATTGCGATGGTATAAACGAGACATGCCGATTGTCAGTTAAGTTTGTAAAGCCACGCTGATTGCTGATGGTATAAACTAGACTTGCAAATTGTCTAAGTTTGTGATGCCGTGCTGATTGATGATGGTATAAACGAGACATGCCAGTTGTCTGCAAGTTTGTAATGCCGCGCTGATTGCTGATGTATAAACGAGACGTGCCAATTGTCGGTTAAGTTTGTAATGCCACACTGATTGCTGATGGTATAAACTAGACTTGCAAATTGTCTAAGTTTGTGATGCCGTGCTGATTGATGATGGTATAAACGAGACATGCCAGTTGTCTGCAAGTTTGTAATGCCGCGCTGATTGCTGATGTATAAACGAGACGTGCCAATTGTCGGTTAAGTTTGTAATGCCACACTGTTTGCTGATGGTATAAACTAGACTTGCAAATTGTCTAAGTTTGTGATGCCGTGCTGATTGATGATGGTATAAACGAGACATGCCAGTTGTCTGCAAGTTTGTAATGCCGTGCTGATTGCTGATGTATAAACGAGACGTGCCAATTGTCGGTTAAGTTTGTAATGCCACACTGGTTGCTGATGGTATAAACTAGACTTGCAAATTGTCTAAGTTTGTGATGCCGTGCTGATTGATGATGGTATAAACGAGACATGCCAGTTGTCTGCAAGTTTGTGATGCCGTGCTGTTGCTGATGGTATAAACGAGACATGCCAGTTGTCTGCAAGTTTGTAATGCCACGCTGATTGCTGATGTATAAACTAGACATGCAAATTGTAGGAAATAGATGTGTACCCAAAAATAGCAATCAACTTCTGATTGTAAACTGCAACCCCAATCGCAATGGAAACCTCAAAATTCGAAGGGCTAAATTTACTCATGGAAATGAATGAGAAAAACACTCAACAAGATTGCGTATAATATTATATTTCACACTGGGACAGTCTAGGTCTAGGAGAATATGACCACCAAGAGCTCCAAGACCATATTGGTGCCCGTGAGCAGATATCAGAACAGTACATCAGTATTAGGGGGTATTTCACCGTTTTCTTGATAGCTTTTTCATATGATAATGTGTATCAATAAAATTATATATTAGAATCTAGCGGTAGGCGGTAGGTAGAAAACTCGGCTATCTTATTTTATTTATTTGTTGTTATATATCTCCATAAAAAGGTTACATACCAATATATTACGGAGAAGATACGCGTGGTACATCTAAGTATAAAAAGGTTATGGGGGCAGTTTTACTATTTTGTGAAATGCGTCGAAAGATAGCTGCTGAACTGTCTGTAAGTGACTTCAAAAATATTAATGATCAATGCAGAATCGTTATGCAGTTCAGTCAGTCTGTTGATTGGCGCATTCTGTTACACAGAAGTCCTCGCTTTCGGACCATAAAAAATGCATGGGATCTCCACGAGTATACTTTTTTTTTTTTTTATATGAAATACCACACAAGAGTCCCAACTGCTCCCGTCTGGAGCCAGTGAGACTATGGCATCCCCAATTGGGGTATGTTGTGAGGCTGAAGGTAGTGGGGAGGGGAAGGAGATAGGGAAGAGGAAGGTGGGGAAGTACCTGGCTATTCAGATCTGGTCACTAAACACGGCTAAAGCCATTTCAAGCAACGTTTCAATTCTGAATGGTGGTCTTACACCAGGGCGATACTGATAGTATCTTCCACTCTGGAACGTGCCGCAAATATACTTTATATTATTTTAAATGAATAAATTGTGAAATAACACAAATTAATCAAATAAAATTTATTTGCGCACGCCGGGTTCGAACCCGCGACCTTCGGATTGTGAGTCGAGAGTCTTGCCTCGGGACCACGGAGGCCGTCAAATACTTGTTAGGAACATATAAGATAACCTCTTTCAAAATAGGTTATCGGATTATCCAGCAGATGTAGACATTATTCATAGGTTTGAGTACCGAATAGTAAACTCAGACTTTATATATATAAATTGAGAATAAATGTTAAGTTGCGGATAAGCTATCAAGAGGATGGAGAATGAATAAGCTATCAAGACCATGGTGGGTATAATATGTTAAGATCCTTGAGGTGAATTTTCACAAAAACAGCACTTACATTATTAGGAAATCATCAATTTATTATTATTAGTTGTCACCGACGGGAGAAAAAGATACTAGTTCTTAAAAAAAACACAAAGTAATAAAAATACTTATTTTCAACTGGCATTGGAAGCTTTCAACAATCTATCATCTTCCTGGGGATGATTAATTTTCAAGTGTTTTGTCAAATGACAGACACGCACAAATCCTTTAGAACAAAAATTGCAAGTGAAAGGGGTAGCCCCCGTGTGCTTTAACACGTGGCAGTCGAGCACCCAGCGGGCCCGGAAGGAGCGAGGGCATCCCTCCACGGGACACGGGAACTCAGGCTCCGCCGAGTGCTGTCGTGAGTGCACCTGCAGCCCGCGTCGCCGCGAGAAGCGCTTCCCGCACAGTTCACATGCGTGTGGCTTCTCGCCCGTGTGTAGGGACATATGCTCGCGCAGGTCTGGCACGGCCCGCCGACACACGGTGCACTGCCCCGAGCGCTCCGAGTGGCGTGCGCGCACATGCGCCGCAAGGTTGCCCTTCACGCTGAAGGCCGCCCCGCAGCACTCGCACACGTGATCGCGCCCCGCGGCATGTAGCCGCACGTGCTGCTTGAGCGCGAAGGCTGACTTGACGGCCTTGCCGCAGGCTGCGCATACAAAGGGCCGCTGTGGACTATGCACGGAGGCGTGGCGCCGCAGGTGGGTGCGCTCGGCGAAGGCAGCGGGGCAGGCGGTGCAGCGGAAGGGGCGCTCGCCGGAGTGGCGCCGGGCATGTGCCGCCAGAGAGCCCTGCTGTGCGAAGCCCCGCCCGCACTGCCCGCAGCGGAAGGGCAGCTCCCCGCTGTGCAGACGTTGGTGCACACGCAGGTTGGAGGCGCTGGACAGGCTCTTGCCGCAAACCTCGCAAGTGTGCTGCAGCTCCTCTCTCCTCACCCTCTTCGTCACATCGCTCGTCACTTTCTTACGTCTCGTTTTAGATCTATCTTTCTTTACACGCTGAACCAGAAGCGGAGAACTCTCCGCCGATTGATTTTCAGAATCCCAATTGATACGTTCAGTTTTCCCATTAGTATCGTCGCAACTTTTAGATTCCTCAGATTGTTTTTCTTCAGGACTGATGCTAATACGTTTAGTAGAGTTGTCGAATTTTAAAAGATTTCTCAATTCTTTATCAGAATCGCAACATTTTTCGAGAAATTTATAACAAATTGCCAGTTCTTCAACACATCCCTTACAAATGGAGGACGGGTGTCCTTCTGTTCGTATTATTTTGATTCCTGAACAGCGTTCAATTTTTTCACTAATGCTTTTTATTGAGCCGATTTCAAATAAGGAAATCAAGTTATCTTTATCGGACAGACAAACTCTACAAATTTCTTCCAAGCTGTCCAATTCCAACTTCATTTTAACAACTTTGATCCTACTATTTTAGGAATATAAAAATAAGCATTGGCAACTTTTATTTAATGCAGGCAACTTTTATTTAATTTACATAATTTTACAATAAAAATGTTACGACTACGAAGCTGGTTGAATTAATTGCGGCGTTGCATAACTTTCCCTACTTTCTTTTTGATTTTTTAAATTTATTCTAACAGTTACATTATCAAAGTTTTCACTTATTATTATTTATTGGGTTTTTGTACCGCAGTACGGAACCGGAGCCAAACAAATAATTGTCATTTTTTGACAGATAAAGCCATAGATATACTACGGCATGGTAAAGCACAGAAAAGGAAGTTTTCAATAATAATTTCGTAATGTCGTTTAGGAAACAATATGGGTACATTATGATTTCTAATTCCCCAATTTTTGATCCCCGATGAACGTAATATCAACTTGTTCACGCTTTTGCCCTTTGCCAGATAACCTAAAATTGCGTTTCTAAACCTCTCATATAATAACGAAAAACTACGTCAAATCTTGGATGATCAAATGCCCCTCACATCGCGAGAAAATAATTTTCACACTGATACAACCAATTAAAAATATTTTTTCGCCATAGTTAAAACAGTTCTTTTCGGTTTGCTCCTAATCAAAAAGTTGGCAGGAGGAATATAAAAACTGTACTCTTTTAATTTTGCACTCAACCGATGCAAGACTACAGAAAATAATTATTTTTGACGACACCTCCGTCCTCCGTGCTTTTGTGTTGTATCAAAGTAAATAGCTTAGTCGTACGCTGCTCCATACGCAATGCCGAATTAACCTTAACAATTAATTTACCTTAGCAGAGTAGGAAATAATTGCCGGTTCACATTACAGGGGCCTCGCGAGAATGAGTAAAAAAATTCGGTGCAATAACTTCATAAATATATCCAAAAGCTAAAAAAATAAACTAACTCACAATCAGTTTACCAAGGCGGTCATAAGAGTGGAGCCAGCGCAAAGTTTTTTATTCACTTTCAATTTTAATAATAGAATTACCAATTTATTGATTTAATTAAATAATCAACACGACTGTTTTCGAAACGTAAGTCTTTAACGTGGTAACCTTCTTAAAAAAACTTTTATCTAAGCTTTGTGTACCACATTATGTCAGATTTGACATATATTATAAACGTCAATATTGAATATTCGTGTTGTTTGTTATATTTCCAGGTTTCGTTGCGAGAGATGATTTAAAGAAATAAAGACAATCCCAGATCATAATGGATAAACAAACAATCGACTCCACTTGCAGAACTTGTCTGCAAAACGCCATCTACGGTGTATCGTTATTTGACATGACAGAATGCAATGGATTGAAATTTTGCGAAATGCTTTCTTCTTGCGCCGGTCTGAATGTATCCGAAGAGGATGATCATCCGAAGGTTATTTGTAAATCTTGCGCCTTCGAACTTCCTTCCGCTTGGAAGTTTATAGAAATGTGTAAAGCTTCCAATGAATACTTACAAAAGCATTTAAAAGAAGACAAATTCTCCAATATTTCGGATATTTTAGATGTCAAACTTGAAATTAAAGAAGAATTCGATCCTTCAGTCGAATGTGACTCTTCGAGCGATAGAGAAGACCGTTCATTTCTTCCAGGGGTCCACGAATCCCGGGAGGCTACACGGCTTCGAAAGAATAAGAAAATAAGGAAAAAGAAATCATCAAAGAAGACCGAATGGAAATGCGTCTCCTGCTTCTATATCGCCGTCACCGAATGCGGATTGAAGAAACATATCAGGCGCAACCATCCCGAGTTGGGAGAGGAGACTTTCCCGTGCTCTTTCTGCAGCAAGACCTTCAAGAGGAAAAGCGATCGCGTGGTTCACACACGCTCACACTCAGGGGAGCGGCCCTTCGCGTGTGCGCATTGTCCACAGCGCTTCTCACAGTCGGGCACACTCATCCTGCACACGCGACGCCACACAGGAGAGACACCCTTCCGCTGCGCTGCCTGTCCGCGCCTCTTCTCCTGCCACTCCTCTTTGCGGCGCCACTCGCGCACGCACTCTGGAGAGCGACCATTTGCCTGTGAGCGCTGTGGGGCCACCTTCGCGCAGCCCAGCTGTCTGCGCCAGCACGCCGCCGTGCACTCGGAGGAGCGCCCGTACGCCTGCGCCACCTGCGGCCGCAGCCTAAAGTCGCGCATGGCGCTGCGCAACCACCTGCTCACGCATGGTGACAAGAGCTTTGTGTGCGAGTGCTGCGGTAAGAAGTTCTTTGTCAAGGCCAACCTGGACAAACACTGTAAAAAGATGCACCGCTCGGAGGCGGGGGTGTGCGCAGTGTGCGCCAAGCCCTGCTCCGACCTCACGCGTCACATGCTGCTGCATTCCGACCAGTGCTCCTTCCGCTGTCAGCTCTGCCCTCGAGCCTTCCGCACCCCGGGCAACCTCTCCTTCCACGTCACCACCAGACACGACAACGACCGCAAATACAAGTGCGACATGGACAAGTGTTCTCAGGCATTTCCCAAACAGAGCATGCTCGACTTCCATACGCGCAAAGTGCACTCCAACGAGACCCCCTATACTTGCAAACTGTGCTCCAACGGGTTCTTCCGAAAGAGCGATCTCTCCAGACACTTAAACACGGTTCATCCCAATGACAGAATTCCTCTGGCTGTTTAATTTATTCATTCAACAAGTTTCTATATTATTGTATAATTATGACTTAGGAAATACACTACTAATTATTCAAATACATTCTTACTTTATTACCTTGTGATTAAAACCTTGCGGAAGCAACCTGTGTCCTAATTAAAAATCCAGGGGAGGCTCGAGAGAAGAGGAAGACGTCGCACTTGGAGGCTTTGAAACCTGTGTGAGTAGTGGGAGTGTCCACTGAATTGTTCCTCCGATAACACCAGAAGATTGCACCTCAATTGGCAGGATTCAAATCATGAATATTGTTCTTTCAAAATCATACATTGAAATCTTTAAAATAAATGTCGCTAATAGATTTATTTTGAATTATTCACAAATCAAGAATATCATCTAATCTTCATAGGCATAGAATAAAGAAGAACACAATAAATGTCATGCCGGGGCATCTTTCATGATCCAATGTCTTAAGGATTCTCCACTTAAATTTCATAAGCAGAATTTTGTTTCACCATCATTATAAAATTCAAAAATGGAATAGTGGTATATGGTTTCAGGCAAGTGTAAGAGAGGCAGAGCGCATGCTAAATGGGCTAGAACCAAAAGGTATTTAAGTCAGTGGCGACATTGGTTTCCATTCAGATCTATATGGAAGGCATTTTTAGTATTCTTCTTTATTCTAAGTTCGTAGTATTAAAAAATATCTATGAATTCTAGGTAATAAAAAGTATAAGACAGGCAAATTATCAATGTATTTTATACTGACGCGTATATATAAACAATGACTAGTCACTTAGTAATGCTTGGAAAGTAGGTACACCAAGCGCAGTGGTTTTCTGTCTTTTTGTTCAGGTTTTCAGTGTATGTTTTAGAATTATTCTCCATCATAATGCAGGACAACGAAGACCCAGTAAAAGTAAGAAAGCGCATCACAGCCGCTAACAACACATACTTTGCGTTGCTGCCAGTGTTCAAATCCCGAAACGTCCGTAGGAAAACCAAAATAACCCTATATAAACAATTATTAGAACGATCTTGGCCTATGGATGTGAGGCGGGAACACTGGCAGCAAGGTCTGAGGAACAGCTAGACACCTTTGAAAGAAAGGTGCTTCGAAGAATATTAGGAGCGGTGCGAGAGGAAGGCATGGAGAATCCACCACAATAATGAACTCTATGACATCTACCAAGCTCCCAGACTCTAACTATTTAAGGTCATTTAAAAAAAATTGATATTATGATACAATATCAGATTAAATACGATACTATTCATTTCACGTGGGTACCTCACGAGTTTGAGAGTAAAATTACATTATTTAATATGGTAAATTATTTCATGCGACAAGCGTACAACATGCAAAACCAACCTACGTTTATCAAACCATCTCTTTCAGACGCATAATTTCATCATGCTCTCTTACTCACGGCAATGACCCAAACTGTCTTCAAAATCCGAAAACATTTTTATTAGGCAACATAGTGCCTTCTCGTTTATTGTATGGCACGTAAAGAGATAGAAACATGATATTGGAACATTTCATAAATTGACCCAGCCAATCATAGTGCGTGGAGAACAAAGCTTCCATTTAAGACGTTAGATGTCACTACTTGCCGCTGCCGGCTATCTCGCGGTGGATTTCAAACACATTAGATAATACTAGTTGTTTTGATTTGCATTATATGTATTACGTTTTACTATCATCTTATAATTTTGGGAGGTCTTTGACCCATTGACCTAAGGGAAGGACCGCCACTGTTCATAATAATATCAACTCTTGCGAACTTTTGAGTGTTTTCAATTTAAGAGTACCTACTCAACTCACTAGGCATAAGGACCATTCACAAACAAATTATATAGCAAACTCGCCAATTCCTCGCTTACATAGTTTAGAAAACAAATATACAAATTCGATTTCGACATTTTTAATGTAATTATTTCTATGTTTAAAATATTTTTTTTATGTCCACATATTATTGTAATGTAAGAAATTATTTTCTGCAACCTCTTGTTTACTACTAATCCTTGTGTAAAAAAAATGTAAACATTATGTAGCCAATGTAAAAACCCCACGGGCGTATAAAAGAGTAAATAAATGAAATTTTGATGATTTGTCTCATTTTTGGGAAAAATGACCTAATAATATTATGCCAGGATCCCTAACACAGTCGATCGATAAGGATTATATAGATAACTTCTCATCGTTCCCTAGGACAACTGCAGATCGCAATAGTTGTTGTCAAATATATTAAGAACACTTAATCATTGTGAACTGTTATTTATTCGTTGGCGATCTGCAGTCATGCTAAGGAAAAACGAGAAGATACAATCCTTATCGATTGACCATGCTAGGGGTCCAGGTCACCTCACCATCCAACTAACCTACTCACTGGTGAGTTGTACCAAAATAATTTTATTTTTACGTTAGAAGGAGCCCCTGAGGAAAACAATTTTGCTCGGGGCCTATGTCATGTTTGGGTTTGCTGTGTGGAGGGTTTTTTTTAGGAAGTTCTGGGAAGGAAAAAAGGTATGAGGGGTGAGTAGGAATCTGGGGGTCAGTGTATCCAGGGGACAGACTGAATGAATGAATCCATTCCTCCTACTGCGGTGCAAGGCGACAAATCGAGTCTGGCCTGAGAGGTCAAAACCAGTTTCTCCCGATCCGACCCAACACTGGTAGGTGGGCAAATGCATCTGCCGCCAAGACCTAGAAAAACCTCACCCCATGAACCCGGACACCTCTGCTAAATCACCAAACATAATGAACCACTTTGGTTGACCTACAGCAGGGGTGTTGGTTATCCAATAAATGGTTCCCAGAGTGACGTTACCCACACTCATTTAAAAAACTTAGTTATTCATTATAAAATTAAAAAAATTTCGCTAGGTAATAAAATCACTTTATTTTGAGTATTTTCCGGTGGCCAAATGCGGCCCTAGAGATGCAATGGGTAGTATAAATAATATTAATATACTATTTCATTCAGTTCAATATGTTCTCATTCTCCACACCATCTGTGTCTCTCTCACCTCCACTCTTTAGAATCGTTTTTCAATTAAAAAAAAAAAAAATTATTTAAGAGCATCTCAATCTAGCGATGGCGAATCCGGGTTTTACTTAATCACAATTTACCAAATCACAAATAAATAATATCAACAACTCAGACCAAGACAAAGTTTGGGTGATGAATTTTCATATGCCTTTTTAAATCACCAATTCTCAAGAAACCTTTAGTACAAATTCTACAGACATGTGGCGTTTCACTGGAGTGATATTTCAGGCGGTGAAAGTCCAACAAGTATTTTAGGGAGAAGGATTTTAGGCAGTTCTGTTCTTGGCACTTGTGCTTGCCGGCGTTGTTGTGCTTGTGCATGTGGACGGATAAGCTGCGGCGCAAGGGGAAGCGCTTGTCACACACGTTGCACACGTAGGCAGCCTCGCCCGAGTGTTTCCGGAGGTGCTCTGCCAGGTCGGGGCACTGGCGCCCGCACTGGCCGCATTGCCCTGAGCGCGCCCCGTGCTGGCGCCGGATGTGCGAAACAAGGTTGCCCTTGGTGCTGAAGGCCGCCCCGCAGCGCTCGCACATGACAGGCTTGGCTTCACGATGCAGGCTCATGTGCTTGTTGAGCGTGTTGCGCGACTTGACTGCCTTGCCACACTCGGCACAGCGGTAGCGCTTCTCCTCGCTGTGCACTGAGCGGTGTTGTTGCAGCATGGAGCGGTCGGTGAATGTCTTTCCGCAGCGGGGCTCGCTGCAGCAATAGGGCCGCTCGCCCGTGTGGGTGCGGCGGTGGCGGATGAGCGAACTGAGCTGCGAGAAGCGACGCCCGCAAGTGACGCAGCCGTGCGGAAGCTCCCCCGTGTGGATGCGAGTGTGCACCGTGAGGTCCCGGCGACTGAAGAAGCAGTGTCCGCAGTGTGCGCACTCGAAGGGACGCGGTCGTCCTCCTGGCGGCGGGGGCCCGGAGTGGCGCCGGGCGGTGTGCACCTTGAGCGTGCCGGCCTGTGAGAAGCGCGCTTCACACTCCACGCACTGGAACGGCTTCTCCCCGGTGTGACGGCGCACATGAATAGCCATGGCCGAGCGGCTCGTCACGAGCAGGCCGCAGATGGCGCACTGAAGTTCGTTAGCCTCTTTCTTTATTTTGATTCTTTTAATCTTGCGTTTTGATTGGCGCTTCTTGAGCGCCTTTCTCTTTATTTCATTTTCACTTTTAATGTGTTGTAATAACTTTATTTCTTCTTCCCCGATGTTGTATGGACTGCAACTTCCATCAGAGATGCTCAGATCGAGCTCTGTTTTAACCTTAACTTCCACACTGGAGGTGCGCAATAATTTATCTGAATTTTGGCACGTAACGACGAAATCATAAGCTATAGTCAAATCTCTTCGACAATTAGTACAAATGAAGGAAGGAAAGTTGTCCAGCTCAGAGATGGTAATGTTAGTGCAATGCTTAATTTTATCAGTGTATTTGAAAGTATCCTCGTATTCGAATACCGATATCATCAATTCTCCTGGCTTCAAGCAAACACGGCATTTTTTTTCAAATGCCGTCATCATAAGTTATTTATTTATTTTTATTTTGTACTATAGAGACAAAACAGTACATTCGTTAGCGATGAAACCGTTTACAGGTAAATAAAAATATATGTATAATTATTATGATATCAAATATTTCTTTGATTACGCACATTTCTACAAAAATTATTTTTTTGAGAAACACAAAAGCATAAATAAACCAATCCACAGAAAAGCTATGAAAACTTTGACGCATTTTTGACGTTTGCAGAATAACAAATAAAAGCATCTATAATCTGTGATTGGTAAGTTAGGTTCCAACTTTAATTATGGACATCCATGCACAACGTGTATCGCGCTCGCTCTGGCTGTATTTTACATCATTTACCCTTTAGCTTACTTTCTCTACTTTTTAGCTTATGAAAAATAATATAAAAATATTTTAGCTTATGAAAAAAATTGTTATCTTTCCCTTTTCATAAAAAATATTAAATTAAAAAAAAAAAGAAAAAAAAACACCTCGGAGCGATTATTTTTCTATTTTTAAAACGGCACTACTTATTGACAACAATACGTAATAATAAAAATCTATGCTCAAAACCAATATACTGACATATTTATGATACTGACAAATCTATGGGCAACGGCAACGAAAACAAAGTCCTCCTGTCAGTTGACAGCATAGCGTGTTTTGACGTACCTATTTTCTTTATAGTTGTTGTTATTTTTTAACAAAAGAATTTTAAACAATTAATTATTTAAAACGCTATTCAAGTAATCAAAATGATAAAGAAACTTCCCGTTTTTGTTTTTCCGATCTCGCTAGAGTTTTATTTGGCTGCGAGGCACACGCACAAACAATTACTAACGATCTACAATCCATGTGATTTTCCTGTAAATTTTCAAGGTATGTGGTATTATGTTTATATTAGATATGTTATTGTTTTATTTTGAATGTTTGTTGATGCCATGTATGTTGTTGTGCAGTGATGTGCACGTCCCCGCACAAGTTCACAGTGACGGACCCCGAGGGGGCCATCCCTCCTCTTAGCTGCGTGGACGTGGCGCTACGTTATTCGCAGCCCTCCAGTGCGCACTGCCACACGGAAGACAAGTTCCGCATCACCATGCACGACCGGATCACCAACCAGGTATTTTATATTAAATCATCAAATCATGCGCCATAAACAGGACTAGACGCTCATACCCGTGACAAGACAGTCGCGGGTAATTATTTCCCTAACGGCCGCACTTTTAGACACAGAATATGGAAATTACACTTCATTTTTACAATTACAAGAAAACTTTTTAGCTGCATAACATAGGTTATTAGTTTGGGAACAAAGTAATACACAATTCAACCAAAAAAAATATCCAAAATGGCGACAAAAGTATCATTTTACGTGAGAAATTTTGAACTTTGATTGAATAAAAATGTAATTTTAATGCATCTTTCACCCACTATCCGAATGTAATTAGTTGTTTCTTGTAGTAATTAAAATGAAACATAGTATAATTTCCAAAATTACAACTCCCAAGTATGCCCAACAATTGAATTTGGGAGCCATCTCTGGGCTGGAGCCCCACAATACTTGATAAACCTACCTGATGTTGTGCAAAGGAGTGCGGTCCGTCTGATTAACAGTACACTGTTAACATCTACCATCTCTAATGCACAGATGCAATGTAGACAGGCTGAATCTGTTTTACAGGTATTTTAATGGAGCCTGCTTTAAGGAGCTAGTAGCATTAATCTCCAGTGCACCGGTGCATGCGTGAGAAACTCAACAGACACGAGCAAAACACCTGTTCACAATTGATGTTAGCTTCATGAGAATTGGTCGTTTCTTGGACTTGTTTTTGTGTAAGTCAGCTTGTGTGTGAAACGAACTACCGGCATCTGGGTTTCCTCCTTCATATAATCCAGGCCTCTTCAAGACCTGCAATAAATCCCTTCCTACAGCGCCTACCTCAACCCTCATCACAATACTGTCCAACCGGCTGGCGACGTAGTTCCCCTGTCTTTACACTGTACAGACAGGAGCGCTCTTGTGTGATGTCACATAAAAAGAAATAGAGAAAGCAAGATAGTGAATGTAGCAACACATAAGTGTAAGAAGGACAACCTACTGGAGGTAGGTCGTCTCACACAACATTCCGTATTCGTCTTAGTGTAAGTGAGTAAGCGTATCTTGTTATCTCAATCACACCCGTAATGCGATATTGCGTAACGCGGTATTTGCCGCAACTTTTAAATACGAAAACGCCGCCCGACTCTATATCTCTTTCATTCATACGCACACATTCTTTGAATGTCTATATTTGTCATACATAAACGACGTTTAAATGAAGAACTTACTGGAAATATGCTTGATTGTTAGTTGCCACATTTTCTTTTAATTTTCTGAAATCGTAACGGGATATTTATTTATTTATTTCAACGCCCTGACAGGCTTTTACATGAATGGTGTATAATGCCTGACACAGTTTTTAAATTAAAAAGACAAACAAGAAATAAAAATCATGTGAATATTATTTATAAAGACTAGTGGTCGCCTAATGGTCGAAATTCGACCATAATTGCAATGTTTTTTTTATGTTTGACATTCAGTAAGACCATAGACAAATAATATTAAAGACAAACAATATTAATCTATTCTCAATTTGACCATAGACTTTAACAATAAACAATAGAGTAAAGACGCGAGTGTGTGTGTCAAATACATGGTAGTGTGTGTAATGTTTTTGTTATTGATTTAATCTATTTTTATGTATAATTTTTTAAAAATATATTAGCATTCTGCACTCCTCCTTTATATAAACTATAAGTGTGCGAAATTTCATACTCCTCCGTCTGCGCAATTTTCTTAAAAAGGGGTACAAAGTTTTGGCTTCACCTATTAATATATTGATAAAATAATGTATTAGAAGAAAAGAGAAAGTTTTTAAGTTGGAGATGGCATAGAAATAATAATCAGTGCAGGTTAGCAATATAAAATTTACAGGATAATAAAAAAATACACAAATATATGCAATAACTCTTTTGCGATGCTCCTTAAATATCAAAAAATGCTATATAAAAGTATCACTCAAATATTTCTTAAATAGTGTTAAATTTATATTAAATACGTCGATATTTGAGGTGAATTTGTTTTCAAGTGTGTGAAATCGAGGAATACGTGCATGTATGTGGCAGTTGGTTTCAGAATTATTGTTGTAGAATAACATATTTTGCATAGTTGCTCGATTATTTATTTATTTATTTTTTTATTTATCAAAAGTATACAATACAGAATATAGTATATTATATAAAGCATTGTACTCCCAGGAGTTAATAAACTCATTGCGGGAATGATACGCATTACATGAAACATATAGCTGTATGTATTAAATGGACATATGATGGGGACATACACAACATTATTATTTCAGATAGTCATTAATAAGATGAAGTTTGAGCATGTTAGTTTGGGTCTTTTTACATTGACTTGCACGTTTGATCTCGTTGGGTAGTTGATTATATTTTGTGTGAGCTATGTATTCTAGGGATCTTAGTCCATATTTTGTTGATTTGATTTTTGATATAAGAAGTTTGTTGTGATTTCTTGTGTTGTGTTGGTGTACGTCGCAATTGTAATAGAGTGTAGTGTTGGAATGTGCCGAGTGTTGAATTACTTGTAATATAGTTTTAGTTATTTCAAAAGTGGGAATGGTATTAAAAGGAAGTATTTGGGTGTTTCTGTAGATATCTTTGACATGTGTGTCCCAAGGTAGACTGAAAATATTTCGCAGGGCTCTATTTTGAACGACTTGGACTTCTGAAATCATTTTTTTTTGTAGCAAATCCCCAAATTCCGGCGAGATATATTAGATGTGAGTGAATCATAGCATGGTAAATCGATTTTAATAGAGAGGGAGGAAGTAACCCGCGAAGTCTATATAAAACACCAGTTATAGGAGTAATTTTGGATAGAACATGTTTAAATTGGTGATTCCATGTGAGTTGTGAATCAATGAAAAGGCCAAGATATTTTGTAACATCAGCCCTTTCAAGGCGGTTATTATCAAGACTTATATTAAGACTTACATTTTTTTTATTTGCAAACAGTATGTAATGTGTTTTTTTTTATGTTTAGGCTAAGTTTGTTTAGTCGCAGCCAGTTTGCCAGGCAAGCTATATCCCTTTCCATTTCCTTTTCAAGTTCGTTTAAATCATTATTGTGATAAAGAATCACTGTATCATCTGCATAGAGTTGTATTGTACCCTTAAGTCCCCATTTAGCAATATCATTTATATTAAAAATAGTAATGGTCCAAGTACGGAGCCCTGAGGCACGCCACATTTTATCGTTCCCATGCTGCTTGTCCCTTTTCCAACAAAGGTCTGACAGTGTCGGTTAGAGAGGTAGCTACACAGTAACTTCAGGGGAGTGCCTACTATGCCTAGGTGTTCTAGCTTCTTTAGTAGTATCCCATGGTCAACCGTATCAAAAGCCTTTTTTAAATCTATAAATAAGCCTGCAGTGTGCTTACCCTGGTCTATATGCTTTTGGAGGGCGTATACAAAATCGAAGGCAGCACATTTTGTGTTAGATTGGTTTCTGAATCCATACTGTTGGGATGCGAATAAATTGTTTGATAAGAGATATTTAGTGAGCCTAAGCTTAATAACCTTTTCAAAAACTTTAGAGAAGACAGAGAGGATGGATATAGGACGATAATTAGAAGGATTTTTTTTGCAATCATCTTTGTAAATCGGAATTATTTTTGCTATCTTTAGTTGATCTGGGAAGATTCCACTATCCAGGGATTGATTAATAAGAAAAACAAGGTGGTCAGCTAATATATCTTTGCAAAAGTTCAGGTACACTGGTGTAATTCCATCTAAACCTGGAGATGCATTAGACTTTAGTTGAGAGATGATACTGAGAACTTCTGTTTTATTTGTTTTGGCCATATATAAGGACTGGATTGCTTTTTGGTCCGTGTATATAGTGATAGAATCATCTGGATATGATGCAATTGTAGCTGCTAAATTTTCCCCAACTGATATAAAGAAGTTGTTAAAAGTTGAAGCTATCTGTGTTGGGCATGTTATTTCTTCATTCTTAATGAGAAGACATTCAATTTCATCTTTCTGGGATGTCGAGCTATTTGTTAGAATTGCATTTATTATTTTCCATGTCTGTCGCGGATTACACAGGTTTTCCTTAAATATAGTCGTGTATTAGTGTGTCGTGTGATTAGGCACCTTGAAGTCGATGAGGAGTTCACAACAGTCAAATTTAGAGTGAATAATTTTAAACAAAAAAGTTCTATTTTCTAGGGAATGCAATTTAAGCACTTTTAGTAAGAATGTATAGTTAATGTGTTGAATAGGTATGTGTAATGTATGTGAAATATAGGGATATGTTGTAATGTCGTTGGGGTTACCACCACAGATGAACAGTTGGATAGAAATAATATACATAATGTTTGTTGTGAATACAGGTGCTGGGCAAGCGAATCGTTGTGGCCAAGTTCCTGGCCGGAGAGCCGGAGGGGGCAGAATGTTCAGAGGAGCGCGAGGCGTACCAGCCATTGGCAGCGCCCCCTCTGCACGGGGCCCAGCACGGGGCCCAGCACAGCCCAGCACAAAGGGGACCTCCGGGACTGCTGCTGGCCGTGTGCGCACTGTGCGTGGGAGCCCTGCTGCTGCCCAGCGCGCCCCCGCCACCCCCTGCGCCCAGCCCCCTGCTGGAACTGCTGCCCCCACGTCTACAGGCCCTAATGCACCTGCCCCCTGCGCTGCAGCTGGTCTGCTCCTTTGTTCTCGGCTTGCTTACTATGGTCTTGCTGAGACCATAATACATAGCCTATTGAATACGCTCTTTGATGATTACATTCTCAAATGGGTATTCAATAATATAATATTGTTAAACTAATGGTGGCTGGTTACCTCATTCATTAATGTTCCTCAAAATGTATATATTGCATGGCCCATGCCAAAAAACCTAAATCATTAAATTTTCAAGAGATTGAAGTGATGGTTTTTGGAGACATAAAACACTTCTGTGTTTGAAGCCATCAATGTGACAAGTTTTTCAAGAACAATTTTTAAATTTTAGTTCTTTTGATCCAAAGTTACCAGCCGCCATCAAATGCTGCCGTGTGTGAAAAGTGTCTTTTATTAATTTCTTAGAGTCAGTCGAATCCACTACCAACATTATTATAATCTAGTGTCACACATTGCAATATTATTCATGAACACTATTTGGTTTCATAAAATGATAATATTCAATTACTCATATATTACTTAGGACATTATTATTTAACACTGTCTTTTGGCTTGGGTTCCCAATAATTAAGCCATTTTGTAATTAAGTCCCAATATCATTTAGTCCTTTTCCACCGGTGGAAACTAAAACTATGGAAATACAATAAATACATGATCAACCAAATAATGTGCAAATGTATAGTTTATTTCAAATGACCGAAATCTTATAAAATCTTAATTTTATTTTTTATGACCTAGAATAATTATATTATGCACTTCAAAATTTCAAAATAAGCATGACACCCAATAAAAATACCTAAAATATGCATTAAATTAATAAAAACATGCCAATTAATTTTTAAAGACTAGAAATTTACAATATTATATCAATACAGTGACACTTCAGAAGTTTTCCAAGAGACTGGAAAAAAATTTCAGAGGGAAACCTTATATGTGCGATAAATTGGGCCATTCAGTCTTCAAGGGACTGAAAAAACCAAACTTCTGAAGAGGGCTTCACTGTATAAGCTTTAATTTTCAACACAAGGGAGCTTGTGTGGAATGCACTGGTATAGCCATTCATACAAATCAACTATCCTTGTTAAGTCTGTCAGATTAGTAGTGTTAGTAAAGTTGGTTTTGACCAATGACCCGCTATTAATTCGCGGTTCTAAGGAATGTCAATTGTAGTGCTTTCAATTTAAGAGTTATAGTGCTAAACTGCCACGCATTATAAATGTGCGCTAACTCTAAGTAAATTGCACGAAAAAGTGCCAATATGAGAAAATGTTTTCATTAAAACACTAGTAAAAGTCAATGAATAACCTTTCATTTGTGTAAATGAAAATTTATTATTATTATTGATTATTACAATTTTGTTATTACAATGTGTCATAGAGAAAATGCAAAGCCGACTATGAAAAGGCCTGGGCCTGCATCAATCAAATTACGAAGTCTAGATAGGTACTTGAAAAATTTGTTAAGTAATTTTTTTATTTATTAACATTCGAACCTGCTAAACTACTAATGTAGTTTGTCAGCAGGTATATAAAGACAACATTTTTAGCAATACAATGGTAAATGAAAATAGAATAATATAAGATGAAATTGAAAAATGAATGAATTAACACTGCAAATCTTTCTGCGATTTTTTTTTTACTTTAACTTCACTCAGGAAAAAATAGAAGAGGAAAAAAAAATTCCTCAGGGCCTACCTCATCTTTGGGTAAATTGTGTGGAGATTCTTTTTATGTATAGAAGGAGAGAGTCTTTTATGTATAGAAGTGGAGAGTCTTTTTATAGAAGAGGAAGCTCTGGGAAGGAAAAGGGTTTAAGGGGTGGTCAATTTGGGGGTCGATGTGTTCAGAAGTAACCGACGTACGAATCCATCCCTCCACCAAAACGTTGCAAAGTCCTCTTCATTTCATTCATACACATGTATTCTTTGAATGACTCTCTCTATCATAATATATAAACAATGCTTAAATTAAGAATTACTGGAAATAAAAGAGTGTTTCTTGTCACATTTTCTTTTAATTTTTATGAACCATTTACAAGTCTAGATGTATTGTTAAGTCATTGGTATTAACACCGAGCTTGTTGTGTAACACTTTGTGACGGAGTTGCTTCTGTTCTGTTTGATTGGGTAACTGGAAATCTAAATATGCAGTGCTTTTTAAATGAAAGTTGCTTGTTTGCAAGGGTAATCTCAACATGCGTTTCATTCATTACTAATAATGATAATACAAGGCAAAACACACACCAATTAAATATAATTTTTTTTACAGTGAAACCCTCTTAAGATGTTTGGTTTTTTCAGCGCCTTGGAATTTGAATGGCCCAATTTATCCCAAATACAAGGTTTTCCCTTTTAAGAAGTTTTTTTTTCGGTCCCTTGGAAAACTTTTAAAGATAGTTTCATATATATTTATTATTTTCGTTGAAATTTACTTGTTTATTGCAAAATTATGTTTTTGTAAATTATACTATCTTACTAGATAACGTGTTTATATATTTATAATAATATTATGTAGTTTCTCCAGAATAGCTAGTTTTATTAAATGATTTTTTAAATGTATCCTTAACCCATTGGCCTCAAACCTCGGCAGCCTGCCGGGTGTGCAACTCAGGTACTTAACCACAAACACCGGCTTGCATCACGACAAACGCTTTGTAGGTAATTAATCATTCATTAAGTAGAATTGGCAATAATTTGTTTCTTATGTTTTTTCCCTGATATTTGTGTTCCAAGTTTTGTATGCTGCCAGCCGCCATTTAATTTCTTCAAAATTGCGAGTGGTTCTAGGCTTTTGGCAGTGACCAGTGCACTGCACATCTCTGATTGCTTTGAGGACTATCGTACCAAATTTTTTTATTAGTTATAAGTATACATGTATGTAAAAAACAAAAATTATCGATGTTCGATTTATGAATATTATGTTTTTTTGTAACTTTATGAATAAAAATGTGAAAAAAAAACTTACGAAAAAGAGAAGGTTATATTTATAACCTTATTTACTCGTATATTATTATTTTAAAAAATTTTATTTGTATGTTTTTCTTTACCTTAATCTAATATGTAAACAAATTTAAAGAAATTAATTCATTTGAATATATGGTTCAAAAGTTACAATAGATTTAGTGCATCAATGCAGGTTTTCAATTTTTGGTACAAAATTAATTCAGTGGTGAAGGCCAATTTTTTAGCTCATTAATTCTGTGCCAATGGGTTAAGGTTACGCTGGCATTCAAGAGGTTAAAGGATTAAAATTGCTAAAATATGCATTAATTACTAAAAGGGGCCCAAATTTACATACGCATATTAGTAGTCCCATGTCTGAATATAATATTGCATTATGTAATAATATTTTCAGTGTATTTAAATATTTTTATAACTAGCCTTTGCTTGGAATCTATGTATGTAATAAGATTTTGGTTGATAAATGTATATTATATATATATATTGTAAAAAATACTCATTTGTATACCTCGCCCTAGTTATAAGTCATGTTTTGAATTATTCCCACCTTATGCATCACCTAATATTACAGCTTTTATAAGTAAGATTTTTAATGTCAATTTAATTTTTTTTATAAATTGTGGAACCAGTTGACTGGGAAGGCATCATGTCTCGTTTTTCGGCAGTTAAATGGATATTTTAAACTCTGTAGCTCATGCTGCAAACTTGCGACTTGTGTTACGTTGAGATATAAAATTGGTGGAATATCCTTGCCGTCAGTTGCTTGTGTATTTTTTGTTTTTCTGTTTGTTTCAACAGACAGATATTCTGTATTTTTATAGAATTGTTTTTATGTAAAGATTATTATTTTGTATACAATAAAATAAATTCTTTGTCTATCTTTCAAAAAGGTGTAACTGTTTTTTTTTTCAAATTTTTACTAACACAGAATTTCATGTATTTACCTAACATTTAACTTTTTTACGACGATGTCCTTACAGAATTTGCACGTTGACGGGTATTTCAAATTCTCACAAATGTGTATCATGTATAGATGACGCACGTCTTTTAGGCACACGGTCGGTTGGCATGTATACATGACGCTCGTCGGAAATAGGTTAATAATCTTGTCTCTTTGTCAATATAACAGTTATTTCTCCAATGTCTAAATGTTTTTTCATGCATATCTAATTTCAAACAAAAACACATATATCAATATTATTTTATTAAATTTATAAAAAACTATTTATCTTTTGTTTTTATCAAAATTAAATAATGTTTATAGTAATATTATTTATCAAAGTAAGTTTACATCATGCTGTCTTTAAGCCAAAAATATTCATAAAAATTCAGAGAAACCTTATTTTAACAATTTCTTAAAGATAAAATTTTTCATAATAACAAAACAAAAACTTATTTCCACTCAATTTATTTGAGACCGTAACCGGTTTCTTGTTACGGCCATCTTCAGACTGGGAAATTTTCCTGAAAATGAACCTGAAAATTTCAAGCAAATTCATAAAAAAGCTGTCTGCTGCAAAATCTATAAATTCGAAATAAGCCTTTTTGAAAGATGGGCGACAAATAATTATTGTCCTCCACACTTGCTATGTGGTGTGCATGTGCAGTGGCGGTTCTTCACAAGGGGACAGTGGGGACAGTCCCCACCAGTTATCTGAAACCTACTAAAGGAAATAACAGTCAATGCTTTGTCTTCACCAAAATGAATAAGTTCTCATTTGCAGAAATAAAATACAAAAAATTATTCCGGATCATTTTAATGCGACTCGGCGACCACCCCGGCTGACCAGCGGGAGCGGAATGATAGCCAACCAGCGCACAAACTATCAGAGTCCATTTCTCAGTGCGCAGAACCTACTGCGTACTCTGGGGACAATCCGGGTGGTCCCTTTGGGCATTTTGGTTAATTCCTTGCATTTCTTTCTCCATCACAGGCAAACCGAGAACCGCACATGCGCCCTCATATGTGAATTTCAAATACCGTGGGGATAATCCAATTGATCCCCTCGTGACAGAATACCGAACCATTTATTTGCGTAGTTTCGGGTGGGAATCGCTCACGCTCAAATTAAGTTTGATAATAATCTTGCAATATAAAGCATTATTTTTATTATACTATATTATTGTTATTAATTGGTATACATCTGCATAAATAAATATTATTTTGTATTTAGATATCCGATTAGCATGATTTACCATCAAAATTTTGGTTTGAGAAATTTTATATTATGTATATTCTCCGGGTGGGGAGATTACGGTATAGTAGGTACACATAAAAAATGTCGATCCCCACCATCAAAGAAGTGCTCGAGCTGCCACTATGTGTGTGTTCCCCTCTTTGTTTGAATTTATTATTATTTAATGACTTTCCTGTAATTTTTAACTTTAGATTTATATTACTATTATGAAATGTATTAGTGTTGACTGAAAACATGACTCTCTATGTTGTTTTTGATAAGTGCTGATTTCAATAAAAATATTGTATAAATATTTATTTATGTAAGTACCATAATTATCTTCTTTTCTTTAACCCTCCCTTGCTGGTGCTCTCGACTGATTTGACATGTCTACAATTATTTCAATATCTCTGTAAATATCCCAAACACAGAATTCACATTTTAGGTATTCCTCAGCAACACATTTATGTATTGGACAATATAATTAAAACTAGCAGTTAAAAACCCGCTCAGCAGGTTTTTGCTGCTAGGCCCTGCGGGCGGCTTTTATTTCGGCTTCGCCCAGTTTGAGTGTTGATGACCATTTTATAAATCCGATAGGAACTAGTTCCAAAAATAGCCAATTCCTCGGATCCACTGAGATCCAGTGACAGCTAGTCACCGAGACACGCAATGACGTCATGTGAATATATAGCATATAGCCGCGTGATACTATTACTCACAACTAGTCAAGTATCATTTTTCCATATCCGGAAAGATTCTATAAATCCGTAGTACATATACCTAAGGGAAAAATTTCCACATGCGAGCTGCTGACGGAAGTAGCGACATCTTTTGGCAGATTCTTGAATTAAACCGAATTACAACAGCAGCTTTGCTTTAAATTTCACGAACACATGTTATTTGTGGCGCGGCGCGTAAGGCGTGGCGTCAGATATGCAATCGAAGTCGGGTTCTGAAATTCAACCATGCAGATGCAAGGGTATTAATACTGTTTGACAAAGTTTTTATCAGACATCAGAAAAAAATTTTTGTTGAAAATCAGGAAAAAATTAGTTAACATGTCAATCGCATGCGTGCTCACCGTGCCACAATGTGGGGTTGTCAGGAGTAGCTGGCGGCCTACCGATTGTAATGGATGTATCATGCTTTTTGTGCATGGCCGATGTTTTTTTTTTCTTGTTTTCAGCACTAATATTTTACTTATGTACACAATTACTATTAAGAAAATGATTTATGTAAGTAATATATGTAAACTATGTATTAATTTTTATCCAACTTAAAAATAACAACAACATTCTAAATATGTACCTCGTACACTGTAGTAAGCACCAGAGTTCTAGGTATTTTCTAGCACCGTAAGGAATGTTTTTTTATGCCATGTGACAAAATAACTAACATATCATTTGCTTTAGGGATGGCAGAGAGTGAAAAGCCACAAGTCTGACTTGACACACTCCTTGCTTCATTCACATTCATACCTTGTCTCACACATGCTGTTCTGACATTATTATACGTAAGTAGAGGCGGTTTAACCGTTACCCCCGGAAAGATCGAGGAGGTTTTGGTTTGACCCCTTCGGTAATCATTAAAAAATAGAAGAAAAAATGCACATTTTTACATTGTTAGTACTATCATCGCGTGATGTCATTTGATTTGCGGATATTGGGCGGACGTTGGAATCATCGCAGCTGTCTTCTGTCTCGCTTCCACACACCACAAATCGTATTTATTTTCATATTCAGGAGTGGTCTTTTCCGCAGGTAGAGTTGCTCCGAGTTCTCGAGTGTGGGAATTTTCACACATAATCACCGCCCGAGTATACTCGGGTGTAGTCCTTAAGCGGTTAAGTCTGGAGGATTTTAGTGGGGCAGCTATAGTGCTTACCTAATACTTGAATGGCTCCAGAGGGGAGGGGGGTTTGCAGGAGAGGGAAGGCGGGGAAGGTGGAGGGGGAACGCGTGAGGGGAAGGGGACATGAGACGGGAAGGGGAACGGGACGATTGGGAAAAGACACGCAAGGAGAAACAATTTCTTGGTATCTGTTTGACTACAGTATATTTATAATAACAATATTCTCAGTCGTATGTATTTATTCAGCTGAAATAAAAAATAAAAAGCACAAATACATTGATATGTATCTTCTATATACAGAATACTGAGGAAGAGAATGGTGTACAGGAAGAACAAAAACTATGTTACTTATACATACATAAATGTATATCTGTCACAAAACTCAAATGCGCAAACTAATGAAACACTTTAACTTTGTAACTTTGTACACATATCATTTTATTAACATGATTTTTCCACCGGTGTCACGTAGCATTATTGCCTTCATCTATACAACGGCAAGTTGCGCCAAAACCGGTTGGCGTGTTCGTTTGAATAAAATGATGTACACAAAGTAACGGTGTTTCATTTAATATTGTTCCATCACAGAGTTACAAATGTCAATTACAGATTATTTTCTGTAAATACGATCTCCCACCAACACCTTGTATAAATGCCTGGACACTGGCAGTGGTAGCTGGGCCTCTAGTAGCACTAGAAAAGCATAGCCCTAAACAAAAAAATTACGTAAAGCTCCCCTTATTTCGCTTTACTGCTGTACAAAGTTAAAACACAGTATTTCAACTGAGAAGCAATGATCTAGAACACCATCTGTAGTCTGTTGTCACTCATCAATATAATATATTTGTATTCTAAAAAATTAACTTGCGTGTATAGGAGTAGACTCTGTAGTAGCTTACGTTCCAGGAGATTGCTTTATTATTGTGTTAAATTGTATATATAATATAAATATTCATCTTAGACTTGTAGAAAAGTCAATAGATGTCACACATTAAAATAAAAATGGACAAATTTATCCAAGACACTATCTAGATTGTATAGTTCGGGAAGAATCTTGCAATCGTGACAATAAAAATATCCATTAAGAAAATTAAAATTATGTTGGTAGTTCTTAGTCGAAGTAAGATGCAGTTAAATATGACCAAAGAGAATAGAGTCGAATTAGCTCAGTCGTTAGAGCAGAGCCCCGGCAAGGCTAAGGTCCTGGGTTCAATTCCTAAATGCGACCGAATCTTTTTCAGATTTTTCTCTTTCAAATTTTTGTTAGTCGCTAATATTTTCTTCATTGATTCAACACTTAGACGTTATTATGTTCTATGTAATGACGTATGACATGTAACTGATTTATTAATTTAAAATCAACAATTAAAATTCATAAAAAAAACATTGATTTTAAAAATTAATTATTCAGACATTTTAATAAAAATTAATACGGATTCTTTGTATTTCAATATAATGAATAGTTGATAAAAACTTAATTTTAATAAATGAGTATCACAATTAAACCAGTTTATAGAAAACATTAAGAATTGTTGTCTGTACATTTGAGTATTTTTAAAGTCCTCCAACAATAAATTAAAAACTGAAAATCAACATCACAACATTCCATTTTACTATTTACGTACATTTTATTTTTAAAAGACTAGATATTGAGATTCCTAAAATGAAACAGGATAATAAAATTTAAAATGAGTTAATAATAAAACCAGCCTTATAAATTTACTACAACACTACGATGCAATCTTTCATTTGTTGCCTTGCCCCTCAATACAGACAACATAATAAATTGTACTAATGAAAATAATAAACATGCTTTGTACAAATGTTACATTCAATTATTATTATTATGGTTAATTTTTACCTATTTATTTGCTATATACGGTACCTACACAAACCGACCACTTTATTAGGAACGCATTTGTATTCTTTTAAATAATGTATTGTATATTTGCTTTACTTTTAATTCTCTTATATTTTATTTTGTAAAGGGCACTTGTTTCTAAGCTACATGCTTTAAATCTTATTCTAGCATTATTAAACGTAATATAAATATTGGAAATTAAGTTTGTACTGGTAGACCAGGTCAGGGGTTCCCAAATTTTGTAATTAAACCATCTACTTTCGGGAACAACAAACCAACAATTAGTCATTGCAACTCAACTGTAATTAGCTCACATGATCTACAGACTGGGAACCTCTGTACTCTCTAGTTCGTATCTGGGGGTTAATGCTAGAAGTCCCTATGTCAGTTTTTGGTTATTTGATTTGGATGTTAGAAAGTACTTTAATGAATTTTATGAGGTGCTCTAAATTGGTGGTCCCCAATCCCCGGTCCGTGGACGGGTACCGGTCAGTGAATCAAAATGGTACCAGGCCGCTGAATGCTCTGCTTAAAAATCAAAATTACGTAAAAAAATCGAACATACCCAATAAAAAATTAAACATTTATCAACAAAAAATAATTATTCAGTTGAGAACCCCTTCACGCCAAGTTGCCGATGACGCAATACCTTTGAAGTAAAAAAACACAACTGTGCTTACATCTTGCGCACTCGCGTATACAACGTAAAGAGTTCGAGTGAGACGCAACGACGTGAGTCACCGCTCTTATATTCTGCTTGCCCAAATGCAAGTGGAATCGTTTTATTGAGAATATGTGATACAAGTCCTAACACGCGTTTGATTGTATTGGTGAATTTATTCCTTTTTTTTAACAAAATACTTCTATTACGACCACCGAGAGCTTATTAATGTGTTAATAATTATTTTAATAAATTCATAAATGTGTAATGAAGAATTGAGCAAAATCTGAATCCAGCATTTACTATATTTTAAGAGATATTAAAATTTTTGAGGCGATGTGTACTAGTTATACATTTTAGTTGACATAATAAAGTGTAATATCAAAACAATATATATATATAATATATAAACAATCAACCCCTCAGCGGACCGCGGTAAAATTTTCAAACGTTGATCGGTCCGCAGCAATAAAAATGTTGGGGGCCACTGCTCTAGATGGATGAAATTGTGGCCTATCTAATGTAGAAGTCAACATATTGATTTAGCATATTTTTATATAAGAAATTCATAAACAATCTTCATTCCTGAGCGATTAGAACTTAGACAAAGGCATTCTAGCATTAGGCCCCAGATATATTGTATATCGCAAATAGCTCTACAGAATTCCTTTAAATCCTAGGCGTTTTGAGGTCTCCATGATTTGTAGCAAATGCAAATATTATTGATTAATGCAGCCGTAATGCATGAAAAGCCTGCAGAAGTATCGGAAGTAAAGCTAACCTTGTAAGATTAAAAGTTTGCTAAACTTACTTTCAAAGCAGACTGTCTTAACTCCTTACTTACACAACCCTTTGCTGTTAAAAAGTTAAGTTGACTGCTCATCACCGATGTACTGGTTGCCTTGGTCAACTTATGTAATAATAATAGTAGAAGTTGGAGAAGCCAGCCGGACTTATGGAAGGAATAAGGAAATGTTCCTTTCAGAGCTGCACCACAATGTGCGTGAACAGTGGGTGAAGTTTGGTAGACTTCTCGATGAAGGTTAGCGAGTTCAAGCCGTCAATGGCGTAGCGCAAGGAGGCCTGCGCTAGAAGAGCCTTCCTCTCAGGGCTGGGCAGCTGGTTCTGGTGCCGCATCATGGAGTATACGCTGACCTGGGGCTCCAGGCGCACGGGGGTCAGGCTAATCTCGCGCAGCCGCTGGTAGAGGTCGTCGTCTTCCCCGCCCCAGCCGAAGTAGCGATTGCTCATGCCGTTGGCCGCCACAAACTGCTCCGACAAGAGGGACACGGCACCGCCAAACAGTTCCTTGTACGGCAAGTTGAACCTGCAAGCAACAAACACAGCGCTCTCAGCTGGCTACAAGTAACAACAAGGGAGTTAAATGATATGTGCATTATTTTTATTATTACGTACCTGTGCTTATCGATACTGGCAGACATGTGACGAGGAGACTTGGTGCAGGCGTACAGGTTCTTCAGCTTGAGGGGCAGAAGGTCCACGTCATGCAGTACGAGGCACGGGAAGCCGTGTTGGATGGCGATTACGGAGCCGATGTTGAGGAGCTTGGCCCGGTTGAAAGGCTTCCCATCGTCTTGCTCCACTATATAAATACGGTAGTGAATGTTCTGCTTTCCAAGGAACATGTGAATATACGTGAGGAAATCTTTCAGTTGCTTGTCTCGATCGCGGTAAGGCACAATAATGGCGGTACTGAACGAAGGTTTACAATTCGGCGGTACGAATTCTCCGCCGATTTTCAAATTAGTCGTATCTAATACGGCTTCACCCAATGAAGCTATATCGATACCGGAATCATCGTTTAAAATCGCGGTGTAGTCGCACGCAACTCCATTGCGAATAGTCAGGTTTTTTGATATTTCCTTTGCAAAATCTTGCCAAACATTTTCTTGTTTTATGTAATCGTAATGGGAGGCGAATCTTCTGAAATTGAATGATAATACAGCTAAAAGTAAAAAGAACGAATAAATTAAATATTTTGAGATTTTCACGTACACGAACATAATATTATATGACAGTGATTATTATTTAGATCACTGCCGCACGCTTGCGAACTGTCATTTCTGACATTCAGTTCATAGAAACAAACCATAAATAAGTAATAAACAAACATTGACCACTCACGGGGTGGCCATAGATATAATATTAACGAGATGGCCATAAAACATAAAAGCGTCCACGTATGGTACAGCCTCGATTACATTGAGCGAGTTTACAAGCTACAAGCCGGTAAGTTTAAAAGCGGGTGAATCGGTGAGAGAGATTGTCGCAATGACACACAAAACTGTATACTCCTACTCACTCAGTAGCGACGGTAGCAGCTAAAATAACGACTCCCGCGCCATGCAACTCTGTTGACATTTTGTAGAAAACTTAAATTCGCAGCTAGCGCCACACGCTAATCAGTAGCAAGAATAACGACTCCCGTACGAACTAATTCTGACAGACAAAATCAGCTGTTGGTGGGCCGCCATCTTTAGGCAAACACTGGCGAGTAGCGAGTAAAGTTGACTTTCTACTTTTTTCATAGATTGTCCACAATCTGCTAGTTAGCAAGTAATACGATGACACTGAGCGAGTTTACTAACAGATTGTGAATTTCCCAGATAGTAGCTTGTAAACTCGCTCAATGTCATCGAGGCTTAAGGATGGTGTGATGATCCCTGACAGTTGTTTTCTATGGTTAGCTCTTCAAACTTTAGTTTATTTATGGTCAAACTTCAAACTACTCAAAATCTTATTTATGCTCAAAATCGAACGTCAAAAACATAACCTTATCGGCTATCGGGATTGGTATATTTATGACCCTATCGACAAGGTGATTTTAATCGATCTATAATTTTAACTGTAACAAAATGTCTTTAATTGAAAAACTTGATTTTGGCGACGTCGCTTCCGATGTAGAATTCACTGGCAAAGCGGTAGAGTTAAATAATGCGATACTAAATATACAAAAACACGTTCGGTTAATGGAAGAAAACAAAACAAAAGTTGAGGATATGAGTATAGAAGACCGAATAAATTACAAGTTGTTCTCCGTGTACGCCATCAACTCTCTGTGTTGGATACAGCTGCGGTCGCGGGGTGCGGATCCCAACTCGCACCCCGTGAAGCAACAACTGCTGAGGATCCGTCAGCTGATGCAGAAGAAGGACGAACTGGCGGACCGGAAAAACAGGCCCGTGCTGAACAAGAACGCGGCCAAGAGATTCATCCGCAGCGGTCTGTGGGACCCCAAGGAAAAGCAAGCCAACAAGGCCGGGCAGGCTAATAAAAAGATTAAGTTCACCGATTCCTAATAACTTTACCAGTTTTCTTGTGTTTGTTGGTTATCGTTGTTATTTTATAATTACGAGGCACCTGGTGGCCGAGAAATTTGAACAATAGGTATTTTACAAAACTGTTGCTGACATTGTCGCTCTTATTCCCCCAAATACTGAGCGAAAGAGACCGCTGCACCTCAGGCTTTTTGGAGGGTTCAAACTCATATTAGAAGTAACCTATCAAAAAAGCAAAACCTACCGACAGGCCAGTGGTCGATATCTATATTATATTAAAAAATATTTGCACTAGTGTCAAGATCCGGAGAGAAAATTGGGTAGCATGTATGTATGGACAAAAGTTGCCCAGTTTCCTTTTAACAACTCATGCGTATCTCCATCTGATCAAACTTAATTATATGAAAAACAACTACTTGAGCTTTTATTATTTAACCCTTTTTGGTTTTGGGAACAACTTTTATAGGTCTATTACTGTTCGTTTTTGAGAACAATAGGTCTCATAGAAATCGTTGTTTCTCTTATTATCATGGTGAGAAATATGATCTAAACAGTGTTAGGAAGAGAAACCACCACGCTTTATGTCTAAATCTAAAAGTTAACCACAAAATAATTAAAATGTTCACCTTTATAAAACCAAAGTTTCCGATCGCAATTTGAAAAAAATTATGAAACTTTGTGATTTTTAAACAATTATTTTTACATGAAACAAAAAAGTGGGGTGACGATGAAGTTTATAGTAAATTTGTTTAATAATGTGCGTACGTGTTTTTATTTTATCGTTGTCAGTAATTTTAGTTTTGGGAGGAGGGTATGGGTACTGCCGCCTCGGGAACCATTTATTGGATAACCAGGATAACCTGCCACAAGGTCACCCCAAGTGGTTCACTATGTTTGGTGACTTAGCAGGGGTGCTCAGGTTCGTGGGGTGACGCTTGTTCGGGTCTTGGCAGTGGATGCGTCTGCCCACCAGCTGCATGGCAGGCCGGATCGGGAGAGAATAGTCGAGGGGGTCCCTTTAACTTCTCCAGCCGTACTCTCTCGGAACATTGCCTTGCACCGCGGCGGGAGGGATTCATTCATATGTTTGTCATTCCTGGACACACAGACCCCCAGATTCCTACCCACCCCTCGTACCTTTTCCCAGAACTTCCTCCCCTTCCTTTCCTAAAAAACACTCCACACAGCATCTCCAAAGATGACATATTCTGTGTGGAGCTGATATAAAAGAAAAATGTATAGTGAGCTATTTTTAAAACTGCATTATAAAATTATATGCTTATTTCTAATAATAAAATTAAGTGTATTTCATCACTTTCCAAAAACAGTTATCAGATTTAGATTCACTTTCTTCGATTTTGTTCTGGATGGAAATATTGGTAATCATAATATTGAAAGATTTATAAACAGGTTAATTTTTTTTATTAATTTAAAATATTACAAACACTAACCAACCACATACAATACAAATTACAAAAACCTTTCAATGTTATGGAATAATAATATCAGTCGCAACTTTATATCCTAATCCTATAGCAGAATGATTTGGAATGCTTTGACAATCGCCTTTAAAACACATGGCTGAGAATATTGTAACCTTCGTCGGTAGGATCTACGCAGGTCAAATCATTCATGGTTTACCTTTAGCCAACAATCGGAAATTCAACACGACATAGAAAAATTTGTGATGAAGACCAACCAGTGTAAACACAGTGCCATTTTAATTCAAATAAGTATGTGATTATTATATAAACAAAAGCACTGATAGAAACTATAAAATATATGGTTTGGTGAAAATTTTAACATCTTTTTGTGACCATTAAATACATTTTTCTTCTGCATAACCAAACTTAATTATATGCTCGGTACCAATTTGTTCAAATTACTTGTGAGCGACTCTTACGTCATATGGGTGTAGGCCATCAAGGCCGGCCCTAAGATAAATAGCGCTTAGCGCTAGTAAAAACCTCAAGGCGCTGTGTTAGGTGTTACGCTATTATGTATCAGCGCATTGGCCCCTTGACAAGTCGGCGTCCGGAGCGAAGTGCTTCAATTGTACCTTCACAGGTCCTGAAGGCCACAACAGCTTAATAAATAGACTTCTGAACCTGAACATCATATATTGCTTTTCTGAATGCATTACTAAAAACAAATATATATTTTTTAGTATTTCTATTTTTGAAACTGATAATTCATGGTGGAATTCCATTATAATATATTATAATAAAAACAAATATAAAACTTTTTTCCCTTTAAGTTTAATGACCGTAACCGGTTTCAGCTCGCTAGAGCCATCTTCAGACTGGTACAAAATATTCTTAATCTACGGTTTATATACACAACATATGAGGGAGGGGAAGCGGGGTGGTCTTAAGGGTTTTAATCAATTATACTAATTACATTTGTTACTAAGTAGTTTTAGACTGTTGAATTTCTAAATATTTTGGTTATTCCAGTGGGCTTATTACCTTGGGTTTGTAGCTCACTTCAATATTGTTTAGGAAAAACCTTACAACCACTTGTATGGTTTTTCCTAAACAATATTGAAGTGAGCTACAAACCCAAGGTAATAAGCCCACTGGAATAACCAAAATATTTAGAAATTCAACAGTCTAAAACTACTTAGTAACAAATGTAATTAGTATAATTGATTAAAACCCTTAAGACCACCCCGCTTCCCCTCCCTCATATGTTGTGTATATAAACCGTAGATTAAGAATATTTTGTACCAGTCTGAAGATGGCTCTAGCGAGCTGAAACCGGTTACGGTCATTAAACTTAAAGTGGAAAAAAGTTTTATTTGTTTTTATTATAATATAATATGTTTTAGTGTAACATTGCAATCATGTACACCATAACAAATTGCAATTTAAACCAACTCAAAGAAGGCTTATGAATTGATAGTGCTCTGTTATAGAAGAACTGTGTAAAAATACACAAGTACTCAGAAACTTTAAATCCGAAGACCAGTATTAGCTGAGAGGACGAATGCGTTAGATTCCTGCTAGGCATCACGAGTTTAATCCTCTGTTAGCTATCTCTCCATCATTGCAGAAGTAACACTTTCTATTTATTATCATGGAAGTAAGAGGAATTCAAATATTGTCCAGTTATTCGGGGAATGTTTCTTTCAATTGCTCTAAATAAATCCAAAAAATTTCAAAATCCAAAAAATTTTCAATATCCAAAAAATTTCAAAATCCAAAAAAATTTCAAAATCTAAAAAATTTCATAATCCAAAAAATTTAATATTGATTATCTCACAAGCGTGTATTTTGATTTGAGTTGGTAATGCATTAGCTCAGCGATACATATTATATTTGCATTATTTAAAACAAAAATCATTCAAATGTCAGTTCTTCAAGACAATAGATAATATAATTTTATCTAAGTCGGAACCAAACTCCATACATAAATGCCATCACCATCAGTCAGTTAGTGAGCTAAAGCTACACGACGAGGATGTTCAACCAATCCTACTAAATAAAATAGTGTATAATAAAAATGATTGTAAAAATATCACTGCCGAAATGGAATCCGTTGAGTAAAGTTAAAATGCATGGAAAAGAATGCACATATTATCGCTGTCATCGCTACAAAATATTACGCAATATAATAATATGTACTTAAGCTGATTATTGCAAAGCGTGTTAAACCAAACCTTCCTTTAAATGTCGAGACACTAATGCATAGGCCATCTTGTATGAATTTAAACGGATTTTATTTAATATTTTTTTAACATTATAATGATTTTTCTTGTTTTTCATAATATGCCTGCAATGTTTTTAAAGATAAGTAAGAAGTTAAGTAAATACTTAAACGTCAAACGTGTAAGAAATGATGTTTGATCAAGAGGGACAAGGCCAGCTAGTGCCTAGGAAGGATTTGGTTGTTGCAACACAGGAACACAGGAACAGGGGAACAGGCGGAATTTCAAAACCATTACATACAGGCTGCACTCACAGAGTGAAAAACCCTTTTAAGCTAGTCAGTTTCGGGTTAAACACAACATTCATAGTAAATATCAAAAAATATTTCATTAAATACAACAATTGACCTTAAATAATAAATGACTTGCGAGAATTAGAAATGCGGGTACATACTAGGAAAACAGTGGTACAGGTGTTCCGCTGATAGATCCCTTGGAATCTCTCCCTCTTTTTGTAAATGTTGCACGCAACGGAAAGAGAGGTTGCAGCGGTCTCTCAGCGGCGGGACCAAAATAATGGCACTCTGGTAGAATGATTAAATCTGTAAAACGAGGCCGGCTGCGGAGATATTGTCTCCGGCACCAGCAGTCTGACGGGCGTTGGTGCAGACAAGCACAGGGGCCACGCAGATCAGCACCCGCTCTCCCTCAGCCTCCTCCCAGCAAGACACGGGGCGTGCAGGGTCCAGGCGGACACGCGAGGAACCAGCGCCTCCGGCCGAAGTGGAGAAACTGTCGTCCATCACCAGGCGCACCTGCGACGGCAGGATGGTGGGGGTGCCGCACACGTGTCTGTGCGCTGTCAGCGAAGCCTTGGCGGCGGCAGCCATTGTCTTTTTCCATGCCGACCCGTGAACTGTCATGATGGCTTGATACGCCAATGTGTGAACGTGAATCCTAGTCAATCGTCTACTATTTGGAATGTTAACACTTGTCTTCCGAATAATTTTAAACACATTCCTCATTTGATCCAACGCGGACGCGACTCTCGGGTTTGAGTCGGCTACGACGCTGATATTCCCGTATTTCAAGGTGTGATATAGGTTGACTAGTTCCTGCTCGTTCATTCCCAGCGAGTCAGAATAGGGAATGATTTCTTTAGTCAAGTCTGTCATGAGCTTGGCTTCCACGTAACTCGCCATCTCAAAGTGAACCATTGTGGAGGACTTTTGGGATATCATCTGTTCCTTAATCTTTGCGAGACGCGCTTCTCGGACACCTAAAAGAACATAAATTTACACATATAGTATAAAATAAGCAGTTGTAACCTCTCTCTCTCTTTCTCGTAAACGAATCATGTAAAAGAAAAGGAGGTTACAATGGAGGTTTCAGCAACAGGAAAAAATAAATTTATAATTCTGATTTAGTATTATTTAATCGCCACACGCAAAGATAAAAGCGCGAGCAGATATCTGTTGAACCGCGAGCGCTTATATATTGTACCGTCACACTATGCCATCAAATATTTCTTCCTATGGCGGGAGAGAGGGTCAGATGAATTAGGGAGCTGCCACAAAATGCCATTTTTTTAAACTGAATCTGTCAATTTGATAGCTGTCATCTGCCGTAATTAAAATGACCCCCTCTCCTGTTTACAGCGGAGAGGGGATCGCATAACTTTTCGCATATCGAAAGGAATGGCGTAAGATCTGCATTGTCTATGGTTGATCTGCGCATTAACAATAACTTAGGTGTGACAGGTCTGATAGGATTGTATGGAGAGCGTTATTGGGCACGCGATCTTTTATCTTTTATAGCTGTGTGTGGCACCGAAGGGAAAATACTGTTTTGGTCACTTTAAGCAAGATAAACAAACAAACCGTTTGAATAATTTTCTAGAGATGTAGCAAAATAAATTAATTAAGAAATTAAGTTTTATCGAAGGAAGCAAATACTTTGGATTGTGGCATTATATATTAAATGAAAAAAATACACTTTGCAATACATCATTTTTTAATTATTAATATTTAACAGCCGACCGGGTTTCGCTTAGCTCAAGCTTCCTCAGAGCTTTTTATATTAACTAAAGCTAATTACATACAGACATGTACATATAAGAAAATAAAACAATGAGTGAAATGGATGGAAAAAGAAAAGAGAGACCTTATTGGTGACAGAAAGAGACAAAATAGAAAAGAGGGAGATAAAAATTATTACAGGAAGGGTAGGTTGAGGGTGGAGGAAACAGTTTCAGCGGAGATTGACGGAATAAATTAAATAAGGGACTATCAGTTAAATTTATTTCATTATTAATTATGTTCGATTTATTATTGTCTTTCTTAATTTCGAGGGTTTCTAGATTGTTTATCTTAATTCCAATTGAATTTTTATGTAAAAATACAACTGGAATTAAGATAAACAATCTAGAAACCCTCGAAATTAAGAAAGACAATAATAAATCGAACATAATTAATAATCAAATAAATTTAACTGATAGTCCCTTATTTAATTTATTCCGTCCGTATTGTTTATCTTAATTCCAATTGCATTTTTATGTAAAAATACAACTGGAATTAAGAGGTTTTATTGAATGAGCGATTAGTTTCTAATGCATTATTATTTAAACATCGTAGATGTTCTTTAACTCTTTGTTAAATGTTTACGTTCCAGGCCGTTTTTCCGATATAAAAAGCAGAACAATCGTCACAATTAAGTTTATATATGCCCGAGTGGCTAAGTTTGTCATTCTTATCTTTAGTGTTAATTAAGTATTTACCTAAGTTATTATTAGTATAAAAGGCGGGCTTTATATTATTACCCCAAAAATAAATCATTATAAGAAGAAATTAAGTATAAAAAAAGTGGTGTTTATGCAAAAGTGGTGTTTACGCAAAAGTGATGTTTACGCCATTAAGTATAAAATATTTACTAAGTTATTGTTTTATTTTAAATTATAATTTCACATCACAAAGTATCCACTTCATACGAACAAATAAAAAATATTAATGAAGAACATTGGTTCTATGCAATACAGCAGGGACTGGAAACGAGTCTCGAGTATTGAGTCGAGTAAGTAGGATGAATGGTGATTACCTGCGGGGAAGGGATAGCTGTCCATCATCTGTAGCCCGCTGACCACTAGCAGATTGGGCTGGAAGGTTTTCAGCACCTCCCCCAGTGGCTCCAGCGAGCTGACCATGGGGTTGTTCTCGTCATTGTGCAGGATGTACCGGTTGGCTCGCGGGGCTGTAAAAGGGCCCCACTGGGCGTCGGCTTTGTACTCCAGGATGAGATGCACATCGTCCTTGTCGAGGGCGCCCCCCACGGCGCGCAGCCCCTCAGGCAGAGCCCCCAGCAGACGGGGGCTGGTGCGGGCCGCCAAAACCACGTCGCAGCCCTCCAGCAGGAAGCGCGAGGCCATGACAGGCGCGTTGCCGCCCACTTCCCAGCGCGCCGTTGGGTCCTTCTCCGCAAAGGCTACAAGCTCGTCAAACAGGGACCCGTTGGACATGTACCTCCTGAAATTATATGACCAATTGTTAAACCAACTAACTCACCATCAAACCGTAGGCTGGACATAGAGGATGGACCATCATATGACTTTGTTCTGGCACAACCTCTTTGCTTCATTCACATTCATACAGCATCTTATATATAGTGTTGTGTTCATAACAAAGTATGGTATAACTATGTCCTGACATATCGAGTGATTATATTACGTCTCAAATATTTCAAGATTAATATCCTTAGGACTGGTTGTTTCAGAGAATTTGAACAATTTGTCAAATTTCAATGTTAACTTTAGGCTGTATTCAAATGTATGGGTGATTTCACCCCAATGCGGCACATTTTTTCATCTCGTCTTGCCGACCAATAATACTTTTTAAAACTGTAAATAAGTATATTTCACACAATCTCTCTATGTAAACCTTGTTCAAATTACGCATCCATATCTTAGCTAATCATAAACAACTCAAAATAATTGTTTTGGGGAGATGTTTATATAAACAAAATGAAATATTGCCGACAAGATAAAACATTACTGAATATCACCGCCAGCTGGGTCATACCGAATTGTACTTATGTCTGTTTGCATTAGAATTTTTATATCCCACTAGCGAGTTCCCGGTACGCCACTTAATAAATTGTTTCTCCTTACGTGTCCTTTCCCATTCGTCCCTTCCTCTCCCGTATCCCCTTCCTTAATCTTTTTATTAAAATATTTATTTTTATTTTAGCAGAATGAGATTGTCTGATATTGCACTAATCGTCTTGTGCGCCAAATATGACCGTTTGAAACGACGTGGTAAATTTGAAACGAGCTGAAGGGGAAAACCTGTATCGGGCGCTTGAAATCTTTACCCAAGATAAATAAATAAATTTATCGAACATAATTCTAGAGATGTCTCTACAGATGTCTATAGAGATATGAATGGGGAAATTTTACAAATGAATTTCGGCTGTATCAAGCGACGACTCAAACCTAAAAATGACTTAAGACAGCTCCCGCACGAGAGGCAAGCGCGATGAAATGACTTTAGATGCTACCCGCCAACCAAGGGTTAATATTCAAATTCTGTTATTATCCAAGAACTGTGAAACAACTGGCCCATGATGAAATAATAACAGAACTTGATGAATTGTTCGCATTCTGTGAAACAACTGGCCCTTAGAATTAGAAGGCAATTGACTGATCTAATATGTTTATATAAAATAATTCACGGTCATCTTGATACTATTTACATTACGTCTTATCAATATTGAAATAAATAATGTTCGTAATTCCTACTGTTAAAGACGCCATACCACATTTCACCTGAATACATTTAAAAATAATTTCGCCTATGATATAATAGCCCTCTGACCCAAATGCGTCAATTATACAATAAAATAGGAGTGAATAGACAGTGTGCTGAAGTAGACATTTTCGTGGATAATTTATATGGATTCAGAAGAAATGTTCTGTTATTGCTTAAAAATATGTTGAGCTACTTAATTATATTTTGTAACACTCGTGTCTCTTGCCTCTCTTTGTATTATTTGTCATTTGAGTGAGCTTTTATACATTTAAATTTGTATTTTTAAGTAGATATTTTGTATCCCTTGACCGAGTAGGTTTTTGTAATTTTAATATTTTGTTGTGCATTACAGATAATCCTATTAAAATACACATAACATATATACAAAACTTTAATCGAAAATTTTAACAAAAAAATATATATTTTAGAGTTCTTGCCTAAAATGACTCTTGAAACTTATGCCGAGAGGCCAGTGTCGAGAGACCTAAAGATATCATTTAGCAGCATCATACCTTTTGTCATGCTATGCTGGGCCAGAACATCTGTTCTGCCGTATGGAGTACAGAGCAAGTCGTGGTGACGACCCTGGAGGTAGTTGTTCGCTACAAACAATTTATAGCATTCCAAGAGGTATGGGCTGTCAATGTAATAGTTTATAATTTTAAAAGCTGTTACTGTAAGGGTCCCTTTTCTTCTAGATTGGAGACTTTCGTAGCGCGTTTCAGAGAGCAAATCCGGGTGATGTATAAATCGCGGGTGTTCACCATGCATTCTCGTATAAAGATACCTTAGAAACTTTGTTTGAATTTGTTCCAATAAATATATGTATTTTTGCTGGTATGGGGCCCAAACAGCAGAAGCATATTCAAACTTTGTTCGTATAATGCAATTAAACATCGATGTCATTGCTTCGGACTTGGAAAATTGTTTACTTATTCTTATCACAAATCCTATTTGCATATTAACTGAGTTTTTATAACTGGATTGTTCTCATAAGTGAAAACATCTGTAAAACCAAGTATAAATAAATTAATATTTGTGCGTTTAAACTGATTTTTTAATATGTATATTTTTTATGTCCTCTACAACAAAGGTGAACTCTGTAGGTCAGAATCAAAAAAAAAGAAATACAAGAAATATGCATGTTAGTCGCCCGCCCGTCGGCGGACCACTGTCTAATGGAAATAGTTTGAATATGGTAAGAATTCGTTGATTTAGTTGATTTTTTGAAGGTGAGCAGTAGTATTGATTAACAATATAGTTTGAATGCAGATAGAATTCGTTCATTTAGTTGATTGTTTTTAAGGTGTGCAGTAGTATTGGTTAACAATATAGTTTGAATACGGAATGAATTTGTTAATTTAGTTGATTTTTTTAAGGTGTGCAGTAGTATTGGTTAACAATATAGTTTGAATATGGAAAGAATTCGTTCAATTAGTTGATTTTTTGAAGATGTGCAGTAGTATTGATTAACAATATAGTTGATTTCTTTGAAGGTGTGCAGTATTATTGGTTGAATACAGAAAGAATTTGTTCATTTAGTTGATTTTTTTAAGGTGTGCAGTAGTATTGGTTAACAATATCGGCGACGCCAGGAAACACCCAGTAAAAACTGCCGATAGCACATCTCTTATATTTCAAAATCGTTGGTCAGAATATATCACTTAGTTAGTTCCTTTTTTTTTAATTTTATTTTTGCAGAAACAAACAGTAACAGTAAACATAGAAGAAAATAGTTGCAAAGTTATAGAAGTTAATACAATAATTGGTACCAATGACATATCGCTGTTAAGTATATATGTTTTTGTGTGATGTATTACACATTTTACCTAAATTGAGTTAGTTAGTATATTACGGAAGGAGAGAGGTAGGTGTTTGTGTGTATGTGTGCGTGTGTGTGTGTGCCATTGCATTGTATTTGTGAAGAATTAATTTTAAAAAAAGTTAATACAAATACAAATTGATGCCAGTGCAAAAGTGACGCAAGTCCAACATTTTTGAGAAATGCTTAGAGACATGTGGATTTTTTTCCATTAAAAGTTGCTGAAAAAGTAGAAACCCACTCTAGCGAAATATTCATTATTAATTGATGTATGCATCTAGCCACTTTCCTTTGATAAAAACAACAATTTAAAATGTTGCAAAATAAAAAGGAGAACTACATATTTGGATTTGAGTTGCGTAACGCTCCATTAAACAGGTCATTGCCTCGTAGCCCCGCTGTGCGCATTTTAATTAAAGTATTATATAATATTGCAAGAGTAAATGCAGTTTATGATTTTTAAACACACAGTGGAATTTCTTATCACATCAAAATGAAGAGAATAATAACGGAGCGCACAGCATAATAAAATACAAACGCGGCAGAAATAATTAAAAAAAACATTTCAACGAAAGTTGTTTTGCAAACATTTTATTGATAATAAAAGACTTATCAACACCTAAAGAAATAAATATTAAGCTCAAGATATCAGTTTTTTTAAAGATTAAAAATATCAGTACAAATATATTTGTATGATGGGCTTTATCAGCGGAGGCAAATCACAAAAAACATGTTTTAAACATTTGAGTTATTATTACTAATGAAAACATTACATAATGACACGTGCAGTGAACTGATAGGGACATTATTACATAGGTCATGGTTGGGTAAATTTCGGTTGCTATTTTATCCTGTTTTACTAAGCCTTAAGAGGAATATAAATGCTAGAAATATTTCGATTCTCATGCCTTCAAAATTTAAAATCGAGTGTCTTATTTGCACGTGGCAAGTAAGCGAAAAAGTGGTTTTTATTTATTTTTTGCATAATTTTATAACAATGAAAAAAAGTTAGAACATACAAAACCTCAAAAATAGTCTTAGCCATAAAGGGGTATTTAAAAAAAAAATATTTCTTATATTGCTTCATAGTTAAGTCAGGCAAAAACATTTTTTTTAGTGGTTTACGCTTATATTTTTTGTTATGTAAATAATCATTTTATTGTAATTCCAATACATAGAACAGCTAGTAAAGCTTCAATTTATCCGCAGCATATTTTTTGATGTTCATACTGTAAACCGATTTGTCGTAAAGATTAATCTAAATAGGATTTCACGTATAGCTTCATCTTAATATCATATCGATAAGAAAGAATTTCAGGGCCTCTGTGGTCGAGGGGTATGGCTCTCGACTAGAAATCCGGGAAGGTTGCGGGTTCAAATTCCAGCATGCGCAAGTAAATTTTATTTGATTGAATTATGTTATTTCACAATTCAATCATTTAAAATAATATAAGACATATATGCGGTACAATCTAGAGTGGAAGATACCCTCAATATCGCCCTGGTGTAAGACCATCGCAAGAAATGGCTTTAGTCATATTTGGTGACCAGATCTGAATAGCCAAATACTTCCCCAACTTCCTCTTTCCCATCTCCTTCCCCTCCCTACAACTTTCAGCCTCACAATTCACCCCAATTGGGGATGCAATAGTCTCACCCCAATTGGGGATGCAATAGTCTCACTGGCTCCAGGCGGTTGGGAGCAGTTAAGACTTTTGTGCGGTATTCACATAACAAAAAAAAAATGAAAGGGCCGGTCCTGAGGCAAACGGCGACTAGCACTAGTAAAACCTCAAGGGCGCTGTTTTGTTAGGCGTTATCAGCGCCTTAGCTCCTTGGCGTGTGGGGGCCCAGAGAGGATTGCCAGCCTTGCATAAAACTCAAAGTTCTTGTTCTACTGATATTTCAATGGAAGATGCTCTGAGAAACTAGCCTCATTGATCCCTTCGGCACTGGTGCACAGTTGGGAGCACCCATCACAGTTAATATTTGTCACATGAGAATGGGTTGTTCCTTCGACTCGTTCTGGAGTTCAAAAGTTCAGTTGTGAAACGATTTTTAGGCCCTTGTGTTTCATCCCTCATACAGAATGGTCTCTTAAAGACTCAGGTTCACCCCTTCGTTTCCTCAAAAAAACCCTCTACACAGAACCCCAAAGATGACATTGCACCGGGGAAAATTATTCTCCTCGGGCCTCTTGCCAGGGAGTTATTGTAATAAAAATCGCCTTTTCTTTATTTTTATTTGTTGGGATGTCATCTTTTGTATTAAATGAATTGGCAAATTAGTTTTTAGAGGAATAAAACCTTTACAATTTCTTGTGGTTATAATAAAAATGAAAGTAAGTCCTCATAGCGATATGTCTTTGTGGTTTTATAGCTTCTGTTTCTTATATTATTTTAATAAAAACGTAACAAAATGCACAATGTTTTTGTGAATCCCCCCACTATATGTAGTCTTACAGAAACTTGCAGTTAGTTTCCGGTTTTGTTTTAACAATGTAAGCAAAAAGTGTACTTTCATTTTACAAAAAAAATCATACATTTAATATTTCACGCTTTCTCAAGTACTTCTGTATTGAAACTAGGGTCAAAGGCACAGAAATTAAAATAAAGAAAAGAATTAATATAATTGAATAACAACTATAATAGTTGAATGACGCTGAGGCAGATACGAGAAGATAGGTGCCTAGTACAATGCAGTATGTAAAATATACGAAGAACAAATTTAAATAATCCTGGAATTAACTTTTGGACCCTTGCAATTTTAGAATTTTGTTCTACGAGCTATCCGCTTGTGTTTCAAGAAATAAGGTAGAAGGAATACTCACTCAGCTGCAGCGCCATGTCTAAAATAATAAGCAAAGCTTTTGATTAATTCAGCAAATGTCGATACATCGTCGAAGTGCTCCGGCTCTCCTTCCATTTCGTCGAATTTTAGCAACGGCACGGCATTGGCGAATATGTCATAACAGGCCCCGTATCCCACTGCCACCTTCGGCTTAGCAGCCCCAACTCCTACCAGGTTTTTATTCTCAATCCGCAGTAAACTATCTGAAATCGATGTTATTTTCAGCAGATTACTATCTTCATTTTTGAAATAGACCGCCCAGAGCACCACCGCGATCGCTAGCACGGAGCTGATTTTAAACGTCCGACCGAACATGTTGACGTGTTAACTGCGACAGAACCGGCAATAACAACTAAAGAGAAATGCATACACGAAAACTTTGCTCGCCACGTCAATTAGCATAATATCTCGAATGCCAACGGCATAAATCGGAATGTGATAAACATGAATGCAAAAGTGACAGAAGAATCATTGCCAGAGATTGAAATAATTGAACGTCAAATCGGCAGGTAGCTTATCGCCTGGCAATACTGAGCCTGTTCTGAAGAAAGTAAACAAATTAATTTTAGGCGCCATTCGATATGAAAGATCGAAAGTCCTACGAAAAAATCAGGCGTTATCGTATGAGAACGTAGTTCGAATTTATTTGTTTCGATACATTGTTTGGCAATAACATTTTTTTTATTTCATTCTTACAATTATGCACTTTTGCATCCATATTTTAACAAAGTTGTACCTCTTATAAAGCTATGCGTATGGGTGTTGTTAATTTAGTTTGTTTTGTTTTTTAAATTTTGTTTTTTGTTTCGCTTTTTTAAATTATAATACATAACTAAAACAGAGGAAATTTATTTAACGCAAATAAAAAATAACGTGTTACCAAAAAACTTAAAAAATATTAATAATAAGAAACTAATAGGATAATTTTGTCAGTTTTTATAAGAACCGAAATGTTTCTAATTAATTTCTAAACAGTTTTATGAAGAAACAAATGCAATTAAAAAAATCCTATAATTCGAATGTGGTTATCAAATACTCCGATTCCAAGTATCAAGTAAATATTTCAAGTACCTACCTACAATATAATTTTATTGAAATAAATGAGGAAATTATTTAATAATTGACTGATGCAGCGGGTAACGCTTAGCACAAGGTTTTCATGCAACATTAGCAATTATTATACTATAAGTCTTATATGTAATTGGAAGTACCTATGTTTCCGAGAGATGGAAATGCTGACAAGGACGAAGGGTGAATGGAGAATTAAACTAGGTGCCTAGTCGCTAATAAAACGTTGTTCAAGTGCCAGCAGAGCAGAGCTGATACCAACGATGTTGAATGGCAGTTGACAATGAGGCATGGAACTGGCAAAGGAAAGATGAAATCAGACTGAATGCCCTAGAATTGAGATACCCGAGGAAAACTAAACGTGAAATCGTGTTACAAATTTGGGGATCCGGAAAAAATGCAAGGCTGATGTGAGCACAGTTAAGCATATTAATAAAATCCACAAGTAATCGCAGATCGGAGACATTTACTCCAATAAAACTTCGAATTACTTTTCCATTCATGGTAGTAAGAGGCTTTTTACTTCCATGTTTACATTATACTTGTTGGGGAAACCGGGGCGGAACGAGTACCTTCGGACACAAGGTTCATTTCTCTGTTCTGCACTAAATGGAGTGCCTGCTGTTATTTTATGGGCTAAACGTCCGTTTTAGGGGCTTTTACATGTGAATAGTAATTATACATTGTTATTATGTATAGTTAATAATTATACTATATAACTGAGATGCCTCAGTAACAACATTTTGTATTTGTTAAGTGATAAATTGAAAATGTCCACACACTCGTATAATTTGCGGTACAAGCATTTGCTTATTACGGGAGAACATTAAAAAAATATATATAATTCACTACTATTTTATTATTTTATTATTCAATAAAAAATAAAAAAATAATAAAAATAAAAATTATTCCCCTCTGTTAGTTAGTATTCTGGGCAGTAAGGAATACATACAGTTGTTAGTCCCGGAATTTCTGCACTGACATCAATGCCGACTTCTAGCATTACGTAGTTGAATCCGAAAGCTTATCAATGCAAGCAACTCTGGCTATCAACTACTGCATCATTTATTATTTTATAGAGACATACCGAGTCGGTGAAAATCCTTCTGTCTGATAATTTAAGCATTTTCGGGTCATTTAAAAGAGTTTTCAACAAATATAATGGAATACCATTTTTAAACTAAGAAAACTATAAACTTTTATATTTTTTTTACTGAATAAACGAGATAAAAAGTGAAGTGGATTGTGAGAGTGCACTTAGTTTGAATTTGCCAAAGATCGGAGGAGAACCTTGCAAATTCTAACTTTCTAATTCTAACACCAAGATACTTTTCTTTTTTCGAAAATTGACATGGACAATAAGTATGACGGCCGTAATACACATGTTTTAACCCTAGATTACTACTCTACGTCGCAGAGGCGCCCGCGTTTTGTATATATTGCTCTCTCTTTTTATCCTTTGCGCATATTGCATTGAAATTCAAGGACATCCCAGTCATCGGCAGCACGTATCGCAGGACGGTTGTTGCGTTACGGTAAGCTTGCTAGTTTTTTTTTATATGGCCCTCCAAAGGGCCAAATGGCGCTCCAAAGACGTATGAGTAGCTCGTGTGTAAGTTTTGCGCTCTTAATGAAAATGTTAAGGAAAATATATTTTTTTGCTTTGTTCCTTTTTTTAAGTTAATTACTTCATGATAGACTATTTTTTGTAGTGTAGTAGTAGTAGAAGTTTTTTTAAAAATGTGTACTTTAAGTGGTTTAAATTTTAAAGAGAAGACTGTTTAATTGCCTAAGTTTCATTTGGATTAAAGATTTTATAATAAAAAATATATAATATAAAACAGAAACATTCAAAACATATCAATCATACTTATTAGTTTTTAAATAAAATCATTAGTTAATATGATGCGGCTCGCGGGCGTACGAGTAGTACTTTGTACGTCGCAACAAGAGTACGATGAGTAGGGCACAATGCGGTAAACACAGTTCCGGACCGAATTAGAAGAATCTATTAAAAAGAAACCAAAAATCAAGAAATTGCAAGAATAAAATAATTAACAAAAACTAACATTTAAAGGTAAAGAAAACATACCCAACGGAATGAAAGCTAAGCTAATATAAAAGAAACAAAAAGAATCGTAACTGGATCAGAAGAAGCAGACGCGGCCTGCTTCTATTGCCATGATTTATACTCCAAGCCCAGTGAAGGCTGGTGTTCTTATGGTATTTTTTAAATTAGGCACACATCATGAAGTTTGCTGGTCTAGACGGTGATGTCGATGATAGTGTTTTCATCTGTAAATTGTACCAATAAATAGTATCCCATTGTGCCCCTGGTTCATTTCCTATTGTGCCCCGAGTGTTGGGGTAGAATGAATAGATTTTTTCAGGTTCAAATTTTTGATAGAAGTTATTAATTTAAATAAGTTTAGTTTTAGTTTCTTTGTATAGAAATAAGTAAATAAACGTAAAAGTGAAAAATTAATAATGGTGATATTACTATTGTAATCAAAGCATAGATATTCCGTTCCGCCCCGGTTCCCCTACCTATCTACAGAGCAGCCTACGTCACACGAGACACTGATTCGTATCACTCGAAAATTTTCAGTGTGTCAATAATTTTACCACTTCCTTTCATTTTACCAATTTATCAAGACAATTATTTATCTTACTCATAATCTAGATGCTAAGAACAACTGTATATATATATATATCCCCACCGAAACTAATCTTTTAATTTATGTGTATGATACTGCCGCCATGGTTCGACCCACAGTGCCCTTCTTGACAATATCAAGGAGGATACGGTGTTTCTACTTATGTCGATAGAATAGCACTTAATCCCAAACATGGGAACACCTCAGCACAGGTTCGCCCAGTGAGGTGTTCACAAAAGACTACGACTGGCCTACTTACATACAGTTACGGATCATTAACTTTTTTTTCTTATTACTAAACTTATTATCTGTGTAAACTATGTAATAATTTGTAAAGTGTATGTACAAGAATAGAAATAAATAAATAAAATTTTACTCAAAAAATACTTATTTTAACAAAGAAATCTGCTTAATTAATTCTTCAAATCTAACAGTGGTAATTTATGATGAATGAAAACAATTTTTTCAGAATTTATTGATAGCAAACGATTGCGCTTTTCTTCATAAATTATACCTGCTTCCAAAAATGGCCGCTCACTACGTACACTGCTACCGGGAGATGATAAATAAATTTTAGCAAATTCTGCTAGGCTTGGATAGTGCTTTGCGTTTGCTGACCACCACTTGTAAGGGTCTGCTGTCCGATCTTTCAATTGAGTTTTCATGTAAAAATCAATTTCATTCGCGAAATGTAATTGATTTTTACATGAAAACTGTTTGCGAAATGTACTAAGTGTCGCCGAGCATTCGGCGCTTTGGCCGAGAGCCTAGCCGAATATTCGGTACTCTGTATTCGGCAAAATCACTATTTATGGCATCTCTAGTCCTAATTCCTATAAGACGTAATTTATCAAAAAGCAAGTACCGACACGTTAGTAGTCGATATCTATATTACATACAAATATATTTACAGTAGTGTCAAAATCCAGAGGGGTGATTGGAGAATACGTTTGTGTGGACATAACTCCGCCTAGTTTCCTCTTAACATTAAATTTGAAGTCGGTGGCGACGCTAATCGATAAGAAGTCTTAATATAGATTTTGTGAATTCAAAATTTCAAGGATTTTAAAAATAAATAGTTTCTCCTTTGCCTGCTTTAGAGTAAGTGTACCAAATGACGAATCTAACGGTAATTTTTGCGAAATTTCCTCTTATCTTAATTTGCTTAAATCATTCCATAATAATTATAAATACCTGCCACCTACTTATGTTCGGATCAGCGGTCGAGGTGTCAACCCGAAGGTAAAAACCTGTAGGGTGGATCCACCCCCGCGTGGTCACGGTGCCCCACCCTCCGCCACCTCATTCCTCCACCTCTCCGGCTAGCCCTCCCACACCACCCACACCCACCCACAGCCTCATCTCGCCTCTCGGCTGAGGTGCAGATCACTCAGTCAGTAGTCACTAGTCAGTCTGCAGTTAGAAGGCTGCGGCAGTGGAGCTCTGTGCTCTGTACTCGAGTCTCGCGGGACACGCTCTTTTTATTATTACGAATCGCAGTTTTCCTCTTCAAACTAACTTCTTGCAGTGTGAGAATAAAGTGCACTATTTTTTAGAAATATTATGTTGAAGTGAATAATGAATTTTGATGTGATGGATTTTAACAAACGCTGTGACCGAATTTTTCCGATATTACGTATTATGATAGATCATTAGTATCGTCAAAGCGAAAGTTTTTCTATTAAGAACATTAAAAAAATGTGAAAATGAAAGTTTTAAAATATATCGATTTAAATATAACAAAGTGGTGAATGTGGGACAAAGTAAAGTTCGACTTTTTTTAACTATAAAAGATTACGATGAAGTCTAACGTCGTGCTCCAGCACTCCGGTAAAGGGAGGCTGTTCCCCGACGCCAACAACAACCGCGGGGAGCGGAGCAAGGGGGGCCCGGGCGGCGGGGGCTACGGCCTGCGCCCCCGCTCGGAGCGCCGCAAGGGGGCGACCGCGCGTCAGAAGGCCGAGGGCGCAGCGCCTCTCAGCAAGTACCGGCGTCGCACGGCCAACGCGCGCGAGAGGACGAGGATGCGGGAGATCAACGGAGCCTTCGAGGCGTTGCGACGCTGCGTAGGAGGCGCCGAGTCGGGTCCGGGGGCGGCCAACGAGAGGATGACCAAGATCTCCACCCTGAGACTGGCGGCGAGGTACATCTCCGCGCTGGCCGCTGCCCTAAAGGAGGAGCCCGAGGAGCCTCTCTCAGGGGAGGGGGCGGCGGTGGACCTTCTCTACTATCAGCACATGGACTTGTCGCTGTCGCCGGACATCAGCCTGTCTTCGGAGGCGCCTCTGTCTCCGGCCTTTCCCCACGAGGCGCTATCGCCCGCTTTTCCCCACGGGTGCATCTCCCCCGCCTTCCCCGATAGATCGCTTTCTCCCTTCGACCCCTTCTTCACAGAGTTCAGCTAGCACAGCGGCTCTCCACGTACAAACATTATTTCTAAATACTATATTTTTTATGACAATAATTTAATATGGACATAAAACAGTTTATTTATAATCACAAGCCTTTAAGGTTATTGCTGTTATAATAATTACGAGTTACGAGCGTGCCTTCTCACAAAAAAGTGTATTATATTATAAAGAGTATGAATCATAAATATGAATAAATATATATTTAATTTATGTGGTTTCACACAATATTACTGAAGAATTAAAAAATCTATACCGAGATGGACATAGTAAATCTCTTTGTTGTTTATTTTGTAAATTGTATAAAAATATTATTGTTTTTGTGAATTCTCAGTAGAGTGTGCCATTATTTAAGAAATTAAGTTATTTACATTCGACTTTGTTTTGTCCAATGAATGAATACAATATAAAAAAACACTCCAACCTATTTATATAATTTTAGTCATATTATCGTAATTAAATATTGTACAAGCAATAAAGATGTACTGACTTTTAAAAAAATGTGATTTCAGGTTCAATTAAGTGTCTATCTGTTTACCGTAATAAATTTATTACAGATAACTGAAGTTTATATTTATTTCTTAATTAATAATTTTAATTGTATTTTGCATGCTCAGAGTGGAACGGCTTTTTCATATAAAACTTAGTTTTAGTTTTGAGGCCAAAATACATTTTTAAAAAAATCATTCAATTAATTATAATTAATAAGTTATAGCAAATAAGTACGGATATGTGATACTTTATTATTTGTGTTTTAAATTGTAAAATATGGTGACCGGATAACTCAGAATTATGCAACTTTAACACCTTCTTTGAAAAGTCATTAAAAGTAATAAAAAATATATTAAAAATTGGTTACATTAGGTTGGGTTGTGGGCTATTTTTCATTTTTTTTTCAGAGCTTTTAATGATTTATAAAGGTGTTGAAATTGCAAGATTCTCAGTTGTCATGGATCCGTCAAATGTAGGCCATTAACGAATTGAATTTTCGTGATTTTAGACACAAATTTGGCAATTACTTGTGAGTTAATTAATGATAATTATTTCAAAATTATTTTGCTCAATTTCCAGTTCAAACATAATGAAATTAAAATCAAAAATAAAAATTACTTAAAAAGCATTTTGTGAGCATGAATTTAAATTACAAATGGCTGATTCGCGTTGTACATAAATTTTGCACACAAATTAAAATTTCTGTCCCAAAAGTGCATCTTTTCGATGTTTTATTATATTTACAAAGATGTTAGGGTACAATCATTATTTTTTAAACATTATCGTCAACTCACAATAATTGCCAAAGTCGCCACTAAAATCATGAAAAATCCACTTTTTTAATGGCTTATATTTTATATTTCGGAACACAAATAAATAAAGTAGCTCATATATCCACATGATTTTTGCTACATCTTTTGGTTTAAAAAAAATTTGGTTAAGTATTTTGACCTCAAATCAAAATTTAAGTTTTGCATGAAAAAGGCTGCTCAGTCCTTCCTTTTGTAGATTATTTAAATATGTTTTTGAATAGATCCTTGTTGTTTGTGTTGGTTCACTTAGTCCTTAGAGTAGAATAAAGAATAACTAAATACAAAAGTATTGTTTATTCAGTGATCCTGAAGGAATAAAATTTGAAAATAGATCGGTATCATCATTTTTGTAACGTTGAAATATCCATTTAAATTTAAATTTAAAATATAAAACGCCATAAAAATTAAGATAATCCATTCATTTATTTGTTACATATTTTAAAAATAATCCATGAAAACTACAAGGGATCCCGCTGAAACCCTTTGGAATAAATCCGAATTAACCATACGCAACTAGTTGCATGCATGTTCCAAGAAATTCCATGACATCAAAAAGTCGGTTTAAATTTAGTGTCGTGCAACCTACAGCATTACAACAACCACGGCACCATCAACGTCAAAACTTTATTCCGCAGTGCACAATGTTTTTGTACACAACTCTTGCGCAGTACAAGGAAATGGTTTTGCGAAATTAGTTGCATCACGTTTTTACACTACGCCATTAGTTGCATTCCACTAATGGTGCCGTTATTTCATGCTAGCGCGATTCTAGTTTTGTAGCACTAACAGCAACTAATGCATGCATGATAAAACTATATGTTCACACATGAAACTAGCAGTGCAACTAATGTCATGAAACAACTTGTGCGCAACTAGTTGCATACCACTAATGTGTCGTAATTTCGGGCTAGCGCCATTCTACTTTTGCAGAATCGCGTATTCAACTAATGCATGCATGTTGAAACTATATGTTCACACTTGAAACTAGCAGTGCAACTAATGTCATGAAACAACTTGTGCGCAACTAATTGCGTAATGTAAATTCAGCTTTCAGCTAGTGACTTCATTCACTCAATTAATTTATATGAAATACAAAATCAAAACCCTGTAAAATCAAGGTAATGTGAAAATAATTTTATTATTTCAATAAATTATGTGAAATTCATACAAATATTATTTTATTATTATATAGGTAAACAGGTGAAATTGCTTAACGTGATGTACTGTTATTTTCTCCAATGAACAATACAACTCTGATGATCGAAAGTTTCAATGATACTTCCGTTCGTCAGGTTACGAATAATGAATATTTAACTGAATCTAATTTCTTTTCTAAAGAATAGTCACTGAAGGTGCCCACTTGCCGATCGGATATCATCGGCTATCTCCGTAACCGATCGGATATTAGACTCAAACGGAGTTGAAGTTGTCTCTCTCATATAATACAACTTTACTGACCTCTTTTGTGACACATTAAAACTACATATCGCTTGCTGAGGATTGGTTTGTACTCCTGTATTTTTTATTTTTCAATACGAGGTTTTGTGGACATAGTACAAACCAATCCTCAGCAAGCGATATGTTGAGACACATTGAAACTACATACATATTCACTTACTCTGTTAATATATTGCTTGTAATACCTACCGGGACTAATAATAGTTGGGATTTAATTCAGATTTTGGGATTAATTGCCATATGTATAATGTATTCCTCACTGCCCAGAATAATAATGAAGGGAAATAATTACGCCGAGCCAGTGGACACCTTCATTTTATCGCTAAATAAGTATAAAAGATTTTTATTTTTTTATGTGAATACCTCACAAGAGTCCCAGCTGCTCCCGTCTGGATCCAGTGAGACTATGGCATCCCCAATTGAGGTATGTTGTGAGGTTGAAGGTAGTTGGGAGGGGAAGGAGAAAGGGAAGAGGAAGGTGGGGAAGTTCCTGCTATTCCGATCTGGTCACCAAACATGGCTAAGCCATTTCAAGCAACGTTTCAATTCTGAATGGTGGTCTTAAGAAAATAATATAATATAAAAATATCTCACAGCGATACTGCAAATATTTTCCACTCTGGAACGTACCACAAATACCATTTATTATTTGAAATGAATTAATTGTGAAATAACACAAATTTATCAAATAAAAATTTTAAAAATTCGTAAGAACAACTCTCTTTTTATAACTTTTTAAGGTTATCAATGTAATATATCATAGAAGATAATAACACTAATAATCTAAACGAAAATATGAAAGAGAACAAGACACAGAAAAATAGGAAACGATAACGGTCGCAACCAGTTGGACAAGAGTTTCTGGGTTCGTGTCCCAGTTTGGACCTATTTCTTTTTCTATTTTTCTGTGTCTTGTTCTCTTTCATATTTTCGTTTAGATTATTAGTGTTATCTTCTTCAATAATATAAATTTTATTTGATCACGCCGGGATTCGATCCCGCGACTTTCGTTATCTTCTTCTTCAATGCTTTTTTAATGTTTGCGAGTGCGTACCCCTTCAAGCAACCTCAAGTACACATAAGAATACGCGTATTACTAATTGGAAACCACGGTTTTAGAGTATAAGAAATTAATCTACACTTGGAACACCAGAATAAAACAATTTCCTCATGACATGACAATGAGGCAAAATCAGTTTCATGAAATTTCTCCGAAAATAATCAACGCAAGGTAAAGCACAGAACCCTTATACGAATATAATGCCTGAAGTAAAATATTATTAAATTTTAATTGAACTAACTTTTTAGTAACTTTTGAAGGTTATTTCCATCAATGTAACGTACCATTGAAGAAGAAGATAAAACAGTTGATCCGCGGTATTCCAGCCCCTATCTAATCCGGCGCTCCCTATAATCCGACATGCCTTTAACAGTATATAATATATACAGAATTGATCTTACCATTTTCATAAGTGGATATGTACATAATTTGTCGGATTACAAGGTACTCATTTTCAAAAAAGTTCAGGACTACAAGGAGTCGGTGGCACAGTACTCTGCTTATTATTTATATTATTTGTCAGTCTGACATAATCGCCTTGCAAAACGTTTATCGGATTACCGCGGGTCTACCGTAATTAAAAATCTGAACGTGACGAATTAGTAGCAAATATTCAGATCCCTTATAACTAATTATAGTAATTATGTGTCCTAACTTTTTGAAATTGGCTAGTTCACACGTACGTATGAGCATCTGTTTTGATGACAAATGATTCTTCGCACTGCATTGGACAGACTAGTAAAGTAAAACCAAGCAGAGGTCGTACCCACGTCACCGTGAAGCGTTCGAAAAGAACGTATGTCCTAACTTGCTTCTTATAATATTGATAGGCGACAATGATCACTCTTCTATAATTGACGGGACCTTCACAATATGTTGTATTTGTATTGATAACTTACTATAAGTATCAATAAATACCTACATCGATGATTGAGATAAACAATATTTTATATGCATGCATATCTATATCAGGGCCTCCTGTGTGGAGTTAATATAAAAAAAAAAAAAAAATATCTTGATAAATTTGTGGAATCGAAATAAAAAAACGCGAGATAGTACAAGAGAATTTTATTTATTTTTAAGCACATCAGATTCACTAGTTCAGTAGAAAATGTATATCTTAAGAAAAAAAATGAATATAAAGTTGGGTCGAAATAAAATTTTATTAGTTACATTTTACAAATAAAAATATGTGTGCAGCTCACACGCGGTAGAAGTGAAATCTTCATAAAACTAAACTTTGAGAGAACGAAACGAATGCATAATATCAGGAGTAGGATAATTGAAGGGTTTATTTATTATAATATTGTTACCAAGTTTAAAAATTATTTTACGTTTTATTTTACGAAGCGCCGCACAAAGAGGAGGCCTATTAGTCTATCTTATCTCTCGCAGACTAAATACTACAGATGTATATGTTTGTCTCTTTTTAGTGTCGCTCGTTTCCGTTTCATCGAGTTTTAAATCACAAAGATGCTAAAGAAGTTTTCACTCCAATAAACAAAATATTCGTTAAATAAAATTTCCACAAAAAGAAAACAGGAGATAGGTATATTAATTTTTATTTTCAAGTGTTCTAAAAATTCCAATATTCAAAATTGGGTGGTCACCTTACCATTTCAATTTGAGAGGCGGGAATGGGTACCGCCGCCCCGGGAACCTTTATTGGATAACCAACACTTCTGCCATAGGTCACTCCAAGTGGTTCGCTACGTTTGGTGATTTAGCAGTGGTGCCCGGGTTCACATGGGGTGAGGTTTGTCTAGGTCTTGGAGGCGGATGATCAGGACACACTGAACCCCAGATTCCTGCCCACTCCTTAAACCCTTTTCCCTCCCAGAACTCTCCTCTCCTTCCTTTCCTCAAAAAGACCCTCCACACAGCATCTCAGATGACATAGGCCTTGAGGGAAATTATTTTCCTCAGGGCCTCCTGTGTGGAGCTCGTGTAAAAAAAAAATTTCATTACGTGACATTTGAATTCAAAGTGTTACAAATCTAAAAATTTAAAAACTTTTATCCTTAATAATGATAATATCATATTATTTTTGTGGTAAAAACATTAAAGAATAAGTACGTAATTAAAGTTAAATGTCTACTTCATCTTGTGCGAATTTTATTACCGTAGTGTTGTGTAGTTTCATGAAATAAACCAGTTATAGTTTGCTTGTTTTTATAACTGGCAATACCACAATTAGTTATATAATTCGATAGAAACATATACATTCACGAAATGTCTATAGGAATATGAATAAAGACATTCGACATTCTAGTATCTTCTTTCTTTTCCGTTTTCAAATAATACTTGTGAGAAGGAAGATTTTTATATGAACTGCTTTTAGGACGATCGTGGATGACGTGCATACAATCTCTCTCTGGGTACAGGTAATGAATTATAACTTGCCTCAGTAAAGTGAATATGTAATTAACGCTTAATATCGGAATGCGATCGTAAGGAAGTGATTTAGTACTGAGGTGTCCTGCGCCGGGAGGTCGCAGGTCGTAGGTCACGGGTCACAGCTCAGACCATTACACCAGTTCCAGATCCTGTACATCCGACAGTCTGGTAAATGGTAAGCAATAGACAGTAGACATGCAGGCAATAAGGAAAGGTAGGCAATGATTGACCTAGGACAAAGGACAACACTTCCTTGCTACATGTTTGTTATCCTCATTATAAAATAATAGTGCATGCTTTGTGTAATCAGTGATGCACAACTGTTTTAAATTTACAATAAAAACTTATAAATTTGTAAATACACCACTTTAATTTTATTTTATTCACACTTTACCGGTTTCGGAAGAACCATTCCTTCGTCAGGAGAATATTAGAACTAACTTACGATATAGAATATTGAAAGACATTTACATATAATTTACTAATAACCAAATGCAATAATAATACTTTTATTTCTGCTACATATCTATACCTAATTTATGTATATTGTATGTCAAATTTTAACTCTTATTCTATTCTTGTTCATTATATAGACCGGTTATCATGTATAAAGGTTTATTTATTTTTTCTTTGTAATTTAATTACTTAAAATAACATAATTTATGTATCTATTTTTTTACAATGGCACTACTCCAAAATTCAAACACGAGAAATTCTTTCTCTATTGAGTTGGGTAGCTTGTTAACAAGAAATTAATTTATTGTAATTAGTTTTAAGAACCATATTGTTTACCTTTAAATCTGTTATATGCATTTTTTCTAAATAAAATAAAAAAATAAAAATATATATATATTTTAGGCGTTTGAGTGGGAGGTGATCGAAGGGAAAAGGGTCATTACGGTATTTCCAGGAAGAATATTTATATTTCTAGTCGTCTTACCCAGAAAGATGGACAATCTTATGTTGATGTATGATAAAAATATTATGTATGTGAGTTTACACTTTAATTAAATAAACTGAATTGTAATTTAATAATCACTGTAATTTTAGACATTATTGTAGGCAAACTTTAATTGCGGCTTAATAGGATTGTATTTTGAAGAACAATAAATAAAAATAAATCAAATAAATGGTACATGGTTCGATTTCACACCAGCAAAATAATTGAATAAATACCTATTTATAAATATTCCTTACAACTCTTAGGAAAATTTTATAAAGTCAACATCGAAACACCTAGACTCTAAATCTGAAAGCATCCTGACATCAGGATAGCATTATATGAAACATCCTGAAAAACATAAAAAAAATTGTGTGCATTATATGAAAAATCCATGTTTTTATGATCACCTAACTATTCTTACGCACTGCGCGAAAATCGAACAAACACTGCTCTTACATCAAATACATTGGCCAATGCGACAACGCTATGTAGGTCATCAATTTACACATTTGATATATTTATAATGTTACGTGGAGATAAGGTGAAAGATTAAATAAATAATTTGGAGGTAAATAAATAACAACCTGAAATTCGTTTAGCGCGGCCGCAAAACACTAAAATAAGAGAAATTAAAGAACAATACTAATTAATATTAGATTTCGCAACACTCTGTCATGTAGAGACAAATTAAGATAAATCACAAACACATGTAGTATGATATTTAAAAAAATGTTAACATTATATTTTCCTACATAATAACATTATACAGTTAAAAGTGTTGACCTTTTGGTATGCAAGAAAGTTTGCACCTACTTATCTCAAAAGCTATTAATTAAAATGTTTTTTTAAACGTTACCTACCTTCTCAGGAGTTAAAAAACGTGTACGTTTCTGAGCACACATTATTACACTGTGGATTTAATTAATTTAGTACTATTTAATAATAATAGTTTATTCGAAAATGTATGCAGGGGTAGTGCAATGCAATACATTTCATGTTTCGAAATAACAAAAGAAATTTGGCGGAAAATAGGATGAGACAAAAAGTAAATAAAAACACATGAAAAATGTGAGAAATGAAACTGAAAAAAACACTAAAATCAATTCAAGCAGCTGTTTACGGACGGTATTTCACCGTCTCCCGTCTCCAGAGGGCCATCAGGGGGGACTCCATCCAGGCAGTCATGGCGGTGATGATCGCATTCTTCGATTGGAGTAGTCTGCGCCATAAACTTCCCAAGCTGTAGCGGAGAAGTGCTCGGAAACTGTGCACTCGTCCCTCCAGGAAAATTTCCGTAGCACTACAGTATCTCGGTAGGCGGAAAAGTTGGAGATAAGCGTTATTTGTTTAGCAAACAAACGAGGAGCAAGCTCATTGAATACCTACGACCCTTCTTAAATGGAGATATCTACAAGCTACGTGGCTATGATGCAACCACAAGTAGCCTACCGATACGCTACTATAATGCTGCTGAACTTGATCATTTTTTCACGCGGAGCCGTGGAATTAATACGATGTCAAGTGACTCTAGCGATAAAGACAATTTTATTGTTCTTCTTTATCTTTATAAGCATAAAAAAGATCTAAAAGAAGATTTTGTTTTTACTCAAACAACAAAATAAATAGTAATTGTAGAGCATTCGTTGCCGCGAGGGAACTACATGAGAATGATGGCAAATTGACTTTTTTTTAACCTCAATTCACGTCTTTTATGCTAAATCCTTTCTTACGTATTTTGGCAAATTATAGTTATTTAAAGATAGATATTTACCCAGCTCCAAAACAGATAACATTCAAATCATTTCGGACGCCATTTCTGCCAAACGAATAGTAGATGCGAATGCAACTCGCGTAGCGCGCTACCCACTTTCAGTTGGGTGAAACTGACGTAAACCGGTAGTCGACGCTATGCTAATATAGCTTGGTACGAACACTAGCAAAATAGTATGGTTGTACCAGAGGCGCGCATGCTACGCGCACGAAACGTGAGTCGTTTGTAAGTATCTCCATGTACGAATGGGTTAAGCCTACCAAGGTACCAAGCAGTATATAATATATAGTATATAAACATTTTATGTTTCCTTGCCCCTGGCCTCTGATAGGATAATGTATAAGATATAGCTGGACTTGCCAATTCAAATCCAGAAGTTTGATTTGAATGCTAGATAGGAGGATGATATGGAAGGTTCTCCGTTACATATTTATAGGGCGATATCTAATCTGAGCACACAGTTTACACGCAGCTCCCGATTCGAGATAACGAGAAGTATTGTTCCTCGGAAGCACTGAGTATGTAACCAGTATCCAGTAGCCTCTATTCCACACAATATATTTTATGCCCAGGGCCGCCCGCGGTTGGTGAGGCTACAGCCCCTTGTATACGGGTGTAATTAAAAAGGCTTTCGAAATTAAGAAATGGTCTCCTGATACGCTAAAATGATCATTGAATCTCATAGATACTTCATATATAAGTGACAAAAGATCGATAAGCTTTTAAGATCTGGTCGAAAAGTAAAAAAAAGTTAGGCCGACGCCAAGTCGGTCTCTAAGTAATATAATGTAAGTAGGTATTGCAAAATGACTAACATAATTATAAAATAGTTACTAGATTTTTTTATTAGATTTTTTTTCGTTATTTGTTTTTGGGGTGTCATGCCATGTTGCGCTACCTCCTTCCTTAGCTAACGTTTCGGACAGCGTTACTAGATTACTTTTTATACCTGCCTTTATACAAGGTGTTACAGGACGTACTTGATTTAATTTAACCATTGATTCCTAGCATTATCTGGAGTAAAAAATGTAAATAAAATTTTGATCTCCTGTGACTTTTATAGGTTTTTTTTATTTTTTTTTTCTTCAAAACCAAACAAAAAATCTTTCTTTCACATTTCATCACTGGTCACTCAGTTAAGTAACCGCCCGACCCACCCTGACCATCCAATACCTGTACTGGATTTTTTTATGTAACTTGCAAAAAAAACATTGAAATTGTCTTCTGTGTCGCTGTGTCAATCGAACAAAAAAATAGCACCGCTTATGAAAAGGATATCCATTCAAATAATATGTGTGCAATGAAATAGCTATACGAACGGCCCGCTAAAGTATGTTCATTGGACCTAGTTTAGTGAAACCGTGTATATAGTAATGCCAGTTGCTCGGTATCACGTCTTTATTTTATTTTTACAGCGCGGGTGTAAACTGTGCACTCGAAAGTTTGAGTTTAGATTTACGAATTCAATTTTTCGTGTGTGTGAAAGCACTGTGAGGCAACTACACGTTTCTAATTGTTTCTAATATTTATTAAAAATGCAGCAATATTTTCCATAAGAATTCATTTTCACTTTTGTATGCTTACCTACATGAAGCATTAAAATTACGAAATGTCAGACTAACCGTGACCGAGTTGACAAATTCGTCGGGTTCCTACCCAGGCATCGCGAATTCAGATGCCCAAGTTCTTTTTTTACATTAGCTTCACACTTCAGGAGGCCCTGAGTAAAGCAATTTCTCTCTGCTCTGGGGATGCTGCGTGGAGGGTGTTTTTAGGGAAAGGAAGGAGAGGAAGTTCTGGGAAGGAAAAGGGTATGAGAGGTGGGCAGGAATCTGAGGGTCAGTGTGTCCAGAAGTGAGGGACGTAAGAATCCATTCCTCAACTCTCTCGACCCGAAGCGATGGGTTAAGGGAGTCCGGCTGATGAGGTCAAAAGGACTTCCCTCAACCAGTTTCTCCCGATCTGGCCCGCTATATAGTAGGTGGGCAAACGCTTCCGCCGCCAAGACCTAGACAAACCTCACCCCATGAGCCCGGGCACTCCTGCTAAGTCACTAAACGTAGTGAACCATTTGGGGTGACCTACGGCAGGGGTGTTGGTTATCCAATAAATAGTTCCCGGGGCATCGCGGTAACCATACCCGCCCCCAAATTGTCTCCTCCATCATTGCACAAGCAACTCCTTCCGTTAATAATTACAGTAGTGAGAGATTTTCAAATATTGGGAATTCGTCTTTCTTTCGGCTGGGGCGGAGTGCAATATAGTGTCCCTTGGTTCGGACGCCCGCGTGCACAGCAAGCATTGCGCGTAAGGACAGCTTGCCCCTGCAGCCCCGCATGTGTACTGTCCATACAAATCAGTGGTAATATGGGAACCGTGGTATGCTTCTGGAATATATCCGTATCTTGTTAGAGCTGATTCCAGCCGTGTAGTTCAGAAAGATAGCGTCGATAACATCGTGAAATCTGACTTTAACTCTGTTTGGAACACTGGTATTGTCGCGTACAAAGTGTTTTGATCAAAGGGCAGGTTTATCCAATAATTTATATATTAATGACTTCTATGTCTGCAAATGAAGTTTCACACAAAAATAAACAAACAACTATAAATAAAGGGAAAAAAATCAATCCATACGAACAAATAGAACAATCAAACTATATATTTTTTTATCATTCTAAATGACTTATCTGAGATGATTCTGAGTTGGTTTCATTCCGAGTTGTCCAGTCACCCATTTCGGCTTAGGTGTTAACGGTCTTGACTCCAGTCCCTGGGGAGGAAGGTTCAATTCTCAGTCAAACCAAAAAAAAAATAATTAGAAATTGGCTACTAGCCGGCCCAAGAGATGTCGCAAATTGAAAATAGTTGTACTCGTATATAGTAAAAAAAATATTTTTCACGGGTTGGTTTTTTTAGAAAATTGTCTCTAAATCTCTCTAACTCAGAGCCCGGTTAGAACCTGTACAATTGTTAATTTTTAAATATTAATGTGAATATAAGTAGAATGGTACTTTTACAGGTTATCATAAAATATACATAGCAGACTTCTCATCCATACCCAATATCCAACTGATATTCTCAGTATCGCCCTGGTGTAACGTCACCATTCAGAATCGAAACATTGCGTTGCTTGAAATAGTTTTAGCAGTGTTTGATGACCAGATTTGAATAGTTATGTACGAGTACTTCCCCTTCCTCTTTATCTTCTCCTTCCCCTCCCCTTCCTTCAGCCTGACATCATACCTCGATACCATCTTAATGTCTCTTTCTTAATCTGATCTAGTGTACATGTACTATTTGGTTCCAAAAGAACCAAAGTACCTAGTGACCGGTGACTAGTTAATAGTAACCAATAACTACTGACTAGTGACTTGTGACTTAGCAATGTGACTATTTAAATGAGACCGTTTTGGCATGTGATACTCCTTTTACCAGCAACTGACTACTGACTAGTGACTAGTGACTTTTGACTAGTGGTGACTACTGACCACTGACTGGTGACTAGTAAATAGACACCATCAGACAGTAGAGAGGGAAGGAGAGATAGAATGCGGAGTAGATCTCAGTGCGGTGATAAGCTGCGCAGGAACAGCGCTAAGGGAGATCCCATCTCCACAGGAAACACACTAGCTACCTCAATACCCCTAACAGTAGCAGCTCGTGGCCTACCTCAACGGAAGTTCAATATGAGATTAAAAAATGGAGATTTTTTTCACGTAATCCTATTGTAACGCATAAATAATTCTTCTTCCCCTCATTGCATCGACAAGGCTCCTCCATACGTCCCTGTCTTGTGCTGATTGTTCGGCCTCCGTCCATGGCAGTCCCATCCTATCCTCAGTTTCTGGAGTTGCCTCGCCCAACTGTGTCTGGGGCGGCCCACTGGACGTCTACCCTCTGAAATCGGTATTTTCCTCGGAATTTGGTCATCAGACATTCTTAGTACGTGTCCAAGCCACTTCAGTTGTGATTTTTCTATGAAGAGTAGCAGTGGTTCAATGTTCAGATCGTCTCGGATCGTCGTGTTTCTTATGTGATCCCATTTCGTAACCCCTGCCACTTCTCTCAACTACCTCATTTCGGCAGCTTGTACTCTAGAGCGTGTTCGTTCATAAACAATTATTTAATTATTTTTTCGTGCAAGCAGTAAAAGCAATAAGTACCTATTTATTATTTTGTTTTAAATTATTTATTTGCAAGTTGGTGATACTGTCAAAAATAACGGGTCAATTAGCCGCGCTGTTTTTGTTGTGAGCGGCAACGTTCGTAGAAAATGCGTTTAACAAGGCTAAGTTAATTCATCGAGGGGATAGAGTGGTGATTGACTAAAAATTCGCGACGTAGCTTGAAGTCCACGTTCCACCTAACATTTGCGGATTCGTTCTTTGGTGAAACACTCTCTTTCTCTCGTCTTGTCTTTTTACACTATGTGTATGATTATGTGGCCATAAGGTATTTATATACTTAATTTTTTGAAAGGATTTAGATTTGGGCGGTTTGCCATTACCTTATTAAAAGAGTTTCTATAATTTAGCCATTCTTTAATTTAAAAGTGTAGTGTATTTGAGACCCTCCTTTTCAGATTAGCAGAACTGACTCCCACAATAACCTGAGAGTATCTCATGCGCTCTCTTCAGATATTTTTTTTTGTTTTATTAATTATAAAAACCCGCGAAGCTGTTCGTTTTTTTTTTAATACGAAAGGTCGTTTATTTTCAAAACAGCTTAAAACATGACAATCACAGAAAAAAGTACTGTCTTGCAAAATGATATTCCGTACAAATTCAGAATTCAAACAGATTCCTAAGATTACGCTAACGAAAAAATGTGAACCGCCCCCTAACTCCTTTAACATTTTAGTTACTTTTGAAAATCTATTTCTCTGTAACAACCTCACATCACCATAGCCTTAGAACAAAGCTAGCTACACTGGAGCTCTAAAAGACACGAAAGTGGAAGAAATTATTATGTCATGTTTTTTGGGTATTGCAGTTTGCAGCCCCGAACAATTCAGAGGAACTGCACTTGTATCATTTGCGAATGTTTAGGATCCGTGAGGTGCGGCGGGCGTCTTCCTAAAATACATCTTCCATTTCCCATTTATTCAATCATTTTTACCAGCGTGGGGCATCTATCTCCAGCATTCTTCGAGTACTTACCGATAAATCCGCCCCTGTGCGTTGGCGTTTTATATGTTGTAGTTTGTAGTATTGCAGTGTTGTAGTGTTTTAGTGTTATTGCAGTGTTAACTGGGAGTGTTGTCAGTTGGGCGGGAATTGATCATTGTCGCCAGAAAACATTTTTAGTAACAGATAAATTTTGGTTAGAGTACAAAGGCGATCGCGATGTGGTCTTTAATATATTTTTTGCCCACGTATGACATCGTGTGTCACATAAAAAATCCTTTAGTAGGTTCATTATTTGTGGTTTCTGATAACAAATTATGATAGCTAAGCCAACTTCTTACGCAACTGGAACGGTGTAAATTTAACGGACTGGTGTCACATTGGAATTAGATTGCGACCAGAATAACGTCAGGGTATAAATATTTTCATTTACAACTTGACAGCAGAATGGCAGTCAAATTAAACCTAATTTCTAGAGCTCGGGTTAATACTTAACCTGACATGTTATTCTGCTAGGTAACCACAAGTACGTTATACCTACGCCTGTATTACATTGAATTATAATAGGTGATTCCTTTGATACAGATTCTACAGATTGGACACTGCCACACAAAAAACGACGTCCTTCAACAATGTCGTTTGGTTCCCTAGATTGAGCTTTGGTGTTCTCCCTCCATATTTGTGATGATGAACGCTGAAAGGCTGTCTGAAATCAATCACCTTAAAATGTATACAATCAATACTAATATTATAAATGCAAGCGTGTTTGTTTGTTACGCTTTCACGCCTAAACCACTAATCCGATTTTTAAAATTCTTTCACCAATGGAAAGCTACTTTATCAGCGAGTAACATAGGCTGTATATAATGGTAAGTTCTGGCGTTATGAAATTTGTATAAATGAAAATATATGTATTTCATATATTTTAGCGGCAGGGAGGAAAGGCAGGGGGGAAGTGGGGTTCGTGGAGAGTGAGTGAGTAAATTAATCAGAGGTACTTTCACTTAATACCATGCGAGCGAAGCCGCGGGTAAAAGCTAGTGGATAATATAAAATCACGATGTTGTTTCCAGTGCTTGAAACTGAAGACATTTATTGAAATATCACAGGTCCCAAAGTTTTCTGGGTGCCTAACAAATTTTTGAATCTTATTGGGCATATAATAAAAAATAACACACGAAGTGTCTTATGGGCGTGTTTCGAGATTCAAATATTTACCTAATCGAGGCTTAAATTAATTTCATATAGGCTTAATTTCATATACAAAACCGCCCCCTCCCCCCTCCCACCTCTCGTACTGATATTACTGATATTGCTTCGTATTAACGAATTAACACATACGTAAGAAGCGTCGAACCTCGGACGGTAGAAAACTTTCTCTCATAGGTGATATTGTGAACCTTTTCAATGGGCCTTCATTTTATGTGAATCACAATGGAATTGACTATTGTGCCTCTATGTGTATGTAAAAAACACAACCGTCCCACCTTTACCGTACATGATCTCAATATATCAATCTGTCCCTTTAATAATATTATTACTTACCTAGACACCTAATATTTATGACTATAACATTTTCTGAATGATTTACGACAACTACAAAAAAAGTTGAAGGATCCAAGTAAGATCCTTCTTATTTTCTTGTGGGATTGTCTACATTTTTTTTATTTATTTTATTTTTATTTTATTTTGATTTTATTTTTTTTACATTGTTTTAGGAAAGAATGTGTCCTTACTGGGGTACCCCGTTCTAAGGTCACATTTTACATGTTTTGTGTTTGAATTATGTTAATACCTATTTTAATTGTTTTTAATCGGTTTTTATTGCAAGTGGGAGTATATTAAATAATTTTATAGAGAAGTATTGCATATTTCTTTGTCCAAATGTCGTTTTAGTTGTTGTTGGTGGAATACACGTTATGTGGATCTTGTGAATCGGCCCGAGTATGTCTGTTCAAAGTTTTCCTAGTTTTTGAATGCGTACATTAGAATGTCTTTTGCATATAATTGTTTTAGTGACATTAAATGTATACCTACGTTTGTGAGTGTATCATGTATGATGGAAGAGCTTATTTAGCGTGTTGTATTTCAATGGGTGGACTGAGGTAGGAACTAGGTACCCTTGCTCTATCTCTAAGCTGCTGTATCAGTAGCAAGAACAGGTTTAAGAAATGGCCGCTTCAATCATGCTCGATTAGTTGATTTATTTCTACATTTAACGAATCGGTGTCATTTATTAAACTCGATTAAGCGTAATCATGAAAGAATTTTAATCGATTATTTTTTTGGGAAAGTGCACCGCGCAGAACGAAACAGATTTCACAAAAAAATCGACAATTCAACACCTCACAGTCGATCAATTCTGCTTAACACGGTAGGTTTCACGTGAGACAATTCGAAATAATCTAGTTAACCGTTTGAATACTAATCGTCGATATTTCGACGAACGAATATCTATTATAAATTGGGTGTCATCGATATATCGACGATATGACACGCAGTATATCTCTGGTATGCGGATGATGCGCTGCGTCCGCGGTGTGTTGCTTTTCGCTTCTTTCAATAAATAGCAACAAAAAATGACCAGATTGCAGTTTACAGCCATAATAGAAGCACTCGAAGAAGAGTGGATGGCGAAAAAAAAATCTTCAGATACATCATCCACTTCAATAAAAAAATTTGGTATTGAAAAACTTCCGGGGACTAAATTGCTCTGCTGCGTCGTATGCAGCAATAAAAGCGGCAAGGGACAGCGTTATTCTTTGATTTGTTTGGGTTGCAAGAAGGGTTTGCACGGGGTTTGCTTCGACAAACATATTTGTGGACAGCAGTAATTTTATTTTTTCAACATTTGTTGTATTTTTTTCCTGGTCTTGTTTTTATTTTGTGCTTGTGTATATTTTTATATCATAATGCTGTTTCTTAAACAAATAAAAAAAAAAATTAATAAAATATCTCAAAATTTGGCCATGTTATGATTTTTTATTTAACATCCCAATTTTTGATTTTTTTCCCCGTTTTTTAACACGCAGTTTTAGAACATATTATGAAAAAAGGCCCAGCACTCAAACGGTTTATTGTATATTTCAATTGTAAAATTTGGGAAAAATAAAGAAAAAAAATAGAGAGAAATAGTTAGAACGCAGATGATTTCTGAAGTTAGTGTTTTTAGATTTTTTTGCAAATTAATGTCTTTACCTGTGTTTTTTTCCAATGTAGCACCGCAACACGTAACACTCGGAATCGGGCGAAATCACGCACTCCCTAGGTAGATTTTTTCGACCCCTTTCGATGGCATCCGTGGTCGGTCAAGTCTCCGACTATACTAGCCATCCGAAGTTCGCGGGTTCAAATCTCAACATGCGCAAATAAATTTTAATTTGTGTTATTTCACAATTAATTAATTAAAAATAAAATATAATAAATTTGCGGGATGTTCCAGTGGAAGATACTCTCATTATCGCACTGGTGTAAGATCATTCAGAATTGAAACGTTGCTCGATGTAGGTAGCTGTAGCCGTGTTTGGTGACCAGTCTGAATAGCAGCTTACTTCTCCACCTTCCCCTTTTCCATCTCGTTCCCTTTACTATTACCTTCAGCCTCCCAACATATCCCAATTGGAGATGCCATGGCTCCTGGCTTCAGGCGGTTGGAAGCAGTAGGAAATCTTGTGCGGTATTCACATAAAAAAAGAAATAAAAAGATGGCGATGAGGTTGAAATTGCCAAAAAAATGCAAAAAAAATCACTAAAAAGTACCACCATATTTTATTTTATTTTGAAGTTCAGGAACAAGTATATAAAAAAAAAATTATACATTTTCTAAATGACTTAATTTTTCACATATACAATAAAAACATACCGAAAAGGGGTTTGTAAGTAGGAGATTTTGCACTTTTAAGCAGTTTTGTAGGCCTGTAATTTTTTTTTCTGGACTGGCCGTAGAAAATCACACAAATCTGACAGGAGATCTCGCCTGAGATCTATCTCGATCTCACAAAAGATAGTGAATAGCTCTTCTGATTTAACCAAGATAAATTGCCCAAAATCATAAAGCAATAATTTTATGATTTCTAATCACGCAATATCATAAAGTTAAAGTAAATATTAAGATTTTTCTAGTTTCAGTGTAGTCCAGCCCTGATGAATGTGAGGCTGTGTACAGAAGCAGTTATCAATTTGGGAGGCGCCCGGGGAACCATTTATTAGATAACAAGATAAATAAAATAAAATAAATGTTAACGTAGTTGTTGTAAATGGTATTGTTTATAGTAATTGTATTGTGGATTGTAATGCTGTATGTGGTTGGTTATGGTGCTGGGCTGGATATAGGAAGGAAGCATAGGCCATTGTTTAGTTGAGTGGGTACTTCAGGGCCCGCCCTGTCGGAGATATTCAAACAATTCTACCAACTACCAATCAAACTTACCCAGCTTTGATTGTTCATGATAAATTGATCAGCGGCCAACACTTCCTACTGGACGTCTTACTATACCTTCAAACTTGTAGAGAGATTACTGAGCAGTAGAAACGTTGTAGGCAACAATTACAACGATGCAATGGGATGAAACTCAATAGATAGATTATCGCCCTACGTCTTCCAATACTTGTTTTTATTATTTTAATGAAAAAAGGTAGAATATTTAACATTGTAATTACTTTAGGTTTTTACATATTATATGACTTTAATACCACTCTTCCATGGAAGCGATAGCTTGTGTTTAAGAGAGGAGAATAATACTTGGACATATTAAAGAAGGACGCACCACTTTCCCAACAGCTCTATGAGGAAACTTCAAACATAAAAAGAAATCGAGTGTGCAATTCACATACGGTAGAAGTGAAACCTTCAGAAAACTAAATTAGACAAGAGTGGGTAGACTACGAAGCACCGCACAAAGAGGAGCATGATTATACTATCTCATTCTCCCGCAGGCTAAATTCTATGGATGTATGTGTTTGTCTCTTTTTAGCGACGCTATTTTTCGTTTTTTACATTAACTCCACACAGGAGGCCCTGAGGAAAAAATAATTTCCCTCAGGGCCTGTGTCATCTTTGAGGATGCTGTGTGGAGGGTGTTTTTGAGGAGAGGAAGGAGTGAACATGGGTCTTGAAGAGACCCATATTGTAGGAGGGAGGAAACAAAGAGGCCGGCAAATCGTTCCACAGCCGAGCTGTTGAACTCAAGAACGAGTCGTAGAAACGACCCGTTCTCATGTGACTAATGTCAACCGTGTACAAATGTTGTGCGCGCGTTTGGCGTGTTTCCCGACTATGCACCGGTGCCGAGGGGATCAATGACGCTAGTTCCTCGGAGCATCTTCCATTGTAATACCGGTAGAACAAGGACAGCATTCCCACCTGGCGCCTGCGTTTTCGTTCCATCGAGTTTCAAATCACAACGGTGCTAAATAAGTTTTCACTTCAAAACTCAGTGTTAAGTTCGGGCAATGCCGGGGACTTCAGATGATATTATAATAAAATACCTATGCCTTATTGTACGAGTAACACTATCGAACAGCTTACTGGAGATTGTGAAATAAACTTTGAGTAGTGTTAATCAAAATGGGCTTTGAAGAGTAAACAAAGTCGACAAGAGCAAACAGAAGCCACTGATTATATTTTGTGCCCAAAAATATTTTTATACTAAATATTTTTATATATTTAAATATTTTTACTCCATACAGTTTCCCCAATTAAACTAGGGGTGAAGATAGGGTCATCTCGTGTGGTCTTTATCAATGACTCACAAAAACGTTAGTTTGGAGTAGTGTCTGACCGAAACAGGATTTTCTACCGAAACCGAAACCGAATCTTCGGCATCTGTCTCAGTTTCGGCCGAAACCGAAACGGAAACTTTTTTTAGGCATTTTAAAAATGTATTTAACATTTTACAAATTTGGCCTATTTTTTACTCTTATACAGACTGTTAAATAAATAAAAAATAATAATTGAAGTTTGTGAAAAAATATGGTTTTTTTATATTACTGCTATAAAACAAACAAAAATTATAAAAATTAATACTTCTTGGAACAAAAATATGTCAATAATCAACACTTACATTATAAAGGAAGGACCTCATTAATTGAGTATTTTATTTTTAATTGCGTTTACAATCACAACATTCTTATTATGCGTGTTAAATGACATAATAAAAAAAACAATAATTGAAGTATTTTCGTTATTTGTTTTTGGGGTGTTATGCCTTGTTGCGCTACCTCCTTCTATTGAAGTATGTGAAAAGATATTTTTTTATATTACTGCCATAAAACAAACAAAAATTAAGTAGTAAACTTACAACACTATCACGCCGGACTGGCCGGCGAACTCAGCTGATAATGGTGGGTGACTCACGAGCCACGAACTCACCCTAAGCCGAACGACGCGCGATAATTCACAAACGCAGGTTTCGGTGTCGAAAGTTCGAAAGTTCGACAGTGTCGAAAGTTCGAAAGTGTCGAAAGTTCGACAGATTTTCTGCCGAAACCGAAACTCATGCCGAATCTAGATTTTTTTGCCGAAACTTGCCGAAACCGAAACCGAATCTTCGGTCGGTCACTACATTGTAGCTATTTGTTCACACGTCACGCATGACCAATGACCATGTTCATTGAAGCTCCGCAACGATCACATCCCATTCAACGTTCCCGATGCGGATGAACTATTTCTTATCACATATCACCTAACGCGGATATCATTACTGAGCATTGTGTGCAAAGATTTATTTCATGGACCTACGAGTATTTGTCTCGATCCGGTAGAAGGCCCTACCCAAACCAAATCAACCATTAACAAAATTATCGGAACAACCCGAGTAACGCAGTAACATAAATGCGGTAATGTATTTTTTCTGTTTTGGGAGACCATTTTTTTCAGAAGGAAAATTTCATATAAATAAAATAATCTTGCTTTAATGGTATTTCTCCATCCTCTCGATAACTATCCATTAAAAATTAAATACTCGCAATAGGTAGAAAACTCAGCTAAATTATCCGATATGGTTCCATGCCAACCAGAATCAATTCAACGTCTCTTTGAAAAGTCATTAAAAGCTATGAAAAAAAAAATTGAAAAATAGTCCAAACCCCATAAATTATTTAAACAATTTTTAAATTTATTTTTTTTTATAAATTTCAGGAGGTGTTGAGTTGATTTCATTCTGATTTTCCCGTCACTATATTAAATAGCCACTATGCGCAGGTTCGAGTACTGAATATTAATCTCGGACTTTATTATCAATAAATAAATCGTTAAATAGAAAATGTCGTTATCCCATTATGGGTAGTGCTATTGACAGCTTATCGATAGGACGGTGAAATACCTACTTGGGTTACCAAACGTAGGTGGAAGTAGAGAGTGGCAACTTCGTACTCGCTACAATAATAATTATGATTCTTTCTGAAAATAACAGAGGACGCCACTTCTGTTTACAACAATCCGAAACTGTACGGACATTGGCATAATAATACTCTCAAATTGTACGAAAATAAGCTTCAAAGTAACACACTGTTATGATGTTACATATGGGGAGAATGTGGGGAAGGGAATGCAACAAATAAGATGATATAGGAATAATAATAACTTAAATCCAGCCTGCTAGAATATTTTCAATAGAACTATAATTTTCCAGCATGTGCTCTGTTATTTGTAAATCCTTATAATTGTGTTCTGAAAAACACACATCATGTAGGGCGTAATAGAGGTTAGTAATACATTTATAACTTATAAACAAACTTTTATAAAACTATTCGTGTTTATCGTTGTAATAATAACAACAAAATTACTTTAACAAATTATACTTTGATTAATATTTTAATTTGGTTATAATAAGATGCTCTGTTATATTATATTATCGAACTCATTTGTCTTTTCCGTGATAGTGTATCTAACTATCTGACATTACTTGTTTAAACTTGAAATGTTCCATGGTAACAGTATAAATTATTTTGTTTTTTGAAATTGAATTCTATGCAGATGTTCTGACAATATGAATTTGGTCAAAATTGAATCGCTTTGAATATTAATTTTTGTGCTGTGCACGTTGATAGCGTGTATTTTTGTTTTGAATCAACTTCGCTATATATTCAGCACATACAAATTATATATTAGGAATCCATACTTTGTTATTGTTTGTTATATACGTATTATGCCAACTGCAGTTCAAAATCTTACTTTATCTATCTCTCTTATTGTATAATGCTACTTTTTACCTACCATCTTTACTTCTATGTGCCATGCGTAATACCTATTTATGTTGTCTTTGTCATTTAAACACACCAGTATGCACTTAATCATAAAGAATGTAACTATGTATGTAAAAGCCCATAAGAGCGTTAGAGATTAATAAAATTAATTAAAATAAATAAAATAAATAAAATAAATAAAATAAATAAAATAAATAAAATAAATAAAATAAATAAAATAAATAAAATAAATAAAATAAATAAAATAAATAAAATAAATAAAATAAATAAAATAAATAAAATAAATAAAATAAATAAAATAAATAAAATAAATAAAATAAATAAAATAAATAAAATAAATAAAATAAATAAAATAAATAAAATAAATAAAATAAATAAAATAAATCAAATAAATCAAATAAATCAAATAAATCAAATAAATCAAATAAATAAAATAAATAAAATAAATAAAATAAATAAAATAAATCAAATAAATAAAATAAATCAAATAAATAAAATAAATAAAATAAATAAAATAAATAAAATAAATAAAATAAATAAAATAAATAAAATAAATAAAATAAATAAAATAAATAAAATAAATAAAATAAATAAAATAAATAAAATAAATAAAATAAATAAAATAAATAAAATAAATAAAATAAATAAAATAAATAAAATAAATAAAATAAATAAAATAAATAAAATAAATAAAATAAATAAAATAAATAAAATAAATAAAATAAATAAAATAAAGAAAATAAATATAAAATGTGCGGAAACTTGTAGTATAAGCCGGAAACTGGTGAACAACACGAGGGTGTGAATTTGAAAAATAATAAGTCGAAAAATGCGCGACATTAATATGCGAGCTTTCGAATTTCTGTTGCGTCGAGTGAGTCGAAATAGTTCCGTTTCCTGCACGCAATAAAATACTATTTTTTTAAGAAATGCAAACATTCCCGGGTTACGAATAACCCGACAATATACGAAAATCTCTTACTACCACCACTGCAAGCGAAAAACGTTGCTTGGGTTGTGATGAAGGGCTTAGGCAGCGGAGGAATTGAACTCACGAAGCCTGGGTGAGATGCCACGCCAATAACAATGCCAGCTCATCAGCCATCTACCGGTCAACGTGATTTGGTCAATTTACATTCAATATTACATTCGATGGTTTCAATCAGATGTTGTTAGTAGTACTAAATAAATGCCCACCTAAAAGTTGAAAGCAAAGACGTCGGGTATATTTACAAATTACTAACGGTAAGATCACAATATGATCTGATAATATCAAATCCACTCGTGCCAGTCAATTTTAGTGTGTACAATATTATAGTAGACATTGTATGGAATGACAGAAGAGCGAGAGGTTTAGGCGATTAGTCGGCAGGGGCTGTTGGGTAATGCCTGACATCTCTCATTCAATCACACAATCACATCAGTAACCAGTACAGAACAGGTACAGTACAGAGCCTCCAAAAGGAGAGTGGGAGAGATTCTCATCTGAAGAAAGGGGAACTTGTGGTGGTGTTCAAGGGCGGATTTCAGTACGGAAATAAGCTAAGGGAGCTAGAATTTGGAATGACCCCAAAAATTACCGCATCTTTACATGATAAATTTCGGGGGAAAACAGTTTTTGAAGTCAAGTACTTTTTACAAAGGGGGTATTCTACTCTAGAAGCATGAATTGTAAGTGTTTTTCAGGTGCAATTAAAAAATATATATTTTTCCAGCCAAAACTTGACCAAACATTTATTAAACATTAAAGAACACATAAAATAAATCAAACGGAAAAATTAAAAATTCACATAGTTGAAGTGGGGGGTCTCAAAAAAATGGTGCGCCCAGGTTGACACGATTGCAACCCTCCTAGTAATCAGAAAAAAAAAATAATTCTTAACCCGGACAAATGCTGCTATGGCCCGTACCACGGAAAAGTAAAAATAATTTTTTTCGCCAATGGCGGCTGTCTGAAATAAAAAGTTAAATTATTTTAAATATTAATTAATTTTTTTTAACAGTTTTTTTGAATTTCCAGAATTTTTAAAAAATAGTAAAAATTTAAATTTTGTTATAATTCTGGTAGGAGCGAAAGAGTAATGTGTAGAGAAGCTCACACCAAATTTCAAGCAAATTGGTTCCGTAGAACTTAAGATATCGTGTCAAGCGTCTCGACAAAAGTAGTTAAGAGAAAAATGCGTTAAAAATTTTGTTCTATTTAGATTCCGTCTAAACCGCGATATTAAAAGGTTATAACTTTTAAAATAATGCGAATTTCGAAAAATCCTTTTCTACAAAAAATCCAAGTCTACCAAAACTGAACTGAGAACACGACAACCACTCTCCGATCGAGCTAGTCCAGGTGAGAATAAATATTAGTTAATCGGTGTTTAATTAATACCCCAAGCGGTTCGACTCCGTAGCATTATATGACATGGATGAAATTGTGCAATTTGGTGAATAAAGACAGGGCAACTTTTGGAAAATATCAATGTTCTATTCTACTGTTTTTCACCATAAAAATACTGTTTCGTGTTATTTTCAACATTTGCATATCACAATGTTGATAGGTATCTTATATGTTGTTACATGTATTTTGTTGCTACGCTAATGCGTTTATGATTATTTCATTTATTGTTGTTTGTAACATTCTTTCTCGTGGAAAAAATCTCCTGCTGACAAGCTACTTGCAGTAGCTTAGCGGTTACAAATTCCCATTGTATGTTATTTTTATACAATTAAAATAAAGTCGCTTTTCGAACAATAAAATCATTTAGAGAATTCTTCCCAACGCATCTGCAACTAATACTGATAAAAAATCTGAAAGATTGATTAAATTCAATATCACCAGCAGGACCATATTTTTCTTAAACGATTATGCAAATATAAAGCAAAACAACAAAATTACTCTAAATATTAGATACATACTTGTAAATGATTTAAATTAGGTAGATAAAGAAATATTTTGGCGGTCTCTGATATTTTATCAAAGGGCGTCCAGAATAAATCCGACTCTGCATAAATATATTCTAAGATACGAGACAAATGGCGTCACCAAAACACCACAGCAAGACTCAGAATCATTTACGTCTGTTGACTTGACCCGCCCGCGTGACCTAATATCTAAAATCTATTATAAGCGCCGACAAAGAGGCTGGGTGGGATACCAATCAATGGCTTGATACAGCCTCTAATTGGCGAATCGAATGAAACTAAACACTGCCCATTACTTCACCCGGTTACTACTTAGTATCCACCTCTCTACGACTCTACCTGTCTCTTAACATTTTAATTGCCTCTGATGATTAATTAAAAGATCTCTCGCTGGTAGGCAGTAACCGCAGTAAGAAGTTTCTAGTTTCTTGACTCTACCCTCCCAATAATATGAAAATATTCAGGTCCTTGCGAGAGAACTGTGAATCAATTCGTTTTATTGTACAGATTAAATCAAAAGCAGCTGTATTACATTTCATTACTGTTAATCCAGTTTTGCATTACTCGGAACAATAAATCAAAACATTTTTGCAGCGAACTTAATTGGACGCTAAATACATTAATTCACTGAACCCCAATAACTTTACATTTTTAGTATTATTGCGAGTTTACGGGTTGGCGTAGGTTACTCGACATCTAGTGCGGTAATTGATTCATTTCAACCTATTTCAAAGAAGTTAATGATCACTATAAATACCAAAATAGTGGAAAAGGTCAACGTAGCAATTAAAAAATTTGGACGGTAAATGAATGTTTTCAAAACAACCGCACGCACAACGAGTTTAAGTATTAATTAATTAACAATTTACCAATAAAACGACTCTTTGTGTAAATTACGCAGAAACTTGTGTTTAAATGGGATTTAATTGAGAATTAACAATATCTTGCCCATAGCTGGAAAGAGCAACAAATATCTACAAAATTACCCCAAAAGAAGATCGACAAAAGGCGCTGCAACTCATAACTCAAAACCCACGAATACGAGTGCAGTTACGCAGATTTTTTTTTCCTCAGATTTATTTTTATTTATTCTTTATTACCGTAGTCAAAATATGCACACATAATTAATTATATGTATGTAAAACGTAATAATTCTTAGTTCGTAAAATATTTAATTTTTTATAAGAAAAACTCTCCTTTTATAACTTTTGAAGGTTATTCCCATCAACGTAATATATCATTGAAGAAGAAGATAACACTTATAATCTAAATGAAAATATGAAAGAGAACAAGACACAGAAAAATAGAAAAAGACAATGGTCGCAACTGGGACTCGAACCCAGACCGACCATTTATATATTACGTTGATGGGAATAACCTTCAAAAGTTATAAAAAGAGAGTTTTTCTTATAAAAAATTGAATATTCATTTAGACTTTCATAATAAATATTTATTTTATCTGTTTATTAATTTTCAGCGCCCTGTTGAGCTTTTACGTGATGAGTGTTTTTGATACAGAGACATAGTTTTATATAAAAAAAAGATAAAATTGAAGAAATAAAGATTATGCAAATGGTAGGTACGAACGTAAATTTAAGTAAAAATAATGTATTACAAGAAAAGAGAAAGTTTTTAAATTGCAGATGGCGTAGGAATAGTATAGATAAGATATAGTGTATTAATATAAAAAAATACAGGTGACTGACTGACTGACTGTGATTAATAATAAGTGACGAAGTGAAAGATACGGTAAAAGAAAAAGGAATAATTTTTTACATTTTGGATAAAAGAAATAGAAGGAATAGAAAAATATATGCAATAGCTCCTATCCGATGCTCCTTAAATATCATAATATGCTACATGAAAATATCATCAGATTAATATCAATATTATTATCAATATAAATATTATTAATCAGATTGCCCTGTCGATATCCAACATTCGATAGGAGAGGGAACCTGAAGAAAAAGTACTTCGAAATGAAAAGTTCTTCGCAGTCAACAAAACCAATAGTTCAAAGAGACTGACATTTAGGGACGATAAATAGGCGATCGTGATATTATTGGCGATTTATCTTTATGGCCACCTTTATTTTGTTATTCGCGATCATTATCCTAAATATTTTCAGTGAAGTTTGATTTATAAATATCAAATTTGGCGAAATTTTGCTGGTTCCGAAATAAATCACGAATATTGGGTCAATCTTGAAATAATACATTTATCTAACGACGGATGCTGATAACTAGGTATAACTCGCGCAATATTCAATGTTGATGCGTATTTCGATGTTTTTCACATTTTTAGAAATATAATACATGAATAATGTATAAGTATTTCAATGATTTTTATTGCACATTATTATTAAATTCGTCCACCATTTATGAATCACTAATAATACATTCAATCCTACGTAAAATCAACTCTGTAATACCGAGAAGATTAGGTATTATTGTGACTGTTATTACAGTAAATAAACGCTGCATTATACTAATGACGTAATGGAAGTTGTTCTATGAGAAACAGTTTAGGATGCGGGCGATTTCTCTTAATTATTTTCATTAATTTTACATCTAACGGACTTATTTTTTACCTACGTCACTGTCCATATCGGTTTTCTCCACAATCTATATTACTATCTATCTTCTTCCATTTATATAAAGGTGATTTGATTTGTATGCAAATCGACAGTATTATTCCGAAACTGATGAAAAATTGCACACTTGACTTTTAAAATAAGAGGGAGGTCACTATCTACATTAGACGGGCAATGCCGGGGACTACTAGTAAAATATAAAGAATTTGTCGGTGGCGGTCTGGATTTGATTTTTTTTTTATAAATGAGTAAATAAAAATTCACAGTTTTATTCGGAAATTGATGAAATTTTGCACACTTGAACTTCATAACTAGAGGAAGGCCAATCTCCTTCAGGATTCCCTTCTCTCACCCCTTATAGAAGAATGTTGGTATTTCGTAAAGAAATTTTGCACACTATAAGAGAAACAAGAGAAACATTACTATCTACACTAATTTCGAAAAACTCTTGAGTACAGCCCGGGCGACGCCAGGGTAAAAACGTAAAAAAATAAGTAAATGTTCTCTCTAATGATTGGAATTAAATTCCATTAATTTGGTTTCGGGATGTTCCAGGAAATGGTGGGAATATCTCGACGCCACGTCATTTAGACGAAGATTGCTGATTGGCTACTTTCAGCTCTGTGGAGGGATCCCAGGATCCAATGCAGCTCTGATGGAGAGAAGGGGTGGGTGGAGGGGTGTCAATCACGATCTCCTTTGAGAGATATAATCATAAGTTAGGTAACGTTCATTCAATTTAAATCTTTGCGGAGTGATATGTTAATTGACAACACATTGGTCACGGCTTTTTGAATCAATTTCCAATCTTCAAACCACCCCACAATGAACAGGCAAAAGAAAACACAAAAGACAGCGACATCTAGCGACTCGGAAGAAAAAAACACAAATGTGTACTAATAAGATGACCAAAATGTATAGGAAAAGGTGCACTGGAATTCGACGACAAAAATATGGAAAAAATCATCCTTCACGTTGATAAAAAAAATGCTTCGTAGTCTCCCCACTCTTGTCTACTTTAATTTTCTGAGTATTTCACTTCTACCGCGTGTGAATTGCACACTCCGATTTTTTTTAAATTCTTTTTCTATGTATATAATTTTTTAATATAGTATTACGTAATAATTGCAATATACAGATATCCCTATCTAATTAATTGAAAAACTTCCATTGAGTACACGGTGAGTATTGAGAATAAGGCTAAAAACTTTTATTTGCAAAACTCATTGCAGGTTTCGCACCAGCTCTTCTCACGGGTGAATTCTGGTACAGATTTGGAGTCGCTCGATAACACTAGAAGAATATAAGACAAGTGGATAAAATAAGATGTTGAGGGGCGTCCCAGGAAGATTGATTCAGTCCCAGTCAATTGATTTAAGCGTGTGCTTAGGTACTATTTATTCCGCCAGGAACAATGCTTTACGTGACACTTAACTGATCGTCGCCTCAGTTCTTATTTGTCCAAAAGACTATTTTAGTTTTTGTTCAATCTCCACTTTAAAATTAAAAATAATCTGTGAAAAATGATAGTCAATCACTTAACTAAGAATTTTTTCAACTAATGAGATTTTATCTTTACGGATATAGCTTAATCTTAAACACCTTTCATAATGTTTCATTGAAATAATGAAAGAAAACCTTCTCCTCCTGTAAAATTTTCTAATGGTCTATTGGACAAAAACGAACTCTGGTGTTACTGGAACGACAACAATGTTTTAAAAACAATGTTCTCCATTGGTCGAAGGTTTTAAGCTACAATCTAATAAATGTATTCTGTAAAATTTACAGGAAGTGATTTCTTTTTGAAGTAAGTGGGTTTTCACTTTTCGTTCGACCAATTGAACACAAATACATAAATAATAAAAGTGATGTTCCTTAAATTATTTTCACGTTAAAACAAATAAAAAGTAACAAGGTTGTGTGATCTGCCTTTCCCTGTATGGTAGACATGGTTTGATTCATAGCCGAAAGTTTCGAAATAATTGTGAACAAACATAATATTTATTATTTTGATTGCTCCAGTGTGCCCATGGAGTTGGGTGGGTGGGACATTATAAAAAGGGGATTGCACAAAGCGTCATTATTTGTAAAGCGCCTCCGTCAATTAAATAGCGATATTGGAGATAAAATGTGATCACGTCGGATATAGTTTAATTTAATGGTCACGAGTAGAGGCGCCGGGACCATCTAAAGAATGAAATATATAATTTAATGTGAATCTCAATGCTTCACTTCCCACATATATAATACTTCCCATCAAATTGTGATAATTCTCTGCGTTGTTAAACAGGGCCGAATTAATGGTGGCCGGATAACACAACAAAGTGGCTCTTTATCACTCTTTTAAAAAGTCATTAAAAATCTATATTAAATGGTTTACAAAGGTAAGAGAGATGGGTACGGGTCACTGGGGGTCAGTGTATCCAGTGACGTATGTAAGAATCCATCTCAACAGTGGGGTGAGGAGTTGGGCGGAGTAACCGGTGTTAAAGAACTTTTTTTTTGTTTGATCTTGGAGAAAAAAAAATTTAAAAAGTCGCCGGAGGCCAAAATTTCACTTGCATTTTTTACTCCGAATAATTTCAGGAATAGCTGGTTAAAGTAAGTCAAGTACGTCCATTGACACCCTGTATATTGTTATTGCAGGTACACCGAGAAAAATCTCTAATATCTGGGAAAAGTATTGAAATTTGGATCTTCAAAAATGGTATGGATTGCTTTATTTTGTTTTTGTGTTTTTAATATTTTCGTACAACCACTCGAGCAACAGCGCGATATAAACTTTTTCCTCCGATTGCTCATGATTTTTTGGAGATCATTTTGAATATTTTCCGCTTACATTAAAAAAACCATAGCTCCAAATTTTAATACTGAAAAATACAAACTGATTATAGTTCTTTGTAACCAATGAATTCACCTGTTTTTGTCGATTATCACATATTCGTAGGATTTATAGAAAAAATATAATAAAATCGTTAACTTTCAAACCGTAAAAATCGTTAAAAAAATGTGGTCCAATTTTGGACCACTGTCAATCGCAGAAAATAAAAGTTGTTCATATTTTGACCTTAGTCTCTCCAGTGAATTTTGTCGTTATAAAATGAAAAAAAAACTGTATTAATTTTCCCACAGACTCAATTGCTTGAACATCGAATGGTTTCTATGTTTCCTCATTTCCAAATATCGCACTATTTGTAAATATTAGATACGTAGCGTATTTTTGAAAATTCCTGACTTGTGCACTAAATAGAAATGATAAAAACCATTTTACGTTTATCACCGCCTCTATTTAGATGATTTTTAACAAAAACGGCGGTAGACAAATTATCCGATTGTTAGTATAGCTCGGGGATCTCTTAGAATTTGGGGTCTTTGATAAGACACCTTAATTCCGGGTCTGGTGGTTAATGCCCGGAGTAACAACCACGAATTTACACAACTATAAATATGTAACGTAGGTGGAAAATATGAACAAATAGAAAATATTCGTTCTGTTCGTCGAGCAGCGGAATTCCGATGGGAGAGGTACCGCCCGAGTTTCACACACGTTTTCTCCTAACTCAAATCATTACTTGTCCCGGGAACAAAGAAAAGTATCACGTGGTGGTGATTCGGAAAAAGCGCACGATTCGGCATGACGCCATCTTGAGACGGAGTCAGATCCTGAACCCAGATATCATCAGGTCCCGTCGCCAGCAGCCCCGGACCCCGGGCAGTTGGGCCCCGAACCAAAAGGTCACAATCTGATGAGAACACTTAGTAATTCATTCTCAGTCCATTTTGATTGGAGCCTGTAATGTATCTTCCTCTCTAGCGCCCTTGAGAGTCGATAATAAATGACGTCCCGCTCGCGAGATAAGATTCTAGACAAAAGGAGGTGACATATTTTAACCTCGCATAATATGAAGCCAGAATGCATTGAAGCAAAGTTCATCTTTTCTGAACACCACGTTATGCGTTCGGTTTTAATAATTTTTTTATTATTTAAAAAAATAAAATAAACTTTACGCTCGGCTGTTGTGGATAGATCTACCTAATCTTTGTCTCCCTTCTCATAGATCTACCTAATCTTTGTCTCCCTTCTTATAGATCTACTTTTTTTTCTCTCCCTTCTTATAGATCTACCTAATCTTTGTCTGCGGAATACCAGAAAGCGTCTGCAGCATTTTTTGACAATGTAATGATATCTCGACACAGTTAACCCTGTTAATTAGATTTAGTTCTCGGCCTAAGTTTGAATATCCGGTGAATCCGGATAACTGTCTTATCGTCCTTAATTAAAATTTGAAAGCTCATTTGCATATCACTAATACTCTGTTATTAAACGTAGGTCAGTGTAATTAACAATTCGATCAGCCAATTGAGACAGCAAATAATAAACAGATTACATTTGGTATTTAATTCGGGTGGCTGTATTAATCTTAATCTAAATGAGGCATATTTCCACATGTGATAATAATTACTAGTCCAATCAAGTGTAACCAAATACCTGCATGTTTTTTTCCGTACATAGTATAAATCAGTGATTCTCAAAGTCACGACATAGTCCTCTTTCCATGGAAGAACCCTCGGGGAGGTGATAACAAGGAGGCGACGAGGACAATATATTGTTTTTATAAAGTATGTTCGACTAACGTATGTTACCGACATACCATTCGTGTATGGTTCAACACGCTTAACTTTCCGAGGAAATGCATATTACAAAACATAAGTTGTAGTATACATTTCAATGTACATTACAATGTATGCAGCTCCGGCTCTACGACTTTTTCAAATCGGGGCAGAAACTTGATACTGGCGCCTCCTCTCGCCAGCGTTTGAGAGGGTGCGCCGCTATCAAGTGGCCCCCTTCTCAAACCACTCGGGTTTATTCGGTCCAGCTCGTGTAGTTCTATATGCGATGGGGATTCCCCTGGCAGATTCATCACTTACACAATGCACGCGTTCAAAATCGACTTAGGATACGTTCATAAACCAACTTTGGATGTGTTAAAAAACCAACTAGGCGTTAAACAAATGAATAATCGATAGAACAACGTGCGCTGGCGCTTTGTGAGTTGAGACAACCTGATATTGATTTTTGCTACAAAACAGTTAGACGAAGATTAACGCTAAAACACTATTTTCGATTAATCTTTACTACGAATGGGCTTACATTAATTTTATTTTATGTGAATACCGCACAAGAGTCCCTACTACTCCCGTCTGGGGCCAGTGAGACTATGGCACCCCCAAATTGGGGTACGTTGTGAGGCTGAAGGTAGTGAGGAGGGGAAGATGGGAAGAAGAAGGTTGGGAAGTACCAGGCTATTCAGATCTGGTCACCAAACACGGTTTATGCCATTTCAAGCAATGTTTCAATGCTGAATGGTAGTGTTACACCAGAGCGATCATGAGAGTATTTTCTACTTTGGAAAGTGTCGCAAATATACTGCATGTTATTTAAAATTGATTAATTACAAATTAATCAAAATAAAAAAAAATTACAATACACATGACTCTGAAAATTATTTTGGTTTGCAAAATTGTTTAAATGTGCAAAAGAAATGGTTTTGAATTCACAGGTCATTTTTGAAAAAAGTGTCAGTTGGAACCTTGTCCAAATGAGGTGACGAAACATGTTTGAGAAGCCCTGATGTAAATCATAATAACAACGAGTTTTGCCACCGGTTCGTTTAAAGTTTTCAATCAATTAATGAGCAAGATAACACGGTTAATGCGGTACCATTACTAAATGTACAAAAAACATCCCATTATATCTGTGTCTGTATAGTTAGAGGATAGTTAAGTGTAGGCTAGTTTCTATTTGGGCTTAGGTAGGTACTATACTCAGCAGTTAAATTAAAGGGTGCCACTTTTACCGTGGTATGTACTGGACTAGATTTTAATTAACGAAATAGAAAAAAATTATCGAATCCTTGCTTCATGGCAACACTTTTGATGGATAAGTACCAATTGAACTTAGAATGGAACTCCAATGTAACTTTTCGTTATTTATTTTTTGGGTGTTATGCCGTTTTGCGCTACCTCCTTCTTTAGCCAACGTTTCGGACAGCGTTACAGTGTCTATCATCAGGGCAGATGTGATCACGTGTCTCCTATATAAATCATCGTGCTACCGAGTAGACAATATTGTAGTATATAGCATTATGGGTGACCGGACAACTCGGAATGAAACCAACTCAGAACCATCTCAGATAAGTCATTTAGAGTGATAAAAATATATTTATTAAACATTGGTTAAATAGGTTGTGTTAGGTTAGGGTTATCGGCTAATTTAAAATTAATTCTTTCATAGCTTTTAATGACTTTTCAAGGAGGTGTTGAGTTGACTTTATTCTCAGTTGGCATCGAACCAGCTTTATGTAGGTAGTTTCAATGTCCTTCAACAAATGTCATAAGTGTACGTAGTTATATGTGGTTTTGAGGTATCTCAGCAGATGTCAGTTTATATATATTTTTTTATTTATCTATATACATTGGGTTTAATTGATGCCTGTCTCACTAGGATATACCTGTGTTAAGACAGGCTTAGAGGTACGTATTTGTTCATATTCATTTGAATACAATAAAAAATAGAAAGGTGATTGGAAGTATGGATAAATACTTTAAAGAGAGTTATATAAATGAAGGAAGAGAAGATGTACAGTGAATAGTAAATCCTTTCAAATCTATTTATGGAATTAAATTTGACATGATTCTATTTTTTCAATTATTTTACATGGATTAGGTCGTATGCAAATTGCTTTCTGTCTATGTGTGATTTATTTTACAGATGTTTGCAGTAGTGTGGCGTCCAATACTTACAATCCATTTCTTTACGTCTTGTTTGAATTTTGTCAAGGATTCAGTTTGTCTGATCACATTGTGCATTGTTTGTGTTGTTTTGTATGATGTTTTGTTGTTTTTGTGTAAATTAACTAATATGGATCTTGCGTAGAGTTGTTTAATGTCCATAACGTTGAAAGCATTGAAGATCGTATTAGTACCTACCTTTAGGAGTGTGGCAAATATCGCTGTTCGTGTCTAATACCTGAACGGTTATTATCACGGAGTCCTAAATTCCATTGACATTTTTTACTCCAAACAATGTTAGCAATCACTGGTTGAAGTAAGTCAAGAATGTCCCTAAATACCTTGTGGGCATATTATTTTTAAACTTCTGTAGGTGTTCAATAGCTCTAACATTATTTTTATTGAACCAAGTAGTTTCAAATAGGATTTGGGAGGCAGGCATTGGTACCGCTGTCCCGGGAACCACTTATTGAATAACCAATACCTCTGCCATAGGTTACCACATGTGGTTCGCTACGTTTGGTGGGGATGCCCGAGGGCGAGGATTTTCCAAGTCTTGGCGGCAGATGCATCTGCCCATCTACTGTATGGCGGGCTGGATTTAAAGAGACGTTGAGGGAAATCTTTTTACCTCTCCAGCAGGACTCCTCTCTCGACTCTTCGCCTTGCAGCGGGAGGGATAGATTCATACGTTCGTCACTCCCGGACACACTGATCCCCAAGTCATACCCACCCCTCGTACGTTTTTCCTTCCCAGATCTTCATCTCCTTTCTTTTCTTAAAAAAAACCTTCTCATAGCATCCTCAAAGATGACAGGCCCCATAGAGGAAAAACCTTACCTCCTGCGGTAAGTAAGTAGTAAAATGAAAATGCTTCTTTCTCAAATTTAAAAAAAGGTGCCTGAAGGTTTTTAGGGTTACTTAAAGATACCTATATGAAATGATTTTTATACATCAATCAAGAAAAAGAACAAATAAACAAAGGGCTTTTATATTGTAGGTACCTACCTACACAATAATATTTAATTGTCCGAATAATTAACAAGCTGTTGGAACTTTTACTTCTTATTATAAATGCATTAACTTTATTATTATCATTTGTGATTCACGTCTTTACTGATAGACTGGGTTGTAATCTAGCCTCTTTCGTATAGCGCCCTTAAGGCGATTTTTCGAAAACAGCGCTGTATAAGTTGTCCAAATTTATTATTAGGGGCCATCCATAAATTACGTCACACGAATTTCATGATTTTTTACCCCCCCCCCTGTCACACATCGTCACATTTGTGAGACCCCCTCCCCCTTAGTGTGACGTCCCATATTTTGCAAGTTTTACATCTAAAATAATTAAAATTCAGATTTTTACATGTAACATCACAGAGCTAATGACTCCCCTCATACCCCTTGTCACACAATGTCACACTTCTCTACTCCCCCCCCCCTGGCCCCTTATTATTAAGTACCTACCTTTTTTCCGGTGTCCCGGTTTGAGGGAAAAATAAATGGTCACGTTAGGTATCCCGCATAAAAGAAGGTTCCCGCCTATCAAGTGACTAGGGATGGCGAGAAGTAGATGAACCCCATCGAGCCTCGACTCTCCTAGCCCATGGTGTGTACTCTTAGATACGGAGGTTACATAAGAAAAGGTAAGGTATTATAGGACCTCCGTGGGAACAGCCGTCATCTAAGATCTAAGGCAAGTTCACGGGGCGATCGGACCGGGAGATAAAGCTGATTTAATGAGATTGCCAAATGATCCCGGGCAGGAGTCTACCAGGAAGATCTCAGCCTCGATATTATTGTCAAATCGGAAATTGGGGTCAATCGCCATTTGAAGGCAGATTTCTATCTCGAATATTTTTCTCACAGATTTCTTTGGTTAGATAGTTGCCTTTTCATTGCACCGGAGTTAAAGGTCGTGTAAAGCCGACATTGATACCTACACTACAACAATTCCCAGTAAGGTAAGTAAAATAAGATAGTATTATAACACAGAATGTTGATCAAATAAAACAAGGCAGAGGTCGTATCCACGTCATTTGGATGAAACATCCGTCCTAACTCGCTTCTTTATTTTATTTTATCTATGTATTTATTTAACGTCCAGAGGGCTTTTTCATGTTGGTAGTACAATTTTAACATGACAGATAATTTTGAATCTTAAGGAAGAAATAATAAAAATTAATTTATAATATGTTAAAAAAAACACGTCATAAAAATACAAGAAACAAAAAGTGGAAAATACAGTAATTAGATAGGTTTACAATAGTACAAGATGTGTTTAAGAATAGTGTTAAAATAAATATTTTACATAATCCATAAAACTCTTCACCTTCATAATAAAAATTCAAACTAAATTGTCAACATCACATCAATCATTGATTTCCTATAGTGTGAAATCGTTGTATCGGAGAGTGGGCGATAAAGTTACGCTTATGAATGCTGCAGTGGAATAGTCTATTTTGTCGTGTTGTTACTGTGGGTATTCGTAAGTTTATGAGTTGCAGGAGTCCGCAACAGTCGAATATAGAGTTCGGTATTTTGAATAAAAAGATTTATTGTTTATTTTACGTCTATCTTTTAATGTTTGTATTTTTGGAATATTTAATGAGAAATTATATTTTTAGTCTTCTGGGATATTCAATTTAAAATTAATAAAATGCAATGTTTTTTTTTGTTCGCTCAATTGATGTCAATTTTGTAAAATGGAGATATATAAAATGGAGAATACTGAGTTATATTCAACTAGGCTTCTAAATAGAGATACGTGGCTTGTAAGTAATTAAGTTTTTAGTTATTAGTGTTTTCATACCGTCTATATGATTGGCCAAACTTAGTTTTTCGTCCAAAATAATCCTAGATCTCTCATTTCCGTGACTCTTTCTAAAGCTATATTGTTGATGGAATATTCGAATAGAACAGGATTTTTATTTCTTATTATATTGAAGGGTGACAATGACCATCTTTCATTATTGACGGGACGTTTACAATATTACATATTTATATTAATAACGTGGTATCAATAAGTACCTACATTGTTTTTCTTTTATTCAGATGTATAATATTTTATTTGTGTGCCGGGAACCTTTATTGGATAACCAACACCTCTGCCATAGGTCACCCCAAGTGGTTCACTACGTTTGGTTATTTAGCAGGGGTGCCCGGGTTCATGGGGTGAAGTTTGTCTTGGTCTGGGAGGCGGATGACCAGGACACACTGAACACCAGATTCCTACCCACCCCTTAAACCCTTTTCCTTCCCAGAACACTCCTCCCATTCCTTTCCTTAAAAAACCCTCCACACAGCATCCTCAAAGATGACATAGGCCCTGAGGGAAATTATTTTCCTCAGCGAAGCCTCCTTTCTGTGGAGCTCATGTAAAAAAAAAAATAATTAATAAATTTGAAAAACGATATAAAAACAAACGCATAATATTTACTTTTTCAGTCGAAAACATGTGCCTGAAGAAATAATTATGAATACATACGAACATAAAATTGTGTCGAAATAAGATTTAATAACTTACATTTAAAAATAATAAAAAATCGTTAAAAAACATTTTTAGAAAAAGAAAGCTAGAGGTGATATCAAATCTAAAAATAAGTCGCTCCGGATAGGAACTTTTATACTTCACTAGCTGACCCGGCCACGCGTTGCTGCGGCTAACGAAACATAACGCCATCTACTGGATGGTTACCGAACCTGTATAATTTTCGACAAATTATCTCACACCGAAATCTCTTAATTTTCATACAAATCAAATCCACACCGCCGGCTTGCCAGCCCGCTCGTCCATCACATACAGACATTCTCATTTATATATTATATATTTCAACCAATTTACACAAAACCTTGACAAATTATATATTTAAACCTTCCTCATGAATCACTCTATCTATTGGTGAAAACCGCATAAAAATTCGTTCAGTAGTTTTTGAGTTTATCGCGAACAGACAGACAGACACGGCGGAGGACTTTAATTTATTATGTAGAGATAACGATAAAATAATTTTATTTATACGGTACAATTATTAACGAATTTGTATGTGATTTATAATATCATTCGCTAATTGTTTTATCATTCACAAATAAAACTTTTTTTTTTTATTTTTGCTTATTTTTATAACTATGCCTACACCATATTTGTTCCACAATTCGAAAGAAACATACGTTCCAGAAATGCCTATAGTTCTATAGGAATACGATTAAATATATTCGATATTCTAATATCTTCTGTCTTTTTCGTATTCATACAAGACGTGTGAAAAATTTGGCTTTCTACGACATGCTGACTAAAGTTTGGATGAAATTACTCTATTTTTTCTTGGTCTTTTTACTATTACTGTAGTTTGTTAGGTAGGTCCTTCGTTGTATTCGTTAATTACAATTTTTTTAAATAGTATGTTATTTGTATGGCATATTTTATAAAACATATTTTATTTTTAGGTTTAACAAACAACATGTTACGTATATTATATATTTTATACAGATTAAACAAATAACATGTACATTAAGGTGGGTCATTTAACAAAAAAAAATTATTTTTAAATTTTAAGAGCGATAAAAGGGTGCCAAACGGGTTCAAAACAACGTGTTTAAAATTTTTCAAATTTATGATACGATCTTCGTCCTCCGGATTCACTTCAAAGTTTTCAAAATTTTAATATTTTTTTTTTTTTACCAAACCATATTTTTTGTAATCTTTCATATCAAATGTGGTATATTTTGACGAATCATTTGCAAAAAGTCCCAAAATTGAGTCTCGCAAAATAATACCGGAGTTTGAGAGTAAGAATGATTTTGATGGTATTTGAATACAGCCTTGAGATAATTTGAATTATATTCAAATGCATTTTTTTAAGAAATAAATCTAAACATTACCTATATTTCATGTTTTATTAAAAATAGTTCTTTTTAATGGTTTATCTAATATTTTTATTTGGCAAGGGTGGGTTTTTCTCTATTATGTGAAATTTCAAAGTCAATCCGGAAGGAGAAGATGATATCCAAATATTATTAAAAAAATTACGTGAATTTATATCTTCATTTAACACCCTTTTATCACTATTAGACAAATCAAAACAATTTTTTTCCCCATACAGTAGCGACCCACCCTAATGTACATTACACATTAAACACATAGATTAAAACTTATGGTAAATAAAATAATAATAGAGCTATTGTGTAACCTACCTATGAGTATTAAAATGGGGTTAATATTCATGTTTAGTATTTTATTTATTTATTTATTAAAATATATAGATGTACATAAAAACATAAACTGCACATCTCACTAGGGCATTCCTGTATCGAGATGTGCAGTTTTACAATAAAAATAAAAATAAAAAACAATAATGGAATAAAAATAAAAAACATACATATAAATTCATAAGAAACACTAAATATAGTTTACTCAAATATAATATAAATAATTACAGCTGGGCGGTATGCTCATATTGCTCTTAGTTGGCCACAATAATATTCTACTGCAAACTAAACATGTTCAAGGTACCTGCAGTGGCTTAACAAATGCATATTCAGGTATAGTGTGGGATATTAAATGTGTGAACAAACTATCAAAAATTCACTCGATAAAAAAAAACGCGAAGTATTCTCCGAAAATCATAAAAAAACACGTCTTGTACTATTTCACATATTATAAAAAAATCACAATCTTTTTTAAGTTGCCGACCCTCTTAAAACAGTGTGGTATTTTAAAAACAAAAAATGTAAAAATAATTCACACAGTTAAAATAATGCATGATTGACACCGAAAGCTCATGATTTTTTTGCCCAATTTTAATTAAGTCATGTTTTATTAAATATTTACGGCTACGGTTATTAATTACGTTCGTTTTATTTAAATACTAGCTGACCCGGCGAACTTCGAACCGCCTCAGAATCAATAACTGTTGTGTTAACTTATTGGCTGAATTAAATTCAGGTTTTTTATTAAGTTAAAAATTACACAATGAAACAATTATTGATGCGCAACTGTCCGTGTTTTGTTTTTGTCAGTATCAGAGATGGCGTTGTGCACGGATTTATATTTTTTGCGATTTTCTTACTTTTTACTTACTTACGGGAATTTTCTACTTACTTGCTAATTGGAAATGAAATATCTGCCATAAACGAAGATTTATTATAATTATTGTATTTTTCCTTTGGAGGGGTGCAGACATACGTTCACCGTTTGTCTCATTTTCGACTATTGACATTTAGTGTGTAAGAAAGAGGGGCAGCATTATATGTTAAAGAACAAAAGCAAAAACAAATTCAACAATCAGCGCATTGACTTTAATTTGACGTTTTTGAATGTTTGGAATTCACTCACACTTTAATATTATATTTATCGCAATATTGCTGCGGCTCTTTCAAACGATGAGAATTCGTTTCATACAAAATGTGTGCGGATAGAATTTTCTTCATAATTTTTTTTTTGAATTTTTATAGCTATTCTCTTATTCGGGGCGGAGACAAATCCAATAAATCAAAAATCATAAAAATCGATTCAGCCGTTCTTGAGTTATAAATTGTGTAACTAACCCGACTTTGTTTTATTAAGATTATCCCTTTAATGTTCGTGTAAGGAGAATATATGACGCAAATGTGAATGGTAGACGAAGTCGGGGACGCCCGAGGAAGACATGGCACCACCAAGTAATCAGATACTTGAGTCGGGCGATGTCAAGAGTCAGAATAATAGAAGAGCATGTATGAGACGATGTATGAATGTGAACGAAGCAAGGAGTGTGTGCCAAGATCGAGTTGTTTGGCGGTCCGTCCTCTCTGCCTACCCCTGCGGGGAAGCGGCGTGATGGTTAGTTATTTAGTTATGTTTGTTTTTACGTATCTCCCTTTCTTGTTTTTCTTTTTTAACGCTTACTACGGAACCTTAATCAAAAATTCTATAATTTGCGCATTGCCCACCAAATTATTCAAATTTACGCCAGTAGGGCGCGTCCCAAGATGAGAAACACCGATCTAGAATTTCACACAAGCACACGACAATCAATTTTCAGTTTTCGGAATAACGGAGACGTTTGAAAAACCCTAAATATTTATCTATTTTTTTATTTTTCTTTGACTAAAGTGACAATCGGAAAGGATTATCTCAAATAATTAATAGTTTAGTCTTATTAATGGATTATCTCTGATAATTTAATTAATAGTGATTATTCACAGTAGGTACAATTCGTCAAAAAATTGTGGGAAGGAAAATACAAGTAGTGTTAAATATTCCTTTAGCATTGATCTGCCGGGATATGGAAGGTCCGGAGGCCAGGTTCCAGCACTCGACAGGTGAGTGTAGAAATGATGGCAGAAGACGCGGAAGTAAATGAAGAGGTCAGGTCCATTGGGAGGAGACCGGACGGCTCGAGGGAATAGATAAAACCATGTGACCGAAAGAAAGCACACCACCAGTGGCGTGCAAACCATAAAGAATTAAATTTAAATACCTCTTTGGGCTTTGTATGCATGCGAGGTGTTTTAAGGTGAGGAAGGAGATAACCTGGGAGAGAGGAAATAAGCATAACAGATAAGAATGAGAGGATCGTAGTGACCATATAATAAAGAAGAACACAAGAAATGCCACGTTGTCGTGCTTCGTGATACAAAAGTCTGGCCAATCGAGCCATAAATTTCAAATACAAAACTATGCTTCACCATAATTGTAATATTAAAATGTAATGGCGATATACGATGTCAGGCAAGTGTAAGAAAGACAGAAAATGGTCTTGAGTCAAAAGGTACTAAGTCCGTGACGAAATTTGTTTCCAATCAAATTTACATGGAATGCAATTCTAGTGTTCTTCTTTGTTCTAATGATACAGTTGGCAGGAAGTAGGTATTAACTTCTTTTTTGGCAACCTTATTAGGGAGTTTTGAGATTCTGTTAAAAAACTTAACATTTAGATTAGAAGCAGAAAAAGTACTGATTTAACTGTTTACGTGCAAATTAAGTGAAGACTTCTTTGGCACCCTTGTGACATGAAACTCGTTGAAACGAAAAAACGACACTAAAAAGAGACAAACACATATTTATTTATTTCATTTATTTAAATTTAAGGCACAAAGTGCCATTTTCAAATACGTGTTTATTAATATTTTTGTATAGTCGTGGTACAGTGAAGAAAGAAAAGATATTCTTTTAAATTACACATAACAATAGAAAAAGAAAATAAATTTCTAACAACTTAATGAAAGCATTATGTACATCTATAAGATTTAGCCTGTGGGAGAACGAGATAGAATAATCGGTCTCCTCTGTGTGGTGCTTCGTAGCCTCCTCCTTCGTAGACTCTTGTCTACCTTAGTTCTCTGAAGGTTTCACTTCTACCGAGTGTGAACTGCACACTTGTATTTTTTTATTTTTTATTAGTCGGTATTATTTTGAATAGAGCGTTGCAGTTTATATCTAATACATCATTGTTATAGATTACATGCTGCAAATGTATGTTTCTGACATCCAACCCATGAAGAAAGTAAACTAAAGACAGTGTAGGAAAGCATATTATTAAAGCAGCGTTTAGTAGGTATATTAAAGTAGTAGATATTATGACCAACCCACATATGCACGATTTGAGCACGTCAGTGGGCAGTATGTCGGTATAGGTCTGCCTCTCGCTCGGAGGTTAAGTGAGATGAACGCTCCCCTTAATCACAAAGTGAAGCAAGTCGGGACACAGCCTCTCCTATCCACGGCGCGCTGACCTCCGGGGAACAATGCAGAGCCCTGACACGGGGTCACCAGTCACCACCACTCCTCTCGCAGCATCTTCCTAAATGCATTATCTGATAGAAATATTATTCCCCATTTATCAAACTCCGCATCACATTTTAAAATATGGCTTAACAACCAACCTCAGGAATAGCGGTAAAGCAGAAGATATTCATATTTTGATACAGGGTACAGGTGGTAAATTCCAACTAACCACTATTATGCATAAACTAGACAAAGAAAATTGTTGGCAGCCCACAGATCATAATATTCATACCTGGAAAATAAAAACATGTGATTTCTGAAGATTGATTTTAAATATAAATCAGTTACCAAGTCTTGGATTAGCAGCCAGGACAGATCTAATATTAAAGATTTTATCAAAACCAATCTATAATCATGCATTTTCAATAGTACGATGCTGATTGTTTTTTTTATTTTAAATGTAACATTGTGTTGTTATTTGTATTTTTGTTATAAACTGCCCTAGCTCTCAATAAAGGATCTCCTATTGCAGAGGCGCAGTTCTATGTGAGACATAGCACAATGTAATAGAATTAATAAAAATGTTAAATCAAGGTTCGTAAAACAAGGTTAGCTCATAGAGGGGGTAGAACGGTGATTGGCTAAAAATTCGTGATGTAGCTTTAAGTCCATGTGTCACTTGGATTTGAGGTTCCATGAGATTTGAATTAACTGCAAAACAAGTGGCAGTGTTTTACTTCAATCTAACGAATTTTTTTTCGAAAAAGGCCGGTACTAGTTAACCTTGTAAAACGAATTTTCTACAAACGTTGATGTAAAATGTGATAATAAAATTTTTAAAAAGAAGTTAGATGTGGATGAATGAACCTATTTGAAATTAAAACCTCACAAAATTTAGAAATCGGGTAGGGATGTTTTGTTTCTTTTAGGGGTATTTAAAATGAAGATGTTATTAAGAATCAGCTTCAGTGATCTCTTAGGCACCAGTGCGTACTGGGAGCAGTGCTTGAATACTCGTCATTTTTTTAGATAGTTCCGGGTCGTACGTTTTTAGGGTACGTTATTACGTTTAACATTTCGACTGAAAATGTCTCATTGGCATTAATGATTCGTTCCCTCTCGTGGGTCTCTTCAAAACCAAGATTCACTCCTTCTCCAGAAGTGAACGCTACACTTCACACATCATCTCAAAATATGAATGTAGTCGCAAATAGATTGTGAATAAAAAAATGCAAGTTCACACGCGGTATAAGTGAAACCTTCAGAAAACTAATGAAGACAAGAGTGAGGAGGCTACGAAGCACCGCACAACGAGGAGACCAACTATTCTATCTCATTCTCTCATTCTATAGATGTAGGCATGTGTTTGTCTCTTTTTAGTGTCGCTGGAGTACTGTGCACCAGTGATTTTTAATAAGCTCAAAAATAAATTTGCTTTTGAGGAAAGTGAGAGTTTAAGCATGAACATTGTTAAGATGTGGATTATGAATGAAAAATCTATAAATTTATAAAAAACAGAATAAACAAAGAAGAAAAAGAATATCTTACTAATATTATAAAGGCGAAAGTTTGTATGTATGTTTGTTACTCTTTCACGCTAAAACTACTGAATGAAACTTTACAATAATATAGCTCATACATCAGAATAACATAAAGGCTATATATAATGGTAAGCTCTGGCATTATGAAATTTGTAAAAATGAAAGTTTATATATTTCATATATTCTAGCGACAGGGAGGAAAGGTAGGGAGAAGGGGAGCGGGGGAGTAGGGGTTCGCGGAGAGGGAAGAGTCGAGGGAGGGGGAAGGCGGGGAAGGTGGAAGGGAAAGGACAGGCAGCGAGAATCAATTTATTTCTTTGAATGGCTTTGCAACACATGCCGGGGACCAGCTAGTTAAGTATAAATAAGTTTTACTTCTAATATTAATGAATGTATATTGAGATAGAACCTGCAGACAAGCAGCCATGTGGCAACTTCGCGGGACAACCTATATATTGTCTAAATTATGTATTTTGTTTAAAAAATATACCTATATATTTAAAAAAACGGTGCTAAAGAAGTTTTCACTTCAAAAATACTACCCATAGTATGTTGGATTTTTGGCTATGGTTCCATAAAATGATTGGAATGTTGGTAACGGGTAGTAGTTTTTATTGAAAGGATACCCGTACATGTAGATACTTAATTATTTCCTACTTGTGTTGAGAGGAGCGGTTGCAGCGAGTTCCCAAGACACTCCCAACCCAAGTCTTCCAGTGGAAACACTGCGTTCTGCCTGGCGAGCATTCAGGATATATCAGACAGTTCAATCTATGGACAGTAGGTCAATCAGGTAGGAGGTCTACCTATCTGCCATGTTTAAAGCGTGTAATAAGGCCAAATAAAAAGTTGTCAATCTTTAATAAATAAACTTAATTGTAATTTAATTCAGATAGAATCTTATCATACATAAGGAAAGCTACCAAAAATAGGCGTTAAGAACTGAAGATAATGTTAGTAGCTCTCAGTGGAAGTATGACAGTTAGAAGAAGACATAAATTGATACGGTCTAATTGGCTCCGTGGTCAGAGCACTTTCTCGGCAGGAAAGGGGTTCTGGGTTCAATTCTCAGACGTGACTGAATCTTTTTCTGTTTCACATTTTTCGTTTGAGAATCGTTAATATTGTTGAGGAGAAGATAACAATAATACCTAATCTAAAAGAAAATTTGAAAGAGAACCAAACACAGAAAAATAGAAAAAGACAATGGTCGCAACTAGGACTCGAACCCAGACCTCTCGTCTAACCGGGACGTGCGCCTTAATCAATTTTGCTACTACCACCTTCTGTCAAACCGTCATATTTGTCAATCTCATATTTAAAATTTTAGAATGAACAATATTATCTTCTTCAAAATAGGCATATGTACTTTGGGGTGTCATCATTAATTTTATGAAAAACAAATACCTTTGTATAACACCACTATTTTATTAACAATATCAACATGTTTCGAAAACTATGTTTTCTTCGTTTTTTAGATCTTTTGTTTATCCACACGTAGTTGACAAGAATAATAATTGGAGAAAAATTGTATTTTTAAATAATAGCACTTCAAATTTGATAATTAAAAACATGCCAGATAATATCCAACCAACTTTTTACGCCAATAACAAATTAAAAAAATATATATTAAATAACAAGGACAAAGGTGTGTTTTTGAACAAATCTGGGGTTTATAAATTAATTTGTAATGATTGTAACTTTTTTTATATTGGGAAGACTTCTAGAAATTTTAACATTAGAGTTAAGGAACATCTAAGATGTTTAAATAATAATAATTATTCAGAATTTGCAAACCACATTTTGGAAACAGGTCATTCTTTTGATATTAATAAAGGTTTAAAAATTTTACACACAACGGGTATACAATTAGATAATTTAGAAATTTTAGAAATTAGAAAAAGTGTTAAAAGTAAATTAAATATTATAAATAACCAAACGTTTTTTAAAAATAGCCATCTTTTAAATTTATTTTCGTATTAATACTTATACTTATAATAATTTATTTTGTTATTTAGACTTCTTGTTTTCCTTTTAAAAGATTTTTTATTATGTTAATGTAATTTTTTACCCATTCTAAAATAATTTTTATATTTTATTTTATATAATTGTTTTTTATGATATATTTTAGGTAATTAATCACCTCTCCTTTCTAATATTTTGTCTATGTTCTAATTAGTCTATACTTGTTTGTCTTTTGTTATTTATTATTGACTTATTATCCTGACGAAGAAAACGTAGTTTTCGAAACATGTTGATATTGTTAATAAAATAGTGGTGTTATACAAAGGTATTTGTTTTTCATAAAAAAAAAAATAAAAAAAATATTATCTTTAACTAATTTTTTTTCCATATTACAGGCAACTACCCTTTTTATTGGAAACAATCATTCTAAGAATTGGTTTGTAACCTTGACAGCGTCTTGGATATCGCACGTAAATATTTTCTCTCCCTTTTTCTGATTTTTATTGTATGTACTGTTATTTTGCTTAATTTTGTATTTCATTACTATGTAATAATATGGAATGTATTGCATTGCAGTACCCCTGCATTTCTTCTGCAAAAAAATATTGTCATTACTTCAATTAACCCCTCAAGCTAATTTATTCAGTTTTCGAAACAACTTGTACAGGTCTCATAGAAATCGTTGTGTCTCCCTTACTATTATGGTTAGAAATATGATCTAAACGGTGTTAGAAAGAAAAGACATCACGCTTTATATTCAAATTTAAAAGTTACCGCAAAAAAATTTGTACCTACACCTTTATGAAACTAAAGTTTCCGATCGCAATTTGAAAAAAATAATTAACTTTGGGATTTTTTTATTAATTATTTTTACATGAAACAACAAAAAAATGAGGTGACAATAACGTTAATGTTTATTATACATGGTCTAATAAAATATGTAAGTGATTTTTTCGTTATCGGTAATTTTAGTTAGAAAAAACGTAAATGAACCGTTCTTAAAACTTTTTTATGTTCGTGTGAAAAAATTTTTATTTCAAAAATTATGTTTATTTTGACTTATAAAATTTGAAAGCGTATGTCTCCACCTTTCAAAAACTATTTTTAGATTTTGGATGCGTTCTGAAATATTCCATTTATTCGGATTTTATTGCAAAGCGGAAATATCTGACCTTCCGATAAAATAGGCCCAAGATCTGAGGGGTTAACATTTTGGAAACATTACCACTACTCTCAAAGGTACAACGAAGTATGTTATTACAATTTCGTAAGTATAATTTTCAAACCATTGAGTCTAATTATTGTTTGTATGGGTAGGTAGTTGCGTCAATGTATATTAATGTTGTAGTTTAATTATCGAATCTGCTAACTATTATCTTTACATCATCATTTAATCTGCACATAGTCGTGAAAATATCGTCTTGCCACGGTTATGCGACTAAACGAGGAGTAAGAAGGTAGGTGGAGACTGGAGGCTATTAAGAAATAAATTAATTGTCCTGTTCTACCTATAGATTACTTGCACGTTTATTTATAATTATGCTATTTTTACTTAGCACTAAAAAACCAATTTTTATATACGCCTGATTAAAATTTTTAAAAACAAATACAATCTTAGCAAATTCTATCAAAAACGGCCTTGGGGAGTACTTAGACAATTGGAACTTTTTAAAACATTAAATACTTTCAGTCTCTATAAAGTTTATATGTAATCTCTGACTACAGCATTTCACTTACGTATTTGGTAACGCCGGTCTCACACACCGGTTTCGCGCTAAACTCCGGAACGTGCGCCCGCGTCACATCGAAGAAAAAGAAGTGTGACGAACGAATTAATTAATTAATTAATCGGATTCTGAAGGCGTTTGAATCGGTCCGAGTTCGCGCCAACGGCATTCCATGACAATTGGGGATGTCAGACTTTCCAGTCGGTTGGGAGCAGTTGGGACTCTTGTGCGAAGTTCACAAAAAATTATTCCCCTTCCCCGTTAACACCTCCTCCCCCTACCACCACCCCCCCTTCCCCGTCCTCTCCCTCCCCCCTCCCCTAATATTATTAGGTACCTACTCGATTTTACCTTCACATATTACGTGTCAATAAAATTATTTTTCATTGCGTTATTCAATCATTCGAAATAGACGACATTTTCTTAGAGACAAATTCCAGATATACATTATATAATTTGTGATCTAGCTAAGTAACTCACATAAACCATACCCAACTTCTGACATTTCCCAAGCATTCTGATGGCAGCATGCTACACTAGCGCCTCCTAGCAGCACAAGTTGTGAGGCTTGGTTTACTTTAATATATATAAATGCCACGCTATATGAGCGCCTCTAGCGGTCAGAGTTGCAAGCCAATACAGAAGCTATACGTGAAACCCTATTTAGATACTCCATCACACACAAGCAACATTTTCGGCTTTCTGCGGTGGTAGTAAGAGATTTTCAAACATTGTTGGGTTATTCGTAACCCGGGAATGTTTGTCTTTCTTTAAAAAAAAAAATACTATTTAGATTAATCTTTACGACGAATCGGTTTACAATATGAACATTAAAAAATATGCTACGAATAAATTGAATCTTTTACTAGATCTTCTATGTATTGGAATCACAATAAAGTTATTATTTACATTAAAAAAATATAGGCGTAAACCACTAAAAAAATGTGTTTGCATGACTTAACTATAAAATAATTATAAGAAACATTTTTTTAAATATCCCTTTACGGCTAAGACTGTTTTTGAGGTTTTGTATGTTCTAATTTTATTTCATTCTTATAAAATGATGCAAATAAAAAATAAAAACCACTTTTTCGCTAACTTGCCTCGTGCAAATAGGACGCTCGATTTTAAATTTTGAAGACATAAGAATCGAAATAGTTCTAGCGTTTATATTCCTCTTAATACTGACAATATTTTACTGTAGTTATATGTTTTATTAATATTGTAGGGTATTTGTTCAAACAAGCATTACTAAACTGGACTTACTTAATTGTAGGCACTCACTAGGTAGGTTCAAGTTAATAAAAGATGGTGTGTATATGGTGTACTTTACATTAATTACAATAATTACATGCACTTTACCGTGGGCAAGCAAAAGATTCACCCATTACCTACATCATCGCAGCAAACATTATTTTAAGTAGCACAATTAACCCAGAAAAAAGGTTCTTCTTTCACAAAGTGAAACATGATCGAATGTACCTGAGTACCTACATGTTAATAGACACAGGAGTTATTTACTTACCCAACTCTATATGCTAATAGAAATAGGAGTTAATTAATTACCCAATTCTATATGCTAAAAGACACAGGAGTTAATTAATTACCCAATTCTACACGCTAACAGACACAGGAGTTTATTAATTACCTAATTCTACATGCTAACAGACTCGTGAGTTAATTAATATGGTGATCTGTCTTTTACAGACACCAAGATTACTGTGATGTAAAGATATAATAATTAATAATAAGACGTGGGTAATCTTCTTTCTTCTTCTTACTTGTCGTTTATTGCGACAGCTGTACAATATTGTTTTTCTAGGAAGTCTGTACGATAAGGAGGACGAATGGACGCAACAAACACATCCTTTTACGCGTTACTCATGCTGTCTCACTCATACACGCATGTCTCTTTCATACCTTAAGACATACTTTCACCACAATTAATTACCCAATTCTGCATGTTAAGGCGGCGCTTTCCCGCTCAAAAAGAAGAAGATGGAGAGATATGTAATTACGAATGTTGGACAGAGCGCGCTAATATTTTAAATGATAAAATTGAAGCGAAAATTGTGAAAGTGCTTAATAAAACAACAGTGTTTAGTGACAATTTGAATTTGAGTGTACCTTCTATTTGTTTAATGTTATGTGGAAGGTTATTAAATGGCACTTAAATGGCCATGTAATATGTTGCTTTTTGGAATATTGTTATGTTTGCTTTTGGTATTAATAAGCTTTTATGAACCTTGTATAGGCATAATTCCATAGTGGCTATAGGACCTGTACAGGCGCAATTGGAGCAGTCCACTCCGGGCGCCGACTTTCCAAGTTGTCAAGGAGCCGAGGAGCCGAGGAGCTGATAATACAAAACACCTAACATTTTTTGGCCGTTTGGCTCAGGGCCGGCCCTGCGTGCCTCTACCAACTAACTTCCTGCTGGGCTATCTCGGTTTTTACTCCTGCAAGGAGTAAAAACTAGAGAGGAATGCTGCCGCCTGTTTCCTCAGGCTGCTGCTGCTGTGGTCCTCGAAAAAGTCCTTATCTGTAAACATTTCTTATTTATTTATAGAGTGCAATAGCTCGTATTCCAAGATTTTAACCAGCGATTCTTGAACATATTGGAGCACACTGTCCGATGATTTTTTTTCAATTAAAAACAAAATAAATATGTTACTATCACACGTCGCCACTGATCACACTGCTACGAGTCACAACACGATCACGTGATACAACCTCTCTCTCCTCTGTTACCGTGCTGCTGGAATGAGACGGAGTTCATATCTCGTGGCCCGGGCTGACTGCTGCACCCGACTGCTCAGTTGCGATGTATGATGGAAAAGTATATTTTTAGTTAAAAATAAAAATCATCGGACAGCAAAATGACTCCTTCTTTTTGTAATCCAAATATGCTCGAGAATCGCTGGTCAAAATTCTTTGGTACGTGCCGTTACACTCAGTATAAACCTCTTTTATGTAGGTACATATTTACAATTTAAAGCATTATCAGATTTTATTTTAAATTAAGATCAGAAAGCAAAATAATGAACGATGAAATTTTATTCATTATTTTAATCTGAAATAAGATTATACAACGACGTGAAATGTGGTCACACATAAACACAGATGTAATAGGTTAGAACCTACACTTAATTCTGAGTAAATATGTAACTACTAATCTTCTCCAAAAAGTCTTATGAAAGGAATGAAAATTAAAATATTTTGAAACAAAACATTACTCATTCAATCATCACCAATTTATTAAAGGTCAACATTAATACGCGTATACAGCTAAAAAATATTTATTGTAATTTTTTACTTGACGGTCCAACCCAATAAATATTTTTTGTTCTGTTTTTCCCCATAAAATAATCAATATAAGTGCAATCTGTAGTGGTGCATAATTTTAGAGCGTTGGTGTTTCCGTTTGCATTGCTGTAACAGAGGTTGTGTTTGGCGGAACCTTCCTAGGAGAATCTCCTTCAGTCTTGGGTCTGACGGTCTGAACCTCTATGTTCCTGGTAATGAGCCGCTTGGCGCGAGGGTTGTACTTGGCGAAAGGCGGGGTGAACTCCACCCTCCAGTCCTCTTCACTGGAGATGGAGTCCTTCGAGGGACAGCCCCCGACTGTGTGTTCGCCTTCCATTATAGACTTCATTAGCTGATTCAAGAAGGTATCTGGTAACTCCTGCTTTTCGGAAGACTCCTGCTTGTCCATAAACATCTCGACCAGGTTGCTGATTATCTGCGCTTGGAGAAACAGGCAAGGACATTGGCCCTGCTCCGCGGCGGCTGCGTGCAGGGTCTCTTTGTCGACCTTGTGGTACACCTGCCGGCAAATATTAGCAAATGCATCTCTGCAAATCCCCTCCCTCTCAACAGCTATCTTTTTAGCTTTCTTTTGCTTTCTGCGCTTCGCTTGATCAGCAGTTTCACCTTGAACTTTAAAGGTGCATGGCAATACGTCATCATCGTAAGGATACTGCGAAACATGACGATTTTCAATAGGCTTTAAATGTTTCAACATTACTTGAATCTGTCCATCTTTTTGCTGGACAACAATTGTGGATTTCATTTCATTTTCATCAAATTCTCCTGAATCCGTTTTCTTAACATTCTTCTGCCCTTTCTTTCTGCTTTTGGTAAACTCAGTGCCGCTGTATGGTCCAGTTTTAGTACCATGTACTTTGAAAAAGCTTCTGGGAACTGCGCCGGGTCTCCAATAAGGGTCAAACTGTAACAACGCGTGGAATGTAAAAGAAAGCACAAAGCTATGACTTATATAAAAGAATAACAACACCAACACAACGCACACCTTATACCCTGGAACATCCCGCGCTGTCCAAAGCCACCCCATCTCCTTGGGCACCCAGGGAAAGGTTCCTCTTGGTACGCAAGTCCTATGGCCTGTTAGGACTGCTGTAATTAGAATGGAAATGAATGAATTATACATTTTCTTTAATTGGGCTAGAATAAATCAATATTGTTGATTAGAAGCTATAAATCTCACCAACTCCTACAGCTCCGTAATTCATCTGCATCTTTGCTTTTTTAGTCCCCTTCGGCATTATTTGTAAATTCCTGAAATATCATATTATCATTATTATAATCATACTAGTTACCATTCTGTTCCGCCCAGTTTTCTACAATAAAATCAAAGTCCTGCGCAAACGTAGGACTCTGCAATCTTTGCATAGTTATTTGATTTGTAAATTAATAATACCTACTCAAAGAACGAGTGGTTTCTAACATTTAATTTCCTATTATAATTCATATTTTTAATCGAATGCTGCAATAAGCCTTGTATATTGATAGCGGTATTTATTAATGTTTGTGTGGGTTTATCCACATTACAAAATTACACGCAAAACATAAAATGTAAGAAATGCACGAACAAACGCGGTACCAGCGACCCAGGGGATTTTTTTAAATATTTTTTTTTTGTTTTCTTAATTTAATGAATGTATGCCGGAGAATCTTGGAAGTGGAAATTAACCCACTTTCCGGCATCCGATCGTGCTGAAACTTGGCAGATAGACTCGTTTTCGAATTCAATGCAATACGTTAACTTTTGGTGGCAATCACTCACAAACACATTTCAAGTTAGTGTAAAATCTGCTACTTATTTTTTGCTAGAATACATATTTTTGTGGTTATGAACTTATAGACAATGACTTATTTTAACGCATAATAATAATATAATATTTGGCTTTAATATTGCTTTTTTATGTGAGTATCGCACAAGAGTCCCAACTGCTCCCAACCGACTGGAGCCAGTGAGACTTTGGCGTCACCAATTGGAGTATGCTGTGAGGCTGAAGGTAGTAGGGAAGGGAAGAAGAGGATGGCGAGAGAGGGCCTGGTTATTCATATCTGGTCACCAAACACAGCTAAAGCTATATCAAGCAAAACATAAATAAATATTTACCTGGCTTCGTCAAACCCTGAAATAAAATATTATCAGGTGTATGTTACCTGCCACTAAAAACTCCGTTGTTACCTTTATTATGAATTAGTGTTATGTTGGTCGTTTGTGAGAAGTATGCAGAGGTTATTAAAAAATAATTAGTTGAAGACAATATTGCTAATTCTAAAATTTGAAATATGAGATTGACAAATATGACGGTTTGACAGAAGGTGGCAATAGCGAAATTGGTTAAACAGCACGTCCCGGTTAGACAAGAGGTCTGGGTTCGAGTCCCAGTTGCGACCATTGTCTTTTTTGCGTCTTGTTCTCTTTCATATTTTCGTTTAGATTATTATCTTCTTCAAAAAAAAATATAATTTATTTGCGACGCCGCGATTTGAACCCGCGTCCTCCAGATTATAGTTGGAGGTCTTGCCCCTCGTGCCCGTCGAAAGAAGAACCTTAAAACCTATTTTAGCATCATATAAGTATTAATATTTTGCAAAACAAGAGAAAGAAAACATTATATTAAGCTTTGACCTTTGACATCAATAAAAATGGCCGCCAGGTGAACAATAGATTTTAATCTTAACGAAATGACTGTTAAAATGCATTATTTTCTATTTTTGGAAACTGAAATACTTACTTCTCATTATTATCTAACTAATTACAAAGTGTTTTTAAAATAAAATGTGCTATTTCTGCGCGTTTATCCAGAAAACTCTTGGAGGAATTGTAAATATCCATTCCAAGAGAATACCATATTGAGAATCTCAGAAATCTCACATTGGCCTTTTAAAAAGCTGTTTGAGTTGTGTTCTGTAAAAACGTAAATAAGATTTTTGAATAATTGCTCACGATAGTAATTACGCCGGATGTTTAATGTCCGCTTTCGTTTAGTGAGAGGTGAAATATTGGTTCAAAGTTCCCTCACTCGACTGTTCGACTGTTCCCAGCACTGACTGTGAGGTGTGATTTACTGGGCCAATCGGCCAATGCGATGGGCGATGGTCAGTCACTAAAAACGTTTCCCAAGATCTTAATTTTCTCTTACTCGTAAAACCTAAAACACTTAAAACTAAGCACAAAAATTTTGACGTCCCGAACGTAAGACAAACAAATTTCAAGTGCCAAATGAGAGCTTCATTATGATTTGGTAAATAAGTGTTCTAAATATTTGAATTGTTTAATTTGTTGACTTTTGTAACTTTACCTACCTACACCTATCAAAATAATAATTAATGTAGTAGCTACTTTTCGGAGCAACTTTCCATGATTTGCTGTCATACTTTAATTTAATTTTAATTCGGCATAAAGTTCGAGGAGACTATGAATCTGGAGATAGTGGGTTCAAATCCCGATATGCGCAAATAAATTGTATTTAAGAGGAATATAAACGCTAGAAATATTTCGATTCTCATGCCTACAAAATTTAAAATCGCGCATCGTATTTGCACGAGGCAAGTAAGCAAAAAAATGGTTTTTATTTATTTTGTGCATAATTTTATAAGAATGAAAAAATTTAGAACAAATAAAACCTCAAAAATAGTCTTAGCCATAAGAGGTATTTTTAAAAAATTGTTTCTTATATTACTTCATAGTTAAGTAATGAAAAAACATTTTTTAATGGTTTACGCTTATATTTTTGTTATGTAAATAATAATTTATTGTAATTCCAATACATAGAAAAGCTGGTCAAAGCTTCAATTTATCCGTAGCATATTTTTTGGTGTTCATAATGTAAACCGATTCGCAGTTCACACGCGGTAGAAGCGAAACTTTCAGAAAATTAAACTAGACAAGAATGAGGAGGCTACAAAACACCGCACAAAGAGGAAATCGATTATACTATCTCATTCTCTCGCAGGCTAAATCATACAGATGTATGTGTTTGCCTATTTTTAGTGTCGCTATTATTCGTTTTATCGAGTTCCAAATCACAACGGTGCTAAAGGAGTCTTCACTTCAAAAAACTAGAAACGAGTCAATTTTCAAAATAACATATTTAATTGCGCCTAGATAAACTGTCTTCGACGATTGAATGTCGTCGCGTCGCAGAATTGTTTGTCACTTTATAAGTACCTACCAATTAGTGCTTTATGAATTAATAGCACAGCGACTGATAAGTTCACGCTATCTAGTTTCCCGTTTTGACTAAACCAGACTTATTTTGGCGTGGGATCATTGGTTCAGTTGGATCCAGCAAAACTTGTCATTATCTACATTCTTGATCTTTTAATATAAATCATGTTTTTCTGCAAAAAAGGTTACACAAAATATCTCAGACTTTTAAGATGAGGCAATGCTGGAAGATATATGCGCTATTTTTATATAAAAGTAAATAATGGTAGAAGGTACCAACGTATTTTAATAAATTTATTAATGCTACGATTAACGAATCTTTGAATTTAAAGAATCATTTTTAATTATTGAAGATAATATTAGGGAAACTCAATCAAAAATCTGAAACAGATACGGTCACATCTGGGACTCGAACCCAGGATCTATGACTTACACATTAGCTCATTTGATAGGGCCCTGACCCGGCAAGTCATACGTCCTGAGTTCGAGTCCCAGATGTGACCGAATCTTTTTCTGATTTTTCTGTTTCTGATTTTTGATTGAGTTTCTCTAATATTATCTTCATTAATTAATTATTACAATTTAAGGTTTTATAATAAATATTAATTATATTCAAATAAATTGTATCCAAAAATTTTTCATAATGATTTTGCAATAAGTTATTCAAAAGTTGCTTTTAATAAACGATTTTTAGTATTATTTTAATAGAAATCATCTCAATGTAAGTGTTCTAAGTGTTCCCATGTTTTCGAAATTTTTCGAAATTTGAATAAAATTATACGTTTTGACACAAATTTTGTCTCGATCCTCCCGCCGACAAGTTGTATAATATAGTTTAGATGGTGAAAGTTATTAATAAAGTATTGCAATAAATAATAAATAAATGTATACAACTATTATTATTCACTGAATTAGACAAATTTATTTATTGTTTGAAACATTTACGGAGTGTAATTATTAATTGTGAAATTGCCATTGGGATGTGCATAGACATTAACACTCCAATTTCAATGTTTACAGCAAGCGTTAATCAAAGATTTAATTGTCACTGGGTGGAGATGCAGCTAGTGAAATAACAGAAATAGTAAGAAGAAAATTAATATAGTACATTCTTCGACCAAGTATATCAAGACATGCCCTGTGAAATTAAAAATGACACCAGAAACCAAATAAAACTGGCTCAAGACCCATTTATGAAAAAGTGCGAGCATTGTTTCGTACTATTTGGATCGCTTAGTGCTTTGTGTTTTACCTTTTATCGGTCCACACTGAAACTAATTGCTGTCCCAGCCGTCCTGACGGAATTAATTTTTTCAAACACAAAAAATTTCCTACTTCCGAATATTGTACAAGGTACAGTCCGCGGACTTTATTTTCGATAATGTAACCAGCTACCTGAATACATAAAAAAAATTATGCCTTACCGATAGCTTTAAGACAGTGTTAATAAATGTAATAATATTGACGTATTATTTTTTTGGCAAGCAAAGTTTCTGACGTCACTTAATCACCCAAATGCTTGTGACGTCACCACACACCGATACTAACACATAGACGAAGGGCTGGCATCACGATATGGCAGTGGTTTTTAAACTTTTTAAAAACGCGACCCGGTTTGTATAAAACGGAAACCTTTAAAATACATTAAACGCAGATCTTAACAAAAAACCGCTGCACTATTCTTCAATTAAGATCGAAAGTTAACCTATCTTAAGCCATAGCATTCCGAATTTCTACCGTTTTACAACATATTTCTCTAAAACACTTAAAGTTTTTAAGTTTCTAAAAAAATATATGTTGTTTTTGACGATAATATCTACACATTTGCCACGCCGAAACGGTAATTGAATGAAATTCTTCCGATAGAAGAAAATCGTATTATCGTATATTTCGAAAATTATTATAAGCACTTTATTTTTGTTACATCACAAGTTATATATATGAAAAAAATCATAATTCATTTTTTTCTTTAAAGCTATGACATTTCCCGCGAGATTTTGGTTCTATTTTAAAATAGTTTAAACGAGTCATGTTTTATTAAACATTTTCACAATTTTCGCTTAAATATTATCGTTTTCGCGCTCCCTCTAACATTCGTATTTACATATCTCACCTTCCTCTTCTTTTTGAGCGCTTACTAACGGGCTTTAATTAACTACGAATTTCTGTCATTTTTTAATTATTACCTATACACAAAAAAAACTTAATGATTGAGCAGCTGATTCAAAACTTTTAAGAAAGATTATAGTTTTCGGCTAAGACATTTTGCAAAACAGAACAGAAGCCTTTGAATATTTTTTAGCCCATTTTTATTGATATTTTTTGTAGTCAAAAGTCCGGAAAGTAGTAAAAGGGCTTGCGGGCTGCTGGTTGCTCATCACTGTGTTAATGATAAGCGACCAACCTGGGCAGCCCACGGTGCGTGGGCGGTAAAAGGGTCAATTTTTCGTAATTATTTTCAAGCAAACGATGAATGGATTTTTTTTTATTTTAAAACTCGTGATCAATATATACATATACGGGACTGTGTACAAGTTTTTGTACACGAATCTAAAGTATGGTTTGCAGTGTACACCGCTTTCAACAGGACACTTCGACGAAATTGCTGCTTGGTGGTTGACAACGAGCCATACGGTTCATCAGAAAAATAAAATTTTAAAATTATCAGACGCATCCGCCGCCAAGACCCGGACAAACCTCAATCCATGAACCCGGGCACCCCTGCATAGTCACCAAACGTAGCGAACCACTTGGGGTGACCTATACGCAGAGGCGTTGGTTATCCAATAAATGGTTCCCGAGGTGGCGGTACCCATACTCGCCTTCGAAATTGAATCGCTTGTCATAATAAAGTAAAAAAATATTTTTGTCTAATTAAATTTATGAATGTCTCGCGATCCCCACTTTGAAAACCATTTGTATACAACACAGCTTGTCGAAACGTCACGCATGCAAAACGTGGCCACCTATTGAAGTGTTAGTTCGACAAATCACACAATGGGATTTGTCGGTGCTCAGTTTTATATTGCCGAGAATTCGCATGCAAGACGGCGGAATTCGAAGAAGAGTTGTATTGCGAAATTACTGATACTTGGGGTTATTTTTTTCTGATTTTTTCTATGAGACGGCTTGTCTAGGGTATACTAGGTCAATGAGTACATTATATTATAAAATATAGTAAGTATACTGCAGTACAGAGAAAGAGAACAAGAAAAAAGAAAAGACAAAGTAATAAAGCGATTTTATACTTCTAAGTTTAAATACTTATACTTTCCATGATGTTATATAAGCTTATACCATGCGTAGCTTATAGCTAATAAAATTTGCAGACGTTTTAAAAATATATGAAACTGTTTATAAAGATGTTTGTCTGTCTGATCTTCACATTCTGTGGCATAATACAATCTACACATTCGAGACATTGATTTTATGATGATTTTATCTTCACTTAACTGAGGATAAGCGAGCACAGAGCGAATAGACCATCTGTGGATTCGCTTTATAAATAAAATCCATCTTTCTTTTCATGGAATTAGTCACCATAGAATTTTCTTCCCACCAATCCTCCTTTTTAAGCATTTCTAAATTTCTGGACAGATATAATATGTTACAAGTTTATTTTATCAAAATAATTATTTGAATAACCCCACAGAAGTGTTGATACTAAGTATTGTGGTACTCTGTTCTTGTGACTTGTGGAAGAAACAGCTCAACCAGCTAATTAGTTACTGAGATATTATATTTTATATGTTTTTAATGTTAAAATTTAATGTTCGTGCCGTTATGATTCTATTATATTTTTCCAATTTATTCGAAAGAGAGTGATACTTGTTTTATATTGTGAAAAAATAACTGTTCTGTGAGATACATTAATATTTACAAGTGAAAATGCAACATTCTGAAACTTCGTAGTGCAAAGGTCTAAAGAACGATTTTGCTCTCTTTAAATTAAATTTAAACTTCATCTGATTGATTGCTTTTTCACCTTTGAACTTATTTTAATCAATTTTAATAACAAATGAAGTGTTAGAAAAAAAAAACATTAGATTATATTAAAAGGTTAAATTGACTACAGGAATTTCCAGATAAATCTTTTCATGAATTAATTTACAAATAGAAATCATTAATAATAAAAATATTGAAAAATAATTCGTTTTTGTGAACATAACAGTGTTGCTTGTTGTGCATTCTTTTGATTTCTTGGTTTTTAAATCGGGAATATAAATCTCAAAACTGCTCTGGAAAACTGGGAAAATTGGTAAGTTTGTTTTAAACCTCATATTTATGTATTGTAAGAAATCATATTCCTGGATTCATTTAATTGAAAGAATATAACAAGAGAATTGCTGATTTAATATTTTTGATGATATATTTATTGTTGTATCAGAATTCAGGATATAATGGTGTCGAAATTCATATTTTTCGATCGTAGGAACGTAGGAAAAGCAGACAACATTAGACAAGCGTCATCCATTTTCGGATTCTAAATATGTACACATATGTATTAACAAAGTATTTTCATCGAAATAATTATAAGCGTACATTAATTTTTAGTCTTAAGAATTGTATACTTATTTTCCAGTTTTATTAATTTGCACAGGTACCTACAAAATAAGTTGATAAAACTATATAATAAAAGTTTTATGGTAATACTCCTAAAAGTCTTTTTTGAAGCGAAAACTTCTTTAGCACCGTTGTGATTTGACACTCGGTGAAACAAAAAAGCGACCCTAAAAAGAGATAAACACGTACATCGTATAGGATTTAGCCTTCGAAAGAATGATATAGAATAATCGGTCTCCTCCTTGTGGGATGATTCGTAGCCTCCCCACTCATGTCTACTTTATTTTTCTGAAGGTTTCACTTCTACCGAATGTGAAATGCACACTTGTAATTTTTTTTTAATGAGTATATTTTTTTTTTAAATTAACTCCACACAGGAGGCCCTGAGGAAAACAATTTTCCTCGGGGCCTGTGTCATCTGAGATGCTGGGTGAAGGGTTTTTTTGAGAAGAGGAAGGAATAAACATTGGTCTTAAAGAGACCCATGTTGTATGAAGGAGGAAACACAGAGGCCAGCAAATCGTTCCACAGCCAAGCAGTGTTGTTAAGTTATAAAATTTTAAATCTTTTATCTAGTAAATTCTCTTCTAAAACTACTATAATATTATTCTCCTACCTACTCACTAAAATTTAGACTTCACTGCAAGACTTTTAGCCTCCTCAGGAAGTTCATTGAACATATTATATTGTTTTGTGTTCCAAATAAATTTGGGAAGCGTAAAATTGTTGCAGTTTCTCGTAGGAGTCAATGGACTGTAATATTAATTCTAACATATAATCTGGTAACATTTTATTTTTTAACTTGTAAATAAATACTTGGGTATTGTAAACTAATCACACATTGAAGATCTTGAGTTGGCGTTGCATGGTTTTTATCCTAGTATATCTGCTACAGCACAATATAGGTAGATCTCATGCCTCTGTTCTGAATGTTTCCCATTCTTTTAACTTGTGTTTTATTGCTCAGAAAATTTACACTTGTGCAGGTCTAGTCTAGTGGCTTATATTATTTTGTATTTGAGGATGAATCCAGTCCGCCATTTTAATATATACTTAAGGTACTTATTTAAATTTGGTTCAATTTAAAGAACTCCATTTAACTTAATAAATTAACTATATTTAATCAAATTTAATAATGTTTCATTTATGCTTTCTTCAATTACAAATTTATTACATGAAATCAAAAGTATACCATATACATAAGAGATTATCTGAATTACCAATACAGAAAATAATAACAACGTAGATAATTGTAATTATAAAAAAGTGAACAAGTTTGCTATATGAATATATAACATGCGTATTCGAAGAATAATCTTACATTTAAAAATTTATATCTGAAAAATTATATTATGGAAGGATAAGATAAATACTCATTTTTAACTAATATTGTCTTCAAGAATAACATATATATTTTTAAGAGCTTTAAAATTTACAGTATTTAAGGAAACAATGTAATACATCGGTATAAATACGGGAAACCGGGCTTTAATATACAGTTTTATGTATAATTACAGCGCCAGTGTGCTGTAGTTATCGCGATACGCAAAACCATTGTTTAACGCCTAAAAGGCTTTTCAGATTATTATGATAAAATTATTCTTATTATTTTTCTTATTATTCTTCTAGCTGGTTCCCGGTAAGTTTTGCAGTGCCATATTAAAAGAAATAATTTTTTTCTCCCTGCATGTCCTTTCCCGTGCGTCCCTTCCCCCTCCCGCATCCCCTTCCTCTCCCGCGTACCCCTTCCACCTTCCACGCCTTCCATCTCTTCAATCCCGCTCCTCCGTCCCGCCAACCCCCTCCCGCGTTCCATATATTCAGTCCCAGTATATTCAGTTTTCAAAGAGCTCGCGTGCCACCCATAACAATTTTTTAAATTCAAATATTCATTTTTTTTTATATTATAACAACAGTCAATAAAATTTGGTACAGTTTGGATTAAAATTATTGTATAAGTACTTCCAATTAATTCATTAATTTAAATAGTTTTGAAAATAGAATTTTGATTTAACAATCATTGTTTTGCAAAATGTCATTCTCAAATTTTTGACAGTTTCGCAAGAATTTTTGTGATGATTAAAAAAAAATTCAGATGTATTGTCACGTTGTCGCAATAATCCAGAAACCTTCGCGGGGGTTCAAAGGACGTATTTTGAAAGTTTCAAACATTTCCTATGCTTAATATAGCATTAGGTACATAGACTTCCCACTAATCCCCAAACACATTTTGATTTTTATATATTTGGATGTCAAATAGTGCCTACGTAATGACTGTGTAACACATTTAACAAACCAAGATACCTGGCGAAGAAGTGTTGTATGGATCACACGTTTTAAAACGTTTACTAAATCAAATACGGTTTTTAATAAAGGTGTCGGGAAATAAAGGCAGTGGCCCGCGCATGCCTCTAAAGATCGTGTGTAAGATGTTCACGTGATATATCACATAACAACCTCACTCCTTCGACCAAGTATATCCCTCACTCACACCTCTCGGGGTAATCTAAATTCATGGCTATGGAGAATTGAGAATAATAACTTACACGTCAGGATTTATAATCACCGTGAAAAGTATGTTCATGTACTCCCCAATTACACGATATATCGGCTGCGCCATAGGCGTGGGCAAATATTTTATTGGTACATTTTTTTAACAATAATGAAAATCTTAAAATATTGAAGTTCTTAATTTTAATTTTAACAGTAATGTTAAATTAATAATTATTAATAATGTTATCCACTGGAGCGATAGCGCTTATCATGCGCTTGTTGATTATCACATATTCGTAGGATTTAAAAAAAAAACATATAATAAAATATTAAACTTCTACTTAATTACTTACAAATAACGGAAAATTTGCCAAAATTGGCAGAAAAGCAATCCGAGGTATTTTAAATAGTGCCATATTGTGGCAAAAAGCGCTCCAGTGTATAAAATAGCAGATAAAGAACTGCTCACATTAGTAAAAGTCACGAAAATTTCATTTCTTCGAAGGGAGAAATATCACTGCTCCAATTAATATCAAAAGGCTATTGTTATGTGGTACCTAAACCATTCATCCGATTGCGTTGAAACTTTAGTATTGTCGTGCGCTTACTCGGGACCCTATATGATGTAATGGTGAGCTCTAGCTTTATGAAATTATTTCCTATACCGTAGAGATGAAAATTTGGTGTATTGTCGTGCGCATGCCCGGGAAAGTTTCTATATGTAATTGGAGCTCTAGCGTTATGAAATTATTTCCTATACCATTCATACGTTGAGATGGAAATTTGGTGTATTGCCGTGCGCATTGCCGCGAATATTTCTATTTATAAAATGGCGTTATTAAATTTGTACAAAAATATGTTATGTGGATGGTGGGAAGGGGGGAGGGGAAAGGAAGAGGAAGCGGAAGGGATCGTTATGAAATTTGTATAAAAAAATTTCGATAGGTGGCATTTCGAGGTTTGAAAAATGAGTGTATTTCATGTAATTTAGCGGCAGGGAGGGAAGGCAGGAGGGGGATGGAATTCCGTGAGGGGCAGAGGAGAATGAAGGGGGGGGGGAGATTCGCAGGAAGGAGATCAAAGGAGGGAAAAGTGGAAAGCGGGGGGGAACGCGGGAGGGGCGAGGGTTCGCGGGACCGGTTGAAGCTGAAAAGGGGAGGGGGAATGGCGAGGAAAGTGGAGGGGGAATGCGGGAGGGAAGAGGGAACGGGGACGAATTGAAAAGGACACTCAAGGAGAAACAATAATATTATTTAAGTGGCATTGCAACGAATGCCGGGAACTCGCTAGTTAATTATATAATAATATATAATTTTTTGAGATTCAAATCATCTCCAAAAATATGGAACGTCTTTAATAAACATATTATTTTGAAGCATTTCTTACTGGTCCGTTTTCGATAAAAGCAGTAGATAGATTAAAAAATTAAACAAACAATGGTTTCGATTTTTTTTTAAATAAAGTTTCCAGGGTTTTGTATGCGATAGTTAGTTCGGTACGCCACTGAACCATTGATTACGATGTATCTATGTATCGCCCAATTGGTCTTCCCCGTGTAGCGTATAACTTCACTTTATACGTGTAGTATGTAGTGTGTAATTAATTCAGCATCGCGCGCTCCGTGTTATAAGACGTTTTGATTCTTCACCGTACTACTATGGATATCATCAGCTCTGCCTGCGCAATGTGCCTGTTACCTTACTTTTTTATTTTTTAAACTTTTTTTTACATATTACAATTTATTTGAGTTATCTCGACAACCTTACTAAATTACATACTTCAATAACTGAAATATAATAAAACTTAAGGTTTAAAACTGATATTTAATAGAAAATAAAATTAAAAATCTTAAAAAGACTTTATTTAAATTATGTAAGTATGATACAAGTGGGTTGTCCAAAAAATTATTTTTTTATTTTTATTTATTAAGTAATAAAAATACATTTTTTAACATTTTTATTTAATATAAAAGAAATTATACGAAGTAGTCCTCCTCACTAGGAGATCCTGTGCTGAGGGGGACTATATTTTGGATTATTTTTCAGAGACTTCCATGGTTTAACTCCATGGTTTAGGTAAGGTTTTCCATAAACTTCTACGACGATGTTTTAAGTATATGAGTAAGTTCATTTTACGCCAACATTTAATGTCTTTAATGTAACTATTTTTTGCTTTAATTTTTTGGTACTAAGTGGGAGTTTGTTATATAACTTTCCTGCTAAAAAATCAGAGCTTCTTGGTCCAAACGTAGAGTTACACTTGGGTATATTTGTTAAAAATATAATGCAGCTACAAGAGTACATGTTTATACCTATGGTCACATTTTCACATATGAATTTAATGAAATGAAACGAAATGAAAAAAAAAATGGAAAGTATGATGGAGAATTTTTACATTTTTTACCATTGTTTAGAACTTTTGTAATCGTCAAAATCATTGTGCTAAATGCAAAGTCTTTGAGGATAGGTACGCGAGCCGACCATAAATTATAGAAAAGGAACGAAGCAACCACAAACGGCGCGAAACGCCGCTCGAAGTTTCTTCTTCCCTTTCCCGTAGTTCGTGTTCAGCTCTTGTGTGTATAAATTACAGATTTATAATAATGTTTCCATTTATATCACACATTTGTTAAAATGACGTAATGAATTTGGTCTGATCAGATCTGAATAGGTACGTAAATGTCACATTAATAGTTGACCGCCTAGCGTGGGTAAATTTACACAAATAGATGTCACATTGACCTACAAATTCCACGCAGAAATGGCTGCGCAAAATCATTACATAACGCAGGGAACATGTTATTATTAAATAGCTAATAAGTGATGAATGAGACATGGGAATTATTGCTGAGAAAAACAAAAAGATATTCTGCTTTAGTATCTACATATTATCAACTACAATATAAAATCTTTTTTTTTTAAATAAAACAATAACTTTGTAAACACCACTTTTATAAGTTATTGTTTTATTTTTAAAATTATATTGTCACATCACAAAGTATCTGCTTCATATGAACAAATAAAAAAAAATTATGTTAGTACCGCACAAGACTCCCAAATGCTCTCAACCGTGTTTTTTTTTAAATGAGCTCCTCACAAGAGGCCCTGAAGAAAATAATTTCCCTATGTCATCTTTGGGGGTGCTGTGTGGAAATGTTTTTTTTAAGGAAAGGAAGGGGAGGAGAGTTCTGGGAAGGAAAGGGTAGGATTCTTGGGCTCAGTGTATCCTGGTCATCCGCCTCCAATACCAAGACAAACCTCATGAACCCGGGCACCCCTGCTAAATCACCAAATGTAGCAAACCACTCAGGGTGACCTATGGCAGAGGTGTTGGTTATCCAAAAAAGGTTCCCGGGGCAGCGGTACCCATTTCCGCATCCCAAATTATTCTGGAGCCAGTGAGACTGCGTCATCTCCAGTTGGGGTGTGATGTACGGCTGAAGTTAGTGGGGAGGAGAAAGAGATAGATAAGAGAAAAGTGGGAAAGTATCTAGCTATTCAGATCTGATCACCAAACGCGGCTAAAGTCATTTCAAGCAACGTTTCGGTTCTGAATGGTGGTCTTTGTTTTAAAAAGTAAGTTCTGTCGGTGCTTTTGAAAATATCTGCTACTTCTGCATATTGGTTACCTAAGATGTGTTATGTGTGCGTGGTATAAGGGAGTTCATCAACGAATTGGTATTGACATTATTGTTGCAGTCAAAGATATTTTTAGTTCGTGTAACTCTATTAAGAACTTGATATGAAATCAATTGCAATAATGCAGGGCTGTCAATAATTGTAAAATTACACAAGGCCTCCAGATTCGGCGCCAAGGATTGTATCCAATCAACCACGGAGGCCGCCTCTTTAATTACTCATATAGCAGTTTCACATAATTGAAGTGCAAAACTTCTTTAGCACCGCTGTGATTGGAAATTTGATGAAACGAAAAAGCGATACTAAATAGAGACAAACACATACATAAATATATAGGTTTTAACCTGCAAGAAAATGAGATAGAAATAAAATATTTATTTATTTCACGGGTACTCAGTTCCAATGTAATACGATAAATCCACGGTCCCACGCAAGTCTTCTTTGGTCTGTGGTATAAAGTGCCTGACGAACCTCAGTGGCCAGACATTCAGCATTCAGCGAACTAAGGATCGAAACCTTCGAAATTCAAAAAAATATATATTATTTTTGTAAAATCAATATCCAATCTTCAAACCACTCCGAAATGAACAGGCAATAGAAAACACGAAAGTGAAATCTAGCGACTCCGAAGATGAAAACACAAATACTAATAAGATGACCAAACAGTGCACTGGTATTCAACGACAAAAATACGGAAAAAATCATCCTTCACATTGATTAAAAAAGTGCTTCGTATTCTCCCACTCTTTTCTACTTTATTTTTCTAAGGGTTTCACTTCTACCGCGTGTGAACTGCACACTTGTATTTTTTTATTTAACCTTCTTTCCTGATTAATTAGTATAATGAATCTTTGTTAACGTCATCACAATAAATTCTGGCGATTTCACGGCAAAGTGATTTAGTGTCCTGATAGTCGGCCAGTGTCCAGTCGAAGCCGGGTGTCTGGTCCATCAGCGCTGACCTCGCTGACCTGATCTGGACAAGAGTTTAAGAGGTCACGGCTGGGCTGGTCTGGTGCTCGGTGCACTGTCCACAGTTCTCGGTTTTCAGACTCGCAGTGAGATGCTAATGAAGCTTTATGGAAGACAGGCATTACTTGTTGCATGGTGTCATCGCCGCCTTTAACCTTCAGACGCGCTGAAATTATATAATATGTCGCGAAAATTGTGCAGAGTTGGGTATATTGTCATAAGGCACTTCTTCAATGCATTTCAAATTCAATATTAAAATTATGCAACTTGTAAAAGGCCACTTTTATCACATTTGAAAAAAAAATCCGGTTTAGGCAAATATTCAAAGGCATTCCGTATTTATTTAAAATTGTATTTTTGAAACCCTGGCGATATTTTGAAAATTTCAATTGTAAAAATCGAAACATTTTTTATAAACCGGAAAGACGGGACATAATTTATAAAGTACCTGTAACGAAGTTCACAGGCAATAAAGCAAGTGAATTTTTGCTACTTCCATACCAAAGCTAACCTTCCAAATTCGAACTCCAAAATGGCGGTCATCGAACAGCTGATTCTGCGCTGAATCTTATCAGTTTCCTATAATTGTGCAGGCAATGCTTCGGTTTCCATAATATTAATTTCGATTCGTAAAGCCAAAAAAATTAAAATTTTAAACAATTTTTATGCGCTAAAACAATATTTTTTACCACTCCCCCGTTATAATACTGCGCAGACTGATGTGTTGTGACCGTACCATTAGAGTCAAATTAAAAAAGTCGCCGGAAATCAAAGTGTTGCAATATATTTTTTTTTTAAATCAGTGTGGAATTTTACAAAATTAATTGAATATTATCGACGCAAAAAAACGATTTATTTAATAAAAAATAAAAAAACTATAAATTTCTAAAACATTTTACGTAATCTTAGTAGAAAACATTTTCGTAATCTTAGTACAAAAATCTATCCACACGATTTTTTCGTCATTATGAAATCCATGCAAGTGGCCTATTGTACGAGTATAAGAATTTAGTACCTGATACTTACTTAAGAAGCAACTCACAACCAATTATTTTGTTAAAAGGTATGAGTTTATATGACATAGTATGAGTTCATCGATCATCTATTGATCATCTATCGAAGGGTATCTGTGACGGATGGGAAGACATCGGGTGGGAGGCGTAGATTTGATTTTTTATACAAATTAATAGTTTTATTCCGAGATTGATGAAATTTTGCACACTTACGCAAAATTTCACTAACGCAATGAAATTTCGCACACTTGACTTTAAAAAAGAAGAAGGTCACTGCACGAGTTGAACACAAGCTGTCACAAACTGAAGTCCCCGGCGTTGCCCGGGACTAGAATTGTTTTAATGAAATTAACTCTCGACAGTTTATTTCCCAAATCTGAACCTTTCCATATCCCGGTACAGCACAGCAATAAAATTCTACATCCCTTCATAATAATTCTTCTTTCGTTCTGTTTTAAATTTCCCACGCTATAAAAATGCCGCCAGTTTTCCTATCTACTTTATCTATTTATCTATCTTTATTAAAATTAGTACCAACTTTTTCATTTTCCCTTTAAATAAATCAAAAGTAGAATTTTCTTTTTTTTTTTTTTTTTTTTTTTTTTTTTTTTTTTTTTTTTTTTTTTAATTTCTTTTATATATTTAATAATATTATTATTCAATTTATAAAAACAGTTTATTTATAAACAAGTTCTGCTAGGTAATTATTTTTACACGTGACAGCTGTTTCGCATTCTGAAGGCATTATCAAACTGTCAGTTGACAGACAGTGTCAAACTGACAGTTTGATAATGCCTTCAGAAGGCGAAACAGCTGTCACGTGTAAAAATAATTACCTAGCAGAACTTGTTTATAAATTGACTGTTTTTATAAATTGAATAATAATATTATTAAATATATAAAAGAAAAAAAAAATTAAAATGGAGTTCTACAAATTAAACTTGATAACAATAAATAACTAGAATTTTCTCTCGGATAGATTTGTGAGTAGGTACTAAATATTTATTTACAATTAAACCGCCGCACCCCGAATTTCTATCGATTTATTACATATCTTCCTTAAACACAAGTTTTAAAGCTCTTAAAAAAATATATGTTATTTTCGAAGATAATATCTAGACGTTCCCCACGCCGAAACGCAAACCATATGAAATTCCCTCGATAGAAAAAAATCGCAAATTATGCCCCGAAAACATTGACCTAGTATACCCTAGACAAGCCCTCTCATAGTAAAAATCTGAAAAAACATAACCCCAAGTATCAGTAATTTCGCAATACAACTCTCCTTCGAATTCCGCCGTCTTGCATGCGAATTCTCGGCAGTATAAAACTGAGCACCGACTTAATCCCATGGTGTAACTTTCGAACTAATACATCGATAGGTGATCACGTGCTGCATGCGTGGACATTTAGACAAGCTGTGTTGTATAGAAATGGTTTTCAAAGTGGGGATCGCGAGACATTCATAAATTTAATTAGACAAAAATATTTTTTTACTTTATTATGACAAGCGATTCAATTTCGGAGGCGAGTATGGGTACCGCCGCCTCGGGAACCATTTATTGGATAACCAACGCATCTGCCATAGGTCACTCCAAGTGGTTCGCTACGTTTGGTGACTAGGCAGGGGTGCCCGGGTTCATGGATTGAGGTTTGTCCGGGTCTTGGCGGCGGATGCGTCTGAAAATTTTTAAATTTTATTTTTCTGATGAACGTATGGCTCGTTGTCAACCACCAAGCAGCAATTTCGTCGGAGTGTCCTGTCGAAAGCGGTGTACACTGCAAACCATACTTTAGATTCGTGTACAAAAACTTGTACACAGTCCCGTATATGTATATATTGATCATGAGTTTTAAAATAAAAAAAATCCATTCATCGTTTGCTTGAAAATAATTACGAAAAATTCACCCTTTTACCGCCCACGTACCGTGGGCTGCCCAGGTTGGTCGCTTATCATTAACACAGTGATGAGCAACCAGCAGCCCGCAAGCCTTTTTACTGCTTTCCGGACTTTTGACTACAAAAAATATCAAAAAAATTGCGCTAAAAAATATTCAAAGGCTTCTGTTCCGTTTTGCAAAATGTCTTAGCCGAAAACTATAATCTTTCTTTAAAGTTTTGAATCAGCTGCTCAATCATTAAGTTTTTTTTGTGTATAGGTAATAATTAAAAAATGACAGAAATTCGTAGTTAATTAAAGCCCGTTAGTAAGCGCTCAAAAAGAAGAGGAAGGTGAGATATGTAAATACGAATGTTAGAGGGAGCGCGAAAACGATAATATTTAAACGAAAATTGTGAAAATGTTTAATAAAACATGATTCGTTTAAACTATTTTAAAATAGAACCAAAATCTCGCGGGAAATGTCATAGCTTTAAAGAAAAAAATGAATTATGATTTTTTTCATATATATAACTTGTGATGTAACAAAAATAAAGTTCTTATAATAATTTTCGAAATATACGATAATACGATTTTCTTCTATCGGAAGAATTTCATTCAATTACCGTTTCGGCGTGGCAAATGTATAGATATTATCGTCAAAAACAACATATATTTTTTTAGAAACTTAAAAACTTAAAGTGTTTTAGAGAAATATGTTGTAAAACGGTAGAAATTCGGAATGCTATGGCTTAAGATAGGTTAACTTTCGACCTTAATTGAAGAATAGTGCAGCGGTTTTTTGTTAAGATCTGCGTTTAATGTATTTTAAAGGTTTCCGTTTTATACAAACCGGGTCGCGTTTCTAAAAAGTTTAAAAACCACTGCCATATCGTGATGCTAGCCCTTCGTCTATGTGTTAGTATCGGTGTGTGGTGACGTCACAAGCATTTGGGTGATTAAGTGACGTCAGAAACTTTGCTTGCCAAAAAAATAATACGTCAATATTATTACATTTATTAAAACGCTGTCTTAAAGCTATCGGTAAGGCATAATTTTTTTATGTATTCAGGTAGCTGGTTACATTATCGAAAATAAAGTCCGCGGACTGTACCTTGTACAATATTCGGAAGTAGGATATTTTTGTGTTTGAAAAAATTAATTCCGTCAGGACGGCTGGGACAGCAATTAGTTTCAGTGTGGACCAATAAAAGGTAAAACACAAACCACTACGCGATCCAAATAGTACGAAACAATGCTCGCACTTTTTCATAAATGGGCCTTGAGCCAGTTTTATTTGGTTTCTGGCGTCATTTTTAATTTCACAGGGCATGTCTTGATATACTTGGTCGAAGCCCGAAAATTATTAAAAACATGTTTTTTTCACTTATTTCAGAAGTTATATGTATGAAAAAAATTCACAGTGTTTCTTTAAATTCTATTTTAGATGTTCCCCGTGAGATGTTTGCTCTATTTTAAACGAGTCGTGTTTAATTAAACATTTTCACAATTTTCGCTCAAATTTTATCGGCTTTAATATAAACGTGCTCTCTCTATTTACATATTTCGTATTCGTATTTACATATTTCCCCATCTTCTTCTTTTTGAGCAGGTATACGGCGCCTTAATTATAAACCACATTATATTTTATATAACATTTTCTAAATTTCAAAATCATAAGGATTTATAAAATTTGTACAAAGAAACGTCACTATCTCAAAGACAATTCTTTTATCAAAAATTCTTAGCAGGTAAATAGGGGCCCATAATATTGAAAAAAAAAAGAATTAGAAAGTTCAAAAAAATATGACGATTTCACATTTGGAAAAAGAATCTTTACTAAACCATTAAAACGGCCACTAACTTGAACCTGAAACGACGTAACATCTAATTTACAGACAAACAGTCGAGTTAAAACAGAATTTCGCTACACTTAGTCAATTATGTCACGTCTTGCTCAGGATGTCAATCAAGATTTTAGATAAGTATGTGATTAGTACAATATCCTGTCAACTGTCACGTAAGTAGGTATCTCCCTATTGTGTGTAGAATACATTCCGAGGCTGTGTGGACACACGCGAACCGAACCTGTTCGCAAATGTATACGTGCCTAACTCATAATAACTACCTATAGTCTGTCAAATAAGAGTAGAAAATATTAAAAATGGAACTAGAAAATTTGTAGGCTGGCAACACCAATTTAACTGTCAAATATTCTTAATGCAATGACATTGAATGTATAGAATACTTAATGCAATGACATTGAATGTATAGAATACAGTAAACCACATTTTAAAAAACATTTTTGTTCAGAAAAATTTAAATCGAAGAAGCACTGTTGTTAAGGTACCTACTTAATCACATTAATTTGATTAAATGTTTTTTTTTTAAATGATTTGCTTACATTTAATTGAACATAAATTTAAATTTAACAGTAGATAGAAAGGAAATGGTGAGTTTAGTTACACTACTTTTAGATCTGAATGAGTTAAATATATTCAGATCTAAAATTAGAGACTCGTACTTGGATTCGTACGTCCTTCACTACTGGACACTCCAGATTCCCATCACTTACGCCTTTTTTCTTCCCAGAACTTCCTATCTTTCTTTTCCTTAATGCTCTCCCCTATTCACATCCCTTAAGAACCATTAATCAGCGGCCGAGAATTTAAATTTCGTCGAACGAATTTATATTTCGTTCGAAAATTTATATTTCGTCGATGATCTTGCGATCGCACCCTTACAACTGTACGGGGCGGTTCCGAAGAAAAAGATTAATTATTCTCCATATCAGCATTTTAACATAATAACTTAATATTGTTTTTATTTCATTCAAAATTTGCTTTGATAAATACCCACATTCAAGAATGCTCAAACTCGTGATGATAAAACTGTTAAAATTATATGCTTTTTGTTATTATTTTTTGATCATAAGTATTTAAAATTTTTCAATAATGTCTAAGCAAAATAAGAATATATATATATTTTTAAATACTTAAATTAGTTTGTAAGACCATAAGTAAATAGATAAACTTAAGTGTTTTCGTCACAAAACAAGGGCGCGGTTTTTTTTATGATTTTATTTGAACTTAAATTAAAATTCTGAAAAGTAATTTTCCAAAATAATTTATTGATTTGTTTTACTGCATGATTATATGATTTGAAATGTATGTTGTACAATACAAAATTTTGTTTGAAAATTTAACAAATCTGCCAACGACCTACGGTAAAACCTTATTGTACTAAAAATAAACATATTTTTTCAAAATTTGAAAAAAAGCTTTACTAGATTAAAGAAAAGTCCTTCGAAATCAAATTATAATTTTTGGTGGAAAAGAGTCAATACGTCTAAAATTTGATTTAAAAATGACATATTTCCGGTTTTGTCTGGACCCAATAAGTAGGTACCTTTCGACGCTGAGTAGGCCTTGAGTAGAAGTATGTATACTGAAAGAGACGTACGGGGTAGGTAGTAGAAACCTGTGGACTAGGTACTACAGAGTTACAAAGTAGGGAGTAGGTACCAAAACCAAGTAGCGTTGTTATACTGGAGGTGGGTACTGTAGGTAGTTAGATAGGTACTGCCGCAATAATACCGCCTTCAATGGGCATCCATTTTATTTGGGGGCATATTTCAAAATAACAGCTTTCTCGCTAATGATTCGTTCGGACCAAATGTGGGACCAAACAAAATGCTAAAATTGATTGATCGGCGATGTAATCACTTTGATTCGGTCAATTTACGGCTCAGAGGGTTTGATAATAAATTCACTCCCCGCCGCATTATGGAATATGATTATACATGTATTGGGAACTCATCAATCCCGCAAATGGCGCGCAATCTGACAGCTCACAAATTAATGGTCAATCATCTCATAACGACGTGTTTTGTAAACTTTTAACGGCTACAAATGTTCTAGGTAAAAAAATATTATGAATAATAAAATGGCGATGAAAAGAAATTGATCTTTACATAAATTTCAGCTCGTTGGGCTGTTAATCAATATTAAATAATTTTATTGAATACAACTACATAAATTAAACTTCAACCTATTAAATTACAAAATAACAACCGCGCGCGGCTGGTCGATTGCGGCTCAACTTTGATCGGTTCAACGCCAACTCAGAATCAAGTCAATTCTTTGAAAAGTCATTTAAAGTTATGAAAAAATAATTTTAAATTAGCCGTAACACAACGTAACCTATTTAACATAACGTAACCTATTTAACCATTTTTTGACTTTTCAAAGGAGGTTCTGAGTTGATTGGTCACCCTTTTATCATCCCACCATAAAATTTTAATATTTTTAAAAAGTATTAACTTTGTGGCTGTGGAATTAAAATATACATATCATAGACATATGAATTCATATGTCTATGATACACATAAATAAAACCAAAGTTTTCAACCGCATTAGGAAAAAAATATGAACTATTACAAATAATAATAAATTATTATAATTGTGATTTTTTTATTAATTATTTTCACACGAATCGATAAACTGAGTTATGAATTTGTTTTATAATATATGTGTGCGTTTTTATATTTTTGTTATAATTTGTATTTTTGCTTTTGTTGTGAGGAGATCCATTTTTAAAATTTTTGTATTTTTGGATTAAAAATTTTAATATTTTAAAAATTTTGTGATTATTTCTAATAATAATACTTGAAAGCCTTTTCATCACCTTTCAAAACCACTTTTTTGTTTTCGGATAAGTTCGGAAGTATCACATTTATTTGGATTTTATTGCAGAGCGGAAATACTCTGAACTTCTGACAGAATATGCCCAAGGTCTGAGGGGTTAGTATGTTTATATCAGGCACTGATATATTAAGAACACTGCACTGTTTTACTTTACATAGTATTTATAAAATGAAGTCGCTCCCGCTGTCTGTACGCTTAGATCTTTTAAACTACGCAACTGATTTTCATGCGGTTTTCACCAATAGATAGAGTGATTCAGGAGCAAGATTTATATGTATAATACATACACTTTATAGAAGAGAAAAGCCGAGAAATTCAAAGATTCAATTAAGGCAGCGGGTAGCGTGCTGGCAAGCGGGCGGCGTGATTTCGATACGTTTGCAAATTAACAGATGGTTATAATGGATGGGTAATGGCGTTGTGTTTCGCTAGCCACAGCAACGTGTGACCGGGTCTGCTAGTATTGTATAAACAATAGAAGTGCATAAACAAAAGCATTTTTAGCGTAAATAAATAAATGAACATCGACTCTTGGCGTAATCCGCATTAAATATTTTATTTATTGATTATGCCATGGTGTCCTGGGGCGACTCCCCGATCCCTTCTACCATCCACATTCGTAATACGGTACAATGTATATCTATCAAAATCCGATCGAAATAAAATATAATTTACATTCCTTTGTGCTGACGTTGAATTAATCAAATACTCGAATGCTACCAAATTAATCATTTCCAATCCCGTGTAGCTACAAATAACTTCGTTTATTTACATAACCTATTAACCAAGTCGTCTCCCGGAGTTTATAATTAATGGATTAATCATCAAACATAATCGAGATCTACAGTCTGTAATTCTGTGCTACTGAATAAACTAAATTATGACTAAACGAAAGATGTAAGTTAGGTGCTCACCGCACGCCCTGGGGGACGGGGGAAAAATGTTAGTACAGTGTATAGCATTATTTGAGGTGTTAAACAAATTAAAAAAGGTCACTTATTAATTGCTGGCCATCTATCAGATGAGACTGTTTGTTTTGAATTCTTTTTTAGTTTAAGAAATCAGATAACTTAGATTAATGTTAAACTAGATTGATCTTGACAGTTGGGTTATTGGACAATCTGCCGGCTCTTGTGTTTAATCAGTCAGGTTCAGGTGCCTTGATAACCTGAATGAAATTGAAGGGTAGCAAGGGATAAAGACCACAGAATCAGGGCTTCTTAATTCCCAAGAAATTACAGTTTTCCCTTTTAAATATTGATGATACAGTGCAAGTGCAATAAGCACCTGAAAATAGGAGCGATTTATAAAATAACAAAAAAATTATGAAGAAAAATATCTTACAATTTGAGTTAATAATTTTTAAAGAGCTTTTTTTAACAGTGTACATTTATTATTTAATTTAATTTATTTGCTACCGGTTTCGACACATCCGTGTCATTCACTAGCGGCCATCTATAAATTACGTCACACGAATTTCATGATTTTTTTACCCCTCCCCCCCGTCCCTGTCACACATCGTCACATTTGTAAGACCCCCCCCTTAGTGTGACGTCACATATTTTGCAATTTTAAATTAAATTTTTTTTTGCATTTTAATAATTTAGATTTTTATATGTGATGTCACAGAACTGATGACCCCCATACCCCTTGTCACACAATGTCACACTTCTCTACTCCCCCCCCCCCCCCTCCTTAATGTGTGATGTAATTTATGGATGGCCCCCTAGCGTTCTTAAAACTAACTTCAAAATTATACAAGAGCAGAAATGATTAGATATTATTAGGTGATGCTGGTGGTGGAGTAGCGTGGGAGAGTCAAAATACCAAGGAAACATTGTCAACAAAGGTGACTTACAGGGTGCTATTATTTTATTTACTAAATTATTGTTTTTTTTATTTTCTTTGTTAATTTCTAACATTTGGTTAACAAAATATCTAGAAATTGTCATTACTGCCCAAGAAATACAAACAAAAAATGAATTAAACAAGTTTAAAAAATTCTGGTGAAACTAGAATCCTTTGAAGTACACGCGTGCCGCCGGGTCAACGGTCAAGACCTCTCTTCCCATAAACGTTCACACGCTTAACAATGACATTATACGAACATTGTATTGATACAAATCATTCCTTTGTTAGATGAAATATCATTATATTGTTAGCAGTGAGGTAATATAGGTTCACCCATTTCATTACCCATTGACCCGTGAGCATTTACCTGCACAGTACAGTAAAGTACATTGTACCGAGCGGGGAACATTAAATTTGCAGTGAACGCATCCTATCGAACAAATCAATCTCGCCCATCAGTTCCCTGAACAACATGCGACGCGACCGCTGGACAACTTGTTGCTTGGAGCTGAAGTTGGTCACATGGAGTTGTACGCTGTGTAGAGTGTATGAACTATTGCAACGTGGACGTAATGCAGTGCAATCATTACAAAGCGAACAGACAAAACAATGGCTGTATCTTTGTCACCAGTCATGAGATAGCAGAGATATTGGTACTTTCTAGATTTGTAATGTGATGCGAATATATTTGAATAATGGGTTTACTAACAAGCATTGTACATAGTAGAATTACTGTTTGATTCGTCGTCGAAGTCATCGTTATCGATGGTATAACCTTTCGAGAATCGTCACTAAGAAGCGTCTCTCACTTCTGTCCGTGTCCACTTCCTTAAATACAAATAAACATCGAATAGCATACAAGACACAAAGCATCGTTTTATTATGATAATTACAGCTGCATTGTGCATTCGTGTAAACTGAGGACTCCAACCTGGATAAATTCTTAATCTCTGGCAAAGTGTTTGGCAGGAGAAGCAGAGGAGGGTCACCATTGTGCTGAAGTGACCAAGTCACTGGCGTACGTTGGTATCCTCAGCTCTCCACTCAGCGCAGAATCGCGAAGAGTGGGGTGGCCTTGTCCACCATGGAAATTGGAGTAGGAGTCATGATCCTCAGCGATGAGGAACCAACTTACGACCCCGCATTCCGAATTTTTACCGATTTATAACATAATTTCCTTAAACATCAGTTTTTTAATTCTTAAAAAAATATGGTATTTTTTAAGATAAAACTGTATATCTGCCGAGCCGAAACGGTAATTATATGCTTTGCCCAGTTAGTGTTTGACCATTTTATAAATCCAAAAATAGCCTGTTCCTCGTATCCACTGTCATCGAGTGATAGTACAAAGTAACCGACAGGCAATGACGTCATGTGTAATATATAGCCGCTTGATACAAATATGTATTACCGTCAATCTTCCCATATCCGGAGAGTTACTACATGTTAACAAATTCGTAACAGTTATACTTATAGGGGACACGCTCCCATCCGGCCTGCTGACAAAAGTGACGACATCTTGTGACGAATTCTTGAATTCAGAACCGAATTACGACGGTAGCTTTGTTTGATATTCCACGTACTCGTACTCGTAGAGTCATCATGCACTCGAAACCGGGTTCTGAAATTCAACCACGCAGACGTTACCCTATTAATAACGTTCGATTCCCTCGGAGAAAAAAATCGCTAAGTATGCTCCGAAAATTATCAAAAACAAAATTTGTTCTATTATTTAGCATGTTAAAAGCACGAAAAAACTCACAAAGTATCTTTAGATATTACTTTAGACATTTGTAAAGAGATTTTTGCTCTATTTTAAGCGAGCCGTGTTTTATTAAATATTATACAATTTTCGTTTAATTATGATCGTTTTTGACATTAATGCGCTCCCTCTTACATTCGTACTGACAAATCTCTTTCAAACCATTTTCTGCTTCTTTTTTAAAGCTTACGTCTAAGAAGAATCAGTGCTACAATTCTTTAAGAGTCATAGTCGCCACTAGGAAACGAAACCAACTCCTGCCTGTTATTGTCTCCCAGCTGTTTCAGGAAATTGTTCATGTTCAAATGGTGACATTAAACTTTATGAACTACATGTAACTTTGTTAAATCGAACTGAACTAAACCTGCCAATAAGGGTGAGGCCGGAGCTTGCGGTGGGCGGGTACAAATACGTAGAATTGTTCAGAACTCGAGCCTCGTATTGAATTATTATCATCGGCGAGAAAAAACTGTATTCCGTGTGAATATTGGGCGAGTTACAAAACCCGAAACATGGGCTTACATTTCAGGCACTTCATCACGAATATTTATGTGGCGCCGCGCTCTGTTACAAATAATCTTACTGGAAACGACCAACACCTTCTCCGTAAATGCCCCGCGAGAGCAGCGCCTCTAGCGGTAGATGAAAGAATTGTCCTAATTTCCTAAACAGCCACATTTCAAACAATTAATTATACCAGATTGTAGTTTCTTCCGCGTTTTCTAAATAAAACACATATCATAAACTCTCCTTAAGATTTCCATGTTAAAGGAAAATGATGAACTTTGTTCTATTACTATTTTTAATAAAAAATATCAACGTGTTTCAAAACCAAAGCTATCTTCATCCAATATAAAAAGTTGATAGAATCATAGATAATTTTTATTAAGATTAATGATGATGTGAACAAAGTTGATTGAATTTAGTGACCGGCCGAAGGTTCAGTTTCGGTTTCGGCAAGTTTCGGCATCAGTTTCGGTTTCGGCAGAAAATCTACCGAACCTTCGGCCGCACCGAAACTCTGCGTTCGTGAATTATCGCGCGTCGTTCGGCTAACTTCGGATGAGTTCATGGCTCGTGTGTCACCCGCCATCATCCGGCGAGTTCGCCGGCCTGTCTGGTGTGTTATGAGTTTGTGTTATTTCTCGCGATTGTAAACGCAATTAAAATTAAAATACTTAATTAATGAGGTCTTTCCTTTATAATGTAAGTGTTGATTATTGACAAATTTTGTTCCAAGAAGTAATTAACATGTTTTGTTAATTTTTATTTGTTTTATAGCAGTAATATAAAAAAATATTTTTACACGTACTTACTTCAATTATTGTTTTATATTTCATTTAACATGTGAAAAATTTTCCAAAAACGCCAAATTTGCCAAATAAGCCAAAAAAGTGTAGAAATTAAGACAAATTTCAATAAGCAATAGATTTTTAACATGTCTAAAAAGTTTCGGTTTCGGTTTCGGCCGAAACTGAGATAGTTACCGAAGATTCGGTTTCGGTAGAAAGTCTTGTTTCGATCGAACACTAATTGTTTTCATTTAATTTAAAATGTCACCCCTAAGTAATTTTGCAATTATTGAAGAAATATTTTTAACAGGTACCTAGTTAATTTTCAATTGAATTGAATCAAAGATTTGTATATTTCGTCTCGTGTTATTTTACCTACGCAGGTAAAAAACTTTTCTTATTATTCACGTTTTGATGATATACGAATATCATCTTCTTCATTTTGGTCATTTCCTCCCCTCCATATAAGAAATTATTTTTGAACAAGATCAGCGGCCATCTTGCTTGTGTGGGCCTCTTTCTTGGTGGTATTGATACAGCTCGTAGCTTCAACTCTGTGGAAAGAATATCGAATTACAACAATGATTAACACAGCCATTTAGCCGCAGTGCCAGTTCCCATGTGTTATTCGGTGATTTGGTCTGTAATTGGTGGCCGCGGTGATTCGTTATTAGATGTGAGCTTGACAGATTTATTCCCCAGATTCGTGGGCCGGGCCCGAGGACCGGGGACCGGGGTCAGGTCGGGTCAGGTCAGGCCCCATTAACTTATTGCCACGGCAAGCACCGCCGCCCCATAGATACCTCAAGGTACAGATGCGCCCGAGATGACTTGTGTGCTGTGGCCCGCTGTAATTTCTGTAATGAAACCCACCTGAAAATGACGAATGGTCGTGATTTGTGTGTTGTGCTGCTTGTTGTTATGGCCGATTTGGAACTCTTTCTATCTTTCGACAGTATTTTATTTCAAAATTATCGAGTTCCCGGCAAGCGTTGTAATGCCACTTAATAAAAAAATTGTTTCTCCCTGCGTGTCCATTCCCATTCGTCCTGTTCCCCTTACGCCTGCCCTTCCTCTCCCGTGTCCTCTTCCCGTTGCGTTGTGAGGGGAGTAAGGTAGGGGCTGTAGGAAGGCACTTATGGCGGGTCTAGTAGAGGTAGGCAGGCAGAAGAAGGAAAAACACACAAAAACGAGTTGAAGAAACGACCCGTTCTTGCGAAGCCAACGTCAAATACTGTGAATGGTGTCAATGCTACTTGCGCCTTTTTAGGGGAATACCTCACAAGAATCCCAGCTGCTCCAGAGCCGGTGAGACTATGGCATCCCCGATTGGGTTATGTTGTGAGGTGGAAGGTAGTTGGGAAGGGAAGGAGATGGAGTAGAGGATGGTAGGGAGGTACCTGGTTATTCAGATCTGTTGCGAAACTGAGAGCTCTCCCACTCTGGAACGTGCGCGAATACACTACAAATTATTTTAAATCAATTAATTGTGAAAAAACACAAATGGATTGTAATTGTGAAAAGACACAACACGCCGGGATTCACTCCCGCGACTTTCGAATTGGGAGTCAAGAGCCTTACCCCTCAACCACGGAGGCTGTCAAAACAGACTCAGCATACCTACATGCATTGCGTCTGTGTATTAGAGATGGCAATCGATCTGCCAACAACGGATTTTCAATCAGATGGACTGCCTCCTTTACACATAATCAACTAGGTTCATCAAGTATTTTGTGGTTCCAGCTCAGCGGTGGCTCCCAAATTCAAATGTTGGGCGTACTTGAGATTTGTACAGGGTCAGCAGCTCGTCACTATTGAAGAATGTGCTAGCCCTATACAAGACGCACGGTTTCTTTGAAGACAGATTCACTCGGGCTTTCGTGGAATCTCGATACTTGAGCTGGTTTGAGATATCGGCTCCAAGCATTTCATTGGGTTCTCTTGGGGAGGGTGCTCCCATCAAATTGCACCACACAGTTACTTTGTGAAAACCTTTAAAATACGAAATTTGACGGCCTTCATGGTCGAGGGGTAAGGCTTTCCAAAGGTCGCGGGTTCAAATCCTTTTGTAAAATGTATTTGTTTAATTTGTGTTTTCACAATTTAATCATTTAAAATAATATATATTTGCGGCACGTTCCACAGTGGAAGATACATTCGATACCGCCCTGGTGTAAGACCACCATTAGTATTGAAATGTTGCTTGAAATGGCTTTAGCCGAGTATGTTGACCAGATCTGAATAGAGAGGTATTTCCATCATGCCAGGCACGTATAACCACGTATTACCTTCCTCTTCCCATCTCCTTCCCCTCCCCACTACCTTCAGCCTCACAACATATAGCTGAGACTCTTGTGAGATATTCATACATTTTTTTTAAATAGCTTTAGCCATGTTGGGTGACTAGAACTGAATAGCCTGTTACGTCGCCACCTACCTCTTCTCCGTCACCTTCCCTCCCAACTTGCCTTCAACCTCACAACACATCCCACTTGAGAATGCCATAGTCACCAGTTGGTAGCCGTTGGGGCTTTTGTGCAGTATTCATATAAAATAAAAATTAAACAACTTGGCGTATTATTTAGACGCCCGGTTACTTTGTTACTACGCTAATAACTTAAAGATCAAAAACTACTTTTCCCATAAAAAACGACGATATCCAGGAGACAATATTTGACCACACCTGAGATTCTGTACAAATCTGCCTGTCAATGATGATAACACGATAGAGTATTGAGATTTTGAGCAGGTAGTGAAGAGAGAGGAGAGGCGGACAGAGAAACCAATTACTGGCTGTTGAGCAAAAGACAAAATACCCAGAGCCCATTATTAAAAATAAACGAGCGAAGCTGCTATCTTAATCAAAAGAAAAATCATTCTTTATTTGCCAACAGACTTTCATATTTCGGCAACAGTTTGATGTACAGAATAATAATTGCGCACTTAATACTCATGTATTTAGTGGAAGATGGATAGCTCAATCAAACGGATAAGATAAAAATGTATGTTAAATCTTTACAACATCGAAGAGGCAGTGGCGTAGCTAAGGGTCGGCGGAGGATATCGGACACCCGATCGTGAAAAAAAAATTTCGAAGGTAGAATATTGCCACAAAAATATTTTACACATGAACACTGCCTTGTCAGATAGTTATTTTTTTGTAATAAACGATAACTAATAAATGCAAAACCTGAATAGAATTATAGCAGAATCAATAGATAACTGACTGAAAAAAAATCATAAATCTTCTGTGTGTTTTGTATTTATTTTTTATTTGTTGCGTATACATAACTAAATAATTACGGAATAATAATACGTAATTTGGAGGATATCGAAAAACGTTTTTACATATTTGACTAGGGTAGTTTCCTCATTAATTCGTCGATCAAATGTAAGAGCACCCCAGATTTCGTTCAGTTGTCGATTCTTTGCATAAGAGGCCACCTTCGCATTCCTGGCGCCGCCAATCATAATGCCTAAATTATTTTCTTCAGTATTAGAACTATCCAAAATGACGTCTGAGGATTACGAATTCTTGGGGTGACACCACTTTATTCGCACCGGGTGCCACTATGCCAGCTACGCCACTGCAAAGAGACATATTATCACTGCATGAAACTTGCAAAATAAAATGTTTTTTTGAAGGAACAATATATTTTCAATTCAGTGTGATTATCATAATACATGTGATTTTGATTGGGAATGCAAAATAAAAAACTTTAACATGAAAATCGCAACACAAACATTCAATTGGCTCACAGCGCCATGTGTGGTCCACTCTAATGAAATGTCAACTTTGTTTACGATAAGCGCAACATTACATTTCTATAATGTTGAAGATTACAGTAAATTTATACACGTACATTAAGCAACTATGAACGTAATGTATACTATGAATTTCGTGTGGGATAAGCAATATAAGCAGTGATACCTAAAGTGGTGTTATCGTCCCCTGGATGCTGGAGAGATCCAAAGGAGTGGTGGTGGCCTCAGAGGTAACAGAGTGAGTTGCATCTGAAAATGCACTATTACCGATCTGTGATAACAATTTTTATGACGATACGTCTTTAAAAAACTTTGACTGGACAGTTCTAATGGAAAATCAAAAACCCGAGTTTTGTCTCAAATTGACGAATGTTGAAAAAAGTATATTTATTAAAGAAATTTTAAAAAGAAAAATAAAGCACAGCGGTTTGATGATTTGCAACAAATAGTTCAAAATTTCTACAACGTTTCTGATAAAGCTCATACAACAGTTTTTTTTTTATAATAATGAAAGTAAAGTAAGATCATCTGTTTTCACAATATATTAATTTGTAATTTATCTTCATTTATCATTAAATAACCCAAGGTTATAATGATATTTGTTTAACATTGCTCCGCACAAGAGGCCCTGAGGAAAAAATCTCCCTCAGGGCCTTTATCGTCTTTAGTGGATGTTGTGTGGAGACTATTTTTAAGGAAATGAGAGAGAGGAAATTCTGAGAAGGAAAAATGAAGGGTTGAAATTTGGGGGTCAGTGTGGAGAGACGGACGTATGATCCATCCCTCCAACTATGGAATAAGGGGATGGGTCGAAAGACCCCTGCCGTAAAGGTCAAAACCCTAAATCAGTCTTTCTCGATTGGGCCCGCCGCGCAAAGGGTGGGCAGACACATCCACCACAAAGACCTAGACAAACCTCGTTCATGAACTCGGACACCCCTGCTAGGTCACCAAACGTAGCGAACCACTTGGGGTTATCTATGGCAGAAGTGTTAGTTATCCAATAATTTACCCATGTACCCTAATTGCGTGAAAACGTCTAAGGCAAAAGTAAAAGAATCGGACATATCAATCGTCGTTCTTGAATATACCTAATTCAAATAATATACCGAATATACCGAGTTCAACTGCTCGGCTATGGAACGATTTGAGGGCATCTGTGTTTCCTCCCTCCTACAACATGGGTCTCTTCAAGACCAATGTTCATTCCTTCCTCTCCTCAAAAAGACCCTCCACACAGCATCCCAGATGACATAGGCCCTTAGGGGAATTATTTTCCTCAAGGCCTCCTGTGTGGAGTTAATGTAAAAAAAAAAAAAAAATTTACATTTTCTCACGGAGGCAACCCCTTCAACAATCGCCAGATACCCACTTTAATACCGTCGTCCACGTGCAAAAAAGAAAGATAAGCTTTCTTCTTGTAATTCTCAAAATAAGTTTGTTAATTTGACCCATCACAGACATAATTCATTTAAAATGCATTAAATTGCAAGTATACGTTCATGTTTTCAATATTTATTTTTCATTATTAAATAATTTCCCTCAGAGCCTACGTCTTCTTTAGGGCTGTGGAAGAGTCTTTTTATGGAAAGGAAGGAGTGAACCTGGCTCTTGAAGAGACCCATGTTGTAGAAGGGAGGAAACACAAAGGCTGGCAAATCGTTTAGCCCAGCTGTCGAACTCCAGAACGAGTCGTAGAAACGACCCGTTTTCATGTAACAAAATTCAATGACATTAGTCCGGTCAAAATACACATTTCAAATAGCACAAATTCCGACAGAGCTGAAATTTGGTGGCACAGTACTTCAGCTCACTTTATATAGCAATATTAATATCGAAAGAACTTGTTATTGATTACATATTGATGACGAGATGGATGCAAATCTTCACATTACTGTTGAAAATATTATAAATAATACTATTTCATACTATTGAAGATGATGGAACATCTGAAACATTACTTCGTTAAAAAAAAAATGCGCCAAGTACACTACCTCACAGGTGGTGTGGAAATGTGTGCATATTATATAGAATGTAACTCCTTAACTTTTAGAATCGCCACATCTCAGAAATGGTGATTCTTAAAAAAAAATTTATGACAATTTTTGTAGATAATTTTATGATCTACAATTTTTGTCTGACTTATTTTTTGATATAACTAACCGTTTACCAGAAAAATCCAAATAACCAAAATATTTTACCTTTGACCTTAAATAACTTTTTTAGCGGACATGTGATCGATAGAGGCTTTTGGTATTTTATTTGTACTAGTGTATTTAAGGCTTCTACCAAATTTCAACTCTGTCGGCATTTGTGCTATTTGACCCCTATTTTTCTAGCTAACTTGACCGGACTACATTAAATGTTATGAATAGGTCGGATTGATTTTGATATTTGTGAAAAGGGAGAGTGAGATAGGCTGATAACGATATCTTTGAAAGAGGGGTGGTGAGACACACAAGTTTGGGAAAGTTTGTTTTAGACGGTTTGATGGACCTCCGAGGTTAAAGTACCCGAGCTTGCGGGTCAATCTGAATACGTTCCACTGCCCGGTGCAGATGATCTGCCTGCTACATGGATCCTGGTTGAGGGTCCGATGATCATCTCTCGCCTGAGGGGGGACGAGGTGTAATGGGTGAATTTACAATACCCGAACCGCGCCCAGCAAATTGGGTGCGCGGCGAGGAATAGATTTCAATCACGATACTCGCACGGACTACCTACAGAACAGTGTAGTATGCACACGGCAGTCAGTCTGTTGCCATGCTAATATAGGTTGAACGGTGAACAGAACAGGGTTAACCAAATGCACATCAAGGTAACTATGGGCCGCTGAAAACGGTGCAATCCGCTTTTCGATCGTAATTTTATAACGCCAAAGCTTGCCGTTTGATAGTTTTGATGATTAAGATGATGCACCACGTCATGTAAAATTCAGCATCAGGCCGCTAACAATAACAGTCCTTATCTAGATGGCTTTAAGGTTTAAATTCCCGGTTGACACCCGCCGCCTATTTTAATTTGTTCACGAAAAAAACATCGCCAAAAAGTGTATTTTATTTGTTTTGCGAAGCTGAAGCACAAATATTTGAATATTTTACGATCATTTTCTAAAGAATTTAATTTTCCATATCATACAATAAAACCGTAACCGAAAAGGAGTTTGTAAGTAGGAAATTTTAAACTTTAAAGCAGTTTTTATAGGCCTGATACTTTATTTTTTCTGGTCTTATAAAAAGATTTATCAGAAAAATACTCGATTCTTTCATGGGCAAATATGTGTTCTCCTCACAGAATTTAATAAAAGTAATTTAACTTTACTAAACTATATTAACGAAAATATTTCTAAGCTATCTAATCTTCAAACCAAAATCACATGATTTTTAATTTTTTTTAAAGAAAGACGGAAATCCCCGGGTTAGGAATAACCCAAGAATATTTGAAAATCTCCTACTACTTGCTTGTGTCGTGATGGAGGACTAAGCGAGCCGAGGAATCGAAGACGGGACGCCTGGGTGGAACCCAAACGCAATGACAACTCAGCCACTGACCGGTGCATTGCTTAGTATTGCATCACCTTAAACAGACTGATTTAATCTATCTTTAAACTATTAGAATATAAAGAAGAATGTCTGTGGCGGTGTGGCTTTGTTTTTATTCAAATCTACGGTTTTGTTTCTTGATGAAATTTTTCACCCTTAAATTTCAAAACATGAGGAAGTTCACTCTCAAAAACCATCCCCATCCCCTTTTTTCCACACCATTAATAACACAGTAATTTTGCACACTTTATGCTAAAAATGAGGAGAAAATTACTGTCTACATCGGATTTCGATAAACTCCGCGTAAGGTCCGGGGTACGCCAGGGACTTCAGCTAGTACCTACCTTCTAAATTTTGGCTGCTTTTATAATTTCTACGGCAACGGTACGGCGATGGCAACGGTACGCGGTGTCCCATTTCTTTAGCGCGAGTGAGGGAGATGCATGATAATTATTGTATTTTCCTGTGGGGGAAGCAGACACACCTACATCACTTGTCTCAGTATTATGTAATGTGTAAGAAAAAGTTGGGGCATTATTGTGATAAATACTCGTTACTTAAGCGCCCTCGAAGTGTTATCGTGTCGTAACCGCAGGAATAATAAAAGAACCCACTTAGCCTAGGAGACGTACGAGGTAAACCCTACGTCATCGAGTACATGGATGAAACTACTTTGTAGTGATAATGGACATTTAGAAAGCCTTAAAAAAGCTGGTCTGCCGGTGCGCCTCTTGGCAGGAGCCGCGCAGTCATGGAAATAGTGAGCGATTTTTTTCGAAAAAATTACGTCATCGAGTACACGAACGGGAATGATTGCATATGATAAAGGTCGATTAGTAAATGAAAAAAAAGCAGGTCTGCCAACCGGCAGCCTGGCACAGCAGGCAGCAGGCAGCCGGCGTCAAAGTGGGATAAAAAATAGTAAATTTTACGTCATCGAGTACACGAATGAAACCAACGAATAACTGCAGTCTAGATCATCCCATTGAAGAATTTCTTGGTCTGCCGACCAGCAGCCTGGCAGGTTTTTATGTAAAAAAATTTAAAGTGTTTTTACCATTTTAAAATTATTTTCAAAATCTTCATTATTATTTTTATTTTATTATGGTTTTAAAAACTAAGTATGCCATATTTTCAAAAATAAGTGAGAATGATAAAAAAAATTAATTTGAGGGTACCTAGTGTATCCATCGGTCTGGCGAGCCTTTCGACGCCAAGCAACTCACAAAACCTGCCGCGGTGCCCTCACCGCTGTCGCGTGTCCACTTTATAGTACAAATTTATAATAATAATAGTCTTTTTAAAATTGCCTAATAGTCCATAGTGGTTGGAAGTTCGAAAAACCACCGCACCCTCGCCGTAAGAGCTGCGTTCGTCCGGAAAACGACGGAAATTTCCGAACCTTGTCCGTTTCATATCGGTTTCGCGTGCCCAGCTGCATCAAATACAAGATCGAAACCAACAAAGAACTGTAGTCTAGATCATCTCATTTATGACTTCTTTGGTCTGCCGACCAGCAGCCTGGCAGTTTTTTGTGTACGATTTTTTAAAGTTTCTAAATTTAAAAAAAATGGAAAAAAACATATTTTCATTACTTTATTATTATTTTTATTCGAATATATTTTTAAGAACTTATAATGCCATATTTTAAAAAAAAATAGTGAAAATGATAAAAATAAAATTGATAGTTTCGAGTGTATTCAACGGTCGGCGAGCCTTTCAACGCCAAATAACTTACAAAACCTGACGCGGTGACCCTCACCGCTATCGCGTGCCCATTTCATTAAACAAATTTATAAAAATAATAGTTATTTTAAGATTGTCTAATAGTCCATAGTGGTTGGAAGTTCGAAAAACTACCGCACCGTCGCCGTAAGAGCTGCGTTCGTCCGGAAAACGACAGAAATCTCCAAAAGTACATTAAATATTTTAAAATTATTTTCAATATCTTTATAATTATTTTAATTTCATTATATTTTTAAAAACTTAGGATGCCATATTTTAAAAAAATAAGTGATAATGATAAAAAAATATAATTTTATAGTTCCGAGTGTACTCAACAGTCGAGCGAGCCTTTCGACGTCAAATAACTTACAAAACCTGCCCCGGTGCGCCTCACCACTGTCGCGTGCTCATTTTATTATACAAATTTATAATAATAATACTCCTTTTAAGATAGCCTAATAGTCCAGAGTGGGTGGAAATTCTAAAAACCACCGCACCGTCGTCGTAAGAGCTGCGTTCGTCCGGAAAACGACGCAAATTTCCGAACCTCGTCCGTTTCATATCGGTTTAGCGTGCCCAGCTGCATTGAATACAAGATCGAAACCAACGAAAAACTGTTGTCTAGATCATTTCATTCATGACTTTCTTGGTCTGCCGACCAGCAGCCTGACAGTTTTTTGTGTACGATTTTTTAAAGTTTCTAAATTTTTATTTTTTTACTTTAAATACTTGAATTGCGCTTAGTATTATTCCTTATAAATCTTTTTAGTCTAGTAATTTCTTTATCAATTCACATGATATCCAAAGTTTATTCTTGATTCAGGTACAAGGTAAAAGCTCCAGTGCTTAAACTTGCTAATTCTTATCATCTCGGAAGCTGGTTAAAACGTTCATCAGCGAAGTTTATTGGATTTCTAGCATTCATTTCAATGTAAAGGTTTTTAAGCAGGTAATCAAAACAATTGTTTGCATAAAACACAATTTTTAGCCGAAATCATATCCAATTCTCCTCATTGCCAGAGATTTATCTCAACAAATCTCGTCATACGTCCTACGACTGGGCACGCGACAGCGATTCGGAACCGACGGGATTCGGCAATTTCCGTCTTTTCCGAACGAACGCAGTTCTTACAGCGCAGCATCGTGGCAGTTGTTCTGACTTTCAACCACTATAGATAGTTAGGCAAACTTACAAGGACTATTATTATTATATTTCTGTATTATAGTATAGGCACGCGATAGCGCCGAAGGGCTCCGCGGCCAGTTTCGTAAGTTATTTGGCGTTGAAAGGCTCGCCGACCGTTGAGTACACTCGAAACTATCAATATATTTTTATTTTTATCATAACAATATATATATATTTTTTTTTTAAATATGCCATTCTAAGTTCTTAAAAATATATTGAAATAAAAATAATAATAAAATAATGAAAATAATTTTATTTTAAGGTTTTAAAAATTTAAAAACTTTAAAAAATCGTACACAAAAAACTGCCAGGCTGCTGGTCGGCAAACTAAAAAAGTCATGCATGGAATGATCTATACTACAGTTTTTCGTTGGTTTACATCTTGTATTCGATGCAGCTGGGCACGCGAAACCGATATGAAACGGACGAGGTTCCGAAATTTCCGTCGTTTTCCGGAAGAACGCAGCTCTTACGACAACGGTTTGGTGGTTTTTAGAATATCCAATTACTATGAACTATTAGGCAATTCTAAAAGGAGTATTATTAATATACATTTTTGTAATAAAACGAGCACGCGACAGCGGTGAGGGGCACCGGGGCAGGTTTTGTAAGTTATTTGGCGTCGAAAGACTCGCCAGACCATTGAGTACACTCAGAACTATGAAATTTTTTTTTTTATCATCATCACTTATTTTTTAAAAATATGGCATTCTGAGTTTTTAAAACCATAATGAAATTAAAATAATTATAAAGATAATGAAAATATATTTAAAATATTTAAGATACTTTTGGAGATTTCCGTCGTTTTCCGGACGAACGCTGCTCTTACGGCGACGGTGCGGTGGTTTTTCGAACCTGTAACCACTTTGGACTATTAGGCAATCTTAAAATAACTCTTATTATTATAAATTTGTTTAATAAAATGGGCACGTGACAGCGGTGAGGGGCACCGCGGCAGGTTTTGTAAGTTATTGGGCTTTGAAAGGCTCGCCGACCGTTGAGTACACTCGAAAATATCAATTTTATTTTATTTTTATCATTTTCACTTATTTTTTAAGAATATGGCATTTTAAATTCTTAAAAATATATTGAAATAAAAATAATAATAAAATAATGAAAATATATATTTTTTTAATTTTTTAAAATTTAGAAACTTTAAAAAATCGTACACAAAAAACTGCCAGGCTGCTGGTCGGCGGACCAAAGAAATCGTAAATGAGATAATTTAGACTACAGTTTTTTGTTGGTTTCGATCTTGTATTCGATGCAGCTGGGCACGCGAAACCGATATGAAACGGACAAGGTTCGGAAATTTCCGTCCTTTTCCGGACGAACGCAGCTCTTACGGCGAGGTTGCGGTGGTTTTTTGAACTTCCAACCACTATGGACTATTAGGCAATTTTAAAAGGACTATTATTATTATAAATTTGTACAATAAAGTGGGCACACGACAGCGGTGAGGGGCACCGCGGCAGGTTTTGTGAGTTGCTTGGCGTCGAAAGGCTCGCCAGACCGATGGGTACACTAGGTACCCTCAAATTAATTTTTTTTATCATTCTCACTTATTTTTTGAAAATATGGCATACTTAGTTTTTAAAACCATAATGAAATAAAAATAATAATGAAGATATTGAAAATAATTTTAAAACGGTAAAAATACTTTAAATTTTTTTACATAAAAACCTGCCAGGCTGCTGGTCGGCAGACCAAGAAATTCTTCAATGGGATGATCTAGACTGCAGTTATTCGTTGGTTTCATTCGTGTACTCGATGACGTAAAATTTACTATTTTTTATCCCACTTTGACGCCGGCTGCCTGCTGCCTGCTGTGCCAGGCTGCCGGTTGGCAGACCTGCTTTTTTTTCATTTATTAATCGACCTTTATCATATGCAATCATTCCCGTTCGTGTACTCGATGACGTAATTTTTTCGAAAAAAATCGCTCACTATTTCCATGACTGCGCGGCTCCTGCCAAGAGGCGCACCGGCAGACCAGCTTTTTTAAGGCTTTCTAAATGTCCATTATCACTACAAAGTAGTTTCATCCATGTACTCGATGACGTAGGGTTTGCCTCGTACGTCTCCTAGACTAACTCGCAAATGCTGTAGACATTCTCTCCGACATCAGTCAAAGAAAATCACTTTGAAAAATGGTAGGTAGTAGATAAATATAATGGTGGATAGGTACCTGTTCTAAAATCAAGATCATTCCATGATATCTTTCATCTTGTGCAATAATATTATCATTGGCTCAATTTGTAACATTTGAATTAAAACATTAGAGAATCAGTAAATCTTGGAGGAATGATAAATATGTGTGTGATTTCCTCCAAGCTGACTGCAGAATACATATTAAAAATGTGAAAAAGTGGAGACGCCCTGCCTGCTGGACTGGTTGACTGGTTGGTAGTTGGTAGGTTGCAAACAGCCCGTCACAACAACACTCTTGTAGATGAAGAGATATAATTCACATTCACTGCTTTACTATAATTAACTTCCCGCGTGTCGTCCATCATGTCCGTGATATGTATCCAATACTTACTGCTGTCATTTCACCAACATACACAACAACGCACACAGTCGCACGAACACACATACGCATACACTTGCAGATACCTATACATGCACATGTACATATATACGTGATAACTGAGTTGAAAAATTATCTGAAACTACTATAAGAGTTTTATATATATTATTATTATTTCTTTTAAATCTTGAAATCTATTATTAATAAATCTTGAGTTTTTCTTACTTATGTTTTTTGTTATTATTTGCAATATTTTGTTATTTACATTTACATGAATTCATTATACTTGAGCACGAATTCCCTCACCAAACACAAGAGCCTTGTCTCTTTATGGTGAGTAAAGGATATTTTTATTTTCCTTTATAACACTGTATAACCTATAAAATGTATACTTATTGTAAAAAACATACAAATAAAAAAAATAAAAATAAAAAATAAAAAAATGCTTGTGAAATAGATACATCCATTAACATTTGCATCCTACAGATACGTTCAAACTTAGGCTATAAGAAGATATACCAAAATTCTTGGGTGAATTAATTTTTAAAATTAAAACGAAACATTTTAATTTAAAAAGATAGTCTTTTTTCTTGGAAAGAAATTACGATTAAATAAACGATTTATTTTGAATTTTTTTCTATATGATTAAAATGTGTAACTTTCGGGTTGCAGCCAAAACGACATGATCGTTTTTATTCTCGAATTCGGCGGCGTTGACGTCATGCCGGGTAACCTCGGTGACAGCGTTAAGGCAAAGCTTAATGCTGAATTTCCACCATTTTTGTTTAATCTTTACTACAAATCGTTTACATTATAAATAAATAAAAATATATGCTTTGGATAAAATGAAGCTTTCCCTACTTACGAATTGAACAACACGATAACATACATTTAAACAGCATCCACACTAACTTTGGTAAACAATCCATTGGTTACGAAGGGAGCAACTTATATAATTGCCTCCCAAACGACAAAAGACGTAGAAAAGCTGGGTAAATATATAAAAAAATAATAATTTTTATTCTTGAAAAACAAAATAATAATAAGGCGCTGTACTGTAATTTTTTGTTTAGTTTAATGTTTTTAGTTTTTTCTATAGTTAAAAGAGTGAAAATTTAATTTTCTTTTTTCGTTCTTAAAATATATAAAGCAGCTCTCTCTTACACACCAAATAACAACAATCAAAAATGAGATAAACGGTGAACGTATGTCTGCACCCCCCAAAGAAAACATACAATCGTTCAATCATATATCTACCTCACACGTGTAAAGAAAATGAAACGCAATGGCCATCACAAAAAAGTAGTATTTTGGAGGAAATAATCACAAATATTTTGTAATAATAATCACCATTATTTAATGTATTAGAAAGAGCTGCAGCATTATGACGACAAGGAAAGTATGTTTATGGCTTTTTTGCCGTCACGGTAACGTAACCGTAAATCGTCACGTTAAGTGTAAAAGCGTCCAATGGTAATACAAGACAGTTTCCTAGGCCAATAACATCGGGTTATACAAACCATTACTACAGAATTCATAAATAAAATTGATTCAATAAACGAAAGACGCAATGAAATGAATTGAGACATATCTCATTCACCCACGAGACCACTGCCCGCCCGCAGCATCCTATAAAGATAAAAATGGTAAATAATTAATTAATACCTGCTGGCGTCCATTACATCTGGGAGAGTCGGTCGTGGTCACGTCAGGTCTTTAGATCAAATATTGGACCAACAAAGCAGATAATGCACGGCCTGTTAATGTCGCTTTATGAGCCACTAAATCCACCCAGTTTCTCTGTGGTATTATATTTTCATCGTTTCTCTCTTCTGGTGGGATTATATTCTGCCACGGAACTTTTATTTAATTTAATTTTATTTTATTTTTTTGTTATAAAAATACAAAAACAGTACAAGGAAGCTTTTGACTGTCCAACTAGGAAGGACTCCCGTTCTAGGACAGTCAAATTGATAGGTTTCGAATGCATTAGGTACATGATGATTAATATATGTAGTGTTAATTAAAATTGAAAAATTACATTTACCTAATTATAATATATGTTACAGTTTTATAATTAGTTAAGCATCGAATATAAAACGTATAGTGTTTTCGAATTTCGATTGAAATAAAAACAGTAAAGGCAAAGAAATTAAACATTTGGGTAACAAAAGAAATATAGTAAATAAAAGTACGTATACAATAAAAACAGTAACGGAAAAGAAAATAAAAGCAGTAAAGGAAGAAAATAAAAACAGTAAGGGAAAGGAAATAACATTTGGGAAATAAAAGAAATATAAGGCGCTTGTAAGACATAATTATCTACTGAACCAGTAACAATTTGTTATTTTTGAATACTAAAAAAAAAAAAAAACAGTATACAAAAGAAACAGAAGAGGAAAATAAAATAAAAATTTTGGAAACAAAGAGATACATATCATTAACCATTTTAGTATTATTGGATACAAGCAAAACAGCAAAGAAAATCAGCATAAAAACAGTAAAGAAAAGAAGATTAAAATTTTGGGAACATAAGAGATGTACAGGGTGCTCGTAATATATAATTCTCATATAACATTTTTAATAGTGTTTCTGACTCCGTCCTGCCTAATATAACACATATTGTATACATGGCGTCAGGAAACAGCGGTATAAGCAGCAAGGGAACTGTGGGATTTTGTGGTATATTATTGGTTCCATGAGAACTCAAATGAATGCAATTTCAACATAACTTTGAAAAATCATTAAAACTTACGAAAAAAAAAAGAAAAATAATCCATAAGCTAACTAGCGTAACCTATTTAACCATAGACATATGAATGATCTGCCCTAAGTGATAAAGCGTATTATTTCCCCCCCCCCCCCCCCCCCATGCCGGTTCCATTTGGAGCCGGCTGGGCTCGCGAATAGCCTCGAGCAAATCTAAAAAATGTGCCGTCATCATGCTCGTGTGAATCAGCGTCGAGCTCTCATCGGAACATTTTACGAAATAACACGGCAAAAACGGTGGCTTGTTCTATGAAAACGTGTAAAAATGGAAATGAAAAATAGAATAAACCCATTTGTCGTATTAAATTCCATAGGTTAGCATTATTTTACTTTATTTTAAGTTTATTCAGATCATATAATATTATCAGTTTTAGTAACATATACATATGTAGGCGTTTCTCAAGTGTGCTCGTCGCTGTTTACTGGGGTAAGTAAATTATGAAACATTTGTAAAAGTGTCTTAACTAAATACGGCAACAAAATATTCGACTCTATAAATAGGTGAACTTTACTTTGCCGTAAATGGATTTCGCAAATTTGTTCATAACTTGGCGAGCAATTCGCGCTCCCATGTTAAAAGATCTATTCACTCAAAAGTGATATTATAATGCGAGATGCCTATGTACTGTCAGATTAATTTATTGACGAATCATATATCATCGCAGTCATCTTCCCCCTTCGCGTCCCACTATAGTTGGTGTGTACCCCTCTCCTGTCCGCTCTCATCTAGTAATATTCATCTGTCTATGTATTTAACCAATTTTCAATTTTTTTAACACTTTTAATGACTTTTTGAAGGTGATAAAATTGCGCGATTCTGAATTGTCCGGTCACCATATTATTTCATCGGTGACCCGACAGTTGATCCGCCGACAATTGATTGCATGATTCCGAATTGTCCGGTCATCATATTATCATATCATCTATCGGTGACCCGATAGTTGATCCGCTGACAATTGGCCCCCCGAAATTACAATTATTATAAAGAATAATTTTTGTGCATTTTTTACCAATTTCAAACCTAAAATCGGCTTAAAAAATACCTTCAATAATAAAGTGGTGTGGATATAAAACGAATTTATTTTCGGTATCGATATTTTGTACTTCTACGTTGGTATATATTTTGTTATTCGACGGTATATTCTCTCTGCACACCCCAGTTATATTTAGTGTAAAGAGGTATACCGTATTTTCACTAAATCGACTACATATTGTATATAAGTATGCCAGGGGGATGCCAGACGGCGGATCAACTGTCATGAAACCAATTTGTCAAACTGCTTTAATAATCATCAATGATTTATGGTTTTCCTTCGATGTGTTCAACCGCAAGGAATATAGATATAAGAAGGCTATAATAATATACCTCAAAAATAATAATCAAAGTTAGCATCATACTATTCCTCTGCACGGGTTCTATATAATTTAAATAGCATGTATTACTGTTCCCAAAATTATTATGCACATTACATGTTTGTAAAAGCCCGTATTTGTGATGATTGTATGTGATGTAGGTATATTCACCAGTTTTCCGCTTGTGTCACTAATAATGTCCGGACACAATGTATAAAAGGATGGGTGTCCCGAGATGGGCCACACAGAATCTCACACTTTTTCCAGCGTCTCCCAAATATTTAAATCATATTTTCATGGAAAACAAAAATTAAGAGAGATTATAAAAGAAAATAAAATGCATTAAGTACCTAATTTGTTTTAACGCCACTATCAATTAATATTTTACCGGATTTTGGCTATCAGGGTAGAAATTATATCTTCATCAAAGTACTACTAACTCCCTAGGAAGTTACTACATTTCACTACTTACAGAATTATTGCTTGACACATGAATTTAGCTCATTTTTAGTAACTAGATCTGAAAAGTAAGGTCCCCATTTTCTTCCTCAAATTTCCTAAAAGCTCTATAAAGTTCCCCAAATTGGGGACTTCGTGGTCCCACTGGCTCCAGGTACTTTATACATGGCTTTATAATATAAACAAGACCGAATCAGTATGCCTTTTAATGTATTTATGGACCTTTTTTATTTAATTTGAATTTACATTTTAAATGTAATTTTAAAATGTTATTATCAATCTCTTCAAGTAATTGGTATTTTAAAGGGGCCTTGTAAGCCGAAACAGCTGTAACAAAAATAATACTAAAATACTTGCAGAACTTGATAAAAACTTTATTAAATTTAATTTAAATTATTTTTTCTAAATAAATAGAGTAATGCGAATGAAACACAAATCAATTAATAATCGTATTTAAACACCTTTATATTGTTTTTCCACTTTTTTCTTATGACGGGCATCTTTGTCACAGCGTAAAACCGGTCTGGTTATTAAAATAGTAGAAGAAAGAAAATAAATAAGTCGAATAAAGGTATAAGGGTGTTTTAATCAATAAAAAAGTAATCTCTAAATCTAATTTTAACATGAATAATTAAAATGTTTCAAAAACAGAAATAAGATCGCATCAGTCCACAAATTTACCTATTTAAGTCACTTAAACATAAAATACTTTAATTATAATTTGCACTGCGTTATTTCTGTGTAAAGTAGGTACGCAGTGAAGGGTTTATGATAATGTGGCCTAGTTCGCACGTGTGAACAATCCTTATGTGACAAGATGACGAATAACATTTTTCGCTATAAAAGTTGGTTACTAATCATTCTCTTGAATCGATTAAAAATGCGCTGGTTTGGTTAGGTACATGAAAGTACCTATTTCTATAGCACACATAATTTATACTTCATATTTTCAATAAAATCTTTCATTATTTGTTAACCATATAATTGCTATCTCTAACAAGGACTTACAAAAAATTTTGGGATTTATGACAAACTAGAAATTTCAACAATATTAAGTGAATCAAGGTGAAAATAATTCATAATCTGCTCTTTCATAGATAGTGTGAGTTTAATTACATTAGTAAAAAACACTTTTTGCAAGCAACCCTTCAAAATATTGAGATCAATTAATTGTTTGAGCCCAACATGAGTATGAATAGTTTAGTCCATAAACAAACTCAAATAATATTTTAAAGCAGGCATGGGCAATCTTTCCTAGGTCTGGGGCCAACTTATAATTCTGTTTCCGAGTCAAGGGCCGGACCAAATTATTAAACATAATAAAGTAATATAAAATTAAATAAAACACGTTGCTACTTCTAATGTATTTATTGATAAACATATACTATATTATTATATACTAAAACTTTCAAAATTAAGTGTGAAGATTGGCCTTGTACTTGAATTGCGAGACTATCAATATATTGGCGTTGGTATTGCTAAAGGATAATCGCACAGAATTTTCGAGATTTTCATCTGTTTTCATCGTTCGAATTTTTGATTTGGTGTTTCATCCTCGAAAAAAACTGTTCACACCTAAATGTGCTGCCAAAAAGAAAAATGATTTTTCTTGCAAATGCACGTAAATTTGTGTGTTTTTTTTCCACCAAATATAATTTATAAATATCCGTCAATGCAATATTGTTAAATTGTGATTTTAGCACTAAATCAACGTGAAGCTTAATAAATAAGTAAATTTGTGTCATTATTAAATCGCTCCCTGGAACTATTAATTTTTTTCTCTATTACTTCGCCGAGATGAATCAGGGCCGGACAAAATAGGTCGGCGGGTCGGATCCGGCCCGCGGACCGGCGGTTGCCCATGTGTGTTTTAAAGCATAACTTGCAAAAATGTTTTTTTATAAAATAATTAAACTCGAGCCATGTGTGAAAGAGCAGATTATGAATTCTTTTAAGTATCACCTCAATGAATTCCCACGCAAAAGCCACTAAATATGGTCAATAATTAATAAATTCAATTTTTTTAAAGAAAACTCTCTTTTTATAACTTTTGAAGGTTATTCCCATCAATGTCATATATCATTGAAGAAGAAGATACCAAAGAAAAAAAAGATAAGATAACAAAGAAAAGAAAATATGAAAGAGAACAAGACACAGAAAAATAGAAAAAGATAATGGTCGCAACTGGGACACGAACCCAGTACCTCTCGTCTAACCGGGACGTGCGCGTTTATCAATTCCGCCATTGCCACCTTCTCAAACCGTCAAACCGTCAAACCGTCATATTAGTCAATCTCATATTAGTCATTATAGCCCCAGTTGCGACCACTATATTTTTCTGTGTCTTGTTCTCTTTCATATCTTTGTTTAGATTATTTTTATTATCTTCTTCTTCAATGATACATTAAATAAATTATTTAAAATGATGGGGCCTTCAGAGTATATTTTTATTATTTTTTCACGATTTTCCATAATAAGTTTTCATGTTATGTACAGAGCAATATTTTCTCTAAAACTTGAAAATGTTTAATTTTCAATGTATATAATAATAATGACCGGTCAGTGGTTGAGTGGGCATCGCGTTTGGGTTCCACCCAGGCGTTCCGTATTCGATTCCTCGGCTGGCTAAGTCCTCTATCATAACACAAGCAACATTTTCGGCTTTTTGTGGTGGTAGTAGGAGATTTTCAAACATTTTTGGGTTATTCGTAACCCGGGAATGTTTGTCTTTCTTTAAAAAAAAATGTAAATTCGACATTTCAAGTTATATTATTTTGACGTAAAGTTTGACTGCCATTTGTCAGGTGGGGTAGGTCTAACTCGGAACACTTAATTAAATGATGTGTTATTGAGATTGTCCGCGGCCAGGAACATTTCTGTCTGTCTGATGTGTGCTCGGGGAAGAAAGTATTGTTTATACGTCTAAAACAAAGATTTACATACAAACAGTCGCAAGCCATCTCTAGCTGATTACTAAGTCAATGGCATCTCTTCAGTTCCATCACCGGTATATGTACCGCCTCAATGGGTTTATTTTATAAATCTGTAGGTATCTTATTATTCGCGAGTAGCACGGACGCATGTATGAGCTTTGACAAACTTCAGGGGAGAACCATAAATAATATGGTAACAATGATGTTTTTGTGTGATAAATTACACATTTTACCTAAATTAAGTTAGTAGTATTTAGTTAGTTGTATGTGTACGTATGCGTGTGTGTGTGTGCGTGTATGCGTATGTGCGTGTGTGCGTGTGTGCTTGTTTGCGTGTGTGCGTGTGTGCGTGTGTGCGTGTGTGCGTGTGTGCGTGTGTGCGTGTGTGTGTGTGCGTGTGTGCGTGTGTGCGTGTGTGTGCGTGTGTGTGTGTGTGTGTTTATGTGTGTGTGTGTTATGTGTGCGAATTCAGTGTGCTAGAAAAGTTTTTTCTTAAATAGAGGGAGGGAATCAAAAATATATCGGTATTTTGTTTGACTTGTTTGAATTGAGTTGAATGTTTGAAGGATGCGGGAAATGGGGAGTTGGCTGCAGCGTTTGTTTTATTACTAGTTGTTTAAAAAAGGTTGGTGTGGCGAGTTCTTAGTAAATGGATGGATGTTAAAATTTATTTGGGATAGAAGTTCTGGACCGTCTATTTCATTGTGTATTATTTTATGGAGAAATGTCATGTCAGCTACCGTTCGCCAGAATTTCAGCGATTAGAGGGTGCAGATAAAATTATTGTTGTATTTATAACCGAGATACTTAATAAATTTATTTTATATGCGCTCTAATTTCTCTATAGTATTGGGTGTATTTGGGATTCCGGACAGGTGATGCGTATTCCAGTGTACTTCTGACTAGTGAGGAATAAAGCATTTCTAGCGTATGTGGATTTTTAAATAATTTACTCAGACGTAGTATGAAACCCACATAATAACTACAATGAGGAAACAACGACCTTAAAATGATCGATTTATATATTTTTTATGCTTTATTTTATTTAGTCAGACAATTTTTACATCTTATATCTAATTTATATCTATTCTAAAATACTGTAATAATATTCTACTACCTACGTACTCAAATTTGGACTTCACAACGTTGCGATATAACCCATGAAAAACAGAACATTGAACATTGAACATTTTAAAACCTTTATAATAAATTGAATTCCCAATGGAAATCCATGGTGAGCGATTTGCTGAAATAGGCCAAGCCAAAAAACGGTGGCGCTTTTAACGCTAGGTGTGATACAACATTAAAATAGTCAAATCTTTCTAGAGAATTTTTAACCGAGTAACGCAAACTTCTCCATAGTAAATGTTTTTACCATTAGGTACCTAATTTTATATTAATTCGCTATAAATGTTGTTATTATTTTCATTCACCTGTTTTTTTTGAATCATTGACAAAGATAATATCAACAATTAAAATATGAAACAGCCACAGAAAATAAAAAGGTAAAGGTTACAACTGAGATTCAAACCCAGATCCTCTAGTTTTACTGGGACAGCTCGCGTGCCACCTATTGCAATTTTTCTTACAAATTTTCGTTTTTCATTAATTGCAAGCATTAATTTTTGTATATTATTGTAATGTATCGTAAAGCTTCCGTCTTGTAGAGACAGATGGCGGTAACATCAGCTATCGGTAGAATCCGCTAGATGGCAAGCCGTAGTGCTTGAGTTCTCCGACAGGAGGTCAGGACAGCTCAGAGGCTGTGTTTTTAATGTTCACACAGCAGAACCATTTTAGCAAGCTCTCAGTTAGGTTGACTAACGTAGTCTCAAACTGTATACGCGAAGTGTAAATAAAACCAGATAAAGAACCAGACTCTTTTATTGAACGAAGTAATCTCCATCCAAGGGAGTTGGAGAATCTGACTGTGTGTCTGCAAATTAACAGAACATTACAGATCAACATTACAAAGAACAATCAATCAAATTTGGCACCTAATGTAGATAAAATAAATACAATTTTTGATTAGATTCAAAGTATTCGATTTTGGTTAGTACTATAAGTACTTCGATAAAAATCGTTAATTTAAAGAGTTTATTCGAAAATTGAATTTTTATTTAACAATCGACGGTTTGCGAAATGTCATTTTCAAATTGTGACATTTTTAACAGTTTCGTAAGAGTTTTTGTAATGATTAAAAAATCTTTTCAAATGTGTTGTCAGGTGGTTGAAAAAATCCAGAAACCTTCGCGAGGGTGGAAAGAAGGTGTTTTGAAAGTTATATAGATGACTCAAATACATAGAAACATACATATATTGATTATAACCACTTATTGAAGTTTGTGAAGCTCACCGTATTTTCTTTGACCAAGATAATATCAACAACTCTCAGTGAAAATATGAAACAGACAAACAAATGAGACAGAGACGGAAGATGAAAAACGCACGTGGGACTTCAACCCAAATCCTCTATTTTTAAATACACATATCTGTAGTACCAATAGACTGTATTTTTTAAAACACATTAATGTTAATCGGCTATAAAATAAAACTGTTAATAAATAAACCATCTCAGTTCTTGAAAATAAATTGATCCAATCGTTTGATTCAAATTAAATCACAAACTTGTCACACGAGACAATAAAACACGTCAAATGAAATGCCAGAATGATGTCAAACAGTTAATATCGCTATTCTTGTATTTGAGGTTATCTAAATCGCGTCGTAAATATTGGGATGTATCACTAAATGAATGGGAATTATTCCAAAGTTATTGATTAAGTCATAAAAGTAAAGATCACCTCGCCAATAACTTAGCGTCTGCAATAAAACATTTTAAAATGAGCCACGTAAAGTTGTCGAAATGTAAATAGCGGGTGGGTGGCGCAGCCGCATGAATTATTCAGTTTGAAAAATCTATTAAATTGAAACAAATAATGAATAATAATAAAATAAACAAAATAATATAATCAGAATAAAAAATAACACAAGAAATGTCTCGTGGGCGTATTTTGTGATCAAATTGTGGCCTATTGTCAGCGTGTATTTCCTTACAAAACTCTGTTTCACCACGATTATGATTATGAAATGCAAATGGAATAGCGATATACAATTTCAGCAAGTGTAAGAGAGACATACCGCGTACTAAATGGTCTATAATCAAAAGGTACATTTGTTTTCAATCAAATTTGCACGGAAGGCTGTATTGTTTATTCTATTAAGGCGCCGTATCCTCACTCGAAAAGAAGAAGATGGAGATATATGTAATTACGAATGTTGGAGAGAGCGCGCTAATATTTAAAACGATGAAATTGAATCGAAAATTGTGAAAATGTTTGATAAAACACGACTCGTTTGGAATAGATCAAAAATCTTGTTAAATAATAGAGACAGACGTGAAAATAAAAAAAATTCGGAGCACACTTTGCGATTTGCACTTTGCGAGCCATGAGAGTATGGCATCCACAATTGGGGTATGTTGTGAGGCTGCAGGTAGTTGTGAGGGGAATGAGATGTGGAAGAGGAAGGTGGGGAAGTACCTGGCTATACTAAAAGTACTAGATCTGGTCACCAAACATGGCTAAAACCATTTTCAAGCAACGTTTCAATTCTGAATGGTGGTCATACATCAGGGCGATACTGAGAGTATATTCTACTTATGAGCACGCCGCAAATATACTACATATTATTTTAAATGAACTAATTATAAAATAAAACAAATCTATTACATAAAATTTGTTTACGCACGCCTGGATTCCCGCGACCTTCGAATTGCGAGCCTTAGCCCTCGACCTCGGAGGCCGTCAATACTACTAGTAGAATACATTTTGGTCTTTAAAATAATCGAGTATTTTTTTTTTACATGAGCTCCACACAGGAGGCCCTGACGAAAATAATTTCCCTCAGGGCCTATGTCATCTTTGGGGATACTGTGTGGAGGGTTTTTTATAACCTCAGAAAAATAAAATATCTGGTCTATAAAAACTGCTTTTTTCTTCACAATCTCCTACTTCCGAACCTCTTTTCGATTTTGATTTTATTGCTTAATTCGGCAAATTAAGCCCTTTAGAAAAAAACAAAACATTAAAAAATGTGTGCCTTAACTTCGCAAAATAAAATAAAACACGCTTTTTGACGATGTTTTTTCTTAAATAAATCAAAACAGGCGGCTCGTATTAGGCGGGAATTTCAACCTTATCGCCAACCACAAAAGGAGTATTATTGTAAGCGGACCGATTCTAAATGTTACTTGACGTGGGGCATCACTTTTAGTTCAAAAGCTAGCAAGGCGATTAATTTTCAGGTGACACGTAACAAATTGAACAAACGTAACACGGAAGAAAATCACCCAACAAAGTAAACGTAATTTTTTACGATCAAATTGATTCTCTACTCGTACATGACATGTTTAGTGTAACTCATGTAAGGCAGCACTCTTTACTGTCTCTGAAGTTGTGTAGCATTTTCATGTCGACTGTTGGTGCGCTTGTTCCCGACTTTATCTATTTAGTCATCTGCCATCTGCCCGCACATCAGGGATCAGCGGTCGAAGGAGAGAAGACTCTTGTACTCAGAGTGCTTCAGTCCTACTTCCTACACACTACAGCGGTTCTCTCGTACCCGAGTACCTCTTGTATCGGGAATCGAATGGAGTGTTCTGTTGAACACTAAAATACTGCGACAACCATCAGCGGGAGGTTTATTGAGATCAACTAACACTTGGGGAAACACGTAGGTAACTGCTGACCTGTATGTTGAACACTAGTCGTTGAGGTTTAGGCACCATAAGAATGTATTGTCAAAAACCATCTGAATAACATAGTACAACAATAAAGCTCGGTAAACATTATTTTGCTCTAAACTCAGGTGGCAGGACAGATCGCGTGTTTAAATTTACTATATTAATGAACTGCCTGTTTCATACAAAATTATGCTGAGAATTTTAGGTAAAAAATAAGTACCAAGCTAAAATAATATATTAAAAAGGTTTTCGGATCAGAATTTTAAAATAGTGTTAAATTTGGATTAACGCAACTGCAAACAGAATTAATATTTGGGGATGCTTTATGAAGGGATGTATAAACTAGTTAATTTCGTAGTACATATTTTGCAGCTTGATGAAGAAAAATGGACAACTGGTCGCCATGTATAATATTTAAATAGTGAGTAATGTTATAAAACAAAGTTTGGATCTTTTTTAATATTATCCAAAGAATTCTTGTTGTCTTTATAATGCGTACTCGTCGTACAAGCAAATTCTTTTTTTTAAATATTATCCAAGGAATTCTTGTTATCTTAATAATTCAAACTCGTACAAGTAAATTTTTTTTTTAGAAATTCTTGTTGTTTTTATAATGCATACTCGTACAAGTTAATACTTTTATTAAAATTGAAAACTAAGAACAATGGTCAACACAATTTTTGTGCATAAAATATGTGAGGTCTACCTACATAATATCACGGAATCATTACGCCCCACACTACAATATTTTATCTTTTTTTTAAATTAGCTGTCTTACATTGAATTAATGTCTTCGGGGTTTGTTGTACGGTCAATTATTATTTAATTGCCATTTTATTTCTGAGTAAAACGAAAAATGATATGTTGTGTGGGGTATGGAATTTGTGAAAGAATGTTTTCTCGCGACGCGACGAGAATAATCAGTGTGGGCTCTGTTCTTAGCCAGTGGGTTCTGTGGGCAATGTGGGCAAAGTGGGCAATGTGGGCAATGCGGCAGTGTAATCTCTGTTGGCGATGTGGGCAATGTGGGAAATGTGGGCAGTGTGGGCAGTGTAGGCAAAGTGAATAATGAGGGAAATGTAAGCAGTGTGGGCAATATGGGCTATGCGGCAGTGTAAGCTCAATTGGCAATGTGGGCAATGTGGGAAATGTGGGGAGTGTAGACAATGTGGGTAATGAGGGAAATGTAAGCAGTTGGGGCAACGTGGGCAATGCGCAAGTGTAAGCTCTGTTGGCAAAGTGGGAAATGTGGGCAGTGTGGGCAGTGTAGGCAATGTGGGTATTGAGGGAAATGGAAGCAGTGTGGGCACTGTGGGCAGTACTGAATACCCCTCTACCAGTAGTCTCACCACCGTCTCACCACAATCTCACCGCAGTCCACCACAGTCATGTACAATGTCAAACGATGATAATAAAGTCTCGTTTTGTGGTAATGAGTATCGCCACACCATCATCGTCTATGTTAACAACGGTTGCTACTATAAGTCAGAAAATCTGTTTGTAGCTCTCACTAAAAACTCGTGAACGAGGAACTCTGGCGTCATGTAATTTACACTGCCTTTCGTGTCTAAACATTCAATGTCAACTATTTTCATCTCCATTAATTATTTGTGAAATTTCGAAATTTTAATTTAATCCTTATTAATACTTACTTATTTTTGCTTGCAATACTTACACATTGGATTCCGATTATTTAAATTTGTTTTTATTTAAGCACGTATATGTAAATATTTACCTGCTACCTACGTGAAAAATCACGTGATGTTATAGTTATTGTAGAATTTATGAACCTGAAAGTATTTATAAAATATTTTCCTTCAGGATCATTTCCTTTCAAAAACAAATATTTTAATATAATTATATTTTTTGTTAGCAAATAATTAGATGGACGACCAGAATCACCTTTCGAATGAACACTGTTAGTAAACTATAAAAACCATTAGTGATTTATATCAGTCAAACATTTAAAAAAAAATGTACATTTGAAATAAAGATTTATTAAATAATTAAATTTTGTTGGTACATGATTGGAAAATCAGGTTGGAAAAAGACATAAAACAACGAGAACAATGACTTCACTGATTACCTTTTGGAATAATTTAAATTTGACATTTACAGTTAATACCGCACAAGAGTCCCAACTGCTCCCGTCTGGAGCCAGTGAGACTATGGCATCCCCAGTCGGGGTATGTTGTGAGGCTGAAGGTAGTGGGGAGGGGAAGGAGATAGGGAAGAGGAAGGTGGGGAAGTACCTGGCTATTCAGATCTGGTCACTAAACACGGCTTAAGCCATTTCAAGCAACGTTTCAATTCTGAATGGTGGTCTTACACCAGGGCGATACTGATAGTATCTTCCACTCTGGAACGTGCCGCAAATATACCATTTATTATTTTAAATGAATAAATTGTGAAATACCACAAATTAATCAAATAAAATTTTATTTGCGCACGCCGGATTCGAACCCGCGACCTTCGGGTTGTGAGTCGAGTCTTGCCTCGGGACCACGGAGGACGTCAAATTTAATTAATTAATTAATTTAATTAATTAATTAATTAATTTTTATTTAATTAATTATTTTTAAATAAATTTATTAATTAATTTTTCTAACGACAATAATTTTTCTCCCCTACAAAAATCTCTTTTGGAATTCAAATTGAGAATTTTCAAGAGTCTGAAGAGAGTAGGGGAAGAAAAGGAGAAAGGTTAGAGGATGGTTTAGAAGTACCTACCAGGCTATTCAGAGCTTATCTCAAAATATATTTTTCCAAATATGCAATGAATTTTTAGTGAAAAAATAATAAAAAAGATGAGTAGATTTCTCTCTCACATCTCTACCTCCATACGCGTGTCCCAATGTGGATGTGGGTGCCTTAATGGTTCCAGACGCTGAAACAATTTGAAGATAATCGTCCATGTTTATCTTGGCGACATAAGTTCGATGTTCCGAGGCGAATCCTTCCTAAATCACGGCCACTCCTCCAAACCTCCACAACTCAACACCACCCCCCCTCCCTTCTCCGTTGTCACAGCCTCACCAACGAACGCTGTGACATCTTCATTGGGTACCTACCTAGTTCCAGTACCTGCCTATCTGCCTCTCTGGGGCCACTCGCCCACTCCCGGCGGCCCTTTCTTTATCTTGTACCCTTTTTATTAACCATTTAATAATACCCTTAAGATAAATTATATCTTCCAACCATAATAAACATTAAATCAATATTGTATCCAATCGACAAGAAGTATTCCTATCAAAGGCCAAAAATAGGATCAAAATATTTGAGGTATTAAAAATTTAACCTCAAAAATTTAAAACGATTCCATAGAAAAAATTGAAATGGAAGGAACAAATATATCAAATTCTAGAAATAATATAATTATTGAGACGATTTACGGTTACAGTACTGTGCCGGCAAAAAAAGCAAAAAAACATAAGCTCCTTAACGATACAATGCTGCAGCTCTTTCTTACACATTAAATAATGGTGAGACAAAAAATGAGACACACGAAATGCGTGTATCTGTTTCCTCCAAAGTACTGCTGTTTTCCTTTGGAGGAATTATATATATCTTATAACGGTTCGGCCCCGGCGACGGCAATTTCGTTTCATTTTCTTTATACGTGTGAGGGAGATGTATGATAATGATTGAATGTTTCCTTTGGAGGAGTACAGACGTACGTTCACCGTTTGTCTCATTTTCGGCTTTGTTATTTAGTGTGTAAGAAAGAGATGCAGCATGATATGTTTAAGAACAAAAGCAAAACGATCAGCGCTTTGACATTTTACGTTTTTAAATTTTTGGAATACATTTACAATTCAATATTATCCTTCTAACTATATTCCATTCATTAGCGGTCAAAGTTGATTCGTTTACTTCTTACACATTTGCTGCCTTGAGTGGGGTACCACAGGGATCTCATTTGGGCCCGATATTATTTTGCTTATTCATAAATGATATAGTTAATATTTTTAGTAATGTTAAAGTCCTATTATTTGCTGATGATCTGAAGATTTACAGAACAATTAGAAACGATGACGATCGCGCCATTCTGCAGTTAAACCTGAACAAACTATGCGCGTGGTGTTATGTCAATGATTTACAACTAAATATTGGTAAATGCCAGATTATTAGTTTTTATAAAGATAAAAATCCTTTAAACTTTTCTTATGATATGAATGGTGTTAATCTTCTTCGTGTATCGCAGATTCGTGATCTTGGTGTTATATTCCACGAGAGTCTACAGTTCAATGTACACATCGATGAAATAACAAGCGATGCAATGAGAATACTAGGTTTTATCTTGAGAATGGGGGCAAATTTTAAAAGTATGTTAACATTAAAACATCTGTATTGCTCACTAGTACGAAGCAGATTAGAATACAATTCCTCTGTATGGTCACCATACTACAATGTTCATTCTCAATCATTGGAAAAGGTATAAAACAAATTTCTTCGTTACATCAATTTTAAAATGAAAATTCCAATCGAATTTATAAATTATAATTACTTACGCATTGAAACCAGACTTCTTAAATTATCAGATAGAAGAGTGTTAATTGATTTATTATTTTTATACAAAATTATAAAATCTTTAATTGACAGCCCTAATTTGTTGGAACTAATTTGCATTAGCGTACCCGCTAGACAAACTCGTAGTAAAGATATTTTTAAATGCAACAATAAACTCAATACTAATTACTCTATATACTCACCAATTCCAAGAATCCATAACCTTGCGAATAAATACTGCGAATCTATAGATATATTTAGTGTTGACAGTTTTGAATGTTTCAAAAATCAACTAATCTCGATTTTATCTGCTAATAATTAACTTTTATTATTTTTTTGTCTTTCTCATAAAATATTTTCTCATCTAAACCTCACCAGTAAAATGTATACTTACTTTATAATATTTTTGCGGTTCTATTTACACTTTGTTCTATGTCAGGTCTTATTATTAATAATATGTATAAATATTTAAAGCTGAAATGTATTAGTTTTTTTGTAAGTACAACTTGTACCTTTTCATTTCATTTATTTTTTATGTTGTAATATTCTTTACCTAACGAGTCGATTGCATTCATATTTATTCTGTTTTATTGATTATGTAATACATGTAATTAATATTTTTAATTATATATTTGCTTCTTTTCTTGTAAAAGCCCACTAGGGCGTTAATAAATATAAAATAAAATACTTTCAAAATTTTCTGTGTATGCGTCTGCCCGTCGTTGCAGGCCGACGCATACACAGACTACAACAACTCCATTCAACCACGGTAGGGGGAATGGATTCCTACGTCCGGACCCTCAAATTTTTATCCATCCATTGTACCTTTTCCTTCCAACAACTTAATCTTTCTCCTTACCTCAAAAAGACCCAGGAATGGCATACGCCGTAAGGGAAATTATTTTCCTCAGAGATTCCAGTGTGGAGTTAAAGAAAAAAATGAGCATGTCCGTAAACTTCAACATAAAAAAAACACAAAAGAGCTTTAAATTGTAATGTTCCAGTTAAGTAGATACAGCAGCTTACATCAAAATTATAGTAGTATTGTAGGAGTGTTTTTTTTAGATTGTCTCCACGCAGGAGGCCCTGAGGAAAATAATTTTCCTCAGGGCCTATGTCATCTTTGAAGATGCTGTGTGGAGGGTCTTTTTGAGGAGAGGAAGAAGTGAACATGGTGTACAGAGACGTCACGGTGCGGTGTGAAAGAGATGCAAGAAAATAATGACTTTTTTCCTTTAGAGGAAACAGACCTACGTATATTATGTATCTCATCTTTTGAAAGAGCTGCAGCATTTTTGTGTTAAAAACGTATGTTTATTGTAATTTTTATACCATCACGGTACCATAAGCGTGAATCGTCACGGTAACAATAAAAGCGCTCTTTCTAAAAAGATTCCCAAAGTCTAAAATTCCACAACGCTGTGTTTTGACGTGAAAACGCCTTATATATCGATGAACACCGGCTGCACTCACGAAAAAGCACGACTCATTGTCACGTTGTCACGTTCCGCCTGAGTCAAGCGTGTAAGCGAGAGCGCGGAACAAGCATTCGACCTAAGCGTTCGGCTTGTGACGCATCTATCTCTCTTCCACTCCATCGTTATTATATGACGTTATCACGTAAAATTATCGTCCGTAAACCGACTTTACATTCAACAATTTTTTTTTATTAACATGTACAATCGTACAGTTTTATGATCATGTTTTTATGTTCACCTTTATCAAATGATTTTTCTTTATCCCATATGCACTACTAAGTGAAAAAGTCTAAAATTTTATTAACGGCGCAGTTAACATTGATATCTTATCACTAATAACATATCCCGGAATCTTTATTCAGCAACGGGTTAAGAATCGAGTAAAGCACTCTGCTCATTCAAACCCTATTATCCATAATACCAGGTGATTGAACCGGAGAAGGTTATGACACCAAGGGGAAACAATTATAACGCCCACAAAGAACAACCTAAAGCAAACATATCCACGAAATTTCGCAATTTAACAAGTCCAAATGTCGATACAAACTTAGCCGTAAATTGGTCGTTTCCCAATAAAAAATATCTATCCGACTCTCTCGTAAGGAAACCGATCGCATCGCAGGAATAGGGAATGGCAGGGATCGGGTTACCCAACGTGTGGGTCGCCCTCAAGCACCGTCGTAAAGCACCCGTCTGCTCTCTATAATTGATTTTCATTTGACGTGAAGATCACGGTTGTCGTACTAGGTTTTTAAGTAGTACTTTAAATAGATCACTTCATCCTACATTTAATAATCACCCAAATTAATTTGAATTCTTGGATGAAGCTATACGTGAAATCCTATGTAGATACTATTTAGATTAATCTTTACGATGAATCGGTTTACATTATGAACATCGAAAAATGTGCTACGGATAAATTGAAGCTTTTACTAGCTTTTCTATGTATTGGAATTACAATAAAATTATTATTTACATAACAAAAAATATAAGCGTAAACCACTAAAAAAATGTTTTGCATGACTTAACTATGAAGTAATATAAGAAACATTTTTTTTTAAATACCCCTTTATGGCTAAGACTATTTTTGAGGTTTTGTGTTTTCTATCTTTTTTTCATTCTTATAAAATTATGCACAAAATAAATAAAAACCACCTTTTCGCTTACTTGCCTCGTGCAAATAGGACGCTCGATTTTAAATTTTGAAGGCATGAGAATCGAAATATTTCTAGCGTTTATATTCCTCTTAAGGAAACAATTTGTAAGTGAAAATCGTAGTGATTTAAAAATTATTCGTATTTCTACAGCGTTCAGTCTTCCCCTGCCAATTCCATGGCTCACTGCCGTACATCAGGATAGGTACCAGCACCCCATTGTGAACTGCTAGCTTCGCTCGATAAGCTTCCTTAATATATTAATGTTTATAATATTTCAATTCAAGGCAACAATTTTTCAATATCGTGCACGATGTGTTTTATTTTATTTTAATAAAATGTGTACAACTACTGTTTTTATATCTTACTACTACCTACCTACTTGTTATTATGTACCTACATTTTATATTCTCTCAAACAATTAATATTGATTCAATCGACAAGAAGTGTTGAAGAGATTAATGATGATGGAAACCAAAATATTTTCTTTAATTAGTTTCTGCGGGCTCTCCGCTGAAATTATTAAATATGTTTTTTTTTAAGTATTATTTTGTGTAACACTCTTCGTTTATTTAGGCCTGGTCAATCCGTGTCCTTGCTATGTACGACATTCCTCGCTCCAATTTAAGCTGGCTAAATCTATCGCTCAAACTCGCAGAATAGTTCCTATTTTAGATGCCGAAGCACTAGCAGTCACACACCAAATCTGACATTTACGTAAATAATCTTTGGATACTTCCCAACGAAATTTACGTAAATTGCCTAATTTTACAAGTACGGACTATTATATTTATCGAGCGATTAGAAATGGCGATGTTATTAATTGATAAAATCAATCAAAAATAGTCTGATAAGGGATTATAAAAAATTCAACGTTAGGGCAGTTTTTTTTGGCAATTTTATTAATAGTGCACTGACTCTAGTGAAACAAATACTTATTAAGGTGATCCAATAGTCCAGGGAAAAATCGAAATCGGAATTCACCCTTTGTGGGAGAGTTTAAAAATACTTGAGAAAAATCTTTTGGAAAGGTTGGAAAAGGTATTTGGGATTTTTTTTTATCGGTTGATTTCGTAAAGGCCTTTAAAAAACATTAACTCCTTTTTTACGCATTGTTTATTGTAATAACAAGGAAATTTAAAATTGATTTCACGGAACCAAGCGACGCGATGCCATCCGTCTATTCCCAGCTCCGGCCGGGGCAGAACTGATTCAAAATGGGTGTGGCAAATCAGTAGTCCTTGGGTGGACCGCATAAGGTTCACTTTGAAAATCCAAATTTGTCTACTTCCGGCCGTATTCTGAAATAACAATGAGAAAACGCATATTTTATTTTATTTTGTGAAGTTCAGTTGTAAAGATCAATTTTTTGCGATTATTATAAAAGAAACTGAATTTGCTACATTAAACAATAAAACCATATCCGAAAAGGGTTTTATAAGTAAGAGAGTTTGCACTTGAAAGTGTTTTTTTGTAGACCTAATACTTTATTTTTTTCTAGGCTTATTAAAAGACTTATAAAAAATGACCGATATTTTTAAAGGCCAAGATATATTCTACACGCAGTATTTAATTGAAGCATCTATAAGACTTCTAAGCGATCAAATTTTCAAAAAGAAAATACATGATTTTGTATGATTTTGCATTATTTAGCATGGCTTCATCTTAAAATAGGTGTGATCGCTTATAGCACCATACTGATTGAATTGGGGAACTTTATCGAAAATTAACTCGTAAATTAAAGCCACCTAAAATTAAACTGCCGTCGTTTTTGAAAGATCGCGATCATAATACCATGATTTCCTGGTGCGTGGAGATGTTCCGATGAAGATGACAGTAGAGAGCGTAGATGTAGCATACGTGTCGATAATAAATTTATTCCTCTATTAAATTCATAGACAATTCACGTAATATTGGTGACATTTAGGCTTTCGACCTATATACGGATTATGTTCCAAGCTGTGCTAAGCCCGACATTCCAACCAAGCCGAACTTATAATCAACTGATATTCCGGGCCTTAAGGCGCCGTATCCTTGCTCGAAAAGAAGAAAATGGAGAGATATGTAATTACGAATGTTGGAGAGAGCGCGCTAATATTTAAAATGATGAAATTGAAGCGAAAATTGTGAAAATGTTTAATAAAACACGACTCGTTTAGAATCGAGCAAAAATCTCATGGGGGTTGTCTAAAACAACGTTCAAAGAAACACTGTCAATTTTTTTCATACATTTAACTTGTTAAATAATAGAGACAGGCTTGAAAATAAAAATTTTCGGAGCATACTTTGCAATTTTTTTCTATGGAGGGAATTTCATATAATTTGAGTTTCGGCGTGGAGATCGTATAGATATTATCTTAAAAAATAACATATATTTTTTAAGAGCTTAAAAACTTCAAATGTTCAAGGGAGATACATGCAAGAAATCGGTAGAAATATGGGTAGCAGCTGCTTAATGTAAATTGATTTTTGTATCCCATAAGGTATCGTAGATTATAAAGTTTTCTTTCTTTTCAGGAGACTCTCTTCGTGAAAGACTAAACACCAAGAAGAACTTCCCAATGGGTAAGTGAATTTTGTTTTACTCTGTGCTTTTTTCTAAATGTCACAATCCGTTCATTTTCATCAACAATCCGATTTTTCTTCTAGAATGTCTTCCTCATAGTTTAGTTACTTCAAGATACTCGCATCGGTAGCTAATTTAAAAACATTAGTTTCGAATTAACAACTTTCTATTTTTTTATGAAATATGCAGGTAGTTAAAACACGGTTTCAGAAATATATTTGCTGTGTTGTGTGAGCCTATAAATATATATAAACCATAATTGTTAAGGTAACACTAATAAAATAACTAAATAATTAATATCACTGTCTATTGCGGTTGTGCATTAGGTAAAACTATTAATTTTGTATTTTATATTAGCAAAATGATTATCGTATGAAATGGAATTATTATTTATTTTACTACACTAAAAATTTATTAGGAGTTTAATGGAAACTCAGTTATCGAAAATTTGCATTTGTTGCGGTTTTGAAGTCAGCCATCGAGATATCTGCAAAAAGTGTCGTTTCTTTGCAGATGAACATGTTAATACCGACGATAATGGCAGGAATCAGGAATCCCCATCTAAAATATTGGGGGAAGTCAAACATTTAAGGATCGTCTCTTCTCCCGGCTCCTCCACGAAGTCAACCTCCAGCGGGGACCCCCCATCATCCCCTGACGGCAGCCCCGGCACAAAGTCACCCCAACCGAAAGTGCTACGAAAAAAAAAAGTACCGTCACGTAAAGTACCGGCGCCAAAAGTACTGTCGCCAAAGATACCGCCATCAATGCTGTCGCTAAAAGTATTGTTATCAGAAATGCCGTCGTCAGAAGTACCCATACCAAAAGTATCGTCACCGAAAGCATCCACACCAAAAGTACTACCATCACAAGAACCGTCATCAAAAGCATCAACTCCTAAAGTACTGCCATCAGGAGTACCGTCATCAGAAGTACCCATCCCAAAAGTATCTTCATCAAAAGCATCCCCACCAAAAATACCTCTACCAAAAGTGCCGTCACCGCAAGCAAATCCACACAGATTTATTTTATCGGGGGTTCGCCGCCCAGTGAATGTTCCCCGCCCTCACCCCGCTATTCCGCCTCGGAGGCTCCCGGGAAGTGTTGTCGCGCAAGTCATCCTCCGAATGAAGAACCAAATGATGGTGGCCCGGGAGCTGATGAAGATAGTCAATGAGCGAAACACGCGAGAGGTTAAGGAACTACTCACCAGTTGCATTCGGGAAATTATATCCGCAAACGATACCCTGGGGCCATTCAAACTTCGGGAGGTAGAAGATATGAGAGTACTCCTCGAGAATCAAGACGACAATAACTAGCCATTAGCCATGTGTCATGTTTGAAGAAATTTCAGTGAGTCTCTTTATTATCTATGCAGCAGGTCAAATAGTGTCAATGATATCTCTTCTTTTTTCTATTTTACGTTATCATAATGAATCTACAACGTGTTTCACGCCAATACCGTCAATCTTCAAACCTCTCAAAGCACAAAAAAGGAAGAATTTTAATAATTTATTGTATAAAATGTAGCGTGTGTACAGAGTAATTGAGTTTATTTACTGGTTACTTTCATCATCATCAGGAAGTTAGCGATCCTAAAAGAAACCAAATTATTTTTATTGAAAACACTTTTCTGAATATAAAGATACGCGTTTAGAAAAAAAACCAGGTTCTCCAAGAAACATAATTTCGTCGCCGTTCAGACAAATGTTACCAACATATGCAACACTTGTGAAACATATGCCCAAGTTTCGAGATTTTTAAATTGAATTTCAAATAAATAATCTCATTTGAATACTTTTCATATTTTTTTATTGTGCAGGTAGATAAAACTTGGAAATTTGTACATAAACTGTAAAACCGTATTTTTTAATGCTTTGAAATTTCCAGTATCTCAAAAATGTGTGTTGTGGTTTGGTGATTTTTTTTTAATGGGCGACTATTCCATCCTTATATTTTTAAGTATATTCATTTCACGGAGTTTGGCGGTATCAGCGTGAAACCGTTCGTACTTTAATGCATTGAATATTCTTAATTGTTGACTTAAAATAATACGTGTACCTATAAGAAATATTGTACCTATAATAAATATTTTCTTGATAAATAAATAAACTATTATTTAATCCGACCCGTCATTTTACACTATCTTATTTAAAAAGGCAAATACTATTTCTATAATTGGGACAGCAGTCATGAATGATGCAACCTGTTACAACGTTTGAGTTCTTGCAACTGTCCACTTTCACTTTGCAAATCCTGCCAAGAGTTTGAAGAAATTTGATGATATTGAGATGCATAAAATACACCACCATATTTGCATCTACACATCAACCAACAAAAATCGACGCATCTGCACAGTTTATTTATTGATTGGATTCTTTTGGAATTTTCCACATATTATCATGTAACAATCTCTATTTGGGAGGCGGGAATGGGTACCGCCGCCCCGGGAACCTTTATTGGATAACCAACACCTCTGCCATAGGTCACCCCAAGTGGTTCGCTACGTTTGGTGATTTAGCAGGGGTGCCCGGGTTCATGGGGTGAAGTTTGTCTAGGTCTCAAAGGTGGATGACCAGGACACACTGAACCTCAGATTCCTACCCACCCCTTAAACCCCTTTCCTTCCTACCCACCCCTTAAACCCCTTTCCTTCCTACCCACTCCTTAAACTCCTTTCCTTAAACCTTAAAACCCTTAAACTTCCTTAAAAAAACCCTCCACACAGCATCCCCAAAGATGACATAGGCCCTGTGGGAAATTATTTTCCTCAGGGCCTCCTGTGTGGAGCTCATGTAAAAAAAAAAAAAAAAAACAATATATAGGTTGCAGATTGTACGCCTATATAAAATAATAATTGGTTGATGCTCGTTTCTCAACATTTTCAAACATGATCGAAGCTCTTGATAAGCACATTAATAATTTTAATCGATGACATAATCTAAAAAAAATAATCGATATGTTAATAGAAATGCTGGAAAGTATTTTAATTGGTTAATACCAATGAGAGATGGTGTCATTTATTAATTACTATAATTATACCGATACTAACAACACCCTCTTATCTAATCTTTTCACATAACTCAATAATTCAATTGAAACATACCACGAAAAGCAAATATAATTTCTTAAATAGGAATGTGACGCATTCTTTACGTTAGATTCCTAACGTTCTGCAAATAATATATGTGCGATAACCGTTAAAAGCGTTAAGCCCTCAGGCCTCAACCATATTCTGTCAGTAGGTCAGAATATTTTCGCTTTGCATTAAAATCCTAATAAATGAAATATTTGTTAACGTATCAAAAAAATAAAAACTATTTTTGAAAGGTGATCAAATAAACAATCAATTTTTTAATATTAGAAATATCCATGTAGTTTTTTTAAATATGAAAATTTCACAACGTTTCATAATTTTTTTTCAAACTGCAATTGGAAATTTTATTTTATTATTTTATTTTATTTATCAAAAGTATACAATACAGAATATAGTATATTATATAAAGCATTGTACTCCCAGGAGTTAATAAACTCATTGCGGGAATGATACGCATTACATGAAACATATAGCTGTATGTATTAAATGGACATATGATGGGGACATACACAACATTATTATTTCAGATAGTCATTAATAAGATGAAGTTTGAGCATGTTAGTTTGGGTCTTTTTACATTGACTTGCACGTTTGATCTCGTTGGGCAGTTGATTATATTTTGTGTGAGCTATGTATTCTAGGGATCTTAGTCCATATTTTGTTGATTTGATTTCTTAATTTCTTATTTTGGTTTCTTAAATTTGTACATTTTAATTCTTTTGTGGATATCTTTTTGATTTAAATACATAGCGTAGTGTTTTCTCTTTCCAATACCGTTTAGAACATATTTCTGACTATAAGGGAGATACAACGATTTCTATGAGACTTGTGTAAATTGTTCCGAAAAGCGAACAAATTAGTCTGGGGGGTTAAGCGACAAGCCTTACACTGGGAGGGATCTACAGGAGGTTTAAAACGATGAACGGAAATTATGGAAAAATACGTTTACATTATTTATGTTTGTTAATATATATTATATTGAATTAGCTTTGGGATGATTATATAAATATTTAATTTTTTTATTATTCCAACTGATGTAAAATATTTAGTTTACGCCATTTATTTTCATTAAGTGATTAATTTAACTTTTTGAAATTTTTGGCAAATTGTAATTCTATTTCGAAACGATCTCTTTATATGTTCTTTAATTATTTTTTGTTAAACGACCAGCCGGTTTGTTTAACATGTTGAGCCTTGCATTCGTCAACACTGCAACGGCGCCGTTTATAAATGGCGCAATTTTTATTTGGGTAATTAACTTTTCGATCTTGAGAGAGATTGTACATTAAATATTAGATCCAAGTAGTTTTATAGAATTGTATCTTTTTTACGTTGTTTCGACGAATTCCAAACACACAAATTAATTGTTAGTTAATGTTATTAAATTAAGTTAATGTTATTTTTGTGTTTTTATATCCATGTCTTCTCCCTTTAAAACCGTTATTTTTAGCTATTGTTAAAATCTTTCTTTTTTTTCTTTTTTTCCTTTTTTTACTGATCTCTCCGAAGTCCCCGGAGGAGCGGTATCGCTCACTTTTAGAATCACTGTTTAGATATCACGTTATAAGGCAGACTATTCGTATTTCACTAAATAGTATTAATCTGAACTTATATGCAATTAACGCGCGTAGATCAGTAATAATTTTTTTGTAATTGATCTAATTTTGGAATTATTACAATATATACGGAATCATAAATACTTCGCATGCTTAAATAGGCACTGTGTCGACCCATTCATATCTTGATATTTAGCATAAAGAAAAATAGTTAAACCATTTTTATATGTATACACAGGGTGTAACAGTACTTCACGGAAAGATTTTAACCAGCTATTTCTGAGCATATTTGGAGCAAAAATAAAGATGTCATTTTGCCGTCCAATGATATTTTTTTCATTGAAAAACATTAAAAATATTTTTCCAACTGAGTAGCGCGTTTATAGCCTAGCGGGTCACTTGACAAACATTGCGTCTCGTTCCAGCACTACGGTAACACATGAAACAGCACGCTATCACATGATCCCGTCGCAACATATAAGAGTGGGATAATAGCTCCTATTTATATTTTCTTTAATCATCTATGACTTTCTGTACGTAATAGATGATTAAAGTACGTAATTTCACTGGTTCGTGCAACCATGTAACATGCAATTATTTTAATAAAATATATGCAACTGTTTGTTTCCCTAATAAACTAAAATAAATTAAATTAAATTATGTGGTATCTATAAAGATCTCTTTTAAAAAAATGGGAAAGATAGACTTTGACTACCTTTAGGACCTTCTTTATCGGAGAGCAAATTATCGTATGTGCAAATTCTCTGCACAGTGAACTTATACGGGTATTGCAATAATATAGGTATATATCTGTAAAAAAAATCACCCCAGGCCTCTCTAAGGTTCTAAAAAAGTCTTTGTAACCCATAAAATTAATTAATTACAACATTGATAATAATGTTCTTGAAACATTAACACACGTTAAGGACTTCGGCATCACTTTTCAATGAAATCTTAATTTTTTTTTGACCGTATAACGGAAATCTTTTACGAATATTGAGGACTTACAAATATTAAGATTTATAACTAGGTTATCTATAACTTTTTAACAATTTATATGTATTATACGGTATTTTGACTTTGTTAGAAGATAAAATTCAATAATATTCGTATACAAGCAGGACCGGCCCTCAGCCAAATGGCGCCTGGAGCTAGCAAGAACTTCAAAGGCACTGTTTCAGGTGTTAGGTTAGTTTATGGATTGGCTCCTTGGCGCCTTGGCAAGTCGGCAACCGTAGCAGATACCAATTACACTCGCACACGACCGGTCTTGTGTACAAGTTATTGAAAAAATACAAAATATTTTTTTATGTTTCTAAAATTTTTAAATGGGTATTCCAGCAAGCTTTTTGAACTACAAAACTGTTAAATGATGTGATTATGCTTAATTAGTATACAGAAGGATTTTTACTGACTTGGTATTGCCATATAAAATTTCAAAGGATGCACATGATAATTCAGAATTTCTAGCATTGAAAAGCTTTTGGATTCCATTACGTGATACTACAAGTAGGGATTTATTTCAGTGCAAATATTCTGGGACTAACTTCCATAATATGTACTCTTCATAGCCCAGACCGCTAACGGAGGGTCAGAAAAATAATTATGCCGAGTCATTAGACATCTCCAATTTATTTAAAATACAAAACATTGTTTCTGGGGCAGTTCAGTTACGGAATAAAAAAAGAAAAGGAACAAAAACTGTATATTGAATTGAATTTGATTGAATTGTATTGTATTAATATTAGTTAATAGTTTTACCCATTTAAAAACCTGAAAAGAGGGTTAACAAATAAATAAATAAAAACAACTTGCGACCTTTAGAGAAGTTCTCCGGACTATGAGTGTTTACTAGTTTTACTTACAGCCAAGGGCGGGATTTACACTGTTGACTCAAATCTTCTCACGTAGGATAGGACTAAAATACTGGTTAAATAAATATCTAAATTTGTCCATATCGTTTCAATATATCAATTGTGCCTGATAGGGAGCCACGATTCTTGTTCATGTTCTGTATTATAATATATTTCCTATAAATATTAATTTTTAAATGTATTTTTGGGAAAATTTGTTTTATTTTATTTATTTGCTCTGATTGGTTGATACAGCAATTATGGAGTTAGTTCCATGATCGCTCGATGTATCTAAATTATTGTCACTATTGTTGGAAAACTATTGTTTTTACGTTTCTAAAGTTTAATGACACTAGTTATTCATCTATAAATAATCCAATAGTAGCAGAGTGAATATCGTGATCATTAAATCGAATTACGAGTATAATATCATTTTTTATTATCTCCTAATATGTACGCGTAGGTAGTTTGTTCCATTTATTTTAATTGCTTTCTCGCACAATTTGTCACAATTATTTGGTCTTGTTTATTCGGTTTTTCGTTGCAAAATATCTGGTGACCCGACAGTTAACCCCCGACAGTTAGCCCCCGAAATGACAATTATTATAAAATTTGACCCGCCAGTGGTTGAGTTGGCATCGCGTTTGGGTCCTACCCGGCATCGCGTGTTCGATTCCTCGGCTTGCTAAGTTCTCCATTACAACACAAGCAACATTTTCCGGTTCCTATGGAGGTAATAGGAGATTTTCAAGTATTTTCGGGTTATTCGTAATCCGGAAATATTTACTTTCTTCAAAAAAAAAAAAAAAAAGTAATAATTTTTTTTTTAAATTAATAAATAAATTAGTAAATGAAAATAAAATTACAATTTAATTTTAAAAAAAATAATTTATAATAAAATTTAATAAAAAATAAGATATTACAACTTTTTACTAATTTCAAACCTAAAATAGACTTCAAAAATACCTTTAATAATAAATTGATATTATTAAAGATGTTTTTGATATCAAACAAACTTATTTACCGTATTGATTTATTGTACTTATACACATAACTGTATATAGAGAAGTAGTTTTGTCCCTGATGAATTTGAATGAAAATATGTTTTATACGTCTTTTATTCGTCGGTATACTCTCTCTGCACACCCCTTCGAAGAAACTTAGTTATGTAACTTTAACTTTAAAAAAAATCTCGCCTGCACTATCATACTATTATTAATGAAGGATGGGTGAGGAGAGAAGAGAAGAAAAAGATACTTAGAAAGTGGGCTGTGAGCCAGATAAGGTTGGGAGCCTTTGCTCTAAAATCTAAAGAACTAAATGAAAATAACCATTAGAGAAGTTCTCGGGACTTTTATCGGGACACAGATTTACTTGTGAATAATTTTGAAATATCGTTTCTTTGCAGATGAACCGAGAATGATGAATAATACCGAGGATAATGGCAACTCTCAAATCACAAAAAGATGGAGGTCTCGAGAATCCCAACCTAAAACCTTATCGGAAGACGAACAGCAAAGGATCCTCTGTTCCCCCTGTTCTTTAATTCTGCCAACTTCCAGCGAGGACGTCACAAGTACCGTTATCGGGAGTACACAACCTGAAAGAAACATCACCGAATTCGATAGTACCTACCCCAGTGTACCTTCACAAGAGTACCCTACCACCAAAAAAACTGCCACCCAAAGCACCACCGTCACAAGTACCGTCGAAAGAAATACCCACCCTGAAAAAAACATCAGCAAAAGTACCCACTCCAAAAATACCAAAAGGTCTGCCACCAAAAGCACTGCCGCTAAATTCACTGTTATTTCTAAAAGCTCTTCCGTAAAAAGCACTGCCGTCAAAAGCACTGCCACCAAAAGCACTGCTTTCAAAAACAATGACGCCAAAAGCACTGCGGTAAAAAGCACAGCCGCCAAAAGTACTGCCACCAAAAGCATTGCCTCCAAACGTACTCCCGCCAAAAGTATTGCCACCAAAAGCTCTGCCGCCAAAAGCACAGCCAGCAAAAGCACTGCCACCAAAAACACTGCCAAAAGCATTGCCGCTAAAGGAGCTGCCACCAAAAGCATATCCACCAAAGGCACTGCCATCACAAGCACCGTCGTCAGAAGTACCCATTCAAAAAAAATCGTCACCAAAAGTACTCTCTCCAAAAGGGCCCCCACCAAAAATGCTGCCGCCAAAAGCACTACCATCACAAGGACCGTCATCAGAAGTATTCATCCCGAAAAAAACATCATCGAAAGTATCCACTCCGAAAGTACCTTCACCGAAAGCACTACCATCCTAAACACTCCCGCCAAAAGCTCTGCCGTCAAAAAAACTGCCACCAAAATAACTGGTTCCAAAAGCCCTGCCACTAAAACCACTGTCGCCAATACTACTGCCGCCAAAACCACTGCCACCAAAAAAACTGCCTCAAAAATATCTGGTTCCAAAATCGCCGCCACTAAAATCACTGCAGCCAAAAGCACTGCTACCAAAAACACTTCCGCCAAAATCACTACCACCAAAAGCACTGCTGCCAAAATCATTGCCACCAAAAGCACTGCCACCACAAGTTCCGTCATTAAACTTGCCCATCTGAAAAGAAACATCGCCGAGAAGGCAAAAGCACGGCAGCCAAAAGCACTACCGCCAAAAGAACTATTGCCAAAAGAACCGCCATCACAAGTATCATCTTCAGAAGTATCCATCCCGAAAGAAACATCACCCGAAGTACCCACTACAAAAGTACCCGCTATAAAAGTCCATTCACCAAAAGTAGTGCCATCAATAATGCCGTCACCAAAATTATTGCCGATCAAAACCCTGCCATCACAAGTAACGTCATCAGAGCTAGTACCAATTAAAAAAACAATGTCACTCAAAGTAGCCACACCGAGATTATCTATTCCAAAAGTGCAATCACCGAAATTAATGCCATTATAAGTCCTGCCACTGAAAGTAGCTTAAAAATAGCGGAATTTGTGCCACCAAAAGCACCGCCATACTTTTTAGACAACCAAATTCTTTCTACCGTTTGCCATTCAATTATTCTTCCGGCTCATCCGCAACGAAGTGTCATCCTCAAATGAAGGAGTAAATCATTGTCGCCAAGGAGCTCATGAAGAGAGCCAACGTGAAGAATACGCAAGACGCTCAGCAAGAACTATTGAACTCGGGAAATTATTACTACCAACTATTTTCAGGCGCAATTGAAACTCTGGAAGACAAAGACTGAAGCCAACTGTAACACGAAGTCTACCCCTTGACGGTCTTTTGCCAGTCAATTTTTATGATAATGATGAAACCAATGACTATACAAAATACCTACGAGAAAGACCGATCCAAATACATACCCATTCTGTCCAAACGGTTATACAAAAATGACGTTACTTTCAAATGGTTTCCATAGTTATCATTCAGTTCCATCTTGGCAAAGGTTCGCGAAAAATGCGTTTAACAAGGTTAGCTCATCGAGGGGGTAGAGCGGTGATTGGCTAAAAATTCTTAAAATTCTAGCTTGAAGTCCATTTCCCACTGGGAGATTATAATTAACTGCATTAGAAGTGGCGGTGTTTTACTTCAAGCTACGTCACGCGTTCGAAATTTCGAAAGCGGTCCATTTTTTTCGAAAAATCCCTTAAAAAACCCTATTAAGGGTATTCTTAAAATATATTTAGAAACTTTATACCGGTAGATGGCGTTATTTTCAAAATCGTCGAATAAAACGGTTTTAACACGTTGTGCTTTTTAATATTGAGATAAATTATTGGTTCGCGCCCGGAAATAAGGTATATTAATCTGTATAATTTTTTTTTTATACATATAACTTTATAATCTTAGAATACGGCTGAAAAACACATAATTTTATTGCAAAAAAACACGTACGAAAGACATTTGTCACAACATCGCGCGCGTTCGTACGGAAAAATTCTTTTACCCAACCAAAAGACATTTGCGAAAAATAGTATATTTCAAAAATTTTACGATGTAATGCACGAGTCGAAAAGAGACGCGAGATAGAAGGTTCGCTGAATTCAGTAAATTAAAACAACGCCTGGGGAAATTGAATGATTTATAAAAAGAACCGGCTGAGAACAACAGCATTCGAGCCGAGAGCTGCCGTTAACTGGACCTTTTTTTTAAAGGCCGCTAAATGGCAAATTTGACGCATGCTCAAGTCAGGATACGTTAGCTTCTCAAAACATCATAACAAATAATAATATAGGCATGGCCCGAGTGTCAAGGACGGAGTCTACAGTGTGCTTATAAAGTCGCTCTTTAAAAATAAAAAACTTTTTGTATTTTTTAAATATATTTTATTTCCACAAACTATAAACATGTCATGTTAATAATAGTAAAAACTCTTTATAGGGCAGAAAGTTGAAGATTAAAAATAATATTTTTTTGTACAAATATCTTATACACGGTGTTAGGAAACTAGTAGTAAAAGTGGTGAATCTACATCACATAGAGAATTCAAAAAACCTTTTTCGATCTGAACACATCGATTTCTTATTTTCTGCAAGTAAACATTTAGAGCCGGGTGCACGCTTAGTGTGGGAACACAAAATACGCGGGTTTAGGCTTTCTGATTGGTCGGCGCATGGGTGACCGACTGGCGCAGGAGCGCCGACAAGAATTCGTATATATTTTTTTAGAAATACAAACATTTCCGGATCACGAAAAACCTGAAAATATTTCAAAATCTCCTACTACCATCACAGTAAGCGGAAAGCATTGCCTGGGTCGTGATGGAGGAATTAGTCAGCTAAGAAATTGCACACACTACGCCTGGGTGGGAACCAGACGCAACGTTAACTCAGCAAGTGACCGGTCTTATTGCTAACGTATGACCGTACACAGTAAAAACTGGTTCAGATTTGTGCTAAAATAACGCTAATAAGCTAAAATAATGACGCCCACTCGAACTAGTTCTGTCGACATTCGATAGTATGCTCGTAGCTGGCTCCACAAGCTAGCCAATAACGGTTCCCGCCCGAACAAATTCTGACGGACGAAATCAGCTGTTGGTGGGCCGCCATCTTTAGGCAAACACCAGCGAGTAGCGAGTAAAGTTGACCACCTTTCAATTTTTTTCGTAGATTGTCCACAATCTGCTAGTTAGCAAGTAATACGATGACACTGAGCGAGTTTTCTTTTTTTTTAAGTTTCCTTATTCTTTGAATTGTTTGTTACATGAATTGGGGATTTTTCGACCACCATACTAGGCACATGCCTGTATTGTGGTAGTCGATTTTTGTATACAGTACATTAATAGACGCAATATAAAGCACTGTGCGAGAATATAAAAAATATATATATATAAATATACATATTATATAAAATAAAATTAAAGAAATTTAAAGAATACAAATGAAAATAAAAGCATGTAAACTGGAACATATGGGTATAAGAGGTTTAGCATTAAAATGGTTTAAATCATACCTAAAAAATCGTAAGCAGAAAGTTCACATATCAAATATCAACGAAAAAATGATGCAATAGATGGTAGATTCCAAATGGAGAACAATTAACAAGGTTGTGCCACAAGGAAGCATTATTGGGCCTCTCCTTTTCCTTATCTATATACACGAACTTCCCGAACTAACCCATAAAATATTATGTATCGAAATTACAGAAAAATAGTTATGCTCACCATTCCGGATGCAGCATTATAGTTATGGCCATACGACCTTTTGGACCAGCCTCCATCAACGTAAACCGTTATGAAAGGTATCCCGTCTGCATTGACATTTCCTTTTTTTATGGCAATTTCCATTTCGGTTTTGCCAGCTACACGCATTTGTTCTGCCAGATGCCCCCCCCCCACAATTTGCCCAAATTTCTCTCTGTTTTACGAAATGTGTACCCGGACATTACTGGGACATCCATGGCACCGAGAATTTGAGCAGCTTGGGTGTAGTAGCTGCCACTTGTAAGTGTACCCCACACAAAAGACTTATTGGCAAGTTTTTCAGGCTCTGGTTCTGAAGTTTGCTTCCATGTGGTGTCACACATATTGCATTTAAAAAAAAAAAATAGAATGAAACCCAGTGCGCAATTCTTTGATCAATTGAATTTTTGAAAACGTGCATTTTAAATAATGCTGTGTCATAGTGAACGCCCACTTCAGAACGTGCTGGATGTCCACAATTCTATTTCCCTTGACTGAATTTTCCTTATCTTCACTGTACGCCATCATCTCTGTGACAAGATTGTGGTTTTCCAAATTGGGGTCCGGAGCAGGCCAGTTTATAATTATCGGGGCCGCTGTTTCGATTATAGTAGTTGGATGGTCGGATGTGGAAGGAAATGTTGCTTCAACACGCAACAGTTTTGAACAACTTTCATAAGTTTTCACGTCCCCAGACGTAATATTAGAGGATGGGATTTCTCCACAAATATTAATTGTAGGGGTCTCGTCACCTGAACATTTATTTTCTTTATTTCCGCGCCAGTGTTTGTGGGAACTAAAAGATAAAATATAAATTTAAAAAAATATATAATTTTTGAGCAACATTAAATACGAACCATCCTATACCGCCGAGCGATATGGGTGGTGGTTGAACAAGCGTAAAATTGTTGACCTAGGATAGAAGGTATAAATGTGGACTGGACATATAACTGGCAGAGGAACGATACAAGTAGAAATGAGATTCTTGAGTTGTATGTGTGGTTTATCCATGTGTGATTGTTCTACAAGCGTCAAATAGATAATATAATAAGTGTATGTGTACACTGCATCAAGAAAGAATGCTCGGCTAAAACTGGAATCCCACCACATTGGATCTATTTCATAGAATCAATGAAAAATATTGGCGAGAACCTGCTTTCTAGAAACAATAGAAACCCAAAGTTGAATCGACTTCAACTTTCGTTTTACGAAATCTAACTATTTTTTTTCTATTATTGTGATCCAACATTATAGTATAGTATCTCTTTACATATTTTTTCGCAAAAACGGCGCAATCAAGCGAATTAATTATTTGAGAACGGTCAGTCGGAATAATAGAAGAGATGGATGAATGTGAATAATCGCTATGACGGCCGGCGTAGTCCAGCGGTAAAGCTCTTGACTAGCATTCCGAAGGTCGCGGGATCGAATACCGGCGTGGCAAATAATTTTTTTTCGATTAATTTGTGTTAATTCACAATTTATTCATTTAAAATAATATATAGTATATTTGCGGCACGTTCCAGAGTGGAAGATACTCTCAGTATCGCCCTGGTGTAAGACCACCGTTCAGAATTGAAATGTTGCTTGAAATGGCTTTATCCGTGTTTGGTGACCAGATCTGAATAGCCAGGTACTTCTCACCTTCCTCTTCCCCATCTCCTTCCCCTCCCCACTACCTTCAGTCTCACAACATACCCCAATTGGGGATGCCATAGTCTCACTGGCTCCAGACGGGAGCAGTTGGGACTTTTGTGCGGTATTCATATAAAAAAAAAATCAGTTTCAACTTTTAGTTGTGATCCTCTCAGGGAGAAAACGGGGATAGATAATAATTAGCAAGAATTAGACAATAATTATAGAACGTGCCTAGAAAATGTGGATATCCGCAAAGAATGCATGTAGAGCGAATGAACGAACAAAGTAGGAAGTAGCTAATATAAGAAAAATATATGGCGCAAATGTGAATCGTATAAGAAGTCGGGGACATCCGAGGAAGACGTGGCACGATCAAGTAAATCAGATACTTGAGTCGGGTCATGCCAAAAGTCAGAATAATAGAAGAGTATGTAGGTATGAGACGGTGTATGAATATGAGTGAGGCAAAGAGTGTGTGCCAAGACCGAGTTGTTTGGCGGTCTGTCCTCTCTGCGTACCCCTGCGAAGAAACGGCGTGATGGTTAGTTAGTTACCTAGAAAATATTTGTGAAAAATTTTGTAATATATATCTGTATTCCAATTCACCGTGCTGACGTTTCATCCCGTTTGCACTGAGTCTTGGATTGACCCTCTTCCCGGAATACTTGTGATTTTTATAAAGTGCACGCCTCATTTTTATGGAGTAACAATAATGCGCTGTATAAAAATTTGTTATTATTGATTTCTTGTTGGCACAAAAAAAGTTATTTCAAACTTCAAGCGGTGGCAGGCAAACATAAACAGACAGAATGTACCCAGCTCAATCTACGCATTTTATTGTTTAGCAGGTCTCAAAAACAAAATAACTAGGCGGGCGTCTAGTAATAGTTGCAGATTTAAGAAAGTAGTAACTAATTACAGTCGCTCTCACTAAAATGATATAGTTTACGTAGCCTTTTTTACGGCGTGCCTCAACCGCAAATGTTCTATGCGCCCAGTAATACTGGAACATTCATAAAAAAGCAAAACGAACATTCCATCAGAATAAGAAATCAAGACACGAACCGTGACATTTTTACTACAAACATACTTAACGCCTTAACACCGTGGGAATGTGCTGAAAGCGTGCATGATAAAAGCATATTGGTATGGCTCGCACATAGGTTTGTCTCGTTCTAAAACCGAGTAGCGTGTTCTAGCTACCAGTGTCTGCAGAAATTAGGTGAAAAATAATTACTTTTGTTAATGTAATTACTTGGTTATTATAAATGATATAACAGTGAAATTTTCGTTCGCGCTAATTTCATTATTCGTACTATTTTTCGGTACTAAAATAAATAAAATATTATCTGTAGTTTTCAAATGCGGCTGAAAAATAGATTGTATGAGAATTATCACTGCCGTTTCACCTTAAACGCATTTCTACGAACCTTGCATCTTGGCCACCGTTGGACAGAATGTTTATTGATATGTCAAGTCCTCTCTTATTTAGACATTGGATGAAACTTGGAAAAAATATTTAATTTTTTTAATTTAATTGGAACTAAAAATATATATTTCTATGGCAACACTATTTCGACACTGATATTTCAGAAATAGCTAAATATTACTTTCTCATTATTTTTATAAATTAAACTACTTTTATCTTCAAAGGAGTCTTCTTGATCGTGTTGCCATTTAAAAACCTTTTAAAGATCTCCGCGCTTTCATTTTTGGTCTATTTTGTTTATTAAATAAATTTAGAATATTTTACTTCTTTAATAATATATAATATTTTACATGCATGTTTATTGTAGTATTACTCCCGAAATTATTTAACTCACGATTCTGAACAGGGAGTTTAGGAATTTATTTTAGAAAGTATTTTAAGCCTTATTTTAGTACCTATGCACCTAATGTCGTTGGTTGTTTTGTTGCAACAATTTCTAGACATTTTATGATGAAGAGTTTTATTTCACATGTACATTCATTACTTATTTTTTATTTATCTGCTACCGATTTCGACACATCCGTGTCACCCACTACTAATCTTAAAACTAAGTTTTTTTTAACCGGTAGCAGATAAATAAAAATTAAGTAACAAATGTACATGTGAAATAAAACTCTTCATAACAAAATGTCATTGGTTGTGTTGGCCAGAGGGTGCCAATTACGTCCCTCTTTTTTTTTCTATTTTACTTATCATGATTTTTTTTATTATTTAAACGTCTTTCACTTCCATACTGTAAAAATATGTGATAATCAAACACAACTAAGAAAAAATCTAGGAATGCAATTTGTTGTAATTTATTGTCTAAAAGTGTACTGTGAGTCCAGCTTGTGCCTTTAATTAGTGGTTTCTAAGACTAAAGGGGTATTTCACCATCCTCCTCATAGATAACACGATACATTTTCGATTAATTAAACACGATTTATTTATTTAAAAAGTCCGAGTTTACTATTCGGTACTCTAAACTTTGAATAGTGGCTATATATAGGATTAGCCGAGTTTTTTTTGCCTGTTGCGAATATTTATTTGTTTATTTATTAATATTCGTTATCGTATGGATAAGCTTTCTCGAAGATGGTGAAATACCCCCCCTAAGGTTTCAAACAATCATTTATTTATAAGCAGGTGTTTGCAAACCATCTGAAAGGTGAGGTTATACCTATTAAATACTCGCCTAGGAATAAAATATTTATTAATGTTTTTTGCTTAAAATATACAGGTACAGATAAATCATTTTAAAGAGATTCTTGCTTGTGTCGTGGTGTTCTTATTCACCGTGGGGGGTATATCCCCCTCTGACACTCCACCATACGAAAGAAAAAGAATGGTTGTGCTGTACAGTACATATGAACCTAAAAAGCCTTGATAGAGCTATTCCAGAACAATTTTAAGTCACGGGGTGAGGGGGAGATGTATTTAGCAACTTAATTTTTTTAATGACATATCCCATTCCCTGTCTCATCAGATACCCTCAGAAAGTACGTAAGTAATATAATAATGGCATTAACAAAATAGTTCATTTTATACCACTTTGTATACAGATCATTTCAAAAGTGTCATACAAGATGGCTGCCAGGCAATTTCCCCTCAACATAGATTTGGATTTTATGACATATATACAAAATCGCACTAATGCTCTGTTCAGGGCTTTTCAGGTTCATGGTATGGTAGAACTACTGCTGGGTAAAAGCGCCTGGTATGCCAAACTGCGAGCGGTTGTTCCTAACTATTTCGAACCACGCACAAATACATTAAAAAGTAAGCTCTTTAAAATTATTTACCTTTACCTACTTAATATATATTTTGGTCATTCTCCAACAAGATTTTTCATTTTATCCTGATGTGTTTATTAAAATTTTCCCCTGAAGTTTTGCGGAATGATCATGAAACACGATGTGTACGAATTTAAAAGTGGTTATGCAACTCTGAGAATTTTTTTATTATTATTATTGTATACCTTCCTTATTCCATCAAATATATTTTTAATTGTTAATTTATAAATAATGCGTGTAATTGTTACCTATAATAAATGTTTTGTTGATACTACTACTTGTTACTATTATTTAATCCGACCCTAATGTTATCTGTATTACACTTACACCATTTTATTGAAGTACAACGAACACCCATTCCTACAATTGTTAAGCAACGTGTTGGGATGTTTGAACTCTTGCAAGTTAATTCAAGTTGACTTTACGAATACTGTTTGGAAGAAATAATATTATTGCCATGCACAAAATACACCAAAATGTCATCTGAGGCCATCCATAAATTCCTGACATGAATTTCATGATTTTTTTGGAACAGGGATCAACATGGAACGACGAGCAAATTACATAACTAAGCATTATAGAAAAAATAGAAATACTTTTATTTTTATTACCCCGTTCAGATTTGTCCTTCAGAGGCTCTAATGGAGAATGATGTTTGTGGTCATTATGTCCTTCCGAGGCTTGAGGGGTTAAAGGAGTCATCCCGTGCAAAGAAACTTTTTTTCACTTTTTTTGGGATTTTTTTATTGCGAACTAAATAAACATTCAACTGTAAACTTTTCACCACATGTTTATTCATATTTTGAGCACAATTTAGAATTTTTCGGTCCGAATCGCTCGTTGCTGAAGTACACGGCAACTTAGCAGCCCATCTTCAAAAAAAGTGTGACAAAAAAATCTAACGGTACTTTAATCTGGAATAAATTAATTAGTTTTTGAATTAGAATTATGAAAAATATTGGAAGATAAATTTTTGGTGTAGATGGGTAGATTAATAAGGTTTTAGTATCTCCATTGATAGTGTTGGTTCCGGTAAGACTGGAGGATCTGGGTTCAATCCCAAGTTGCGACCGTTATCTTTTATTTTCGATATCTTATTCTATGTTCACTGAGTTGTTAATACTATTTTCATTGTTTGACTAAGGCCCGTTTCTCAAAATTTTCAAACGTGATTAAGAAGCTCTGGACAAGCACATTTATAAGTTTAATCAAAGACATAATCTAAAAAAATAATCTATATGTAAATAGAAATGCTGGAAAGTATTTTAATTGGTTAATTCCAATGAGAGTTTGTGTCATTTATTAATTACTGTAATTATAGATATCAGTATTAACAACATTTTAATTTTTTAAAATACATCTTTTTAAATAAATGAAAAAGTGTAACTTTGTTAGAACCACTTATATATTTTATTTACGGCTACCGGTTTCAGAACGACCGTTTCTTTCTCAGGGCAAACATATAATGACTGGACAATTACAAAACAGTGGGTGAGTACAATGTATTATTAGTAAGTGTTATGGTAGGGATGGGGGCGTGGCTAGTAAATTAAGGTGGGGGGAAACAGAACGGACATTTAATGGGAACATATCTAAGATGGGGCTCTAAGGTAATATATTTTGTTTATTGATAACGGATTCATTATTTTCAAGGGATTTATAAATCTATTTTAGTTTTGATTTTGTTTGTTTGAATGAATTACGAATGAAATCGTCGAAGAATGAAATGGAATCCTGGAAGTTGAAATTAACTCAATTCCCGATACCGATCAAGCTGAAAATCGGCAGACTCATTTTCAATGAAAATACATTCTGTTTACTTTAAATTAAAATCACGCACACGCGACCTTTCTCTGAAATTTTATGACATTGCAGTAGTTAATATGCGCAATAAATGTCGGTCTTATTCAATCGGGATTTGGCTCGTTTGGTTATCGATTCCAGTTCCTGGGTAGGAAGGTCCAATCCTCAGTGGAACCAAATTATTATTTTGTCATGTCATTAAAAAAATGTAAATAGGAAAGGGCATTTTCATACATCTTACCCCTCACCCTGAAACTTTAAATGGTCCTCAAATAGCTCTGTCCCGTGCCTTATAGATTTATACACCATTCCATCAATGAGTGGAATCATGTCGCTTCATGCTGTGTTCCACCACGTGTCGGGATCACGTAGCATTGTCATCAGTCATTACTTAACTTATCACTGAGTTTATATACACGTATATAACACATAGTTTGGTGATGCAAATACGAGTATTTACTCTTGGTGTTCTTACCCAATTAGATAGCGTTGATTTCTAGACTGAATTGTTGAATGTGCAAATTATGCCCGATGCAATTCAATGGATAGATATTCTCTTTTCAGCATGGCGATATCATAACCACTATCTCGTTCTCTTCTGATCAATAACTCACAGTTCACAGATCAGCTGGGCGCACCTTCCTCCTCGTATGGCAGTAATTCATGTACGATAACCATCGCGTTACATATACCCAGGGGAATTTCTTAACAAGCTGCAATTAAAAAGCTATAAACGGAAATTGAGAAAAAAATATTTAATATGCAAAAATGTTATTATGTTGTTACCTCGGGTCCATCGGCGATTGCTCCGGCGTTGCCTGTCACCTAATTGATATCTTTCTCCGTGTGATGTACAACGCTTTAATAGTCCGGACACGTTCCTCAGTCATTCATTAACACCAGCGCCGACAAATGGTCGCGGAGGAGGCATTAAATAAATGAGATTTGTATTGAAGTCTGTAGTAGGCAGGTACCGCGGTGTAGCATAGCCGTGCACTATAATCTAATGTCCCGCTACCGGTTTACTTCGCTCCCGAGCCAAAATCTCATCAGCCCGCACCGCGCACTTGGTGGCGTATTAATAACTCATAAATACCGGCTCATGTAGCGACACCTCCCGCCCAGAGCACTGCCGGTGCATGCTCATTGCTCACTTCTGTCTGCTTACCTCACTTCCTACTTACAACTATCTAGGCTCACTCACTTCTATCACTATCGGACAGCAGCGTATCCCAAACCTTTTTTAATAATCGAATCCTATCGGCGTCTTTCTTTAGCCCCTCAAAATTTTGTTTCAGTAAGTACCTTTCGCGGTGCATCTCTGGACGAGTTGTTCAGTAAAAATCGCAGTGCAACTCTAAGAAGGAATTGTTTCACAAAATTGTGTTTCAGTAAGTAGCTGTCGCGGTGCATCTCTAAGGAAGGGTTGTTTCTTAAAATTATTTATTTATTTATTTATTTACGGACAAATAGTCCATTAATAACATAACAATAACACGAATAAAAAAGAGATGACAATGAAAGGAAAGTACATATAAATGAAGAGCATTGACAAATTATAACATAAAGAACATAAAGAAGACTACAAGTGAAAGCTTAAAGATGGATTTAAAAAACTTTAAAAATTACACATCTCGTATTGACTGCCGGAAGTCATTTAGGCTAACACCAAAAATTCAATGCTTTGACTTGCGTTAACAAGTCTCGACATTCTGGATAAAGGAGAATGATATCCATAATTAGTAGAATGTTGATTGAGGAACAGCAATTCATTATTTCGGAGTCTGCGGGAAGGGATGTTAAACTGGATTGTTATTATGTTTCAATAAGGAGCTATCGCGGTTCATCTCAGGGTTGTTTCACAAAATTTGAAGAATTTATGAAATTTCGAAGTTGTATTCGAGTTCTGTGAAAGTTCCATTCAGTCGAGGGCATATTACAGCACTCATAGATTACATTCCTGGAAAATACAACAATATTATTTGCACCATCTTTTATATCAATACATTGAGCACCGTTATGAAGTCCAATAATTAATTCTACATCCCTCTTTACCACCCGTTTACCTACAACATTGGATATTTTAAAGGGGCGAGCTTTTAGCATTTTATTCTTCTTTTGAATTGGTTGGTATTTCTTGGGAGCTCTTCACCCCTCCGTGCAGTTGTAATGAGTTCTGTGATTTTGACTTCTTTCAAAAAGAAGTCTAATGGTATATTTTTGCATGTTTTTCTTTACTATTGCTTTTAAAAATTATTATTATTACATTGTTTTATGGCGTATATTCGACAGCTATGATACGGGCAGCATATTATACAGTAAAGAAAATTGAAAATTACAAATAAGTTTAGAGTGAAATTATATAAAATATAATAATTAAATATAATAAGTGGTAATAATAAGAGGTCCCAAAAACCTTCTCAGAATTTTAATATTGGCTTTAAAATTTGATAAATTTTTCAAATTCTGTGAAACAACGTTTGAAATATATACACTTGTTGCATCAACGGCTTGTCACACAATTTCGTGATTTTTTGGATATCAGTAAAACGTGAAATCATTTCACACAGTTTTGTTTGATTATGTAATGGTGGCTACTCGCTGGACCTATGACAAGGACGTAGACCAAATTAATAATATGAATGGTTGATAGGTACGATTTCTTTTACGATGCTTGGCTGTTAAGTCATGTGGAAAAATGTTGTTTAAAATTTAAACCAATAAATTTTATCAGTACCTTCTTATTATCCTATCTCCCCTGTTGTCCTAGACTCCCCAACTACCCCGAATCTATCCGGACACCAAACAAAGAAGAGATATCGCCCATTTTGAGAAACACTAGTTAGATTTACTACTCCAAATTACATGACCAGACTATTCATGTTTCACTAAATAGTTTAAATCTTAATTTATGTGCAATGAACGCGCGTATACCAGTGATTAATTTGTTGTACCTGATAGATCTAGTTTTGGAAGTGCTGTATTTACGGAAATATAAATATACACCTAGAGACCCATTCACATTCAGGTAATTCGCATTAAGAAAAATAATGCTGGTATTTATCATAACATTTAATGAAATTTTATCTTTAATTATCTATTTTTAAAAAACGAGTAAGTTAGATTCCGGTTACTTTTAATCAGGTAGTCTGTAGTACCTGCACAGTGAACGTATTGCTTATAAGAAATGCCTTTAAGAAATCACCCCCAGGCCCCAGGCTCTAAAGAACTAATTAAAAACAATGTGCGTCCATTAGAGAAGTTCTCCGGACCATAAACGTTAACTAGATTTACTTACAGCCAGATGCAGGGGCGGATTTAGTAGCACCTACACTGAATTCAGCTGGAGTAGGGTTAAATAAATAAGAAGATGGTGGTTAAATAACTACATCGTTTCAAATTTCATGAAAAAACATGAATAAAGATATAATGAGTAGAAATTCCAATAGATTTTAGGTAAGTAACTACTTGTTTGCATATTCGCGTAAGGACTGTAAGGACGAAGGCCTTTGCTGGCCGATTTTCTTCGGTCTGTGTCAATAACGAACTCCAGTCCAAGTTTTCCTATTTTTTAATGAATAATGACCTTCTAACTTAAATAACTGCGTATTTATTTTTTATTTTTGTACTTAGTTTTAACAGTTAAAATAATTGTCAAAGTTTTAATTTTTCATGATCTCCCGAAAACCACCGTATCTAGTGTGAATCATGTGACGTCATCACTCTCCAAAAGTTTTATTTATTTTCAACAGGTGTTGTCATTTTGTCTGGAAGAATCAATGGAGGAGTCAGAAGTTGAGTAGTTTTTTATTCAAGATTAACTGCTTTTAATATAGAAAAACATTAGGTAATATGTTATATCTCATCGCTACTGTTATTGTATTGTATCAAAGTGCAATAATACATCTGTGACCGCACCTGATAAACAGTTTATTAGTGTTCCACGATCTGCATTATTAATATTATATGTAGACAACTTAAAAGATACAGCGCCGATCAGCTGTTTTCCGTCAGTCGCCGCCGAATCAGTCCGTCATTTTCGAGTTCGGAGTTCGGAGCTGAAGAACAATAAGGGCGGCTTGCACCAACTATCGCTAATTTTACCTTAAATTGTATTTAACTAAACGAATTTAAGTCACTAAATACATTTAACTTAAATTCGTTTAACTCCATCTTGCACCACACAGTTGCAGTGGCTATTTAGTTAAACGTTGTTAAGCGTCGGTAAAACAGTTACCGCCGTTTAACGCGTCGGTAAAACAGTTACGTAGTTCCTTAGCATCTCCCACACGTACTTTCTGCGCAGCGGCCTGTAGTGGCGAGGGGCACGTTTGCTCCGAAGTGTGCGTGTGGGGGGGTGCTTAAATTTACGAGTGTCAAAAATAAAAATATTTTGAGGTTATGTTGTGGTTGTGTAATTTATTATTTTATTTTGATCTAGAAAATGAGTGCCCAAATAAATAAATCCCGATGTGGAGCTCATAACTTTTCGAAGGAGGAACAATTTTTGTTTTTGAAAGTAATGGAGTGTTTCAGATAGGAACAAAAAGTCACCACAAATAGAAATTGAGCACAAATTAATCATCTAGAATTAGAAGAAAAAATAAAAGAAACAAACATAACTATGAAATGATGCAAAAAGAGATTTTACTGTTAGATTTAAAAATAAAACCATTTTCTGAATATTTTTTATTTTTTAATTATTTCTTTCACAAAGATTGTTTTACTGTAGAGTGTTTCAAATAAATTTGTTCTTGTATTTACTTCTCTCACTATAAACGATCTACCTACATAAAATCTATAATTTCTTCGTCAACGTCAGAATACAAAACCCAAATGTCCATCGTGAATACAAATTAATAAATTAGACATATTTCATATATTAGACAATCGGAAATCGAAGAAATAACCTAAAAATTTTTGACAGAACTTATTCGCTAAACATGTTTAACTCAGTTAAACGGCCCTTTTTGGGTATTTAACTTTGACAGTTCTTAAATGCATTTAACGACTTAAATTTTGTGGTGCAAGACGCCAAGTCAACTTAAATCAAATAATGTGTTTAACTTGATATTTAAACCAAATTTAACTTTTGGTGCAAGCCGCCCTAAATGTTCTGAGAATTATGGAGAGCAGTGACGTCAGCACTAACAATTCGATAACACCAACTTTACAGTGTGTTTTAATGACACGATTAAAAATGGACTTTTAAATACTTTTTTAAACTCAACGTTTAAAATTATTTAATAAAATTTATGTATTCAGAATCAGCGTTTACTGGTCTATATGAACATATTTTTTAAAGCCATAATAATTTTCTTTGGAATTCCTTATTTGTGGAACTGTTCTAGAAAAACGCAATCCGGAAAGTTTATCGCTTTCCAAACTCAACTGTTATGCGCTGACAAAATGGCAACTTATTTGAAATAAATAAAAAATCTTATTTAAAATCGATTCCTTGGCTGGCTAGTCCTCCATCACAACAAAGCAACATTTTCGGCTTATTGTCGTGGTAGTAGGAGGTTTTCAAATATTGTCAGGTTATGTTTGTCTTTCATTTTGTAACTGGAATGTTTGTATTTCATTTTCATTTTTCTGTTTTTAATGTTAAGATGGCACTAACGGCATCAATAAGATTTTAAGAAATATATATTATTTGTAGCTAGTTTCTCATCAGAGGATCGATCTACTCATGCACGCCGTTTTTTTCTTTAATTCTGCCAGAAATAACATTCAATAATCCATTCAATATGTGTTGGAATTTGGCCACACAACCGTCTTATGACAGTAGCTAGATCAGTGATGTTCAACCTTTTTAACCGGAGTGCCAATTTATTCATTTTCATTTTTTTCGCGGGCTGCAGGAGGCGGAGCACCTACAGCTCGACATTATCAGATTTGCAGTTGGTAGTGTCGCAAACCTGTTTGTTTTTCTTAAAACGGTGATTTTTACAGAAAACTCAATTTTTTTGTAATAAAATCTCTTTTTTTTTTACTTTTGAAGGTTATTCCCATCAATGTAATATTTCTTTGAAGAAGAAGATAACAACAATAATCTAAACGAAAATATGAAAGAGAACAAGACACAGAAAAATAGAAAAAATAATGGTCGCAACTGGGACTCGAACCCAGAACCTCTCGTCTAACGTCTCTGCGCGTTTACCAATTCCACCATTGCCACCTTCTCTCAAACCGTCATATTTGTTCTCATATTTCAAATTTTAGAATTAACAATATTATCGTCAACTATTTTTTCCATATTATAGGCAACTACCCTTTTGTATGGAAAAAAATAATTGAAGATTATATAGTTAATTCTAAAATTTAAAAAACGAAATTGATAAATATGACAGAAACGTTTAACAGAAGGTAGCAATGGCGGAATTGGTAAACGCAATGATTTAAATAAAACAAGTGTAGAACGTAAAAAGAAAGCCCCCCAGGTAAAAATTTTATATCTCCAAGGCCAAACCAATAAACGCTGTCGATTTTTATCATTTTAAAAAATTAAATAACTTAGGAATTAAAAAACTTGTGATTTTGGTAAATTTCGGATTTTATCGTTCAGAAAGAAAAAAATTAGCAATGAAAACAGTCGGTTTTTTATAAAATGGAAACCTTTAAAAATAACATAAATCCCAACAAAAAAAGGGCTGCGCTGCGAAGGTGAAATTTTTTCTAACCGAATCGCGGTCGAAACCGGTCGAACCACAAAATTTCGTCTTTTTGAGATTTTGTAAGCAATATCTTATCATTTTGACTGATTCAAAACTTTGAAAAAAAACTCAAGTATCTAGCCAAGTTTCTAGTACAAAAAGGCTCGGCTCATCACTGAGCCAGACAATACTGCGAAAACCGGTGCGTTTGTCTAAGTTATCGACTATCAAAGATTTTATTTCATTCATTTTTGACAAATTTTAAAATAATGCATTCGGCGTTCTGTCCGCCTGTCTAAATTATAAAACGCGGTTTGAAGTATTGTTCGCATGTTGAGGAAGTTTTTATATACATGTATGTATTTTTTTTTAAATACGTACTTTTTTTTACTAGGCAGAGTTTTAACTTGTGAAGAAAGCTGGGAGATTAAATTCACCCCTGCTGACATCTCCACTATTACAGTAAATACGGTGGCATGTTTATCCACTGTCCGTGTTATTGTTCGGCTTTACACGGAAGCCTCTTTAACTGATAACTTAGACAGCCACTCATATCAATTTAGAGTCGTTCGGCAAATAAATGAAATAAATAAGGGACACTAATAATTAATTTTGCAACTCGATGTGCAGTCTCGCTTTGAATGAGAATTTATGTATTTTTATGACATTTTTATTTATTTTTAATAGACTAAATAAAATTAATACGTGAGTACGGAATGAATCGGGAACATCTCCTACCCTTATCCTATATTCCTCTTTCCCTCCCATTGCCTAATTTAGCTTAAAGACCCAATAAAACTCCATCTCTAAGGAACTTTAGCATAAGAATAGAAAACTCGCCAATTCCTCGCATATACAGTTTAGCAATTGAATGATATAATACCAATGACATCGAAATTTTTAATATAACAAATTAATCATACTTAAACAATTTTTTTCATGTCAAGATTTTATTTCTGGTAATTTCAGTTTATTATATATTAAATATATATATAAAAATTAATATATATGTATTAATTTAATTTTTCTAATCCAATTGTAAACGACTGTAATGTAAGAAATTAGTTTTTGTAACCTATTGTTTATTACTAACCCTTGTGTAAAAAATTGTAAGCATTATGTACCCAACGGCAAAAAGCCCCCGGGCGTATAAAATGGTAAATTAATAAATAATACAAGTTTACAGTTAGCATGCGGTAGAAGTGAATCCTTCAAAACACTAAAGTAGACAAGAGTAGGGAGGCTACGTAGACCGATTTTTCTATCTCTTTCTTTCGCAGGCTAAATCCTATGGATGTGCGTGTTTATCTCTTTATAGTATCGCTTATTCAATTCATCGAGTTTCAAATCTCAACAGTGTTAAAGAAGTTTTCATTTTAAAAAAATGAGTGTCCAGTTCACATTTTCACAAGGTTAGAAGTAAAAACTTAAAGAGACAAGTGTGGGGTGGCTACGAAACACCGTACAAAGAGGAGACCGATTATTCTAACACATTCTCTCGCAGGCTAAATCCGTTTCATCGAGTTTCAAATCACAACAGTGCTAAGGAAGTTTTCACTACAATACCATATTTTAGTTTCACTTCAATAACTTAATATGTTTATTTATCTTTGTATTCGATGTATACATAAGCTGGTTGTTTCTTAAAAACAAATAAAACAGTTATATACCAATGCATTACAGAGATTACAGGTGTAGAAAAAATAGAGCTACATACTTCCACCAAGAGAAATGTTTAAAAATACACACAATCAGTAACAATAATAAATAGTATAAGTAAGTAGGTACATTACGATTACATATTGTCTATATCAATGATTAACGAAATTACCAAAAACGATCTACATCAAACGTGTAAGAAATGACATTTTTCTGTTACGATGGTACTCTTAAAAAAAGATTAGGAAAATACATCAAAGTATACAAAACATTGTTTTGTGACATGTTTTTTTTTTTACATTAACTCCACACAGGAGGCCTTGAGGAAAATAATTCCCCTCAGGGCCTATGTCATCTGGGATGCTGTGTGGAGGGTCTTTTTGAGGAGAGGAAGGAATGAACATTGGTCTTGAAGAGACCCATGTTGTAGGAGGGAGGAAACACAGATGCCGGCAAATCGTTCCATAGCCGAGCTGTTGAACTCAAGAACGAGTCGAAAAAACGACCTGTTCTCATGTGACAAATGTCAACCGTGTACATATGTTGGGCGCGCGTTTGGCGTGCGACCGCCCGTTTCTGCACAGAGTCGAGGGTATTTTTCAAGTATTTTGGAGCTCCAGACCAGAGGTGGCTGCCAAATTCAACCGTGGGGCGCACTTGCGATTTGTACAGGGTAAGCAGTTGTGTACTATTAAAGTATCTGCGGGCCCTGTACAGTACGCCCAGTTTTTGAGAAGCTAACTTTACTCTGGCTAAACATATATACATGTGTCAAAAGATATTCTCTAAACTGCCTGAAATTAACGCGTCATCGCTCGGATTCTCGGATATAAATATGCATAGGGCCTGTGTCATCTTAGGGTATGTTGTGTTAGTTTTTTTTTTGTAGGGAGTTTTTTTTTAGGAAAGGAAAAGAGTAAGTTCTGGGAAGGGAAAAGGCATGAGGGTTGGGTAGGAATTTAGGAGTCAGTGTGTCCAAGAGTGAAGGACATATGAATCCATCCATCCCACCCCGATGCAAGGCGATGGGTCGAGAGAGTCGTGCTGGAGCGGTAAAAAGGTCTCCCTAAGCCGCATCCGCCGCCAAGACCTGAACACTCCTCACCTGATGAACCCGGGAACCCCTAAGTCACCAAACATATCGAAACATTATGGCAGAGATGTTGGTTATCCAAAAAATGTTTCCCGGGGTGGCGGTGCCAAATTGCCTTGAGGCACACATTACGGATACTTCTACAATAAGAGAACACTAAGGGCCAGTTGTTTCACAGAATTTGAACAATTCATCAACCTTCAAAACTAATTTTCAAGTTCTGTGAATGTTCTATTCAAGGGTTCCATGCCAACTCAGAATCAAATCAACCCAACACCTCTTTGAAAAGTCATTAAAAGCTATAATTTTTTTTTTTAAATAGCCCAAAACCTAACCCAATTAACCAATTTTTTGCATATCACTTTTAATGACTTTTCAAAAGAGGTGTTGAGTTCTTTTCTTTCTGAGTTGTTCGGTCACCTAATTGAGTGCTGTTATTATTTAGTGCGGTTATATGAAACAATTAGCCAATAATGATGTTATAACAAAACTTTACAGAACTTTGATGAATTGTTCACGTTCTGTGAAACAACCGGCCCTTAGTAAAATCACTTAATAAATTAGAACCGAAACTGATCAAACTTGCGTTTATCTTCCTCCGTTAATGCAATGAGACGTTTTTAGTTTAATGTTGGTCATTATTCTGACAGAGTGCATTAATAACCCCGTGAACTCAAACTGTAGAGATGTCTTCAACTTTGATTGTTTTTATACGAATTTAACATAGTTATGAGTTGAGAAATTGCAGTGGTGTAAGAAATATAGTTTCTTTTCCTCGGCTCGCTCAGCTATTTCCCACGTAAAACATTCTGAGGGCTGTCACTGGCCACCACCAGATGTCATATCACTCTTCCGGTGTACACGGTGAACTGGAAACTGCTAAGAAAAATTATTTTACTGACTAGTTTATAGGAAGTCTCCTAAGATAGAGATTTTCAGACCGGTCTATATATTTATTTATTTATTTACAATAACTATTTTTTAACATTACAAGTGATAACATTATGCAAAGTTATACAATAATTCATTATTATTCTACTACTCCATAAGTTGAGCTCTAGAAGCTCGTGTTTGTGGGAGGAGTATTTATTTACATGCAAAAAAAATTATGTTCTAATGAAATACATACGTAAACAATGATCAAAGACTTATGAAATAAATACAAACAGTATTTGACACAGGTAAACAATTTAGAAAAAAATTGTTATTGAAAGACAATAACAATATTTTTTTATATAAAATATTACAGATTAAGTAAGGGTAAATTAAGGATACAATATATCATTACCCAATTTCAGGGACTTGATTTGTTTTTTGAATTGTTAATATTTCATTGTTCTGTTACACTCATTTTGTTTTTGGATAATAATATATTGTACCATCTCACACCTAAATACAAATAGATGTGATGAGCCGTGGTCATTCTAAGCATAGGAATGGCTATTTTTTTTTTTATTTTTTTATTAGTATCTATAGCAAAATTTGTACATAATGTATTTATAAATTGTATTATATTAAGGTATTATAAAGTTTTTTTTTTTCACAGTCCTCCTCACTAGGGTTCCCTGTTCTGAGGCGGCCTGTAGTTTTTCCACATTTGTTTTTAGTATCCAGTTGTCTTTACATGGTCTTCAGTATGTTTGATAGTTCATTTTCACTTTGTTCTCTCAACCATATTTTTACTTTTGTTTTAAAATTATTTATTTCTGTTATTTTTTTTGTTTGAGTTGGTAGAGCGTTGTATAGTTTTGTCGCATTGAATTTCATATTTCTTTGTCCAAAAGATGTTTTCAAACTGGCTGTAGCTAGAGTATTTTGGTTTATTGCCCTGGTTGTGTATCTATGTTGGACAGTGGAGTATTCTGATATGTTTTTTTAAATTTTAAATAAAATATTTTTTGCATAAAGTTTTTGTATATTGTAGACTTGAATGCTTTGAAACAATTCTTCTGTCGGAGTTCTAAGCGGTAATTTCAAAATTGTCTTTAGTACTCCTTTTTGGGCTATATTGAGCCGGTCCATGTGAGTGCTCAAGGCAGATCCCCATCCAGTTATCCCGTACTCTATTTGTGATTGACATAAAGCGTAGTACACTTTCTTAATGTCGTTTATGTTGAGGATGTTACGGATGGCTCTAAAGAAGTAAATGTACCTGGTGAGTTTTTTTGTGATTGCTTCAATGTGTCCGTTCCATCGGAGATTATCATCAATTTCAATACCAAGATATTTGATACTTTTGGAGTGTGCTATGGTAGGACAGTGGCATGATGAGCCTTGATTTTGATATATTAAGCCATTAGTTTTAAATCTATTGCTTATGCTATCTGAGGGGTGAATTTTTTGGATAAAATATTCTTTATAAATTTGATATAATGCGTTTCTCTTATACAAATCTGTGATAGATGGTACATTAAATTCACGAAATATCTCTAAATGACCTTGGTTCACAATTAAACCATGATTATGCTTTTTTCGCCGATGATCTTAAAATTCGTAAAATTAAGACTGTTTCCGATCATCAATTGCTTCAAAATGACCTCGATAAACTCAATTACTATTTTTATAGACCTTGAGGGAAATTATTTTCTTCCGGGCCTCCTGTGTGGAGTTCATGAAAAAAAAAATTTTTTTAAAGTAGTTCAGATATAAAATATTGAATTTTCAAAGAAAATTTCGGTAACCCTGTACATCACATTAAATTGTCATCTGTAAGCTTTGCTTTGAGGTGTTGCAATATATCAGTGGACCAAATCACACCCAATCTCCCGCACAGGGAAATAAATTTACTTCTCGTCTCGCAGTCAACGAAGGTCATAAATTTTATTCAACTCTTTTATTTTCAAATCGCAAAATATACACGGAACGAATTTATGCCTCATCGTCTTAATTTATGTGACTTACAAATTGATTTTAATGTCCTATATGACATTAAGCAATGTGTATCTTATTCCTATAGAGAAATTTTGTTCATAAAGACTTTTCTCACATTAGTAAAACAATGGGAGGTTTCATTTATGTCAGCATAAATCACACTACTTCTATATTTATTTACAATATTTACTCAATAATATATTATTACGCTTTGATTTCTATGTATTGTTGGTTTTAGGCCTTCGGCTAAAGAATCATTTAAATAAAACATGGCACTGTTTACACAACAAAACACTGTTTTGTATTTTTCAAAGCTTTTGTTAAAATTATCAGAATTTATTTTGTTTTTTTTTTTTAAATATGCTTTTATTAAATTTGAATATATTATTAATTTATCATTGTAGAAGAAGACAATAAAAATCTAAACGAAAATATGAAAGAGAACAAGACACAAAAAAAAACAAATAAATATAATGGTCGCAACTGGGACTCGAATCCAGAACCTCTTGTCTAACCAGGACGTGCGCGTTTACTATTTCCGCCATTGCCACCTGTCAAACTGTCAAACCGTCAAATTTGATATGACGGTCCGGGTAGAAGAAGGTTGCCGTTTTTACTTGAAATGTGTACTTTTGAAGATATAAGGGCTGGATGTTTCACCCTCTAGAAATTTCTAGAACAATCCAGAATATTCGAGAGCATTCAAGAGCATTCAAGAGCATTCCACAACATTCTGGAACATTTCGGAATGTGTTTAAATGTTCAGGAATAGTCTGGAACGTTCGGGAACATTCCGGAACATCCCAGATTATTGTGGAACATTCCAGAACACTCTCGAATGTTGTGGAATATTCTGGAATATTGTGGACCACTTGAAGCCTTATATATAATATAAAGCAAACTTCCATTGATATGGATATATAAAACAAGATCCGTCGTGGGTTCGAACGTCAGTTAAATCTCATATCATCTCCCTGAGCGAAGCCTGGTACCCAAGCTAGTAAGTAGTGACCTCTCGCCGTGTGATCCTAACAATATGTTCCATTTATTTTGACAACATCTAATAAATTAAACCAGAGTGCGATCAAATACCTTCGGAAATAAATAAAGCTCTATTGATTAATCGGGAATGAGAAGATACAGGCCAGTAATGGCAGATGACTATTTTTTAGTTTTTTTAATGTTTGGTTTACTACAGGCAAAAACAAAATACTAAATTAATATGCAAATAGTAATAGGCTACAGTATATAATGACTAGCTTTTCCCCGCGGCTTCGCTCGCATGGTATTACGGGAAATTACTGTAGCGGTTGAACTTATCAATTATCCCCCTTCCTCCCCACCCCACCTCCTCCCGCATTCCATACATTCATTCCCTTACATTCAGTTTTCAAACATCTAGCCTACCACCTAAATTTCACAAAGAAAAAAAGAATTATCCAATTTTGTTCATTCGTTCGGAATTTATGCGCTTACAAACATTTCGGATGTTTATTTTTAATTAAATATTTGGAAGTTTGTTAATATAATACAAAATTACACTATTTATTATTCAGTCTTTATAATCGTTACGAATTATATTTTTAACGTAGGAACTCTTATCTGACATTTATTCCAGCTTGTCCAATAAAAACAAAACATATTCTAATATTTGAATTTTCTGGGGCAGTAGCTGACCAGGGGGCTGAGTACCTACCAGCTTAGAGCCCACAAATATATCAACATCGTTTCCATGGGAATGATTTTTTTCTGACATTTTCAATTAACTCGCTTTTGTTAGCGACAGAAAACGTTTTATAATTTCATAACGCCAGAGCTTACCATCATATACAACATATAGTCTGCGCATATAATTTAGCTTTCTATTGGTGAATGAATTTTTAAAGTCTTTTTATTGGTTAATGCCTGAAAAGGTCATAAACAAACTCGAGCAGTTTCGCATTTATAATATTAGTATGGATGTGAATGATAGGTATAGAGCAGCCCTGGCCAACCCAAATTGCACCCCGGGCCTAAAATTGACGACCTAAAATTTTCCCAAGGACCGCAAGTACCTACAGACATTATACAAAAACAATAACATATTTTTATTCCAACGAATTTCATACTGTACCAACTCTATGTAAATGTCATAATTATGACCCATTTACTTTATAAATAAATATTCCTTTTTTGAAGTATTATAAATATTTTGAACGCAGAGGTAATCTGAAAGCAAAATCAGGTTAATTGTGAAAAAAAAACAATACTAAAGCCAGATGCGAAAAGAAAACACACATTGAACCAACAAAAAAATTTATAGTCATCAATATTTTTAACAATCAAAATTATTAATTAATACACATAAATCAAACAATATTCATTTTTTATTAAAATAAAACCAATACAATTATCATGACCATTTCTTTCAGTGCGAGATTTGGGTTTCTTTTCATTTACTTAATTTTTCTAAATCTATTTCAATAGTTGAAGTTGCACACCTTAACTGGTTTTCCACATTTACGTCTGTTTTTTATTATATTTCGTTTTGGAAAAAAAAAGCCAAACAAACGTATGCAGATCCAAAGGCATTAATTTTTTTTGGGCAAAACATCTTATATTAGGAAATTTTGTTATTGTTATGTACTTATTATAAAATTCAATTTTGGAATCGTGAGGTATATATATTTAGTTCAATATTGCATTGTAGGTCGATTATTTCCATTAGTAACGTTTCTGAAACAGTGGAAACATCAACAACAAATAATGGAGAACTGAACATCTCAAATGCTTTCTCATAATTTACTAGTTCTTTAGAACGACAACTTTTTTTTTTTTTTTTTTTTATTAGCAACTATATAGAATAATTGTACACACAAAATAAAATGATGAATTTAACGTTAAATATTGCAATTCTTAGTCCTCCTCACTAGGGGGTCCTGTGCCGAGGCGGACTAAAATTATTTAAATATATTTCATTTGTCTTCTATGTCGTTTTTAGTGTTTCCATTAGGGTTTTTTCATTGATCTCTTTCAGCCATATTTTTATTCTTGATTTATATACATTAGAATTTTTTATTAGTTTTATGTCTTGGGGAAGGATGTTATGAAGTTTAGTTGCAAAGTATGTGTAGTTTCTTTGTCCGAATGTGGTTTTGTAACTTGGAATGTTTTTTACATCATTTTTATTCGACCTAGTGTTATGCATGCATGGTTAATGTTAACTAAATGGTTAACTAAAGGCTACTATAAGTTTTCTAATTTGGTTCGAATATTTTGAAAAATTATGTTTTCTTATTTCGTCCAAATATTTTCAAAAATTATTATACACAAAAATGCATCATACATGACCGCAGGCCGCGGTTTGGCCAGGGCTGGTATAGAGGATATAACAACACGGATAGGGAAATTAATGGAGAGAGATCTTAGATTCATTAAAGAGACAAATACGTCTGGTATTTTTTTTATATGTCCATTATCTTACTGACACGGATTTTTCATTTAATATATAGACGCTGTCGTGTTTTTAGATTGCTATTTTGTTTTTTTTTTCATATTATCTTAACACAGGAGGACATTTTTGTGAATGCTGTGCAAAAGATCCAAGCTGGACTCATTTTGCAGGAGGGATAAAACACCGTTGAATACACAAGTCGTAAAAACGTCCTGTTCTAATGTGGCAAATGTCAACCGTTCATAAAACTCTGCAAACAGGTTTGAAGTTTCTCGGTTTTGCAATAGTTTCCTCAAGACGGACCACACAACCCACGTTAATATTGATGGCGCTGAATATAGTACCTACAATAGTCACAATTAATTTCATACACTCTATTTTTGTCTGTTTTATTATTTATTTATAGTTAAGAGCGGCTCACCTGCATTTTGGTTCTTGTCTGGAGGCAACAATAGAACATTCGTTGAATTTTAATCTGGCGTGTATGTTAAAAAGATTTAAAAAATTCCCTTATAAAATTCTAACATTGTAATGGGTGGAAGTCGAGAATTTTTGCTCCGGTACCTGCTTGGGATCTTCCAGACCAGAGGTGGCTGCCAAACTCAAACGCTTTATTGTTATATTAGTAACAGTAAACCTCGCGTCCAAAAATGTATGTTTCTAATTGTCTCTAATTTAATAAATCAACACCAAAATTTCCTCTGGAATCATAAGATTTGTAAGTATATTATTTTTTAATTATAAACCATATAATATTGCATGTAAGTAATATTTTTTTGTATGCAAAATAAGGAATTAAACAATTTATTCAAGAAAATTACACTATCTCGAAGACAATTCTTTTTCAGGCATGGTACCATACCATTTAAGACATGCAGTTAAGAATGACGATTTCATACTTAAAAAAATAATCTTTTCTGAACCATTCAAACGGCCACCATCTTGATTCGGAAAAGGAACTACGTAAATAAGTTTACAGACAGACGAAATGCAAAACGGTCGAGTTAAAACAACTAATCATCGATGTGAGTCAGGTCTAGTACATGCCATTACATCAATATTATCATTATTCATTATTTCTTGAACTGGTCGATAGCTCGGTGGGTAGGACGATCGGCTAGCAGTTGAACGGATCGAATTCGATACTTTCAAGGAGGGTCGACTTACTCCTTTTACAACAAACGTTTCAAGCTTAAAACTTTGGATAATATTAAAATAATATTATATATAACTAAAGATGGCTAACTAAACATGAAGATGTGGAAATCAAAAAAATGAAGCAACCGTAATAAGGACAGGTTGTTTCCGCAGAATTTGAACAATTCATCCAAAGAATTTAAATTTGATAAATTGTTCAAATTCCGCTGAACAACCCGTTCTAACGCAACCTACATTCGACAAACATGAAGACGTGAAAATCAACAAATACGGTCGCACAAAAATGAAGTCGAGGACATAAACAAACATGAAGACATGGAAATCAACACATATGGTCACTAAATAATGAAGTTGAGGACATTAACAAACCTAAGCAACAAACATGAAGACTTGGAAATCAACAAATATGGTCATACAAAACGAAGTTGAAGACATTAACATAGTCAACAGACATTATAATAAAAAATCAAGATGAAACACAAACACTACCTACAGTCTGCCTCGGAACAGAACTTGAAGGCCTCCAGCGTGCGAAAAAAGAAATTATTTGATTGTTTTGTGTTATTTCACCATGTATTAATTTAAAAATAATATAGGTAAAGAATATTTGCGGCACGTTCCAGAATGGAAGAAACTCTCAGTGGTGTAAGACCGCCATTCAAAATTTGAAACGTTGCTAGAAATGACTTCAGACGGGTTTGGTGACTAGATCTGAATAGCCAGGTATTTCCCCACCATCTTCCCCATCTCGTTCCCCTTTCCGCTATATTTATCCTCACAACATACCGCAATTAGGGATGCCATAGTCTCACTGGCTCCAGGTGGTTGGGAGCAGATGTGACACTTGTGCGGTATTCTCATAAAACAGGAATCCCTAGTTACTGAATAACCTACTTTAAATACGCATTAATAAAAAGTACTATTTATTTTTAATTTATTTAGATATAATATCAACTTGTATAATTAAGAGTAAGCACTACTAAATACTAAGTAATGCAAAATCATGTGATTTTGTATTGAAAATTAGAACGCTTAGAAATAATTTAAATGCTTTAATTAAATACTGCAAGTAGAACACATATTTGACTTTGAAATAATCGAGTATTTTTTTTTTGATTAAGCACTCTTTTTATAAGCCTAGAAAAAAAATATATCAGGGGTTCAAAATCTCCTACTTACGAACCCCTTTTCTGTTTTGGTTTTATTGTATAATGTGGAAAATTAATTTCTTTAGAAAATGATCGTAAAACTTTTAAGTATTTGTGCCTGAGCTTCGCAAAATGAAATAAAACACGCTTTTTGGCAATAAATTAAAATAGGCGTCCTGTGTTAAATGGGAATTTAAACCTTATCGCCATCTGCATAAGGAATGATATTGTTAGCAGCCAATTCCCGAATTTTTCACGTCATGGTGCGTCACATTGATTCTGAGACTTTCGCCGTAAAAAGTACCATAGACTAAATAATATGTAAGTATTAATCCCATGATAGCTGCGTTGGCTGCTCTGTTATAGTGTTACCAGTATCTGGTGTTGGTCGGTTGTTGGGACCGGTGTCGGTCGGTGTTGCCATTAGCGGCCAGGAATCCCGTCTGGTCCGGGGGGCGGCTGGCCATGTAGAGCAGGCCCGGCCTGTCCGGCCCTAGAAGGCGGCTGCCTTGACAAGGACGCGCGTGCCGTATAAGGCCTTTACGCACCTACAGCACGCTGCACGCACGATACGTAACGCGCCGATCGCTAACAGCTAGCGGAATTAATCACCTGTAGAAATTCAGATTGACATCGTTATTCATGCCGCGTTGTATTCATACTTTCTCGGTAACAGCAAAGGAATAAGATCGAGTCTCGCAGTGGCAACAATATTGTAGTAAAATAATAACTACTGGTTGTATAGGAATTGTAAGGCGGTGACCCGACAGTTGCCCCCTCATAAAATAAACTTCAAAAATACCTTTTTTAATAAGTTTGTTTGGTATCGATTAAATTCACATAGAGTGTCGATTTTTTTGTACTTTTACGCTGGTATAATACACAGTATATAGGAAAGCAGTTTTATCCTTGATGCATTTGTATGAAAATATGTTTTACACTTTTGGTATTCGGCGGTATGTCCACTTTGCACACCCCTTTGGCGACACTTAGTTATGTTTTGTGTAAGTAGGTATACCGTATTTTGCCTACACCCATTGCGTACTCTGTTTAAATAACACTAAAAAGAAACGAACACTTCCATCTATAGGATTTAGCCTGTGAGAGAATGAGAAGTATAATCGGTCTCCTCTTTATGCGGTGCTTCGTAGTCTCCCCGCTCTTAGTTTTCTGAAGATTTCACATCTACCGCGTGTGAATTGCACGCACTGTTATTTTGAAGTGAAAACTTATTTAGCACCGTTGTGATTTAAAAAACTAGCGACACTAAAAAGAGACAAATACATGCATCTATAGGATTTAGCCTGTGAGAGAATGAGAAGTATAATCGATCTCCTCTTTATTCGGTACTTCGTAGCCTATCGGCCTCCTCTTTCTGCAGTGCTTCGTAGAATAAAATGTAAAATAATTTTTAAACTTGGTAACAATATTATGATAAATAAACCCTATAATAGAGAATTCCTGTCCAATTTTTTTATTTTTTTTTTTGTGAATAATGACCTTCTAACTTAAATAACTGCATATTTATTTTTTATTTTTATAGTTAGTTTTAATAGTTAAAATAAATTTCAAAGTTTTAATTTTTCAAGATGCCCCGAAAACCACCGAATCTAGTGTGACGTCATCATGACTAACCGAAGTATGAATCTTGTAGGGAACTGGAATCAGCTGTTCGACTCCCGCCATTTTGAATTTCAGCATTGGAGCGTTTTCATAGACATTACTGGGCAATACGATCGTTTTTTGTACAGTTAAAGTTTTTGAATATTTTAAATAATATAGATAAACTAATAGAGATACTTTATTTTTGATACTGAATTATTTAGGCCTAAATAATGTTTCAATAAAAACAAAAACTATTATATGTCCAATTCTCTATAAACCAATAACACGGAATGCCGAACGGCTTGCGTCTTCATTTCTATTGATTTCTATACAATTTTGACCCAGGTGACGCGGCGCGGTGACGTCACGCCGCCAAAATCCAGCAATAGGGTGTTTTAATGACACGTTTTAAAATGGACTTTTTAATATTTTTTTAAAAACTCTACGTTAAATATTATGTAATAAAACTTATATATTCAGAATCAGCGTATATTGGTCCATATGAACATATTTTTTTAAAGCCATAATATTTTTCACTGGAGATCCTTATTATCCTACTCCTGATACTCTGCATTCGTCTCATTCTCTCGAAGTTTAGTTTTCTGAAGGTTTTACTTCTACCGTGAACTGCACACATGTTTTTTTTTTGGTTTTTTGTAGTTTTACATTTTAGCTTATTTGAATCATATTAATATGTTTATACTTAAGGGTACGGATATGTTTACACTTAATAATATTGTATTCTAATCTCATTTTATAAAAAAAATTCTTCTGCGTCTTTAAAGATAAATCATTTTTTAAAATAAAGTGTTCATAGTTTTGCGAATATACATAGGTATATTTATACCTTGGTACCTAATACTTGCATTCCTAGAATTAAACTATTGATAGATTAAACAATAATTCCTGGAAATGTATTGTGTTGTAATGACTCTGTGTCACCCTTTGAAACATTCATCCAACGCCTACATTCACTCACTCCTTCACAGACACGCGTCTTTTACAAAATACACCTTATAGTAATGACCAGATTTTACATTGAACAATAATACTCGTTGACGTGTTTTATTTTTACTCTTATTGATTACGAGGGGTTATCGTTTACCAAAATTTACCATCTCACTCCGGATTGTTGGAATGTGTTGTTGGTGTGTGTATTTTTTGCGCTCCACACAGGACCTATGTGATCTTTTGGGATGCTGTGTGGAGGGCCTGTTTATATAAAGGAATGAGAGGAATTTCTGGAAAGGAAAAAAGGTATACGGGATGGGTAATAATCTGGGGTTCAATGTGTCCAAGGAGTGACGGACGCCCAACTGCGTTGCACGGTGATGGATCGAAAAAGTCCGGCTGGAAAGGTCTAGGTTAGGTCTCCCTCAACCAATCTCTCCCGATCCGGCTCGCCTTACAGTAGATGGGCAAAAGCATTCGCCGCCAAGACAAACCTTGCCACATGAATCTGGGCACCACTTCTAAGTCACCGAATTTAGCGCAATACTTGGGGTATTGTTTATCTAATAAATGATTCCCGGAGCGGCGGCTCCCAAATATAGGCGGGTATGGGTACCGCGTACATGTACTAAATTGATTTTTATGTAAGTATGTAAAACATTTTAAAATATTGTAAGAAGAAATTACATTTCAATATTTTTTCATTCGGTTTTATTCGTTCTTACAAAAGCGCCGAGACGACATTTCTTCACGGTGAATATCTCGGTGCGTCCCACGCGACAAGAATGTTCAGTTGACACTCGAATTAAGAGTGTATTTTATGTCGATGTTATTTCATCACTTTCGTAGGAGGATGTCGGCGAGGGACAAGCAGAGGTCCGCAGACTTAAATCAGCTCAAGGTATTTGATTGGCACTTCGATAGTTGCAGTAGCGCCTGAATCTGAATTCCCCGTTTGCCAAAAAACGCTTGTCAAAACGATCGTCCAACAAAAACTTTTTGGGAAATTTCTTACCGCTTTGTTGCGGACTGTGAAAAATTTAAAACGAGAAGTTTTAAAAATAAATAGAAATATTTATACACAGGTCATGAGTCATGTTTATGGATTTATTTATTTATATACATATATGTCCAACAGAATACATCACACAATTATTACGGTACCTAATGAAATGCATTTTCAACGTGATTAGGTACAGCGATGATTGTTGAGCACATTATTAGTTACAAAATTCTTTGTGCAACGATAAGTTTAAAGTGCAAGTAATTACATAAAACAAAAAATTAAACATTGGTCAATATACACAAGAAAAACATTGTTTTTCTTGATAGTGTACCGTACAGTAGTGTACAGGGCCCGCAGATACTTTAATAGTACACAACTGCTAACCCTGTACAGATCGCAAGTGTGCCCTACGGTTGAATTTGGCAGCCACCTCTGGTCTGGAACCGCAAAATACCTGAAAAAAAACCCTCGACTCTGTGCAGAAACGGGTGGTCCGTTTGATGGATTCTCCTAACTTAACAAATGTATTGCAATCTTTAGAGCACAGGCGTCAGGTGGGAATGCTGTCCTTGTTCTACCGGTATTACAATATTACAATGGAGGAACTATAGCGTCATTGATCCCCTCGGAACCGGTGCATAGTCGGGAAAAACGCCAAACACGCGCCCAACATTTGTACACGGTTGACATTAGTGACATGAGAACGGATCGTTTCTAGGACTCGTGATTTCAACAGCTCGGCTGTGGAATGATTTGCGGCCTCTGTGTTTCCTTCTTCCTACAACATCTTCAAAGGTGACATTTGCCCTGAGGGAAAAAAAAGCTATCAAAACTCCTCCTCTGTCCTTCTTTCTGGATGTTAGTTCCTCTCGATCATGCCTGAAAATAATTTTTCTCTTTTATCTAGCACTTTTGCATCGGGAATTGAAGAATTCATCCATGTCTACGTTAAACATAACATCGCAGTTTGAGGAGAGAGCATTTAGAGAGAAATTATCTCTCTATTAGGAAAGTGCATATTTATGCAGTATTTAGATATGCTCCATGATATCCGTGCTGCTCGCCCATATCTCCGGGGAATTCTCATTCTTTCGAACATATATTTTTCCAGCTCTTATCCACGTGAATCATTTTTTTCCTTGGCAGCGTGACGCAGCGCTTCGTTTATTTACTTAATTTGCGTTAGTAAATAAAAAAATAATTACGTGTAATCTTATATTTACTGACAAAGAGAAAGCAAGAATGAACTACACCCTCCTAAGCAAAATGTTGCTGCAATATTGCGCAAATGGATCGAATTACAACAGATTAATTTTATTACAATTATTCATAACTTGGCAACCTGAAATTATTGTTTTCGTAAGATAAGCGATTTGCATCGCATATCTTCTACAATCTTGAAAGATAAGGCTGGTTGTTTGTTGATATTCTATAGGTAGATACCTAATTGGTTTAGCGTTGAACAGTTAGTTTACGTTTAATCTTCGGTGAAGCAATTTGGACGCAAATAATCACCCAAAATAACACATCTGATCTGATCACAGCTTCAATTAAAATGCGATTTCTCTTAGCAAAGTACAGTCTTCCATCAGTGATTCGTATCTATTACGTAGAAAGCCCAGTTCAACTAGATCAGTGATGATATATCATTTTTTACTCAAAGGCAGGGTTCCATTCCAATGTTTGGGGTCAATAATTCAGTGACCCGGCAGTTGATTCCCCCAAAATGATATTTATTATAAAATTATATTTTTTTTATTTTAAGTATTTATCAATTCCAAACCTAAAATCGGCTTTAAAAAAACTAAGTCGGTACGGATGTCAAACGAATTTATTTAGAGTGTCGATTTTTGTACTTATAACTGGTACTGTATACAGACAAGTAGTTTTTTCCTGAGTGCATTTGAAAGAAAACATATTTTATGCTTTTATTATTCGATGGTACATCCTCTCTGTGTACTACTTCGGGACGTAGCTATACCGTATTTTCCTTAAATTGACTGCATTTTTTTAATGTTTTTGTTGTTCGTAGGTATATGAATTGTACCTACGAGTTCTCTAAAGTCATCCAAGTGAATTTAACATTAGATAATATATTCTCATTTATTTTATTGAGTTTATGCTTTATTTATATATTTTGTAATATTGTTTATTTATGGTTATACTGTTGTTATAAAGAAATTTGTATTCGACATGTAAAAGCCCAATAGGGCGTCAATAAATAAATTAATAAATAATTTGGGAGGCGGGAATGGGTACCGCCGCCCCGGGAACCTTTATTGGATAACCAACACCTCTGCCATAGGTCACCCTAAGTGGTTAGCTACTTTTGGTGATTTAGCAAGGGATGCTCGGGTTCATGGGGTGAGGTTTGTCTAGGTCTTGGGACGACCAGGACACACTGAATCCCAGATTCCTACCCACCCCTTAAACCTATTTCCTTCCCAGAACTCTCCTCCCCTTCCTTTCCTTAAAACAAACCCTCCACACAGCATCCCCAAAAATGACATAGGCCCTGAGGGAAATTATTTTCCTCAGGGCCTCCTGTGGAGCTCATGTAAAAAAATATAATAATAATGTATAAACGTAAGCCGAGTGACCAACTGTTGGGAGATAAATTGTCATTCAATCTAATGGTTATAAGAAAAAATAATGTATTCAGTGATATCAAAATGGATTTTCACATCACAGGTAGGATACCATACGATTTGCGCTTTTACTTTACGAATACGCATTTAAATGGCAAAATGGGTTGCTATGTGATACAAAACCTTGTAATATAAAATCCATTTTAGAAATTAGTTTCTAAGAACTATAAGTGACATCACACGGTTTTTCCCTACGGCACACATCTACTCATTCATTTAAATCTAAGGGTCAGTTCCCATCCTGTATCTGACTAACCTCACAACATTATTATTCTCACCGTTTATTTACGAGAAGTTTAAGGTGCGAGAGATTCATTCATAAAATGGTAATTATGGTTGAAGTATTAATATTTGCTCTTGTCCCGTTCACGTGGCATGGCCTGAACACCGCACACACACTGAGCACAATGCGAAACCCTTCAGTTCTGTTCACCACGCAGCGTGGGGTGCACCTGGGGTCCTTGTGGTATTCCCGCACAGGTTTACTGACACTTACTTTAGGTATTATTTGTCCTCTGACAGGAATGCTAATTCATGTTCAGTGGCTGCCTTGCTTGCTGCTTACTAAGCTTACTGCACACTTCCTGGTATCTAAACGAAAATACTGAAAAGGTGTTTAAATATTCTTCGTTCCACCTTTGGATAGGCCTCCCTCAAATAAAGTCTACCGTTTCTTTCATTCTTCATGACACTTCCATTCAATTCTGGTAGTTCTCTTTATGTCTCTTGTTTGAGGGCGTCCACATTTGCTTTTCTAAACCATGGAATTTTTCAATTTGGGTGGCGGATAAGGGAAACGCCATCCCGGGAACCATTTATTGAATAACCAACACCCTTGTTATAGGTCGCCCGAAGTGTTACGCTATGGGCCGGAACGGAAGAGGCTTGTTGAGGAAGACCCTGGACATACTGCCCCCCAGATTCCCACCCATCCCTCATACCGTTTTCCTTCCTGAACTTCCTCCTTCCTTTTCCTAAAAAGACCCTTCGCACTCTCTGAAGATGAAAGACCCTGAGGGATTTTTTTTTCTTAGGGCCTCCTGTGTGGAGCTAATGTAAAAACAAAAACAAAAAGAAATGAAATGGAAATATCAACTATCATCATATTAACTAGGTGTCTAGCATACACAGTTTCACTTGAGTGTGGGAATGTGATGGTAATATCGCCAAACTTCGTCGTGCGTCTAATTCGATCATTTTAAGTGTTGTGAATTTGTGGCAAAGAAATCATATTTCTTTGTGTGATGATTATTTTGTCACAACGTTTTTAGTGAGAGTCCATTTTTGCGATCCAAATATAAGTACCTACTGGAAGGTAGCCGGTAGAATGCATTTATTGTCTGTCAAATAAGAGTAGAAAATATAAAAAATTGAACTACAAAATTTGTAGGCTGGTAACACCAATTTTCCTGTCAAATATTCTTTTTAAAGTGCAATGACACTGAAAATACAGAACACTGTATACACATTTAAAAAACATTTTTTTGTTCTTAAAAAAAAATATTAAAATCGAAGAAGCACTGTTGTTAAGGTAATGACGTAAATTTGATTAAATTGTGTTTTACAAAGTAATTGGCTTTCATTTAATTTAACACAGATTTGAGTTTAACAGCAGGTAGAAAGGAAGAATCATTGATGGTGAGTTTAGTTACAACATTTTTAGATTACAGCGTTAAATGTATTCAGATAAATTAGACACACTTAGAGAAATTAGGTAAAAGAGAAATTACTTAAGCTAATCAATATATATTATAAAAGAAAGTTAAAAAAACGTGCGTCCCGCAAAAACTCAGAAACGAGTCCCGGTACGATCAAGGGAGTTATATGGTGTGGTAGCAATCTATCCTCTCTCCAGGAAGACGGTTCCAGTTTTTACCTAAAGGGCGTGCTTTTGAAGATATAAGGGCTGGAAGTTTCGCCCTCTTGAAAGTTCTAGAAGATTCAATTTTTTATTTATTGATTTTATTTTAGTAAATTGTACATTTAAGTTTACGCTTCCTGAGCGAAGCCGGGTAACCCAGCTAGTATTAAATAAATGTGAGCAATTTCTAAAGTGTGCTTTATATTTTATTACAATATCGTTATTCTTCATTATGTTAACACAAAATTGCAAAGGTATAATAATAGTATATCTATACGCAAATCTAATTTTGAGATCAGTGGGTATATATTGCAATGAAAAAATATTTTTTTCACTCTTATGCCTTTTTAATTTTTAATAAAAATGTAGGTTACACGGCTTTAGATTACCACCACGATTATATTTTTAGTATTGCCATTTGAATAACAATGGCGGCCTTCTAAGTTTTCTACTCTTATTTGTCAAACTGTATATTCTTGTTTTTGACGATGCGGCATCCTACCCATTTAAATATTCTGTTTGTTTTTTTCCTCTTTTTTTATTCTATACGTCCGTATAATATGTAGGCCTAAATTAAGTGCCTAACGTATGTACCTACCTACATACTTAATTGCATAAACTAGCCACCATAAAATAGCGCCTTTAATAATCACCTGAGTGGAAGACACTAGAGATGTTATCGCAAATGATATTATTATTATAACACATCACAATCTACGGGCACGCTTTGTGTTTATTCAAACTATAATGTTCGCACACCGCTGTTAGCGCTGTAATAAGGCGGGTCGATGAGAAGACAGTTAATCCAATAAATAAGGTATTGTAATACAATGCTGTATGATACATCTCGCTATCAGGCCATTAAGCCTTAACAGTTTAACAAGTGGAACGGCGCAATTCACAATAACGAGGTACGTCTTTATTATTATTAATCTCAACGTTGACGATGGTACAACTTTTCTTTTAGAGGATAAACTGCAGCGTGGTTTGGAGAGCAGGGATGCCCAATCGCGACTATTGATCGAGGGAGATTTTATAGTCGATCGCGAAAATTAGTTCGAATGTCTCAGTCCTGGTATGTATTTGTCAATTTTACGAAAATTGCGATATTCTTGGGTTATTCATTTTCTTTTATGATATTTAAGAATCTTCTTTTAAAATCGAAAACGACTTAAAAATAGACCTACTTGTCTATTGTCGAAAACGACGTCTTGAAGATTGTTTCATATACATACTTACCTATCTACACACCAGTGGCGGTCGATGACTTTTATCACAAGGGATGCTGAAGTGTATACCTACCTAATATCGTATATAAATATCTATGGACTAGCCCACGAACAAGATTACTGACAATAAAAGTATGTCAAATTAGCTCTTTAAATCCTTTATGCTTCACATCAATTATTATTACAGTTTTAAAATTAAATTAATTAAATAGATATTCGAATAATTTTCAACGTATGAATCGGCTTCAGTTATTCAAGACAAAAACTGCCAAGCCAAACTGTCAAAATGGTCGGGCGGACAAATCTAATACGTATCGAATTAAATCCACGCGATTTGGTTATGCTATTCTGTGCACTATGCCTACGCGCATTAAAGTCGTTTTCTGCGTGTTGGATGCTCACATGGAATGCGTATCTAGCTTCAGACAAATCTCGGCAGGCAGAACTAAATGTGCATGCGCTAAAATCAAACTTTTTCTAACATCGTGAACCGTCCAAGGACCCTACAAGATTTGTAGACCAACATCCAGGAAGAAATTGCCAGGATAACGCCTGATATGCTGGCAAGAGTCGTGACAAACGCCAGAAATCGGTTTGCTCAGTGTATGGAAAATGGGGGATGTCACCTACCTGATTCGATCTTCAAAAACTAAGTAAAACAAAACTTTAGGTATGTAAGCACATTATAAAAAACAATTTTTTTAAAATTGATTCATACAATGGGTTTTATTAAGTTTTGAAATAAGGAAGTTTATAATAAGTAATGTATAATTTTTATTATTTAAATACCCTCAAAAGGGCGTTAATAAATAATAAATAAATAATTATGACCTGTAATTTTAAGTGCAAAAAAGTGTTACCTATTATATCTTAAATGCTATTTTCTTAGTTACAAAGTTCATTAGTAGTGTCCTAATAAGTTTAATTTTTGGAAAACACTCTTTGTTACAAGTCTGAGCATCCCTTCTGCAGATGTTAAGCACTGACAGTGACCACCGATGTTTAAATCATATTTTAACTGCCTTAAAAAATGACTGGAACCTCCCCTTCACTTACTTAGCCGAGGCTGGATCAGATATGCGGTTGGCAGTCTTGTTCTTGGCGGTCAGCGATGCTGATTGCTTGGAGCTCTCGGGAGGGACTGCGGGGCATAGGCGGGATAATTAACACATCCAACTGGTAAACTACAAGCCATTACAATCTTAATGATTATGGACAATAAGTAATTCATCGCTTTTAATGTGCTTGGAGGATACGTGCATTCTCATCTACACGAAGTGTGCAACCAATAAGGAACTTCAGTGAAAAAATTATAGCTTTAAAAAAATATGTTCATATAGACCAATATACGCTGATTCTGAGTATATAAGTTTTATTAAATAATATTAAACGTAGAGTTTTAAAAAAAATATTGAAAAGTCCATTTTAAAACGTGTCATTAAAACACCCTGTCAAGTTGGTATTGCTGGATTTTGGCGGCGTGATGTCACCGCGCCGCGTCACCTGGGTCAAAGTTGTATAGAAATGTAAGACTTATGTCGTTCGACATTCCGTGTTATTGGTATAAACCTCTATAAAGAGATTTAGGCCTAAATAATTCATTATCAAAAATAAAGTATCTCTATTAGTTTATCTATATTATTTAAATTATTCAAAAACTCTAACTGTACAAAAAACGACCATAATGCCCAGTAAAACGCTCCAATGCTGAAGTTCAAAATGGCGGGAGTCGAACAGCTGATTCCAGTTCCATACAAAATTCATACTTCGGTTGATCATGATGACGTCACACTAGATTCGGTGGTTTTCGGGGGATCTTGAAAATTTATAACTTTGAAATTTTTTTTAACTATTAAAACTAACTATAAAAATAAAAATAAATGTGCAGTTATTTAAGTTAGAAGGTCATTATTCATAAAAAAAATTTACAAAATTGGACTGGAGTTCTCTATTCATTGTTACGCGGATGAAAGTAGAGTCTGTGATAGCTTTTTGTCTGACAAGCCCTAAACTCCAACATCTCGGAGGCGTCCCACAGTGATCGGTTCTGTCTCCGTCTTTGTTTTTGTTGCACATCAACGACCTTTTGTCATGTGCACCAATTCATTGTTACGCGGATGACAGTACAGTCCATGATGGCTTTTTGTTTGACAAGCCCCCAAAGAGCTCACAAACTCCAACGGCTCGGAGGGCTTTGAAGCAAAGAATGGACGGTTACCTCGAGAGTGTTTTCTCTTGGGGTAAGAATAACCTCGACGAATTCAATGTTTCAATCACGTCTGATTACGTCTAAAAGGGATCGAAATGAAAATCTAGTCTCCTTCAACGGAAGCAATCTTTCGAACAGACCCTCCATTGAAATGCTTGGTGTAAAAATAAGACACCAGCTCAGGTATGGGGGCTCCATCGAAGCCAGTACCGATACTTTAATAGTACACAACTGCTAACCCTGCACAAATCGCAAGTGCGCCCCCCGGTTGAATTTGGCAGCCACCTCTGGTCTGAAGCTCCAAAATACTTGAAAAATACCCTCGACTCTGTGCAGAAACGGGCGGTCCGTTTGATAGATTCTCCCTCCTTAACCAACGGATTGCAATCTTTAGAGCACAGGCGTCGGGTGGGAATGCTATCCCTGTTCTACCGGTATTTCAATGGAAGATGCTTTGAGGAACTAGAGTCATTGATCTCCTCGGCACCTTATTGGTGCATAGTCGGGAGACACGCCAAACGCGCGCCCAACATATGTACACGGTTAATATTTGTCACATGAGAACGGGTCGTTTTTTCGACTCGTTCTTGAGTTCAACAGCTCGGCTATGGAACGATTTGCCGGCTTCTGTGTTTCCTCCCTCCTACAACATGGGTCTCTTCAAGACCAATGTTCATTTCTTCCTCTCCTCAAAAAGACCCTCCACACAGCATCCCAGATGACATAGGCCCTGAGGGAAATTATTTTTCTCAGGGCCTCCTGTGTGGAGTTAATGTAAAAAAAGGCGGATTTATACTTTTCATATAGGCCACTTAGTATAGGCCACTTCATTTGCGCCACCCTTTCCTCCTTCTTAGAAGTTGCTACTTATCATAATTACTCACTTGTAGGCTTGGCGCTGCCCCTTTAAATCTGCCGCCCCTAGGCCGCGACCTGACAAATCCAGGACTGCTCGGAGGGCATTGAAGCAGAGAATGGACGGTTACCTCGAGAGAGTTTCCTCTGGGAGTAAGAAGAACCTTTTCAAACTTGAGGTTTCAAAGACCCAATCATGTCTGATTACTTCTAAAGCGGATCGAAATGACAATCTAGTCTCCTTCAACGGAAGCAAGCTTCTCAACGTGACTTTCAGTGATACGAATTCTTGGTGTAATGTTAAGTTATCAGCTCAGATACGGGCTTCATATGAAAAAGCCAGAGTCAAGTTAGCTTCTCAGAAACTGGACGTACTGCTGATTCTGTACAAATCGCAAGTGCGCCCCACTGTTAAATTTGTCAGCCTCCTCTAGTCTGGAGCTTCACAATACTTGCAAAACACTGCAAAACTGCGTAACAAACGGATTGCAATCTTAACAAACGGATTGCATATTTAGAGCTCAGGCATCTGGTGGAAATGCTGTCCTTGTTTTACCGGTATAATGAAAGATGCTCTGAAGAGCTAGCGTCAGTGATCGCTTCGGCACCGGTGCGTAGTCGAGATTCACGCCAAACGCGCACCCAACATTTGTACACAGTTGAGAATGGGCCGCTTCTCTGACATATATATTTTTGGTCCGTTAGTAGTTGAGTGGTTAAAAGCGTCGCGCGTCAGGTTCCCATCCGGGCATCAATATTACAATAATTAATAAAGCGCTCTTGAAAACTATTAAATAACCAAAAAATCTAAACTCTAAGTCTGACGTCATAGATTGAGGATGACATTAACATCTATGTGACGTCATTTGATACGAAATTTTTATATAACATTCCGAGTACCAAATCGTGACACGAGACTTCCAGAACTGTTCTTTGTTTATCCGTCAAAAACTAACTATTTCATTAACTCCCCAATCCAAAGACTACGTAGGCTTGGAAATAAATTCAGTTCCATTGATATTTTCAATTATTCTTTACCAAAATTTATATCAGAATTTTTTTAAATTCTGATATAAATTTTATTATTATTATTCTAATATTGTCATTTCTTTTTAATTGTGCTAATATTTTTTTAATACAATGTTAAGTAACTATAATAACGTGTACATGTAAAAGCCTTCAAGGCGTAAATAAATAAATAAATAAAATTCCTGAACTTTACTGAACACTTCAAATTTATAAGTTTTGATAAATACTGTGAAAGGGTTGTTGAAAGGGTGAAAGATTGGTTGAGGGAGACCTATCCTAGAACTCTCCAGCCGGACTCTCTTGACCCATCGCCGTGTACTATAGATTCATACCGGGACGGATAGATTCATACCAGGAGTGTTACGAATATTCGCATCCGCATCCGCAAATTCGGAATAGTCGCATTAATTCAGACATATTTATCCGCATCCGCAGATCTGAACCTCTAATAATCCGCATCCGCGGATGTCAAAATTTTGCATCCGTAACAACTCTAATCTGAATCAGGGTTGTTACGTATATTTGCATCTGCATCCGCAAATGCGTAATATTCGCATTAATTTGAACATCTTTATCCGCATCCGCAGATGTGAACCTCTAATAATCCGCATCCACATCCGCGGATGTCAAAAATTTTTCATCCGTAACAACCCTGATTCATACGTCCGTCACTCCTATACACAGATTAGACAAACTCCTAGAGCCAGATTCCTCACACCTTTTCCCTTTCCAGAACTTTCTTTCCTTACTTTCCCTAAAAAAACCCTTCACACAGCATCCCCAAAAACGACATAGGCTCTGAGGAAGATTTTTTCCTCAGGGCCTCTTGAATGGAGCTAATGTAAAAAAAGGATCTTAATGAAATACTACAGTTAAAGTCGTTTGATTAAAAATATGAAACAAAAATTACAAGTATTCCTTATTATTTGATTTTACATGTAGATAGTATGTAGTGCTTGGTGTGTAGTTTGATCCGCGGAGAGCAGAAAGCTGTCAGATCTCCGAGCTTGTAACTTGTAACTGGAACGCTGTAGCCATTTACAGCCTCCGCCACTTTGTAAATTACAATCCATTCCGCGAGAACATTCATTTATTGGTTTCGAAACGTTATTTTGTCAATATATGGCGGCAATAAACATCAAGTTTGCCGCTTTAAAGGGAAAATTGGTGGCGCAACAAACATCTCAATTCGCAGAATAACAGACTATCAAAATCCATCATGTTATAAATGCGGTGCAGTTTTACAGTGTTAAAGTACGTAAATATTAATATTAAAAGTCAAGATAGGGGGTCGCCGAGAGCCTGGTAGGAGACAAATGTCTTGGCTGCAAAATGTACGAGGGTGGACGGGCATTAGAAGTGTGGAGGAGCTAATCCGGGCAGCGCAAGATAGATATAGGTACATTTACCAGAGTGATCCCCAACGTCGGGGGACCTGATAAGGCACATGAAGAAGAAGAAGAAATTGAATAATTCCAGTATTCGGTCTTTAACCACTCGGTCCCATAAGCTTGTTTTCACGATAATAAGACATTATCAGACATATGCATGACGTATGAGGCATACCTGACTTATGAATGTCGCTAATCAGCGCTTTTATAATTACCTTGACGATTTATAACTACGGTACCGTGACGGCAAAAAGTCAATAAACATACGTTCCTTATCGCTATAATTTTGCAGCTCTTTCTTACACATTAAATAATGGTGAGACAAAAGATAAGACACAAAATAAGTGTGACTGTTTCCTCCAAAGTACTACTTTTTCCTTGCGTTTCATTTTCTTTATATACGTGAGGGAGATGTATGATAATGATTGTATGAATCTTTTGGGGGGTGCAGACAAACGTTCACCGTTTGTCTCAATTTCGACTGTTGTTATTTAGTGTGTAAGAAAGAACTGCTGCATTATATGTTTAAGAACAAAAGCAGAATCATCAGCGTTTTGACACATTTTGACTTTTTTTTAATTTTTGGAATTCTTTCACATTTCAATATTATCCTTGTAACTGTATTCCATACTTTCAAAACGTGGTTTACATACGTGGTTTACGGATATGTCACGGTGCGATGTGTGAGAGATACGCAAGAAAATTTTGACACTTTTTTCCTTTGGAGGAAACGACCTACGTACATTGTATATCTCATCTTTTGAAAGAGCTGCAGCATTATAATAAGGAACGTATGTTCATTGCCTTTTTTGCGTTCACGTTACCGTAACCGTTAATCATCACGGTAATAATAAAAAATTAGAATTGCAAATACATAGGAAACGTCTACCACAAATTCATCTCATTGGGTTTCGATCTTATCCGTGCATTGGCGTCTTCACTCGAAAATCTTAATATATGGAAATGAATGTTTCTTCATTTATCCCTTTTGCATTCCTAAACCATTCAACAGATTGCGATGAAACTTTAGTGATTTGTTGTACGCATACCCGCAAAGGTTTATGTATATAATGGTGAGCTCTGGCGTTACGAAATTCATCCGATTGCAATGAAACTTTGGCGAGTTGTTATGCGCATGCCCGCGAAGGTTTGTGTGCGTACTGGTGAGCTCTTATGAAATTAGCATAAAAACTTGACAATAGTTGGCGCGCGATTGTTTTAAAATATGTGTATTTCATATAGTTTAGCGGCGGACACAGAAGCAGGGAAGGGGAAGGGGGACTGGTGTTTTTTAATATACCTCTGTTTATGTATAAAGCTGTACTTATTAAGTGCATAACGAGGCCATTGCGCAATAGTTTTTTTTTTGTTTTTCTTCTTCATTTGTTTTCATTTACTTTGTACTAATGTAGTTTTTTTTCTTATGATTTGTTTATTTGCATAATTAATTTCAAACTTGTCCTTTTCTTTCTTTCTATCATTATATTTTATATTAGCTAGGGTAACTAGGGAGTTGATATAAGATTGAAATGAGTTCGAACTCACGACGGATCTTGCTATATATACCCGTACCAATGGGTAGCCCCACCCATACAAAAAAGGCCTAGAATGGTCTACAGTGTTCCAGAACATTCCACAACATTCGAGGGTGCTCTGGAATGTTCCACAATGATCTGGAATGTTCCGGAATGTTTCCAAACGTTCCAGATTATTCCCGAACATTCCACAACATTCGAGAATGTTCCGGGATGTTCTGAAATGTTGTGGAATGCTCTCGAATACTCTGAAAAAATGTTCCGGACTGTTCTATAAATTTCTAGAAGGTGAAACTTTCAGCCCTTATATCTTCAAAAGCACGCCCTTCGGTGAAAACGGGATCCTTTTTCCTGGATGGGGAACAGAGGGCTACCACACCAAATAACTCCCTGAGTTTTAGCGGAGCGCACACTTTCACACACTTTCTTTTATAATATATATATTGATTATATAACGATGATGTGTAAAACTTGCTATTTTAATTGAATTGTAGTATAATTAATACAACTTGTAACATAAATTAATTGAATGTGTTACTTAAATTACTAACTTAATTTGTTACTAAATTTGTTACTTAAACTACTTAAATGAATTGCATAGGTTAATAACTGTACACTGTACCTACCCAATCTGTAAACTTCGTCCGCCATAACACAGGGACATCCCTAGCTTGGCGGATGAATTAACACAATTTTTTTGTTCATTGTATAAACGTCTTTTAATAAATAAATAAATAAATAAATTACCTCAATAACTATCCTGTAAACGAATGGAAATTGTCCCGTTGAAAAAAAACTCGGGGCTTTTACGTGTAGTTATGCATTGAAAAAAATATGCATTGGCTCGAGTTGTTTGTCAAGAAATTAAGTTCAAAAAAGTAATTTTACAGGGCAAGTGATACGATATCTTATGTATGTTCCAATGAACAGATTAATGAGACACGCTCCACTAAAGTGGGTGGGAAATGTGATCCGGTTATGGGTTATTTATTGCGAGTAGGTGCTGATCATTGAAGGGAATGTAATCAAAACTCGCATCAACCAAAAAATTGAGTTTTGTAATTAAAATAAGATATTTTACAGCACCATTTAATTACCAAAAATAAATAATTATAAACTTACCCACAACTACACGAAAAACGCTTAACCCCTCAGGCTAAGTTGTTTGCTTTTGGGAACAACTCGTATAGGTCTCATAGAAATCGTTAATAATAATATTTGGTTGACTTGTATAGCGCCGTTTTTTTTTAAAATCACCTCAAGGGCGCTGTGTCTTTCTTACTATCACGGTGAGAAATGTTATCTGAACGGTGTTAGAAAGATAATACACCACGCTTTATATTTAAAACTATAATTTAACCACACAATAATTCAAATATAAACCATTACAAAGTTTCTGACCGCAATTTGAAAAAAAATTATGAAACCTTGTGAAATTTTTGAAGTAAAACATCTTTACGCACGCTTGACTTGGGGAGTAAGCTGGTGAATGCGTGACGAGAGCAAACGTGAAAAGTGTTATCGGGCGAGGTGAACGAAGCATCGCTTGACTTGGGGAGTAAGCTGGTGAATGATGAGAGAGTTACGTGATCGGGCGAGGCGAACGAAGCATACAGAAGTTTTACTTCAGTCGTGTGGTCTAAAGCAAACTCGTTTTTTTTTAACACTCACTTTTTAGCAATTTAAATACAATTTTTATTAAATACAAGATTTTTATTAAAAATGAAATACATTGCAATGCCATTCAAAGGAATAGATTGTTTCTCTCTGCATGTCCTTTCCCATGCGTCCGCGTTCTCCTCCCGCATTTTCATCCCCTCCCGCATTCCCCTTCCACCTCCGCCTTCCCACTCCCTTGTCACCTCTCCCGCGAACCCCACCTCCTTCGTTATCCTCCCCCTCTTGCCTTCCCTCCCTGCAGCTAAAATATATGAAATAAACACATTTTCAACCATCCGCGCACCAAATGTAGTCAATTGTTTTATAAAAATTTCTTAACGTCAGATTTTACATATCACCAAAGTTTAATTGCAAAAGGATGAACGGTATTTCCGGGCATGAAATATGAACACACAAACAAATATTTCTTTTTATATATATAAGATTTTACATGAAACTACAAAAACGTCTATAATTCATTTATCAAGCAATTTTAGTTAGAAAAACATACGTTTTTCTAACTAAAATTGCTACCTTACTCACCTTACGGTGAGCCGTTTTTAAAACCTTTTTATATATCAAAAATTATACGTTTATTTTAAAAATAAGGCGTATTTCATCACCTTTCAAAACCAGTTTTTAGTTTTAGGATACGTTATAAAATATTCCATTTATTTCGATTTTATTGCAAAGCGGAAATGTTCTGACCTTCTGACAGAACGTACCCGAGGCCTGAGGGTTTGATGTGTTGAAATTTTACTCTGTTTTGGGATTAAAATTTAATGACAAATCTGTACGAAGCAACTCACTGCAATTTTGCAACATTATTCATTATTGTCTCTCTCAGAATCTCTGTACATTTATTTTTTAGTATTTTTCATATCAATTAACGCTGATGAAGTCAAAATTGATGCAATAAAACCCATGATCACGCTTTGAGATAGTAACGTATCATTATTGGTAAAAAACAGTTAAATGGGGGCTTGCAATAATCAGATTGAATGAAACAAACCTATACTTTCTTTTGAACCACTTATTTTCACTATCGACCGGTTTCGGTTGAGCCCCTCCTTCGTGAGGGCGAAAGTTGTTCTAACAAACTTGGTCAGCCTTCCTTTTTCCCATCTCTTTCCTCTTTCCACTCCTTTCAGTCTCACAATGTATGGGGGTGCCATATTCTCATTGACTTTGGGCAGTTGTGAATTTTGGGCGGTTTTCACAAAAAAACAAAATTACTCCCTCATATTCTCGACTGTTAAGTATGCTGGAGAACTAAGATTAGCAAATAACTAATTATTGATATAACAAGGCTTACTTCAATTTGGGAGGCGGGTATGGGTACCGTAGCTCCGGAAACCATTTATTAGATAATCTACACCCCTGTCATAGGTCACCCTAAGTTGTTCGCTAAGCTTGCTAACTTTGCAGGAGTGCCGGGTTTATGGGGTGAGGTTTGTCTAGGTCTTGGTGGTGGATGCGTTTGCCTATATACTAAGTGTGGATTGATAGAGACTGGGAGATCTTTTGACCTCTCCAGCCGGACCCTCTCGATTAATCGCCTTGCACCGCATTGGGAGGGATCGATTCATGCGTTTGTCACTCTGAATACATTGACCCCCGGATTCCTACCCACCCCTCTTCCTTTTTCCATCCCAGAACTTCCTCTTCTTCCTTTCTCTAAAAATACCCCCCCCCCCCCACAGCTTCCCCAAAGATGACGTAGTCCCTGAGGGATTTTATTTCCTCAAGGCCTCCTGTTAATGGAAATAATTTTTTTTTTTTAAATAAAGAAGTCATATTTTTAATATTTTTGAAAAAAATATTTTTTTGTTCCTATTCAATTTTTAATTTTCGCAATCTGTGGCAACGTTCCAAAGTTCTCAAAGTACCTGGAAACCTTTTTATAACCAAAAAAATATTGGAAAAAAACCCCTTTCGACTACGACAATATCATAAATTTCGTAAAATTTCAATTTATATCATAAATATCGTAGTTTCATTTTCAGCAACTGTTTTAGTTGAATTTTCAACATAAGAGCCGTTATCCTTGGAAGAGTTCGCCGTAATTAAAGAATTGTCCTTGGGTACCGCGTTAGACAGGGTAGGCCCCGCTGGATCTACGATTCCGGTTGCATTTTGTACTGACATTGTTTCCAGATTGTGCTGCCGTGACAGATACAGCTTGATTCCCTTCAATGGCAACTGTTGAAGAAAACAATGACAAATTAATCAAGTGGATATACCAAAACAACAATGTGAAAACGGGATATTACCACTCTCTCCAGAACTCACGATGTGTCAGAAGTCTGCAGGATCCAACAGATTGAAGAACCACTGAGGGCGAATCAACACATAAAATAGAAAATAATATATTTATATACTTTTCTGCATAAACAATTTTAAATATGTACCTACTTATAGAGTGCAAACAGGTGTGGGTCGTATCTACTTACATAATTTAACCAGTGATTCCTGCCTTTATTTGGAGTAAAAATACTGTGGTGACTTTTTAGATTACTTTTTTGCAAAAATATTTTTTTCAAAATCAAACAAAAAGAAATCTTCAACATGTCAGTTGTCACTGATAGATGAGTAACCGCCTCAATTCATACCTACTGTTCGTGTTCAATTGATTTCATAAATGTTTTTAGTTGAAAAAAAATACATCAAAAATGTCCCTGGAGACCAAAGTTTCATTTACATTTATTACTTCAAATAATGTCAGGATCTCTGATTAGTAATCACTTAAAGTAAGTCGAGTACGTCCCTTAACGAATGTTTACAACTGGTGAGATATTATTACTTGTATTTATCTTAATGTTTGCTGTATTAAAATTATGCAGACCTTACTTGACAATGCCCTCAAGAGGCGAAATGTCTCATGCTGCACGCCGACAATCATTAATTTTAAAACATAATTGGAGATCTAGCGCGTTTGTTTGTACCACAAATGGCAACACAATATCGCCGATACCAAATAAGATTAATAAGAAGACTTTATAAATCATCATCAAATACACAGGAAGGCTGCACTTGCCCTGTTTGTTCATATTTATACATATGAACAAACATAAAATACTAGTATTATTGTAAAACATACCTTTGTACCTACCTGTATGACAAGACCTAATGTTAATTTGTTTTTCAATGCTCCATAAGACAGCTTTTCTGATAATTTTGCCAAAGATAGAAAACAACGTAGACCTTGGAGACAAGCATCTATTTAATAATTGATATTAATATACGCCTTCACGACTTTTACAATATTGATACACGTAATAATTTTGTGGAGCAGTAATCATGACAATTGGGAGGCGGGAATGGGTCTCGCCGCCCGGGAACCATTTATTGGATATCCAACACCCCTGCCATAGGCCACCCCAAGTGGTTCGCTACTTTGGTGAGTTAGCAGGAGTGCCCGGAATCATGCGGTCGGATTAGTCTAGGTCTTGGTGGCGAATGCTTGCGAATCTTGGTTCTTAATCATATCGGCCATCATGGGAAACTTGTGCCGGAATTCTCTTGTTTTCTCAAGTGCTTGCGCAGTGATTATCGCTGGAGGTGTCCCTCAGGATCCGTTCAAGAGAAATATTTTGGGGGCTAATAAAGGTTGGTAATAAAGCGCTGGAAGTTTTGCCCTCTAGAAATTTCTAGAACGGTCCAGAACATTCGAGAGCATTCCACAAATTCCATAACATCCCGGAACATTCTGGAATATTGTGGAATGTTCAAGAATAGTCTAGAACGTTCGGAAACATCCCGGAACATCCCAGATCATCGTCGAACATTTTAGAACACTCGCGAATGTTGTGGAATGTTCTGGAACATATTTGACCATTCGAAGCCTTTTTTTGTATGGGCGGGGCTGTCCATTGTTAGGGATGTATAAAGCGAGATACATCGTAGGTTTGAACGTCAGTTCAATCTCATATCAACTACCTGAGCGAAGCCGGGTACCTGAGCTAGTTATACAAAAAAATAAGATTATTTAAAGAATTATTAAAAAATATCTACTGTTTTAGAAATTTCATTCAATAGAAGCATTCCCCTTGTTATCGTATGCTGTGCTCGAACAGCTGTCTGTTCTATCAGATGGTACTTAAATAAGCTGTGGTGACGAGTAGTGCTGAAATTATATAGTTAGCACACAGTATAAAATGAATCTTCTTCTTCGTATGCCCTATCAGGTCCCCCCGACGTTGGCAATCACTCTGGAAAATGTCTATCTTGTGCTGCCTGGAATAGCTCCTCCGCACTTCTAATGCCGGTCCACTCTCGTATATTTCGCAGCCAAGACATTTTTCTCCTCCCAGGCCCTCGGCGACCATCTATTTTTCCTTTCAATATTAATTGGAGCAAGTGATACTTTTCCCCTCGAAGTATGTGACCCAGATATGAAATTTTCCTGACTTTTATTAATGTGAGCAGTTCTCTATCTGCTCTAGCCCACCTGAGAATTTCTATGTTGGTAATCATGTCGGTCCATGGAACCTTGAGTATTTACTTTCAAGGTCCATGTCTCACATCCGCACAGCAAGATAAAATGAATAAGATAAACCAAAGCCTACCGAAAGGAATGGGCTATCAATAGAGTTATGAACTATATAAAAAAAGTTCTGTCGCTTTCCATCCTCTTTGCCTACTCCTGCTGGGAAATAGCATAATTGTTATCTGGTTAGTTTAATTCTAGACATTCTACACTAATTAAATTACCTTGCCCAACTACCTACCGTTTTTTTTCAGGGTAAAAACTATTTCATCCCACGCACACATCAAGTTCGTTTATTTGTCTGTAATTATTGGAGAATGCAGGCCATGATAATAACTTCCTCTTGTTTGCCTAAATATTAAACGACCAAGAAGTTGAATGGCCTTGTTGAATAATGGTACAGATCTATAATAATTGTGTCTGCTCTTCGAGACGATCCCTTCATCCAGGTTATACGGCACATTAATTTCTAATTATTGTCACAAAGTCCACTACTTCCTGCTTACTACATCTATATGCGATATGAGTACGATTACAATGAGGAGCATCTATTTCAGTCGCAGGAGAAGCAAAATAATTACAGACAGGCATCAATTAAACCCTATGTAAAACCCTATGTTTATAGATTAATAAAAAAAAAAAATAATAATAATAAATTCATTTTAACGGCAATTTCGTCAAAATTAAATTGAAAAAATGTCGTGTTTACTTGGCGGACATCTTTTCTTTATTATTGATGTGAACCAGATACAGGGTGTTAAGGGACGTACTTGATTTAATTTAACCGGTGATTCCTGACATTATTTGGAGTAAAAAATGTAAACGAAATTTTGGTCTCCGGTGACTTTTTGATGACAAATTTTGTTTTTCAAAGTTTTTTTCTTCTAAATCAAACAAAAAAAAAATTGTTCCGCATGTCGTCATTGGTTACTCAGCCAAGTAACCGACCAATCCCTAACCCCGCCTACAACCATCCAACACTTACCATTTTTTATGTTTTTGTAAAAAAAAAAAAAAACTCAAAAATGTCACCGGAGACCAAAATTTTATTTACATTTTTTACTCCAAATAATGTCAGAAATCACTAATTCTTTTTGCTGAATTGAATTTTTTGCTTTGATTAAAGTTTATTTTATGATTAACACGGTTTATTATGTTTGCATCTTGTGGTCCTTGTAAGAACAAGTGCATATCATAGTGGTGTCTAGTCAAAAAAAAAATCAGAGTGTACAATTCACACGCAATAGAAGTGAAATCTTCAGAAAACTAAAGTAGACAAGAGTGGGGAGACTACGAAGCAAATGTGAAGGGTGATTTTTTCTTGGAATTCCAGTGCACCTTTTCCTACACATTTGGTGAACTTTTTTTTTTTTACATGAGCTCCGCACAGGAGGCCTTGAGGAAAATGATTTCCCTCAGGGCCTATGTCATCTTTGGGGATGCGGTCTGGAGGGTTTTTTTAAGGAAAAGGAGGAGAGGAGAGTTCTGGGAAGGAAAAGGGTTTAAGGGGTGGGTAGGAATCTGGGGTTCGGTGAGTCCTGGCCTCCAACACCTAGACAAACCTCACCCCATGAACCCGGGCACCCCTGCTAAATCACCAAACGTAGCGAACCACTTGGGGTGACCTATGGCAGAGGTGTTGGTTATCCAATAAAGGTTCTCGGGGCGGCGGTACCCATTCCCGCCTCCCAAATTGTAAATCTAGGAAGCATCCATTAATTACGTGGGCTGTTTTTTTTTTCAATTTAGACCTTCCCCCCCCCCTTCTGGTGAGATTAATGATATTTGGTGGGACCCCCCTACCCCTCACGTGAGACTTACACTACACTTATTAAATGTCTATATTTATTTTTATAAAGATAATAACACCCCCCCCCCCCCTTTTGAGCTCACGTAATTAATGGATGACACCTTATTAGTATTTGTGGTTTCTTTTTCGTAGTCGCTAGATACCGCTTTCTTTTGTTTTTTCTTTTACCTGTTCATTTTGGAGTGGTTTGTAGATTGAGTATTGATTTTACAATTTTTTTTTTTTTGATTTTGTAGGATGTAATCCATGATCGGCTGAATGTCTTCAAAGATCCGTCAGGCGCTTTATACCACTACATTAAAGGGGACTTGTCTGGAACCGTGGATATGTCGTATGATATTGTAAGCGAATACCCGTCAATAAAATAAATATTTTATTGCTACCCCATTCTTTCGCAGGCTAAATCCAATAGATGTGTGTCTTTTTTTAATGTTGCTATTTTTCGTTTCGTCGAGTTTCAAATCACAACGGTGCTAAAGAAGTTTTCACTTCAAAAAGTAGCAGAAGAGTAGAGGTCCGCTCAGCGCTCAGCCAAAAGATTTATTAAATTTTTCAAAATTTTCACTTTTCGCCGGCGTGCGTCATGTGATCGCCATCCCTGGATTAGTCCCTCGGAGTCAAGTTGCTTCGCTTGATGGGATGGGAAATTATGAAGTCATTAAATTAGTCCTCATTGAGAAAACAGATATTATGCCCAACAACAACATAATACCATTTCAACCTTTATAAAATAAGATGTCGACAGCCATTACCTCTTATAGAACATGCATTTCCACTGGCCCTTACAAAACACGTTCAAGCCAACTGTACCACAAACAACACACATTTATTCGAAGAACTTGCACCAAAAACGACGTTTTCTCAGACGCTGATGTTTTCATTAAAATAAATATAGGTGCCTGCTTAACTTTAAAATTAAAATCACCCAACAAATTAACCATATTATAATAAATATGTAATTATTATCGTGTCAGGACTAAATAACACAGGCTTAAATTTCATGTAGCTAACAATATTACACTGCCAAAATTACACACGAATGAAATTACACATGCAGAGAATTACACCTATACAGATATAGTAAAGCAGCACGTACTCGAAGAATTTCAATTTCAGCGATTTCTGGGCTTATTTGAAATATTAAAAGTAGATGTCATTTTGCTGTCCGATGATATGTTTTTCTTTAAATACAAAAAATATATTTTTCAATCACACGTAGATGACTTTGTAATACTTTTCAAGGGTGTGTTGATTTGCCACTGTGTTCAGTTGTCATGAAACCGTCGCAAATATGAACGTTTTGACGGTTTATATCTTTGTAACTATTAATTTCAAATGGGGAGGAGAGTATGGGTACCGCTGCCCCGGGAACCATTTATTGGATAACCAGCACCTCTGCCATAGGTCACCCCAAGTGGTTCACTACGTTTGGTGGCTTAACAGAGGTGTCCGGGTTTCTTAAGGGTGAAGTTTGTCCGGGTCTTGGCAGAGGATGCTCTGCCCACCAATTGCGTGGCAGGCCGGATCGGAGAATCAGTCTGGTTAAGACGCTTTGACCTCTCCGGCAGGACTCTCTTGGAACATCGCCTTGCATCGCAGTCGGAGTCGGATTCATTCGTCCGTCACTCCAAGAGACGAACAGATTCCTTCCCACCCCTCATACCTTATTCCTTCCCAGAACTTCCTCTCCATCCTTTCCTAAAAATACGCTCCACAAATTATCCCCAAAGATGACACAGGCCCTGAGGGGAATTATTTTCCTCCGGGCCTTCTTTGTAGATCTAATGTAAAAAAAAATCGATATTTTCCAAAACTCCAAACGTTCCGTTTTCAGCATTCTCTAATTAACAGCACATCAAAGAAATTTAAATATAAGAGATGTGCTATCGGCAGTTTTTACTGGGTGGAACTGTGCCGCGGTGTCCTGGTGTCGCCGAAATTGTTAACCAATACTACTAAACATCTCAAAAATATCAACTAAATACCGTATTCAAACTAGGACCAAGACCGTAGTCCGCCGACAGTCGGGCGAACATCATAGCATATCTCTTATATTTCAATATCTTTGCATCACATCAACATGATAGAGACAACCCCGTTCCGTCAGTGATTCTGGCTGTGTAATATTGGTACGTAAAATTGACTCCCATGTAATTTCGCAATTTAACCAGTTATTTTAGTCCCTACCCCCGCTGTGTGGTATGAATGTATGGAACCGGTTTCACTTTCATTGCCTTGCTATTCTTGTGTTTTCCGACTACCATGTATGGATATATTATGTTAATGAAATAATGACTAATAATTGGACGTTGAATATATTATCTTTTACCTTATTCCATGTTGATCTTCCTTTTCAAACTGATTTTCTTAAATATTTTAATTGGTATTTTTTAAATCAACCTTGCCTCAAAAACACAGGTTAATATTACCTACAACTACTAGTATATCATAAACTATATTGCATTTATTTCTGTACAGCTAAAGCCCCCGACGTTGCCCGGGCTCCACGCATATTTTTTCGAGACCTTTGTAGACCATTTTATTTTTGTCTTATTTTAAACGTCAAGTGTGCAAAATTTGATTAAGAAGTATCAAAAATTTTTTTTTTTTTTTTTTATTAACAATTTTTTTGGTACAGTTGGTAAAATTTTGTTATACAAACTTTTTATATAAACAGTTTTAAAAAAGTAGAGAATAACATAATTACATTAGATTAACCAAAAAAATCCCACATAGGCATCGCCAGTTCGTGGGTATACTTGAGTGATTTTAAGACAGATAATTACTCAATTTTGATTTAAGGATAGGAAAAAGTGGGTACGGATAGTTTTTTCTAAATATCGGGTAGATAGTGACCTTTCTCCTATTTTGAAGGTGAAGTTTGCAAAATTTCATCAATATCAGAATAAAACTGGCAACACTCTTCTTAATAATGTACATTATATAATATGGTAATAGATAGATTTTTTGCAAAAGTAGAAAATTTGTTTTTTAATCTTAAGGACGGGGTGTTTTTTCGCGAAATTAGCATGAATTTTTATGTCTGAAATTAGTTAGTAATCTCGATTCTATTGTGAGCTTTGGAGCACTGAAATATCTATTTAATTATTTTTTAAAAAGGTACGACTCTTGACTCTAACTAAAATATGTATTTAATTCTTTTTTAAAAAGGTACGACTCTTGACTCTAACTAAAATATCTATTTAACTATTTTTTAAAAAGGTACGACTCTTGACTCTAACTAAAATATCTATTTAATTGTTTTTTAAAAGGTAGGACTCTTTGGTGTTTGTTTCATATGGGGTGAGGTTTTTCTAGGTCTTGACGAAGAATGCGTCTGCCAATCTCTGCGTGGCGTGCCAGATCAAGAGAGACTGGTCGAGGAAGGCCTTTTGACCTCTCCGACCGGACTCTCACGACCCATCACCTCGCAGTTGAAGGGATGGATTCATGCGTCCGTAACTCCTGGCCACCTTGACCCTCAGATTCCTACACACCCCTCAAACCTTTTTCCTTCCCAGAGCTTCCTATCCTTCCTTTCCTTAAAAATATCCTCTACACAGCGTCCCCAAGATGATATAAGAAAATTATTTCCCTCTCTTGTGTGGAGCTAATGTAAAAAACGAAAATATATTTTTCAATGTTTGTTCAATAATATAAAATATTTCGTATTCAAAATCGGTCGAAGCCAATTAGTGTTGTCTAATAAACTAATCTTCTATTTCTTATATATAAAAATCAATCTTTGTTTGTTCGTATTTTATGCGTTGCCATACCGTTCATCCGATTGCGATGAAACTTTGGGGATTTGTTGTGCGCACGCCCGTGAAGGTTAATGCTATAATGGTAAGTTCTGGCGTTATGAAATTTGTATGAAAAATTACTACATAACACAGGTGAGGCACGATTAACTAACAGTGAGTGAGTGAGTAACAAATAAAAAGCAATAAATAATTAGTAACATTTGATAAAAATATACCTAGATATGATGATAATATTAATATTTAAATTAAATCATGTCATTTATAATACCCGTTCATTAGTAATAAAAGTATGCTGCGTGGGTTGAGAAGTCATCAACTGTGTAATGTACAATCGAACGCTTGCAATACAAACACGCATACCTTCAGACAAACAAGTTGCAAATGACATATTCCGGTAAAGGAAGTACCTAATTAGGTGATATTGTCCAAGGTCCCTCCCACACCCCCGGAGTCCGGAGTCAGGCGGTGAGGTGGTGTGGCGGTGTATCCTTGCGTGGGAGGGTTGCCACCAATTCAGTTGGCACAGAGGCTAAACAACAAATCAGCCGAAGGACAGGTTGGTTGATTGGCTCGGGGACGAGTGGGTTGCCACTCGCTGCAGCCAAAGGTCCACAGATCGACCCCTTATCGAATCTACCATCAGCGTAATAAGTCTTACTAAATTTGTCAAGTCAAAGTTTTCGAAACCAAAATATCATTAGCTTACTAAAAATCCATGTAATGCAGTTTTGGATTAAGACCAATTAAAAATCCTATGGAAATTGGAAGGAACTGGGGAATAGATAGGTAAGAAGTATCTGCCTTCCAAGTATTGTAACTAAACACGCCTTTTTTAACATTAGTTCCACACAGTAGGCTCCGAGGAAAATCATTCCCCTCAGGGCCTATTCCAGCTGTGCCGAGGGTCTTTTTAGGAAATGAAGGAGGGAAAGTTCTGGGAAGGGAAGAAGTATGAGGGGTGGGTAGGAATCTGGGGGTCAGTGTATCCAGAAGTGACGGACGTACAAATCCATCCCTCCCAAACGGTGCAAGGCGATGCTTCGGCTAGAGAGGTCAAAGGGACTTCTCAACCACTCTCTCCCAATCCGGCCTGCCTGCCAGCTGGTGGTCAGACGCATCCGCCATCAATACCAAGACAAACCTCATCCCGTGAACCTGGGCATTTCTGCTAAGTTATCAAACGAAGCAAACCATTTACGGTGACCTATGGCGGAAGTAGAGCTCAATCAAAGGTTCCCGGAGCGGTGGTACCCACACCTGCCTCCCAAATAGTCTAAAGCCAACTCAAGCAAAGTTTCAATTCTGGATGGAACTGTTTTCCCAGGGCGATACTGAGAGTGTCTACCAGTCTGGTGCATAAAAAACTCTTCGTACGTGTAAAATCCAACGTTCGCTGAGTCGCTTAATGACTCCGCTGTTAAATTTTATTTTATAGCTGTCTTTTATAAGAAACATGTGCCTGTAATGAAAATCCATTAAATGCAATCCAAAATTATAAAATCGGCCGGCAGTGTCAACTATTCCACCGAGGGTGGCCTTATTAACGCCCTGGTAAAAGACCACCGTTCAGAATCGAAACGCTGTTGTTAAAATTGATGTTGCCGTATTTTGTTAATAAATCTGACTACCATGTACTTCCTGGCCTGCTTCTCTTCCTTTCCGTCCCCACGTAAGCCTCACAACATTCCACAAATTCCAAATATCATAGTCTCACTGGTTCCGCGCTGTTAGACCACTGAACGGTATTCATGAAACTAAAATAAAAGCATCTACACTTGATGTTAGCTCTTGATTATAATAATTTTGTGAAAGAAAATACGCCAAGAGCATTGCATGAATTTTTACGTGGTAGAAGATCACTGTAGAAGATAGTTACATAATCAAGTTAAAATTTGCGTGTATAGTACAAGGCTATGTTTTCTTACATAATTTGTGGTATCAACTAATTTTGATCTAAAATGCACTTCGCAATTTTCCGTTTTTTTTCTGTTTGTTTTCTGCCAACGCATGACGAATAGATCGTAGAAGATAGTCACCTAATCAAGTTAAAATTTGCATGTATAAATACAAGGCTATGTTTTCTTACATAATTTGTAGTATCAACTAATTTTGATCTAAAATGCACTTGGCAATTTTCTGTTTTAAGCCAACGCATGACGAATATATCGTAGAAGATAGTTACCTAATCAAGTTAAAATTTGCATGTATAAGTACAAGGCTATGTTTTCTTACATAATTTGTGGTATCAACTAATTTTGATCAAAAATGCACAATTTTCTGTTTTAAGAGGAATATAAACGCTAGAAATATTTCGATTCTCATGCCATACAAAATGTAAAATCGCGCGTCGTATTTACACGAGGTAAGTAAGCGAAAAGGTGGTTTTTATTTATTTTGTGCATAATTTTATAATAATGAAAAAAAGTTGGAACATACAAAACCTCAAAAATAGTCTTAGCCATAAAGGGGTATTTTTAAAAATTGTTTCTTATTGTTACTTCATAGTTAAGTCACGCAAAAACATTTTTTTGGTGGTTTACGCTTATATTTTTTGTTGTGTAAATAATAATTTTATTGTAATTCCAATACACAGAAAACCTAGTAAAAGCTTCAATCTATCCGTAGCATATTTTTTGGTGTTCATAATGTAAACCGATTCGTCATAAAGATTAATCTAAATAGTATCTAAATAGGATTTCACGTATAGCTTCATCTTAAGCCAACGCATGACGAATATATCGAGTGTTATTTGCAAATACAGCCCACGTTCATTTCGGATGAATCAGTAAAATCTACTCATTTTAAAACAAAAAATAAAGGTTAACCCATAAATGTTCATTGCTCATAAATTTTTGTTATTTCCAAAAGTCTACATTCTTTGAGGCGCCATCTTCAGGACTATTCAACTTTTCTACGAATTGTTTATTATTCATTTGTATCATTAACGTTTTCTCCAGAAATTTAGGATTAATCATTCGTAGCTACAATAAACTTTATAGGAAACATAACTAAATCTCTTTTACTTACAACAGCCACGAAATATCTTTGACACAATTTGCATAACAGATAGATAATAAATTATCATTGCTTCCCATGGGTTTCTTATAAGATACTGATGAGCAAAAAATATGACAATTAAAATAATTGATTTATTAGCAGCTAGGGTCAGAACCTATTCAATTTGTGGTGTTGCCTAAAACCACAAGGTGAGAGATTTATTGCCGATACGTAGGTCGATGGTCATATGTCATATTATTATTTTTTTTTTATCAAAACGCATCTCTTTAGAAAACCATACGATTAACATTGCCATAGATATCAGAGTTGATTATATCGTATTATACCTTATTTCTTATTTCAAAAAAAGTCAACAGTATCTTTTTTAATGATATGAAACTTTATTTTTGCACAGTTGTGCAAATTATTGTTTTTGTTCAATTTTTTTTCTTTATTAACGGTTTTTCAAATATTTTTTACAAAAGTCGGAGAAAATGTGACCTTACTGGGGTACCCCGTTCTCGTTATATGTACATGGTATCTTTACATAGTATAAAATGAAGTCGCCCTCGCTGTACGCTTAGATCTTTTAAACTACGTAACGGATTTTCATGGGGTTTTCACCAATATTCAAGAGGAAGGTTTATATGTATAATACGTGCATATTATAGTAGAGAAAAGCCGAGAAATTCAAAGATTCAATTCAGGCAGCGGGCAGCGGGCTGGCAAGCGGACGGTGTGGATTTGATATGTATGCAAATTAACAGATGGCGTTGGTTATTAATGGCGTTGTGTTTCGTTAGCCACAGCAACGTGTTGCCGGGTCTGCTAGTGAATTATAAATTAGATCAAAATTTTTTTGGGAGTAGGTTCATTTTTTTAAGTAAGTTTTTGTACAAGAGGAAAATTATAAAGCAATATCTAGGAGAAACATGTCAAAGATATCTACAGAAACAACCAAATACTTCCTTTTAATACCATTCCCACTTTTGAAATAACTAAAACTATATTACAAGTAATTCAACACTCGGCACATTCCAACACTACACTCTATTACAATTGCGACGTACACCAACACAACACAAGAAATCACAACAAACTTCTTATATCAAAAATCAAATCAACAAAATATGGACTAAGATCCCTAGAATACATAGCTCACACAAAATATAATCAACTACCCAACGAGATCAAACGTGCAAGTCAATGTAAAAAGACCCAAACTAACATGCTCAAACTTCATCTTATTAATGACTATCTGAAATAATAATGTTGTGTATGTCCCCATCATATGTCCATTTAATACATACAGCTATATGTTTCATGTAATGCGTATCATTCCCGCAATGAGTTTATTAACTCCTGGGAGTAAAATGCTTTATATAATATACTATATTCTGTATTGTATACTTTTGATAAATAAATAAAATAAATAAATAAAATCATGACAAAAGCGTTAATCTTTGTTAGGTTGAAACATTGTATCTGTATTCTGCCTTCCCCTGTCCATAATCCATAGTATCTTAATCATTATTTTGAAGTCGGTTATTTTTTAATGGTTTTTATTGCAAGAGGGAGGATACTAAATTATTTTATAGAAAAATATTGCATATTTCTTTGTCGAAAAGTCGTTTTAGTTTTAGGTTGGTGCAAAGATAATAGAGGTCGGTAGAATGTATGTTTTAATGAGGATCTCGACATACTATACTTGCAGTCGGCTTGGTAAAAAAAATATGTTTTATGAATACCACACAAAAGACCCAACTGCTCCCAACCGTCTGGAGCTAGTGAGACATCTCAATGGCATCCCCAATATTGATATTTTGTGTTGTAAAATGTACAGGGCTAATCAGATCTAAAGCCATATCAAGTAATAAGTCTAATACCTACATATACTACACACCAGTGTAAAAAGACTAGAACAGGGAATGATGTATTTATTACGACAGTATTTCGAAACTGCTCCGAAGAACGTTGTCAAGTTATTGATTGAAACGAGTGCAACGATTGATATTTGCCGCATGAATATATTATTCAAGACCCAGATTATGTTGAGAAGATCCTCCACTCAGCAACCTCAATAATTGAGGTAATAATGTCATAATTTTTATGATATAGGCCCTGAGAGATACCTCTGAGAGAGGCCTCCAGTTTGGAGTTGCTAAAAACACATTTCAAAAGCTATTTTCTAACTTTGTAAAGAGCCTTTCAAGTGATATTCCATAAAAAAGCCCTACACAAATTAGCAAAGTGTTTTCATTTTTGAAATATGCTACTACACACTGTGTTCTCTGTGAATTGAGTGTAAAGTCAAGGCAAGTCAGGTCTCCGTTCCTATGTACAAGGAAAAGCCAGACCTTCAACTCAGTGGCTGTAGGTGGCAGAAGGCTAGAGCAAGCAGTATCTAGAAGGCTGGCAGGCAGGTACTATATTAAACTATTATACTATAGAGTTGGAGTATTGTGTAGTACCGGGTAGTATAATGCTGCTATAAGTAGGAGTTGAGCGGGCCGGTGACGTCACGTCTCCCACGTGACAGCGGCGCCGACACTAATTCATCAATGGGCAATCTTATGAATGAAAGAGCCATTGGCAAATGGAAACGATTGGAAGTTGATAAATAGATTGCGTTTTATTTTACTATTTTACTAGTTTTGCTGTGTAATCTAAATAGTTTTGCTGAGTAATCTATTTTACTAGCTGATTTGTAAGCACACATCTGCCATTAACACTAAATAATGTCCCAAAAACAAATCTATTAATGTAAATCAATACCGTCTACCGTTTGCTGTTCTATCCAATTACGCAATATACAACTTTACTATTCAATTATGCGATGGGCAATATATAACTGTACTATTCAGTTATGCGATGGGCAATATACAACTTTACACAATTGTTCCTAAGCATTCAAATATTCCATTATGCGATGGGCAATATACAACTTTTCTATTCAATTATGCGAAGGGCAGTATACAACTGTAGGTACTATTCAATATGCGACGGGCAATATACAAATGTACTATTCAATTATGTGATAGGCAATATACAACTTTACGATTCAATTATGCGATGGGCAATATACAACTTTTCTATTCAATTATGCGAAGGGCAGTATACAACTGTAGGTACTATTCAATATGCGACGGGCAATATACAAATGTACTATTCAATTATGTGATAGGCAATATACAACTTTACGATTCAATTATGCGATGGGCAGTACACAACTTTACTATTCAATCATGCGATGGGCAATATACAACTGTAGGTAGGTACTATTCAATTATGTGATGGGCAATATACGTTTTTTTTTAAAGAAAGACAAACATTCCCGGGTTACGAATAACCCAACAATGTTTGAAAATCTCCTACTACCACCACAGAAAGCCGAAAATGTTGCTTGTGTTATGATGGAGGACTTAGCCAGCCGAAGAATCGAACACTGGACGTCCGGGTGGGACCCAAACGCGATGCCCACTCAACCACTGATCGGTCATAATAATTACATAAATGTAATTTGTGAATGTTAACTTTACTTAATACTACATAATGAATCATCGTGTACCTACTTACCTAACATTCCATGACAGTGTAACTACGTACCTACTTGTGTCGTACCTACTAGTATCTTTTATACTTTTTTGTGTGCACCTTTTACCGCTGTATTAATTTAGCTATGTTCTGCAAAACGACCAATCGTGCGTAGTAACTGTTTACTAATTACAAACTTGCTTTACAACAAACTATTCATGTTTATGTTTATAATAACATCATCAAGGTTACCACACACTGCCCCGTAACTACTTTCATAGTACCTTACATATATATTTGTTTAACTCTTATTATTATTATTTTTTTATTATTATATTATATTTTTACTTGTGGAACTCCTTTGTACAACTTTGTATAATAATGAAACTACGTACCTACTTATATCTTTCATATTCAGTTTATTACGTTATGTAAGACTCACTTATTATATTGATCCTGAACATCTTACCTACGATAATGTATATGGGGGCGTTCAAGTTTTACGTAACGCAATTTTTGACCCTCCCTCCCCCCCCCCCCCCCATGTAACACGCCGTAACGTTTTCTGTACCCCCCCCCCCCCCTTCCCTCACCCTCCCTAAATATTACATAACACCCAAGTGACTATTTTTACCAATTTGATTTAATTTTGACAACGAAAATAAAATAAAAATGACGTACAATATAATCGAGGGATTCCCCGTAAAACACAAACGAAAAGGGTTGCCAACTTGGTAGAACAAAATAAAAATTACGTACAATACAATCAAGGGATTCCCCGTAAAACATAAACGAAAAGGTTTACCAACTTGGGAGAACAAAATAAAAATGACGTACAGTACAATCGAGGGATTTCCCGTAAAACACAAACGAAAAGGGTTGCCAACTTGGTAGAACAAAATAAAAATTACGTACAATACAATCAAGGGATTCCCCGTAAAACATAAACGAAAAGGTTTACCAACTTGGAAAATTTTAATTCTCTAATTTTTTTATTTAAATAAAAAACATGTTACGTAACGCGTTGTTCGAACCTCCCTCCCGCCCCAGTAACGCACTGTAACGTTTTACAAGACCCCCCCCCCCCCCTCCCCTCTCCCAAATTGCGTTACGTAATACTTGAACGGCCCCTGTGTGGTAGATCGATCGTAAAATCAGGCCCTGGAATATCGTGAAATGGCGGCAGATCATGATGTGGCGAGGCGCAGCATGATCTGCCAGATTTTATGATAGGCTTGCGACGTACACACGTAAAAGCCTTTGAGGCGTTAATAAACAAATAAATATTCTAGTTGCAAGCTTTATCCTCCAGATTGTTTGGCGGTTTATTAAATCGGCGTGGGCGCCATCGCATTATAATAAATAATCGTTGCGACTCGAGTTGGCCAACCTTTTACACCGATCACTGCTAATAATATGCAACCAACCAGCTACACTACAGGCTCACTGCAACCGCAACACAACCCAACCACTGTCACTCTTATCTCTAGTCACTTACTGGTCACTCGCTGGGTCGGTGGCGATCTGCAAATTGACATACTTACTTAACTGTGAAGTCAGGGTGTCACATGGTGACTGGTTATGGACATGTGGATTTTGAGGCTACTGATGCAAAATAAACCCCTAAGGGTTAATTCTTTGAAATAATGTATTATTGTGTTCGCTACGTTTGGTGATTTAGCAGGGGTGCCCGAGTTCATGGGGTGAGGTTTGTCTAGGTCTTGGAGGTGGATGACCAGGACATACTGAACCCCAGACTCCTACCCACCCTTTAAACCCTTTTCCTTCCCAGAACTCTCCTCCCCTTCCTTTCCTTAAAAAAAACCTCCACACAGCATCCCCAAAGATGACATAGGCATATAAATTATTTTCCTCAGGGTCTCCTGTGTGGAGTTCATGTAAAAAAAAATATTATTATCAATACAAACGAAGGGCGACCCGACAGTTGATCCCCCGACAGTTAACCCCCCGAAATTATAAATATTATAAAATTATAATTTTGTGTGCATTATTTACCAATTTCAAACCAAAAATTGATTTCGAAAATATCTTTAATAATGAGTTGATAGGGATATCAAACTAATTTATTTACAATTTCGATTTTATGTAATTATACGTTCGTATAGACAAGTAGCCTTTTCCTTGGTGCATTTCAATGAAAATACGTTTTATACTTTCGTTGCTATTCGGCGGTACATCCTATATGCATTGGATGTAGCGGCGTAGCTAGGGGGGGCAGCCCGCCCCGGGTGCCACCCGATGAGGGGTGACACCCGGCCGTGGAAAAAAAATTACGAAGAATATTGTCACAAAAATATTTTACACATGAACACGGTCTGTTATTTATATTTTCGTTCCTCCTCTTACTACTGCTCGGTTGGTTGGGGATTCCCATGAAATATTCCTTGTTTGTCACCTGTGTCATTCTCGCTCCTTTCATACATTGCGACTGACGTGAACTCGTGAAGGGAATTTTTACCTATTGGTTGTTGAAAAAGTTGTTATTCTGTTACTGTTAGTGTTAAAAAATAAGGTATGTGGATTGGATAGTTAATTTTTAGGGGGGGTGACACCACGTTATCCACTCCGGATGCCACCATGCTAGCTATACCACTATGCACACCCCTCCGGATATACTTAGTTATTTTTTGTATACGTAGGTATACCTATACATCAACCCATTCAAATGAGGGTTCCGTGACAACTCTGAATCAAGTCAACTCAACACCTCTTTGAAAAGTCATTAAAAGCTATGAAAAAAAAATCGCGCAGATAATGCTGTATTAATGTGTAGGTGGGTATATTATAAATTTTAATCACAAATGTACATAGGTACACAGGTACTGTAGATGGTAGGTTCATATTATTAAAGATACAAAATACTCATTCCGTTGGTTCATTTCTATGTTGCCTGCAAATATGTGTGTAAATCTCTGTTATAATCTATATCTATACTAATGTTATAAAGAGGAAGGATTTGATTGTTTGTTTGTTTGTTTGTTTGTTTGTTTGTTTGCATCGAATAGGCTCCGAAACTACTGAACCGATTTGAAAAATTCTTTCACTGTTGGGAAGCTACACTATTCCCGGGTAACATAGGCTATATTATATTTTTTTTTAAATTAGGGATCCTTACTAAAACTCCAATAATGTAACCCAAGGTGTAAAAAAATTATCTAAAATATTCTTTACATCGCGTGCGCTGCGAAAACTATTGATGATAGAATAAAATAATGTACTACAACTTTACAGAACACATGTCGCGACAGCATATGTCTAACTATTATAGTTATGCCACAACAAGTGTTCTTTTATTTTAAAAATTAAATTGAGATTCCGCCGCTAGAAAAGACTCTATTTGTATCGTGGTATTAATTCTTATCAAAATAAATTATTTTATATTCGAGACTGCTTTGATGCCTTTATATAACTTTTTGCACATTAAATGATTTTTTTTTATTAAATGGCATGGCAACGCATGCCGGGTACCAGCTAGTACAAAATACAGAGATACATAATGTAAACTTCTCGTGCTCACTGGGTGTGCGTTCAAGGAGTGC